>BSBN01000657.1:17620396-18890462 GCA_027924645.1 Cunninghamia lanceolata
TGCTATTGATAGCAACAGTGTGTAAACATAAGAAAATCCATTACACAACTACTTTATGAAAGGTGAATCAAAACCTTTGCATGATATCATACATAATAACTCAGAAGAACCAATAATTCCTCCTTTCAAAGATATGGGTAACATATATATACATGTGCCTAATTAAATCTCAAGAAATTGGATGAACAATTAGCTAAATTTCAACAAATTATAGAACAAGCACATCTAGCTCAATAAGTGGTACCTATTGTTGAACGTATAAGAGGGTTATTACAAGAAGGACAAGAAGGTGTTGACATTCTCCATGTATTATCCCACATAGTGGATCATAACATTGTGCATACAGCTAGCTATGCAAATAACATTAAAAATGTGTCACCACCAAAGTATATAAACTCACAAGTTTCGGTACCCATACTGATTACTAGAATATCCACTTTTCACCATAAATTCTCATGACTAATCCACATACCTATAGTAATGGTACCACCACCATGGGGAAATCTACTAGAAATTACAAAGATGATGGATTCAATTATCAAAACTCAAGATCTCATTTCTCTATACCCATGCCTACTTATTCTCAACCACCCATCACCTCCACTCATTATCAACCACCTTTCACTTTCATGACTGCAACATCCAATCCACCTCTCTCAAATCCACAAGCCACCTCTTCATCCAATGATGCTCTCTTAAACCAACTTTTGCAGAGTATGTCTTCCTTATAGCAAAAAGTGACAAGCTTGACTAATGCTTCTTCCCAAACTACTTTACGAACATATCAGGTTCACAGTCCCTTATTGTATTCCATTCTAAGAGCTCAAATGCCTAATAAATTTGAGACACCTCACTTTGAAAAGTATGGTGGTAAAGGTGATCCTAATACTCATGTGGCAACATTCACAGTGATGTGTAGTAATTTCTTCTTTGATGAGGCATTGTTATCAAAACTCTTTCTTCAATTTCTCAAAGATACTACTTTGGAATGGTTCTTCTCTCTACCTCCTAATTCAATAAATTCCTTATCATAGTTAGTTGATCAATTCTTACAATATTTTCAAGTAAACATTGGACCTACTGTCTCCTTGATTGATTTGGTTCATTGTAAACATGGTCTGAAAGAGGAGTTAATAGAATTTATTAGACGATATCAAGGTATCATCTTGCAAATACAATATCTGATTAAAGATGATGATCTTTAGAAGGTATTCATTATGAATCTACAATCGAACATACGTGATAAAATACCATTGATGAAGTATAGTTCTTTTCAACACTTATGCACAACTCTCTGATATTACCAACTTTTGGCTAGTCAATATGAGAACCATACCTCATCAAGTCCTGTTGGTCAATCCACACCTAGCTCATCTCAAAATTCAATCAAGAAGAATAACAAAAATTTCATCAAGATCAATGGGCAACATTCAAATAATTTTCACTCACAAGTGTTTGCTATTACAAAGCCTCCTTGGCCACCATTTCAATTCAGATAGGAACAAAGACAATTTACTCCATTATCAGATTCTCTCCATTCAGTAATGACTCAAACAGTGAACAACAATCTTTTGAATCTTCCTCTTGCTTGTCCTTTCAAAAGTAGCAAGCCACAAGGGTCTTTATTTAATGCTAATTCTTATTGTCACTATCACTGATCATCGAGACATGACACTGAAAGATGTATGCATCAGAAACATGAAATTCAAGACCTCATTGACTCTAATGTGATACAAGTTACTAGTGTGAATGACAATGGAAATAAGTTAGTAGCAACTCTGAATCAAAATCTACAAATCTTCACTGATCCTTTTCCAAAACATAGCGATAATAATATGGTGGAACAAAATACAATGGAGCTTGAAGATGACTATCTTGATTATGATGAAATAGTTGGCATGATAGAAGTGGATAAGGAAACAAGTGAAGATCAATATCACCCATGAGGAAAGGTATCTACGCTGAGGTTCCTCCTCCATTATCCCTTTATGGATTGAGAGATAACCAAAATGCACAGGATACACAAATGGAATAGCCTATATGTAATCACTCAAAGAAAAAAGTGGTGATGATGAGAAGTATCCCATTTCATCGTGAAAGGCTCATTAATCAGACAAGGTAGAATAAGAAGGAAAAAGAAAGGAAAAGAACAAGGCAAGACTCATCAGTGGCAAAAGGCAATGATTCCCCTTGCCACAAGCAACAAAAGGTTTCAAACATACAAGGTCTTGAGAAATAAGCACTGCAAGGCCATTATGGAAATAAACATCAATTAGTTATGAGCTCTTCACATATCTTACCACACTTGATGGAGCACCTCTCTAAGATGCCCACAAGTTTGGCCTCTTCTTAAAATAGACATATTTATAGTGTTGTGTTGTGTTGCCCCATGTTGTGTTAAAAGTTGTTTAGGTCTCTTTGGATGACCCTTGATACTCTTGTAAGGTCAAGGATAAAAGGAGACCGCCTCTATTGTGCCCATTCTTCTATTTGTTTCTCTACTCTTCTATTCCTCTCCTCTATTTTATTGTTGTGTGTTGTGCCTTGGGGGCATAATGTTGTGGAGGCTGTACTGGGGGCATCTTCCCATGTCATAAACCCAAGTCACTTTTGTCTCCTCTCTCATTTTATTGTTTTCATTCTTCAGTGACTTTACTAGTTGGCAAATGACAAAAACAAACAATACTGATATGGACCATGTGTTCCTTCAATAAGAAAGCAAAAATAGACCTAGTCCATATATGTAGATGGGGTTGGTATATATCATTGATGCTTGACCAGTAGAATCACTTCGTGTTGTGATTAATGTTGTGAAATTGGTTGTAACAAAACTTTGCAATACTCTAAATCTACTTCTATGCACTTTGGATTGTTTTGTATCTCACCTTGTTGCTACACTCGATTCTGAGATACCTACAATATCACCTCACAGCTATACTCGGTTCCGAACTTGCAAGTGTAGCCTTGGTCAATCTGAATTCTATGAAAGTTTCATGAATTCATTTGGTTGTTATCTTAGAGTAAGATTTTCTAACCAAATCTTATATCTTGGTGATTATCTTAGCAAGTGATATTGATGTGTTTGTGGGAACATTCGGCGATCACGGTACATGTTACTTCAGCATATGGGCTTTCCGAAAGCTCTTGTTACCTTGTGTGTTTTCACTTTACCTTAATGTTCTTGATACTGGCAAGCGGGATCAACCACTTTAAGGTGGGGGCATATATAATGGTAACTGGTTGATTACTTTTTACATTGACAAAGCATGTTTGTGTACATTGATCTATTACATATACCTTCTTTTCATTGTAAGGCATCTCCGTGATGCAGTTGGGGTTGTATACTTTGAGCACATGTTTCCTTTTCATGCTAAGGCATCTCTGTGAAGCAAGTGGGGTTGCATTTTAAAATCCCTTCTGTTGAAAGCAGGATGGTGTATCTCTTAAGATAGTGTACGTCCTTTTAAACAAAGTCCTCATCACAAGTGGGGTTGGATTTTGAGTCATTCATAGTTAAGAATGTCTTTTGTAGTTGTGGTAGCATAGCTCAACCATTAGGTGTGTTTGGAATGTTTTAGATAGTGGAGCGTAGCAATGAGCTCCTTCCTATCGCCTGTGTTTTCCATGTATAAGACGTATAGTGTGTTGACGACATACTATGAGACGCTCATGTATTCTGTGTGTCTTCCATATGTTTTATGTGTCTTCCTTGTGTGTTTTGCATGCTTGTGGCATGGTCTAAAGACATGTGGCAATGATCCTCCCACGTTGTATGTGTTTTATGTGTTTTTCCATGGTCTAGAGACGTGTGGCAATGAGTCTGCCCCACATTGTGTGTTTTATTTACTTTAGTTAGTATTATATATATAGATATATAATTTCTTAATCATGTCTTCTTTACATCTTGTGTGACTATATTCATGTCTTCTTTGTGTATTGCATGCTTTCACTGTCTTCTTCATGTATTACATGCTTCCTTCCTATACTCATTGTGTCTTATGTGACTATTAAGTGTTTTCTTATGTTTGCCTAGGTCTAGGGGCTAGAAATAGTTCTTCAAACTTAGGGTATGTCTTCATTCTTATGTTTATTGTGTTTGATGTGTTTTGATATGCTTCGACCATATTTTAATGCATGTATTGAATCGTAGGATAGCACACACATTAAAATGGGGGCTAAATGTTATGGAGTAAAAAGTGGACACATGCCTTTTTACCTCCTAGTTTACCTCCTAGGTCCTCGTGTTAACATTCTACAAGCAAAATATTCATCCTGATGAGAAATCCCTTGAAACCCCTGTCAAATGGGAACTAGGGGCCCATTTGACTACTCATGTCCAAACCAAAAAGGTATCTAGGGACTTGGGCACCCATGCCCAAGTCCACCCTGATTGGTCATAATAAAAATTAATACATGTTAGCTTAGGACCATTAAATGAGTCTCTCTTTGTTGGCTCTTTCAATTAAATTGTGAATGTTTAATGGGAAAGCATATATAAGTGAGTGTTTGAATTCATTTTGTGACAAGTTGATAGAAAGGTATAATATTGAGCAAAAGAGCATTCAAGGCATTCATTGTATTATTATTGTAAATTTGTGTTTGTGTGGCACATTTTTATTGTAGATTTAGAATCATCATCAACATCCTGATCAGTTGAAGAATCTTCATCCTAACGGCTTCACCTTCGAGGTGACATCATCATTGTGTTTAAATTATTTCATTATCATTTGGATTATCTTTAGCCTCTGTCCTATAAGGACACAGTCTCTCTCTCTCTCTAACAATGGTGTTGGGAAAGCTTGAATGGTAACCTAAGATTTGACTGAGGCAAGTCCCTAAACACCATAATGCCCAAACCCATTTTCTTCTTGTGTACAAGTTACAGGTGTGAGGATTGAAGAAGTGAAGGTACAGAGAGGTTGTCCAAGGGATAGAGTTTCAAGATCCAAAAATAGAGTGCATAAATTCCTTTGTGATAGACTTGGGTGCTCAACTTTGCATCCACCAACTAAATCAAACATTGGATACAACATCAGGGAATCATTTACAACAATTTTCCAGTTCTGAGCTTCTAGAGATCAGGACTTTCTAGACTTGGGCACTAGAACTAGAGTCTTCCAACATTTTATCTTCTGTGAAATAGGTTATGACATCTCACTGATCATCTTGGTACTCTTAGATCCTGGCTTTCCATTGTTGTTTATCTGTTATAAGATAATTATCTCAATTCTAGGGTTTAGTGCATTGATTGGCCCATGGTTTGGTAAAAAGATTGGTTGAATCACATCTTTCCTTAACACACAAGAGAACAAAATCAGTAGTTGAGTCCTCTTTCATCTTATAATGACTTGGCTTGGTTTTGTCCTTGAATCTTGTAGTGAAAGAGGGTTTGATCTAGTGTACTTACATGCTTGCATTCGTCCCTCCTTTTCCCTACTAAATAGTTCCATATGCATACATTTCAAAAAAATAAAATAAATGAAACATGTCATCTCATCATGGAATTCGTAGCATAAAATAAGCATATTACTTTACATTTCCATATGTGAATCAAATCCATCCATTTAAATTCACATTGCATGCACATCATAAATAGAAAGGATAATAAAAATTGCCTCATCATCATTCCATGTGTGATCATCCTAGGTACTCATAAGCATGATAAATAAAAGATCTAGCCAACCATTTGCACAAGAGAGAAAGTGAAGTATAAGATTTCAACTAAAACTATATATATCTCAACTAGTAAGATCTTACAATAATAAGTGAATAACAATGTCTGAGTATAAGTCATTCCTTCGATAGAGTCAAGAGAGAAAAGTTGTGCACTCGAGCATGTAAGTAGAAATATATTCAATAAACATAGGCATCTAAAGGACCTCAACATGTATTGCAATAAAAGGGACATCAATTTAAACCTATTTTTCAAAAATCATTAGAAAAATCATAAAAATTGTAAAAGTGAAGAAAACCTAAAAATTGTAAAACTTAAAAACAATCCCTAAAAATCAAATAAATTCTTAACAAATTTCAATAAAAGGAGAATGTATTTTTCTGCTCTCTATCTTAGCATGCATTTTTCATATTTTGTTTCCTTATCATAGACTTTTGTCCTTGTATTGCATGTCTTTATCTTTATTATAGGTTTTCATGACAAGGCAAGAAGACTCAGGTAAAATAATCATCTATGGTATGTTCTCTTGTCTTCCTTTCAGTACTTAATTTAAGCTTATCATTAGTTTGGTTAATAGTTGAATTAATTTATATATTAGGTCTAGATGTGGGACAACAATAATAGGTAAAGCCATGCTTTAGGAATGGTACCTACCATTCATATAGACTACTATCCTCAAGGGGGTAAATATGTAAGTATTAAAATCGCATCAGGCCAATATGGCAATCCTATGAGATGGAGATCATAGAGATCACAACCCTTGAAGGCATGATATTACCTCTCTTAATATTTTCATGTCTTGATGATTTCCCCTTTTGTTTTGTCATCGCTTGTCCCTCTTATTTTTCCTTTTGTTCAGTTCCTTTTCTACTTTCCATGTTGTCTAGATGACCCCTCCTATTTTCTTGTTTAGGGTTACCCTTGGTGTTTTAGGGTCACCTTTGGTGTCCTTGGGTCACCTGAGTGACCTTGATTGTAAAAATGGGTGACTCTATCATTTTTGAATGCACACGCGATTTCATCGTTTTGGCTTTTCTTGCTAATTTTTAGCCTATTTTAACTTGCAATTTTTCATGCCAACTCATTTCTTTCTCTACTTTCTTTCTAAATTTAACTCATGATTGAATTTTATCTCTTTTAATTTGTTTTAGTTATATCTTTAATTTTCTTATTTATATCTTCAACTATTCATGGATTATTTCCTTTTTCTTCTTGAGTTACACTTTGTTTTATCTTATCTCTTCTCTCATTCCCTCCCATTTTTACGTATAAATACCAATTCAATCTTCATTATTTGAGATGCCTTCACTTTCTTTTGAAGTCACATCACATGCTTGTTGTAAACTTCTTCATAGGCCTTGAGCCTTTTACTTTCTTGTTTTAGTTCAACAAGATTCCCTATAGGTATTGAACCTTTTGTTTTCTCACATTTAGCTTTAGTTATTATTTAAGCATATTATCTTCTCTATAGGCCTTGAGTCTTTTTCTTTCTTGTTTTTATCTTAGATATATCCATTCACTTGTTTTTGAGTGCTCTCACAAATCTCTTCAATTTTTAGGTAAGTGCATGGAAATGGGGTACAAAAAGGGGGCAAAAGTGGACACTTTTTTTTAAAAATCAACTAAAGCTAAACTTTGATGAGTAACTCAAGATGTGTACATTCAAAATTTGAAGATATGTTAAAAAAAGAATTGCAGTACTATGAATCTAGTTTGTAAACTAGTAAAGGTTTTTTAAAATAATGAATGTTAATGGGTGAAATGCTTAGCACACACAAAAGTGTTTCTATTTTTATTGCTTAAATATAAAATAATTCCTATTGTGCAACCTTCTATTATTTTTTCTACATTAAAAACTAGTTGGTCCAAATATAACCAAGAGTATGTACCACAAGTTGTATATTTTTTTATATTTTTTATCGACTATTCTTTTGTGATTTTTCGAAGTCGATGCATCTTGAAAATTACATCACTAATCATGCACATCATATAACTTACAAAAAACTAATTGAAAATGTAAATTTTTTGTTGAATGTTTATAGAATGAAGTATAGAAAAATCGTATGTTTTTTTTCAAATTTGGATAAGCAGGTCCAAAGCTATAAAAAGAATCAATACATATATACTAGAGGAATATGAAGACACTCTTCAAAGTAAATAAAAATAAATACCTTAATTTATTCAAAATATTAAAAAAAATGTATGCCTAGAAAGCTAAGAAGTAGCTCTTTATTTTGGTCATGGTTTTGTACAATTTTATTGCAAAGCATGTAAACCTGATGAGGTTGATGTTTGAATTCAAGTTGTTTTATGTTAAAAACATGAATTTAGGAATCCCAAGAGATTTCCGACCCTTAGGATTGGAAATCCAAACCTAAATGGGTGGGATCATAAAAATTTGAATTTTTAGTCATTAAAAATGCATATACATTAAATTGCATAAGTGTTATGTTTTTCATAATGTTAATGCATTTTGTTGAAAATCTCAATGTTGGCCACTAATTTTTCCCCAATTTACACATGTACCTACCCTTATTCAAGCTTCTAGAAAGATTATATATAGGCATTGAGACTTTTCCTAATATGTTTCTAGATTAGATATCTTTAGGATAGATATCTCTAGAAGCCTTAACCAAACCAATCTTCTCATAGAGGCCTCAAGCCTCTTTCACTTTTCAACCTCTTTCACTTTATAGCCATACAAGTCATAAAGCTTCTTTTGTGTCAATTTCTTTACATCCTATTTCTTCTTCCCATCATCAAGAGGAGTACCTCACTACTTTGGAGAATGATACTTGGATAAAGTGAGACCACTGAGGACTATCTTCCTAGCATTGGTGCAATCAATGTACAAGTTCACTTCACTATTTTATTAGTAATTAGAAAACAATTTTCTTTTGGAGAAGTAAATATGTACTTCTTTGTGATTTTAAAAACTTTTCTTAATGTAGGGAAATTATTTCTCTTTCATTTCTTCTTGCATTGATACAATAATTGAAACATTATTTTTTTTAATCATTATGATATCAAAATAAAAAATACAAAAACATAGTTAAAATTGCATCTAGGAAAAGTCATTTAATCTACATACATATCTCTTTTCATAGTAATTAGATAACATTGAATATCCAGTAATAGAACAAAAGAGTTGCAAGGATGCATGTAGTATAATTTAAATGTAGAAACATCATACTTAAACACATGAAACTTTTACATTCAAGTATTAAGCCTTGACTTTCATCATGAGGTAATCAATTTAAAATGTAAGCAACCTAATCCCTCACTTTCACCATGAGGCATAGGAAACTACATCGTATAACATAAAATATCAAACACTAACATTCACTCTAGTAAGCACTCGATGTGCCCTAGTATGAGAGAGAATCAGGTTGAACAAGTGTTAAAAGAGATAAGAGAAAATCTCCCCAAAGAATTCGTTAATCTAATTGACATAGAGAACCTAGAACAAGAAAAAAATTTAGAGGAAGACATTCAATAACAAATTGAGATCCTTGGACAAATCAAACACAATATGATAGTAACTCAATTCAACTAATCCTTTGAAATCCAAGATGAAATCCTTAATAAGTTCTATCATGAAGCTATGCAAAAGTAATAACTCTTGAAGGAAGAAGATATCAATGATCTCAGCACAATACCAGAACTAGCTCTTGAACTACATGAGTTAACACAAATTTTTTTTGTAAAAATAGGAAGAAGGAGAAGAATAAACCAATGACAAAAATCACAACAGGAGTAAAACACATGCCATGTAGATAGGCATGATTTCCACAATTGAGACCTGTGAATTCCCACTATCGAGGGAGATGGTGAGCCCCTCAATGCTACCATCGCTTCAATGGATACTACCATGAGAGTAGGATTGACTGGAGGGTCACCTCTACAAGGGTTCCTAGTTCCCCATGTGTTTCCTCAAGTCCCAACTCATTCACATCATGCTTGGGTCCAATTCTGAACATCATAGTTTCAAGCATGGTGCCATGTGAAGATGATACATACGCAATTTGGCAAATCCATTGACTTCTCTGGTATTCATTCCCAACTTTCATAGGGAAGTTATAACACTATATGTATGATTGAAATATTTTTTAAGGGTTATTCTTTGAGAAAATTCCCTTTTTTGTTGTTGAATGTGCAATCTAGGGTATCAAATGAAGTGTAGTTGCAACACTATAAGGGAAAGGTCATGCTTGTGTGAGTTTTAGGAACATGTAGTCATGCTGGGTGATTTATTTATCAAATTTATTTATGGTAGCCTATGATAGTTCAAGAGGATGTTCAAACCTAGTTGTGGATTCTCTCTTGCCACACTTGTTGGCCTAGTGTAATGAAGATTTGATTAACATTGAAACATTATGAAGCATTGCAAACTCTTTTGTAATGGTCTTCACTTTATTGCATGTGGGATATTATTAATCTAAGATGGATTATTAAGTATGTGTGATTATGTATATTTCCCTATTTTCCATGATTCTATTTTAGTCATGTATGAATATCTTTCCTTCTTGCATGTTCAGATTCTATTATTCAATGGATTTGGCACTAGTCAAGATGGCCTACAATTCAATCACTTTCATTTAAGAGCATTTCCTTATATTTGTACTATATTTTAGTTTCATTCCTTACCTACATCAATGAATTCTAGCATTATTAATTTTAACATGATTCACAATTGAATGAGATGTTTAGAGATTTATGTATGTAAGAGTCCTTCTCATTGATCAATGCAACTTATTAATCTAATAATTAACATCTTTAGAAAGCTTGTGTCATATAAATCTATAGAGAATTGTGATGGTGAGATTACAAGATGAAAATGTGTATGAGACCTAATGGGATTCATATTTCATGAGTGAAACTTGTTAGTGCACTTGCATGCTTGTTCCCATATATTATTGGTGAGCTCTAGTAGGATTATTATTATTTTCCTTTTAAGGCATGCTAATCAAAGACCTATTCCAATTTCTATCCTTTCATAAGGCCTCAAGGGAATGACCAGTTAGGTTTTGTAGAGCTTGAAGAAGAAGAGGATTTTTCCTAATCCTATGAGTTGATCTAAAATCACCCTCTCTTTGTTGATGTATCACTCTCTACCTGAGATGCCCTGTTCCCCTTGTCTCACTTTGGTTTGTGATTCTAGAGGAGAGGGCCTATAATTTTGAGAAGCAAGATAATGGTGACTATGTTGGGGAGAATTTAGAATGATCTTATCATGGGTGGTTTAAAAATTTTAAGAATCTTCTAGTGGAAGAAGACCCAAAATTATTTTTCCTTGGTGGCTTGATCTTCTCCAAGGATTTCCACATTCTATGGGATGGTGACTCTACTATCACAAAATTAAAGATTCTATTGTTGATAAATGCCTACTAGTTATGCTAAAAATCTTATCCCATGTTAATATAGTAGCAATAACTAAGTTACATAGAAGTGTGTTCTCTCTCTTCCTCTCTTGAGACATGTTTGTATCAAGATGCAATTCTTTTCCAGAACAACACTTATTATGTAATAATGGATCATTGGTTTAAGGAAGACTCTAAGTCAAAGCCTTCATGTGAATCATATTGGAACTATGGTCTAGTATACATTTTTTATGAATATGATCCTAATTACTATAGTGATACCTCATTTGAGTTCACAAGTTATTATGCACCTAAAGTACAAAATGTTAAGCCTATTATGCATTCACCAAACCCATCAAGAAAAGATCTTGTTGATTTAGAAAGTTACATTAATATGTTTGGCCTAGGAACCAAGTAGTCCTACAATTAGTTTGCAAAGTACCCAAAAAATTACAAAAATTGTGTTTAATGATGAACATGATGATTTGATTACTAATTTCAATGAGCTAGATGCACATGTTTGTGACCTTACCTTTTTTGCCCAAGATTTAAAAAATCTTAGAAGGTAGGATGGTGAATTAGTTTCAAAACTTCACAATAGGTTTATTACTAATATTAATAACATCCCAAATGAATATAATATTAACGAAAGTGTGTGCATAAACATGTACTATGAGGCTTTTTAACCTTGTACAAGTGCACTTTATCCTAAATATAAACTAATGAATTTAAACATGGGCTTTTGAGTCAAACAACTCTATTCAATCCTAATGCACCATAATCTTCCCACCTCAAAATGATGTTGGGGATGAACTTAAAAATTTTGTTGGTTAGTATAAGAGGTCAATTCATGAATGCAATGGTGTCAATGCTATAAGTGTATGTATGGGAGTTGAAGTATGAGATATTTGATATTCATTAGATGTGTTTCCCAACTGTGTTGATATTTAAAACAATACAAATGATACCCTCCTTGGTAATGAAGTTATTTTTTCAAGTGTCCCTAGTCATGAAGACTGTTGCCTAGACATTCTTTTGTGGCTTGGCTTGGAGGGGTTATCTTTTGCTGAAAAAGATTATATTAAGGACACATTTTAAAACACATCGATTGAGTATGATGATGCATAATTATTGTGTTATATTGTGATTCTAGATGATTGTTTGTAGAGAGAAGAGGAAGATCAAATCATTGATGAGTTTCTTGGTAGCACAATTTTCATAGTAGGCTGTAAGGAAGAGCTTGAAATAGGGAGACAATTTGACAGGAAAGGACTTTCCTATGAGGAAAGTTAGATTACATGCTACTTTTATGATTGATGATTTGGATCAAGTATGTGAGTCATATATAGAAAAATGCATCAACATGTTAGATTGTGAATAGACTGGCTTCAATGAGCCATAAAGTCCAAGTTAGCTTACAAACTAGCATTGGATACTTTACTTAAGAATAGTGCTTGATTATAAGATCATTTCTCCTATGGATTGAATGTATTGATGGTGTATTTGATCTATGATCCCTAGGAACTATTAGGAGCATGATCATACATTTAAGCATTAGATGCTTCATGTTGTAGTCAAGAGGATATTGCGTTATTAACTTGAAGGGGATCAACTTTGTCATGAAGATTGTCTTGGATAGAGTTAGATGATTTTTGGTAGTTTATTCGTGGCCTAGTTCCATGGATCTCCTTTGTAGACTCTAACTTTCATCTATCTTCAAATTTTGTTTACAACCATACCATCTCAATCCTTTTTTTTTCTCCCATGTCACTAGCTATAAGTTGTCATCTTTGTCTTATATATGTTCCCTTTGTTGTTTCTTTGCCTTGTATATTGTTAGGAAAAGTGTCTCAACCTTACAACTTAGAAAGGTTACTATTATTCCCAGTTTTGGTCTTTTCGAATACCCTTTATCTTGAAGAATGATCTAGAACTTTCAAAGTTTCCAAAAGGGCTAAAAATGGTGAGACTTACTATTTTTAGTAACTCTACATTTGACCTTAGATTGACCCAGAAATTCTTCCAAAAGGTGTAGAACTTCTAAGTAAACATCTCAAGTGAGTTTCAACTCAAGATCATATCTAAATTGCGAGATATTAAAGTTTCTATTTTTTGAAACTGTTGAAAAAATTTTCAAACTCAGTTTTGAAGCACTTAGAGGTCCCTAAACACTCCAAAATTTGTCAAAACTCATGAAGTGGATTATAGTGCGATAGATCTTTTCATGAGATTTCTAACACATTAAACAGTTCATTAATTGGACACTTGAATCAAAAGTTATGGCCCCCAGAAGTTGGACCTCCTATTTTTGGGAAATGTAAAAACGTGTTAGAGACTTAAAAGAGACATGTAAAGGGGAGAGTTACACATGTTGATGTGTGTTTTGGCACATCACAAGGTATCTTTGATTGGAGATAATTTGGGTGTGACTTCTGGGTGGTTTTGTAATTACCGTTGATGGTTTACTGTATTGTATCTCCTATATATCCAGAGCTTGAAATGGAGGTTGTGTGAAAGAGTCTTATCAATGTTGAGAAAATGTTACCTTTTGGATTTCTAGTTGGTTATACTCCTAGGAAAGCTTGCTCTGCAAGTATATTGTAATCTTCTTGATTCCTAAATAATATATTCAGCATCTTTGGAGTGGGATTTTTTACCTGTAAGGGTTTTCCCCACATATATCTTGTGTTGTCAGTTTTGTATTTGCATTTGATATTGTTATTATCTTTTTGTTAATGTGTATCTTAATCTGTAACTGTAAAAGATAAAACTTTGCATAAATCTTTCCTCAGTAGATTAGTGTAGGAAGCGTTTCTACATACCTTGCTTTCTTTTAGTTGGTATCAGAACCTGATCACCTTTGGTTCTAGTTGTTGTGTAGAGGGTTTTTTGAAACGATCTTCATTTGAATGGGAGCTTGTGCAGAGGATTTTGAAATCTTTGTTGCAGGAAAGAGATAGCGAGCACATCTGGGAGGTTTGAGATAGAGAAGTTTAATGGCAGTTGTAGACATCACAAAATTGACCAATCGATCAAACCCCTAATTATTCCCTAGTTTACCTTTAATCACCATCTTTCATAAATAATAAATTAAAATTAAAAAATTAATTTATTATTTACCTACCTTACCCTTTGCATGAGATTTAATTAATTACCTAAATTAATTAAATCCTTCCTTTTAAACATTTCCCGTATAATTTATTATTTAGTTAGCCTAAAATCTCTCGTTAATAATAAATTAAATTTAACAACTTTAATTTATTATTAACCTAAACTAAAACCATTTATCTCGTTCAACTACCTTTTACCTACCTTTTTGTCGTTCAGCCACTCAAACCACTTTTGCCCAAACATTATAAAATCAACCTCATTTTTCAATTACCCACACCTTGGAAAAATCTCATAGTGGAGTTATGCAATCTTTGAAGCAACCACATTTCAATTTGTTTGGTAACATTTATTGTTTTCTATAGTTGGTCATTAATATTTATCTATGTGTTATCATTTATCGTTGTTTTGTGCAAATTAGATATGGATTTTTAGCATTTTAAATACTTTCAAATCCTTTGAATAAAAATTCATATTTTATGTTCACATTAATTGGTGAACCTGACGTGAACATGCCTTTTCTAAATCGGTTGTTTTGCAAGTATTTTGGTTGAGTTTGTACAGGTTTCTTGACAAGTCTTGGAGGTCGTCTTTTCCAGGTTTCCTCTTGATACGCTCATACTAATTCACATGTTTTATCCTCTGGTTTCTGGGACAACTTTATTTTGGTTATCGAACTGTATACATGAATCATTGATCACACGCTATTTCCTATTGGTTGTTGGGTAATAATTAGATCTTTAACCTCTTTGTAAACCTAAATGTCACTTTCTTTCTGCAAACTTAGTGCTCATGGAGTTGTTGGTGTCAAAAATACAAAAGTCATGATATACAGGTGTTTCTCCACAGATTATAAGGTCAACCCGCTGCTTTAGTGTATTTCTACGGAGTTGAATATGGTCCTCTAGCTCATTGGTTCTTATCTATTGGTTTATCGTGTTTTGACCACTATCAAGAGGATCCTAGTGTAACTGCCACATATAAGTTGTTGTAGGGTTCGGTAGTTAGTCTTCTACCTGAGTTTGCCATAAATCTTCTTTTAAGTTATTTAGGTTGTTGTTAAGTGTTGTTATTGCATATCATTTATGGTTACTATTAATAGTTATTGTGGTCCTATCATATTTACCGTGTGATTAACATTTCTTGTAACTGATGTCACTCATGCTTCATCTTGCTAATTTGGTTCTTCAACGTGATACATTGATTGTCAAACTATTCTGGGGTTTGCAACAACTTTTTTATGAAGTCGTGTGGATAAATTAATCTCGATCATTTTCAAGGGAACTTTGCTGTCATTGATGTTTTTGGCTAGTAAAAAGATGTGTTCTGATTCAAGGTCTTTTAGATTTTTTGCATTTGCCAGCTAATGAAAGATATAATGCTCGATAAGCCCTCAAACAAATTTGAGTAGTATCTACACTAGAATTGAGACCTTTAGTAAGGTTTTTTAAACCTTTGTAAGGTATATTGACCTTAAACCATCCAACATAGCTAATGTTCTTGCATATGTTTTCTTTTGAAGTTGTTTCAGCTGATAGCATTTTAGTATGAGCTTCAGTGCCAAAATTGTCAGAAATGTTGTATCACGCCGTACCAAAATCCATGCCAAAAAATTTCTAAACTCATTTATTGTTTCTATTAGCATATTCTAATCCCCCTATGGGTGCAGGTGCAAATTCACGCTATCATAAGAAGAATTCACATTCAAAATTCATTGGTTGTTCCTAGGCGTGCACATTGATAGTGACAGAACCTCCAAGCATTAAATTAAAACATTTTTGCAGAAATAGTTTGTTTGTTTAATGTTGGGTTAGTACTAGTACAATTTTTTGATGTTGTGTATTATTTTGTTGTAAGGTGCTAATTTCACTCTACTGTAAGGAGTTAATGATATTATGTTGAATGACTAAAGTAATATTTGCATGGAAATATGCTAAATAGGTGGCTGTGAATTCCCATGTTGGAGATGGTTAACATGCTTCTCTTGTTGCATCTAAGATATTATTAGCTTAGCTTGGTTTAGAATGGTTTGAATTTGCATCTTAAAATTTTCTTCTTGGACACTTAATAAATTGAAGGAAATAATTCACAGAAGTTTTGTATGGCTAAATCTTATCCAATTAAGCGTGTGGCATAGGTAGCTGAGATTTGGAACCAAGATTGTGTATTTGACATCATCTAAGATTGAACCTGTAGCAACTTCCTTTACTATTAATAGAATTTTGGTGTTACTACTACAATAAACTCGAAGAAGTGTGTTAAGAATCATGATGTTTATCTCATACATGTAGTAATTTTCTTGCAATATTGAAATGGCTCAATGGATGTTAGTAGTCACTATTATTAGTTTAACCATTAGTTGTGGATGCTTATAAAATTGTAGCATTAATTTTTAATCCACCAACTTTAGAAATATAATTTGCCTCTTGATATATTGATGACATTTTTGTTTATTGTTGCAGGTCTATTCATCAATCTTCCATGAGAGCTTATGTGTTGTTGTCTGCTGACTTTGATTCTTCTCATTTGTTAAAGATACAAAAACTTGTAAAACTACCAATCAATCATTTTTGCAGCATCGTGCATCCAAGACACAAAATTTTGCAAACTACTAATACATTTCCTTGTAGGATCCTTTTGTGTGTTTGCATGTTAACATAGGAACATTTCCATTGGTGCTTTAAAAAGAACCTATTGTAAATACATGCCTAACCAGTGTTGTCATTGATGTCAACATATCTATGTTGTCATTGATGTCAACTGTGCTCTTGTTTTGATGCTTGCTTGTAATGAGTTAAGTGTTGAAGATAATATGTATTTCTGATGTAGCATAATAGTTCGGTAGATTGCTTCACATTTCCTAGAGAATGAATATTCTTGTTTGCGGATTGGAAGTTATTTAGATGCATGTCTGAAGATGCTATGCTCCAAGTTTGAGCCTTTGGTATGAAGATTTGAGTGAGTTATGTTCACTAGAGTGAAAACTACTTTTTCTATATATTTGGTGGTGACTAGGAGATTGTATTATGCTCCACATTCCTCTAGTGTTAAGTATTTCAGTCTGTGGTTCTAGAATCAAGTTTTTAATGATGATAAGTGCCTTCAACCCCAATGGTTCATGATTTGGTGGTCCACAAGCGATCGTTTCCTTATTACAGTAGCTGACAATGTTGTTCATGTGCTCCAGTTTGAAGAATCTACTTGACAGAGTGGTTAGAGATTGTGGGGTTGTTCCTGGTGTTTACAATGTGCTTGTGGATGTCTCCTAATCATGTTCCTACCTTTGGATTGGTCCGTAAAGAGAAACTTGGATCGTGGATGAAGACTGTTCTTAGAAGACTTAATGATAAAACCAGTCTTGGCCGACTTGGTTGTTTTCACTACTTACAGAGATTCATCAAATATTATGGAAGCATGTTGTGGCATGGAAGATTGAATTTGAGTCCCAGCTAAGGCATAACATGATCCATATACATCTTTCCCTTAACTAATTTTGTTTAGGTCCAGACCTATTTCTATGTATGTTTGTAATGTCGACCTTGGAGAATGTTCCAATGGTTGATGAATGTAATGTCGACCTTGATGTACATGCCAAGGTTGATGAAGTGTATATAAACATGTAATGAAGTTACAAAATAGATGTCATTGAGTGAAAATGTGAAGATAAGTGTCAAGGTGTAAGAAGAACATAGCAGAGGAGTTATTTTGTGCTTCAATGGAACTGAACCCTAGCATAAAGTAGATGATATTAAATTAGTTCACCAATCCTTGGCAGTGAGCCACCCCTTGGTAGTGACCTGATCTTAGCGATGAGGATTTTGGGTAGTGAGCCCTAAGGTAATGAGCCTCTGATTTTTACTATTGCTATAACTTATTTATTTTTGTGGGCTAACACCCACCGTGGTTTTTCCCTTATAGGGTTTTCCACATAAAATTTCCAGTGTCTCATGTGTTATTGTGTTGAGATTCTTTTTTTATGCTTTCATGGTTAATCATTATAATAGTGATTAAGAACTTAATGTGTTGATATTCATAAGTGGTTAATGTTTTGTGACAACTGATTCACCCCCCTCTTAACTATCCTATGGATTTCAACAATTGGTATTAGAGCAAGTTCCTTAGAAGAAAGCCTAACCACTTGAGGAAGATCCAGAATGTCTTACAGGAAGGAAGCTCTATAATTTGATGGAACAAATTATGCTCTCTGGAAGGTATGAATGAAAAGACACCTCCTTTGTCTTGGTTATAAAGTATGGAAAGCAACAGAGAAAAAGTATACCTTGCATTAGAATGGTTTGCAAACTAAAGATGAAATCAAAGAATATGAGTTAACATAAAAGCTAGAGATGGTTTGTTGAGTGCCTTGTCTAACACTAAGTTAATAAAAGTCATGGATCTAGAATCTACTCATGAAGTCTAGGAAAAGATGAAAAATTGTGTGAAGGAGATGATTCTGTAAAGAGTACCAAATTGCAAGGCTTGAAAGTGAAATATGAAGGTTTAAAAATGAACGAAGATGAAAACATAACTACTTTCATGCAAAAGGTTGATGAAATTGTCAATGGAATAAAAGGTATGGGAGGAACTATTGATGAGAAGGAAGTTGTGATGAAAATCTTAGGTTACTACCTAAGTCCTATAGTCACAAGGTCGCTACAATTGAAGAAGTAATGATAGTGCAAGATGTCACTAAGGATTAGTTGATTGGAAAGCTTACAACCTTTGAGATGAGAGAGTTTGGTGATGCTCTGCCAAAGGTTGAAATTGCTTTCAAAGCCAGTACTTTAGAGAAGATTTCCAGAGCTAAAAAATACAAGGTGAAACCTGATGATGAGTTTGATAAAATTAAAGATAACTTTGTTGACAAACTACATAGAGGTTTTGGTAAGTTCAAAGGCAAATTATCTTTCAAATGTTTTTCATGTGGTAAGATTGGTCACTATGCTTCTAGATGTCTTGAGAGAATTGAAAGAAATAGAAAAAGATTTGAGAGTAAACCTAAGGTTCCAAAGAAATGCTACTATGTTAGAGATCATGATGATGAAGGTGTGATAGATGATGAATCTAATGTTGCTAGTACTAGTGCAAATGAGTGCTTGTTTATTGCAATTAAAGAAGAATATGTGTCTACTAATCCTACTAGTTGTGTGGAGGAAGAAAAACTAGTGGAAGAAAGTGCTTTGGCTGTTTAGGTTGAGAAAGATAAGGATGAATGGATTATTGACAGTGGATACTCTCATCACATGACCGGTGACAAAAGTAAGTTTAAGTTTGGAAAAGTATGATGGAGCACTGGTTAGGTTTAGAGATAATGCAACTAGTAAGATTTGTGGACAAGAATCTATTTCTTTTGATGTAAAGCACAACACTAATAATGTCCTATATGTGAAGGGTTTAAAGCATAATCTTCTAAGTGTTGGTAAGTGTGTGACAAAGGCTATGATCTAAGATTCAAAGACAACAGATACAAAATCATGGAAAGCTTTGGAACAATGATTGCTACTGGTAAGAAGACCAAAGGTAACATTTACCAATTAAGAGGAACTAATGATTATTGTTTAGTGGCCTAGATAGATGAGAGTTGGTTGTGGCATAGAAGGATGTGTCATATCAATTTTAACAATTTAGCGAAGATAAGTTCTGCACAGACTATAAGAGATTTGCCTAAACTTGTGAAGCCAGTCAACACCATTTCCAAGGAGTGTCAATTTGGGAAACAAACAAAAACAAGTTTCAAAAGTAAAGAATAATTCTCTGCTAGATTGCTGGAGCTAGTACATACAGATTTGTGTGGTCCCACAAGAACAAGAAGTCTGCAAGGTGATAGGTACTTTATGCTACTTATTGATGACTATTCTAGAGTGACTTGGGTCACTTTTCTAAAAGAAAAATCTGAAGCTCCAGACAAGTTTAAAGTTTTCAAGGCAATGGATGAGAATGAGTTAGAATTGAGGATCAAATGTGATGTAGAGCCATAGCCAAAAGCGTTCTACAATGGTGGAATTTGGTGATTCTTGTTCCATCGACAAGAGCTATTATATGTCATACCAACATGACCTATTGGCCAGACTGAAAACTATCAGCCACTTCAATACATTTCATCCCGATGGCTATCTCACACTGATGTGTGATTCACCTTTATTGCCTATCAGCAAGATAATAGCTATCGGCAGTTACTTCAAAACTCTCGCCGATCACCCTTGTCACTCTAATATACGCCTATCGGCAACATATGAACTATCGGCTTAACTTTCCAACCGTTCACCGATGCCAGTTTTCACACCAAAACCTTAGCATGAGCTTCACCATCGGCCAGACTTATACTATCGGCCGGACTTCACTCTTCTCTTCTGATGCCGATACTTATGCCGATGTCCCCCTTATTGATGACACTTCACGGTGGTCACCCCAATGACTTCCATCCTTCATTCCTATCGGTGTGACTTACACCGTCGGCACTACAAATAAAGCTTGTACCGATGCGTTTGATCACCCCGATATCAATGTTCATGCCAATATAAATATTCACGCTGATGGATGTTTTTTTTTGTGCCTTTGTCTCTATTTTGAACCCTATATCTCTGTGAAAACTACAAGTACCTGACAAGGCAAAACCCTAACAACTTCACTAGTTTGCACAAAAGACTTAGGGTCAGAGCGATCTACTGCATTCACAGATTCAATCTATCACCTCATCCTTTGAACCCTAGCACATGAGGATGCTAGGAACGATCACTGCATGCAGCACTTTGATCCTGAAACATGAAATATAGAATCAGAACAAACAAACAGGAAACCTAAACTAATATACAAATCCATTCCACTGATTCTACGAATCATCCAGTGGAATGGATAAGTAAATCCATCTCGCTTGCAAATGGGGAAAATGATTACACAGATGGAGTTAAAATCAGATGATTAACACTAATGGGATCTTCTCTTATTCAATATCAAGAATGCATACAACTTGTTTTGATATCACAATCTCACTGCACAACATCATTCTGTGAAACCACAATATTCCTTTTTCCTGTCAAAATGCTATCCGAACTATATATCTTAACAGATAGAGCTAGGCCCTATTTATCTACTCCTGTGAGTAGTATAGATGCAATACCCAGCGGCTGGGAGACCTCCAAATGGCTGGGAGAAAACAGTTGTCAAAACAAATTGTAACTGATTACACACTTACACACTGTCCTAGATAGACCTAAAAACATCAGAATTGGTCCAATGGACCTTATTACAACATGAAGTCAACATACTATAAATAGACTTATGCTTTGTTTTGAAGGGGTGCTCCTGCACCATACTCCCTAGAAGAAGAAATCTCAAGTCCACTTGAGATGAGAGTATGTAGATCTACACCATGTTTCTGGATCTGTTCTTCAGTCGTCCACACTACTTCTGAATCAGATTTTCCTTGCCAAGCCACTAAATATTCCAAATATTGTTTGTTCCAGGTCTTCTTGATCATTCTTGTGTCCAAAACCTTCGGCAACTATGGTGAATCATGCTTTGGAATTTCATCAGCTGCTATATCCTATAGTAGTTCCTGTTCTTCATCTAGATTATGCTTGTATGGAGTTAAATCACATACATTAAATATAGGTGATAAACCAAGATCTGGAGGGAGTTGTATCTCATAAGCATTCTGTCCATGCTGTCTCAAAATCTGACATTGTCCAATCTTCCTCTGCATGAGTTTAGTAAATTTTCCCTAAGGAAGTCTTTCCTTCTTCAAATGGACCCAAACCAAAGCTCCAACATCAAACTGTACATCCTTCTTCTTTTTATCAGCATATGCTTTATACTTCGAGGTAGTTTGTTGTAGCTGGGTCTTTACTTGATCATGAACCTCTTTTATAGCTTCTGTAAAAGCTTCACCCTGTGCACTAACAGAATCTCTTGTAGGTAGATCTCTCAATTCCAAAATTCCTCTTAGATGCATACCATACACTATCTGAAAAGGTGATTTCCCTGTACTCCTATTGATAGTATCATTATAGGAAAATTTGGCCTGAGATAGGATATTACCCCACTTTTCTCCATGTTGTTTTGTCAAACATTTGAGCAAATTCCCTAAGAAATGATTGACTACTTCAGTATGTCCATCTATTTGAGGATGATATGCAGATGAGAAAGACAAATTTTGTGCCTAGTTTCTTCCGCAGAGTTCTCCAGAAATGACGATTAAATTTCACATCTCTATCTGACACTATGCTCAATGGCAATCCATGTATTTTGACTATTTCCCTGAAAAAAAATCTGCAATATATGAAGCTTCAGCAGTGGTTTTGCATGGCAAGAAATGTGCCATTTTGCTGAATTTGTCCACTACAACAAAAACACTGTCAAATCCTTTCCTTGTCCTTGGTAAACCCAAGACAAAATCCATACTTATGCTTTCCCATGGTCTGGAAGGAATGGGTAAAGGCTGATATAAACCTGCATTGGTTGATCTCCCTTCTGCTTTCTGACATATCACACATGTCTCTACAAATTTTCTATCTCTAAAAATAATGTCTTCTAACAAGATCAAGAGTCTTATCCAAACCAAAATGACCTACCATAGCTCCACAATGTTTCTCTTTTATGATGTTCAACCTCATAGAACACCTTGGAATACACAACTATCCACCTTTGAATAGCAATCCATCCTGGATCAGAAATTCAGAGAACTTAGCATGATATTTATCTCCAAAAGAAGTACATACCTGATATATCTCCCCAAAATCTTCATCAACATCATACATGGTCTTCAATGAATCAATGCCAACACTCTCCAACTTAATCTGGTTGACTATTAGAGCTCTCCTGCTCAAGGCATCTACTACCTTATTCTTGACTCCTTTCTTATGCTTCAATGTGAAAGTAAAAGTGTGTAAAGTTTCTACCCATTTCATATGCCTATGATTCAGTTTTTCCTAGCTGTTGATAAAACTTAAAGCCTGATTATCTGTGAATACTATGAATTCCTTTGGCATCAAGTAATGCCTCCATTTCTTGAGTGACTGGACTAAAGCATACATTTCCAAATCATATGATAAATACCTCTTTTTAGCATCATTGAGCTTCTCACTAAAAAATACAATTGGCCTTCCTTCTTGGTTGAGTACTGCTCCAATGGCCATGTGACTGGCATCACATTCTACTTGAAAGATTTTGTTAAAATCTGGAAGTGCAAGGACTAGCTGCTGTGCCACCTTCTTCTTCAATGTTTCAAAAGAATCATCTGCTTCCTTACTCCAAGCAAATCTGCACTTCTGTCCTCCTTTTATAGTATCAAGCATGGGTGCACAAATATGACTAAACCCTCTTATAAACTTTCTGTAGAAGGTTGCTAACCCATGGAAACTTCTGACATCATTCATAGTCCTTGGAGTTGGCCAAGACAATATGGCACTTACCTTCTCCTTATCCATTTGCAGCTTTCCTTGGGAAATGACAAAACCCAAATATGTGATCTCCTCCTGCATGAACAAACACTTGTCCAAATTTATCATCAGCTTCTCTTCATGTAACCTCTTGAGAACCAAATCTATATGTCTGAGATGTTCTTCCTTTGTGTTGCTGAAAATCATAATGTCATCTAGATATACTATGACAAACTTACCCATGAATTCTCTCAAAACCTCATTCAGCAATCTCATAAAAGTACTAGGTGCATTAGACAACCCAAAAGGCATAACTTTCCACTCATACAACCCTTCATTGGTTTTGAATGCTATTTTCCATTCATCTCCTGGCCTAATTCTGATATGATGATAACACTCTTCAAATCTATTTTTGTAAAATACTTAGCACCTCCCAAACAGTCAAGTAAATCCTCTATCCTATGTATTGGAAACCTATACCTGATTGTGATCTTATTAATAGCCCTAGAATCTGTGCAAAGCCTCCAAGTGCCTTCTTTCTTTGGTGCTAGTACAGCTGGTACTGCACATGGGCTTAAACTTTTACCAATCAGACCTGTGTCTAACAATTCATCAATTTGTCTTGCTACTTCTATATTTTGTTCTGGAGTTAGCTTATATGCTACTTTGTTTGGAAGTGTAGATCCTGGGATTAGATCTATGCAATGGCTGATATCCCTTACAGGTGGTAGGGATCTTGGCATTCCATCAGAAATGATACCTTTATACTTATCCAATAGCTCTTGGATAGCTGGGTCTATGAACCTCTTCTCCTTCTCTTTCTTGACTTCTTGCTGCTATTCTTTATTCAATGTCATATATGGAATTAGGGCATATGCAACTGCACCTTCTGCTGCTACTTCTTTCATGAACTGTTTTCCTTCCATCAGCATTATCTTCACTTCTTTTCCTTTTGATTTCTCCTCCTTCTCTATTAATGGTAGTAACTCAGTCACTGTACCATTCTTAGTGATTGTATAGGTGTTTTTAACACCATCATGGTGTGCCTTCAAGTCATACTGCCATGGTCTACCAAATAAAAGATTGCAAGCATCCATCTTGGTAATGTCAAACAACAACCTGTCTTTATATGCTCCAATATGAAATTCTACCCAAGCCTGCTCTTCTACAACTGTTTGCTGACCTTGGGTGAGCCATGATACCTTATATGGGGATGGGTGAGGCAATCTTCTAAGCTTAAGCTTTGTTACCATTTCATCAGATACAAAATTTTTAGTAGAACTAGAATCGATTAAAACTTTACATTCCTTACCTCCTGCTTTGCAAATGGTTCTAAAAAGAGACTTTCTTTTTGGGGGTTCTTTGTCAAGTACCTTCATGGTAGTCATTGTTCTTCTCATCATCAGAGATTCTCCACTCTCTGGCTATACATAATTGTCAGAAACATTCGTACTTTGAAAAGTGTTTGAGCTTGTTGCACTTTGACTATCAGGTTCTTGGATCAGATTCATTCTCCTTTCTCCTGTTGAGCTTGTTGCCTTTTCTAGACATATGCTGGCTATATGGCCTTCTTTGTTATAGTTATAACATCTGATAGATCCTTTGCCCTAGGATCTTCCTCTGAAAGGTCTTCTACCTCTGAAGTTTCCTTGCTGGTTGTAACTTTCTCTTTGGTTTTGACTGTTATCTCCCTTGCTGTTGTCATGACTGGATTCTCCCTAATATCCATGTCCATGTCCTCTACCTCTGAAAGGACCTCTTCCACCTCTTTGCTATTTTCCTCTTCCTCTATGGTTCTGTTCTTGTCTTCTCTTTAACTTCTCTTCCACTTTCAATGCCAACTGAAAACATTTCTAAACTATATCTGGATTATGCAGATTCAAATCTTCCTGAATGTTGAACCTCAATCCATTAAGGTATCTAGCTACCTTTTCTTCCTCACTTTCTTTTACCTTTGTCTTGACACAAAGCTTCATGAATTCCTTTGTATATGAGTTGACATCTAGCTCCTTCTGCTTCAAATTTTGTTTCCTCTTGTGTAATTGGATACTGTAATCCAATGGAACATAGGCTTCCTTCTCTAAAGCCATCATCTTCTTCCATGTAGTGACTCTATGCTTTCTTTCTTGTACCCTGTCATCTTGGACAAAATTCCACCATGTCAATGCAACTTCTTTCATCTTTGATTGGGCTATCTTCACTCTCTATTGTTCTGGTATCTCCTCTGTCTCAAAGAAATTATTTTGGGAGTCTACCCACTCCATCACTGAATTAGGATCCATCTTTCCTGTAAACACTAGAAAATCCAGTTTCACATCCATGGTTCTCCTCTCCATGGCTTTGAGGGCATTCAATAGTGGCCTCTGGTCTGCAGGAATGACCTCCTCATTCCACCTAGGGATCTCTTCTTCTTCCCTATCTTCTTCTCTACCAGAACCTACTCTATCCCTCAACTTCTCCAATTCATCCTTCAATTCCTGATTCTGAGCCTTCACAACCTTGCTCTCGGCAATCTGCTTCTTTACTAGAACTGCCAACTCAGCGTTGGTCATTTTTGTCAGGAACTCTAATGTTCCTTCTTCATCTGACATCTTACTGTCTTAAGTCTTCCCCAAAGATTCAACCTTTGCTCTAATACCACTATGATGCAGAGCCACAGCCAAAAGTGTTCTACAATGGTGGAATGTGGTGACTCTTGTTCTATCAGCAAGAGCTATTATATGTCATACTGACATGACCTATCGGCCAGACTAAAAACTATCAGCCACTTCAATACATTTCATCCCAATGACCATCTCACACCGATGTGTGATTCACCTTTATTGCCTATCGGCAAGATAATAGCTATGGACAGTTACTTCAAAACTCTCACCAATTGCCCTTGTCACTCCGATATACTCCTATCGGCAACATATGAACCATCGACTTAACTTTCCAACCGTTCACTGATGCCGATTTTCACATAGAAACCTTAGCATGAGCTTCAATGTCGGCCAGACTTATACTATCGGCCGGACTTCGCTCTTCTCTTCCGATGCCGATACTTATGCTGATGTCCCCCTCGTTAGTGACACTTTGTGGTGGTCACCCCAATGACTTCCTTCCTTTGTTCCTGTCGGTGTGACTTACACCGTTGGCACTAGAAATAAAGCTTGTGCCGATGCCTTTGATCACCCCAATATCAATGTTCACGCTGATATAAATGTTCATGCCGATGGATGTTTTTTTCGTGCCTTTGTCTCTATTTTGAACCCTGTATCTCTGTGAAAACTCCAAGAGCCTGACAAGGAAAAACCCTAACAACTTCACAAGTTTGCACAAAAGACTTAGGGTCAGAGCGATCTACTGCATTCACAAATTCGATCTATCACCTCATCCTTCAAACCCTAGCACATGAGGATGCTAGGAACGATCACTGCATGCAACACTTCGATCCTAAAACATGAAATATAGAATCAGACCAAACAAATAGGAAACCTAAACTAATATACAAATCCATTCCACTGATTCTACGAATCATCTGGTCAAATGGATAAGTAAATCCATCTCGCCTGCAAATGGGAAAAATGATTACACAGATGGAGTTGAAATCAGATGATTAACACTAATGGGATCTTCTCTTATTGAATCTCAAGAATGCATACAACTTGTTTTGATATCACAGTCTCACTACACAACACCACTCTGTGAAACCACAATATTCCTTTTTCCTGTCAAAATGCTATCCAAACTATATATCTTAACAGACAAAGCTAGGCCCTATTTATCTACTCCTGTGAGTAGTACAGATGCAATTCCCAATGGCTGGGAGACCTCCAAACGGCTGGGAGAAAACAGTTGTCAAAACAAATTGTAACTGATTACACACTTACACACTGTCCTAGATAGACCTAAAAACATTAGAATTGGTCCAATGGACCTTATTACAACATGAAGTCAACATACTATAAATAGACTTATGCTCTGTTTTTGAAGGGGTGCTCCTACACCAAAATGCTTGAGGTTTGATAGAGGAGGTGAGTTCACATCAAATGAATTCAATATTTTCTATGAAGAACAAGGGATAAAGAGACAGTTGTCTACACCTAGGACTCCTTAGGAGAATGGAGTTGCTGAAAGAAAAAATAGGACAGTTCAAGAAGTTACCAGGAATATGTTAAAGGAAGCTGACCTACCAGAAGTATACTAGAGAGAATCCATACATATTGTTGTGTACATCCTAAACAAAGTTCAAGTCAAAAGTAACAGCTCTAAAACTCCTTTTGAATTATGGTATGGAAGAGTTCCTACAGTGAAGTATTTCAAAGTTTTTGGAAGCAAATGTTATATTAGAAGAGATGAAGAACTAGGCAAGTTTGATGCTAGATGTGATGAAGGAATTTTTCTTGGTTACTCTACCAAGAGTAAGGCCTACTGGTACTATAATAAGAGATTGAATAAGATTGATGAGAGTGCTAATGTGAAGGTGGATGAAGGCAAGGAAAGAATATCAGATATGAGTTGCTATGAACTAGATGAACCTATGACTATAGTGGATGAAGAAAAAATTGAGCAAGAAGACAGTCAAGATGAAGAAGAGGCTCTTGAAAGTGTTGTTACGATACCCAGGTATGTAAAGATTAATCATTCTAAAGATCAGATTATAGGTGACAAAAACAAAGGGGTGTTGACAAGGAAAAGATCTACACAAGAACAAGTGAATTACTATTTGCTTTAAAAGGTTGAACCAAAAATTGTGAATGAAGCTTGCAATGATGAAAATTGGGTAAAAGCCATGGAAGAAGAACTGATGCAGATAGAGAAGAATCAAACTTGATTGGTTCCTAGACCTACTGAAAAAAATGCTATTGGAACTAAATGGGTTTTCAGGAACAAGCTAAATGAAAATGGAGAAGTTTTAAGAAATAAAGCAAGGCTTGTATGCAAAGGATATTCTCAAATTGAAGGAATAGATTTTGAAGAAACTTTCATTCTGGTGGCTAGGATTGAAGCAATAAAAATATTTTTGGCATTTGCAGCTCACAAAGATTTCAAAGTGTATCAGATGAATGTGAAGTCTGCATTCTTGAATGGTGAGTTGGAAGAAGGAGTCTACATTGAGAAACCGAAAGGGTTTTAGTTATCAAAACAAGGTGATATGGTGTGCAGATTGAAGAAGGCATTGTATGGACTGAAGCAAGTCCCCAAATCCTGGTATGCAAGGTTAGACAAATATTTGTTACAATTAGGGTTTAGTAAAGGCACTATTGACAACAATCTCTATTTCAAAATCAACAATAATCAAATCCTAATTGTTGAAGTTTTTGTTGATGACATCATCTTTGGAGGAAATGATGGTATGTGCATGAAGTTTGTAGGAGAAATGTAAGATGAATTTGAGATTTCTATGTTTGGTGAAATGAATTTCTTTCTATGTCTTCAAATCACTCAATCAGATAAAGGAATCTTCATTTCTCAGTCTAAGTATGTGAAAGAGTTGTTGAAGAAGTTTGCGATGGAGGACTCCAAACTAGTATGTACTCCCATGGTGACTGGCTGCAAATTAAGCAAAACTGATGAATCACCTAAGACTAATCAGAAGAGGTATAGATCTATGATTGTAGGATTACTTTATCTAACTCAAAGTAAACCTGATATAATGCATGCAGTATGTCTTGTGGCAAGATTTCAAGAAGATCCTAGAGAATCACATGTGATGGTAGTCAAGAGAATCCTGAGGTATTTGAAAGGCACATCAGACCATGTCTTATGGTATCCAAAGGATAATGATGTCACTCTTAGTGCTTATATGGATGCAGATTGGACCGAAGAAGTTGATGACAGAAAAAGTACAAGTGGAGGTGCATTCTTCTTGGGAAATAGATTGGTTTCGTGGCTGAGAAAAAAGAAAGATTCAATCTCCTTGTCTATTATAGAAGTAGAGTATATTGCAGCAGCATGTTGTTGCACTCAAGTGTTATGGATGAAGCAGACTTTAAAAGACATAAGAGTTTTGTATGAAGATCCAATTGCAATCTTTTGTGACAATACAAGTTCCATAAACATTTCAAAAAATCTAGTTATGCACTCAAGAACAAAGCACATATCAATAAGGTATCACTTTTTGAGAGAAAAGGTGACAGAGAATGAAGTAAAGATGGAATATGTGTCCATAAAGGATCAAATTATAGACATATTCACTAAGCCTTTCCCTAAGGATACCTTTGAGTATCTTAGAGAAATGTTAGGGGTTATTACCCCTCCTCCTCTGAACTAAGATGCATAAGAATGTATCAATCTAGTGGTTCCTAGAGTCTCGATCATTGATCTGGGTTGATGTTTTAAGAGCTATCTCTTAGCGAGAGTAGCTAGATGTTACTAACATGAGTTCCTGATAATAAGAAGTAAGTATTGATAGTAGAGAAATTTTAGTTTGATCAGAATTCTAGAGTGCAAGTATGTGCCCTTTGCCATTGATGTCAAAGGGAGAGTGAAATCATGTGAAAAACTCAAGGGGAGAAAGAGTGCAGATGTATAGGAAGAAAGCGGGAGTATCTTGTCTTGATGGTTCTATAGTTTTTCACATCATATTTTGCCATCAATGACAAAGGGGGAGATTGTTGCAAGTATGTGCCTAACTGGTGTTGTCATTGATGTCAACAAATTTGTGTTGTCATTGGTGTGAACAATGTTCTTGTTTTGATGCTTGCTTGTAATGAGTTAAGTGTTGAAGATAATAAGTATTTATGATGCAACAGAATAGTTCGGTAGACTACTTCACATTTCCTATAGAATCAATATACTTATCTATGGATTGGAAGTTATTTAGATGCATGTCTGAAGATTCTATGCTCTAAGTTTAAGCCTTCGGTATGAAGATTTGAGTGAGTTATGTTCACCAGAGTGAAAACTATTTTTTCTATATATTTGGTGGTGACAGGGAGAATGTATTATGCTCCGCATTCCTTTGTAGTTAAGTATTTTAGTTTGCAGTTCTGGAATCAAGTTTGTAATAATGATAAGTGTCTTCAACTCCAATGGTTCATGATTTGGTTGTCCACAAGTAATCTTTTCCTTATGACAGTAGTTGACAGTGTTGTTCATGTCCTCCAGTTTGAAGAATCTTCTTGACAGAGTGGTTAGAGATTGTGCAGTTGTTCGTGGTGATTACAATGTGTTTGTGAATGTCTCTAAATCATGTTCCTACCTTTGGATTGTTCTGCAAAGAGAAATTTGGATCATGGGTGAAGACTGTTCTTAGAAGACTTAATGATAAAACCAGTCTTGGCTGACTTGGTTGTTTTCACTACTTGTGGAGACTCATGAAAGATTGTATTTGAGTCCCATCTAAGGCATAATATGATCTGTATACATCTTTCCCTTAGCTAATTTTGTTTAAGTCCAGACCTATTTCTATGTATGTTTATAATGCCAACCTTTGAGAATGTTCCAATGGTTGATGAATGTAATGCCGACCTTGATGTACATGCCAAGGTTGATGAAGTGTATAAAAATATGTAATGAAGTTGTAGAAAAGATGTCCTTGAGAGAAAATGCAAAGATAAGTGTGAAGGTGTAAGAAGAGCAGAGTAGAGGAGTTATTTTGTACTTCAATGGAACTGAACCCTGGCATAAAGTAGATGCTATCAAATCAGTTCACCAATCCTTAGCAGTGAGCTGATCTTGGCAGTGAACCCTAACATTTACAGTAAGCATTTTGGGTAGTAAGCCCTAAGGTAGTGAGCCTTTGATTTTCGGTATTGCTATAACTTATTTATTTTTTTGGGCTCACCCACTGTGGTTTTTCCCTTATAGGGATTTCCAAGTAGAAATTCTGGTGTCTCATGTGTTATTGTGTTGAGCTTCTTGTTTTATACTTTCATGGTTAATCATAATAATAGTGATTAAGAACTTGATGTGTTGATATTCATAAGTGGTTAAAGTTTTGTGACAACTGATTCACCCCTTGCTCTTAGTTGTCCTATTCATTTCAAAAAAACCTAATTGCTTGACATGTCTAGTGCATTTGTACATTCTGTTAGTAGATCCCAAGGTAGAACAAAAGTATCCTCTCCCCTTGCCTCTCAATGGATCTTGGGTGTAAGAGAAATTGTTCTATCTTATTTCTATTTTTTTAAGGAGAGTCTACCTTGGTGGGAAAAGAGGTACTCACCCCATGGGATGCCTCTAAGAAGTGCTTTCAATTTGGTCTGCTATATAAATGGTTTAGATGAAAGATGAAGACTTCTTGGTGAAGAATTCTTATTCTGACAGTTCCCAGTATCCATATAGTTGTGTGTGAGATACATTAACCCCATTCTTTCCTTTCAAAGGATTGATGTAAGTGGCTAGGATAGTCTCTTAAGTGAGTCATTGCCGCATGAATAAGTGTCAAATCCCCAAATTCTCAATAGACATCTTAAGTTAGAAGCCTACCCAATTTCTTGAGTTGTTAGTGTCTTGTTCAATGCAAGAGAACACATTCTATAAAGATACTCACCATATGGCTCCCTTGAGATGAGAGAAAAATCCTCAGCTTAGCATAAGCTACTTGTTAGCTTTTCAAGGATAGGGTTATCGGGTTATCCTTCCAGTCCTAGAGGCCCCTACCTATCCTCTCTTACAAAGATAAAAGTGTATACACCCACATTAGGTGTTCCTACATTGGCGTCGAAGGAGATTCCAAGTTGTGGGCTTGAACAAGTTGCCATTGGTCATTGACCTTAGGTAGACTAAGAATTGTTTTCAATTGTATTCGATTGTGTTGAGACCTATGGAAATTTGGCCTTAAGGGGCTATTGAACATTCACATTACACTTATACTAATTCCTATTAGACATCTAGACATTGTGTTTTTGTGCTTGAAGTGCATTCTTGTTGTTAAGGGAAAACTGGATCTAAATGAATAATCAATATAATATATCAATAATACCCAAAACTCAATGAAATAATGAACAAAGAAGGTCAATCAAACAAAGAACAATACAATGCAAACCTCCTTTAATTCTCAGCTTCCATTGATTGCCTATCTCAATCAATCTTGCATGTATGAATAAGGCCCTCAGAGAGTGCATTTCTTTGCTTTTTTCCAAGAATGTCAATTGGGAACGGCTATGATAGTTTATTGCAATGAAGATGAGCTTCACAACAATGATAATAGTATAGTAACAAGTTGATCGCAAGAAATGAAGGAATTGGTGCCAAAGGCGCGCTATGATTCCTATAGAGTAACTTTACTTAAAGCTTGGATGAATGAAATGGAAGAATATGGTTCAATTTATAGATTTGGGAGAGAGAAGATCAATGGTATAGAATAGTTGAGGAATGTGCGTGAATAGGAAGAAGACATGTGTCTTGCTTTCTTTTGCATGAGAGGTTTTTCTAAGAATAGAAGAATGAGTTAAAGCAATTAAAAGAATATAATAATTAGTTAAGTGATTTAAAACAAGAAGAAGGGATTTGCATGAGAATGATAAGATAAATATTAGGGATGTTTAATTGCATGTGCACATTTGATTGAATTATATTTAGAGATAACTCAATTTAGAACAAATAGACAACATAAATAAATATTTGATTTATTTAAATTTAGAGAAGATATTATTGGAAGAAAATAATTAAATAATTAGTATTATTTAATTTAGAATGAACTTGGAAGAACTAATTAAATAATTGGTATTATTTAATTTGTTGGAGGATTTTGGAGGAATTTAATTAAATAAATGATTTAATTTAATTGTTGGAAGAATATGACTCAAATAAATAAATTTGTTTGTTTATTTATTGATAGAGGAATTAGACCTAAATAAATATTAAGAATATTTATTTGGATGGAGTCGTATCATTTTTAGGTGTATACATTTTTCCCCTCTTTGATGCAATGTGTTTTATCAGGTTGTTTCAAAGAATAAGTTTCTGATAATGATGCATGCCCCAGTTTGCCCCTGATATAGGTTATGACGATAGGATGCCCCCTTGGGAGATTGGATGGGAAGAATGCAGAAGGGCATGAGATGGACAATCTCATGAAGAAGAGGGTGAAAAATAGGTTAGGTTGGAAGAAAATGGGTTTCAGTTCAGAGAAACGGGAAGAAACGGGCTTGGGAAGAAAGAGTTGGATGATGCGTGATGCAAGATAGAATGGTAACACACACAAGAAAGTAAGAAAGTATGCACAAATGATACAAGAACAAACAAGGTATTGCCCTTGTCTAGTGGTAAACCACTAATTAATCGATATGAAATGATATATGACAGTGTTGTCATGGCAGGGAACGATAGATCCCCAGAGCAGCACGGCAGGCGTGTTGTCATGGTGGGGAACAATAGTTCCCTATAACAAACATGAAGGATAGTGTCTGGTTTCAAGAAATGAAGCATGTCGTGTAAGACATGTGTTGGTCTGATTTTGACAATGTTACATCCTATATAAGACAATTGATTCATTAACTGATCGAGTTGGTTTATGACCAGACAAGGATCAAGACCACTGATTGTGAATGGATCATTTGACAAGATTGACTTGACTTGATTGATATGGATTGAGGATGGACTTGTATTTTGAATCATTTCTCAGATTGATAGCTAGAACTATTGAGGAGAGATACAATGATGGATACAAAGTTGATCGATAGAAGAATGACTTGACAGAAGGAATCTCAAGCTTTTATTTGATACTTTGTGGTTTGGATCTTTTATTGTATGGGATATGGATGCTTTAGAATTTTTATTGCATGGGATATGGTATGGATGCGACTGGATGTGAATGGTTTTTTTCATCTTGATATTGCAAGTATTTTGAAGTGCTTATTTCATCATTGGGATATTTTGTTTTTTTGTATTTTTGAAATGTTGTAAGAAAATACAAGCATCTAGGTATAGTTAAACTGAGATGACCTAAGCATCACTTACATAGATTTCGATCTAGTAAGTTAATACAATCATCTAGGTATAATTAAACTGAGATGACCTGAGTATTTATTGCATATCAACAGAAAAAGATTGCCCCCATTCATGTTAGACCTTTGATGTCCTTCGATGATCATTGTGTTGATCATGTCCTTAGACAAGGCTTTACATTACTAAAGGTAAACCCACAAGCCACAAACAAAGAAAAGAATCCACCATAGCATCTGTAGCTTTTGGCATCCTTTAGTAGCATAGGAGACATGATAACAAAAAGTAAAGACTTTACGACATTACCTAAATTGAAACAAAACACTCTAGTAATTAGATGTATCTTTCTTTCCATAATTTGATAGAATCATTTGGTTTGGTTTGTTCTTTCTTTTTCTTTGCTTTGGATAGGTTGATGCCATGTGTCAAATCATTTTGCTTGGAAACAGGTTTTGCTTATGCACGCTTGCATCTTGTGAAAGGTTCCACAATCCTTATTGGGGAAGACAAACTGTAAGGGACTGACCTAGTGCCTCAGGGGCGCATTGACAATGGCCTTGCCTATGTGATGACACAAAGGCAATGTAGTTCGAGACCTTGGACCATGGGTGGACTAGATGACAGATGACAAGATATGGGATGGACGGGAAAGCCTCGGGGGTGCATTGATTAATGGCCTTGCCTACGTGATGATGCAAAGGCAATGTAGTTCAGGGTGGACCTTGTGACACTGACGATAGACGATATGCTAGGCTGACACTAAGGATAGGATATGGGATAAGACCTTGGTTGACAAGGTGACAAAAGAGATAGAGTATTAGGCCATGATAGGTTATCGTTAGGTTTTTATTATGAACTAGATATGGATCGGATGAGACACAATGGTTGGAGGAGAGACACAAGGTGATTGGTTTCCCAAAGATGGAGGAAGTAGTTTATCACAAGTAGCATCTGTTTGTCAGCGTTTCACCACTTTCTTTTATTTGCAAAGAAGCTAGAAGTACACAGGAAGCCCGCATGCTAGGTTTTTATCATGGTACCTATCCAAGGTGCCTGTTTGCCAAGTTTTCACCAAAGGATGATTTTTTTGTTGCTTTTCTATTTTTTGATTTTTTTTTTATTTTATTTTTTATTTTTTGATATATTGCCCCCCTCACATTGGGGTTATCTTAGGTATAGAATCAGTGAAGATGCATACTGTTGATTGGGTCATCAAACAGCTCACCCTTAGATGTTGCTAACTGGTATGCTCCTGACCCATAGGCTGCAATGATGACATAAGGACCAAGCCAGTTGGGTTCAAATTTACCTATCTTTTCTTGATCCTGCTAATTGTGCAGATTTTCCTCGAGAACTAGATCACCAACATTGAAGACCCTTAGACGAACCTTGTGATTGTAGCTTCAAGACATTCTTTTTTGATATGCTTTGAGATGATTAAATGCATTCTGTATCTTCTCTTCTAACAATTCTAGCTCTTGGAGTCTAGAAACTTTGTAGTCTTCATCTGTGATAAGACCTTTTAACAACACCCTTAGGGATGGTAACTTGACCTCAATGGGAAAAATAGCTTTGGATCCATAGACAAGGGCATAAGGGGTAGCACCTGTAGGAGTGCGTATACTGGTTTGATAGGCCCATAGAGTGGGATTCAGTTGGATGTGTCAATCACAACCAACATCATTGACTATTTTCTTGAGGATCTTTAGAATAGTTTTGTTGGATGCTTCTGCCTAGCCATTGCCTTGTGGATAGTAGAGAGTAGAAAAATGGTGATGGATTTTGAATTTGTCACAAAGTTCTTGTACATCCTAGTTCTTGAAAGGTCTTCCTTTATCTATGATAATGGATGAGGGAATTTTGTATTTGCAAATGAGGTAATTGAGGATGAATGAGGAAATCTATTTCCCTGTGATGGTGGTTAGGGGAATGATTTCAATCCACTTGGTAAAATACTCAGTGGTGGTTATTATGAACTTGTGGCCGTTGATGGAGGGTAAATTTTGCCCACTAGGTCGAGTCCCCATTGACAAAATGGCCAAAGTGTTGTTAAAGGTTGTAGCTCTTGAGTTGGTGCATGAATTAGGTTTCCATGTATCTGGTACTGCTTGCATTTCTTCACAAAATGGTATGAGTCCATCTCAATGTTCAGCCAATAATATCCCAAATGCATGAGTTTCTTAGCTAAAGAAGAACCACTAGATTGTGTTTCACAAATCCCTTCATGCACGTCATGTAATGCGGTTTGAGATTCTTCTAATTCTAAACATCAGATTAAAGTACCATCTAGGCCTCAACAGTATAGGGTATTGGCAATAATGGTACATCGAGAGGTTTAGCGTATGAAGGTCTGATGTTGGTTTGAAGACAAGTTGGGGGGAGGGTGTTATCCCTGAGGTAAGTGTAAATCTTACCATACCAAGGTGAATCAGATCTGACTAATAGGCATATGGATTGGGTTTTAGGAAGATCATAAGCTGGTTGCCGAATTGACTCCACTAAGAACTCATATCGTGACTCATTCTCTGGGATCTCGAGCAGTGAGGCAATGGTTGCCATGGCATCTACAGCTCTATTCTCAATGTGAGGTATCTACTCAAAGGATATGATCACAAAGTACTCTTTAAAGTCATTAACCATCCACTTGTATGGGATAAGCTTCTCATCTTTGGTTTGATAGTCATCATTGACTTGATTAATTACTAGTTGAGAGTCGCCATAGACATGTAGCTCTTTTATTTTACATTCTACTACAATTTTGAGACCAATGACCAAGGCTTCATACTCTACTATATTGTTGGTGCATGGGAATAGCAGACAATAAAACTTAGGTATGGTGTCACCATGAGGAGTAACCAACAAGATTACTAGCCCCGATCCATGGTTCATGTAGGATCCATCAAAGTAGAGTTTCTATGAGTATGCTGCTACACTAAAAATGGACCCATCTAGGAACTCGAATGTCATTGGTATGTTGTCCTACAATGGAGCTTCTGCTAGTTGATCGACTATGATTTGACCTTTGATAGATTTTATTTCTACATACTCGATGTCATATTCACTAAGAAGCATTACCCACTAGGTTAGGCAACTTGTAAGAGTTGCTTTGCTTAATAGGTACTTGAGTGGATCTATTTTTGCAATGAGCTTGACTGAATGTGCTAGCATGTAATGTCACAATTTTTAGGAAGAAAAAACCATACCAAGACACGATATTTCTATTTGGGAGTATTGCAATTCATAGCCCACCAATGTTTGATTGATATAGTAGATGGCCCTTTCCTTGCCTTCATAATCATGTTGTGCTAGTAAGGCACCAAGAGTTGTTGGTGTAGCAGATATGTAGAGTAATAGAGGCTTACCTTGGATAGGTGGCATGAGAATAGGTGGATTCATGAGGTATTCCTTGAGTTTTTCAAATGCTTCTTCGCACTTCTCATCCCATCAAAATGGAATGTTCTTATGTAGAAGATGGCTGAAAGGTTGGCACTTGTCTACTAGTTGTGAGATGAACTATCTAATAGACTATAGCTTGCCTTGTAGGGATGTCAATTGAGTGATATTCTTAGGTGGCAGAATTTCCATAATAGCCTTGACCTTGGCAGGGTCTACCTCTATTCCATTTGTTGAGACAATGAAGCCTAGAAGTTTACCCGAGGTGAGTCTAAACACACATTTCTTTCGGTTCAACCTGACCTTGAATTGCTCTAGTCTCTGAAAGACCTTCTCTAGTATATCTAGGTGTGATTCTCTTATGAGTGATTTTGCAAGGATATCATCTACATAGTCCTCCATTGTGACATTCATCATATCATGGAAGATGGTAGTCATAGCTCGTTGATATGTTGCCCTGACATTCTCAAAAGGTGCCCCATGGACAAGTGAAAGCTATCATATGTTGGTCTTCTGGTGCTATCCTAATTTGAATGTACCCAGAGAAGCCATCCATGAGAGATAACATGGTATGCCCTACTATCAAGTCAACAATGATATCTATGTTGGGCAACAAAATGTCATCCTTGCGACAAGATTTGTTTAGATCTCTAAAATTATTGCATGATCTAACTATGCCATTAGGATTGGATACTAGCACAATGTTGGATATCCACCCCAAATAGTCTATTGCCTTGATGAACCCTACATCCAACAGTTTCTTAAGTTCTTCTTTGACTAGTAGTGCTATGTGTGGATGCATCTTTCTAATCTTTTGTTTGATTGGTTTCACTCCTAGATCCAGTGGAAGATGATGTAGGATCAAATTTGGATCTAGACCGGGCATATCTGTGTATGACCAAACAAAGATGCTCCACTTTTTCTTGAAGAATGGTACAAACTTGGTCTTTTTTGGTGGGGTTAGAGACTTTGCAAAGTGAATGATCTTAGGTTGTTTCTATGTTCGAATGTTGACTGGCTTTGTAGGTTCCACAACAATCTGAGACTTCTCCTAGTGCATGTCATTGGGGAGAGTGTCAAGCCTTCCATCGTTAGGTGCAACAGTTGGGTTTTCACCATCAGATGCGTCCTTTATTTTTACTATTTTGGGATCTAATACTGCCGTAGAGCGGTTTTCACCATCAGATCCAATTTTGATTTTGATATTTTTGTGATTGGAAGGCTGGAGACCCTCTCCAAAATAAGCCACGGTATTTAGTTCAATGGAGAAACTAGGTTTATGATCTTCTTGGGGTAGGTGGTCCCTAAGTTCCATGTAGTCAATATAGGCATCATTGTTTTGGAACATATCTAATTGCAGGGTACCTCGTAGGTCCCAGTTGATAAGTTCAGGATGCACAAGGGGGAGGGAGTCAGAGGATTGATCTAATTCATTCATAGTTTGAATGGATATGCAAGGAGTATTGGTAGGGATAGGATCTGGGATGGTACTTTCCTCCAAATTGTTTATTGTGGTAGAACTTGAACCTTCCTCAAAAGTCGTACTCTCGAGAATCAACAAATCACTCTCTAACGGTCTATGCTTTAATGTTTGTCCCTCATGGTAGGGGCTATAGCTTTGAATGGTATCAACTCCCTTTTCTTCATAGAAGTGCTTTATGAGTTCTTCCCACTCATACTCATTGGAATCTATATCACTGTCATCTTGGAGTGCATGAATCTGTTCTACAAAACAAACATTTTATTTAGCCTTGCCTTTGTCTTTGAAGCCTAAACCTCTTGTATTTTTTGCTAGTGAGGATGAGGAGGGTTGGATGGGTTCTATTATGCCTTATTTTCTTAGATTGATGGGGCCTTGTCCTTCATAACCCATTCTCTGCAAGATATACTAACTGTGCCCATAGATTTTAGTTGGGAGCTTAGGTGGTTACAGTAGTGTTTCATCTTCTTCTATATAGAGCCATTGTAGAACATCTCTTTCTTAAGTTTCATCTGATAGGGTCCCCCATTTGCCAAAGGGAGCTGTGGGAGGTGCAGGAGGAGTAGATGGCTTTGGAAAATGTTTAGGTCAGCCAAAGGATCTTGGGGATAAAGGCATTTTGGCAAGATTGAGGCTCCACTTGATGGAATATTACCCTACTCATGTTTCTTTGAAAGTGATCTTTTGCTCTTTGGGCTTGGATGAGGAAGCTTTAGAGGTATAGTCATGTTGTGAGATGGGGGATGTATGGGCTCTATTGTTAGGATTGATGCAATCAGGCTTAGAGCGGATAGTATGACAATGTTGGAGAGGGTCAAGATCACCTTGGATGGTAATTTGTTTGTCATTATGAGGGAAATTCATGCATTGGTGATAGGTATAGGGTACAACTTTCATGGCATGAATCCATGGTCTTCCTAGGAGGGTATTGTAGGCTAGCTCTTTATCTAGGACTTGGAAAACAATGTCCTTGATTACTGGTCCAATCTATATGGGCAACACCATTGTTCCTTTTGTGGTCCTTTCCTCTTCATCATAGGCTTTGATAGTGATCTTCTTTCTAGGATCCACTGCTGCTTTCGAGAACCCCAATGCAAGGACTACCTTAAGCGTACTGATATTTAAACCTATGCCCCCATCAATGAGAACCCTCTTGATGTGGTGTTTGTGGATGAATGTGATGACATAAAGAGGTGTGTTATGAGGTTGGGACACTGATAGGTCATCTTGGTCTGTGAACGATAAGGTGCTTGAGGAGGTTAGATTTCCTACCATGGCTTGAAACTTCTCTTGGGCAAGATTTGTGGGCACAGTTGTTTCCACTAGGGCTTTGTCAAGAATTTCCTTATGTGAGGGGGACAGATGCAACAACTCTAGGATAGATATGTGGGCAGGAGTCTTTTAGAGTTGATCTATGAAATTGTATGTATGGGGTTAGATGGGGAATGTCACGACCTTGGAGGTATTGTGTTCAAAGTGACCTTACTGCTACGGGATATGATACTACAATCATTCTTGTTAGGTCCTGACTGTTGGTTGGGCGTGATCATGTTGATTTGTGGTATGTACTCTGATATCCAATTGACAGTGTAGTTGAATGGCACATTGGCATAGTTGACATTGTTTTGCCCATTGTTCTGATTTTACCTATTGTAGTTGTTATTGCCATTGTTGGTGTTGCTGTTGTTATTGTTATTATTTTTGTATAGCTTGTCGTGGTTTAGGAGTGGATCCTTGTATACCACGTGTGTCTCATTGGAGGTATGGTGTTGAGTGCCTACCTAATTTTGGTCTAGGATGTCTTGGATGACATGTTTAAGACAAATATAGTTGTTGGTCATGTGGCCTCTGCCTCTATGATACTCGCATAAATTAGTGTCTTTCCAATAGTGAGGTTTCACTTGGGGTTCATAGTCACTAGTGGGTGGAAGAGTGATCTCGTTGTTGGCTAACAACTTCCTTAGTGCTGATTCTTGGGACTCCCCTAGGGTTGTGAATTTTCTTTGGCTTGCATGAGAATGTTTTGTTGGGTGCAGTGTTGCTTATCTCTCCTTTGAGCATGAAGATAGGTTGTTGTTGCTTGGGTGTTGCCACCTCGGCATCTGCCACTCCATCATTGACTACATTCTTGTTCTTAGTCCAAAACTTTGACTTGTCTATCATGTAGTTTGAGTTAGGTGTGTCCTTGTATATCTTGATTTGCCCTTTGGTGATCATAGCTTTTTCAATACACAATCCCATCTCAATGACTTTCATGAATGAGTTAGGGCATTGAATTTGTATTTGGTAACTAAGATCGGGGTTGAGATTGTGGACAAACATTTCTATCAACTGTTTCCTTGGTACATGGTATGAGCACTTGCTCATGAGTTGTCTCCACCTTTGTAGGAAGGCGGTGAAGGATTCACCACCCTTTTGCTTTGTGTTGCATAGGTCTATCATGGAGACTTCGTGCTCTATGTTGTAAGAGAAGTGTGTGACAAAAAGGTTTACTAACTCATTGAAAGTCTTAATGCCTAGGGGAAGTCTTGAGAACCATTCTATTGCTTGACCACCTAGAGATATAGGGAAAAGTCTCATGAGGTAAGTGTCGTTATGAGCCACTTCTAAGCATGCTGCACTAAACTCTCTAATGTGATCTCTTGGGTCCCCTTTTCCTTTGTACTTGTCAAACTTGGGAACTTCAAATTGAAAGGGGAAAGGCACCATTTTAAAACTTTTGTCAAAGGGGTATGGTGAGATATCCTCCAATGAATAAGTTTTTGTTGTTGTCCCTATTTTGAGTTCTATGTATTGCTATTGAGGCTTGAATCTGTTCCGTTATCATGTCCATAGGCATGTTTTGGTCTATTGTTTGTTTTCTTTTGTCTTTGTCTAGGGGGTTTTCCTCATTTGAGCTCTTTTTAGGGATTCTTTCCTCTCCTTGTTCTTTCAATGCCTCGATGTCAAAGTTGGAGGGGAGTTTAAGTCCTTGGCTCACAAGATGTAGAAAGTATTTTTGAGTGTCCTCATGGAGGATTTTGTCCATCATGCGCTGAAACTTTTTACTTTGGCGAGCCTCTTGCTACTCTTCTTGGGTGATTACATGCTCATTGTCATGAGAAGAGTCAATGTGTTTGGATGTTTTGGCCATTTCTATTTGTTTTTGGTATTGGGATCGAGTTAAAACCATGCAAGGTGATGTGGGAAGAAGTAGGATGGGACTAGAGACTTTTGAAAGGTGATTATGGAGACTGGTGAGAAGGGGATACTTGTTTTGATGAGAATTTAACAAGGGACTTTTGTGACCAATGATTCCAAGTAAGATGATCGATACAAGACAATAGCCACTAGTAAGGGTACTTGATACCCGTTTACTATGTAGGGACTAGTCGTGCACCAAGACCACTAGCAAAGTTCTACGACTTACTAGGGTTGCTTGAATCCAAAATTATTGAAAAAGACCTTGTGCTAATCTGATATAGGATACTTTGGACTTTGTTTTGGGAAGACCTGGTAGAAGGTGGATGAAATGAATGACGAAAAAGAAGATTTGATATGAAAATAGATGGGAAAGTGACTACAAGGTAAAATTTGATCTCAGAAACCTGAACAAGGCTGAAATGGGTACTTGGAAATGACAAAAATTTTCTCTCAAAAGTAGTAGAAGTGCTCACTATTACACATGTGCAGGAACAGATGCGTAATAGCAGAGGACAAATGTGTAACAAGTCGATATAAAAGTATAGTACTGGTAAATTTCTAATGTGCAATAATAGATAGCAAAAATGTAGTAAGTCAGTGTAAATGCATAGGAAGTTGATATGTATGTGCAACTTTAGATAACAAATGCTCAGCTCTAGTGTTTTCAATATTTTTACAAAGTTTGACACATTTTTTTTGTATTTTTTGGTTTCTTGGTTGCGAGATTTGGTCTTTTTCATATGATTTGATCAATTATGACAAGAAGACACAACAAACACAAAGAATGATTTCATGGCTTTTAGATTTTTTTAATTTTTTTGACTCTTTTTGACAAGAAAACAAGTACAATCCTAGGCTGGTAAAGACAATATTTGTTGAGTCCCCTAGCTATGCATATTCAAAGCAGATAGCTTTAGGATCTTGGTAGCACTGGCTCCTCTCCAAGTTACACACTTCTCATGCATACTAAGATCCAAGTTTCCTAAGGCTCGTACCCCCACTGAACCTTAAGATTGTCTCTGCTATCTCTACTAAATAAGGGCAACCATTCAAGTGGTTATACGTGCAGCAACGCTACTCTCCATTATGGAGTCTCCCAACCTTCAAGGGTTGCACCTTGGAGGGTTTTGGGGGAGGTTGGCTGTCAGTATAACACAGCTGCACTCATTGTTTGAAGCTTTCACTCCAAACACAATTTATTTATAGTGGCTTGGAAGAGCTTGGCTTTATCTTGTTACCACTTAAGGTTGTTCCCCAAGGATGGATGGGTATCCAAGGGTAGGCCTCTCTAAAGGAAAAACACACGCGAAACTAATATGTCTGGCATTTTGGTCACCTAAGATAGGGGAGAGCATAGGCCTGGTATCATTCCTAAAAACATGAAAGATAATGGTTCTTTTCCCCTAGTTAAAAGGAAAAGGACTATATGAGCTATCTACTTGGGCACGCACAAGATTTGTTAACTTTGAAGTGATAACAAGATAGAAATGGTTCAATTTTAGCAAGATAGCAATGTGCTTAACTTTGAAAGATAGCAATGATTCAGTTAGCATTCTCCTAGTTATGACTACATGAGATTTGCATGAGCATCCATTTACTTTCCTTTAGAAATCAAAGTGTGAGTTAACAAATGCAGCTATATGACTAAACCAGTGCCTAGCCTACAAGTGGATCCAAGAGTATTCCTACGAAAAAGTGTTAGTGTTAGCAAAAACCACAAAAAAACCCTAAAAATTACTATTTAGATCAGATGCACAGCTTAAGAGTATGGATGCGTAGAAATAGAGCATATAAGTGTAGGAGTACAAATGCATTGTTACAGAGCTTAAAAGCACGAAGAGATAGTGAATATGCACAGAATAATCATATGCACTATAACAAAGGTTGTATGTACCAAAATAGAGACTATATGCACTAAGGATTAGATGCACTGGAGCAGACCTCAGATGTGTGTTAGGACAAGTCAAATGTGCAAAATCTCCCTGTGTACCAAACCTAAACTCACATAAAAATAGTTTTTGGGTTAGATTGGGGCATGGGCCCCACGACAGGTACCAAAAATGTTAAGGGAAACTATACTATACTATACTATACTAAAGATCCTCATGAAAACAGTCAACGATGCGGACTGTGATTGGCACATCCAACTAAATCCTACTCTATGGGCCTATTGAACCAGCCTACACAATTCCACAAGTACTACCCCATACACCCTTGTCTATGGATCCGAAGCTATTTTTCCCATCAAGGTCGAGTTACCATCCATAAGGGTGTTGTTAAAAGGTCTTATCACAAATGAAGACTACAAAGTATCCAGACTCCAAGAGCTAGAACTATTAGAAGAGAAGAGATATAATGCATTCAACCATCTCAAAGCATATCAACAGAGAATGTCTCAAAGTTACAATCGCAAGGTTCATCCAAGGGTCTTCAACATTGGTAATCTAGTTCTCAAGGAAAATCCTTGCAATCAATAGGATTAGGAAAAGAAAAGTAAGTTTGAACCCAATTGGCTTGGTCCTTATGTCATCATTGCAGCCTATGGGTCAGGAGCATATCAGTTCGCAACATCCAAGGGTGAGTTGTTTGATGACCCAATCAATAGTATGCATCTTTGTTGATTCTATATCTAAGAGAACACCAATGTAAGGGGTGCAATATATCAAAATAGAACAAAAAAATGAAAAAAAACACAAAAAAGCAAAAAAAATGAAAAAATGAAAAAAACAACAAAAAACTCATCCTTTGGTGAAAACTTGGCAAACAAGCACCTTAGATAGGTACCATGATGAAAACCTAGCAAACAGGCACCATGTGTACTTTCTAACTTCTGTGCAAATAAAAGCAAGTGGTGAAAACATGGCAAATAGGTGCTACTTGTGATAAACCACTTCCTCCATCTTTGGGAAACCAATCACCTTGTGTCTCTACTCCAACCATCATGTCTCATCCGATCCATATCTAGTTCATAATAAAAACCTAACGATAACCTATCATGGCCTGATACTCTATCTCTTTTGTCACCTTGTCAACCAAGGTCTTATCCCATAACCTATCCTTAATGTCAGGCTAGCATCACGTCTATCGTCAGTGTCACAGGGTCCACCTTGAACTACATTGCGTTTGTGTCATCACGTATGCAAGGCCATTAATCAATGTGCCCCATGAGGCTTCCCCATCCATCCCATATCTTGTCGTCTGTCCTCTAGTCCACCCATGGTCCAAGGTCCTGAACTACATTACCTCTGCATTGTCACATAGGCAAGGCCATTGTCAATGTGCCCCCAAAGTACTAGGTCAATCCCTTAAGGTCTGTCTTCCCCAATAAGAATTGTGTAACCTTTCACTATATGTAAGCACGCACAAGCAAAACCCATTTCCAAGAAAAATGTTTTGACACATGGCATCAACCTATCCAAAGCAAAGCAAAAGCAAGAACAAACCAAACCAAATGATTCTATCAAATTATGGCAAGAAAGATACATCTAAATACAAGAGTGTTTTGTTTCAATTTAGGTGATGTCTTAAAGTCTTTACTTTTTGTTATCATGTCTCCTATGCTACTTAAGGATGCCAAAAGCTAGAGATTCTATGATGGGGGCACGATTCTTTTCTTTGTTTGCTGCTTGTGGGTTTACCTTTAGTAATGTAAAGCCTTATCTAAGGACATGATCAACACAATGATCATCGAGGACATCAAAGGTCTAACATGAACAGGGGCAATCCTTGTCTGTTGATATGCAAGAAATACTCTGGTCATCTTAGTTCAATTATACCTAGATGCTTGTATTAACTTGCTAGATCAAAATCCATGTAAGTGATGCTCAGGTCATCTTGGTTTAATTATACCTAGTTGCTTGTATTTTCTTACAACATTTCAAAAACACAAAAAAACAAAAAATCCCAATGATGAAATAAGCACTTCAAAATACTTGCAATATCAAGATGAAAAAAACCATTTGCATCCAATCGCATCCATTCGCATCCACAAAACATCCATACCATATCCCATGCAATAAAAATTCTAAAGCATCCATATCGCATACAATAAAAGATTGTGATTCCTTCTACTGAGTGATTCTTCTATCAATCAACTTTGTATCCATCATTGTATCTCTCCTCAATAGTTCTAGCTATCAGTCTAAGCAATGATTCAAAATGCAAGTCCATCCTTAATCCATATCAATCAAGTCAAATCAATCTTGTCAAATGATCCATTCACAATCATTGGTCTTGATGCTTTTCTGGTTGTAAACCAACTCGATCAGTTAATCAATCAATTGTCTTATACATGATGTAACATTGTCAAAATAAGACCAACACACATGTCTTACACGACATGCTTCATTTCCTGAAACCAAGAATTATTCTTCATGTTTTCTCTAGGGATCTCTCATTCCCCACCATGACAACACACCTATCGTACTGCTCTAGGGAACAATCATTCCCCGCCATGACAACACCATCATATATCATTTCATATTAATTAATCGGTGGTTTAACGCTAGACAGGGGCAATACCTTGTTTGTTCTTGTATCATTTGTGCATACTTTCTTACTTGCTTGTGTGTGTTATCATTCTATATTGCATCATGTATCATCTGGCTTTTTCTTCCCAAGCCCGTTTCTTCCCGATTCTCTGAACCGTAACCAATTTTCTTCCAATCTAACCTATTTTTCAACATCTTCTTCATGAGATAGTCCATCTCATGCCCTTCTTCCTTCTTCCTGTCCAATCTCCTAAGGGGGCATCCTATCTTCGTAACCTATACCAGGGGCAAATTGGGGCATGTATCATTATCAGAAACTTATTCTTTGAAACAACATGATAAAACACATTGCATCAAAGAGGGGCAAAATGTATACACCTAAAAATGACATGACTCCATCCAAATAAATATTCTTAATATTTATGTAGGTTTAATTCCTCTATCAATAAATAAATAAATAAAGTTATTTATTTGATTCATATTCTTCCAACAATTAAATAAAATCATTTATTTAATTAAAATCCTCCAAGATCCTCCAACAAATTAAATAATACCAATTATTTAATTAGTTCTTCCAAGTTCATTCTAAATTAAATAATACCAATTATTTAATTGTTTTCTTCCAATAATATCTTCTCTAAATTTAAATACATCAAATATTTATTTGTCTATTTGTTCTAAATTGAGTTATCTCTAAATATAATTCAATCAAATATGCACATGCAATTAAATATCCCTAATATTTTATAAAGGAGAGTATCTTCTCATTATCATGGAAATCCCTTCTTGTTTTAAATCACTTAATTGATTATTATATTCTTTTAATTGCTTTAACTCATTCTTCTGTTCTTAGCAAAACCTCTCATGCAAAAGAAAGCAAGACACATGTCTTCTTCATATTTGCGCACATTCCTCAACTGTTCTATACCGTTGATCTTCTCTCTCCTAAATCTATAAATTGAACCCTATTCTTCCATTTCATTCATCCAAGCTTTAAGTAAACTTACTCTGTAGGAATCACAACACACCTTTGGCACCAATTCCTTCATTGCTTGCAATTAACTTGTTACTATACTATTATCACTGTTGTGAAGCTCATCTTTATTTCAATAAACTATCATAGTCGTTCCCAATTGACATTCTTGGAAGAAAGCAAGGAAGTGCACTCTTTGAGGACCTTATTCATACATGTAAGATCGATTGAGATAGGCGATCAATGGAAGCTGAGAATTAAAGGAGGTTTGCATTGTATTGTTCTTTGTTTGATTGACCTTCTTTGTTCATTATTTCATTGAGTTTTGGGTATTATTGATATATTATATTGATTATTCATTTAGATCCAATTTTCCCTTAACACAAATAATATATGGGCAATGGTCCATCTATCTTTTATACACCATGGAAGGAGAATCATTCAACTAAATAGTTAATGCCTTTCATCTAAAGAAATATTATATCTAAAAAATCCATAAAAGTTCAAAATTCAAAATCATTCCAAAAAAGTATAAAATCAAGAAAAAACAAAATACTCAAGGCATGCATTTCATTCAGTCCATATTTTCATCTATTAGTGATTTTCTCTTGTTTAATTTTTATCCTACTAAGGAGTCTTAAGGTTGTCTAGTATAAGTTTTTCTTACTAAGGTTTAGAGATTCCCAAATTATCACTATCCATTCCCCTTTACATTCCTAATAATTTTGAATAAAGTTAAACTCTAAAATTTATACTACTCTCCATCTTAACAGCCATCTAGTTGAATCTAAATAAAGAAAATTTCCAAAACTATAGTACTTAATGGAAGCTAATAGGTAATCTTCCCATTTCTACTTAACAAGGAGAAAGTCATAGGAGTTGGTTATCCTTTTATTTATATCTATTCCCTTAGTCACCCTGCCTTGCATGTAGTGGTGAGCCCTTGTTTCTTCCAAGTAGTATGAAGTTTCATTAAGGGGGTTGAAACTCCTTAAATTCTATAAATACCATGCCACACTTTCCTAGTCTAATCTTTAGTGGTGATCCCTTGTATCTTACTAGTTGCATGAGGCTAGGCTATGGGGGTGATGCCATAAATCAAGATAAATAAATATACATACTCACAAGTCAAGAACTAAAAGGTTGAAGCTAGGGGAGCAACATTACGAAAAGAAAAAAATAGTTATAAGTTAAGTACACACATGAACAAACTATGTAACTCAGAGCTTAACTTGTCTTCTAGGGCCATCCTTGATGAAGATTAAATCATCTACCCTAAACCTGACCTATTGGCCATGTTTTGATCTAAGTCTAGAAGGTACCAATAAATTTTTTTGCTTGTCCAAGTTAAAAGCTAGTCTAAGTGTTTGATCTAGATAAGGATCAATATCTATCCTTCTATGAAACTTAAACTAAATATTATTCCATTGACCTTCTCAACAATAGATATTTCAACTTGTCTATCTATCGTTGCCTCATATCAGGTCCCTGAAGTGATCATATAATCAGAACACCTCGAGTGAGTGACCCACTAAAGTGCTCCATGCTAGGCATCAATCACCTCTTGAATAGATCTATAACATTGGAAACTAGGGGAAAATCCTTGAGAAACTCACTACTAAACTATTGAAGAACTTGTGTAATAGGATGTGTCTCCATCAAGTCATTCCTATCTATTTGGTGCAGGAGCACCTACCTGACAGCTGGCCTTCATGAGGCAGTTAGTTAGTTTGAGTCTTGTTTATGTTTTCCAAGAAGGTCTGATAAGACCAAATGCATGTAATAAGGTCATGCTGATCATGATAAGATCATGCTGACCAGGCTTTGCTATTTTTAGGTAGTTTGTTAGACATCTGTCATGCTGTAGGTCCGGTTGGATCTCCCAGCCGCCTGGAGAGTTCCCAGCCGCTTGGAGTCGGGTCAGTAGTACTCGCAGGAAAATCTATTTAAGCAGGAGGATCGGTTGATATTGCATATATCATCGATCAAACTTTGCGAGAGAGAGACAGAGTATTGTAATAGCATCTGTTGAAATCAATAAAGAGATCCTGTTATTGTTCATCCTCTGTTGAATTCCATTGCTTGATCGATTTGCTGTTTTGGTGGTTTCATGGATTTACTGATCCATTCCACCGGTTGATTCATCGAATCGGTGGAATGGTTATGTACAGTAGGGTAGGTGTTAGTTTGTTTGTTTGCATGCAGGTGTGCAAGATCGCCGTCGAGAGATGTTGAAGACCCTAGCATGGGTATGTGCTAGGTCGAGCTGATAAGTTTGAGTCTGGAAGATCACCCTGAGAGTGGATCGGGTCATCCCAGGAGGATCAGCGAAGTGAAAATTCGCTAAGGTTGGAAGTTTGTCAAAACGGCATCATCAGGATATTTCTGCATATATCCTGCAGTCGCTTCGGGCATCGTCATCCGGATAAGTGAAGATGAGCATGATGCAGTCGAGTGCATGAAGTGAATGAGCGTCGAGGTGATCATCATCAGGAGTTGCCGAGGAGGAGCGCATCGGCATCAGGTAGAAGATCGGGTTGATCGCAGGCTGAAAAAGCTAAGTTTGGCCAACAGCAGGATATGACGTCATCATCATCATGATATACGTCATCAGGATATTTCGGAGCGGCAGGATATTGAGGAGCTGCGGGTGACGTCATTGTCATCAGGATATCGGGGTGACGCAAGCATCGAGGGGACGGTGCGAGGAGTTAAGGTTCGTCATCATCAGGATAAATGGAGGGAACCGGATGTTCTTTATCCTGTTGATTATCATGATGTTGAATATCATGATGCTGAAGGTAGTGAAGACGGAAGTTGTCGCTGAGATGAACAGTGGACGTCAGGAGGATGTTCGCGCTGGTCGAACATGATGATGCTGTCGATAAACGAATAAGGTGATGCTGTTGACATGCGAACGGGTGAGGGCTTGTCATCAGGAGGTTATCGGTCAGCACAGTAAACATGATGATGCTGACAGTGTTAAGTCAAATATGATGATGATGATGATGATGATGATGACGGGCTGCAGACATCCATGCTGTATGTGAAGGTTATAGTGTGGATCCCTCTGCATCATAGTGGTATTAGAGCTCAGCAAAAGGTCTGGGCTGTTGTGTGTTGATTCTGTCACCGAAAGGGCAGAGGTAGAGTTGAGTGTGTGTTGTGTGTTGAGTGAGAGGTTGACAAAATGCCTCCAAAAGGTAATGGTACTGCAAGGGAATTGCAGGAGATGAAGGAAAAACATGCCAGAGAGATGAGGAAGATGAAGGAGCTTGCTGAAGCACTTCAAGCCAGGCTTACAGCCCTGGAAAAGAACAGAAAGAGGGAAGTGGAAGACAGTGAGTCTGAAGAAGATGAAGATACTGTTGAAGAGTATGAAGAGGTAGCTGAAGATCTGGATGCTGAAGACCAGAGACTGGAAAAACTGTTAAAGGCAGTACAGAATGATAAACCTAAGGTAAAGGTTGATGTTTCCAAGTATACTGGAAGTTTGAATGAAGATGAGTTGCTGGATTGGATTGCTGCACTTGATAATCACTTTGAATGTGAAGATGTTGCTGAGGATCAGAAGGTAAAGATTGCAAAGACCAAGTTAGGAGGTCATGCTTTGGTATGGTGGGATTATGTACAATCTGAGAGAAGGAAACAAGGGAAGTCAAAGATCACTTCATGGGATAAAATGGTAGCAAGGATCAAAGGTAAATTCTTGCCAAGGGATTATGAAATCCAGATGTTTAAAAAGCTGCAATTTTTAAGGCAGAAGGAAATGGATGTGAAGGCATATACTGAGGAGTTTTATAAGTTGAGTATGAGATCTGGTCATCATGAGAATGAGGTAGAAAAGGTGGCTAGGTACTTGGCTGGTTTGAGATTGAACATACAGGATGAGTTAGTTTTAGCTAACCCTAAGAATGTGGAGGATTGTTACCAAATGGCAATTAGGATTGAAGAAAAGATGAATAGAGGACATGATAAGTCCATGAGAGGAAGAGGAAACAATATGAGGGGAAGAGGATCAACCCCTACACAAAAGCAAACCAATGAGGGTCAAGAAGACACTGGTAAAGGACAGGGACAGTCTGATTTGAGAGGTGGATGGAAAGGTAATAGAGGAAGATTTGGAGGTGGTAGAGGTTCTACTTCATTTTCAGGAAAGTGTTACACCTGTGGTGAGTTTGGTCATCCATCTTTCAAATGTCCAGAAAACAAAGGTTCATCATCCAGAAATGATAGAACTAATGACAAGAGAGTACAACTTGTGCAAGAAGAGACAGTAGAGCAAAGTGTGCAGAGTTCAAACACTTATCAAAAGGATAAGAAGCCTGATAATTATGCATACCCAGAGAGTGGAGAGTCTCTGATGATGAGAAGAACAGTGACTACCATGAAGGTACCTGACAAAGAATCCCCACAAAGAAGAGCTCTTTTCAAGACCACATGTAAGAGCAAAGGTAAGGTATGTAAGGTTGTCATTGATACTGGTTCAACAGACAACATGGTATCTCAGGAGATGGTGGATAAACTGAATTTGGAAAGGATTCCACATCCACACCCTTACAAGGCATCTTGGGTGAGTGATAGTCAATCACTTTTTGTCTATGAACAGGCATATGTGGATTTTCAGATTGGAGCATATCATGATAGAGTTTTGTGTGACATCTTGCCCATGGAATGTTGTCACTTACTGTTGGGAAGACCATGGCAATTTGATAGAAGGGTACTGTATGATGGGTATGCTAATACCTACACCATCAAGAAAGATGGGAAGACTATTAAGTTAATGCCATTGCAGGCAGATGCTGCAGCACAAGGGGCAGCCAAAATCATTTTAATGGGAAAGAAGGAATTTGTGCAGATGCCTAGAGGAGCAGGCATAAAGGCAGTTGAGGACACTGCAGAGAAAGGAGTTGTTAAGGACAACAGGTTGAAGAAAGTTTTAGTTTTGACTGACAGAGGTCACCAGCAGGTGTAGAAACAGGTTTGCACACAGCAACCAGTTCAGAAGAATGACAAGGATGTTGTCATAGTTGGGACTATTGCTTGTCCTATAAAGGTTGACAGGAAGATAGAGTTGAACATTGCAGAAGTTCAAGAGGTAGTTCAGACAGAGGTTCTGGTCAGACAATCTGACAAACACAAGGTATGTGAGAGAAGGGCCTACATTGACAGGCATGAGGATTTACTTGCTAGAAAGCAAGTTACAGTTCAGAAGTCTTGGAGCAGCCAAGAGCCAGCAGAGGATACAGCTGGAACAGATCAGCATATTGCAAAGGCAAAGTGTAAAGGTGGAGGACTTCCACATACTAAACTCATTGGACATGAGTTCTTTTCTGTTGGGGAGTATGGTGCAGGAGCACCTACCTGACAGCTGGCCTCCATGAGGCAGTTAGTTAGTTTGAGTCTTGTTTATGTTTTCCAAGAAGGTCTGATAAGACCAAATGCATGTAATAAGGTCATGCTGATCATGATAAGATCATGCTGACCAGGCTTTGCTATTTTTAGGTAGTTTGTTAGACAGCTGTCATGCTGTAGGTCCGGTTAGATCTCCCAGCCACCTGGAGAGTTCCCAGCCGCTTGGAGTCAGGTCAGTAGTACTCGCAGGAAAATCTATTTAAGCAGGAGGATCGGTTGATATTGCATATATCATCGATCAGACTTTGCGAGAGAGAGACAGAGTATTGTAATAGCATCTGTTGAAATCAATAAAGAGATCCTGTTATTGTTCATCCTCTGTTGAATTCCATTGCTTGATCGATTTTATGTTTTGGTGGTTTCATGGATTTACTGATCCATTCCGCCGATTGATTCGTCGAATCGGTGGAATGGTTATGTACAGTAGGGTAGGTGTTAGTTTGTTTGTTTGCATGCAGGTGTGCAGGATCACCGTCGAGAGATGTTGAAGACCCTAGCATGGGTATGTGCTAGGTCGAGCTGATAAGTTTGAGTCTGGAAGATCACCCTGAGAGTGGATCGGGTCATCCCAGGAGGATCGGCGAAGTGAAAATTCGCTACGGTTGGAAGTTTGTCAAAACAGCATCATCAGGATATTTCTGCGTATATCCTGCAGTTGCTTCGGGCATCGTCATCTGGATAAGTGAAGATGAGCATGATGCAGTCGAGTGCATGAAGTGAATGAGCGTCGGGGTGATCATCATCAGGAGTTGCCGAGGAGGAGCGCATCGGCATCAGGTAGAAGATTGGGTTGATCGCGGGCCGAAAAAGCTAAGTTTGGCCAACAGCAAGATATGATGTCATCATCATCATGATATACGTCATCAGGATATTTCAGAGCGGCAGGATATTGAGGAGCTGCGGGTGACGTCATCGTCATCAGGATATACGTCATCAGGATATCGGGGTGACGCAAGCATCGAGGGGACGGTGCGAGGAGTTAAGGTTCGTCATCATCAGGATAAATGGAGGGAACCAGATGTTCTTTATCCTGTTGATTATCATGATGTTGAATATCATGATGCTGAAGGTAGTGAAGACGGAAGTTGTCGCTGAGATGAACAGTGGACGTCAGGAGGATGTTCGCGCTAGTCGAACATGATGATGCTGTCGATAAACGAATAAGGTGATGCTGTTGACATGCGAACGGGCGAGGGCTTGTCATCAGGAGGTTATCGGTCGGCACAGTAAACATGATGATGCTGACAGTGTTAAGTCAAATATGATGATGATGATGATGATGATGACGGGCTGCAGACATCCATGCTATATGTGAAGGTTATAGTGTGGATCCCTCTGCATCACTATTAGGTGGACAACCCCTTAGCAATAGGATCAAACAACCCTATCTCTTGGCCACAACTCATATGAAAGCATAAAAAATGCAAAGTTAACTCCATCATATGGATCTAGGTAGTGCCAGGTCCAAATGGGGCATCTCATATTGAAAAGGAATAATATGCTTAAAGATCCATGACATAATGAGTGAAGTGTGACTTAATGCAATGGACCCTCATCAAAAATATGGTAGAGGTCTTGGAAGACCAAGGCCACTATGTCAATCTCCCATGTAAAAATTATTCCTCACTCCAAACACTGAATGATTGGTGCCTAGAACCACTTAATCATAGGAACCTTCTTGCCTCCAAACAAGCGATTAGAAGTCAAGATGATTAGTACTTTCTGTGTGGTTTGAATGGTAAGTCTAGGAATAGAAGTAAGTTGTACATCAAGTTGCTCTCTAGGTTGAGTCACTCTCATCATAGCTCCCCTCTGACAAGAACCCCAAGGATGTGATATACATCACAAAGAGTGATTGTCCACTCTATAGAAATAGAAGTAAATTGGAATGTGTTCTAATAAGCATCCCAATAGGTAAGTATATTACAACATATGTGTGACAATGGATGAATAGTCAATATTTGATCAACTCTAGCTAAACTAATGCTCTAAAGAATGGCATAATCCACAACAACTAATTTCTCAAGAGAATCCATGTACTAATATTTATCATGGGTTGCATTTAACCAGATGTAAGTATCCTATGAGGAAATGATGTCAAGTCAAACCTTCATCAAAAACCTCAAAAAACATAAAAATTCATCAAACATTGAAAAATCCCTAAAAATCAAATACATTCTTGAGAAATAAGCAATAAAAAAGAATTTAGAGTTAATCTAGCAAAGTGAGCAAGTTGAAGTGTCAAAATCATCATGTTTACCTCCAATCCTATAAATATAATATTTTGGTAAGGTCACTCGGCTAACCTAATCAGTCTCTTAGGTGATCGAAGATGAAATGGTAGGATCACCTAGGTGACCTAGCTTGGTGAAGGGGAAACCCATGTCCTCCCTAGTGCTCCCTAGAGGGCCCAGAGATCACAAAAATTGACCAAAAATAGGAAAATGAAAGTAACAAAAATAATTAAAAACATAAAACTAAGACAAATGGAACAATAAAATTCAAGATCAACAATCATTTTCAAGTGAAATCAAGTGAAAATAAATCTAGAGTTTTGATGAAGGTTTTTCTCATTTCTTGTACCTGGGGATCTATGGGGGGCTCAATGGTGGCCATAATATTGGTCTCCTCACTATTATCTTTTTGTCAACTATCTCCTTATGTGATTTCATCTTTATTTGCTCACTTTCTCTAATTCTCCCACTTTCTTATCCTCCCTCTTTTCTATCTTAGAATTTTTTGTGATCTTTTGTTTTCTTTGTTTGTCTTTTATATCCTAGGATTTTGTCCAAACATTACTATCTTCTATCATCATGGCAGGTTGTTATGACAAGGTGAGGTCACACAAGTAAGCATCTATGGTATGCTCTCTAATCTTCCTTTTAATACTTACTTTGAGCTAATCATCTATCATACTTATGCTTGTACTATCTTCTTGATTTAGGTCTAGATTCAAGACAACAATGGTAAGAGCCATGTTTTAGGAATGGTACCTATCTTTCACATAGACTATTATATCTAAGGGGGAAAATATTTAAGCACTAAAAAGTCATATAGGCCAACACAATGGACTGGTGATGATGTGGAAATCTAGCTCATGACCCTCAAAGACATGAATCATACTTCTCTCAACAATTTCATGCTTGATGATGCATCCACCAATGTTTTTATCCCCTTAGCCATCTTTTTCAACCATTGAACTAAGTTCTAGGACTTTACACTTTCCAAACACCTTTTCATAGATCCTCAATAGGAGGGTTGTCTGATAGACCTTAGGGTCATTTGGGTGACTATCATTCAAAAAAGAGGTGACCTAGGTCCCCAAAGGGGAAACCCTATCAACTTTGGATGCACATAAAGTCTATAGCTTCTATCCTTTTCAATGATTTTTAGCTCATGTTTGGGAGTATTTTTTCCTTTCTAACTAATCCTTCTCTCTTTATTTCCAATTCAAACTCTTGTTCACTCCTAGTCTCTTCCAAAAACTTTCCAATTCAATCTCTTCTTCACTACCAATCTCCTCTAGAAAGTTTCCCAGATAGCTTCATACTTCTTTAGTTTTCTTCTTATTTCCTTATTTTATTCCTAACCATTTTTAGTAATTTCCCAATCAATGTTCTGTTATCTCACCCTTCTATTCTTATCTTTTCAATTTGCCCCTCCCATTATGATGATTTTCTACCTATAAATACCCTCCTCCTCTACTCTTTTGAGGAGGCTGAGAATTACTTGCATGCTTTCATTATTCCTAGAGGCTAAATTTATTTTATTATTTTTATTTTGAGCCCTTTCTCTTGACCTAAGCTAGTTAAAGTCCCATGCATTCTTCTAAAAATTAGTTCCCTCTTGAGAGTCAAGCTTATGCAAATTAGCCCCATAAAAATTTTATGCTCTTCATAGGACCCTATGAGCCTTTTTGTTTAGTTTTCACAAATCTTATAACCTTCTTTTCCATTATGAAATTCCCTCAAATACTTGTGCTTTCTTGTCATGAAGGGGAGTATCCAATTGCTATAGAGAAGGTTACTAGTTAAGGTTGGCTCATTGAGGACACAAGCCTAGCATTAGCACTTTTTTTTGGATTATAGATTCTCTAATATTTTTTAGATTAGAAACAATAATTAGCAAACACCCTCTCCCTTGAGAAGTAAAACTTTTCTTTTATTTTATCCCTTATTATTAATTTTCTAGATCTACGTTCAATTTATTGTATTGCTAAAATATCTCCAAGTTTTATTTATTGGAATTTATTTGTCTCAATAATAAATCTCAAAAATACCAAAAACATAGATAAATTGCATTAGGGAAGAGCCATTTAGATTTGCATTGAATATATAAATTTGTAATTAAATCCTATTTAAAAGCTCTAAAAAATATAAAAAGATAATTGCATGCATTTAGAAGTAAATTACATTAGAAACTCATTGAAAAACTGAAAACAACAATAGACTAAACCCTCAATTCTATCATGAGGTATAAAAATTTTAATGTTCAAACAAACCCTCAATTTTATCTCAAGGTGCAAAGCTTTCAATAGAATAACAACAACTACCATTCAACATTTTCATCAACATCAAAACAATAACAATCCTCTAAACCTACAACAACACACTCAAGACAACTTGATTAATCCAACCATATTCCATGATCTTCTACTTTCTCAAGAACAAAACACCCCATTGATTCCACCACCACTCAACTAACTTTTTCCATGAGAGCAACAGTGACTAGGACAGGTGCCCTAAGCAAGAACATGGTTCATGTATTGTGTTAGAATTTGACTCACTAAAAAATTATGAGTCAATTTCCAACAACATATGTTTGGTACCATGAGGTGAGTAATGAAAAATATGAAACTTGGTAGCCTGACAAAAAAGACAAATGAAGCATTTTACAAGAATGCATTAATTGTTAGCATGGTCAAAAGGTTTTGAGTTGACAAAATATAAGATAGGTTATTGTAGATAGACCTAACATCTATTTTTTGGTGCAAATATAACATTTTTAGGTGCCACATATTCTTAGAATCATTGTGTCAAAGTTTGGCACTTTTTTGCTTCTAGGTCTCTTAAAAGACTTTGTTAGAAACATGTAGCCTCAAAGGATAGGGATACTTGGAAAATAACAAGAGGCCTACAATAGTAATCACCCAACCACCTTGACATGTTGGTACCATTGGCTTTGTCCCATGAGGTGGAGAACAAAAATATGACTCTTAGCACCCTTATATTGAATATAAATGAGACATTTGCAAGAATGCATTCATTTTCAACATGGTCAAATGTTTTTGAGTTGACAAAAAATGAGATAGGATTTTGTAAATGGACTTGACCTCTACCTAGAGGAATAAGTAGCACATTCCTAGATTTGGTAGGTTCTAATAATATCAACATCAAAGTTTTGTACCTTTTTCTCTTAGGTCCCTTAAGAGACTTTGCCAAAACCATGTAGCCTAAAAGGATTGGGAGACCTAAGGAATGAAATGAATCCTCCACTAAAATTCACCTAACCTCCTTGATGTGTTGACATCATTAGTTTGCTCCCACAAGGTGAAGAATGAAAAATATGACTCTTGGAACCCTTACATTGAACACAAATGAGGTATTTTGCAAGAACATGTTCATTGTCAACATAGTCAAATGGTTTTGAGTTTACAAAAATTGTGATAGGTTATTGTATAGTCTTGACCTCTACCTATAGGTGCAAACTAAAATTTTCAATGTGTTTGAGAATCATTGGGTCAAATTTTGGTAGTTTCTTGCACTTAGATCCCTTGAGAGACTTTGGTACAAATATATATCCTAGAAGGACTGGGATGCCTTGAAAATAAAATAAGGTTTCCATTATCATTCACCCACCCACCTAGATGTATTGGCACCATCAGTTCCGTAGTGTGAGGTGCAAAATGAAAAATATGACTTCTGACACCATTACACTAAATGCAAATGAGGTATTTTGTAAGAATACACTCATTGTAAACATGGTCAAACAATTTTGAGTTGACAAAATTAAGAAAGGTTATTATTGTCATGTCTCAAATTTTGATACTATCTGCAATTACTTTATATGTAAATATTTCATTAATAATTATGTGTGGTTAGATGAATAATTTGTCATTTTGAAAGATGAATGATTATTTATTATGGAGAGATGAAATAAAATGAATGTTAAATTCATGTTATTAATTTTGATGCTTTAGCTATTGGGTTACTAACTTATTAATGGGAAATTGGAGTTTATTATGAGTTGCAGGTTGTCGAAGACAAGGGTGTGGTTGAAGTAAAGGAGGTTAGCAGTCTGGCAGAGTTAAAATATAGGGATATCTCTCACACACATCACATAGAGTCATGTAGATGCATTAGATTGCATATTAAATGATTTTATAGTTTAGTTTATTTGTGTTTTAGTTAGACTATTTACTTAATTGTTATTTAATATTATGTGTGCATAGAAAAATAGATTAAATGATTTAATAATTTATTTGATTTTATTTGAAAAATGAATATTTTATTATTTGTTTTATAGAAAGTTGTGATAATCATGCTAATTATTTTAATATTATTTTTGATGAATTAGAGAATATAATTAGAAAATAAAACAAGATTTTTAGAAATAAACCAAAAAGGAAAGAAAACAATAATACAATAGAAAATTAGAAAAAGAAACTTTATTTAGGAAATAAAAGCTTAGAAGAAAGAAAAAGCACATGGGAGAGGAAAAATAATAAAAGAAGAAAAGAACTCATTTTCTCACATAGAGAATTCATTCATAACTTTGCAATCTCAAAAACTTTCTACATCATCTTTGAATTGGGAAATCAAATAGAAGATTTGATAATATTGGAATAGGGGAATGTTGGGCACAGGAGAAAGATCTAGAACAAAGGAGTTTGTGAAAGATTGTGGATTTCAAGCATTCAATTGAAGAGGAGAGAAAGCTCTAGGTTCTTATTCAATCTGTAATCTCAAATTGTGTCTGTATACGGTTGTCAATTAAGATTGCATCCATGATGCAAAGTTGTGATACTCAGCAATCCTTCGAAACATAGGATCAAACTTAGGCTGTGGGTGACCTATGTCAAGTTTGAACCTCTAGATTATGGGCTGGTTCCCTTAAAATATTCAATTGGATCTATGACTTTGATTTGGAAAAGGGTTAAAAAGGGCTTCTAAAAGCACTAAAATTGTCAAAAGGTATGGTGATGCACCTGAAAATGATGAAAACTTGGCAATCTAACTCACAATAGATCTTAGAAAAAATATATCCACACAAACCACTTTCAGCAAATCGATCACAAAATTGAATCTAAGGAAGGCTAGAAAATATTTCTTTTTTTTTAAGGAAAAAGGGTTTTTCACAATATAAAAGGAAAACTCTCCAATTTGCACAACCTAAGACCTATAATTTTCAATGCTATCTAACACATGCAAGTACAAATGAGACAATGATTTGAAAGGTTCTAATGTAAAACACAATAAAATCTCATCAAATCACTCATAAAAGTTGCACTAATGGAAAGGTAGATACTTGATCAAGATGAAAAATAAAAGAAATAATTGTATAAAACAAAGTATAGAACCAATAACCTACTGTAATCTCTATAAATCTACAATAATGAGTTACAAAATCTTTTTCTCTCTCAAAGTGTAAAGAGAAAAAAAGGTAAAACCAAGAAAAATGAGTTACAAACAAACTCTGTCTCTCAATGTGTAAAGAGAAAAGAATGCAAGAACTAGAAAAACCTAAGTTTTTCTTACAATATATAGTTTGTTCTCTCCAAGAGGCCTAGAAAAAATAAAATGTAGTCAACTGCCTCTATAAATAAGCTCTCTAATTTGATCCATGAGAAAACAATGAAATCCCTAAAAATAAGGGTCAAAACTACCCCAAAATGAGCAAAAATAGCTCCAAACTGCTTCTTCCTATGTGTTTGACCCAAGAGTTGACCAAAACTCTTCAATTTGTCTTCAAAACCATGCAAAAAGACCCCAAAGTCTTCAATTAACTCAACTCCTCCATTTTTGCATGATTTTGCATGTGTCAATAATGTAGACAAGGAATAAAGCAATCCTTTGAATGATTACTCCTATTACGAGTTTCAATTTGTCTAATCTCCTTGATTTACAACTTGTGACAAAATAACAAAGTAATTTATAAAATATTACTTTATTAATTGTTTACATCATTTATAGTTGTAATATAATGCAAGAATGGATAAAAATAAAATAAATCCTAATCTCTCCATCTTGGTTTACAAACTTTGCATGATTGCATTATTAATGATGCCAAAAGAAATAGGTCATCATGCATGCAAAAATAAAGAATATTCTTCTCCTTATGCCTCCCATGCAAATACTTAGGTCACTACATGCAAAATTACACCATGCATTATCAAAAGAATGATAGATGCATCTATACAACCTTATTACTCCATGCAAAAGGAAAAAACATTATGCATCATATGTATACAAGGCATAACAAAATACCACCTTTGCACTCCATGCACCATGCATCATTATCTTATCCATACTTCTTTTGGTATCATTTGACTTCACAATGCATTATCCATATTTACCTTATTACTCCATGTAGTCGACCATTCTAATATCTCACCTTGATATGATTATCTTTTGACTTTGCAAAGAAAAAGAAATAAAAAGGTAATGAAGAGTTCGTCCTCACGTGCCCCCTATTTATAATCATTAGGTCACTAGACTTGTTAAGTGTTGACCATGGCTTTGATAAGGCAATGATTTTAATTTTGTTGAAGTCAAGAGAAAACTGAAAAAAACACTCCAGCATCGACCAAAAGGGAATTTGCGAACCCTAAAATCCTCATTTCATTTTGTTATCTTTTGAACTTTTACTCTGCAACTTTTTGGCTCGACGGCTAGGGTTTGATGAACTCTTGTTTCTCCTGTGCAACCTTCAGGTTTCTTGGTCAATTCCTTTGCATTTCTTGGCATAAAAAGAAAGGTGAGCTCTCTTTGTTTGATAAATGGACCATTTTCCTTAGTTTTCTTGTGAATGTGTATGCATCTGGCCGCAACTACATAGTTTCTTCTGAGCATTTATGAGTCCTATTTTCTATTTTCACTATGTTTCTTACAATGACTTCTTTGTGTCTGCATTTTTTCATTTGTTGAATATCTCCATGCACTAAAAAGAGGTTTCAAAGAGATAAGGCCCGCGGCCTGTGGCTTCTCATTAGCAAGAGTATAAGGTGAGTCTTTCATTTGGCTTTCACCACTTGAATTTCTTTGATTGTGACTTTTATTACTGATATGGGTTTTAAAGAAAATGAAGTGGGTCTTCTTTTTTCTTGAAGGAGAGAGTTTTCTTGGCTATGGCCTTGCTATATATTCCTCTCTTCAAACTTTCTTTCTTCTGCATACAAAATCTTACAAGGTTTTTTGAAAATATAACATGGTGTTTTTTATTTTCCTTAAAGGAATGGCCTTTTTCTATCATAGCCATACTATATATTCTTCTATTAAAACTTTCTTTCTTTTGCATACAAAATCTTACAAGGTTTTTTGAAAATAAAACATGGGTTTTTTAATTTTCCTTGAATGAATGACCTTTTTCTGTCATGGCCATGCTGTATATTCATTTCTTCAAACTTTCTTTATTCTACATACAAAATCTTAAAAGGTTTTTTGAAAATATAACATGGGTTTTTTTATTTTCCTTGAAGGAATGGCATTTTTCTGTCACGACCATGCTATATATTCATCTCTTCAAACTTTTTGTCTTTTGCATACCTAAATACATTAGGGTTGGAAAGAAAGTTTGAGGGTTTTCATTTTTCAAAGAACAAACAACTTCTCTGGCTCTTTCCTATCACGGCCATGACTGTATATTTTCTTGTATCATTTTATTCTTCTCTGCAAAAAAATAAAAATACAAGGATTTCAAGAAAATGTTTATGGGTTTTCATTTCTAAAAGAAATGATCATACTCCCTACTATGGCCTTGTTGTAGCTCTTCCTGTATCATTTCTTCTTTTTGAGGCACAAATATATTGAGGGTTTTGAAAAATTGATAAGGGTTTTAACAAAATGCACCATATATTACACTTTCTCTGCATTTGCACTTCTTCTTTACGACCTGTAATAGCATACTTTTTTCTTTCTTTATTTGCATTTTATATAAAAACTCCATATGGGTTACTCTATGTTTAAAACTTTCTTTACCCTTCCTTTGACTATAACTTTACTATGCAAAATGGTGATAAGGTTTTCAAAAATGATAAGCATTCAAATTGACAAAACTGGGCCTATCCATTTGAATAGAAAGTAAAAACATACAGAACTTTTATTCTCTTGTTTCTTTCTCTGACTATCTTTTGGATGGATGAAAGAAAAAGGCATAGATTTAGACATGGTATCCCCTCCTTCTTGGCATCTGATATATTCAATGTAATAATACACTCCTGTAGCTTTATGATTCTTCATCTTCTGCATGACATGAACACTTAGAAATTGATCTTCCTTTTGTAGCTTTATTGTCCATGGATGTATCTTGTCATTTATGTTCCAATCTAACACAAAGATGCTGTGGTTGTATGCTGTTCCAATCTCTTTTTATCTCCTTCTATACATATACTTCATGTTGTTCCACTTTAGGCTTTGCATATGGCTTTATATTGCTGAGACAAAACTATATACTCCTATATGGGGCATCTCTCTTTTCTGTTCCTTTATCTCACTGTGGGGTCATGATGACATGAAAGCTTGATATCTTATGATGAAATAATACATTGTTTTGTCTCCTTTTACATTGTTGTTCCATCATTCAACTGTTCTATCTATGAAGTATATTTGAACAACAAAAACATATTTCAATCATAACAAGAAGATGGGAAAAATACCTTCTATGGCCGCACTCCATTATTCTGATCACTATACTTCTGTCCTTTGCATATCAACAACTCTTGACTAGAATCACTGCTCATCCTGTAGCATGTGATGAAGCATTTTGAACATGATCTAGTTTTGACAAGTTGTTTCATGTACTGGGCATAGTTTATAGGAGCAACTCCTCACTTCACTTCATTCGCAATGTTGACTATTCTAATGCATAACATCTCTAAAAAAATGCATTATGTTTATTGCAATCTGATGTCATTCTTGAATGAATAAGAAGGAAGCATGCTGGATTCTACCCTTGTGGTTGCCACATTTTATCCACATGCTTTAAATGTCTTTAAATCAGTAACATTACTTTTCCTATACCTTGACAGTGAACAAACAAGTTAGCATAAAAACATACCTCTTGAAGTTGATTGATCTTTCTCATTTTGCTCTGATTTATTGCACATGTTTGATTTGATCCAATCACATCAAATGCATAATGTTTGCAAGTTTTATATGTTTGTTGATAAAGCATATGAAGAATCATCTGCATATCCAAAGCTTCTAACAGGGCTTTCTCCAATTTTGTAGGTACACTATCCTGATAAAGAGCTAAAGATAAAGACGTGAAGATCAACTGCCAATCAAGAAGGTCAACCTACAAAAAGGCAATGATGGATATCTATTTTCCTCATATGTTCTTTCTCTTTCCTTTTATCCTCATATGTATAGCTTGCACAATGTTTGCATTGCTCAGTTTAGTCACTCCCATGGCTTGTGTGGGACACATTTAAACATTTCTTTAAATATGATCAATTACTTTACCTTATGCAAATGATTTATGTATGTTTACTTTTTTGAATCATGTGCATAGGATAGAATAACTAAATCTGATATGAAACATATGTTCAAAACATGATATTGAAATGACAATTTATAAATACCTTTCTTTCTCATTGAATTGTGATCACTTGAATAATTCAATCATCTCATACTTGAAAGGTAAAACCAGTTAAAACCTTCTATCATTCATTGACTATGTGGTGTCTTGTCATCAGATAAATTCACTTGTTAGGATGGCTTGACAATTCTGATTGAATTGTCAGATTATCCTCACAAATGATCTTTGCTTGTCTCTTGCTAAGATGTCATACATTCACTAATTGATCATTGAACTTAATTTTTTTTCTTTTATTCCTTTTGTGACAACTATAATTTAGGCCTAGCTAAATTAGGTGTGACCATAATTTAGTAACATTTCTGGTGACCTCTCAGGGGTATTTGCCTGCTAAACAAAATATAACCAATAGCCTTGCAATTCCATTGGGCACATGAGTCTTTTTCTGCCTAAAACTTTGAAAAACCTTCTACAACTCAAACTGATAGAAAACTACAGCAGCAAAACAAAACTAAAATTGAAACTACTCTGAATTGTTTAAGACATGGTGAGCAAAATGTGCATGTGCACTTCTTGGAAAATGAAATACTAAACTAAAATTCTACTCTACCCTACACTAACTAGCATTGGTAGTGTTTTAGACAAAGACATTAACTGTTTGGTTAAAATAGCTTCCCTTTCTCAACAACGGACACTGATTCACATGCTTATGGATAGCTAAAATTAGATGAAGCACAAGAAGATACTCAATGAATTGCTGCAATGCTTCATAAAAAATGTAGACAAACTCACTCACCATCTAAAACTTATCATGTATACTTTTGTTATGAGGTAAAAAGATGATGTGATTTTGCTATTCTAAGGATGAAATATCATCTTTGGGTACAACAAAAATCTATATCTCCCTTTTAAGCTCTTTGTCAGCTAAATCCCTAATGGAATAGACTCTTGTAATGATGTATTTTTTTCCAATACTCCTAGTGCCTTTATTTAGATCTGATGTCCTATTTTCAGTTGCAATTTCAACCTAATTTGAAAAAGTTAGTTCACACGATTGGAATGAAGTAATATTTGCCTCTTTGTCCTAAATATGCTAATCACATACTGTTGGTTCATATGATACTAGCTTATCAATTTTAGAACAAAAAATTTCTATGATACCTAAAAACATGCTCTCATCTAATTGATAATCTTGCACTGAAACCATATGAGTTTCATCCCTCTGCTGCTCAATACTTTTACCTTGCATGATAGCTTACCATGTCAATTCCTCCTCCATGGTTAATGAATCATCTTCTTCAGTTAGGAAAGTTAATAACTGATCAAAACTATTAGATCTCTAAATGCTTTTAGGAACATATGATAGAATAACTTACTCAAGCTCTAAACTCCCAGTGTTCTCATGATTGTCCTCATTCTATTCTTGGCAAACTAGTAAAATGTCATAATTACTTGCATCTTCCTATTGTTATGTTATTTCTCCCTATGGTGTGAGCTCTTCATTTGTCTCAACAAAACTAGATAACCAGTCAAACAAAGAAACCAACTCTTCCTCCTCACACGGGGTTTTCTCCATCAGAATGTGGGCAACCTGTCTTTGCAATTGAAGATTTTGCCCTTCCAATATTTGTATCCTACTTTCATTTATCTTGTAAACAACATTATAAAATTTCTCAAATGAATCAAAATTCAAAGGATTGAGTGCCAAATTTGGACCAACATCCTCTTTGTATGAATTATGCTTATTTTCAACTGGGGACATAGTAAAATCAATAGCACCTTCAGCTGCTAGACTGAAACTTGGAATTTTGATTGGCTTGGGCTCTAAAACCTTTTGCTCTTGTTCACCATACCAACTTGGAATCTTGATTGGTTCAAAAACTACTACCTTTTCCTCTTCCTAATTTTGGATTGGTATGGAAGGGGTAGCTTTAATAAGATTTGGCATTTTATAATTAGGATATTTGGTCCAAGAAGGCTGCCATGGTTGCTCAAGACTGTGATGACTTGGTTTAGGTACTTGATGTGATTGATACTAAGGGCTAATAGACTAATTTTGAATACAAATAAGTTCTTGATTAAAATTAGAACTTCTAAAACTTAGAATTTGATACCTACTAACCTCATTTTGAACAAGTTAATCTAGAATGAATGCAGCTGTCTAGATCTTGTGCCTTTGTACTTGTGTAAGAAAAAACTTCATCTACTCCTCTTTTGCTGCTATCTCCCTCCTAAGACCTTCTTCAAATTGTATCCTTTGTGCCTCCACCTCCTGCTCATGAAGATAGGCTTGATAATCCATCTCTTCTTGTTGTTGCTCATACTCTTGCTACTTCTTGATTTCTTTTATCTGCTTATTGATTTCTAGCAATACGTTATTGAGATCAAGAGACATACTCTTTATGCTTACAATCTCCTCCTTTGCATTCTCTTGAAGCTGATTTAGTTAATGTATAGGCTGCCTACAAGGCTGAACTAGGGTGGGTGGGAGGTAAGAGTACTATGCATGTTGATATACTATTGTTGCATGGCTATTTGGGATAAAATCAACAGTATGGCTAATCTGATATGGCTGGTAAGATGGAGGATTAGCAGTATTTTCATGATATGATGCATTATATGACATGTTTCAATGAAGGATAGACATGTTTACTCATTCAAAAGTTGGAAAACAACTAAAACTAGAATTACTTGAAATAAAACATCACCTGATCTTGCGAATCCTTTTCATAAGATGCAAAAATTTGATCTTCTTAAATCAAAAAGTGAGAGTCACCAAGTATTTTTTGAAATAACACCTCTAAAATGCTGTATTAACTACTGATCATACCAAAATAGCAACAACAATAATAAGTTCTTTCTGAACCAAAAATTAGTTCAAGAGTCCCACCGGGCATGCCAAAAATTGTTGTCAATTAGGATTGCACCCGTGATGCAAAGTTGTGATACTTAATAATCTTTTGAAACATGGGATCAAACTCAAGCTATGGGTGACCTATGTCAAGTTTGAACCTCTAGATTATGGGTTGGTTCCCTTAAAATATTTAATTGGATCTGGGACTTTGATGTGGAAAAGGGTTAAAAAGGGCTTCTAAAAGCACTAAAACTGTAAAAGGTATGGTGATGCACTTGAAAATGATGAAAACTTGGCAATATAACTCACAATAGATCTTAGAAAAAATCTATCCACACAGACCACTTTCAGCAAATCGATCACAAAATTGAGTCTAAGTAAGGCTAGAAAATATTTCATTTTTTTGAAGGAAAAGGGGTTTTTCACAACATAAAAGGAAAACTCTCAAATTCGCATAGCCTAAGACCTATAATTTTCAATGCTATCTAACACATGAAAGTATAAATGAGACAATGATTTTAAAGGTTTTGATGTAAAACACAATAAAATCTCATCAAATCACTCATAAAAACTGCACTAATGGAAAGGTAGATACTTGATCAAGCTAAAAAATAAAGGAAATAATTGCATAAAACAAAGCATAAAACCTATAACCTATTGTAATCTCTATAAATATGCAATAATGAGTTACAAAACCTCTTTCTCTCTCAAAGTGTAAAGAGCAAAAAAGGCAAGAACTGGAAAAATGAGTTAAAACAAATTCTGTCTCTCAATATGTAAAGAGAAAAGAATGCAAGAACTAGAAAAACCTACATTTTTCTTACAATATATAGTTTTCTCTCTCTAAGAGGCCTAGAAAAAATTAACTACAGTCAACTACCTCTAAAAAGAAGTTCTCTAATTTGATCCATGAGAAAATAATGAAATCCCTAAAATTAAGGGTCAAAACTGCCCCAAAATGAGCAAAAATAGCTCCGAACTGATTCTCCCTATTTGTTTGACCCAAGAGTTGACCAAAAGTCTTCAATTTGTCCTCCAAACCATGCAAAAAGACCCCAAAGTCTTCAGTTAACTCAACTCCTCCATTTTTGCATGATTTTACATGTGTTAATAATGTGGACAAGGAATAAAGCAATCCTTTGCATGATTACTCCTATTATGAGTTTCAATTTGTCTAATCTCCTTGATATACAACTTGTGACAAAATAATCAAGTAATTTATAAAATATTGTTGGTAAGAGACACTACTTCACATGACAGGTGTTGTCATTGATGGAAACTAAGACTATTCCACTCATTCACATAACATAATTTGTTCATATCAAAAGTCAGAATAAGAATTTATCTAAGTCTGGGTAGCCAGAAACAGAGCATGTGACAGGGTCCGATATCTTGGTTTGGATCTCTTCGGTGGTAAATCAGAATATGTTGTGGATCTAAAGGAATCATAAGGATTGTTAGGGCAATCCAAATCTAGAATTTTAACCTCTAGTGATGAAGGATTCAAAAGTTATTGGTATCTGAGTATGGGGTTACAGTTTGACAGTGCACACAGCAGAAGAACAGGCCGACCTTGTAATTGATATTGATTCCGGATAAATGGAAGTTGTTAGTTAGATTATTTTTGATGATTAATGATAATGGCCAACATGATTGATGATTTGTGAATGCAAGTTTTGGTCTATGTTACAAGTTATGCATGGATTTAGCCGACAGAGTAGAGTCTTCAACAAATTTCTAAGTGTTCTTGAAGCCGACTGAAAAGTGATTGAATCTCATGATGTGGATATATATAGCTAATGGATTTAAGTGATTTGTGTGTGTGTGTGTGATGTGACTATGGAATAAGTGCAAAAATTGTAGAGATCTAAGGTTCAAATGATAGTAGAGAAGTAAACAGGGTAGAGTAAGGATGAAGTGTATGAAGTCAGTATTATGTGCTTAACTGGAACTGAATCCTTGCATTGGTAGATGCTAATTATTAGTTCAGACTCATTGTAATCTTCCTTTTGTAGGTAGCGAGCCTTCTTTTGAGCAGTGAGCCTGAATGCATATGCATTCCCAATTGTAATACTTTTAATAGAGTATGATCTTTGTGGGTTAACATCCACCATGGTTTTTCCCTTAACTAGGTTTCTACGTTAAAAATCATTGTGTCATGTGTGTTTATTTGTTTTTGTTCATGTGTTGATGATTCATGGTTTAATGTTTTAATCAATTTTAAGTGATAAATTGTTGCAAGTGATAAAGTTTTGGGATAACTAATTCACCCCCCTCTCAGTTGTCCTGCCTAATTCTAACAATTGGTATCAGAGCAAGGTTCCTTGGTAGAAGCCTAACAGCTTGAGGAAAGATCTTGGAAGGAGTTTCAATGGGTTCACTTAAAGATCAACTTCGGTTGGCCCTAGAAGATCTTGATCAATCCAAAGCAAAAGTAACTAATCTGAAAGATGAGCTTAAAGATGTTGATGATACCATTGAAATGTTAAAAGATAAATTAAAGAAATTTATGGAAAAGAGAAAGGAGCTACTTTTGCAATTATCTAGTTTAACTGAAGAAAATGGCATAAATGAAGCCTTGGAAGAAAAGACAAAGGAGTGTGAGAAGCTATCAAAAGAAGTTGGTGTTCTGAAAGTTGAGATGAAATCTAGGGCAATGAGGATAACTAAAGAAATTGAGCAAAGGAAGAAGACTAAAGAAGACTTGAATGAAACTGTAAAAGAAAGAACTAAAGAATGCTACAGATTGGACAGAATAGCTGGCCATCTAGAGTCTGAACTACAAGAAAGCAAAGACAATGAAAGAGAACTTGAAAGGCAAATTGTCAATCTTAGAAATGACCTAGAAGTTGCAAATGAATACAAGGATAAGTTCAAGATAAGTTCAGCTAAACTTGAAGCACTGCTTGAAGGTCAGAAAAAGGCTAATGACAAGCATGGTCTTGGATATGAGAAAGGTGAAAGCTCCAAATCTAAACAAAGAAATTTCCAACCAAGGAATGGAAGAAACAGACATAGAAGACCTCCGATAAGACATCCTAATGCTAAAAGATATCCATCCTTCAATGGGAATTGTTTCAATTGCAATAAATTTGGTCATAAAGCTACTCAGTGCAGAAGCAGAGTAAATCAAAATGGTCCATCCCTCTCCAGACAATGCTTCAAGTGTAAAAGGTATGGTCATAGATCAAATGATTACAGAAGTATGATAATGAATAATTTTAAGAATAGAGGAAATGACAACTCTTTCAATGGCTACTATTTTGCTTGCAATGGATTTGGACATATGGCTAATCAGTGTAGATCAATAGGAAATCAAGTATATAAGGAAAGAAATGTTGTGTGCTTTAATTGCAATAAATATGGTCAAATTGCAAGATTTTTCTGAAGTAGGATTAATGAAAGAAGAGGTTCGGTAAACAGAAAACCAGATGAGTAGAGACAAGACAAAGGCAAAGGAAAAATTGATGTGAATGAAATGAGCAAGACATGGGTCAAGAAAACAATCATGAACGATAATAATGGGTCTGCACCAAAATCAGGGGTTGATAATTCCTCCAGGAATTGAATTAGGAGCTTTGGCTCAGGGGGAGTTGCATTGAAAATCAAATACCCCTAGCCAGTAACTGGGTGCCTGAATTTGGAATGAAGGGAAAAGATAATTTGGGTCACTACAAATCATTTGAAAGAATTTCTTGAAGAAAAGAAGTGGATTTAATGATTTATGGAGTAATTAAAAGTCAACTATGTATAGAAACAAAGAAACTAGATGTGTTAGGGCAAAACATTTATTACAAAGACAAATTAGATCTTGCTGAGCATAAAAGGGTCACTCATTCTTCATTTGAATCACTTTGCATTAGAAGAAAGCAAAAAGAAAGGAAGTGAATGAGTTCTAAGCTAAGAATATTCAAGAGTTGAAGTGCAAAGAGGATTTCCAACAAAAACCCTAACCTATAGAACAATGTACTTCTATTTTCTATGAAATCTCTTGAAATTTCAATCTCTGCAAATGGTTACACATCTAGGCTTTGATGTAACTAAAAGGCCTCAACCAATATTTAAGAAGCATCCATACAAATCAGTTGAAGTTGAACCATTAGGTGCATTTTCTAGTGTCCCATATGGCATACTGGATGTTGAGGATATCAGGGAATACATCCACTATAGCATTGATGAATTTGGAAACTTGAAACTCTTGGATTTGTTTAACAACTACCTAAGGGATGATAGATATAAATTGAAATTGGAATACAAAGCCCTAGAAAGCAAACATTTTCTACAAGTCATTAAATTTCTGACATTTGATGAGAATGAGTGGGTTTGATATATCTTGAGCTGAATACATGATGAGTCCATATGGCTATTAAAACCATTCAAGATAACAAAGGATGTTATCAAGATTGTAACTGGGTTAAATTCAACGGGTGGATTACCCATGGTGAAAGCTATGAAAAACCAAACTATTACTAATGCAACCGGTGTGAAGTTTGACAAGAGAGCAATGACCATTAATGACTTTATAGAACCAGATGTCAAGTTTGCATCCATGGTGATTGGCTACAAGGTCTACCACTCCAGTAGGGAAAATTCTATCTCTAGAACTACAATATATGTAGCCTATCAAATGTTGAAGGAAAATGTTAATTATGACCTATGTGAACTACTACAAAATTAGTTGATTGAGAATCTGAGAAAAATAAAGAAACATAAGAAAAATACCTTCAAGTATGGTTCCTTGATTATATGTTTATTTTTCTATTTTATGAATGAAGTGCCTGGAGTTCAAAGTGTGCACTAGACAAATAATAGGCTAGTTGCATGGCAAATAAGAGATCATCTACCCAGCCTTCATGATTCCCAAGCTCAAAAGAAAGTCATTTGGGGTTACTTCAAAAACTTTCAAATTATGATGCATACAAGAGAGAGAATCCCTAAGTCATTTGTGGAGAAATATGAGAATGGAATATTCTTTATGGTTGACACTAATCAATGCCTGATGGAGGCTGTGGAACCCAAAACCATATGGATTATGCCAATGGGCTATGAGGTCGATGAGAAAGTTTTGGAAATGTATTCTCAACATCTCCCAAGAAAATCAAAAGACACATATGTGGAAAGTTTTGGAACATATAAGGAGCTAAGTCTAAAATTGCATGTGGAGTTTAGATAGCTAGAGACCAAAAGGAAAGTGCAGAAGCAAGTTGAAAAGTATGCTAAGAGCATTGGACTAACCAAGGAAGAAATGAAGAAAAACAGAGAAAGAATTGAAAAGGCTGAAAAGGAAAAGTAGGACAAGAAATAAGAAGATGCTCCAGTCGAATCATCCTCCACTTCAAGAACTACTAGAATCTCTGTTGCTGCCTCTATTCCCCTTAAACCAACAAAACTAGAAGACAAATCATCTGATAAGGAAAAGAAAAGAAAAAAAGTAATGGCAAAAAGGCCATATGGAAGCTTGGAAGAAAAGGATGAAGAGAAGACAGATACAGATGATGAACTTAAGAAGCTAAAGGCCACAGGTACTAAAGTTGTTAAAGTATCAGAAGAAAAGATTTCTTGAAGCAAGACCACAACAAAGAGACAAAAATCAGAATCTAATGCTAAGAAGAAAATTCCCTCTGTGAAAAACATTGTCAAGAAAATCACTATTGAAGGGAACTTAAAACCATTAACTAAATTCTATGATCTCTACAATAATGCTGACAAAAGACTCTTGGAAGAAGCTACTATCAAGTACTTAAATGTGTTCAATAGAGCATTGGTAGAAATTTTGTCAAAAGTTCCAAAAGGTCTGAGGGATATATTTGAAAATAGGAAAGAAGCTGTCAAGGTAAAAGATATGGAGTTGAGAGAACATGTACTAACCACTCTATTTCTAGTAATCTCCAACAGAGATGCAAACAACATCTTCAAAGAGGTTAAAAATGAATTCAGGAGTAAAATAAGAATGAATAAACTAATGATTGGAGAGATAGATGAAATAGTTCAAGAAATTGAACAAATTTTGAGAAAAACTTTGAACAAGAACAATTTCTTTGTTGTGTCAGATGAGCTTGCTGATGACACACTAGTCCTAGATGAAGAAGTGTAGTAGAAGGATGAGAAACAACATGAAATAGATGACTCCTTTGTTCTAGAAGTTGAGAAAACAAACAAGGAATTTATAGAGATACTGGATAAAACTGATGATGCAGGAGATACTCTAACTCCTCCTGTTCAATCTAGAAAAGAAGACAATGATGAGAATATTGCTACTACACAAGATCCTCTAGAACAGATTTCAAATTGTGATGACAAAAGAAAGAATTCCCCTGCAGATAACACAGAGAAAAGTGAAGTAGAAAAAGAAGAAGTTAAAGGTAAGGAAGATAAAGTAGAAGAAGATGGTGCAAATGTTGATGCACCCAACAAATTAGTCCTGTCATTGAGAAAACCCATGGAAAGGAAAGTTGTCCAAAAATTGTGGCAAGAGACACTACAGATGTAGTAAAGGGTTTTTTGAGTAAATAGATGTTAGAGTTCAATTAACCAAAATTGATTCAAGGACCACTCAATCTGGATACTTTCTCTATGATCCAATTGATGAAGTTAGCATCTTTCACACAAGCCAAGGCAAGAGAAAAGGTATTGAAATCACACAGAGGACAATGAGCTGCTAGGCCTTGCATCTAGTATATTGGAGAAGATAATGCCAACTTTCCAAAAGAATCCATCTGATTCCCCCTCTGGAAATCTGAAGAACCTTGTAAATTCTGTGAGTATACAATTTAAATATTTTGAAAAATCTGCAGAGGATAAAGTTAAGAATGAATTTAATAGCAAAAGATTTGATGCACCTAAAGGCATGATTGGGATAGATAGAATGGTGCTAGATAATAGTATAAAGAGTATTCAAAGTACTCTTTCAGAAGGGGATAGTATATACAAGTTTTGTTTATCTACTCTGAAAGTCATAGAGGATATAGAAGATAAAATAAAGGACTCCAAACAAAAATTGTCAAGTATGTCCCAAGTTTTTGATCCGTTAACAGTATCAGTGGCAAGTAAGGAGTGTCAAGCAATCAGCCTGATGGAAGAAATAAGAAAATTGAGAAGAGAAAAGGAGAACATTGAAGCAAGAATGGGTGAACTCTGGGGACTAATTTCCACTAAGATAGAAGCAATGTTTAATGCTATGATAGAAGCCCAAATTGTTGCACAAATAGGCGATCCCATTGATGTCTAGAAGGCTGAAGCACAAGCATTTTTGGTCAATGGCTGCATTTCAACTTTGAATAGTATGAAGAAGAGTTGGGATTCAGAGTTGGCCCTATTGAAGAATATTTTTGGAGATGTACTTAAGTATATGTAAATTTAACTTAAGGATTGGTTGTACATATGCGACATCATATACTAAATTTTTGGGTGAATTTTGGTTTGCAGATCCCATCCTTTGCCATTGATGTCAAAGGGGGAGTGAAAAGCAGTGAAAAATGAGAAATCCAGCCAAGGGTGAGCTTTGGAAACAATAGAGAGCACAAATGTATAGAGTAAGGGGGAGTAACACTTAGTCATTTCTCACTAAGTGTTGCCATCAATGGCAAAGGGGGAGACTGTTGGCAAGAGACACTACTTTGCATGATAGGTGTTCTCATTGATGGAAACTAAGACTATTCAACTCATCCACATAACATAATTTGTTCATACCAGAAGTCAAAATAAGAATTTATCTAAGTCCAAGTAGCCAGAAATAGAGCACATGAAAGGGTCTGATATCTTGGTCTATATCTCTCCGGTGTTAAATTAGAATATGCTACGGATCTAAAGGAGTCATAAGGATTGTCAAGGCAATCCAAATCTAGAATTTTAACCTCTGGTGATGAAGGATTCAAAAGTTATTTGCATCTGAGTATGGGGTTACAGTTTGACAGTGCAGACAACACAAGAATAGGCCGATTTGTAAAAGTTGATCTTGATTCTAGATAAATAGAAGTTGTTAGTTGGACAATTTGTGATGATCAATGATAGTGGGTTACATGATTGATGATTTTTGAATGCAAGTTTTGGTCCACGTTACAAGTTATGCATGGATTTAGCTGACAGGGCAAAGTCTTCAACAAAGTTCTAAGTGTTCTTGAAGCTAATTGAACAGTGATTGAATATCATGATGTGGATATATATATCCAATGGATTTAAGTGATTTGTATGTGTGTGATGTGACTATGGAATAAGTGTTAAAATGGAAAAGATCTAAGGTTTAGATGAAAGTAGAGCAGTAAACAGGGCAGAGTGAGGATGAAGTGTATCAAGTCAGTATTCTGTACTTAACCAGAACTAAATCCTTGCATTGGTAGATGCTAATTATCAATTCAAACTCATTGTAATCTTCCTTCTATAGGCAATGAGCCTTCTCTAGGTAGTGAGCCTTCTTTTGAGGAGTGAGCTCTGGGTAGTGATCCCGAATGCATGTGCATTCCCAATTGTAATAATTTTAATAGAGTATAATCTTTGTGGGTTAACCCCCACCATGGTTTTTCCCTTAACCAGGTTTCCACATTAAAAATCATTGTGTCATGTGTGTTTATTTGTTTCTACTCATGTGTTGATGATTCATGCTTTAAATGTTTTAATCATTTTTAAGTGATATTGGTGCAAGTGATAAAGTTTTGGGACAACAGATTCACGCCCCCTCTCAGTTGTCTAGCCTAATTCTAACAAATATTACTTTATTAATTGTTTACATTATTTATAGTTGTAAAATCATGCAAGAATGGATAAAAATAAAATAAAACCTCATCTCTCCATCTTGGTTTACAAACTTTGCATGATTGCATTATCAATGATGCCAAAAGAAATAGGTCATCATGCATGCAAAAAAAAAAGAATATTCTTCTCCTTATGCCTCCCATGCAAACACTTACATCATTACATGCAAAATTACATCATGCATTATCAAAAGAATGATGGATGCATCTACACAACCTTATTACTCCATGCAAAAGGAAAAAACATTATGCATCATATACATACAAGGTATAACAAAATACCACATTATCATTCCATGCACCATGCATCATTATCTTATCCATACCTCTTTTTCTATCATTTGACTTCACAATGCATTATCCATATTTGCCTTATTACTCCATGTAGTCAACCATTCTAATACCTCACCTTGATATGATTATCTTTTGACTTTGCAAAGAAAAAGAAATAAAAAGGTAATGAAGAGTTCGGCCTCACGGGCCCCGTGTGCATAATCATTAGGTCACTAGACTTGTTAAGTCTTGACAATAGGTTGGATAAGGCAATGATTTTAATTTTGTTGAAGTCAAAAGAAAACTGAAGAAAATACTCCACCTTCGACCAAAAGAGAATTTGTGAACCCTAAACTCCTCATTTCATTTTGTTATCTTTTGAGCTTTCACTCTACAACTCTTTGGCTCAGCGGCTAGGGTTTGATGAACTCTTACTTCTCCTATGCAACCTTCAGGGTTCTTAGTCAATTCCTTTACATTTCTTGGTATAAAAAGAAAGGTGAACTCTATTTGATAAATGGACCATTTTCCTTGGTTTTCTTGTGACTGTGTATTCATCTGGCCATGGCTACATAGTTTCTTCTGAGCATTTATGAGTCCTATTTTCCATTCTCACTGTGTTTATTACAATGACTTCTTTCTCTCTCTGCATTTTTTCATTTGTTGAATATCTCCATGCACTAAAAACAAGTTTCAAAGAGACAAGGCCCGTGGCATGTGGCTTCTCCTCTATAAGAATATAAGGTGAGTCTTCCATTCATCTTTCACCACTTGAATTTCTTTGATTGTGACTTTTATTACCGATATGGGTTTTAAAGAAAATGAAGTGGGTCTTCTTTTTGTTTGAAGGAGAGACTTTTCTTGGCTATGGCCTTGCTGTATATTCCTTTCTTAAAACTTTTTTTCTTCTGGATACAAAATCTTACAAGGTCTTTTGAAAATATAACATGGGTTTTTTTATTTTCCTTGAAGGAATGGTCTTTTTCTATCACGACCATGCTATATATTCATCTCTTCAAACTTTATTTCTTCTGCATACAAAATCTTACAAGGTTTTTTGAAAATATAACATGGGTTTTTTAATTTTCCTTGAAGAAATGGCCTTTTTTTTATCATGCCCATGATTAATATTCACCTCTTCAAACTTTCTTTCTTCTACATACAAAATCTTACAAGGTTTTTTGAAAATATAGCATGGCTTTTTTATTTTCCTTGAAGGAATGAGCTTTTACTATCACGACCATGCTATATATTCATCTCTTCAAACTTTCTTTCTTCTGCATACCTAAATACATTAGGGTTCGAAAGAAAGTTTGAGGGTTTTCATTTTTGAAATAACAAACTGGTTCTCTGGCTCTTTCCTGTCATGACCATGACTGTATATTTTCCTATATCATTTTATTCTTCTCTGCAAAAAATAAACTACAAGGATTTCAAGAAAATGTTTATGGGTTTTCATTTCTAAAAGAAAATATCATACTCCCTGCTACAGCCTTACTATAGCTCTTCATGTATCATTTCTTCTTTTTTAGGCACAAATATATCAAGGGTTTTGAAAAAATGATGAGGGTTTTAACAAAATGTACCATATATTACACTTTCTCTACATCTACACTTCTTTACGACCTGTAACAATATACTCTTTTCTTTCCTTATCTGCATTCTATATAAAAACTCCATATGGGTTGCTCTGTGTTTAAATCTTTCTTTACCCTTCCTTTGACTATAACTTTACTATGCAAACTGGTGATAAGGTTTTCAAAAATGATAAGCATTTAGATTGACAAAATTGGGCATGTCCATTCAAATAGAAAGTAAAAACATATAGAACTTTTATTCTCTTGTTTCTTTCTCTTATTGTCATTTGGATGGATGAAAGAAAAAGGCATAGATTTAGACATGGTATCTCCTCCTTCTTGGCATCTGATATATCTGATGTAATAATACACTCTTGTAGCTTTGTGATTCTTCATCTTATGCATGACATGAACACTCAGAAACTAATCTTCCTTCTATAGCTTTATTGTCCATGGATTTACATTGTCATTTCTATTCCAATCTAGCATAAAGATGCTATGGTTTTATGTCATTCTAGTCTCTTTTTATCTCCTTTTGTATATTTACTTCATGTTGTTCCACGTTAGGCTTTGCATATGGCTTTATATTGCTGAGACAAAACTATATACTCTTGTATGGGGCATCTCTATTTGTTGTTCCTTTATCTGACTATGGGGTCATGATGACATGAAAGCTTGATATCTTATGATGAAATGATACATTGTTCTATTTCCTTTTACATTGTTGTTCCATCATTCAATTGTTCTATGTATGAAGTATATTTGAATAGTAAAAACATATTTCAATCATAACAAGAAGATGGGAAAAATACCTTCTATGGATGCACTCCATTATTCTGATCACTATACTTCTATCCTTTGCATATCAACAACTCTTGACTAGAATCACTGCTCATCCTGTAGCACGTGATGAAGCATTTTGAACATGATCTAGTTTTGACAAGCTAGTTCATGTAGTGGACATAGTTTATAGGAGAAACTGCTCACTTCACTTCTCTTATGATGACTTCACTTCATTTGCAATGTTGACTGTTCTAATCCATAACATCTCTAGAAAAATGCATTATGTTGCAATCTGTTGTCCTTCTTGAATGAATAAGAAGGAAGCATGCTAGGCTATACCCTTGTGGGAGCTACATTTTCTCCACATGCTTTAAATGTCTTTAAATCAGCAACATTACTTTTCCTATACCTGCGTAGTGAACAAACAAGTTGGCATAAAAACATACCTCTTGAAGTTGATTGATCTTTCTCATTTTGCTTTGATTTATTGCACATATCTAATTTGATCCAATAACATCAAATGCATAATGTTCGCAAGTTTTGTATGTCTATTGATAAATCATATGAAGAATTTGCATATCCGGAGCTTCTAACAGGGCTTTCTCCAATTTTGCAGGTACACTTTCCTGAACAGGAGCTAAAGATAAAGACGTGAAGATCGACTGCCAATCAAGAGGATCAACCTACAAAAAGGCAATGATGGATATCCATTTTCCTCATATGTTCTTTCTCTTTCCTTTTATCCTCAGATGTATAGCTTGCACAATGTTTGCATTGCTCAGTTTAGTCATTTCCACAGCTTGTGTGGGACACATTTAAACATTTCTTTAAATATGATTAGTTACTTTACCTTATGCAAATGATTTATGTATGTTTACCATTTTGAATCAAGTGCATAGGATAGAATAACTGAATCTAATATGAAACATATGTTCAAAACATGATATTGAAATGATAGTTTATAAATACCTTTTTTTTCTCACTGAATTGTGATTACTTAAATAATTCAATCATCTCATACTTGAAAGATAAAACCAGTTAAAACCTTCTGTCATTCATTGACTATGTGGTCTCTTGTCATTAGATAACTTCACTTGTTAGGATGGATTGACAGTTCTGATTGAACTGTTAGATTATCCTAACAAATGATTTTTTCTTGTCTGTTGGCAAGATGTCATACATTCACTAATTGATCATTGCACTTAAATTTTTTTCTTTCATTCCTTTTGTGACAACTACAATTTAGGCCTAACCAAATTAGGTGTGAGCATAATTTAGTAACATATACATTGTGTGAACAAAACCCTGTTTACTTGAAAAGAATTGGTTTTTCTAAATAATTATATTTGAGCATTGAGTATTTTTATTACATGTATGCTTACATACTGTTGTGTAAATGTCTGAGTAATGGAATGTTATTTAATATATATAAACAGAAATTGTATAATACACACACACACACATACACACACATATATATATGAATAAAACCTTGTGAAACGCATGTCTTCTTGAACAATACAGAATTTACAACATCAAAATTGTTTTAGAAACCAATTGTTAGGTATTATGTAAGGCTGAATTAGATGGTGATTTATATATCATGAAAAGCATTGGGAGTATCGGCCAAAGGTTGAGTATCAACACAACCATGGGAGCATAGAGATGGCACTTCATATGTGCCACAGTCCCCATTGGGGACTACGGCCCATATGGAGGACCGGTGGCCATAGCTCACATCTCATTTCCTTTTGAAATTTTTTTAAACTAAAACTTAGTCAGCCAAGATTATTGTTCTTAAATTAAAAACTTGAAACTTGCACATGAACATATATATATATATATATATATATATATATATATATATATATATATATATATATATATATATATATATATATATATATATATATATATATATATATATATATATATATATCATTTTATACCTTCACTATAATCTGCTAGATATGTTGTAATGGCAATATGTCGATTGGGTTTTCTCTTTATATGATGAAAGTCTATATATTTTTATTTTTTGTATATATATATATATATATATATATATATATATATAGAGAGAGAGAGAGAGAGAGATATGTATTCGAAACTTGTATGAAAGGTAGTTAAAGACATTTTTATTTAAATCAGTTACAAATGGTATAATAGAAATTGATACGTAAACTTATTGCTTTCAGTTACCTAAAAGATGTATTGAAATCTACTTTTATCAAATTGTCATTATATCAAGTAATCAACACAAAAGAAAATAGGTAGATACATTTGATTTCAAAACTAAGGAAACCATTGCATTTAGAAAGCTATTTAACATGAAAGTTGGTATAAAGCACTGGAAGATTGAATACTTAGGCAATGCTCAAACTGGATGAATAGAATGATGATGTTGTAATTGTTTTTATGAATGGATAACCTTGATTATGGATAAATAAACTTAGAAACCTATTCTTTGAATGAAATTTTGGTAAAGTATGTACTTTCCGGATAGGATGTCAAATGTGGGCTTCAAGAGATGATAGTTTTACTTTTTCTAAAACTATCATATTTGTTATTTTCTTGGCCAAGCTACTGTAACATTGAAACAAATGGATTGTTTAAAAGGCTAGAATTATTTTATATAAGTCTTTGCCACATCCTTCTTGCAAGAGTTTATGTCATTCTAGGTTAGGATGCATACAAGCAATAGGCATGTTGATACAGAGGGTAGAGGGAGATAGGACAAACTTTAATGTGTTTGGCAAATCATTCAATTGGCTCACATGGAATCTAGCACAAGACACCTAACCTCCTTAAGTCAGACAAGGTGAGGGATCTTTGACACCTTAAAGATCCTACCCAAACCACTCAACAAAGTCTTATGCCTGTACAAATAGCACTTCCTTCACAAACTTGTCAAACTCCTTGTAGTCCTATTTTTGGGTCTGACAAAGAATTATTTCCAACGTGGACACTTTCATGGGTAGATGATCATGGTTTAAGATACATTTTTAGGCCTTGAGAACATATCAAAAACTTGGTATGGGTTCCTTAAGAACATCTGTCATTTCCCATATGACAGATCTAATTGGAAGAGCCCTAATTAGCCCTAAATTACAAAGAGTCTACCCTTCAATGGACTCACAGAAACTTCTAACCTATTGGGGCACCTCATGCACATGCCAAAACAATAGATTTCAAGGTTATTTGGATTCCACAGTTGACTTTGAGGGTTTTCCACAATGTTGTTCCCTTGACTGCAACCTAACACATGGTTTTGTTAGGTGTTCAATTGGTAAACTCCACCAATCTCAATCCTCTACCCTGAAGACTCTTACAAAACATGAAAACAAACATAAGCATTGCCATTCCACTAATTTATGGAGATAAAACTAGTGGAATGGAGGAGAAATACATCGCTTTATGCCAAGACCCTAGGGTAGGGTTTAACAACCAGTTTTTAGAGGAACCTTTAGATCTCTGCTATAGGATCGATTCGAGAACCCAAACTAGATGCAAATTAATCCTAACACATCCCTCTATCAATCCAGTATCATGAGGATCTATGACAATTCTGTACAAGAATGGGGTATGGGTTGTAACAGAAAAATACACACAGAAAGAGTAGAAATTTGTAGATACTTTATTTGTTTCTTCTTCAAATCTTCATCAACAATAAAATGATCATGATCATGAGCCTTAAAGCATGTGCAAAACCTTGAAAACTAGTTGGAAGGTAGTTTGGGATCAGTGGAAGGAAAAAACTGACTCTGCAACCACTAACTACCTTCTTTGTCTCTTAGTTGCAACTGCATTTTGTTTACAAGGTGGATGATCCTTTCACAAGGCATTCAAACTCCCTTAATGTGATTCCTATATTCCATGAATGGATACAAAACATAAGACTCCTTCTATCTCTACACCTATGAAGGATTTGGCTATCACTAACTAGAATTATTTAATTGCAACCATTGGCACCAAGGCCATACATCATTGTCAAAGCAACATGAAATCAACATGAAATGGTCCAATGGACCTTATTACATCACAAAAACATGAGACAACACAAAAACAAGATAGGATCTTCTAGAGCCTCTAGGTGCTCCTATACCATACTCCTAGGGGTGGAAAAAAAAACTCAAGTGGCATCTTCAGCAGGTAGGCCACTCCATTTGACAAGTTACTTGTTGTAGTTTTTCTTCCTAGTCTTCTTGATCACCTTGGTGTCCAATATGCTCTCCAACTTCAATGATTGGCTAGGTTGTAGATCCTTTAACCCACCCTTCATCTCCTTCTGCTATCAGACCTGGATCTAAACCTACAACATTGCCACCTTTGTAAGGAAACAAATCTGAAACAGTAAAGATTGGCGATATAGCCAAGCCTTGAGGAAGGTCAATCTCATAGGCATTAGGACCAAATTTGTGCACAATTTGATAAGGGCCAATCTTCTTCATTAGTACCTTTGTTGGCTACCCCTTTGCAAGTCTCTCTTTCTTCAAGTGTGCCATTACCAAGTCCCCTACCTTATACTACACATCTCTCTTCCTCTCATTGGCTTTTTCCTTATACTTTTCTGTATTCTTTTGGAGAGTCTCTCTCACTCTATCATGGATGTCCTTCATGACCAATGAAAACTCTTCTCCCTGAGCACTCCTTCTCTCCAATCCTTATAGATCCCTTAGTTCTAGAATCCCTCTTCGATGAATCCCATTGACAACCTCAAAAGGACTTCTCCCTATGCTTCTATTAGTGGAATCATTATAAGCAAACTTTTCTTAAGGGATGATCATATCCCATGTCGCTCGATGCTATTTTGTGAGACATCTCAGAAGATTCCCCAATGACCTATTCACCACCTTAGTTTGGCTATCAGTCTGAGAGTGATAGGCTAAAGTAAAAGACAATTGAGTTCCCAACTTCTTCCATAAAGTATGCCAAAAGTGGCCCACAATCCTAGGGTCCCTATCAGTCACCATGTTTAGAGGCAAAACATGTATCCTAACAATCTCTTTGAAGAATAAGCCAGCAATATGGGAAGCATCATTAGTACATTTACATGGCAAAAAGTGACCCATCTTACTAAACCTATCCACCACAATAAAGACACTATCAAAACCTCTTTGAGTCCTAGGAAGACCCAAAATAAAATCCATACTAATAATCTCCCATGGCCTATTAGGAATAGGGAGTGGTTGATATAAACTTGCATTTGATGATGTTCCCTTAGCCCTTTGGCATATGATGTAGCCTTGAACAAACTTTCTGAGATCTGATTGTAACTTTGGCCAGAAGTAGAATCTTTTCACCTGTTCTAGTGTTTTATCAAGCCCAAAGTGGCCCCCCAAATTACCACATTGCTTTTCTCTTATGATGTTCTCCCTCATGGAACACCTAGGGACACACAATTGGCTCCCTTTGAACAACAACCCTTGTTGCAACAAAAATTCAAAAAAATTAGTATGATAAGAATCTGAAAATTGAGTGCAAACCTCATATATCTCCTTGAAATCTTCATCATCCTTATACATTTGCTTGAGAGAATCAATCCTCACACTTTGCAATTGAATTTCTTGAACCATGCACACCCTCCTACTCAATGCATCTACCACTTTATTGGCCTAACCCTTCTTGTATTTGATGGAAAAATTGTAGAATTGAAGTTCTTCAACCCACTTCATATGTTTGTGATTAAGTTTCTCCTATCCATTCAAAAAATTGAGGGCATGATTGTCAGTATAAACAATGAATTCTTTAGGCAAAAGGTAATGCCTCCATTTCTTCAAAGCTTGTACCATTGCATACAACTCCAAGTCATATGTGGAGTACTTCATTTTAGCATCATTGAGTTTCTCACTAAAGAAAGGCATCGGTCTACCTTCTTGACTCAAGACAACCCCTATGGCAAGATTACTAGCATCACACTCCACTGTGATCAACTTGTTAAAATCAGGGAAAATAAGAATGGGCTATTGTGCTACTTTATTTTTTAGATATTCAAAAGATTCATTTGTTGTCTTGGTCCAAGAAAACTTACATTTTTGCTCTCCCTTGATTGTATCTAGGATAGGTGCACATATGTGACTAAAACCTTTGATGAACTTCCTATATAATGTTGCCAAACCATGAAAGCTTCTCACATCACCTACTGTCTTGGGTGTTGGCCATGACAAAATAGCCTCCACCTTTGCTGGATCCATCTCCAAATTACCCTGGAGACCACAAAACCAAGGTAGACAAGTTCTTCCTGTAGGAATCCAGGACAACACTGAGAGGGGGGGTGAATCAGTGTTGTATAAATTTTCAAATCTTTTTCAAACTTTAACTTTCAAAGCACAAGGAGAGAAGGATATCATTGGTTTATCAAACACATATGCACAAAACTAAGAATGAAGAAGGAGAACATAACCTTATAAGCAACGTATTAACATACACACATACAGATGAAAACAATATGACACATAACACAAATGTGCACGAGTGGAAAACCCTCCTGGGGTATAAAAACCACTCTAAAACTGCCTCACTGGCTTAACCTTGAAAATATCTTTACAAGCCTCACTGGATGATGTAAGTGTCTCACTGACAAATGGTCTTACCGACCTACAAGCCTCACTGGCATATTGTTGTGCCTCACTGGCATTTCACAATCAATCAGAACTCTAAATATTATGTGCAAGAAGTGATTGCTGCTCAATCTGATTTGCACCATTCAAATCAACTCATCTGCAACATATATTCCATCATTCAATCCTCTGATATTCTATTCTTGAATTATCTAATTCACCTGATCAGGAAAACAAAACATATCTCACTGCAACTTAGCTTATACACTCATTCTTCTATGTTTTCTTTTTAAAAGAATTTTCATAAAGTTGTCTTTATCATCATATGTTGCTCTGCACTCCAACACGCTTATCAAAGCACCTGTAAGCCCAATAAATATCAGATGACCATTCATCTTCCTCTTGCTCTACAATAAACCGATCTTGTAAACCATTCACCTTCATCTGCATCAAAACCCTTACATTTGCAATATTAAAAACATCAATCCATCTGCAAGAAGAAAATCTTATTCACAAAATAAATGATCAATAAAAAACATTTTGTCCCTTTCAAATATTCATCTTCTCTACAAAAGAAAACCTTAAAAAAATTTCTTTCAAAATAAATGATCAACTTTGATATTCTTCTGTGTGCAATTTTATCTTCAAAAGACTTTTCAAATTCCATCATCCTCCTGCAAGAATAATTTCCACTATTTATTTTCTCTTCATAAAAGAAATTCGTTTATCTTTCATATCAATTTCTTAATCTGCCCTCATTCTTGTCACTGCAAAAACTTCAATGGATTTAAAAAAACTTTTCCTTATATCCCATTAAAAAGACAATCCTCTCAAAATAAATCTCCAAATAATCTTCTCAATCTGCCTTCAGAAATCCTTCAATATCTAAAAACTCTCTTAAAAAAAATCATCTCCATTATTCCATTAAAAAAAATCTCTCCAAATCATATTGCCTCTGCAAAAAAAACTTTATGTCCATTTGAAAATTAAGTCTAAAAAAAATTCTTTCCTTAAAATTTTTAATCTCCTTGCTTTTAGAAAGAATAAAATCTGTCTCATATTTGTTTCCAAGTTACAATAGAAACAAATCTTCACGGAAATTTCCTTAAGGAAACACAAAATCTGCCTTTTATAAATCAAATGGAGATCTTCAATTTTTGGGCTCCAAAAGATTTTATAAACTGCCTTATTCAAAAATACAAAAAAATCCTTTTGCAAACTTCACTCTATGTGCTGTCATGACATCCAACTGACCGTCAATTTGGGAGGTAATAAAAAAGTTTCTAAATTTAAAAGAAGCCATTGATTGGCTTATTCGCGCCCACACTACATTTGAATGTGACCATTGATTCCAAAAAGGTGCTCATCGCATTCATAAGGAAACCGGTGCTAAAGGTAAAGACTTAAAGAGGCCGGTGGTCAAAATGAATAACACACCCTTCAAACGGTGTTATTTAAGTTATGAACCTGCTATTCTAAGTCACCAATCATTTAAAACATAAAGTGCAAGTAACATATGACGGGTCAGACTAGTATAACAAATAGATGTTGGATATTGTTTGTCTTTGACAAGTTTGAGGACACATCACCCTATGCAATAAAAACTTCTCATTTCTACCAAACATTAATCATATATCTTTGACCCGTGATCCTGAACAAAGCTCTGCTAATCTTGTCAAGACCAACTATGATATGTTAATTGAACCCAAGTAGACAATATGACTTTAGTATGTTGATCCACCTTGAGACACACTAGAAGTTATCTAGATTGAGGTTTGAATCAAACTCATAAACTTATCATGATTATTATCACCTGTGAAAAAATCTTGAATGAATCTCCTAACAATCTTTGATAAGGAGTAACAATACCCATGACATAAAGAATGAGTGAAGCATCAACTTCAACATGTCACACTTTTCAACTTAAATATGAAACTCTTGAACAAGAATGATATTTTGAACTCCTAAAAAGAACATCTAACATAAAGACCATACCAACATCCAGAAGATCATTCCATGCTATTTGTATCAACCACTGTCACAACATGATATTACTGTATACAAGCAAGATCATGAAGATCATGCCACTGAAAACTGATGAAGACTACTATGTTTCACTGAGATCAAATGACAAGAATACAAACCAAGCCACTACCACTGCATATCATACTTTACACAACTCAGGATGAAAACAACTTATAGATGTTTTAATCAACAACTCATGAACACTTTGAACTATGAGATCAACACAAGTTATCAGGAAAAATGAACTTCATCACCTGATAATCAACACACCATTTGAACTCCTGATTGATGTTCCTGAATGAGTAAACAAGACCAACTATGAAATTGTGAGAAACATGAAACAAGACCAACTATAAACTATGTCACTGAATACCAAGATCAAATTATCAAACCACTACCACTGTATGTCATCGGTATCACCTTGATGTAATCCTCATTAAACATCTCCTGAACACTTTTGACATCAATGACAACCTAACACCATCACTTCCTTCATGAAAACACTCTTCTCCATATTGATCATCAACTTTTCGTCATGCAACTTCTTCAAAACTAGGTTCAAGTGCTCCAAATGCTCTTCCTTTATCCTACTAAACACAAGAATATCATCAAGATATACCACAACAAATTTACCAATGAAATCATTTAATACCTCATTCATGAGGCGCATGAATGTGGTTGGAGCATTGGATAGCCCAAATGGCATCACCAACCATTCATCTCCTTGCCTTATCCTAATTTGATGATACCCACTCTTGAGATCAATCTTGAAGAAATAACGAGCCCCTCCAAACAGTCCATTAGGTCTTCAATCCTAGGCATAGTTAACCTATATCTTATAGTGATCTTATTGATTGCCCTATAATCCATACAAAGTCTCCACTTACCATCCTTTTTAGGTGCTAGGATTGTTGGGACAACACATGGACTAAGAGTCTTTCTCACCAAACCCTTATCCAACAACTCTTGCACTTGCTTGGTAATCTCCCCATTCTGAGATGGGGTCATCTTGTAGGCTGGTTTGTTTGACAATGTAGACCCTAGTATGAAGTCAATCTGATGGCTTATCTCCCTAATAGGTGGCAATGTATTAGGCATCTCCTCCACCATGATACCCTTGTATTTTTCCAACAACTGCTGCACCTCCTTGGGGACTTCTTCCTGGCTATGGTTATGCAAATCAAGACTATTTTTGGGCTTTAAGATCAAAGCATACCCTTGGGTTCCTTCCTGCTTTAGGGTGTTAAAAAACTCTTTCCCACTCACTATCATGACACTTGACCCAATGTTTTTATCCACACTCTCATCCGGTAAAGGATCCATCTTGTATTTCTTACCATTCTTGGTTATGATAAAGGAGTTTGTCTTCCCATCATGTTGGGATTGTGCATCATACTGCCAAGGATGCCCTAACAACAAATAACAACATCTGTGGGGATTATATCACACAATATTTTATCCCTATACTCCCCTATCTAAAACTCTACCCAAGATTGTTCATCCACTAAGACCTATTGCCCCTTATTCAACCATGACACCTTGTAGGGGTTAGCATGAGGTAGTCTTTTCAATTTTAATTTGTCCACCATCTCTATAGAAACTAAATTCTCAGTAGATCTTGAATTAGAAATTACCTTACATATCTTACCATAGGCCTTACATGTGGTTTTGAACAATGTCTTCCTCTGAGGGGGTTCTTTTGTTTGAGGCACCTTGAACATGGTTCTCCTCATCATCAAGCTTTCTCCATCATGGACTAGGGATGCACTTTCAATTGGGGAATTGACACTTTGGTAATCATCTTCCTAGATCAATTGGTTCCTTCTCTCTCCTCCATGAGAGCTTGAGGCTTTCTTAGGACACTTGTTCATGGTGTGCCCTACTTGGTTGCAATTGAATCATCTCCCTGTGAAGACACTAGGGCCTCTCCCTAGTCCACTGAATCCACCCCTTCCATTGGGTCTCCTTCCTCTAAAGCCTTCTTATGAACCTAAGTCTCCACTCTACTCTTGTGGGCTAGACTCACCTTCACTTCTTTAAAACTAATTTCTTCCCCCAAAACTTCCTCTACCCCTAAAATTTCTTCCCCCTCTACCTTTGTTTTGCTGCTCACCCTTCCTTCTTAACTTCTCTTCAGCTCTAAGTGCCATTTGAAAACACTTGTCCACTATCTCAGGGTTCAAGATGCTAATCTCATCTTGAATTCTAAACTTCAGACCATTGATATACCTTGCAACTTTTCCTTTTTCATCTTCTACATGCCCACATCTGAGAGTAAGTTTGTGAAACTCTTCAGTGTAGGTGGACACATCCATGTCCTTTTGTTTTAGGTTATGCATCTTCTTGTAGATCTGCACCTCATAATCTACTGGTACAAACTAAGATTTAATCTTCTCCACCATCTTGCTCCAAGAGGTGATCATGCTTCTTCCACTCTTCACCCGTTCACCTTGGGTATAGTTCCACCATGTGAGTGCATCACCTTTCAATTTTGTTTTGGCAAACTTCACTCTTTTGTTCTTAGGTACCTCGTTGTATTCAAAGTAATTGTTCAAGGCCTTAATCCATTCCACAACCTTATCAGCATCCATCTTCCCACTGAACATTGGGATCTCCATCCGGGCCTTTGAATAGTCTTTGCCTATTATCTTGATGGCTTCAAGGAAATACTTCTGATCTGCAGGTATCTCTATCTCCTACCTTTGGGGTTATTATTCTTCTTCCCCTTTTTCCTCTTCTCCATTAGAATCCTCATCTAGCCTCTTCCCTTTACTCATTATCGTAGTTCAGCCTTGAGTGCCTCCTTGACTCCAGTCTTGATCTTCTCTTCCATCTCTTGGAACTTCTTAACCACATCTATGGTCATCCCTTTTGGAGGCATGATGCTAGCATCTCCTTCACTTTCTTCTACTGACATACACCAAACTTCCCTTACAACCAAGTGGTAGAACCTTTTGTCTCTCATACCAATATGATGCAGAGGGTAGAGGGAGATAGGACAAACTTCAATGTGTTTGACAAATCATTCAATTGGCTCACATGGAATCTAGTACAAAACACCTAACCTCCTTAAGTCAGACATGGTGAGGGCTCTTTGACACCTTGAAGAGCCTACCCAAACCACTCAACAAAGTCTTATGCCTATACAAATAGCACTTCCTTCACAAACTTGTCAAACTCCTTGTAGTCTTGTTTTTGGGTCTGACAGAGAATTATTTCCAACCTGGACACTTTCATGGGAAGATAAGCATGGTTTAAGATACCCTTTTTAGGCCTTGATAACATATCAAAAACTTGGTATGGGTTCCTTAAGAACATCTATCGTTTCCCTTATGACAGATCTAATTGGAAGAGCCCCAATTAGCCCTAAATTACAAAGAGTCTACCCTTCAATGGACTCACAAAAACTTCTCACCTATTGGGACACCTCACACACATGCCAAAACAATAGATTTCAAGGTTATTTGGATTCCACAGTCAACTTTGAGGGTTTTCCACAATGTTGTTCCCTTGACTGCAACCTAACACATGGTTTTGTTAGGTGTTCAATTGGTAAACTCCACCAATCTCAATCCTCTACCCTGAAGACTCTTACAAAACATGAAAACAAACATAAACATTGCCATTCCACTAATTTATGGAGATAAAACTAGTGGAATGGAGGAGAAATACATCGCTTTATGCCAAAACCCTAGGGTAGGGTTTAACAACCAGTTTTTAGAGGAACCTTTAGATCTCTGCTATAGGATCGATTCAAGAACCCAAACTAGATGCAAATTAATCCTAACACATCCCTCTATCGATCCAGTATCATGAGGATCTATGACAATTCCGTACAAGAATGGGGTAAGGGTTGTAATAGAAAAATACACACAGAAAGAGCAGAAAATTGTAGATACTTTATTTGTTTCTTCTTCAAATCTTCATCAACAACAAAATTATCATGATCATGAGCCTTTAAACATGTGCATAACCTTGACAACCAGTTGGAAGGTAGTTTGGGATCAGTGGAAGGCAAAAATTGACTCTGCAACCACCAACTGCCCTCTTTGTCTCTTAGTTGCAACTGCATTTTGTTTACAAGGTGGATGATCCTTTCACAAGGCATTCAAACTCCCTTAATGTGATTCCTATATGCCATGAATGGATACAAAACATAAAACTCCTATCTCTACAGCTATGAAGGATTTGGCTGTCACTAACCAGACTTATTTACTTGCAACCCTTGGCACCAAGGCCATACATCATTATCAAAGCAACATGAAATCAACATGAAATCAACATGAAATCAACATGAAATGGTCCAATGGACCTTATTACATCACAAAAACATGAGACAACACAAAAACAAGATAGGATATTCTAGAGCCTCTAGGTGCTACTGCACCACATGCATGAAGAGATTCCATCCTTCTTACACCGTTCCAGGGTGCTAGGCTCCTTGTGCAAGGTCGATGCTTTCTTCGAGTTGGGAAGAAACCTGGGGAAGCCTAGTACTTTGTGGTTGGGTGGAAAAAGCAACTTAACCATACTCTTGGTCTCGACTTGCGGAAGATTAAAGGATCAGGGTAGCCGAGTTTAGAGATTATTATGATATATGGGTATTTTCTTCATTGTACTCTTTTGTATGGCTAGTATAGCTAAGTTGTTCATGTAAATTTTACTTTCATTGATATATTGATGTATTATCTCCACTTATAACATTGAAATAGATGTTTTGTAACACCATATTTGTGTATGTAATGGCAATGTAACACTTCATAGTGTATGGATGATATTTAAATCATTCTATGGAATCATGTTATGGATATTTGGAAACTTTAAATGTTTTATTTTTCCATTTGTGGAATAAGCATCACTTTTCAGACTACTACATTTAGTAAGTAATTTCTCGCACCTTACATTTAATATTAGAGTGCTAGGTTCAACTCTTGTACCTATGCCTATTGACACATAATCGAAACCTAGGTCAAATGATAGAAATTCTTGTGCTAGGATGGTGTGCCTCTTAACGACTGCAAAGAAGTCAGTTAGAAATGATAGCCACCACAGACCCAAGAGGGAGAGGGAAGCTATAATGCGAACCATCTAGGGAGTTAATGATGATGGAGACATATGGCTTGGAGATGAAGAGACCCTGAGTCGTGAAATTGCTCAGGTCAGTCAAGTGAAGAAGGAAATGAAGACAACTATTAAATCAGCACCCTTACCTCTCACTATGGAAATGCCTTTACAAAATAGTGTGACTACTCCTGTAATGGTGGATAGGGACCCTAGAATTCTTGATATAATTGAAATTGTTTCAAGTGAAGAGGAAGAGGAACCAGAAGAGTTTCCTTTGTCTGAAAGTGATATGTAAACTTATTTGTTTTTCAAGAACCTCTATAGTGAACAAGGATGTAAATTTCCATCAATAAATGAAATGAGACATTGATTTTGAATATAGAAATATTTTGAGATTCAAAGGAATTGAAATGATTCAAAGTATAAGGTTTTAAAGTATGTGATTTAAGAATGGATTGTATATGGTGACAACCTATGAATGGTGATGTGGCAATGAAAGTGAATTAATAAGAAGAGTTATAATCTTGATAAGAGGGAGAAATAAAGTCACTTGTGAAATAAGTAAACCTAGGAATGATGGATAAGCATTGACTAAGCATTTTTAAAAGAGGAAATCTAGGTTGGATGTTTAAAGACAAGGGTGCCTATAGAATTATTAGGTTTTGGATAAGATAATTTTAGTGCAATACATTGATCTTTTGAGGATGTGAGCATGGATCTAGTAGAATCCATAAGAATTTTTGAGAATGCAAGGTTCAGGTGTCCTAAGGATCTTCATTGGTGACATGATAAAAGTTACTTATGTGTGTGCTCTTGTAGTGATTGAGTATACTTGAGTGACCTTAGTAGGGTCATGATCATGTTTATGTGACTACTTTTTGATAGTGGAGTTATGACAATTCTTGTATGAAAGGGAATACCATGTTTTCAAGTATAATTGAACTTGGTATGAGAAAGAGGATGTTTTCTAGTTATACTTTTAATAATTGCCTTTTTGGTAAATTCTAGAATGAATAGAATATTACTTTGTCTCATGGAGATTATGATCCTAAGTAAGGATTGATTTTACGGTGGTAAGATAGATAGTTGGGTAATGGCTTATGTACCTATTATGTACTCTTTCCTAGTATTAATTGCAAAACAAGGGGGTGTGAAAAGGGTAATTGCATAGTCTTTGTGATGTTGAGGTATTGGAATTTTGAGTGAAGTAGAAAACCCATGATTGATGAGAAGTATGAGTTGTTGCTTACTGGAAAGATGGATATGTGTTCTTAAGGTATTAAGGATGGATTTATGTTCCTAACTTAGTGGAGTTGAGGAAGATTGTGCTTGAGGAATGTCACAATGCACCTTAATCAAGGCATTCCCGTGTAATGAAACTTGATAGGACTCACCTAAATTGTAGCTGATGTTGGAATGTCAGCGAGTTAAGGATGAGCATGTGCATCCAGTGGGATTTACATACCCATATATATGTCTTATTGAAGTTTTAAAGTGAGAAATGATAACCGATTCTTGTTAAAAGAATGATGAGTTATTATATCTTGGTAGTTGAATGTTTTTTAGTGAATAATTGTATGACTATGCATGATGATTGTAATGCAATCTTTGTTGTTAAGTGTCTTGAGTGATGTGATGTGGATAGTAGAAGTAATTTTATGTTATATATAAGTTTGGTGTCTTGGGAAGACTTGTTGTTTTGTGCGATTGAGTGTGTTCTCTTCACTCACCCAATTTTGGATCTAGGCGTAGTGTAGCATCATACTCTCTCTATAGTGGCTAAAATTGGTCACGTAGTTCATGTAATGTGAAATTTTTGAATTTGATTTTTATTTATTTGAATTTATAAGGACCAACATTGAGTTTTTTTTAATTTCTTTTTATGGAAAAGTATAGCCATCAAAATTGCTATTTATTTATCTTATGACCTTGATGGTCACATTGTTTTTTATCTACTATTGAAATTGCAGGCATTTTTATGCTTTATTGTTGGAAATGATTTCTTTTCTTTGAATTTTATTTACTTAATTTGGTGGCTATGCTTGAATGTTTTAAATTGTTGGTCATGTGTCATGTTATGTTTTCTATCATTTCCATGTCGGGCCTCTGATATGTTGTGTAAGGGAGTAGGATGCAGAGAATATACTGCTCTCGTAGCATGTGTGTTACTAAGAGTCTTTGTAGATTGATTTCTTTAGTTATTGTTTGATATAATGATCATCATGTGAAGAATTGAGGAAGTTCTAAAATGGATTTTGGTGTCTTAGTTTAAAGATAAAGGTTGTGGGGTAATAAGGTATTGATAAAATTTAAAAGAAATTGAATGTGAAATCAAGCCGTCAGTTGTTCAAAATGATTTTACATTGTTTCCATTATAATAGAGAAGGACATAGAGAAGATTTTTTTTGGAATTTACATTCTTACAAAAATATTGTGGTTTAGAAAGATTATGGCAAAGATTCATGATTAGTAGAGAGAGTTAAAAAAGAAAAAAGAAAAATGAATCGATGATGAATTATTTAAAACTAGATTGTATGAATTTAATTGGCAAGAAGACCTCTAGTATGTTTTCAATGTTTAGATGATATAGGACTTCTCATTTTGAGAAAAGGACAAGAATTTGATGACACAAGTATAAAATAGTAAAGAGATTGAAGAAATTGAATTACTTTAATATTGAATAGAAACACAAGAAAGATAAGGAAGATTTTTTCCCAAAATTCTAAATTGTAGATTAGAATGCAGTTCGATTACAAGTAATGAAAAAGAAAAATAAAAATAAAAAATTGATTCCATTGAAAGGAATATAAATTGCATAGTTTCAAAGATATTGTTTGCACAGAGATGGGATATGATCTTGATGGTGAAAATTTTGAAGAGTTTTGTCTCATTGTTGGAGGTCATGACCAATAGTTTCTTGGAGGACTGGTCTCTTAATATTATATTGTGTTGCCATAAGATTTCATTATCCATGTGGTGCTGATTCATGTTTATATATATATGATTATCAAAATTGATTTATGATTCATTTGGTATCTGATTAAAGATGTAATTATTATTTGTTTGCGACGATGAATGTAGATGTATGTTAGTTGTACCATGTGATGGATTAGACATTGAATGGGCAGTTGTGCCATGCAAATTAATTGATTGATTATACACTTGGATTATTTGATAGATGCAATGTTAAAAGCAAATGATGATGTTATTCTATCTATGGTCGTGAAGGACTAGTATTCAGTGGATAAAGCCACCTGGGAAAAATGTAGAAGATATCGATAAAGATTTTCTACATCTGAGATTTTAATTCATACATATGATGACATTTATTATATTATTGATATTGAATGTAGATTTTTTGCAATAAGACATCAAGATGATGTCTCTTCCAAGTGGGGAAGGATGTCACGTCTCAAACTTTGATACTATCTTGGATTACTTAATATGGAAATATTTCATGAATAATTTTGTGTGGTTAGATGAATAATTTGTCATTTTGAAAGATGAATGATTATTTTATTATGGAGAGATGAAATGAAATGAATGTTATGTTCATGTTATTAATTTTGATGCTTCAGCTATTGGGTTACTAACCTATTAATGGGAAATTGGAGTCGAAGACAAGGGTGTGGTCGAGGTAAAGCAGATTAGCAGCCTAGTAGGGTTAAGATGGAGGGATATCTCTCACACACATCACATAGAGTCATGTAGATGCATTAGATTGCATATTAAATAATTTAATAGTTTAGTTTATTTGTGTTTTAGCTAGATTATTTAATTGATTGTTATTTAATATTATGTGTTCATAGAAAAATAGATTAAATGATTTAATAATTTATTTGATTTTATTTGAGAAATGAATATTTTATTATTTATTTTACAGAAAGTTGTGATAATCATGATAATTATTTTAATATTATTTTTTATGAATTAGAGAATAGAATTAGAAAATAAAACAAGATTTTTAGAAACAAAACAAAAAGCAAATAAAATAATAAAACAATAGAAAATTAGAAAAGGAAACTTTATTTGGGAAATAAAAGCACATGGGAGAGGAAAAATAATAAAAGAAGGAAAGAACTCATTCTCTCACACAGAGAATTCATTCATAACCTTGTATTCTCAAAAACTTTCTACCTCATCTCTAAATTGGGAAATCAAATAGCAGATTTGTTAATATTAGAATAGGGGAATTTTGGGCAAAGGAGAAAGATCTAGAATAGAGGAGTTTGTGAAAGATTGTGGATTTAAAGCATTCAATTTAAGAGGAGAGTGAGATCTAGGTTCTTATTCAATCTGTAATCTCAAATTGTGTTTGTATACATTGTGTAAATAAAACCCTGTTTACTTGGAAAGATTTAGTTTTTTTGAATATTTCTATCTGAGCATTGAGCATTTTTATTACATGTATGCTTACATACGACTGTGTAAATGTCCGAGTAATAGAATCTTATTTAAAACATATATACAGTTTCTATTTATATAAATATATATATATGAATAAAACCTTGTGAAACACATATCTACCTGAACAATACAAAATTTACAACATCAAAATTGTTTTAGAAACCAATTGTTAGGTATTATGTAAGGCCGAATTGGATGGCAATTTATATATCATGAAAAGCATTGGGAGTATTAGCCAAAGGTGGAGTATCAACACAACTGTGGGAGCAAAGAGATGACACTTCATATGTGTTGCAATCCCCATTAGGGAATGTGACCCATATGGAGGGCCGCTAGCCATATCTCATATATCATTTCCTTTTGAAATTTCTTTAAACTAAACCTTAGTTGGCCAAGATTATTGTTCCTAAATTAAAAACTTGAAACTTGCAAACACACACACACACACACACACACACACACACACACACACACACACACACACACACACACACACACATCCTAGCACCTCTTTTCTACAGTAGTCATTGCTAACATTTAGGCCGCCGGACTTAGAATGTTGGTCTTGTATGTAACAAACATGGAATTTAAACTTATTAAGTTCATTCAACTGAATATTGATGCAATGTCATTGATCTTATCCTTATGTGTATTATAATCCATAATGTCTGAAACTTTATTAAATTTGATGTTTTAACTCCTGTGTCGCGACACTTATGGCCAACAGTCTTATTAGATATAAGTGTCAATTGATGTAAACACTTTATGATCTCTATTAGTTATCTAATTTGTTGTTATATACACATTTTACTGTGCATTGTGTTATTGCTAAAATCTAGGTGCTACCCTACCTTGTCAAACTTCCTATATATATATATATATATATATATATATATATATATATATATATATATATATATACATACATATATACATGTATATATGTATACATATATACATGTATATATGTATACAACATGTATACATGTATACATGTATACATGTATACATGTATACATGTTGTATACATATATACATGTATACATGTATACATGTATACATGTTTACATGTATACATGTATACATGTATACATGTATACATATATACATGTATATATGTATACACTTGAGAGACTTCTAGATATTAGGGTTTGTTAGAGTCTAATTAATCTTAGCCATTGATTGAGATTAAATCATGGCCATTAGTTTTCAATGAGAGGATTATAAAAGAGGATCAATGGGCATTTGGAGAGGACAGATCTGAAAAACATTTGCAGCGATAGCAAATAAATAAATTTGCAGTAATAGCAAATTGATTTGTAGTGAGAGCAAGGGCATAGTGATAGCATTGGAGAGCAGTAGTGGAATTGCCAGAGAAGAAAATTATTTTTAGAGAAGGAAAATATTTCTGGATAATAAAATATTGCCGGAGCAATTTCAGCAGGAGCAATAGAGGGAAGGAAAATTACCAGAAAGAAAATTGTCGAAGCTCTGCCAGTAAGAGTCAATTAATCTATATAAGATAGGAAATTAATAATCAGTAGCTGCAATAGAATTTTCACATGGTATCAGAGCAGATTTGAGGGTAGAAAAAAAAGCTCAGTACAAGCACAGGGAGAAAGAAAAAAATAATAAATAAATAAAATCTAGGTTTTATAAAACCCAGTTTGACCTCTTCAAAATTATTATTATTATTTTCTTTTAAGATGGCCTCAGCAGGTTTAAGAGATCAGGATAGATTGGATGGAGCCTCCAATTTTGGTCTCTAGAAAGCCAAAATTTCTTTATTGCTGGAAGAGCATGGTATCAAGGAATATGTGAGCACTATTGTCCCTATACCTATAGATGCAACACAACTCTTAGCATATAAGAAGGAAGATGCCAAGGCGAGGAGGCTAATTCTTGACGGTGTTAAGGATCATATTGTTCCGCATATTGCAGAGTTAGATACAATGAAGACAATGTGGGATGCCATTTTGAATCTGTACCAGAATGCTACCATTAACTGGAAGCTAATTCTCAGAGAAAAGTTGAGGAATACCTTGATGAATAAGGGAGAATATGTCACAAGTTACCTCACCAGACTTAGACTTGTCAAGGATGAGTTGGTAGTTGTTGGAGACAAACCAAATGATGACGAGCTAGTACGAATAGCCCTGAATTGGTTTACTAAGCAGTGGGATGTCTTTGTTCAAGTTATTAATGGACGAGACACCTTACCGAGTTGGGATCAACTATGGAGTGATTTCACTCAAGAGGAGCTTAGACTAAGTCTTGTTAGTGGAACCAAAAGTAATAATCAGAAAAGTGAGGTGGAACTGGAAAATGTTGCCCTAGCAGGAAAGGGGAAAGTAAACAAGGGGTCTGGCATAGGATCAAATCCAAAAAGTGAGAAGAAGAAGGACTTGTCTAAGATCAAATGCTATGGCTGTCAAGAGTTTGGCCACTATGTCAGTGATTGCCCACAAAGGAAGAAAAATAAAAAGAAAGGTAAGGAGCAGACGACAGCTTTAGAAAGTGTAGATGAGCTTTCTAGTAGAATGGAGGATGAGTTTACACTAATAGCTTGCCTAACTAGCTCAACCTCACAAGGTGTTTGGTATATAGATAGTGGGGCGTCATTTCATATGACAGGAGTTAGGGAGTACTTCTCCAGCTACAAGTAGGAGGACATCAAATTCTAGATTCAGATGGGGAACAAGTCCAAGTGCAATCCAGTTGGGAGAGGGACTGTTTTATTTTAGAGGGAGAATGGTAAGCCTATTTCCATTCACGATGTGTTGCATGTGCCAGGCTTGGGCATGAATCTAATTTCTATATCTGTCCTTCAGGATAAAGGCTACAATGTACTCTTTAGAGGGGCACATGTTTTAATCAAGCATAAGGATTGGAAATCACCCATAGCTATTGGAGTTAGGAGCGGCTGACTTTATAGGTTGCAGTTTGATACTCCTAAGGCACTAGTGAGCAGCAGTAATCCTAGAGATCAAGGAGAGCTATGGCATAGGAGGATGGGCCATATACATCATGGAGCACTTAAATTGCTTCATGAGACAGTGACAGGTGTTCCAGAGGTGAGCACAGAGCATGATGATGTATGTAAGGGATGTGTGTTGGGGAAGTTTGTGAAAGCAGCTTTTCCAAGGAGTGACACCAGATCCAAGGGGGTTCATGATCTAGTACATTCAAATATATGTGGACCAATGTCAAAGAAGTCTCTCAGAGGATATGAGTACTTTGTTACTTTTATTGATGATTTCTCTAGGAAGACCTGGATATACTTCTTGAAGACCAAGGATGAGGTCTTCAGTCACTTTTAGGAGTTCAAAGCTCTTGTGGAGAATTTGACAGGCAGGAAGGTAAAGGTTCCTTGGTCGGACAATAGAGGTGAGTACAAAGGGAAAGAGTTCTAGGAGTTCTGTACTAGGGAAGGATTCAAGAGAGAGTGGACTATTCCTTATAACCAGCAGAATGGGGTTGCTAAGAGGAAGAATCGTTCTATATCGGACGCAGCAAGGACTATGTTGTATGACCAAGATATGCCATGTTACTTATGGGCAGAGGCATGTAGTATGGCAGTATACATACAGAACAGGGTTCCACATAAGGTATTGGGCAAGATGACACTAGAGGAGGCATTCTCAAGGAAGAAGCTAGATGTCAGTCACTTTAGGATATTTGGGAGTTTGGCATTTTGTCACATTCCAGGGCCTACATGTTCCAAGTTAGATCAGATTGCAAAGAGAGGGTACTTTGTGGGGTATAGTGAGACCTCAAAGGCATATCAGATATTTATTCTAGAGACCAAGAGGATTATAGTTAGGCATGATGTCAAATTCATGGAGGATAAGGCATATAGGAGGTCCAAAGATTCGCCAGTAGATGATCAGAATGAGTAGCCAATAGAAGCTCCAAGGATTGTTCAACTAGAACCGGGGCAGCAAAGCACGAGTATACGTACTAGTACAAGCTCAGGCTCAAGTGTTGAGAGTTCACAGAGTATGGAGCAACAAATACAGCAAATCCAAGAGATGCATCAAGAAGATATGGAGTTTGATATTTCATCCTCTATAGTTGACAGGAGGAACCGTGAGGTTCAACAGACACATAGGGATACTCAGGAGTTTCTGGGAGCTCCTAGGATGAGTAGTAGATAGCAGAAACAACCAACCAGCTATAATGACTAGGTGGCATTGGTTAGTCAGTTGGTAGATAGTGAGCCTTCCAGCTGTCAGGATGCTACACAACATGTGTGGCAAGATGCGATGGTTGAGGAATATACCTCAATAGTAAAGAATGATGTGTGGGAGGTTGTACCTAGACAGACAGATAGGGCAATGGTTGGATCATGCTGGATCTATAAGATTAAGCACGGTGTAGATGGTAGCATCAATAAATACAAGGCAAGGTTCGTGGCCAAGGGGTTCTCTCAGAAGGAGGGAATAGACTATAATAAGACATTCACTCCAGTGGCTAGGTATACTTCTATACGAGCTGTAATATCACTTGTAGCACATATGGGATGGCAGATCCATCAAATGGATGTCAAGATAGTATTTCTTAATGGTGAATTGGTAGAGAAGGTATACATAGAACAACTAGAGGGTTTTGTAGCACACAACAGTGAAACCCACGTGTGTAGATTGAAGAGAGCTTTGTATGGACTCAAGCAGGCTCCCAGGGCATGGTATGAGTGCATTGATAGATACTTGTAGGGAATAGGCATTGTGAAGAGTGAGGTGGATGCTAACCTCTACTACTTGGTGGTTGGGGGTGAAGGTCTCATTCTTGTTCTATATGTGGATGACTTGTTTTTAACAGGTTCACTGGGGTTCATAGAGGAGTGCAAGAGGGACCTTGTAGCAAAGTTTGAGATGAAGGATTTGGGGCTTATGCACTACTTTCTAGGCATGGAAGTGTGGCAGACAGATGGAGAGATTTTCCTTGGACAAGGGAAATACTGCATTGAAATCTTGAAGAGGTTTGAGATGCAGGATTACAGAGCCATGTCTACATCTATGATCATGAATTGGAAGAAGGTAGACTCATCCAAGGAAAAGGATGTAGACCCCACCTTATACAGGAAGTTGATTGGATCTCTCATGTATTTGGTCAACACTAGGCTAGATATATCCTTTGCAGTAAACTCTCTTAGTCAATTCATGGTTGAGTCGAAGAGAGTGCATTAGACAGTGGCAAAGCATGTGTTGTGGTATTTGTGTGGTACAATCAAGTATGGGATCACATATGCTCGAGGTGATGGTATCAGGTTAATAGGCTATACTGATGCAGATTGGGCAGGTAGTACAGTGGATAGGAAAAGCACTTCAGGGTGTTGCTTTAGTTTGGGATCAGGAGTTGTCTCTTGGTACAGTAGGAAGCAAAAGTCTATGGCTTTGAGTTATGTAGAAGTAGAATACATAGCAGCTAGCATGACAACATGTGAGGCTATGTGGCTTCAGAAGTTGCTGGTAGCCTTGTTTGGTCATAGGGTTGAGACTATAGTGATACATTGTGACAATCAGAGTTGCATCAGATTATCTAAGAATCTAGTGTTTCATGATAGGTCTAAGCATATAGACATCAGGTATCATTGCATTAGGGATTGTGTACAATGAAGGATTGTTTAGCTACAGTATATACCTACAGATCCGTAGGTAGCAGACATTTTGACAAAGGCATTGGGGAAGGCAAAATTCATCTTCTTCATAGATAAGTTGGGTGTTATGCAAAATAGATTCCTCGCTAAGAGGGAGTGTTAATTTTAAAGTAGCTCAAACAGGTTTCTAGTCTCAGGTGATGATTATGAGGCTAGAAATACAACTGGAATAATTATTTCCATACCTAGAAAATTGATTTCTCGAGAGACTTCTATATATTAGGGTTTGTTAGAGTCTAATTAATCTTAGCCATTGATTGAGATTAAATCATGGCCATTGGTTTTCAATGAGAGGATTATAAAAGAGGATCAATGGGTATTTGGAGAGGATAGATCTGAAAAACATTTGCAGAGATAGCAAATAAATAAATTTGCAGTAATAGCAAATTGATATGTAGTGAGAGCAAGGGCGCAGTGATAGCGTTGGAGAGCAGTAGTGGAATTGTCAGAGAAAAAAATTATTTCCGGAGAAGGAAAATATTTCTGGATAATAAAATATTGCTGAAGCACTTTCAGCAGGAGCAATTGAGGGAATGAAAATTACTGGAAAGAAAATTGTTGGAGCTCTACCAATAAGAGTCAAATAATCTATATAAGATAGGAAATTAATAATCAGTAGTTGCAATAGAATTTTCACATATATATCATTTTATACCTTCACTGTAATCTGCCAGTTATGTTGTAATGGCAATATGTCGATTAGGTTTTCTCTGTATATAATGAAAACGTTGTATGTTATATATATATATATATGTATGTATGTATATATATATATGTATGTATGTATATATACATATATGTATTTAGATATATATATATATACATATATATACATATACATATATATATACACATATACATATACACAGAGAGAGAGAGATGTATTATAAACCTGTATGAAAGGGAGTTAAAGACATTTTTATTTAAATTAGTTACAAATAGTATAATAAAAATTGATATGTAGACTTATTGCTTTGAGTTACTTAAAAGATGTATTGAGATCTACTTTTATCAAATTGTCATTATATCAAGGAATCAACACAATAGAAAATAGGTAGATACATTTGATTTCAAAAATAAGGAAACCATTGCATTTAGAAAGCTATTTAACATGAAAGTTGGGGTAAAGCACTAGAAGATTAAAAACTTAGACAACGCTCAAACCAGATGAATAGAATGATGACACTATAATTGTTTTTGTGAATGGATAACCTTGATTATGGTTAAATAAACTCATAAAATTGTTCTTTGCATGAAATTTTGGTAAAGTATGTACTTTCAGGATAGGATGTCGAATGTGGGCTTCTAGAGACGATAGTTTTACTTTTTCTAAAACTATCATATTTGTTATTTGTTTGGCCAAGCTACTATACCATTGAAACAAATGGACTATTTAAAAGCCTGGATCTATGTTATATAAGTCTCTGCCACATCCTTCTTGCAAGATTTTATGTCATTCTAGGTTAGGATGCATATAGGCAATTGACACGCATCGAGAGATTCCCTCTTGCTTACACCATTGCAAGTTTCTAGGCTCCTTGTGCAGGGTCAGTGCTTTCTTCGAGTTAGGAAGAAACCTAGGGAAGTCCAGTACTTTGTGGTTCAGTGGAAAAAGCACCTTAACTAGACTCTTGGTCTTGGCTTGCAGAAAATTGGAGGATCAAGGTGGTTAAGTTCAGAGAGTAATATGATATATGGATATTTGCTTCATTGTACTCTTTTTTATGTCTAGTATAGCCAAGTTGCTCATGTAAATTTTACTTTCATTGATATATTGATGTATTATCTCCACCTATAACATTTAAATACATGTTTTGTAACACCATATTGGTGTATGTAATGGCAATGTAACACTTCATAGTGTATGGATAATATTTATATCATTATATGGAATCATGTTATGGATATTTGGAAACTTTAAATGTTTTATTTTTCCATTTGTGGAATAAGCATCTCTTTTTAGAATACTATGTTTAGTAAGTAATTTTCTGCACCTTACAATTATAGATGGATTTGACTTCTAGTTGTAGACATAACAAAAAATTATTTGGTGCCATGGATTATAATAATTATTATATCAAAGTTTGACACCCTTTTTCTCTTAGTTCTCTTAAGAGACTTTGCCAAAATCATGTAGCCTAGAAGGATAGAGAACCTTGGGGAATGAAATGAGTCATCCACTGGCATTCCCCCAACCACCGCAATGTGTTGTCATCATTGATTTGGTCCCAAAAGGTGAAAAATGAAAAATATGACTCTTGCCACCCCTACAGTAAATGCAAATGAGGCATTTTGCAATAATGCATTCGTTGCTAGCATGGTCAAACAATTTGTAATTGACAAAAAACTAATATAGCTTTGTTGGAAAGATGGTCAAGAGACACTGTTGACATGTTGAAGATTTGATGTTGTCATTGATGGAACTGTTGGCAACATAGTCAATAGACACTGCTAATTAGGTAATGTTGTCATTGATGACAATAAGGAAAATAGAGCATGTTGGAGCTAAGGATGATTGGGAACTCAACTTGGAAGCAACCTACGCACAAGGATCTGGTCCGAACACAAAAGACTAAGGTAGAATGGCTAAGTACTGACAACATAGAGTTATTAGCATACTCAAGTGATATTCCTCTGTAGTTGACGGTCAAGGTATGCGGTTCAGGTATGTTGTTCATAATTGCTTGAAGGTGAAATATCCAAGGTTGCAAGTTTTGAAGATCTCTGGAATACATACCATGATTTAGCTAAGTCTGGGTGAACACAATTAAGTCAGGAACAATGCACAGTGCCTGAGAAAAAGGGACCATATTCCTACACAGTTTCATACTTTGTCTTGCAGTTCTAAAGACATGTTGAGCGGTCAAGTATGAGTGTTGGATGTGATTCTTAGAGTTGTATATGATCTGTAGTGAAAGTTGTGAAGTGACAGTTGAAATGGTTAAGTGTGCTCTTAAGAGATAGGCCGACAAGCATGAAAAATTCATATGCAAAGAAGATATATTGTTTAAGGAATAAATCTAAGTGATTGTATGATGTGTGCCAACTTATAGGAAGATTATTATATGTTTGGCTTGGTCCATAATGAAGATTGTACACAAGTTCAAGCCGATAAGATGTAGTATTTGTGTACATGGTTTATGTTTTGCTTGCTAACCTGATTATGAGATAAATCTTGTAGCAAATATATATACCTGATGGAATTAGATGTTGGAGTGTTGTTGAGTGTTGTAGTGTGAAGAATTATGAGCAGAGTGTAGAGCAAAAAAGTGGAACAAGGACAAAAAGTAGAGTATATGTAGTTAAGTTGAGAAGCAAGGCAGAACAGATGAAGACATTTGAATATGTATATTAAACCTTCAATGGAACTATGATCCAGCATGTGGTAGATGCATCAACAGTAGTTCATCTTCTAGTAGTGACCCAATCCTTCTTCTTTCTTCTTTTCTCATGGTAGTGAGCCATTGTGCAGTGAGGACTTCTTCATAGGGTAGTGAGCCCTAAGACAGTGAGCCTTCTTGTAATCTAGTATTGAGTGATCATAATATTTTGTGAGCTAACACTCACTGTAGTTTTTCCCTTTTTGGGTTTTCCTTGTAAAACTCTTGGTGTTCATGTGTTATGTCTTTATGGTTGATTTTCTTATGCTTATTCTACTTTCATTTTATTAAGTTTGGAAATTCAATTAATAAACAAGTTAAGAAGCAGTTTTGTGGAATACAGATTCAACCCCCCTCTCAGTATTCCTTATATTCAACAATTGGTATCAGAGCCAAGTTCCTTGGAAGAAGCCTAATACCTTAAGGAAGATCTAGGAAAGTTCTCTCATGGCAGCCAAAAGGCATGGAAACACTTCATATGAAAACAATGTTGAACTGGAAGTAACTCTTATCGATCTTGAAAAATTTGAAGTAGAAATTAGGGATCTAAAGGATAATATTCAATAAGTTGATGAATGCATTCTAAAACTAAAAGAACAATTCAAGAAATTCAAAGAAAAAAATAGAGATGTTAGTGAACAATTGATATCATCAAATGAGAACCTAGATGATTTGAGAGTGGAAGTCATTAAAAGAGCTAAAGTAGAAGAAGATCTAAATCTGATGGTGAATAGCAAGATAGAAGATTGTGTCAAATTAGAAACAGAAGTTGTGAGTCTGAAAAGAGACTTGGAAAAAGCCAAGACCTATGAAGAAAAGTTCAAGATAAGTTCTACAAAACTTGATGAGATGATTGCTAGCTAAAAGAGTTTAGATGATAAGCAAGGCTTGGGATTTGAGAAAGGACAAAGTTCAAAATTAGGTCAAGGAAACTTTCTATTGAAGCAAAACAAAGGCAACCAGTTCAGGAATCAAAGAAGAAGACCTAGAAGACCTCAAGTCAGACAACCAAATGCTTAAAGGTACCCATCTTTCAATGCCCATTGTTTTAATTGTAAAAAGTTTGGGCATAAAGCTACTCAGTGTAGGAGTAGAATAAATCAGAATGTTCCATCATTCTTCAGTCAATGTTTCAATTGCAAGAAAATTGGTCATAAATCCATTGAATGTAGAAATGGCTTTCACAATTCAAGAAATACTCAATCATTTAATGGAAGATGTTTTCTTGCAATAGATTTGGACACATGGCTAATCAATGCATATCAAGGATGAATTCATTTAGAGAAAGGAATCAAGGATAGGGAAACATTGTGTGCTACAATTGCAACAAGTTTGGACAAGTTCCAAGATTTTTCAGAAGCAAGAATGTCAAAAGAAATTACTATGTTGAAGAAAGCAAAACAGATTAGAGGAATAATAAGGGAAAAGAAAAAGTTGACCTAGTTGAAAAAAAAAAGGGAAATTGAGAAGATCTAGTTAAAGAAAGTAGTAATTGAAGTCAAGGATGGATCCGCACTAGTATTTGGTGCAGATACTTCCTCCAGGAAGTAAATTGGGAGCTCTCACTAAGGGGGAATGTTGTTGAAAATCTCAAACCCCCAGCTAGAAAGTTAGTGCTAGAATCTGGCACTAAGGTATGTTGTGAAGATCTCTATGACAAATCCTTTGAAAGGAATTCTGATAAAGAAAGATCTAATGTGGAGTAATTTGGATTGACTATGCATGATAGAGAAGTGTTTGACATCTTTTTGGAAGACCGCATTTATGATGATTAATTTAAGATTTCAAAGGGTTTAAAGGCTTGGATTTGTAAAAGATTAATCACTTTGCATTCAATCTTTCAAGTGTTCAAGGAAATTTGAAGCTAAAATCCAAGTAACTCAAAGTTTTCTAAAATGATTCAAGTCAAAATTGACATCAGGTGAAGGAAACCCTAATTTGGAGGAAAAGGTATTTACAACTTGAAAGCCCTTTTGTGTAGTCTAAAATATTTCAGAAAATGTTTACACCCCAATTAATCAAGATTTTAGAAAAGCTCCACCCTAAGTTCAAGAAACATTTCTTCAAACCACCAAAAAATGATTCAGTAGGAGTATTCTCAATTTCTCCTCATGGAACTATGCATATGGAAGATATTAGGGCATACATTCATACCAACCTAAAGGAATATAATCACTTGAATCTTGGAAAATTATACTTGGATGAACTGATTACTATCGATGCTAAGTTGAAGAATGAATGCAAAGTTCTAGGAGAAAAGAAATTAGACACCTGGTTAGATTTTCTTGTGATCCCAAATGATACATGGGTTAGGTTCATTCTTAGCAGGATTCATGACGAGTTCCTCTGGAAGGATTCCAGGTGAGAAGAAAATAAAGAACAATTTAGTAATGCAACTAACAGGGGTAAAATTTGATAAGAAAGCTTTCACAATAAAAGATATCAAGGATCTGCCCATCAGATTTGCATCAATAATTATTGGATACAAAATATACTTTTCTCATTTAGAAAGTTCTATGTCTACATCAACTATATAGTTAGCTTATGATATGGTAAAAAATAATACAAATTATATAATCTATGTGAATTACTCCAGAGTGAATTAATGGAGAACCTGAATAGAACAAAAGAGACAAATTATCCCTTCAAACATGGAACATTGATTACCTGTTTACTCTTCTACTTCTTGAGAGAGATACCTAGCTTGGGAAGCATTTTCCAGCTTGATCATACACTAGTAGCAACTCAAATAAGAAATCACCTACAAAATTTGGCAAATATAGACAAAGAAAATGAAATTTTGGAGAAATACTTATGAACTTTCAAAAGAGAATGGTGTGTAGAACCTAAAAAAGTGGTGATGAAATATGAAAATGACATTGTATTTATGGTGAATAAAGACAAATGCTTCATGGAAGCTGTGGAAGCAAGAACTGCATGGGTCCCTCCATTAGGATATGGAGTTGCAGAAGATATCCTGACTGAATTATCTAATGAACTACTAAAGAAACCAAAAGATCTTAAACAAGACAGGTTTGGAAGATTCAAAGAATTATCTATGGAATATGAGCACTCAAAGAAAATTTTTGATGAACAAACAAGCAAGGCAAAAACCAAAGATGGAGAGTCAAGACCCTTAAATGCTCTAGTGAAATGGAAGTCAAGCACTCTGGAAAGAAGAGATAAGAAAGATGAAATGGAAGAACATGCATCCAGCCCCAAGAAAAGAATAAGCATCTCATCTAGTACAAAAGTAGAGAAAGTCAATCGAATAGAAGGAAAGAAAAGAAGGAAAGTTACACTTAGTGATGAATATGCGGCAAGAGACACTTTTGCAAATCAAATCTCAATTGACTATGCTAGAAAGTTTTTGGGAAAACAACAAAATGTATAGATTCTAGAATCATCCAAGACTCTACAAGGACCAATAAATTTGGTCTCTATGTCTCCTATGGAAAAGTTCAAAGTAGTATCAATAGTGCAAGCTAAGGCTTTGAAAGAAATACTGACAACATATCTATAGGACAATGAACTCATTAATGAGACATCAAGCATTCTGGAGAAGTTAATTCCCTCATACTAGAAGGATATATCAGCATCATCAACTGCTTATCTCAAAGGTCTTATAAATTTTGTAAGTACTCATTTTGAATCCTTTGAAAGTCTATTGATATTAAGGTTAAAAAGGAATAAGAAGACAAAAGATTAGCAATATCAAAAACCAAGTTAGATAGTGACAAAATTTTGTTAGAAAGCATCATCAAGAACTTGATAAATGCAATCAAGGAAGCATGTGAAATATATAAATTTTGTCTATCTTAGCCTAAAACTACTAAGGAAATGGATAAGAAACTCAAAAGCATGGAGCTTCAACTCACAAATATTTCTGAGACCTTTGATCCAATAGTTGACTCAATCAGCTACATAGAAACACAAGTTGAAAATATTTAGAATAGCATAAAGAGTTTGCTCAATAGACAGGAAGAAATTAAAAGTAAAATTTGTTTGTTGAGAAGGGTATTAAGCTTAAAAATTGAGATCATGACAAATCTTGCAGCAGAAGAACATGCGGCTTCACAGATTGACACACCCTCAAATGTGTAAAAGGCAGAAAAATTAGTCTTTTTAATAAATGGTCACATTCAAATTTTGGAAAGGGAAAAGAATCAATGGGATGAAGAGATTACACAATTAAAGATTATATATAAGTATATTCTTTCACCGACAACTAATTGAGTTGAAGTATTGTATGTGTACATATGCAGTAGAGTATGAAGATTTTTGAAGTCTTGGTCCAATTGTGCTCTTGTACATACACCTTTGCCATTGATGTCAAAGGGGGAGAAGATGACCAATGAAAAATGGGCAAACATCTTAGGGGGAGAAGAATTATAGAGTAAGGAGGAGCAAATACATATTTTTCACTAAGTGTTGCCATTAATGCCAAAGGGGGAGATTGTTGGGAACATAGTCAAGAGACAATGTTGATTAGGTAATGTTGTCATTGATGGAAACAAGGTAAATAGAGCATGGTGGAGCTAAGGATGATTTGGAACCAACTCAGAAATAGCCTACACACAAAGATATTGTCCAGACACAAAAGACTAAGGCAGAATGGCTTAGTACTGACAACATAGAGTTAGTAGCAGAATCAAGTGGTATTCCTCTGTAGTTGATGGTCAAGGTATGCAGTTCAAGTATGTTGTTCATAGTTGCTTGAAGGTAAAATATTCAAGGTTGGAACTTCTGAAGATCTCCAGAAGACATATCATGATTTAGCTAAGTCTGGGTGAACACGGTTAAGTCAGGAACAGTGCACAGTGCCTGAGAAAAAGGGTCTACATTCCTCCACAATTTCATACTTTGTCTTGTGGTTTTGATGATATGTTAAGAGGTCAAGTATGAGTGTTGGATGTGATTCTTAGAGTCGTACATCATCCGCAGTGAAAATTTTGAAGTGACAGTTGAACTGGTTAAGTGTGCTCTTAAGAGATAGGCTGACAGGCATGAAAAATTCATATGCAGATAAGATAGATTGTTTAAGGAATAAATCTAAGTATTTCTATGATGTGTGCCAACCTATAGGAAGATAATTATATGGTTGGCTTGGTCCGCATTACAAATTGTACTCAAGTTCAAGATGACAAGATGTAGTATTTGTGTACACGGTTTATGTTTTGCTTGCCGACTTGATTATTAGATAAATTTAAATTTATTTGGTGAAAAATGGATATTTGAATTAGGCACTACTAAAAATTTTATAAAATAAAAAAGTAGGTGTCATTCTGGCCAACCTAAGTATGAGAATTTTTTTTGTTGAATCTTTAGATATAAGTAGAGGACACACACCTAGATGTGACACATATTTTTGTGAAATTTTTCATAAGTAAATAATTAGTTATGAATTTTTTAATGAATTTTTAAAAATATTAAAAATTAATTTTCTATCCAACCTAACTTTCTTAAAATATATGAAGTTCAATTTTTTTTAGACCTATAGCCAAGAAAGCATAGAGTGTGATGCATCTTTTGGATTTGAAAAAGGTGAAACAGTTTGAAAGTTTTTCATATTTTTCAATTAGTGTGTCTATTAGGAATTCAAACATACTGTAGGTAGAATATTATTAGTAATTACCTTTTAAAATTGTAGTTTGGCATACATGATATTTTTAGAGTCTTAATAGTTTGTAGAATATACCATTTTTATTTTATCAAATTTGGATTAAAAAATTGTCAGCATCAAGGGTGAAGTCGAGGAAAATCAGTTAATACATCCGAACTCTTCATTCATGTGAAAAAGCTAGGTTTGGAATCCCAAGCCTAATTCCCATTCATTTCTTTTGGGGAGGGATTTTTAAACCAAAATAGATATCCATTTCTAGGAATTGGATATTCACTTTCAAGAAATAGATATTCATTTTCAAGAAATCAATATTCATTTCTTCTTAAGTAAAATTTTTTTAAAAAAAGGATTTTTAAACTAGACATCCATTTTAAAAAGATAATATCCATTTTGTTTCCACTTACCAAGTGAAATCCAAGACTAAAATTGAGCTTGACACTTTTACCTAACACTTTCACGTTATTTTTTCCTTTGTTGCAACTATTTTTCCTATGATGATCCCATAGTCAGCTTATAACATCTCTAGACTGGACCTCGGTTCACCTACACATGAGGGAGATATTCATAACTTCTAAGTGTCAATAGCCAATTTAGTCCAAAGATTAGAAGAAGAAAAGCAAAACAGGGAGGAGTTGGAAGAGTAAGTAAGAACTTTGACAACTTCTATCAAATCCATTATGGGAACCGATGAGCATATCATAAGCATAATTCCCATTACTTTTGTCAAAACATCCACTCCTAGAAGAAATATTAATAAACATACCATTGCTAAAATGAACAAATATCAAACTTATGGGAAGGTTATAGAATCTTGGCTAGAGAAGATAAATATATCATTTCCAAAATCAATATTCTTGTTAAAGAAAATAATTTTTTTAAGCTTCTAGAGAAAATGGAGTGTTGTAGAACACCTAATTAGTTGAAATAATAAGTTCCCTAGAAGCTCAAATTCTTAAGAAAGATACAAAGTTTGAAATTTTAAATGGTTTTCAGGAGCTTCATATAACCCAAAGGAACTTAGGAATATTTTAAAATCTCAAAATCCTATTTCAATTTGGGATATATAAGTTAGATTATAAAGTGCTCATATTATTCACAACTATTAATTGTCACTATTTGAGTGCTTTGCAACTCAAACACATTGTGCTAGCCATTCCAAGGATCATGCCTTACATTCATCCTAGTTCCTACAACTCAAATTTTCCCAATTTACATTTTTCAAAGTACATTTTCCTCCTCCTACTACCCTAATAAAATTATAAACTATTACTCACTAAATGTAATGTTCTCATTGGTTAGGGACTACTTATCATCATTATCTAGCCACATTACTTCAAACATTTAGGTAGCTCTAGACCATCTCTAAAACATCACTATAATCTTATTTCCCTATGATGTTTCTACTAATAAATATTATAACTAAACTCCATTCACTCTATCAATTATTAGTAAAACTATTTATAGGTATTTAGGTTTAAACTTTCTCCAGACCAAGTTCTGCAAAACCAACTTTATTTTTTTACCCAAGAAATCCTAGCCATCAATATGGAAAAAATGGAATACAAATACCATGATGATGAATAGATGACAGTCCTTGAGACTAATCTACTAGAAGTCATAGACTTTGTTATAGTGCATCTCAATATGAATGATTTTTAGAATAGGATGCAAGATGGTGAAAGATCTTGAATTGCTTAAAGAACTTTTGAGAGTGGATTAGCCCACGCTATTGTATTTACCACCTTTATACAATGTGTCTATTTCATTCTTGCTTATGAAAAACACTAGTTCAAGAAACTAGAGAATTCAAAACTATCAAAGATAAAGTGACCACTAAATTGGACAAATAGTCTCTAAGGATTACATTTATATACTTCCACAAAGGAATGAATATGTAGAAATTTACAAAGAGATTGTGGAATAACATTATGAGGAACACAAAGATGAATGCAGGATAGTATTAGCTTGCTATGGGTTGAGAAAGAAAAGAAAGGGACCATTGAGGTTACACAAGAACTTATATAGGTCCAATTTTTGTGATGGCCTATTTGACATGATTAATCTCTTGAACATTGTTATGGGTCCAAATGAAACCTACACCTTCCATTATTAGATGGGCTTTTTTATTAGCATCATTTCTCAGGGTGATCAATTCATTGATTATGTGAATATCATAAGTGAAAATTATCATAATTAACTGACTAACCTTGAGCAGACTCAACATTTCTATATGACTTCATACTTATTTTATACTATAGAAAGTACTAAGATATGGCCTAGTCTTAGGAACTAAGGAGTATTTAGTGAGACAACTCCAATTTGTGATTGTTACCCTCAATTTGTGCTCAAAGAGAGTAGAAAAAATTAGTAGGGTGAATGATGCTTTCACTATGAGCTAACCATGAGATAATTAAATGGGGATGTTTCTAATAGGATATCTGCAGAATTAGCTACATTGATCACAAAATACGGTGGCTATTTAATTCAATTCCCACATAAGTAGTTTTGATGGTTCTATGTACAAACTCCCACAATTTTCCAATGATAATATTATTTTGATAGAATTGTGTAGGTAGATAGGAGTGTAAGAGTTGGCTATGAAGGTAGCCACCCAAGATCTAGGACTTATAAAGACAAGGATGAGATGTAGGATGAAGTAGTCATATGAGAAGTGTCTTAATCTTATGACATGAGACAACTAGAGGATAAGATGCCAACTAGATAATAAGATCACATGTGTAGGACAAGATCACATGACAACCTAGAATTATCTAGACTTATCCTAAGTAAACTTAACATGTGAACATGTGTGAATAGGTCTAACTAATGACTAGTTAGATAATGTGCCTAGTTCACACTACAAAGGGTAAACTAGATAGGTGATAACCCTGTTCATACCAACACCCCCCATTAAGTGAAACTTAGGGAGAAGTAGAAAAATGAAGCAATGATGGATGGGTCCTAGCTACTAGGCCATGTTAAGTACCCATGTACACACAATTCTCTCACAAATAAAGAAAAGCAGAAAAACTTGTAGGAAAAAACCCCTCTCCAAAAGAGAGAAAAATGTGAAATTTAAAGAAGTGATAGTAGGAGGACTCAACATGACCCCCTAAGGACTACTTCTATCACTTATATACAATAAAAGACCCCCTATAGTAGAGCGAGAGTGAGAATGATCTCGAAAGACTAGAATGATCCTACTCAACTAAAGTGGATGAAGCCCTGTCAATGTTGATCTCTGAAGAAGCAGCAGGTTGAGGAGATGGAATCTGAGCACTAGTCTCAAGAACTAGAGTAGACGAAAGAACAACAAGGTTTAAGTGACCAAACTTCTCCTCAGAAACATGATTCACACTTGATGCATGAGTGTAAATATCAATCAATGGATCTACAATATCATTAGGAGAAAAATGGGAGGATGTATATAAGCGAGATGCATGATCAACGATCCCAACAACAATGATATCTCTACTCTCCAAGCCCCTTATTATCACTGAATCGGGAGTGAATTCAACTATCTTCCCTGCACCACAATGAGTAATTTGGTAGATGAAAAGGAGATTGTTTGACAAGGAAGGTACACAATACATTATTGAAAGTACCCTCACCAATATCAATAGTCCCTTTCTCCAGTTGCATGCATGTATGTATTATTACCCATTAAAATAGGTGGTAAAGTGCAAGACTCAAATGAAGAGAACATCCCTTGTGAAGAAGCCATATGATGAGAAGCTCTAGAATCAAGAAGCCATTTCTCTGACTAAAGACTTGTAGAAGTAAAGAGTGCTTGTCTTTTTCCCTTGTTTGTCCCATTAGAAAACCCTGATGTCCCTATCTGCGTAGATGTTGATGGGGTCGAAGAAGAGGATAAACTAGATGACATGGGTGATGGCAATTTGATATTGTTCTTTTAAAGAATGTGAGTCAACTCATCAATTCTATTCAAATGATACTTTTTCTCATCATGTCCTAGTTTCTTGCAATATGCACACTTTAGTCTCTCCTTCTTAGATGATTCCTATTTGGGATAGGATGAGGACTTAGGTGAATTATTTCACTCCTTTTCTTGTTCATTATTCTTGAAATCCTTATTTCTCTATTTCTTGCATTTTCTAGTTGAAGCCCTTTGATCCTTTCTACCTTGATTAGAAAGAATAGATTGAGGTTTAGGAGACTTAAATGTGCCCATGTGTACTAACTTAGCTTTCTCCCTAGTGAGTGATGTGGAAAACTCATCAAGTGAAGGCATTTTGAAACCTCTCCCAACAGCATCCATAGTAGCATAAAAGGTAGAAACAAAAATTGAATAGTCAAGACCAAGCTTGGCAAGGATTGAAAGAATCAATTGAGTGTCCTCTTTTTCAATTCCACATTGTTTGAGCTACAATCTAAGTGACTTTAGATTTGTGAAGAAGTCTTGGATTCTTGCAAAGTCAGTTGGATTCAAACCAATTAATTCATTATCCAATTTGAAATCTCTCATAGTATCTTGCTTACCAAAGAGATTCTCTAAGGTAATCCACACTTCCTTAGGTGTATTACAAGATTCAATATGAAAAAAAAGATTGGGAGAAATAGATAAGCATAGTGTTCCATAGGCTTGATCATATCTACTATGCCACTTTCTCTTTTTTGTACCTACTCTTGGTTTAGTTTCTGTACCCATTGTTACTCTATGAATTTTAAAACTTCTTAAATTAATTTCCATTTTTGTTTTCCACTCATGATAGTTATATGGTGTGAGTAGAAGAAAGAACAAAAAGTACAACCCCCCTTTTACTCAATGAAAGAGATCACCCCCAACAAAAAAATGATAATGGGACTTTATAATCAGTCTAATTACAATTGCCACAAGTCAAAACAACAAAGTGGTATTTGATTTTGGTACAATGTAAAAGCCAAGCTTAGGCTAAAACTAAATGTACAATTTCTGAGTAAAATTGGATCAAACTAATTATAGATCTAGAAAGTACTCAAAATCTTATGCACTATCAAAAAAAATTTGCCAAAAATTGTTAATGTATTAGCCCAAGCAAAGCCTTTGAATTTCTAAAAATGGGAAGTTCTCAGGTATAGTGATGAAAAACTATTATTTTTAGAAAATCCAGATACCAAAACAAAAATATGATACCACCACTATGAACTCTACGAGATTCTAGCCCAAATAAAAAATAATTACTCAAAAAAAGGAGCATAAATGGGCAAGATATGAGCCTTCAAAGTGGGACTACAAAAGTGAAAACCGCAATGAAGGGGGGCCAAATTGAGCCAAGGTATGATGAAGTTAGTAGATAGAATGTTGACATTAGTAGAATTTGTAGTTAGAATTTAAAAGGATTCCCCAAAATATTCCTCAAAATTCGTCAAAACATTGACGTCAGTAGTCAAGCTCAGATGGATGATGTCATAAGCTGGAATGATGATGTTAGCAATTTTAGGTGAGGGAATCTGCTGAGATTCACCAAGATATTCTTGTACAGATGCAGGAAAGTGATGTCATTCACTAGAAAGTGATGTTAGGATGATGTCAACAAATGAAAACATAAAGTTGCCAGAATATGCGTAGATTCCTATGAAGATTCCTAAATCGTTGCCACTTTTTTGAAAAGCATTGCTGCTTTTCTGAAAACTACCATTAAAATGTTGAAACCATTATTTGGAGATGAAAAACTACTAAATTTACATAGAGGTGGTTTTGAGGGAAGTTTTTTCTATTTTGGTGGGGAATATTCCCCAAGATGCGGCTGGGTTTTAGTTTTTTGCATTGTCTAGTAATTGTTTTCCGCTAACTATTTTGCATGTTGTTGACTAGGGATTTTCGTTGGTGGTGGGTTATAAACACCTACTAGTGTTTGATTTTCCATGTGGTATGGGGGAGTACCATGCCACATGACGCCCTTGGGTCCCCTGGCGGGTACCTTGCATAGTTAGAGTACAACCTACCCAAAGGGTATGACCCTACAGAAATTAATCCTCAGGAAAATTAAAACCAAAAAATAAATCTTTTACCCAATGAATAGAATTTTTACCTAGTGGACAAAGTACTATGCCTCAAGATTCTGCCTACAATTCGCTTGTGCAAGCACTGTGCCAAGATTCGATAGAATATGCTCTATGAAGATTCTATACGGCCAAGGGGGTAAATTTTTTTGCCTTTTCAAACAACTACTTGGATTTTCATGATTTGATAGTCAATCTATAGGTTTTTGGGCATTCTAGACATGATGACATAGTCTGATTTGACCCAAAGTGCTCCAAAAATGTAGCTACCTCCTAGATTAGGCACCCACCTCCTAAATGGAAAACCTTGTAGATCTAGCCTCCAATGTTTGATTTGGACAAATCAAAAGGCTAAAATGACTATCTCAAACCCCTTAAACACAATAGTGTGCTTATATTTGCAATAGCATCATCCAAAATGAACTTGCAATACAAGGCCACAAAGAGGAAACCCTCACAAATCTAGTTTTTCCATCATGTTTTTATGATTCTCCAAGTCATCATTCAGTGCAAGAGAAGAGCATACTCAACTTTCAACATCTGCCATGATTTGCATTCAAGATATCTCAAAAAATTGACTAACAAGAAGTGATTCCTCCTAGCTTTGATACCATGTAAGAGTTGGCTATGAAGGTAGCCACGCAAGATCTAGGACTACATGAAAGCACAAGAGAGACCAAATGAGAGAATAATTCTATTCTATCAATGAATGCAAAAATTGTTATTTTGTACATGATATGCCTTGCTTATAAAGACAAGGATGAAATGTAGGATGAAATAGTCATATGACAAGTGCCTTAATCCTATGACATGCTCGACAATTAGAGGATAAGATGCCAACTAGTTGATAATATCACATGTGTAGGATAAGATCACATGACAACCTAGAACTATCTAAACTTATCCCAAGTAAACTTAACGTGTGAACATGTTGTGAACAAGTCTAATTAATGACTAGTTAGATAGCATGCCTAGTTCATAGTACAAAGGGTAAATTAGATAGGTAATAACCTTATTCACACCAACACCAAAAATTGTTGAGTTTTTGCTCATATGGACCAACTAGGACTCGAACCTAGGACCTTCCATTTGTTGTTGGAGTGCTCTACCAACTGAGCTACTAGCCCCTTGTGGCTAGTCCATCATCATTCTAGGTGTGACTTATCTCCAACACCCCCTTAAGCCACACTACAAGTGCTTGGGGCTCCTAGCCTAGCTTTGATACCAATTGTTGAGCTACTTCTCATATGAACTAGATAGTACTCAAACCTAGGACCTTCCATTTTCTACTGGAGTGCTCTACCAAGTAAGCTACTGGCCCTCTGTGGCTAGTCCATTATCGGTCCAGGTGTGACTTATTTCCAACAAGGAGAAATTAAGAAAAGGTGGAAGGAAAAGAAAAAATATGGGTTCCTGATTCTAATTGGCCTTAGTTATTAACTCTATAAGTCTTCCTCTAATGCACAAGAAATTAAAATAACCCTTGCCAAAATGATAATACACTTTATAATAGAGGGTTCCCATATGATGGTAATGATTATGTGAAAACTAATCTCGAGTTTGGACCATAATACTATCGTATTCTACATGTAGAACACTACTGGGATGACTATGAGAATAATTTTGAGGTTAGAAAAAGAGATTGGATGAAGATGACTCTAGATCAATTAAAAGTGTACAATTTGGAATGGGTGAGAAAAGGTATCATAGATGATTGGTGTGACCTGATTGATGATATTTATAAAATGTGAATCCAAATACTACAATTACCACCTATTAATTGTTCTAATAGATAAATGAAAAGTATTTAGGAAATAAGTCTATTCTTGTTGTAAAGGTCAAAAACCTAGTGTAGTAAAAGAATTACTTTGAAGAATCTAAAATATGTAGAAGTTCACCCAGTTCCACACTATGCTTCAATTTATACAACTTGATGAAGAAGTAGTTCAACAAGTAGTGGAGGTGATGATGAGCTAAACAAGATGTAAGCTCCTAAAGATTCTTGTGGTAGAGATAATACTCCTAGAAAGAAGTTGGAAATAAAAAAGCCTCCAAATATTACACCCCAAGTAAATATAGCTAGTCTCATACTTGTTGTTAATCCTTCATTACCAGCTGATAATACCACCTAATAAATAACTACATTGGATTTAGATTTTCTCCCAAACCCTTCATCTACTCCTTCCACCCTCACCTACCCCACTTTCCACTCCACAAATCACACTTTAATCCCAAATCAACAAAAAACTATGGGAGATTCCACCATGTCATTGGTTAACAAGTCCTCAATCCAATTGATGAAACCATTGCTACTAATTCATAAAGGGTTGTCTCCAAGTCACCTCCACCTTGGGTCCATCATATGATATCCAAGAAAAAATCACAAAGGTTATTACACCAAGTTTTTATGCCTTTATGAATATTCTCCAAAAAGCCCCAACTCCAAAAATAGCAAAAGTTACTTCTAGATTGATGATTGTTACCTCTTCAAACATAGTATTTTGAGATTTGTAGGCTCACCACTAGAAAAAATGAAGAAGATATAATAGTGGTATATTACAATATCTCTAGAGGGGACCTTATTCCATCTACACATGAGGGGAATATTCATAACTTCCAAGTGTCAGCTGCCAAGTTAGTTCAAGGGACAAAAGAAGAAAAGAAAAATAGGGAGGAGTTGGAAGACTAGGTAAGAACTGTAGTGTATAAAAATTGAAAATCTAAAGTAATCAAACTAGATTTCAATTCAACACATTATATTCAAGACCTAATTATCCACCAAGAGGATTATATTGCTATTGTCCAACTAGAAAGAGCAGATATGACCCAGCTACGCCTAATTGGGTTCTTTTCCTAAAAGATCTAACAATTCAAATAGGAAAAATCTATAGAAATGTACATAAAAGCAATACAAAAATCAAGAAATAATATCAATAAGCTGATACAAGAATAAGAAAAAGGAAATAGATGAGAACCAGATACCATAGTATGGAAGCCTTAGCCTCAGACACTAGTGCATGGCGGGCACATCTACATGCAGCTCTATCATCCTTACAATAATAAAACTCAAGAAAATTGTACAGCATAGCTTTATGAGAGTTTGTGATATCACCCAACATACACAGAAAGATAAAATAACATTTCATAAAGAGAATCTAGCTAAAATAGGCTCAAATATGACATTAAACATGAAGAAAAGATAGATGAGGAATAAGGGAAAAGTGAATAAACTCTCATGTGTTTGATCTCTAGCTACAACCTGCGCAATACATAGCCAAAAATACCCTAGTGTGAATAAAATCAAGTAGGTGGTGGTCTACACCACAAATATTTACCAATACTTGTAAAACAATGTAATAAAAATCTTAAAGCAACATCACTTCTTGATGAAAGAACAATATTACCAAGATTGTAAGATCACATAGATGGTTGTGAACTGCTTGAAGCTCAAAGTTGCAAAAGAATGGCTTTAAAGCCCTTAGAAGATAGCCAACATGAAGAACCCACAATATTAACAATTGTCAAGGTATTATCCACGATCCAAGAGAGTTGTACTTTTTCAAGAATCTATTCTAATCCCTTGCAGACATGAGAGACAAGACAAATATTTTTACAAAAAATCACTTGTTCACAGGGAAGGTTTTTTCAAAAAGGAATCTAGAGCCAAGAGAGAGTCTCTTTTTTTAAACTTTCTCTTTTTGCACATCAAGAGGGAATCTCCTAGGGTCAGGTACATTGCGGGTACTATTTCATTGTCGCATGAGCATTACCTTCCATAGGATTCCAAAAATCAGTGGGAGAAGCAACATTTAAAAATTTAGAATATTCAAGATGCCAGAACAACACGTAGATGTCCATGTGTAGTGCTTGCATTCTGAGAATATTTATCCAAATTTTACACGTGTTCTCAGAACATTTAAACAAGAAATTAATTAAAATTAATTTTGGCAAATATGAATGATGAGGGAAAATTAGGCTAAGGCTCTAGGTTAAATGGTCTTAAAAACATGCTATGGACATGGAAACTAATGTCAGCTAAATCATGTCATGAAATTGCGAGGGTTATGCAATTTTCTATGCTACATTTTCCCCCCACTTTAGCGGGTTGATGACACTAGGTGATAAGCTACACTAAAGTATGAAAATAAAATGCTGAAAGGAAATAAGCATGTAAAGGATACCCAAAAGGATATTGTACATGATACCAAAATTCTCCAAGTGGAAGAATGATGCCCCCAAACTGAAGATCTGCGACACCACAATGTTAAGTACCACAATCTTGCAAAATTACCCTTTTAGAAAACAAATAAGCCTGCAATATCAAACACATGTGTTAGTTTTAAAAATACTAAGAGAATGGTGATGAGAAAAAGAATAAAATGAAACAAAAATAATGGTGGATAATCACTCCCTATGTTTATGCTAGCTCACTAAAATAAAGAGGTAGAAACAGGGAGTAAGATCCACCACCTCGAATTTTTTTGTTAGTGGTGAAAATTCACTTCGCAAGGTTATTAAATGAAATAATATTAGAGCAAATGTTATAATGAGGATAATGATGGTGGAACCAAGATTCCAATGCAATAAAGGGTGTAGAAATCTAAGTTTGTATGCCCAAGTTATGAAGGTTTGAATGAAAAGTGCTTCAAAAAATTGGAAAATTTCTATAAATATTAAAAAGTTTTCACTTTTGTACTATTCATTTGAATTAATAAATTATAGAATTTTTTAGCACCTGGGTGAATTTGAGAGATAAAATTTCTATGATATTTTATTTCAGGGTTTAACTGCGTAGTTTTTGAGTCAAACACATGACCCATATTTCATGAGTAGTGGTTCACATGAACCCATATCTCATGTTAATGACCATGATGACTATACCGAGCACCACGACTGGATGTGTTAAGGACATGGGTGGAGTAGGGCATCCCGATGCGTGAGGTAGGAAAATTTTCATTTTTCGCTTAATTTTTGTCTCAATTTTTATGCTAGAAAGAAATATGTGGAGCGCTAGCATCATTTTTGGGCACTAATGTGAGAGCTGGGTGCTCACATCCTTCAGGTGTTTAGGCATCGTTAGGATGCGCTAGCATCCCAAAAGGGCACAAGTGTCTAAAAATGGCACCGGCATCCAAAAATGGCGCTAGCGTCTTAGAAGAATTAAGATAAATAAATTTTGAATCTTTTAAGGTTTGAGAAGTTTATGAATTTTTTATAGAGGACTGATGAAATGATTATTTGATGATTGTTGTACCCTCTGACTATGTGGGAGCATACTAGAAATGTGTTTTACACATTATTGAGTCACCAAAGAACCACTCTAACACTTGAGGAGGTGGTACTTTTGTGAGCCGTTGGATTACGATGGGTGTATACTATGCCGTGCAAATGCGATTTCATGATCAGATAGTCATGGCACTGAAGGAGAGGTGGGATGTAGACACCTCTATCTCTCATCTTCCAATGGTAGAGATGACAGTCACACTCGAGGATGTGTACCAAATTCTACAACTACCTATTCAAGGACGAGCTGTATCTATTGTAGAGCAGAGATTGGTGAGCTATGTGGTAGAGGGGAAGATGTATGCTCTGAGTTGCACCCTCCCTAGGGATCCCTCAAGGAACATACATTTGTGTTGGTTGCTATAGGGAGGAGACACGACCCCACTAGTGTGGCATATTATGATTTCCATAGTCGTTGTGAATGTCACCCCTGATGGTCAAGGTCGAAAGTTCCACAGTAGCCTCATACACACCATCAGGGCCATGGAATCACACAAGACCATATTCTTGTAGGGTCGAAGCGTGCTCACCCACTTATACCATGACCTAGGATGATACATCCACTATGAGAGAAACAACCTCATGACCTATATGCTACTACTGGTGTGGGTGTTTGAGGACATCACATGCACTCGGATAGTAGGTGTACCCATGGATACTACATGGATGGATATCCGAGCACATTCCTATGGTCTTAGGAGGCCATGGCAATTTGGGAACTTATTATATTGGAGACATACTTTTGATAGGCTACAAGGCACTGACATTATATGGTAGTCCTATAAATAGCTGTAGAGATGGGTAGGATATGCATGCCATATGGTGAGGATGTAGAGGGGGCATTTTTTAGTTGATTTCCTTAATCATATCATCATTCCCTTCTACGACAATAGAGTTACCAAGTACTTTGGCTAGGTACAGGGCATCTCACGGGTGCCACCGACATATGTGCACTCTCATTGTAGCGCAATGAGACTAGGGGATCTACCCCATCCCACTATTGCAAATGTAGTGGTCAGTGACCTTGAGGCAGAGGATGTCGACTAAGCACTTGTAGATGACAACGATGATGTGGGGGTTACCCTAGGATTTATAGTGTGGTGGGCCGCATCTAAACTAGCACCCATATTTCTTGGTGATGCCCCTATTGGAGATGGTTGGCTGCTCACAAAGTAGTAGTCAGATGAGGAGGTAGGAGAGAGGACAGAGAGTGATAGAGAGAGTTGAGATGAGGAGGAGGAGGGGCCTACACCTATTGCAGGGAGGTGATGATAGTGAGGTGTTGGTCATGCAACTGCAATGGAGAGGCCAAGAGCCCAACCTTAGGTGGCATGAGCCATACCCTTAGCTAGTGGAGTACCTAGCCAGAGAGTGAGGGGAGTCTAGCAATGTAGCTACTAGGATACGCACTTCAGCACTAGCGGTGGTGGTAGCTATGGTAGATGTGGTCACTCCTACTACGACAATAGTAGTTCCTTTAGATCTTGACTGGCAAGTCAGCAATCCATCTGAGACTTGTGATTTAGATTGTGATTTGAGTAGAATACTAGCATACTAGATATCTGACATCATTTTTGTTTTCTTTTTACAGTTTACACATAGGAGTGGCTCGATTACATAGGCTAAGTATTGATAGAGATGGTACCCAATGTGTAGCCACAATAAGGTGCATGGGCTAGTTATAGGCCTTAGTAGACTATTGGGTGGCACATTGAGATATATGAGCTCATGGTGCACCTAAGGTTTGCATATGAGGAGATCTGGATTGATAGAGATCAAGCTACTACAAAGTTAGCTACTATGACTACTGAGTGTGATTAGGTAATGATGAGAGCTGAGAGTGCAAAGGTTGCACATGATGCTCTGTAGAGCTAACTAGAGGTTCATAGGGTATGAACTATAGAATTGGATCTTCCAAGGGTATAGAGCCTGATGGATGAGATTAGTCAGCTACAAGCTCAAGTAATATAGCTTCAGTAGCAAGTCCTAGATGTGATGACAAAGGTGGTAGAGGGAAGAGGCCAAGTGGGAAGCTTATTGTCATAGAGTAAGAACCACTCATGATTGGTAGCATCACACTAGGAGCCATCTATACAACAACCACCACCAGGGCTAGAGGGATCACGGAGTCATGGCCTTAATGCATGATGCAGATTTTTGTATTGATATTTTGATATGCAACATTTTGATGTAGTGGCCATTTTGTATATGATGTACTCAAAGACATTCAAGATATATATATATATATATTGTAGACACTTAAAATTGTCTATGCCTTGCAACAACACGTTTTGCCCTAGGTCCTAGAATAATGCCATTTAATCACCTTTCTAATAAATTAAATAAATCCCCTTTATTTAATTAATTTCCCCTCACTTGTTTCAAATAATTCAAATTAAATATTTGAATTAAATCCCTCACCTTTTACTACATGCAAACAAGTGTCAAATGACTACATGTACAACTAATTTAAATAAACTTTTATTTAAATTAGACTTATCCTACACATGTCACATGACTACAATCCCATTTATTCCCACTATTCTCCTAATTTTGGCTATTTTTCATAACCCTTTATGGTGCATCATAAGCACTAAAATTGTCTTTTAATCCTGACCATCCACATCACACAATTGACTTTCAATCCTAGTCATTCATTTGATCCCGTTTCTCTCTATAAATCAAACTTTATTTTCCTATCCAAAGCCTCTACACATGCACTCATACAAATCATTCTCATACAATCATACAATCTTGAGCTCTATTACGTTGTAGCTGTGAGCAACCAACAACCCTTCGACATCATGCATTCTCATGTAAAATTGAGAAGAGCCATGAAGATAAATCAAACCTAGCATGGATTCGGTTTTCTTTTGCATTCATGTTTTCATTTTCATTTCTAGTTTTGTACTTCATGGTGCATAGTTAGGGTTTTAGTTTAGTTTTTTTGTTTTTGATATTAAATCTGATTTTCCCTAGCTACAAAATGGTGAACCTGATGTGAGCATGCTCTAAGGATCTAATCATTAGTTCTTGCAAGTTTTTGTTGCAAAATTTTGCATTTTTCTAACCCTAGTTTGTCAAGTTTTGCAAGGGATTTGTTATAGGTGACCTCTTGGGCTCAAATTGACTACACCATCATGTCTGGCAGGTCATTTCCATGAATTTTGATTGTAAATTTGCTAGGGTTTTCTCACAGTTAATTTTTTTGTAAATTTTTGAATTTTTTTAACTTGGTAGCCATACTATACGGTTCCGTATGGATCCGTATAGTATAGATCTACAATTTGGGGTCCGTGTGAGTACTTCATTCTTTAGTGAAACATATCTGGTCATTTGTAGGTTTTTATGATGGTTTTGGTTTATTATTTGCAGGTGTAAAGCTCTCTGTCGGCTTCTTTCATTCCTGTCAACCTGTATGTGAAATATTTGTATGTTGTCGATCCTTCCTTAGTATGAGTTGACCACTCTATATCTAGCCTTGGCACCTGGATTCCCCATTGGCTTCTCCTCATGAGTTCTATCAAAAACCCTAATGCCCTCTTCCTCTGTACACCCTATCACCGCCTTCTTCACACTTTGTCGCCACCTTGTTTTACTTAGTCACCATCAAGGAAACCTTGGTCGCCACCTTTTAAGTCCACCTCATCACTGGCTTATTTTCCCATCAAAACCTCCAACCACACCCTTTGAAGTCCATGAACCATTCCTTTGTCAAACCCCCTAAGTCAGATTTCAAACTTCAACCTAACCCTATCCATACACCATCAACTTACCCAAGACTCTTCGTCAAGGTCTTGAACTTGGGGTTGCAATTAGGAAGCCTTCTTGCAACTTGGGGTTGTCAGCCATGACTCTTGTTGTCAAAGTCTAAACAACAATAATGCTTAGGATATAAGTTAGTTTTTGATGTAGCATTTAGATTAAGACTTAGTATATATCATTAATATTTAGAGTTTTCTAACAAGTTTCGCTCTGTTTATATATATTTGTCTTTCCTAACCACCAATAGTAGCTCTAACCTCTAGCATATGATCAATTCTATTAAACCATTGGCAGTTAAGGAAAACTGTTTGGACTGACACTCTTTCTCCGTAAGCCATAGGGGGCCATTATTTTTTCTTTTCGCTATAATAGGGGGATATGGGCTCCAAATCATGCAAATGAGGTCGGAAAGCTAGGAGGATGAACTTCATAGTGAAGAAGAAATTATCAGGTGAATGTGTCATTTTCTAGCCTTTTTTTGCAGTCAAAGTCAAAATTACATTTGAACTTTAATCAAGCATAACTTGAGCATAATTGATCGGGTTTCAACGAATTTATTTTTAAAAGTGCATAAAATCTTCTAAATTTTTTGTTTATACCATCTATTCAGTTGTATCAAATCATCTTAATCAATTTTTATCAGACTTCATTTTTTCACATAATTGTCATTTATGTAAGTTTTACTTGTTTCTTTTTTGATTTTGGGGCTTGTAGGTTAATCTAAGGAGCTAGAGAAGCATTTGGATCAGTCAAAATATCAAGTGTGAAAGTGAAAAACAATCATTTGAACACATTCCATCTTTAATCTCTAATCATTGCTTGTCAAAACACTTAAATTTGGGGCTCAAAATAAATCTTGTCTTCAATAACACATGAAAAATTAGGTCTAAAATGAACAAGTGTCTTCCTACACATTTGACTTGGGGATAAAAAGAACAAGTGCTTAAACTGTTTGATCACACATTTCTTTTCTAAGGGTCAATTAACAACTATGAGTGTGAATCAAGTGTACCTCACTTGGTTTACTTTTGTTTATTGATCTAGGAGGCCTAATTGGAGACACACCATGCCAAGGGATGACCTCAACCGAGGTGTGAATCGAAAGACACCTTCCTTGGGAGTTGGAATCTTGTCACTCTTGGCTAAACCCCAAAGAACTTTATACCTTTTGTAAGTGAAGGTGAAGGGTGGGTTACCCCTTTCGCCCAATTGTGTGGTAGGATTTCACTTTCATTTCATTTCCTTAGTCAACCTTGTGCAACCTAGCTTAAGATCTAATTGGCCATACCCCACCTGATTAATTCTAGGGCTTGTTGATGTGTCTTCCACATGTTCTTTCTTAATCATCACAACATTTCATTTTCAAATTCAAATTTACTTGTATCTTGTGTGAGTGAATCGTGTGTGTACATGTGTAATTCATTGTTTGGTCATTGCCAAATCAAGCTATAAACACCAAACACATAAAAAGGTCATTCTATACTTTCTTTCCAACATAATTATCATTGTCATATCTAATCAAATTTCATCCTAATCCAATCCTAATCATCCCATCATTCCACATCATCATCTTAATCGTAGTCAACACTTGTCAAAATGGTCATAATCCTAAGCAAGCCAAATCCTAATCATAAGCCTAAGGTCATACTTCGAGGAGCCCCTTGGCCTAATCGTGAAGACAATACAAAACCATACATACTCCAAGGTGATCCAAAATTCACTCCTGATGATGATGAGGATCTTGTAGATTTTGAGGCATACTTGGAAGAACAAACTAAAATCCAAAAACTTCAATCTATGTGTAACTCAGCCCCAACACAAGAGCAAAATATCCTAGCACAAGAACTCCAAGACCTCATTCAAACACTTCACCAGGTATCCCAACCCCTAGACCAATAGACCATGCAAGGATTCCAAGCCCTCATTCAAAAATTTCAATAAAACCAATCACCACAAATACAACAATTCCTAGGCAAAGTCCAACAACTCATGCAATATCCATCTCCAAATCTTCCACAACATAAGCATGCTAGTGCTAGTCACTCCTCACACCAAAATCAAGAATTCCTAAGCCATCTTAATGATACTCTTGACAAGGGAAATACCAACTTAAATTTGGAATCATATACCAATCCATCTACTAGTCCTTCATCCCCATCCAATAGAATGCCTATTCCAAAGCCTACTAGTCCTACACCAACATTACCATCAAACTTCTCAAGCTCTAACCCATCAACCAATGAATCCTTTGATGATTTTCTCCAAGGACTACTAGCACGGAATGGACCATACCCATATCAAGCACCCATTGATGAGCCTACCAAAGAACCTTTCAATGTCATGACCACTTATTCAAACCCATCATGTGGTCCACAACCCCTCGAGCCTATTGAAAATTTTCCTCCCATGAGTTGATTACCCTCTCATGTTGTTTTCCAAGAGCCTACCCAAGATTCATCCACTTCCATTCAAGGAAAACAAGAGCTATGTCAAGAGTTTAATCCTAAGCATATGAAAATATCAAGCCCTCATCCAAATCAAGATCATAGCATCTCTAAGTTCAACTCATCCATGACCTATATATTTTCTATGATCAAGATATTATTTATGATCATGACCCTATTCGTGAGCAAAATGATCTCATTTATAGCACACTTAATCCTATTTCTACTCCCATTCATCATCAAGGTTCTATCTATGATCATGAAAACCATGATGATTCTCTTAGCCAAACTTTATGCATGTCATGATCAAGAGATTATCACTCCACCTACCCCTATCTATATTTTCACAACATCTGTTTCCCTTGATGAGACACATGCCTCCCAAGTACACATTGAAGATCAAACCAATAGCTCGGATCTACATGCACATAATTGAAAGATCCTATTGATCCTTCCACCTCCACTATCGACCCCATTTCCAATCCACCATCATATCCACTTGGTCTATCCACCTTCATTCATGAATATTCCTCCTTGGGAACACAACAACCTTCATCCACCACTTCACCTTCTTCACCCAATAAGGAACTCATGTCTAACGTTCAAACTACACCTAGTCCCATAGTACATCGCATACTCCAAAATATGAACTACCAAGGTAAAGGCTTAGGCCTTCATGAACAAGGTATTTTGGAGCCTATACATGTCAATATCCCTCCATGCTCATATGGCCTTAGATATTCACCCCAAGGTAAACAATCTAAAGATGTTGGTAATTCCTCCATTTCTCCTAGTCCACCACTTTCCATCACAAATCTTATCATACCACCAAAACATACGTTGCCATTCCACCTCCATCAACGTACAAGTGTCAAAAGCATGTGACCATACATCTTCCACCATCCAATTTACCTCCACTTCTTCCAACTCCTAATATCTCTCCATCTAATATACTACCACTTCTCCTAATTGCAAATTCATCCATTTACACATTCCCTCAAATTCCTAATCATGACCAACAAATGCACATATTGTCTAAACATGAAGCTTCCACTCATTCCACCAAATCCATGGGATTCAAAAGTAAAAATTTGTATGCCTCTAATTTTAAAGCCAAAAATCCTAAAGATCCTAATGCCTTAGGTTACAAATGCAAAGAGTCAAAGCAAAGTCCATCTAAAAAGCTATCCAAGCCCATACTTCCACAAGAAAAGTCCAAAAGCAAAATGATATGGGCACCTAAGAAAAAATCAAGCAAGTTAAATAAGGCATCCACCTCTCAAAAATCGCAACCATCCCCTTCCATCCAACATTCCCACTCCATTCAAGAATCTCATATTCCAACCCACAAGAAAAGCAAAAATAATAAAAATACTAAGTCTATGTGGGTACCTAAATCACTTCATCATCCATCTCCTAAGAAAACATCTCCATTGCTTCCTACGCCACCTTCCAATAAAAAGCTTAAATGTTTAACATGGTGTGTGCAACCATTGGTCATGGTTCCCTTCCATTCCACAATTCCACATACCTCCATCACCCCATCTTTCACCTATGATCCTACATATATTCACCATCCTATCCCTATGGTTCGTGCTTTTGGATAAGTCTTTCATCCATCCTTTTGCATAAAACTTTCATAATCTATTATCATCCTCTCCATAATCCACATCATAATCCACTATCTACCTCATCCATCTCACTCTCATGGAATCCCTTACCAACATCTATGAGCATAATGACTTGACCTGGTCCATGCAACGACATTCCATCTCTAACAGGACTATCATCATTCATGACACTAGACACTCGGGTCCCTTCTATCCATATTTTCCTTATACCAAAAAATAAAAAAAGTTAAAAGAAATAAAAAAAAGTAAAGAGAAATCCCTTCGTCCAATGGTGAAAACTTGGTAAATAGGCACTTTGGATAAGTACCATGATAAAAACCTAGCAAACAAGCATCATGTGTAGGTCGATCTTCCATGTTATTCACACTTGGGGGCATATTCTCTCATCCAACCTATCATTTTCACACTATCATTTCCTATCATACCATTTTTCATATCCTATCCTACCATACTTATCGTATTGAGTCCATTCATCCTCTCTTCCTCCTTTTGATCTTGATAAAGATTGGGGGCAAAATGTTGAAACATGTTTTTGAATATATCTTGGTATATCTCATCCTTTCCAATCAATCAATCCTATCATCATCCTCTTGTCATAAGCTTTTCCATGAAAAATCTTAAGTATTGTTGGTTAACAGATTTGCTCTTATTCTAAAAATTACTTGCTCTGACCCTATACCCTTCTTTCAAGAACAAATGAGTTAAACAACAAATGGGTGAACTTTTTGAATTAGTTCCCCTCTGAATTTAGGTACAACTCCCTTTATGATTTTCAATGAATTTTAGCCTATTCAGCTAACTAAATCGCATTTTTAACCAGAAAACGCCTAAGGCTGACTAACATCCATACATAGCCATGTCATGAATGCGATTAATTCATACAGTAGCAGGATAGAATGCACAGATTCTACTTTAGTACCTTCGAATACATGAATATATTTATATAAATTTGCTGAACTCGTAAGGAAAAATAACACACACGATGGGTTGTTCAAACAAAGAGCAATTACCAGGTAAAAGAAGATTTCTCACAGAAAATCAAATTTCACACATTTAGACGCACAGATCCAAATAAGCAGCAATCGTTCCTCTTTTCATTCACAGATGAAAATTTTTCAAACAATCATCATATATGTAAAAAAAAATAAACACAGTTTTTCTGAAATTCCCCTTTCTTCCTTTTTTTTTTCTCACTTCTCTCTCTCTTTAAAAATTCTAAAAAACAAATATATATCAAAGTCTTAACCATGTCCTCGAGCAAATTAAACCCAGAGTTAACACCACTCTGACCCATACGGGATTTAGTTTTAACAACTGATCGTAAAAGATTAAAGTTGCCAGAAATAACATAAATTAAAGGACTTGAAAAAGAAAGAGCTGATGCGGTTATGACTGGGGCGATGAATCAGCATCCCCTGATTTGCTGTCGAGAGCCTGGGAAGCATGCTGGGTTCTCCACTCCTGAAAGGCAGCCACGAACTCCTGAATTTTAGGAAAGTTTGGTATGCCTATATGCTTCATCCTCAATTTCCAGACCTCCTTTTCCCTTCGCATTTTCCCGAATTTTTCCTTGTGTTCAGGGAGTGCGTCGATACAGAGGTAGAGCAGAGATTCGACTTTAGAAACTCTGGAGAGATCCTCAATCAGAATATTATCATTCTCTTTAACAAAACGGATCTTATCCCTAAAGGATTGGGCTACTGCTTCAACATCTTCTTCAGGGTTTCCATCATCCTTCATGTATTTTACGTCGATACATTGTAAATCACGTTGCAATGACTGAGTGAAGTCCGTTATCTCCTTAATTAGCTTTGAGACTTCAAAGCGTGCTTGTCGGGATATGGAGTTCCTCCATTCGATATTCTTTTTGTTCACATACAATAAATCCTCATCCACACCAGTCAGTTTAATTTCTGCCAAAAACTTTTCCAGCCCATATTTCCGAACTTCCTCTATTTGGTTCGTCACACTGGTCCACTTGCCTTCGTCCTTAGCCCAGACAGCAACCTGTGCTTTAAGATCTTCAATGGTAGTAGCAGTCAGGTCATATATGCCTTTGAGTTCATGAATATACTCAGTTCCCCTTTGCTCAATGCTGTCTAACCAGCCATCAAATGTTTTTGAGACCATTTTGTTCCTATGAACTTGATCTAACATTTTCTGGTTGACGGGTGACTTTGGGTCGAAAGACAAGGGAACTTGTGAGATTGGCTGTGGGTTAGGATTGTTGATGGCTTCAATATATTCTGCCATTGCACGCAGAGCTTGTTTTAATTCTCTTTTATCCCTTTCATCTTTCATCGTTCGATTGACCATTCTTTTAGTTGAAGCTTCGAGATGGTGTACATCTGCAGCTCTGGAGGCAGTACCGAGGTCTATCTTTTCCACAGTGAAATCATGCACTGTAGGATCTTGAACCTCTCCCTCGGTCACTGGCTTGGCTATTTCTGCGCTCCAGTTACCAGTGCTTGGGTCAATATCTATCCTGGACACTGTTTTAAGTCTTTTGGACTTGGGGGTCTTCCCCAGACATTTACTTACCATATCTTCCAGAGGGAGAACGAAAGGAACCACCTTCTTTTTATCAGATATAGAGCTCTCTAGCCACTTTGGTGCCGGGGTTGTCTCCCTGAGTTTTTCTCCATCAGAAGGTTTATCTGAAATCATCAACATCTCCGGAGTACTCAAAACATCCTCTGACTGTGAACCAGTATCAACTGCTTCTGTTCTGGTTGGGCTTGCTTCTTTGTCCCCCATGGGGTCCTCTGCTTCTTCTTCTGAATTTAAGTTGACAATTATTGTTTCAGAAACTGGCTTCTTCCTTTTACCTTTGGTTCTCAGCCTGGTGACACGAGAAGGCAGAATATCTGTGAGGACCCTTCTGGATTTCTTGGTGACAGGGCTCTTCTCAGGTGATGACTCAGAAGCACCTGCACCACAGATAGCAAGAGGTTGATTAGAAGGATCCAGGGGAAGTGGTGATGCAACCACTGAAGATAATTGTTGAACATTTTTATCTTGAGACCCCTGTTGTTTCTTTTCTCTCAACCATTTTTCAGTCCTCCTTATCACCGAGAGGGTCTTAATTTCAATCCTGTCCTCCTCCCTCTTGCTCCAGTCCACCTCTGGAATGGGTAAGTGCTCCACCTTCTCAAATTGTGGATCAACTACTTCTTCATCATCAACAAGAATTCCAGAAATGTCCATGTTTAAATTAAAGGTAATTATTTGTCTTAAAGAAAACCTACACCATAACCTTCTCCTAACTTCAAATTCATCTGGACAATCCATCCAATAATCCTCCAGCTTAGGAAGGTGCGAGTGCCCTGTTCCAGAATTTAAGTTGTCTTTAACAAAACTTTTACTGTCGAATTTGGCTCTAGCAGTGAAGAATTGAAAATTGAACCTCTTGAGGTTCACCCCCAGATTTAAAGCATCAGAAGTTGACAGGCATGAATAATGCCCAAGTTCAACAGGAAAAGAAATACCACAACCCCTTTTTGATGGAAATTTTTTATCAACATGTGCCAATTGCCGACATACCTCTATTAGTACAAAACGATCAAATACATATCTGGGCAACTTCATTGGTTCACCATCGAATCCCCCAACTCTGATATAGGTGAACTCAGAGAATTGGATGAAAAAGCTACCGTAGATACTGATTAGCTGCATTGCTTCACTGGTCATTCTCTTACCTGGGTTGCCTGTCAATTCATAGGTCATCTTCCCAGTGAAGACATCATTGATCCTCTTGTAATTTTCATAACAATTTTTTCTTTGCAACTGTGAGTAATATTGATAAACTTTGCTGCTCTCATCTAAAGGCTCATGAGGCAGGTCAAACCAATCTCTTGTGGAGGCTAAACAGTAAAATAGATAAGAAGACATAAAGAAATCCCTGTTGCCCAGATGATTATTTAAGCTCTGATGCAGACAGTCAGCTATTATCTCGGCCCAATCCAAGTATTGTTCACCCTGGAGGACAACTTGTATAAAAAAATACATCCAGTCTTCCCAGTAATAGGCATGTTGATTGCCTCTCAATCTGTTCAATAACACCACAATATCCCTTACTTCCTGTATTAAATGATCTCTAGTGAGGGGTCTGGGCAGCCTTGAACCACCTTTCTGAAATTTTAGCAGCCAATTCCGTGCTATCACACTCTTGTAAGTTGGTTTCTTTTCTGAGAAATATCCATTGGAGGAGGTAATGTCGAGGTTGGAATATGCCCCCTTATGCGGTATCTTCATCACAGACATAAGGGTTTGTCTGTTGACACAAAACAGCACATCCCCGTTGGCATTTTTGACACATCTGTTCTGGGGGTCATATCTGTTTATACATTCTTGAACCAATTCAGGGCATAGAATGGCCTGAGGAAAGGCTGCAGCTTCCACTAAACCACTGTCTACAATCTTCTTCATTGTGGGGGTTTGGACAGGGTTCTTTGTTCTTTCTATGAATTCCTCCAAGTCATACTGAACTAATGCGGTGTCTCCAAACTCTGAGTGGGAATAAATAAGACTGGGGCCGTGTTCATCCCCCAAACATGTAGACTTCAAAGACATATTGGGAAGACTATGATATAGCAATTCGAATCTCAAAAATAACAGAAATTCTAGGGGTTCTTCTTTCCAGTATAAGAACTCGGAATAGTACAGGGGGAAACAGAACTCACCTTCAGGAAATTTGAAAGCACTACGAAAACTTGAAAAACGAGAGCCTTACACTTCCAGCGCTATTCTCCTCCGCGTCGCACAATGTGATTACTTGCTAAAATTGGGTTGTTTTTGGCTAACAATGGCACTTACCAGAATGAATGTTTATCGCTCGGATCAATACGTGCCAAAAATATTTGAAGGGACGTGAACTCTGATTTTTTCATTAATAGCAAGTAATGTTGTCGCGCCATCATGAGGTACAATAATTATCCGTAGCCTCCGTTAAATTAGAGCTCTCGCTTTTATGATGAGTTTCTGACAAAATCTCCTCCAACTTTCCCGCTAAATTTGGCTTGGAAAACCGCGGGAGCAGATGGGACCAAACTTATCAAATCTTCGCACCATTGAACCTTTGAAACATGGTTCAACGCGATGTTTCAATATGAAGGTTCAACGACACATGGGTTATATAGACCAACAGAAAGTTACGCGGCTTCTAGTATAAGGTCCCGAATTATGAAATAGTGAACTCTTTGAACTTTGAACTATTGAACCTTGAACCTTGAACCATTGAACCCCGCGGAAGAGTTCAAGCGGGAAGTTCAAGTTCAACCCGAAAGTTCCAAGATGCTTGAGGCAAACACAAAACAACTTGCTTTATATGACACTTCAGACACATTGAACCATTGAACTTTAGACTTTGAGAATGGTTAGGGTTCAAAGGTTCAAACCTTAAGTAACTTTGTTTACAAAGGCGACTCACGGGTAAAAATTGAAGAATCGAGAGCCGATTTACGAAAAAAAAAAGGATGACCGGGAATATAGCACGATAAACCGGCTTTTGTTCAAGAAATATTACCAATACATAAATAAACAAGGGCGACTCAAAGGTAACACTGGCTCTGACTGGGGACTGCATTTCATGGCAAATTGCAGAGAACTCAGAAGCTCTGGTTTCGCAGAAAAAGAAAACAAAAGAAAGAAAGAAAGAAACAGGACGGGACCGAACAAAAACAGGAAAAGAAACACAGAAAGAAACAAAGGGAAGACTATGTACAAAACTGGGGAACCTGTTCACAGACGATACAGCTTGAGATCCTGTCCATTATAGGACAGGGGTAAAACAGTTCCATTAGGATATTCCAATTTGAAAGAATTTGGACCCAACGCCTGGTGAATCTTAAAAGGCCCTTTCCAGAGGGAATCAAATTTGCTGTGCGCACCCTTCGGTTCTCTCCTTTTGTCCCACAGTAGTATTTCATCACCTTCCATGAACTTCCTGGGTCTTGCTTTTCTATCAAAAATTTCCTTAACTTTAGCCTGATGTACAGTGATTCGGTCAACTAGTTCATTTCTCTCTTCCTCAATTTTGGTTAAATACATGATCCTCTTCTCCAGGGAATCTTGGAAATACTGATCCTCAATTACATTTTGCAGTTTGGTTGTAGATAGCTCCAGTGGTAATGATAATTGGGCTCCTATCCCATAAACTAATTCAAATGGTGCCATCCCGATCGCTCTCTTTGGGGTTACTCTGTCAGCCCAGAGAGCTTCATATAACTTCTTATGCCAATCCCTGGGGCTGTCATTAACCAATTTCTTCATGATAGCAATCAGGTTTTTGTTACTGGACTCAGCTTGTCCATTCCCTTGGGGATAGTAATCCGATGAATGAGAAAGAGAAATACTATGTTCATAACAGAAGGAAGTCATCTCACCTGAGGAGAAACTGGTAGCATTATCAGCTACAATCTTCTGGGGCACACCGAATCAAACTAAAATATTCTCCTTGAGAAAATCACAAACCACCTCGGAAGTTGTTCTTTTTACAGGGGCTGCCTCAACCCATTTCGTGAAATAATCTGTTGCTGTTAAGATATGGGTATGCCCTGCACTTGAGGGGGGTGAGATAGGTCCAATAAAATCCAATCCCCACTGTTTGAAGGGTTCTTCAACAACAACAGGCCTCAAAGGTAGAGCTGCAAGTTGTGGCCTCCCCGAGAACATTTTACACTTCTCACAATTAGCCACGAACCTATACGCGTCCTTGAACATCCCTGGCCAGTAATAACAATTTCTGAGGATCTTGAAAGCTGTAACTGAAGAAGAAAAATGTCCGCCACAAGCTTCATTATGGAAAACTCCCAAGAGTTTATCCTGCTGTTCTTTATCCACACATCTCAGAAAAGTCCCATCTAACCCTTTCTTGTAAAGAACATCTCCCCAAATAACATATTTTGCAGCTTTCAGCTTCAAGTTTCTTTTCTCTTTAGGAGTCAGGTGATTAGGACAGTCACCATATGTAAGATAATGTGCCACATCCAGAAACCATGGATCCTGTAAACTTACCAATAAGACTGTGGGGAGTCCCTCCCCTTCTTGTTCTTTATTCTCAGCAATCAGCTTACATAAACCTTGACCCCTGATCAGCTTAGTAGGTCTAATTTCTAGATCATACTCCTGTATTTTAGCAACCCACGTTGCTCTATTATTTAATCCCACTTCCTGCTGAGTCAAAATACTTTTCACAGCTGAATTTGGAACAAATACAACTGAATGGGAATGGAGTATATAATATCTGAATTGCTTGACAGATTTGACCACAGCGAAGGCTTGTTTTTCGACTAGAGAATATTTTAGCTCATGCTTTTTTAGGGGAACACTCATAAAGGCTATGGGAGCCTCTTGATCTAATTCATTTTTCTGCAACAAAATTCCTGACATGGTGTGTTCTGAAGCATAACAATAAATAATAAAATCCTTCTGAAAATTAGGATTTACCAAAGTGGAAGTGTTCGCAATAGCCTCCTTGATATCCTCGAACGCCTTCCTAGCAGCTTCGTTCCATTTGAAAGGTTGTTTCTCACTCATCATCCCGACAATGTATTTTGTAATCTCAGCAAAGTCAGGGATGAACCTTCTGAGGAAATTGATTTGACCGAAGAAGGACTTGACTCCAGTCCTGTTTGAGGGGAGACTAAGCTGTTGAATTGCCCTAACTCTCTCTGGGTCGATCTTGATTCCATCTTTTGAAACTAGGTGTCCCAACAATTTTCCCTCAGTCACACAGAAAACTGACTTCTTGGGGTTGAGTGAGATGCCGTGGCTCCGACACCTTTGCAAGACAGACTCCAGATCTCTCAAGTGATCTTCTCTATTCTTGGAAAAGACAGTTAAATCATCAAGGTAGATAACGATGATCCTGTTCTTCAGGTCCCTGAAAGACGAATCCATTGCTCGCTGAAAAGTTGCTCCTGCATTGATCAAGCCAAAGGGCATTCGATTATAGGCAAAGGTTCCCCGAGGTGTGGTGAAAGCTGTTTTATGTTGATCCTCTGTAGCCACACCTATCTGATTGTAACCTGAAAAACCATCCAGCATAGACATCATTTCAGACCCAGCAACTGTCTGCAAGATGTGGTCCATCACAGGCAGAGGATAGTTATCTTTCAGGCTGGCTTGATTTAAGTTTCTGAAGTCAACACAGATCCTTATTTCTCCATTTTTCTTTCGGACCGGAACAATATTTGCCACCCAGGTGGAGTGATGGATTGGATAGATGATTCTGGCTTTCAACATCTTATCTATCTCTTTAAAGATGGCTTCAGCAACTTTTGGGTTGTAATTCCTTAGCTTCTGTCTGAATGGAGCTGCGTTTGCTTTCAGAGGGATATGGTGGTGAAACTGTCCATGTCTAAAATTTTTGAGATCATCATAGCACCAGGCGAAAACATCCTTATATCTGATTAGCAATTTAATCAATTTGTTTTTTTCCTCCGAAGAGCAGCATTTACCAATGGATATCCACTTAGGATCGGCTTTATCTCCAATATTTATTTTCTCATAATCCTCTGCTTTATCAGGAATAGAGGAAAGCTTGCCTTTAACATATTCATCTCTTCTAGAAAATAGATGTTCCAAAGAAACCAGCCCTTTAGGGATTTTGTTTCCCTTTAATTGAATCATATCATCTCTTGAATTAATCCCAGGGTCAGGACTGAATTCTTTGCACTCTGCTTCGGAACCTTCAAAATAGGTCCCCAGGAACATTTCAGCGTTTTCTAAGAATTTTCTAATTTGATTATCACTTTCAAAAACCTGCCAGTTCTCGGCATTGTCAGGGACATTTGGGCGATATATCATTTCTACCCTATAAGAATCTTTCTTGAAATCTGGATGTGGTAAAAGGAGAGAAGCTGATACTGCCAGAGAATCTGCTCGGGAATTCAGATCCCTGGGAATTGTTTCTATAGAGAAAGCATCAAAATATTCGATTTCATCCCATACCCTATTTCTATAATGCCTTAGTCTTTCATTCTTTACAGAAAAGATTCCCCTTACCTGCTTCACAATTAGTTCAGCATCACCCTTTACCTTAAGTACCTTCACACCTTTCTCTTTGGCTTCAAACAATCCGAGCAGTAAGGCTTCATACTCTGCAATATTGTTGGTGTTTTTGAACTCTAACTTAAAAGAATAAGAGAACAATTCGCCTTCAGGTGAGATTAACACGACTCCAGCCCCTGAACCAGCGGTAGCACAGCTGCCATCAAATTCCATAACCCATAGATCATCAGAATGTACAGGTCTTTGCACTAATCCTTCCTTGGGTTCTGCCTCGAAACTTTGTTCAGAAGAGAAGAAATAATTACCGAATTCACATTCCTCAAACAAAATCTGTGCCTTGGGATCATCAGAGGGATAGACAGTGAACTTGCACTTGGGCTCAGGTTCCAACTTCACTCTCTGCTTTCCTACTAGGATTGTGGCCTCTGACCAATCCAGCTTGATTTGTCCACCTAGATCCTTGCAAAATGTCCTGCTCAAAAGCATTCCATAACTGGCAGGGATATCTGCTACCAAAATAGTCAATTTCACCCTCTTATCAGGGTAAGCTGTAAGTGCGACTCGTGCATCTTTAATTTGCCCAAGTAAGGAAACCTGTTTTCCATCCATAGAATAACATCTTCCAAATGTTTTCGTAAGTGATAATCCTAGGGCTTTAGCTACAGAGGAGGGCATAATATTATCAGAGGCTCCTGAATCTATAATGCAGTTGCTAAGTTTATGACCATTGATATACAAGGACACATAAAAAGGATTAGGTTTCAAATCATTATAGGGAATATTGTTGGATGTATTGGGAGTTGTATTAGGAGCAGACAAAGGTGACTCAGATGAGGAAGTAAATAATCTAGCAATAGGGGATTCAGCATCGACTTCCAATTGATTCGCAAATTCGGTTTGTGCAGGACTACCTTTAACATGTTTAACTAATTTGTCAAGTTCAGTAGGTTTCAACTTGAGATATTCAATAGGAGAAATTTGAATTTTTGCAGATTTACAAAAATCTACAATATCAAAGGAAGCATCTAGCTCATTTCTATGTAGCAATTTATTTTCTTGAGCTTTCAAATTAGCATCATGAGTTCTAGTTAAGGGCTCTTTACCTTTGCCAGGTATTTCTTGAGTATTAGAAGATTTCATATTCCTCTGACCTCTAGTTAGCACCGCGCATGAAGGGTCTTCAAGGGTTACCAATATTTCACCTCCCCTTTCTGAATCAGACTCATATTCAAGGAAGTGTATCTCAGAGCCGCCAGGTTCCTCGTAGTTCCTTTCATCTTCTGTGGCTTCCCCTAGCATATCTTGAGTAGCAGTCATCTGAGTGTACCTGAGCATTTCTGGGCAAGAATTCCCATCATGGTCAGTAGTCAAGTGAAAAATGCACATGTTTCCTCTTCCAGGAGCAGGTTCAATAGCCAGTCTTGGTTGTGCTGCCGTTAAGGGTAAAGTTCTACCAGTATTTGCTTGCTGATTCAAATTTCTTCTGCTCATATCTTGGTACGGTTGCTGGAAAGGGGCGCCAGCCTTAGGTAATTGCCTCTTTAAGGCAATCATATCATTAACCAACCTCTGCACTATAGGGTCCGTAGAAGATGAGGATTGGGCATTTGGCACCTGAACCTCCCTCTTCCATTTGCCGGCCATGATGAGATCATCCTCCAATCCAACTGCTAGGTTTTGTGCAGCTGTCAAATCGGCAATTGCACCTCTCTTGAGATGGAAGCTAATATCGGGAGGCATAGCATTAATAAAGAAACATTTCTGATTTTTGCCAGACGGTCTTTTTGTAGCAGTGATTTTATTCACAATTCTATTAAATTTGGCCACGAACTCCCTCATAGGTTCATGAATCTCCTTTTTAAGTTGAGTCAGCTGTGCAAGGAGGTAATGTTCGTCCTCTGCACTCTTGAACCTATTTTCAAAGGCAGTTTTCATTTCATTCCAATTCGTAATTGAGGCATCAGTCAGGTGGTAGAACCATTGTGCAGCAGTGTCGGTCAAAGTCTGTACAAAGAGTCTTATGGCAACATCCTGGTGTTGAACACCCAGTACACTGCATGCTGCTGCAAAGGCACATAAATGTTCTTCTGGTGATGTTTTACCGTCTCCATTGAACCTGGGCAAATTCTCTCTTGCATTTTTAGGTAATGGATTAAGGTTGGCCCCTAGGTTCAGAGGCCCTATGGCAGCTCCCCAAGGTTGAGCCATGGGTAGAAAATTTATAGCTAAGGGGATAGCAGTGCCTGAAAGGGTTAAAGCTTGGCAGAGAGGGGAAGTAGTAGGCCTAGAAGGACTAGGGGGTCTACTTCTTGCTTTTCTTGCACGGGTAGGGATATAAGGAAAATTAAGGTTTTGCAATATTTGAAAGGTAGGGTCTTCAACTCCCTCTCTTCTCGAAGACCTGGTGTAGGGCCTAGAATCCAGCTTAAAATAATATTGGAACTAGGTAGGCAGTTATTGATTTCTTTGTTGTTCTTGATTTCTTTGTACCTCAAGGGCTTGGTTTCTTGCAGCGTTTCTTGCCTGCCTTCTTCTTTGCCTGAGTAACAGTAATCTCAGGTTATCGGCCAACTCTTCTTCTTGTTCCAACACTCTGCTCGCTCTTCTGTAATCTTCACTATTTCGACGAGTACGCCAAGCAAGAGTATTCAACTGACCAATGATATCTTCCTGTTCGTCCTGAAATCCAAGATTGGGTTGCAGAACAGGAATTATGTTTTCGTGTGGAAGCACCATTGTTGCTTCATATTCAGGCGATTAATAATTAATGATTTTGTCTAATTTTCCCCAGTAGAGTCGCCAAAAATTGTTGGTTAACAGATTTGCTCTTATTCTGAAAATTACTCGCTCTGACCCTATACCCTTCTTTCAAGAACAAAAGAGTTAAACAACAAATGGGTGAACTTTCTGAATTAGTTCCCCTCTGAATTTAGGTACAGCTCCCTTTATGATTTTCAATGAATTTTAGCCTATTCAGCTAACTAAATCGCATTTTTAACCAGAAAATGCCTAAGGCTGACTAACATCCATACATAGCCATGTCATGAATGCGATTAATTCATACAGTAGCAGGATAGAATGCACAGATTCTACTTTAGTACCTTCGAATACATGAATATATTTATATAAATTTGTTGAACTCGTAAGGAAAAATAACACACACGATGGGTTGTTCAAACAAAGAGCAATTACCAGGTAAAAGAAGATTTCTCACAGAAAATCAAATTTCACACATTTAGATGCACAGATCCAAATAAGCAGCAATCGTTCCTCTTTTCATTCACAGATGAAAATTTTTCAAACAATCATCATATATGTAAAAAAAAAATAAACACAGTTTTTCTGAAATTCCCCTTTCTTCCTTTTTTTTTTCTCACTTCTCTCTCTCTTTAAAAATTCTGAAAAACAAATATATATCAAAGTCTTAACCATGTCCTCGAGCAAATTAAACCCAGAGTTAACACCACTCTGACCCATACGGGATTTAGTTTTAACAACTGATCGTAAAAGATTAAAGTTGCCAGAAATAACATAAATTAAAGGACTTGAAAAAGAAAGAGCTGATGCGGTTATGACTGGGGCGATGAATCAGCATCCCCTGATTTGCTGTCGAGAGCTTGGGAAGCATGCTGGGTTCTCCACTCCTGAAAGGCAGCCACGAACTCCTGAATTTTAGGAAAGTTTGGTATGCCTATATGCTTCATCCTCAATTTCCAGACCTCCTTTTCCCTTCGCATTTTCCCAAATTTTTCCTTGTGTTCAGGGAGTGCGTCGATACAGAGGTAGAGCAGGGATTCAACTTTAGAAACTCTGGAGAGATCCTCAATCAGAATATTATCATTCTCTTTAACAAAACGGATCTTATCCCTAAAGGATTGGGCTACTGCTTCAACATCTTCTTCAGGGTTTCCATCATCCTTCATGTATTTTACGTCGATACATTGTAAATCACGTTGCAATGACTGAGTGAAGTCCGTTATCTCCTTAATTAGCTTTGAGACTTCAAAGCGTGCTTGTCGGGATATGGAGTTCCTCCATTCGATATTCTTTTTGTTCACATACAATAAATCCTCATCCACACCAGTCAGTTTCATTTCTGCCAAAAACTTTTCCAGCCCATATTTCTGAACTTCCTCTATTTGGTTCGTCACACTGGTCCACTTGCCTTCGTCCTTAGCCCAGACAGCAACCTGTGCTTTAAGATCTTCAATGGTAGTAGCAGTCAGGTCATATATGCCTTTGAGTTCATGAATATACTCAGTTCCCCTTTGCTCAATGCTGTCTAACCAGCCATCAAATGTTTTTGAAACCATTTTGTTCCTATGAACTTGATCTAACATTTTCTGGTTGACGGGTGACTTTGGGTCGAAAGACAAGGGAACTTGTGAGATTGGCTGTGGGTTAGGATTGTTGATGGCTTCAATATATTCTGCCATTGCACGCAGAGCTTGTTTTAATTCTCTTTTGTCCCTTTCATCTTTCATCGTTCGATTGACCATTCTTTTAGTTGAAGCTTCGAGATGGTGTACATCTGCAGCTCTGGAGGCAGTACCGAGGTCTATCTTTTCCACAGTGAAATCATGCACTGTAGGATCTTGAACCTCTCCCTCGGTCACTGGCTTGGCTATTTCTGCGCTCCAGTTACCAGTGCTTGGGTCAATATCTATCCTGGACACTGTTTTAAGTCTTTTGGACTTGGGGGTCTTCCCCAGACATTTACTTACCATATCTTCCAGAGGGAGAACGAAAGGAACCACCTTCTTTTTATCAGATATAGAGCTCTCTAGCCACTTTGGTGCCGGGGTTGTCTCCCTGAGTTTTTCTCCATCAGAAGGTTTATCTGAAATCATCAACATCTCCGGAGTACTCAAAACATCCTCTGATTGTGAACCAGTATCAACTGCTTCTGTTCTGGTTGGGCTTGCTTCTTTGTCCCCCATGGGGTCCTCTGCTTCTTCTTCTGAATTTAAGTCGACAATTATTGTTTCAGAAACTGGCTTCTTCCTTTTACCTTTGGTTCTCAGCCTGGTGACACGAGAAGGCAGAATATCTGTGAGGACCCTTCTGGATTTCTTGGTGACAGGGCTCTTCTCAGGTGATGACTCAGAAGCACCTGCACCACAGATAGCAAGAGGTTGATTAGAAGGATCTAGGGGAAGTGGTGATGCAACCACTGAAGATAATTGTTGAACATTTTTATCTTGAGACCCCTGTTGTTTCTTTTCTCTCAACCATTTTTCAGTCCTTCTTATCACCGAGAGGGTCTTAATTTCAATCCTGTCCTCCTCCCTCTTGCTCCAGTCCACCTCTGGAATGGGTAAGTGCTCCACCTTCTCAAATTGTGGATCAACTACTTCTTCATCATCAACAAGAATTCTAGAAATGTCCATGTTTAAATTAAAGGTAATTATTTGTCTTAAAGAAAACCTGCACCATAACCTTCTCCTAACTTCAAATTCATCTGGACAATCCATCCAATAATCCTCCAGCTTAGGAAGGTGCGAGTGCCCTGTTCCAGAATTTAAGTTGTCTTTAACAAAACTTTTACTGTCGAATTTGGCTCTAGCAGTGAAGAATTGAAAATTGAACCTCTTGAGGTTCACCCCCAGATTTAAAGCATCAGAAGTTGACAGGCATGAATAATGCCCAAGTTCAACAGGAAAAGAAATACCACAACCCCTTTTTGATGGAAATTTTTTATCAACATGTGCCAATTGCCGACATACCTCTATTAGTACAAAACGATCAAATACATATCTGGGCAACTTCATTGGTTCACCATCGAATCCCCCAACTCTGATATAGGTGAACTCAGAGAATTGGATGAAAAAGCTACCGTAGATACTGATTAGCTGCATTGCTTCACTGGTCATTCTCTTACCTGGGTTGCCTGTCAATTCATAGGTCATCTTCCCAGTGAAGACATCATTGATCCTCTTGTAATTTTCATAACAATTTTTTCTTTGCAACTGTGAGTAATATTGATAAACTTTGCTGCTCTCATCTAAAGGCTCATGAGGCAGGTCAAACCAATCTCTTGTGGAGGCTAAACAGTAAAATAGATAAGAAGACATAAAGAAATCCCTGTTGCCCAGATGATTATTTAAGCTCTGATGCAGACAGTCAGCTATTATCTCGGCCCAATCCAAGTATTGTTCACCCTGGAGGACAACTTGTATAAAAAAATACATCCAGTCTTCCCAGTAATAGGCATGTTGATTGCCTCTCAATCTGTTCAATAACACCACAATATCCCTTACTTCCTGTATTAAATGATCTCTAGTGAGGGGTCTGGGCAGCCTTGAACCACCTTTCTGAAATTTTAGCAGCCAATTCCGTGCTATCACACTCTTGTAAGTTGGTTTCTTTTCTGAGAAATATCCATTGGAGGAGGTAATGTCGAGGTTGGAATATGCCCCCTTATGCGGTATCTTCATCACAGACATAAGGGTTTGTCTGTTGACACAAAACAGCACATCCCCGTTGGCATTTTTGACACATCTGTTCTGGGGGTCATATCTGTTTATACATTCTTGAACCAATTCAGGGCATAGAATGGCCTGAGGAAAGGCTGCAGCTTCCACTAAACCACTGTCTACAATCTTCTTCATTGTGGGGGTTTGGACAGGGTTCTTTGTTCTTTCTATGAATTCCTCCAAGTCATACTGAACTAATGCGGTGTCTCCAAACTCTGAGTGGGAATAAATAAGACTGGGGCCGTGTTCATCCCCCAAACATGTAGACTTCAAAGACATATTGGGAAGACTATGATATAGCAATTCGAATCTTGAAAATAACAGAAATTCTAGGGGTTCTTCTTTCCAGTATAAGAACTCGGAATAGTACAGGGGGAAACAGAACTCACCTTCAGGAAATTTGAAAGCACTATGAAAACTTGAAAAACGAGAGCCTTACACTTCCAGCGCTATTCTCCTCCGCGTCGCACAATGTGATTACTTGCTAAAATTGGGTTGTTTTTGGCTAACAATGGCACTTACCAGAATGAATGTTTATCGCTCGGATCAATACGTGCCAAAAATATTTGAAGGGACGTGAACTCTGATTTTTTCATTAATAGCAAGTAATGTTGTCGCGCCATCATGAGGTACAATAATTATCCGTAGCCTCCGTTAAATTAGAGCTCTCGCTTTTATGATGAGTTTCTGATAAAATCTCCTCCAACTTTCCTGCTAAATTTGGCTTGGAAAACCGCGGGAGCAGATGGGACCAAACTTATCAAATCTTCGCACCATTGAACCTTTGAAACATGGTTCAACGCGATGTTTCAATATGAAGGTTCAACGACACATGGGTTATATAGACCAACAGAAAGTTACGCGGCTTCTAGTATAAGGTCCCGAATTATGAAATAGTGAACTCTTTGAACTTTGAACTATTGAACCTTGAACCTTGAACCATTGAACCCCGCGGAAGAGTTCAAGCGGGAAGTTCAAGTTCAACCTGAAAGTTCCAAGACGCTTGAGGCAAACACAAAACAACTTGCTTTATATGACACTTCAGACACATTGAACCATTGAACTTTAGACTTTGAGAATGGTTAGGGTTCAAAGGTTCAAACCTTAAGTAACTTTGTTTACAAAGGCGACGCACGGGTAAAAATTGAAGAATCGAGAGCTGATTTACGAAAAAAAAAGGATGACCGGGAATATAGCACGATAAACCGGCTTTTGTTCAAGAAATATTACCAATACATAAATAAACAAGGGTGACTCAAAGGTAACAAGTATCACACCTAGAATGTGGCATGTTGTGCCTATGCGACATAGTCTTTGGAGATCACATCCTTGCTCCTTTATGATGCATCTACTCCATTCACTATTGCTTGTCCTTTTATCCATCCCCTTATAATGAGCGTTTGCCCACCCTTTTATCCATTCATCCAATCCTATATTATCCTTACACCTCGACTTGGTTTTCCCTTGTCATTGGTATCTAGCACAAAGGCTATCAAAATTGTCATCCAATGCCATTCAAAACATTCCAAAAAATTCAAAAAAATCAAAACATTTCAAAAATCCAAAAAAATTAAACATTCCAACAATCCAAGCAATAAAATCAACCCAATCATTGCATCATTTCTTGAAATCAATTCTTCCTTTCAATTCAATAAAATCACTTCTAATCAACTTAATCCAATCATCCAATTATTCCAATCTATAAACTTAAATGCAAATCATCTTTAATCCATACCAATCGAGTCAATCAATCCTGCTAAATTATCCAATTACATCCTTGGTTTTGTTCCAATCTTGATGTCAACCAAATCAATCAATCAATCACCATCATAATCAATGGGATTTATCATTCCCAATCCTAGTGTTGTTCTCACGATATATCATTCCCATATCAACAACACAATCCTCGCATTGTTCTTGAGATAAATCATTCCCACATCAACAATGTTATCTATCATCAATCAATCAATCATTGGTTTACAGCTTGACATGGGCAATACCTTGTTTGTTTTTGAATCATTTGTGCATGCTTTCTTGCTTTCTTGTGTGTGTTATCAGTTTACCTTGCATTTGTATCATTCCTAACTAAGATTCATATCGTATATCTAGACAAGGTTGCATTACACTGGGGCATGAGACACGTTATCACCTTGGTCCTTATACCTTGGTGCATAACATCTAGTGCTATATCAAACATCATGGTTGTTCACCTTCAATGCAGCATAATGCATTCTTCCCTTTCTTCTATCCATTCCCTTTCATTTCGAGAGTCTACTCATGTTTGCCCAACTTGACTATCCTTTCGAGGGGGCATCATCATCCTATCCTTTCATCTTCATCGCATTTCCTTAACTTCTTTGAAATGATGTTACTTGACATAAATCTCATCATCTCAAAGAGGGGCAAAATGTAGACACTTAAATTGTCTATTCCTTGCAACAACACATTTTTCCCTAGGTCTTAGTATGATCCCACTTATAAATCCCATTTAATCACCATTCCAATTAATTAAATAAACCCCCTTTATTTAATTAATTCCCCCTCATTTGTTTCAAATAATTCAAATTAAATATTTGAATTAAATCCCTCACCTTTTACCGCATGCAAACAAGTGTTAACTAACTACATGCACAACTATTCTAAATAAACTTTTATTCAAATTGGACTTATCCTACACATGTCACGTGACTGCAATCCCATTTATTCCCACTATTATCCTAATTTTGGCTATTTGTCCTAACCCTTTATGGTGAATCATAAGCACTAAAATTACCTTTTAATCCTGGCCATCCACATCACACAATTGGCTTTCAATCCTAGCCACTCATTTGATCCCCTTTCCTGTGATAAATCAAATTTCATTTTCCTATCCAAAGCCTCTACTCACACACTCATACAAATCATTGTCATACAATCATACAATCTTGAGCTCGGTTATGCTATAGCTGTGAGAAGCCAACAACCCTTCAACATCATGCATTATCATACAAGATTGAGAAGAGTGATGGAGATAAATCAAACCTAACGTGGATTCGGTTTGCTTTTGTATTCATATTTTTGTTTTCATTTCTACTTTTGTACTTCGTGGTGCATAGTTAGAGTTTTAGTTTACTTTTTTCGTTTTTGAACATAGAAAATAAAACTTTCTTTTATTGATCTAGGCAACTCATTACATTACAGAAGCTCAATTACAATCAGAGGATGAATCCTCTAGTGGCTGCAACACATTACAGCTTTCCCAACCTCAAGACCCTATAATCTTCAGCTTTTTGTAACCCCAAATCAGCTAGGGTTTATGTTTTCCCACCTATTCTTGACTCTACACTAGCCCCCTTAGCTCTACTACTGCCCAAGCTTCCCAAAATAGTCATAAAGAGTACTTTTTGGTAGCCTCCAACTAAATTTCAAAATTTGCAACTCCCTCCAAAAGTAGGTCAACTTCTGGGAAACATAACTTTTGATCCGGATGTCCGATTGATGAACTGTTTTAAGTGCCGGAAAGCTAGCGATGTGGAATATCAAATTGAAAATCCATAAATGGATTTCCATCAACTTTTTCAGGAAGTTATGAGATGTTTTAGTGCCTCATATCTCATTTTGGAAATTTTTAGGGGCTTTTCAGAAAACAAAAACTTTAATATCTTTCAGCTCACAAATGATCTTTGGTTGATTCCTTTGCCAAGGTCTTATATTTCCATTATGTAACTTTTTGTAAGTTTTTGCTTCAATCTGTGCCCAAATGCAAACTTTCCTAAAATGGCAGGTACACTTTCCAAAACAGACACGCTGTTATTTTTAGCAGTTTTAGAAAAACTAAAAGTCCTACATCATTATTCTAGATATTATGGAACTAGAAACACTAATTATTGAAAGAAATGAAAACAACTACAATGATTTTGAATTAACTTCTTTTTGGGTGATGCAAGATTGCCCTTACACCACTGGATGCTCCTGCATCAAACACCCAGGGTAATTTGAGAAGTGACCCTGTCACTTCTCAGATGTTTGTGTGAGGAAAACTCAATCGGTCAACCTCTACCTTAGACAACCAAGAAGAATCTTCAATAGGCCTTCCTTTCCATTTTACCAGATATTCTTCATATTGCTAGATCTGAGTACTTCTTCCCACATGGCTATATAAGATCTCTTATATCTCCTCTATTGAAGTATATGTCAGAATAATCCATTGCGCTTCTATTGGTTCATCCTCTATTCCACCTTCATGATATTCTGATAAATCAACAATGTTAAAAATAGGGGAAATATTTATCCCACTCGGCAGCTCTACCTCATATGCATTTTCTAAATCATTCTTCTTCAAGATTCTACATGGTCCAAATTTCTTCATTTTCAACTTATTGTATATTCCAATTGGGAACCTTTCTTTTCTCAAGTGAACCATGACTTCATCTCCTACCTGGAACTCCTTATACCTCCTCTTCTGATTTGCCTTAGCCTTGTACTGAATATTCATCTTATTAATGTGTTTTCTCACCTCTTCATGCAAATTCTTTAGATGTTCTGCAAAGTCTTCAGCTTCGGCACTTTTCTTTTCTCCTTTGTCTAGCTTCCTTAACTTAGAAGCATTTCTCAGGCTATTTCCATATACAATCTAGAATGGTGATTTACCAGTACTCCTATTGACAAAATTGTTGTAAGTAAATTATGCCTGTGGTAAAATCAAATCCCATCCCTTGGGCTTATCTCCTACTAAGCATCGTAGCAGGTTACCCAAATCCCTATTCACCACTCCAATCTGTCCATCAGTCTATGGATGGTGTGCAGAACTAAACTTCAAATCTATCTTCAACTTCTTCCACAATGTCCTCCAGAAATAACCAACAAACTTGGTATCTCGATCTGAAACTATGCTCTTTGGTAGACCATGTAGTCTCACCACTTCCCTGAAAAATAACTCTACAATATGAATAACATCATTAGTCTTCTTACAAGGAATAAAATGTGCCATCTTTGAGAATCTGTCCACCACCACAAAAATGGAATCATGCCCTCTCTGTGTCCTTAGTAAACCAAGAACAAAATCTATACTAATATCATCCCATGGCTTCTCTGGTATAGGTAATGGTTGATACAACCCTGTATTCTAACTTGTTCCTTTTGCCATCTGACATAATCTACAACTTTGCACAAACTTCCTCACATCCTACCACAACTGTGGCCAATAATAATTTTCACCAACAATAGCAATGGTCTTATCTCGACCAAAGTGTCCAGCCAATCCTTAACTATGCTTCTCCTTAATCAGGTTCTCTCTCATGGAACTCCTTGGAATGCACAACTGGCTTCCTCTAAACAACATGCCATCTTGGATTATGAAATCCAACCATTATGTCCTTTCCAAAGTAACAAGTTCTAGACAAGTTTTCCAAGCCTCTGCAATATCTAGATCTTCAGGATACAAACTTTTGAGCTCATTGAACCCAACAACCTCTATCTTCATTTCTATCAACAAATTTTTCCTTCTGCTCAAGGCATCTGCAACTCTGTTGGACTTCTCACTCTTATGCTTCAAAACAAAGGTATAACTCTGCAAAAGCTCAACCCATTTTAAGTGCCTTTGATTTAACTTTCCTTGACTATTAAGATACTGCAAAGCCCGATGTTCAGTATATAAAACAAACTCCTTTGGCAACAAATAATGTCTCCAATTCTTCAAAGCCTAAACTATTGCATAAAACTCTTGATCATAAACATAATACTTTTTCTTGGCATCATTAAGCTTCTCACTAAAATAGGTAATGAGCTTACCTTCTTGGCTCAAAACAACTCCTATACCACTATCACTAGCATCACAATCTACCTAAAATGCCTTATTAAAATTTGGAAGTACCAAATAGGTTGTTCTATGAATTTCTGCTGCAATGTATCAAAGCTCTTGTTTGCTCCTTTAGTGCATCTAAAATGTTTTCTATCCCCTCTCATTGTCTCAGTTATGGGTGCACAAATGGTACTAAAATTCCTAATAAACTTTCTATAAAAACTTGCTAAACCATGAAAAGATCTTACCTCTGTTGCACTCCTTGGCGTAGGCCATTCAATGATAGCCCTTACTTTTCATGGGTCCATCTTAAGACCTTCCTCTAAGACAACAAATCTAAGCTATACCAACTCCTTCCTTACAAAACTATATTTCTTCATATTAATCAGCAACTTTTCCTCCTTCAGCTTCTCTAGAACTCTTCTGATATGTATCAAATGCTCATCTTAAGTCTTACTAAAAATTAAAATATCATCCAAATAAACAATAACAAAACTTCCCAAAAATTCTTTTAGTACCTCATTCATGAGCCACATGAATGTGCTTGATGCATTGGTTAGCCTAAAAGGCATGACTAACCACTCATACAAACCTTCCTTTATCTTGAAGGCTATCTTCCATTCATCTCCTTCTCTGATATGGATCTGGTGATACCCACTCTTCAGGTCAATCTTCATGAAGTACTTGGCTCCACTCAAACAATCCATGATGTCATCCATTCTTGGCAATGGAAATCTATACTTGATCATTATCTTATTGATGGCTCAAGAGTCTGCACACATCCTCCATTCTCTATCCTTCTTTCGTGCTAGTACTGCAGGTACCACACATGGACTTAAGCTCTCCCTTATCAGTCCCTTCCTCAACAACTCCTAAACTTGTCTATTAAGCTCTTCATTCTCTATAGGGGTCATTCTGTGGGCTGCCTTATTCGGTAAACTGGCTCCTGGTATCAAATATATTTGATGACTTATCTTCCTTACTGGTGGTAAACTTTTTGGTACATTATCAAAGACAATATCTTGAAATTCTTCCAACATCTCTGAGACTTCGGCTAGTACATCTTCACATTTCTCTTGACTAATCTTAGGAATCAATGCATAGCAATGATGTTCATGCTTCATACCCTGCAAAAATTTTCTACCATCTACCAACCAAATTCTGACAGTACTATATACCTTTTCTTCCACCTCCTTCAAGGGCTTCAACTTATGGCGAACTCCATCCTTTGTTAGGGAATATGTGTTTGCACGACCATCATGGACAACGCTCCTATCATACTGCCATAGCCTCCCCAATAGCATATGACATGCATCCATTGGTATGATAACACACAGCACCTCATCATGGTAGTCCCCAATCTTGAACTTCACTAAACACTGCTCATTGACTAAATCTCAGTGGTCCTTCTGCAACCATGCAATCTGATATGGATGTGGATGCTTTCTTCTTGTCAACTTCAACTTGTCAACCATCTCCTCTGAAACAAGATTATCAGTGCTTCCACTATCAATAATGATATCACAACACTTACCTTCACATTTCCACCTTGTGTAGAATAAAATCTTCCTTTGATTTGGTTCTTTCTCCTCATTCAGCAAGGTTCTTCTGATAACTAGGGTTTCTCCCCTTTTAGTATCTTCAGAATGCTCAGAATGTGCATCTTCATCTACATGTGCAGCTCGTGCATTACCTTCAAGTCTTCTATTCATTCTTCCTTGATGTTGTGGACACTTGTATGCTCGATGCCCTTCTTCTCCACATTGAAAACAAGTTCCTCTAAAACCTCCTCTTCCTCTTCCTTTTTGCTCACCATTGTTCTAGTCACGAGGGTGGTAGGTATTATCTCCTCTCTGATTTTGATTGGTGCTGGCTTCTTCACTTTTCTTTGAATCTTCATTTCGCCCCCCATAGGGTCTTCCACTAGTCTTTCCACCTTGATCTCTTCCCGTTTGCTTATTGTCAAATCTTTTAATTAGCTTCTCTTCCACCTTCAGGGAAAACTGGTATGCATCTTCTATGGTGGTCATTCTGACTAGGCTCAGCTCCTCTTGAATACCTTTCCTCAACACATTAATGTAATGGGCTACCTTCTCCTTGTTGGGATTTGCATGGCCTATCCTGATAGTAATTTTATAAAACTCTTCTATATACTCCTTAACAGACTTGTTACCTTGCTTCAGTCCTTACAGCTTCTTTAACAACTCCATCTCATAGTCCACAAGAATGAACCACTTCTTTGGTTTCTCCACCATCCAATCCCATCTGGCAGTCTTTCCTTTTCCTCTTCTATTACTTTCTAATTGGACCTCCTTCCACCAAATATGGGCATGGCCCTTCAACTTTGTTTTTACAAACTTAACCCGATCTGGGTCCTCCACATCTTCATACTCAAAATAGTCCTCCATGTCATTGATCCAATCAATAAGCTATTATGGATTCAAATCTCCAGAATATGTAGAAACTTTGATCTTGGACCTCTTTTTGATCTTTGAAATAGCCCTCAACAAACTAACTTCTACAAGATCTCCGGTAGCTTCCTGTTCTTCCTCAGATAGCTCTTCTTCAGCTTCATCTTTACTTTCTTCTCTTGTCCTTGATTCAAACCCTCTTCGTAGCTCCTTGCAATGCATCGATTTGCCTTTGTAGGGCTGTAAAACCCTCTTCCATCAAAGCATTCCTCCCAATACGATTTCTTCGTGGAGGCATCTTGGTCTTTGCAGCAAACCGACAACCTCAGGTCCTGGTGCAAATTGGGTCACAGTCAGCAATCTATCTACACACTTAGGAACCCTTGCTCTGATACCACTTAATGAAGGGGTAAATCATAAAACACAAAACAACCAAAATTGAACAAAGAAAATAGAACTTTATTTTATTGATTTGGGCAACTCATTACATTACAGAAGCTCAATTACAATCAGAGGATGAATCCTCTACTAGCTGCAACACATTACAGCTTTCCCAACCTCAAGACTCTAGAATCTTGAGCCTTCTGTAACCCCAAATCAGCTAGGGTTTTTGTTTTCCCACCTATTCTTGACTCTGCACTAGCTCCCTTAACTCTACTACTGCCCAGGGTTCCCAAAATAATCATAAATAGCACTTTTTGGTGGCCTCCAGGTAAATTTTGAAATTTGTAACTCCCTCCAAAAGTAGGTCAACTTCCGAGAAGCATAACTTTTGATCCGGGTGTCCGATTGATGATCCGTTTTAAGCGATAGAAATCTCGTGATGTGAAATATCACACTAAAAATCTATAAATGGGTTTCCATCAACTTCTCAAGATGTTATGGGATGTTTTAGTGCCTCATATCTCATTTCAAAAAATTTTAGGGGCTTTTCAGAAAAAAAAAGCTTTAATATCTTTCAGCTCACAAATGATCTTTGCCTGATTCCTTCACCAAAGGTCTTATATTTCTGTTATGTAACTTTCTGTAAGTTTTCACATCAATCCATGCCTAAATGCAAACTTTCCTAAAATGGTAGGTACACTTTCTAAAATAGGCAGGCTGCTATTTTTAGCAGTTTTGGAAAAACTGAAAGTCCTACATCATTATTCTAGATATTATGGAACTAGAAACACTAATTATGGAAAGAAATGAAAACAACTACAATAATTTTTAATTAACTTATTTTTGGGTGATGCAAGACTGCCCTTACACCACTGGATGCTCCTGTATATGTATATATATATATGTATGTATATATATATATATATATATATATATATATATATATATATATATATATATTCATTAGTGATTATGTTTTGCTATGTGATGATGATTGTTTAATTAAATGTGATTATGATATAATTAAACAACTTCCTAAAAGTGTTTTACTAAATATGAGAATGATTTAATTAAACAATAATAAATAAAATTTACACAATTAAATACCATGAAGATCTAACTGGTAAATGAACAAAGAAAGTTATCTAATTAAACACTTGTCACATATCACAATTAAATAATCGACATGGTAAAGAATGTGGTAATTTCCATTTTATAATGAAAACTACAACTAACATTCAAGATGACATGAAATGCATCGAGAATAGAAGCAACAAGCATGAAAGAGAGAAATAGGCACAATGTTTCTTTAAAGTAAAAATTGCATATCTATCAAAATATACAATTTGAAAAGGGATCATAACACAATAAAGGAAACATGTTGATGATCAAATAACATAAGGAAAGCTAGGAGTAATGTCTACGAAAAACTTATCTATACAAACTTCACATAAATGAATAAATTAAGCATAAAAACAATGTAAATGCATAGCATTAATGGGCTCTTTAAGTGGCTTTCCATCCATTATAGAGAGACCATATGCTCCAGATCCATAGATAAAGGTGACAATGTAAGGTCCTAACTAGTTTGAGCTGAACTTTCCTTTTGAACCAATGGGAGAACTCATGTTTCGTTGGTTTTTATACAACACCAAATCACCTACTTCAAAGGATCTATGAAGAACACATTGATTATAGGCACAATTTAAGGTCTTTTGGTACACTTGAATGTGCTCGAGAGCATTGAGGCATTTTTCATCAAGCATTTCAAGTTGAAAAAGATGTTGATCATGATAGGTATTGTCATCAATGAGGCCTTAGAGGGAAACTCTCAATGAGGGAATTTGTAACTCGAGAGGCATGATGGCATCAGTGCCATAAATGAGATGGTACATGGTTATTCTAGTAGCCATACAAAAGTTCATGTGATAGGCCCACAATTCATAGGGAAGTTGAGTGCCAATCTTTACCATATTTATTGATCGTTTTTCAAAAAAATTGCTTAATAGTTTTATTAGAAGCTTGTGCTTGGCCATTTGATTGAAGATAGTATGGTGTTAGAAAAGTGGTGTTGAATATGAAACTTTTCTAGAAACTACTTCACATCCTTGTTCTTAAATGGTGTGACATTATCAAAAACAAAGGTGAAAGGAAGTCCAAAATGAGAGATAATGCTATCTAGGAGAAACCGATAGATGACTTCAGTAGTAGTGGATCAAAGTGGAACAACTTCAACACATTTCATGAAATAATCGGTAGTTGTGATGACAAAAGTATGACGTCAAGAAGATGGTGGTGATATTTTTCTAATGATATCCAAGCCCCTAATAGGAAATGGCCAAGGTGGTACCTAGGCATGTAGTTGTTGCATAGGAGCTCGAATAAGGTTACTATGATGCTGACACTGACACTAAGGGAACTTTTCAATAAAAGCGAAGGAATCTTGTTCCATGCTTGCCCAATAGTAATCCATTCAACATATTTTTTAAACTAAATATCATCCACCGAAATGCCCCTCATAGGCACCACAATGGGCCTCATCCAAAGCAATGGGGATTTCAGTCGTACTTAAACAACGTAAGAGAAGACCATTGTAGGATCGATAGTAAAGCACATAAGATAGAATAATATAACATGCAGCGAGCTTGTAAATGCAATTTTAGGCACTTTTTGAAGAACCTTGGGGGAAGGTAACGTCACTCAAATAAGTGAATATATGAAAGTACCATTGCTCTGAGTCTAAATTATGGCAGAAAAGAGAATCTATCAAAGTAGAATCACCAACAACTGGTGATGAAAGAACTTGAATTATAAAATGATAGTCATCCATAGAATCATCACATGGTACAAGGGAAGCAATGCTTTCCATTGCATAAGCATGATAATTATCTTTATGAGGAATATTATCAAGACAAAAAGAGGAAAACTATTGAAGTAGTGATAAAGTTAAGTCATGATATTGAGACAATTTATCTTGTCTAGCTTGATAGAATCTCATTACTTGTTTTATAATCAACTATGAATCACCATGAATATGAATATTTTTGATATTGAGAGATAGTGCAGAATGCAAGCTAGCAATAAGGGCTTTGTACTAAGTGATATTATTAATGAAAAGAAAAATTAGGTGGAATGAGAGAAGAATCAACTTGCTAAAAGGAGGGACTAATACAACACTCGCCCTAGAGCTGGTTTGACATCTAGATCCATCAAAGAACAAGTACCATGGTTGATCATCTTCTAAGGAGAATATATGATCATCAAGGAACAAGTCTTGATTAGGAATAGAAAAAGGAGAAGGGGCCTCAGCTAAATGGTCAACTATAGGTTGTCATTTTGTCACCTTGTATGAGACAATTTTAAAATCAAACTTCGTAAGTAACATAACCCATTTAGTGAGGCAACCGAGGGGTTTGTTTTAGAGAACAAATTTTTAAGAGGGTCAAATTTAATGATGATATGCATTCCTACATGGAGGAGGTAATGTCTAAGCTTATTCAGTGCAAAAACGAGAGTACGATATTGCCTTTCTAATAGTGTGTAATGAGTTCCATAATCAAGTAGGGTTCAGTTGATGTAATATACAACACATTCTCTACCTTCAATATCATTTTGGGCTAATAAATCTGCTAAATCATGAGATAAAGATGAAGTATAGAGAAGAAACGAACAACTAAAAATAATCGGCATAAGAATAGGAGGATTAGCTACATAGGACTTAAGATCCTCAAAGGCTCTTTAACAATTGACATTCCATTCAAAATAAACATTCTTCTTAAGAAGATGTGTAAATGGAAGGGTTTAGTCAGCTAGTTGTGAAATAAAATGATAGATAGCCTGAATTTTACCTTGCAAAATTTGAAGCTGAGATATGTTTTTAGGGGTGGCATGTTCACAATAGCATCGATACTTTTAGTATCCACCTCAATGCCATGATACAAGACTATGAACCCCAAAAGCTATCCTGAGTCAATCCTAAAGACACACTTATGAAGATTTAGTCACATATTATAGAGGCGCATATGCTTAAAGATACAATAGAGATTATGTCCATGATCTTGGTTCAAGACAGACTTGACCAAGATATTATGAATAAAATCACTAAATATTAGGGTCATAGCACATTGGTAAGTTGCACCATCATTCTTTAGTCTAAACGGCATGACCACAATACAATAATTACCCCATGGTGATGTAAAAGTAGTTTTAGGTTGATCCTCGGGGTTTATTAGAATCTAATTATAACTTAAGAAATTATCTATAAAAGAAAGCAAGGCATGCTCAGTTGTGGAATCAACTATCATATCAATATTAGGTAAAGGAAAATCATCCTTCAAGGATGCTTTATTAAGATCACAAAAAATGATACACATTCGGATGTGGTTGTCAAGTTTAGCGACAACCACAATATTTGAGAGCCAAGGTGAATAGTCAACTAGGTTGATGAAGCTATCTTGTAAAAGCCTTTCAATATCATCCTTGACAAACAAATCCACCTTAGGATTTATTTTACAATTTTTTTGTTTTACAGGGTGGGCATCAAGATATAGCACTATTTTATGGACCATGATATTCGAGTGAATACTAGGCATATCTGCATATGACCAAGCAAATAACTTAGAAAATTCATGAAGAAGATTAGGATGTGTGTCTCTCTCCTTGAGGGACAAGCATTGCCCAATATTAATGACACTATCCTTTACTTGACGAGCCATAAGAACATCAAGAGTATCTCCAACAAGGAGAGTACTACATTCTGGGAGATCTGATGAAGGGTACACTCGAGAGTTGCTAGGGGATGAGAGGATATCATTTGATGAAGCAACAGATTCCCTAGAGTATGCTTGCACATTTAAACAAAAGGGAAATCCCTGATCATGATGATATAATGGTATGTGCTCATATACCCCTAAGATTTTAGCAAGTGCTTCGTTATTAGAAAAACAATCCAAGGGAGGAAAATCAAAAGGGTCTGAATCTTGAGATATGAGCTCAGGATACAGAAGAGGGAGAGAAGGAGAATCTAAAGAGGTGACAAAGGGTCAATGAGGGTGATACCTATGACCTGATGTAAAACTAGGTGGATTATGTTCTAGAGGGATCTTGATACCCTATTCATGCTTACCACGTCCATTTTGTTTATAACCTACGCTAGAGAGAATGTGAAAATCATAGTCATAATGGGATTGCATCTCCTTAAAAGATGGAGGATCACTGTTAGTGGCATAATCTATGCATGAAGTGTAATCACATGTATCCTTAGTAGAATGATAAGAAGTTTGTTTAGATGTAGAAGATTTATTTGTAGATGTGAAATTAGAAGATTCTTTTGGAATGTTGGAATGAGGGGGATCAAGTTTATAGTCTCCAAAGAAGGAGGGTGCAAAGTATAATGAGCTCCAATCATCACTTGGACATGTGTTAAGGGATGAGTCAACACCATAATCAACTCTGAGTGAAGGAGTTGAAGATGGGGAATCATCCTTAGAAGAAGACAAAGGAATTAAATTTTGAAGAGTGGGAGAAGTATGAGGCCGAGTCACAGAATCTGTATGTTGACAACATTGCATAGGATCTAGATCATCTTTAATCATGTAGGTACTATTTTAAAAGACAAATTTTATTGAGCCATGCAAGGTATATGGGACTACGCCCATGGTGTGGATCCACAGTCTTCCAAGAAGAAGATTATAAGACGGCACACCAGACATGACATCGACAAGAGTAGGCAAAGTGATTGGGCCCAATTTAATCAAAAGTATGAGGCTGAGTAATAGAATCTATATGTTGACAATATTGCATAGGATCTAGATCATCTTTGATCATGTAGGTACTATTTTAAAAGACAAATTTTATTGAGCCATGCAAGGTATATGGGACAACGCCCATGGTGTGGATCCACAGTCTTCCAAGAAGAAGATTATAAGATGGCACACCGGACATGACATCGAAAAGAGTAGGCAAAGTGATTGGGCCCAATTTAATCAAAAGTATGATTGTTCCTAGTGTTTATCTACTAACATTGTCAAAACCATGGATGGAATGTGTATTAGGGGATATCAAAGATATATCAATATTAATAGGGTTCAATAGGTCTACCCCACAAACATTAAGACTGAAACAATTATCAATAAGGGTACGTTTTACTCTAAAATTACTAATTCCAACAATAATGAGTAGAGGATCATTCTACTTCTATACCTCCAAAGAAGGTAGCTCATATTGTTGAAACGTAATATATGTAGTGTTTGTGTAAATACAATCGATCAAGGTAGCTACATCATTCGACCTAGTAGAGAATGTAATGGGGATATTCTATAGGGCTTCTTGGAGCATACTGTGATAATGTGAAGTCTAAACGAGTTCCCAAATAGAGATCTTAGTAGGAGTAGCTTGAAATTGCTCAACTAGATCATACTTTGTTAGGGACTTCTTAGATAGACGGAGAGGTGGAGGTAAAGTTGGAGAAGAAGTTGGAAGGGAAACATGGACAAAATGATTCAATTTGTTTCACCTAGTGTTATATGTGTTGGCTACCGCATGGTAATGAGGAGCCCCTATCAAATTTCACTTTATGGAATTAGCAACTTGTGAAACATAGTTAGCAAGTTGTGGTGTGTTTGAATCACCCTAAATAGTCATGACTGGTTTATCAGTTGCTTGTGTCTCAGATCTAAGTTGTACTAAAATTTTTAGTTTCACAAGCTCTTATGGCAAGCCAAAAACATAAATATTGTTAATAATATTAGGAGAAGGAATATTTTTTTGTTTAAAAGATAAAGATTTGTTATAGACAAAGTCATCAAGAGCTTCATCAAGCATGTCAAAATCTTCACTACTAAAAGGTTTGTCAAAAGAACTAACTTAGGTTTGAATAAAAAGATTCAACATTATCAAATTCTACTTTATGTCAAACAAAAAAAAAAGTACAAAAGGAGAAGAAGCAAGAATATGATAGTGAATGCAGTTCAGGTTCACCAAAAATGTAATCAATAAAAATTAAAAATCTAAAGTAATCAAACTAGATTTCAAATCAACACATTACATTCAAGACCTAGCTATCCACCAGGAGGATTATATTTCTACTGTCCAACCAGAAGGAGAATATATAACCTAACTAGGCCTTATTGGTTTCTTTTCCTAAAATATCTAACAATTCGAATAGGACAAATCTATAGAAATGAACAGAAAAGCAATAATCTATAGAAATCAAGAAATGATATTAATAAGATGATAGCAAAACATAAAAAAGGAAATAGAGAACTTGATACCAAACTATGGAAGCCTCAGTCTTAGATGCTAGCATGTGGTAGCAAAATCTCCACGCGATGTTGTCATCCTTATAGTAATAAAACTCAAGAAAATCATAAATCACAGCTTTACCAAAGTATGTGACATCACCTAGCATACATAGAAAGATAAAAGAACATTCCAGAAGGAGAATCTAGCTAAAATATGCTCAAATATGACATTAAACATGAAGAGAATATAGATGAGAAATAAGGGAAAAGAGAATAACTCTCATGTGCTTGATCTCTAGCTGCAACCTACATAATACACAGCCAAAAAAACTTGTTGGGTTGTTTTAGGGATTTTCCTCAGTCAAATCCCCACTTTGGTTTTCCAACCTCCATGAAACAACATATGGAATAACAAAATATTGTGTGTGTTCTCTTATCCTAAGTGTATCTGGGAAGGTAAGAGCAGAGCAATAAAATAAATCTAATAGTATTGCCATGGTCTACACCCTAGTGTGCATAAAATCAAGTAGGTGGTGGTCTACACCACAAATATTTTCCAATACTTGTAAAACAATGTAAAAATATTAAAGAAACATCACTTCTTGATTAAAGAACAAATGGCTACAAACTCCTTGAAGCTTGAAGCTGCAAAAGAATGGCTTCAAAGCCCTCAGAAGATAGCCAGCATGAAGAACCTACAATATTAACAATCCTCAAGGTATTATCCATGATCCAAGAGAGTTTTACTTCTTCAAGAATCTATTCTAATCCCTTGTAGACATGAGAGAGAGACCAAATCTTTTTCTAAAAAATCACTTGTTCATAGGGAGGGTTTTTTTAAAAAGGAAGCTAGAGCCACTTGAGAGAGTCCCTTTTTTCAATCTTTCTCTTTTTGCATGTCAAGAGGGTATCTCCCAGGGTCAAGTACACTACAAGGACCATTTCACTCTCACATGAGTGTTACCTTCCATGGGATTCCAAAAATGAGTGGGAGAAGCAACGTTTAAAATTTTAGAATATTCGAGATGCCAACACAACATGTAGATGTCAGCACATAGCTCTTGCATCCTCAGAATATTCATCCAAATTTTACACACGTGTTCTTAGAAAGTTAAAACAAACAATTAGTTGAAATGAATTTTGGAAAATATGAGTGATGAGGAAAAATTGGGCTAAGGCTCTAGGTTAAATGGTCCTAGAAACATGCTATGGGTGTGGACACTAAAGTGAGCAAAAATGTGTTGTGAAATTATGAGGGGTTTGAAATTTTCTATGCTACAAGAACATTGACAACTTATATTAAATCTATTATGGGAACTGATGAACATCTCATAAGTGTAAGTCATATTACTTTTATCACAACATCCACTCCTAGCAACAATGTTAATAAAGATACCATTTCTAAAATTAACAAATATCAAACTTATGGGAAGGTTATAGAAACCTAGATGGGCTAAATTGTTTTAAGTGGCCTCAAATTCACTAAAGAGGAAAGGAAGATTTTTGTTATGATTGAGGATAAAAAAAAGAAGACTAGTAATAAACTCCAAGTAGTTAACATGGTAGAATTATATTGGTAGGGTGTGATAAGAGACCTATGAGAGATGAGAACCATAGAAGGGAAGTTACTCATAGCTAAGTAAGTTTTCACTAAAGAAGAAGAAAATATCTTATGAGTTTGGTTCCAAAGCATTGAGTGAAAAGTGTTATTCATCAATCAAGCTCTCAAACGTTATAAGAAACTTTGTAGGGTACATAATGAAGTTAAATCAAAAGATTGAGTAGATGTTTCATCAATTGGATTAGAATTCTAAAAGGAAGGTGAAACAAAACTTTTTGATGTGGTTGAGGTTAGCAAGAGTTTTCAAAAAAGGATCTATGAGGAATTGTTTAATAAAGAAGTGTTTGATCTTGAAGCCATGAAGAATCTAAACACTATCACTTCTTTTCTCAATGAATATCATAAGAATCTACCCCAATTCTTTGAGAAAAGAATAGAAATGAATGCTTCATTAAACATGTGGAAGGTTCATTTGAAAAATGTCATTATTCGTAATAGAAAGGTAATATCCTAAGTCATTCGACAATTCATAATTTATGAATCAAAGTCTTCTTCACAACAACAATGACCTCCTATTACCACATTAGAAGGTCAAATCTCTAAAGGAGACAAACAATATTTTGCTATTCTACAAAGTTCATAACAAACTCTCCTTTTGAATTTTTATTCTAATTATTCATTGTACTTTTTATAATATTGTAACTTAAGTTATTTTTATGACTTAAAAGTGGATTTTAAAATAGGAATTTAATTTCATGAAGTAGTTACCAAGTAGTTATTGTTAGTGTAGAAATACTAATGTTTTTACTTATTATTTAATAACTAATTATACATATATTTTACACACGGCTTTAAGCCACCTTAGGTGGTTATGTGGAGACTTGGAGAGTCCATCAAACTCATCCAAGATACTTGTCAACACTCCTTTGCCACTTAGTGGAAACCATCTTGCTACCTCTAGTTGAGTATTATAGTTGACTTCTGAGTCAACTCAACCTCTTCACCTATTTATGTACACCTTATTATGCATACAACACATTGATTATGTGATTATCTAATTAATAATCTTTTGTGTCATTTGTTCTTGTTTGCTCCATTTTGTGGTCAGCATTCTCTTAGTCAATCCTAGTTCTAACGTGGTATTAGAGTGGGACTAAAGCTCATTTGCTAGTTTGTTTGGAACCACAGGCCAATTTGGAGATATGTGTAGGGATATACAAATTTTTTTGTTAAAGGAGTAATTTTTATTTGCAAAGGGAGTTTGTATTGGCACAAAGGATGAGTAAATCTAGTTGGGGGAATTTTTAAGGCGTTAGTCAGCCTGGGAGAACTGTCATGGCCTATTGCAAGTTGACCCACGACTTGCAAAAGGCCGTACCCTGTTGAAAGGGGTGTGATCTAGCCTAAAAACCCTAGAAAGGTGTTTTAAAACCTCTAATTTTTTGTTAAAAAAGGAAGAAAACTCTATGGTGACATATTGGCTCTTTGTGTTTTTTTAAACCTTTGGTTTAACCTCTATTTTGTTTACCTCTATGTGGTGTATTTAGTCGTTGAATGGAGGCATTTTCTAAAACCCTAGGGCATTTTTTCCTTTGTAGGGCATTCACTAATTTCCAGGGGCCGGATTTATTCTCTATGGGCCATATATCCTATTGGAAACGCATTGTAAGATGTGAAGGGAGGCCATTTGTGAAGCATTGATTCATTTTTCATCCAGGTTTGGCATTCTGGTAGCTAGCAAAGCACATTTTAGGGTTTGGTGGCTAGCAAAGTGCCATAAATTATAGAGAGCACCTCAAATCTATATAAAGGCACTTAAATCCACATTGAGGGCACCATAATTGGCTTGAAATCAACCCTACAACTTGAAAATATCCACTCCTAGCTTCCTACACCCACAAAGGAAGGCAAATTAGCTTGCATTTTCCCCAACTTGGCTTGTATTTTCCCTAATTTGCCCCTCAATATTTTTTCTTTTTAAATGTTTCCAACGCATTTAAAATTATGCTTTTATTTAGTGTTGGAATAGGCATTCTTTTGTCTAAAAGCACTAAGCAATGTAAAAGTTAAAATAGGGGTCATTTAAAATTAGGGTAAAATTTGTTTGCTTTGAAGAATTATTGTTTTTTAAAAAACCCTTGTATTTTTCCTTGTCAAAGATGAAAGGTGAGGTTTGGTTTGGCAGGAGGCCAATATGCCCTCACAAGTAAAACCATTGTATTCTACTCTCTTTGATGATTCCAATGTGTGGTTTGATGGCTAGGCTCATCTTGCCAAAGGGCATTTTTTTCATTTGTTTTGTGCAAATGTATTAAAATAGGCCATTTACGAGAACTTGATTTTGTAATATCTTTTGATTGGTAGCTCAAAATTGAACACCATTTTTTGCAAAACTTAATGTTTTTCATTTCCAATGCATTGGTCCTATTTTCATTGTAAAACAAACTAAGTTATAAAGTGCCACAAATCTAGGGGGTCATCTAATACTAAATTAGGGGGTGTACATAATCATGCCAAGAACACTTCCGAGTTGTGCCAAGAACACTTCCAAGTTATGTCTAGAACACTTCCAGACTTCTTTCCACATTTTTCAGTTAAGGGATTTAATCAAGAAATTTGGGGGTTATACACACACTCAACTTATAAAGTGCCACAAATCTCAAAGGAGATAAAAATATTGAATTATGGGGGGGTTAATACAGTTGTGTCAAGAGCACTTCTAAGTTGTGTTAAGAGACCTTCCATAGAGATATGTCAAGAGCACTTCCACTCCTCTATCATCCTTCAACACTTTTTTGCATTGCATTGAGATGTGTCAAGAACATTTCACATCACCATCACCTAATGCTGCATGTGAATCTAGAGTTGATTCTTAGAAAACTTCCAAAGATTCATCATAGTAAAATATTGATATCAATTCCTTTGCTTCTACATATTTTAGAGTTTCTTCACATAAGGATTCTAAAGAATCTTCAAAGCAAGACTTCATTGTCACCACATTACATGCAAACTTTCACATTTCTCTCTTTTGGAGGAAAGTTTTTTTCCATAGGGTTTTCTTTCTTTCTGGTGTAGCAGCACCTCGAAAATCATGTTTTCATTTGTAATAAGGTCTATTTGACCAATGCATTTTCATATCAGTTTGTAGTTAGGTCTATTTTGTAAGTCCCAAGTGACTTAGGGGACATTTGTCAAGTTGTAATCGCATAATGCTAAAGATAGCAATAATGCCAAAATAAGGCAGTAGGGTAGTTTTGGTCGGTTGTCTACCAGCCGCTTGGATTGTTCTCCTAGCTGCTTGGAGCTAGTGTGGTACTACTCAGGGCAAGTTGATAAATGCCCAGAGTAATGATCAAATGATCATCAAATGTAATCAGATTGAAGAAGTGGTTGAATGTGATTGTGTTGTGTTCAGGAGAAATAAAGAATTTTTGTTCTGTCCATTTGATTTCTATTTTTATAACTGCAAATTACGCAGCTGTAAATTTCTATCTATTTTGCATTTTCCATTGTTGATGTATGTCGCTGTGAGGCATTCCACTAGTGAGATTTATGTCGAAATCAGTGGAATGACTCCAATGTACCATATGTGTCCATTTCTTGTTTTGTTTTCTTGTTCAATAGTGCAAATGTGCCAGATCATGGGTTTCGCGCAATAAGGATGGCCTAACATTTCCATGTGCTAGGGTTAAGAGGGAAGTAAAACTATGCGACGATGGTTTTGGCAAATCAACCAAAGGTTATGAGCGTTCACTGATGGAACGCACATCACCAAAGGGCAAATACCATCAGGGCATTGGAGAAGGATGAAAGACTTGGCCGATGTAGTTGAATCAGTGGCTCATCAACTGTTTGTTCGTTGACTGTGAGAATTTTAGGGCATCAGTTTGGTATCCACTGTGTGCTCCCCATCACTTTCTCCACCTTATGAGAGATTCATTTGTACATGAATACCTCATCAGCCCTAGTAGTCAAGGCCCATCTCTATTGTGCCCACTTAAGTTGTGCTTAAGGGGGGGTGTTAGTATAGAAATACTAATGTTATTACTTATTATTTAATGAGTAATTATAAATATATTTCCCTTTAAGCTACCTTAGGTGGTTAGGTGTCAACTTGGAGAATTCATCAAACTTGTCCAAGATGCTTTTTGACACTCCTCTTCCACTTGGTGGAAACCTTCTTGCCACCTCTAGTTTAGTGTTGTAGTTAACCTTAGAGTCAAATCAACCTCTTTACCTATTTATGTACACCTTATTGTTCATAGAACACACCGATTATGTGATTATCTAATTAATCATCTTTCGTGTCATTTGTTGTTGCTTGCTCCATTCTGTGATCAACATTCTCTTAGTTGATCCTAGTTCTAACAGTTATGAGTTGGTTAAGAAGAGAAAGGGGCTAATATGTATAAGGGATTTTTTAATGTATTTGACTTTTTTCTCCTCAAACAATTTGCTACACATGCTAAGGAGATTTTTGTACTCCAAGATTTGAAGAAATAAATAAAATTGCTAAATGTTGTGCCAATACTATTCTTTATTAGTTATAGGTTATTTGTATGTCTAACTTTCACTTTTTTCTTTGGATCTTCTTTGCATGTTGTGGATGCGAATTGTCATTGTATATAATAAATCTTGAGCAATCACTAGAATAACATTTATTTGTAAGTTAGGGGTTATCTGATCTTCTTGGTTCAACTATTCTAACTTCTATAAAACACAAACTTCTAAATGTGTTGTACAAGTTAAAGAACTTTGTGACTTTCTTTGTTTCTATGCATATAATCCTTTCTTTCTACTTCCCATTTATCATTTTTGTTTTGGAGATCTGAAATAGTATCTTGTATAAGATTGTCTAAGGTTTCCTTCTTATTTTACTCTTTCTTCCTCATTTATTCCTTTGTACTTTTAGGTTAAAAAGTAAATAAGAATTATAAGAATCCCAATCATAGAAGGGAACTACCCCTCTCAAAAGAAAAGGAAAATTGTTTATTAAAAAAATGATGATTTATTGAACTATTAACAACATTTGTTGCTATCTATTGGGCAAGTCATGCTGATATCAGCATAGAATCATAGTGATAAATCTACTTACTAATAGTGCTTCATGATAATAATCACCTATGTTTAGATCAACCTAATCACCGTAATGATGGTACTATCTTTCAAATGGGTGGCCATATTAAGGTTTAAGCGAATGCTTCTTCTTGAATAGAACCCAATAGTTTCAAGGATCCTTTAGCATAAACAATATCATCAATGGGATCATAGATAAATTAGATCTAAAATATGCAAAAAATTGAAAACCTAGGTCAAGTTAATGGTGGGTATGTTTTGCCCAATGATAGGCAACATATTCAATCACCAAACCCTAAAAAAATATAGATCAATGAAACTCTAAAGATCAATGATAAATCAGATCTATAAAATAAGAAAAATCAAATTAAATTATACATCTAAAAACCTAATTAGGGTTGTAATATTTGGTAAGTTTGTCAAGTTCAGCAAGCGAAAGGAAAAATAAGATTTCTTAGGCTAGTTAGGTAAATAAACATAATTAAGTACAAATTAACTTAAAGATTAAAAATGATGGGTTATAAATAGATAAAGTGGAATGGATTAGATCAGGTAATATAAAACAAAAAGTATAATCATGCCATAAATAGTACTAAATGAGGAGACAAATTACATAGTTTTGTGACTAAAGAATGTATGACAATTCATGAAGATATGGAAATTTGTGAACCTCAAAATTTGGATAGACTGTTGATAGTTATGTCAATAGATAAGAATTAGAATATTCCGTTTTCCCTGTCTTAGATCAACCTCACCATTATGGGTCTAGTTCTCACCTATGGTCTTGCTCTGTATTTGTCAACTTGAATTTTGATCATCTCTAGAGTTTGCCCTATGAATTCTCAAAAAGTAGATTACTTAGAGGTAGTAATAATATTTATCACACTCAAGGTTTTTCTATTATGCTAGTGGTATTTAAAAATACCTTGACATACAACAAGCTTCAAGCATGCACATGAAATATGGGATGATTGTTAGGTGATTCACACGTGTTATGATATATGAGTGATCTAATGATAGACTCGTATGATTGTTACATTTGATTTCTTAGATCTATATGTGAATGCAAATAATGATTTTGGATGATGATTATTCTCTCTAAATATTAGATGATAGAAATAAATGTTTTTTATACACAAATGCATAAACATAAGACCAAATTGCTAAGATTTGTTCAAATTTGACTATGGACTAAAGTGTAATATGGGGCTAATAAGCTAAATGTTTGATTTTAATTTTTATATTTAGGTGGATGAAGATCAAGATTGTTAGGATGACCTCACACTCATGGACACAACCTAGGTTAGATAGCCAAGTTGGATCTATGTCCAATAGGATTGGATTATAAATCAAGACTAGATTAATGATTAGAATTAGACAAAGGCAATTGTACTCAGATTGCATCCATATAAGCATAGCACGAGGTGCAAATAATACTAAATAAATAGATCTAGCTATGCACAAAAATGTGTGATTTATAGTTATATAAATACATTAAGACATTACTCCAAACTAAACATAAAACTAAATAAAAATATCAAAAATAATTTTTTACTATAATTATTTCCTTCTATTAATTATTGTAAATAACACGTTTAGGAAAAGTTTTCTTTTATCTTTATAATATAATAAACATTAATTACTAAATGTGAGAGTTGTCCAAGGGGCTGAGCTTAATTGGTTAAAGCATTGAGTTCTCATTGTGGAGACCCAAGTTCAAATCCCAAAAAGACATCTTATAAGTGGATTTCTATGTTGTGACTCTTGGTTTTCCATGAGTAGTTTGTAGTGGGATTACTCGAAAAAAACCTTGACTAAAACGAAACTTCTTTTTAATTATTCGGTCCCTCCACTTATTTCTTGCTTTTCCTTTTCTACTTTTTCTCTCTCTACGCACGCAGCTTTTGCGTAGCAGTTGTCGAATGTTGTTCGCTTAACGCACAAGCTACCTTAGTTTGATACAATCCACTCTGGTTAATTTGATGTTCTAGTTTGCCTAAAGCAGTTCTTGTGTTTTGATACAATTCGATAACATTTTTCTTTTGTTTCACTGGTGAGGAAAAGTAAGCAGCTATGGGCAGCAATGTAGGAGAACTGCAGAAAAAAATGGAAGCGCTTCAGGTTTCGGAAGAGTTGGAAGGAGAAGCAGAGGGTGTTTCCGCCGTAGAATTGCTTGATTTGCGGGCCAAAGGCAACCGACGGTTTCAACAAAAGGACTGGAAAGGGGCAATCGCGTGTTATTCTAGATGCATATACCTTGCTCTTAAGAATAAAGAAGAAACTTTTAAGAAGGAAGACAAAGCCATGGATGGTCTTGTATGTTGTTACTCCAACAGGGCAGAGGCATTCTTAAAGCTGGAGGAGTACGGGAAAGCAGTAGAAGACAGCGAGAAAGCACTGAATCTTCATTCCACACATCTCAAGTCCCTCTGTCGCAAGGGCAGGGCTTTGCACGGACTGAAAGAGTACAACTTAGCATGTTCATGCTTTCAACTGGCACTGGAGCAATCCGGAACTGGCGAGGAAATAAAGTCCCTTTATGAGAAATCGCAGAAGCTGAATGAAGAGAATCAGCAAGGTAAGTTTGATCTCTCAGCCTATTTTCTAAATGGTTTAAGGCCGCAAGATATTCCAGAGGTGAATAATTATATTGGTCCAGTGATTATTAAAAAGTCGCCTGTGCATGGTCGAGGTTTATTTGCCACCAAGGATGTTGAGATCGGAGATACTGTTCTTGTGGAGAATGCGATTGCAGTGAGTGACATCTATCACAGGCCGGTTGCTCTTAGTATCGAAGAGAGCCCTGTCAGAGTGCTTGAGGGTCTTTTTCAAGATACAGTGGAGCGAGCAGCCTCTTGCGCAATGTCAAGTCCCAGAATTTTGCGGCAATTGCAGCACCTTGCTGACTCATCTTGCCTAAAGGAGACAGAGGTTCCTGACATGGAGTTGTTTACAGTAAATAACGGCAATTGGAACAAATTTGGGGAAAACCCAGTGAACTTACGTATCGACAGGTTTCAACTCAGAAAGGCTATGGAGCTCAACGGTCTATTCACGCATATTAGCCAGGAAGAAAACCCCGTGAAGAAGGATGAACATGATGTCAATTGCATCAGTGGGTTTCCGAATCAGACGAGATATATAGAGCAATGTGGGTTTTGGGGTCTTCCATCTTTCATCAATCATTCATGTTTTCCAAATGCTAAATGTATGGTGGTTGGAAAAGCAATGTTCATTATAGCCGTGAGAGGAATTCCTGCAGAAGAGGAAATAACTGTACCTTACTTCAGAACCCTTTTTCCACTGGTGGAACGCGAGCGCAATTTCATACAATTGGGCTTTCGCTGTGAGTGTAAGCGGTGTGTGTTGGAACGATCTCTGGGTCCATCTTTCCAAAAGCTGAGCTATATAATTAACAACTATTGCATTTCTCAGGGAAACCCAACAAATAGTTCACCCATAGACATGCAGCCCATGGTAGAATTCGCTCTGCAGTTGGAGAATATTGACGCCCAGGGTGAAGAGAAGCAACTCATACGTGCCTCATTCTATACTCTCTACAAATTTATTTTTGCCGCTTCTGTAGTATATCCTGATTTTCGTGTGCTGTCACGGTTGCTTCCGAAAGACATGGAAGTGGTAGAGGCATTGCAGCATGCTGAACCAGGTTCTGCTACCTCGCTGGAGATGTTTCAACTGTTTCTAAAGGGAGCACATGGAAAGCAGAGGGATTTGCTTCTTCGAAAGGCAAAGGAAGACGCAATAACGATAATTGGAAAACAGAAAGAACATGTCCTTAAAGCTTTGGTGGCGTCAAAGTTTCATGCACGTTTTCAAACCGTCAGGGCCTGGAATGCCCGTGAGGTTTATTCTATAATGAAGTTGTAGTATGTTTGAAGCTGCTGTTGTACTAATCTTTGGTCAGCAGGGACACGATGGAATTCACTATGGCCTAGTATAATGTTGTGAGTTTTTCAAAATATTAGCAATATTAAGATTTTAAGTTGTTGGGTGCCTTCGAGTTTGAGTGCTTAGTCTCGAATCAATTTTTTTTAGTTTGGGTTTAACTTTTTATCAATCCAGCTTTAGGCTAACGAAGTGTCTTTAATTGTATTAGGTGCTGTCGTAACAAATTCCTCGCAAGGAAACAATTTAAAATTAAAAAACAGTTTTTTGAGAGATGTTTAATTTTTATAAATTTTTTGATTAATATAAGTTGGTTTCCAAGGGACTATAAACCTCATACATGTTGATGTTGGCGGTTCAGCGTCGGGCTCCCACTTCCAGCTAGCTTCTTGAATTATTTTGGAGACATAACTTTTGGTGGAGGCCAACAGGGAGATTGAAGAGATGCGTCTCTTCACTCTCACTTGTATATATAATGATTCCTCATTGTTCAAGAAAAACATTCAAATATATTCAATTACAAGCTTAATTCACAAGGCAGAGCAGACTTCTAAGGAACAGATCAAGTTATTTCAAGATCAAATCAGATTTATCAAGTGTGGACTTATTCATTGTGCTTCAAGAAGTGAAGCCATACCTGTAGGCCTTGGATTTGGCCATTGTAAAGCAGATTGCTATTCTTATCATTCAATATATAAGAGATATATTGTTGCTGGGTTTTTCCCCTCAAGTTGGAGGGTTTTCCCAGGGCATCTTGTTGTGTTCATTGTTCATTGTATTGCATTTTCTGATTGTTTTAAATCTGATCATAAAAACTAACATGCTATTAGAGCGGGTTTGAAGAAGATCCTGATCAGATTTGTCATTACAGCAATACTCTCTATTATCCCTATTTTAGTCAAGATGGTGAACGGTCTTAAAATTGAGGATAGACTTGAAGGAGCATCCAACTTCACATCATGGAGGTTTAGAATCATGCTCACCTTGGAAGAAAATGACTTGGCCGAGTTTGTGGAAACCAAAGTTCCCAAACCTTCGGAGGAAGAAGAGAAGTTGCAGTGGAAAAAGAAAGACATCAAGGCAAAGAAGATATTGGTTGACTCCGTTAAAGATCATATTGTTCCGATTGTCTCCAAGTTGAAGACGGCAAGGGACATGTTCAGAACCTTGGAGGAGATGTACGAAATCAACAACACTAGCCGGGCTCTTGCACTGAAGCAACAACTACATCATGTGAAAATGTTGAAAGGAGAAATGGTTATTTCTTACTTCATGAGGATTTTGGAATTGAGAAATCAGCTCTCTTCAATTGGTCATGTGGTTGATGACAAAGACTTGACCATGCTTGCTCTCAATGGTCTTCCTTCATCATGGGAATCCTACATTCAAGGGATCAATGCAAGATCGAAGCTTCCCAAGTTTTATAGATTGAGGGTAGATACCATTCAAGAGGAGTCTAGATTGGGCACTAGAGGAATTGGTCAAAGCTCTACAAATGAAGACATTCATGTCCTTGCCTCTCAATCATGTAAGAAGAAAGGCAACAATGGGAAGAAAGGATTCTTCAAGAGGAATAGAGATAATGGAACTGATGGTGCTCCCGCATTCAAGAAGAAGAGGGACCTCTCCAAAATCCAATGCTTTCGGTGTGACAAGTATGGTGACATTGCCAAGCATTTTCCATCCAGGCCTAAGCATCAGGCCACCATTGCAGATGTTGATGATGCCTTTCTTCAGAAGGACTCAAGTGAATACTTGTTCTATTTGGCATTGTCAAGCAATGTACCTACCGACACTAACACTTGGCTAATTGATAGTGGTGCATCTCGGCACATCACTAGTTTTAAGGAACATTTATCAAACTTGGTGGAGGGAAATTCTAGTGAATAAGTCATCATTGGAGATGATGCTAGCTATTCGGTGAAAGGGATTGGGATCTCTACTCTCCACTTGGATTCTAGCATTACCCTAAAGTTAAGTGACATTCTCTATGTTCCAGGCATCAAACAAAATCTGGTTTCTATTTCTGCCTTGGAAGACAAGGGATACCAAGTTGCCTTCTCTTAAGGCAAAGTTCTTGTGTGATAAAGAATTCCAACTTCAAGACTGCTCGAGTAATTGGAGTTAGACATGAGAGCCTCTATAGGCTACTCACTCGTCCACTTCAAGCATTAGTACATGATTCTTCAAGCTTGTGTGATCTTTGGCATCGAAGATTGGCTCACCTACACTTTCGGGCTCTACCTTTCATGGAGAAGATGGTCATGGGTCTTCTAAAATTCAAACAGGAGGATGAAGGTACCTGCAAAGGTTGTGCCATGGGTAAGAATACTAAAAGTCCATTTCATAGTAGAGAAAGTAGATCTAAATGTATTCTAGATCTCATTCATTCTGATTTATGTGGTCCAATGTCTGTTGCTTCCTTGAGTGGTTTCTTGTATTACATTATTTTTATTGATGACCACTCTAGAAAGGCTTGGATTTATTTCTTGAAATCTAAAGAATCTAAGGAAGTACTTGAGAGGTTCAAAGAGTTTAAAGCTCAGGTAGAGAACTTATCCGGGAAGAGGATCAAAGTTCTGACATCCGACAACAGAAGGGAGTACACCTCTGAAGGATTCTGTAACTTTTGCATTGAAGCAGGGATTAAGAGGGAGTTCTGTGTCCCTTACAACCCTCAACAGAATGGTGTTGCAGAAAGGAAGAACAGATCTATTGTGGAAGCTGCCAAAGCTATGATTCATGACCAAGATTTACAAACCTTGCTTTGGGCTGAAGCATCTCAGACAATTGTTTATGTTTAGAATAGAAGCCCTCACCACATTTTAGAGAACATGACTCGTGAAGAAGCATTCATAGGGGTGAAGCTGAAAGTAAGTCATTTGAGGATCTTTGGTTGTCCAGTGTATGTTCATATACCAAAAGATAAAAGGACAAAGTTGGATCCATCTGGCAAGAAGGGAATATTTGTAGGCTATAGTGAGACTTTAAAAGCCTATAGAATTTACATTCCAAGTCAGAAGTTGATTGAGATCAGCAGGGATGTTACATTTGAAGAGGATGTTGCATTCAAAAGATCTAAGAGCATTCATATGGAGATAGATAATGAAGACCAAGAGTCTCCTCAGGATATGGAAGTTGGCCATACTCCTGAGATTCAAAGGGAGGCTTTTGATTCAGAAGAAGATGATGATCCAGTTGAGCCTTTGAAACCAACTGATGGACCTAGTGATATTGTTGTAGTACGAAAAAGGCCTCGTTGGACTCAAGAAAACATGCAAGAGGTGGGAAAATATATAGCTCCCTAAAGATCTCTTAGAGAAAGCAAGAGACCTCATAAGTTCTCAGATTATGTGTTATTAATGAGTCAAATTATTGAGTCTGAGCCTTCTAGTGTTGAGGAAGCTACTAGTCAGCAAGTATGGAGAGATGCTATGGCTGAAGAGTATCAATCCATCCTCAAGAATGATGTTTGGGATATTGTACCTCGACTTGAAGGAAAATATGTTGTTTCTTCTAAGTGGCTCTTCAAGATCAAGCATGCGGCTAATGGAAGCATTGAGAAGTACAAGGCTAGATTCGTGGCTAGAGCATTCTCTCAGAAAGAGAGAGTAGATTATGAGGAAACCTTTGCTCCAGTTGCTCATTATACATCTATCAGAACCATCATTGCTATTGCAACATTTAAAGGATGGAAAATACACCAAATGAATGTGAAGACAACATCTCTAAATGGTGTAATCGAGGAAGAGGTATATATTGAGCAACCTGATGGCTTTGAGGTTCATGGGAAGGAGTCTCATGTTTGCAAGTTGAAGAAGGCTTTGTACGGCCTTAAGCAGGCTCCTTGTGCTTGGTACGAAAGAATTGATCGATACATGATGAGCTTGGGTTTCTCCAAGAATCATGTTGATTCAAACCTATACTTCAAGGTAATTGATGGTGAAGCATTAATCTTGGTTCTTTATGTTGATGATCTACTTATTACTGGAGAAGATCACCTCATTTTCAAATGTAAGGAGGAGTTAGCTTCAGCATTTGAAATGAAGGATCTTGGTCTCTTACATTACTTCCTTGGTTTAGAAGTATGGTAGAAACCAGATGAGATCATTCTAAGTCAAGGGAAGTATACTATTGACATCTTGAAGAGATTTGGTATGATGGATTGCAAACTGATGTCTACACCGATGGAGACAAATTTGTTGAAGTTAAAATAGGCTGCAACTAGTTCAGATCTGGTGGATCCTAGCATGTATAGACAAATGATTGGATCATTGATGTATCTAGTTAATACTAGACCAGATATTTGCTATGCAGTGAGTGCACTTAGTCAGTTCATGTGTGAACCAAGGCAAATACATCTAGTTGCAGTGAAGCATATCCTAAGATACTTGCATGGCACAGTTGGGTATGGCTTGAGATATTCTTCTAGTGTAGACTTGAAGCTGCATGGATATACTAATTTTGATTGGGTAGGGTGTGTCACTGATCGGAAGAGCACCTCTGGATGTTGCTTTAGTTTGGGATCTGCTATGATTTCCTGGTGCAGCAAGAAGCAGTCATCTGTAGCATTGAGTACAACAGAGGCAGAGTATATTGCAGCTTGTATGGTAGCTCAAGAAGTAGTATGGCTTCGTAAGCTCCTTGCAGGATTGTTTGGACAATCAATGGAGCCTACTATCATTCATTGTGATAACCAGAGATGTGTGAAGCTTTCTGTCAATCCAGTGTTTCATGATAGAACCAAGCATGTTGAGATCAAATACCATTATATCAGAGGTATGTTATTGAGGAAATCTATAGAGTTGAGGTATATCAGCACTGATGAGCAAACGGCAGACATTCTCACCAAGCCTCTCTCCAAGTTAAATTTTGTGTACTTTCGAAATAAGCTTGGTATAGTGGAGAATACAGCCTTAACTGAGAAAGAGTCTCAATATCAGTGATCCCTTGATAATGAGTTCTTCTCTATGAGAGAAGTTCAAGGTGAAATCCCTTGATAACGAGTTCTTCTCTGTGAGAGAAGTTCGAGGTGAAATCCCTTGATAACGAGTTCTTCTCTATAAGAGAAGTTCGAGGTGAAATCCCTGGATAACAAGTTCTTCTCTGTGAGAGAAGTTCGAGGTGAAATCCCTAAATAACGAGTTCTTCTCTGTGAGAGAAGTTCGAGGTGAAATCCCTTGATAACAAGTTCTTCTCTGTGAGAGAAGTTCGAGGTGAAATCCCTTGATTCCACCCTCTGGGAGAGCCATGGTGGATGTCATGTAAGTGATGAACACTTGTACAAACTATACATTGTTGTAGCCATTATGGTTGATATCATATTGAGGTGATATCTGATATCACAATGTGGTGGTATCTTTCTTTTTGCATATGAGTGTAGCCATTGTGGTTGACATCACAATGAGGTGATATGTCTTATGCAGCTGGAAGTATCCTCCCTAGCTGAGAGGGAGTGTTGATGTTGGCGGTTCAGCGTCGGGCTCCCACTTACAGCTAGCTTCTTAAATTATTTTGGAGACATAACTTTTGGTGGAGGCCGACAGGGAGATTGAAGAGATGCGTCTCTTCACTCTCACTTGTATATATAATGATTCCTCATTGTTCAAGAAAAACATTCGAATATATTCAATTACAAGCTTAATTCACAAGGCAGAGCAGACTTCTATGGAGCACATCAAGTTATTTCAAGATCAAATCAGATTTATCAAGTGTGGACTTATTCATTGTGCTTCAAGAAGTGAAGCCATACCTATAGGCCTTGGATTTGGCCATTGTAAAGCAGATTGTTGTTCTTATCATTCAATATATAAGAGATATATTGTTGCTGGGTTTTTCCCCTCAAGTTGGAGGGTTTTCCCAGGATATCTTGTTGTGTTCATTGTTCATTGTATTGCATTTTCTGATTGCTTTAAATCTGATCATAAAAACTAACAATACAAACTACAGGTTTTGACAGGTTGTGAAACCTAATGAAGTTGTAATCAAGATGACCATGGGACCTACATGCTCACAGCTCAAAGAGCCAACCTACACAATACTGGATCTCGAACAAACAATCCATACAACCTTGACCCTTGGGTGAGAGACCGATACCTAGAAAACCTTTTTTCCTTCTTCGAACAATGGTCCAAGACACTTCATTACCACATCCATAGAAATAGGAGAGGAAGGAAAGCCCTTTGTGAGGTCCTAATTTGAGACAACACACAAGAAAAGAAATGCCTAATTGAGGATGTCAAGTACTGAGAAGCAGCCATGCAAACCAAAGGAGGCACACCAATGTTGCCCACAAAAACAAGGGAGGAGGAGCAATAGCAGGTAACACAGGCAGATCAAGGAATGCTACTTGAACAGCAGTAGAAGGCATAGAAGCCTTCGAATTAGGAACATTCTCAACCACATCCACAGGAAGGTGTTAATGGAGAGCATTCATCCACGAGGAGAAAGAACGCAGAGCCTTCGAGAGTGGGCAATCCCACGCCAAATGACTCGGAGCCAATCATCACCTACACCAAAAGGGAATGCTTTCATAGTCCAAATTTTGACTCCATGATCGATCAGCAACTTGCAAAACCACCTTTCCAAAGAGAAGCTAGGACAAATCCAACTCCACACGGTGTGAGAGAACAAAATAGTGGCTTGATCCACCATAATTAAACATCTCAAAGAGTTACCAGTACCAATATAGCAAGAATCACTCCAAAAATGAAGCGAAAGATTCGATAGGCAAATCCAAACCCACACTTGAAAAGGAGGGCATGCTAGCCCCAAAACCAAGAGTGACCATAAAAACCAACATTCTGATTGGAGACGAAGTCAAAGGCAACCACAAACAAAGCCCTAGCACAAAGGTAAATTTCAATTATCCCCTTCATAGGAGGGAACCACTACTCAGAGATCGAGACGTTTAAATTGCCTTGATTAAACTACCGAATCTATAGATCAGCCCTATCTGAGAGAACTACTCATTTTTTAGAATTTCATCCCCCAAAACCACAACAAGAGAAAGAGCAAGATGCAACACAAATCTCCCAGTCGCAGGAACAACATTTGCACCAGCATCACACCTCCAGTGACAGGGATGACTAATGCCAACAGTATCCATGTCATGCCTTTACCACGAAAAGCAGAATCAGAGCATGAAAGCCCACCACCAACGACAAGGGATGCAAGGGAAAGAGGAGGCGCATAACCACAGCTACCAAGAGTGCCGTGAATGCCACCAAAAGTAGCAGCGCCACAGTCTCACCAGGGGGCACCAAATGAGCAGAGCGTATTGCGAAGCCAGTAGAGGAGACATTAATAGGGATGGAATCAAACAACTCCCATGCCGGGAGGACCCCAACATCCACATGTGAGGTAAAGAACCACTAGACGACATCAAATTCACAAGAAGGTCGCACTCGTTGAAGCAGGAAACCCCAGGACCCACACCGATGAGCGAGAAAACCACATTTAAAATCTGAGAAGCAAGCGGGAAGACACCTGCATGATGTTCTTCTTAATTTTTATCAATTTTAGTGAAAGATTTAGTTTTTATAATGTATTGAATTGAGAGAATTGTTTTTTTTAATTTATATTGTTTCTTGTCCATGTTTGAATAGCTAGAAACTTTAGATAGGCTTATAGAGATGATTGTAATGGTTAAATTTGCATATTCATGTGTCATTTCTCATTTTCCATTTAAAATGTGGTCATTTTGAGAGAATGCCTTAATACTTTTGCATAGCGACGAATGGTATAATCTTGTGCAAATTTGGGCCCCTTCCCACATGCTTTTTACTTATTGGCATACACACACTCCCACACATTTACTCCCCACCATATCCATATGTACACATATTTTGATAAATTCATCCAAATCATGCATTAATTACACCTATTCATGCATCTATTTCTATACATTCTATTATTCATTAGATATGATTGTTTTTGTGTCCTAGGTCATTTCCATGGATTTAGGTCAACCTCATGAGTGCAGATTTACCCCTAACTTTTCAAACTTTAAATTCAAAACTTGGCCAACTCTTGGTCATTCATTTCTTGCAATGGGCCAACTAACCATATGTTTTGGGCACTTTTTTATATGTACTTGTATTTAAGGGTGTTTAATTGTGCTCCTTATGATCATCAGATAACATTGAATATCATTTGTATTTACAAAAGGAGCACGATAAGAATATTTTGATTAGAGTACCTAAAAAGAACCTAGTTCTGCATCACAACACTTTAGAGCATTTGTATGGGTGAAGCATGTTGTTTTCAATCCATTACATAATATTTTCAGAGGTTGACCTAGGATAACATGTCTTCTAGCAACATCCTTGTAAGTACCCACTTTTGCATCATGTTGCATTAAGTCAACACTCTAGTGCTATGATGATGCAACACTCCAAAAAGTACCTTGTAGTGCATCTAAGAGATAGATTGGTTGTCAATCCCTCAACTTGTCGTACCCCCAGGTAACCCTTTTAGCACCCCACAACATGTTTCTGAACCCCTATGCCTTAGTTTGCCTTTTTGTAATTTTCTCTAGATTTGAATTCTTTGATTTTGCCTACTTTGGCAAAACTACCACTTCAATACACAAGGGTTGTGAAATTGTTGCAGTGATTTTAAAATTGATGGGTCAATTTTCACAACCACCATGGTGGTCATGTATGTCACATGACAATCTCATGACTATTGCTACAATTTTGAGACTACTAGTCTACTAAAACTAGTGGCCTGAGATGATTTAGAAGAAAAATAGAATTTAGGTTGTTTGTCTTCTCCTAAAATGTAATTCTTCCTCCTACTCTTGGTTTCTTGTAAGTAATTATTTTTTGACCCCTCCATCCCTCTTATGCCTCATTTTCATTCATTATTAGTGATATTTAATCTTCAAGTGTTTTCAACCAAAACTTGAAGCTATCAATAGCCAATTTCCACCATTGAAGATTTGTCATTGGTTGTCTTCCTTCCTTCCAAACTCCAATAGATCTTGTTCTTCCTAGTTCTACCCCTCTATAAGATCTTCCCATACTTTCACTAGAGTAATAACTATAGTTTAGATTTGTCTTTTTCTTCATTTTTTTTGTTTAGATTAGTAGTTTATTATGTTTGCTTGATTTAGTTATTAATACTTGTTGTAGTGAGATTGTGTTAGTTTTTAGTTAGTTTTGTCTTATTTGTGTCTAGATTGTCATTTGTGTTTGTGTACTCTATTTTCATTATCTTTTTTTCCTTTTCTTTGTTTCAAATGAATCTAAGGGAGCTTCTAGGCTACTTTGCATTAATTCAAATCCTTCTAATAATTTGCATCTTAAAAGGGGAGTTAATTCTTCCCTTTCTTAGCTAGAATCTTAAATTCTTAGCCTCTTTTTCATCAACTAGACCTATTAAGGGCTCTAAAGAAATGGCTATTCATTGTCCCACAATTGTGCAATCTCATGAGCACTTTTGGATCATTTTGATATCTTTTTGTATCCTTCTAAGGGACGTATATCACTGTCCCTATATTTGGAGAACCCCAACCAAGTTCACAGTTGACTCAAACACATTGCTACAACTATATAGGTGCTTTTGGATCTTCTTTATATTAGTCTGCTACCTCAAACCAAGGCTTTGTTCAAACACATTTTTCATCTTTCAAGGCTTTTTATCATTGTCTCTACATCCAGATAACACCTTGATATTCACATATACAAGTTATAATCTTTTGTGTAGTCATCTTATAGCCTTCTAAGGATCTTAGCTAACTATTTTAACACTTTTCCATCTTTAGAAAAGCCTTTCTATTATTCTCCAACAATTTATTTTTATTGCATAATTGTAGTGTAGGAAAAACTACTCCTTAATTGAATGTATCAATTAAGAGAACTTCTTGCTAACATTACACTCAGGTTTTGTTATCTACTATTTTGATTAAGTAGAGTGATTCTAGATTAAACTATGTATGTTTTTGCATCAACATTTCGGATCATGCTCAATGATCCATCAACGATGTCCTCTTCCTAATGATGGATCATTGAGCATGATCCAAAACGTTGATACAAAAACATACACAGTTTAATCCAGAAGCACTCTACTTAATTCATGGACTATGGAAAACTCATGCCCACAATTACTATTTTGATGTTTAAAACCTACTCTAGGTTTTCACAGAACCACTTAGTGTTCTAAAAAAAATAAAGCAACTAAATTAGATGCTCACTAGAAGAGAAGAAATTAATTGAAATATTGGAAATAGACAACTATATATTGAAATTTAGAAATTGAGTTACAGAAGAGGAAATAGAAGGGAGGAATGGAACCTATCACTGAAAGGAGAGACTCACTTCCCTAGATGACAACATGCCATAGGGACATTTGCACTAAGCGATGGCATCCTCAAATTCTGAAAAATAAAAATCTTCAAGTTTGTACAGACCCAAGACACCTACACAACACATAAATATACAAACAAAACACCCAGTAGCTTCTAGGTAACATAGAATTTAAAATAAATCTAAAAATGCTATGGAAAATTAAACAAAATTGAAATAGATTAGAAAGGAATAAATACACAAAACCTTCATGCATTCAAAATGTTCCCAATCAAGAACACCTAGGAAAGGACAGAGAAAATGGTTGTACTACTAAGGAGATTGCCTCAGTCAAGCCCTAGTTTCAGCCTTTTGACCTCCACAAGCAACGAATGATATACGAAGATGAGAAATAAACTATGTACTCTTATTCTACTTGTGACTAGAGATTAAGATCAACTACAAATGAACATAAACTAAGAGTAGCTTCCCTAGTCTACGAGGAAGAATACCCTTGAACATGCAGCCAGTGCCAAGCAAACAAATGGTGGTCTACACCATGAAACCAAGAGATGGTGGTCTACACCATAAAATGAAAGAAAATAACTACACTATATGCTAACAAATTTAAATATCCAACATTAAATGATAGAATGAAATAGTATTACCAATTTGAATAGTGAGGAGAAGGTTGCAATTCCTCAAGGGCTAGAATCTAGTTTCATAGCCTCAAAATCCCAATAAGAGAGAGCCTTCCAAACACTTAATATGCAAATAAAGATCTCCAAGAGCTAAAAAAGACAACACCACACTCAAGAGGGCATAGAAAATATTTAGTACCTGCACACAAGAGTCTTAACAAATACTTCACAAGAATTCTCACAGGAGAGAGCTAAGAGCATGAGAGAGAGAGTCAGAAAGTTAGATTATCCAAGCATTAGAGATTGAGATAGAATGATTGAACATGCAAAAGAAAGAGTCATTCAAGGGTGAGGAGGCCTTACGAGAATATTCACCAACCTCAAGAGATAATTCAATATGTCCTTGAATAGGTCACTAACCATTTTACATTCGCGGGACACTAGTGTGACATGTAGAAATGATGCTAGACGCTAGCATCTGAGTGAATATTCCCCATAATCTTGTGAATCTTCTCTAGGCTAGGAGAATCACAAATCCATAAAACAAAATTTTGAGAAATTGAGAAAAAGAGGTTGAAAATAAACCTACAACACACAAAGAGGAGGCCGACACCAAAGTGGTCACCAAATGTAGCATCAAATTGCAATGGTATGCTATTTTTGACACTACATTTAGCCCCTAGTTTAGTAGGCTTATGACACTACGTGTATATGAAAGCTAAAGTAGAAAGGAAATAACATAACACAATATACCTTTACAAAAAAAGATATTGTAGAGGATGCAGAGGATTTTTTGAGCAAGGAATGAAGCTCCTAAGATTAGAACCTACAAAACCATAGTGCTAGATAATAAATCTGCACAAAAGGCAGTGTTAGAACCACATATATATAAAATCATACTAAGAGGATTAGATTGGATATGATCTTCCCAAACATCATGGTTTAGAAAGTCATATAATCTAATACACAATCTACCACTATCTAAAACAAACACACATAAGAAAGCAAAAGAAAGCAAAGCAAAAGGGGCATTTCTAGCACACTACAAGAGTGTTTAGGGGAAAATTGGATTTGTTAATGTTCTAGTGTTTAGATGTTTAAATCCGCCTCTCCACTATACATTCAAGGATCTAGGGTCTAGTGGTGAGCACTATCATACCCTAGGTCACTTACAAATGTAGGGAAACTTGGATTAAGAAATTTAATTATCAATTTTCCTTCTCCTATGCTCAATTGACCATTAAAACCCTAATTATACAAATACAGTAACAAATTAATGAATGATGGAAAAAGCTCTTACAAACAGGAGTAAAATACCAAATCATAGAGTACCTATTTTTGGGGTTATGAAGTGGAATAGTTAGGGACACTGGAGCGGGCACCCAAGTCCAAGGTACCAGTTTCTTTGCAAGATCCTAACCTCCTTCCGACACTGATCAGCCCTATAACTTTTGTTTCCCAAAACTCAGATGCAAAGGACACTAGAGTGAGCGCCCAAGTTTTGGAAGTGCTCACGTGTCTGTTTCTTCAGACCTTGAATCCTTGATGCCTGCTAATCCTTCATACAACTCCACTTTTCTCAAATGTGACACATGTAACCTGCAATCACAAGACTTGGTTTGGGGGTTGTGGTGTTTAGAGGCTTGCCTCAATCAAGCCCCAGAGGAAACTTAAGTCTCCGAACACTATTGTTAGATAAAGAGTGCGTGCCCTTGTGAGGCAGAGGCAAAAACTAAAGGAATCAATGATGAAAACACAATATAATGTCACCTTGTAGTGAAGCTCTCATGGGAGGAAGATGCTCTTCATGCCATGAGGAAATTGATGCTCATATATGCAAATATCAACACACAAAACATATAAGTCTGCCCTTGCAACACAATGAAAGCCTTGAATCACCTTGAGAGTGCATGAACATAACAATTGCCATCTAGTTTACAAATGAATGCCTAAACATGCTTCTATATGCAACCACAAACACTCCTGCCAAGATTTTCGTAATTCAAACTTACTGTGTCGGCAAAGGGACCTAATAACGGTCACAAACCGACACCCAGAAATTAGGGCTGCCCCAAAATAGGGCAGGACTAGGGCGCGGGTGCCCAAGTCCTCCCCCCTATTTTAGGTAGGGTACAACTCAAGGGGTCCTCCTAGGTCCAATTTGCCATGGAACCTAGGTCTTATTCCATTGGTCTCACAACCTAATAATCCTCTAAATATAATATTTAATTTGAAATCAAATAAATTTTATTTTTATTTTTAAATAATTTAAACTTTTAAATGAATAAATAAATAAATTTAAGAGAGTACATTCTAGAAACCACATTTATGAAGGCTCACATGGGAAAACTCTTTTCCAAATGAATTTATTGCAATTGGAAAATTTGAATAGAAACATTTATTGGCTAGACTTGACCCCAATTACCCAATCTTCCACCATGTGCTTAGACTTGACTCCTAAGTCTTCCAATTTTTCCAACATGTGCTTGGAAAAAGGGTGTTCTACACAAAGGTTGGATCTCCTATAAATAACATGGAAGTATGAAGGAGAGGGACACATGGAGATAGTTGAGCTTCTTTATTAGTTCTTTTTAGGCGTGGGGAAGAAGGGATGAGAAACTTGTCATGAAAGGGATGCATCGAGATCTCTCATGCAAGTCTACCAGGAATAAGACAACTAGTTTCAAGGTTCCTTCTTCGACACAGATTGTTTGCATGCCCTGTGTGTGCTTTAACATTTTAATGGAGTAGTCTGGCTAGGTTGCTGAGCAAACAAAGCTTTCACTTCTTAGAGCACTCAAAATTTGTAAGTGAAACTCTTCATTTCTTTCTTTTAGAAATTATGTCAAATAGTTTATTGTCTATTCCCATTTAGTAAATCTTAAATTATACAATTAGCATAGAAGGACGAGTCCTTCCTAAGATGGACTTGTTTAGCAGCTAGTTTAATTGTATGTAAGGATGTGGTTGCCTTGTTTGTCCTTCCTCATTTTGCATAAATTACTGGAGTATTTTCAATAGTAATGCCTGTCAAAAATCCACTTCCAATTATGCTTATATGGATGTCTATACTGTGCTCTGAAGTTTACACGCTAGCACTGGTAGGGAGGGTGCATACAAATGGCTGTGGAATTAGACTTTACACCTGCCAGTCACATTTGTTTTTCAACTAATCCATTTTGTGTCTATCCTGCAATCACTGTCGTCCATTAGACCACAATTCTTTTAGGCATTTTATCAAACAGTTCATGTCCCTGGTCTATGCTTCCATATTTTGCATTCATGTCTACCAGGGCACTTGCATCTACAACATCGACAAAATTCCTCCATCCATTATTCTTGATGCCTTCACCTTCCAATCCGATTTCTCCAACTTTGCATGAATCTCACGTGTCTAGGAAGGTGATCGGTCTCCTACATGAAAAGTGCGTATCATTGTATGGCCTTAAATCCAATCGCGTCCAGGGATCCTTTTAATTCCTCTATCATTCACCAATCTCCTTACCATTTGAACCTCAACGCACCTGCCCATTTCTGTGTAGATGTTGGAAAGAAGAACATAAGTTGTGCAGCATTGTTTTTAAATAAAAAAAGGAAGTGTCGCTGTAAATACTCCTAAGCCTATATTTGTATGTGATCTACAGACACCCAGAAAACACATCTGCACAATCACGTAGGTTTAATTGGAATCATAATGATAAAGTTTAGGGTGTCCTCAAGATCGCCAGCACTGTCAAGAAGGTCAATCACGCTACACATAACCATCTACTATAGTTGTAATGCAATAGGGACATTTTTGTTATCATTCGATCTACGTCAGTTTATCATAACTTGATGAATCATTCTGCCAAAATGGAGTACCTTAAGTGCTCTCCCAGAAAGTAGTAGGAACCCCATATTGCAAAGTATGAAATGTGTAAACTGTGTAGCCCAGGTTATATAGTACATTCTCTTCTCTCTATGGTAAACAATATATCATTCCACCACTGCCATAATTGTAGAAAATAGCATATAGTTCTAAGTGTTCCAAAATCGTTGAAGGAAGCTAGTTAAATATGAAGTTCATCTTATGAGATTAAAATAGCATCTATTATGTGTTTAAATACTATTATCAAAAAATAAATAATTCACATGATACTTAACTATATTGGAATCAGAATTTTACCAAGTCCCATCAGGCTGAGCTTAAACAAATGATTTATAAATTTTATTTCAATTTTTTTATCCCTGAGACAACCTTTCTTTGAGGGATTTTGTCAAACAGTTCGCATGGCGTGTCTGAGTTTTCACATTCAGCATATCTATCTACCAGAGAATTTCCAACTATGATATCTGACAAAATCCCTCTTCCATTCTTCTTTGACGGATGACCCTACCCTGTTCCAAGGCTTGAACTTATGCCAAGGCAGTAGCGGCGCAGGGAAAGGTTGTAGAATTTGACTTTACGCCTGTAAATTGCATTTGCTTGAAAGTTTCTGAAGTCTTCTCAACGAATCCATCTTGTGCATATTCTAAAAATCATTATATTAGATGACATCTCTTTGCGGCAAACAGCTCACGTGCTATGTCTATACTTCCACATTTTTATTTGCACGCACACAATTACAACATCTGACAAAAAAAAAATTCCTTCCGTTAGATTGATGGAAGATCATACCCTGTTTTTGAGCGCCCATTTTGGCACAGACAGGGTGAACGCTACCAAAGGTTGAGGGGTTTGGTTTTACGCCTGCCAATTTCAATTTCTCAAAATAATCTAAAAGCCTTTTCAACAAATCCATTATGTGTCGAACCTGCAATTATTGCATTCCATGAGACCACATCTTTTTGAGGCATTTTTTCAAACAGTTTACGAGCCTTGTCTAGGACATCTCATTTCACATACCGGTCGACCAGGGCACTTACAACTATTATATTTGACAAAAAAAAAACCCGTCATTTGCTTTGATGGACATTCATACCCTATTCGAAACTCTCCTTTTGGCACAGACAGAAAGGTCGCTATTAAAGGTTTTGAAATTTGTCTTTACACGTGCTAGTCACATTTGCTTGAAAAATTTCAAGAGCCTTTTTAACCAATCCTTTTAGAAGGTCTATGAAGCAGTTTTGTATTTTTAGTCTGTTGTAAGTAATACTATTAGTAACATTCAAGCCGTACCAAGGGAAATAAAATACCATAAATCTTTAACTTAGTTGTCAATGAATTGACTGGTCAAGCACAACTTGCCTAAATACTAAATTAGCCTAGATGGTTACAAATTGAAGTAATGGTAATATTTGTGTAATGTTTGTATGATTGATAATTTGAGAAGTGATAACCTTCTAAAAGAGTAATAATTCCTTGAGGAATTTAAACTTAGTCTAATTGTATCAATTTCTTATCTTTGTTACCTCTGATTAAACAAATAATCAAACTTTGTTAATGAATCCTCTTTTAAGACATATTCAATCTTTTAGATACATTCATGAGCACATAGGATACATGTTAAAGTTCATTGTACCAAGTATAAATGAAGTGTACTTTCATTAGGTGTTAATAGTTTGGTGTATGAATGGTCCTTTCCTTGCATGTGCTAAGAAATAACTTGCTTAGTGTTATAATTTTAAATCTTATCATTTGAGTAGAGAAATATGTTATGGTTTCATTAACAAGTAGTTCTAAATAATATCTTTTATTCTTGCCTCTTAAGTCAATCTTAGTAAGGAATGAGGTTACTAGTTTACCATTATATAAAGCTTATGCAAACTTTATCTTCTTTAACTTAGGATTTGGATAGGTTAAATTCAAGTGGTTTAAATCATTAATCGATGTGAGGTCTTCTGTTTACTTTTGTAAAAATGAGGTAGTATTAATACTTAGATTTTTAAACTCACCCTTCGATAAATGTGAATTGCAACATTGGAAGTAGTGCTAAGTATGGTTACAACTTAGGTCAAACATAGTATGGTGTTAAGTAGCATAATTCCCTTTCAAAAATACTTGTGAAAGTTAGGCTCTCCCCTATTTAAATACCTTGTGAAATCTCAGGACTCTAGGTAACTGTTGTGAGATAGTTAAATGTTAAGAGTTATGTTTCCTCATAGTTCAGAGAGAAATTGTGAACTAAAACTATTAATGGAATGATGTCCAATTGGGACTTGATTTTGGAATTAGGTCATGAAAAAACTATTAGAGAATTTAAAGCTTTCACAAAATATGGCAGTGCGAAACATAGAGGTGGTTAAAAGTTGACTTCAAGCCTTTGTCATGCCTTTGTCAAACTAGAACTTGAAATCATCCATGCATTCTTTAGGAAGCCTCTTGATTAAGAAGAGGTTTTGGGAAAGTGAGTTGGCATCTTTCTTCTCTCAAAATTGATTGAAGAGGGGTCAACCAAGTGAACCCAACTTTCAATTAACTTGAGGGCCTAGAACTATTGAACCATGAACAAGTGAACAAAAGGCCACATTTTTAATAGTATCGTTGTAGTTATTGCACAAATTTATAATATTATTGATAGAAGAAAAAATAACATTATACAATTCAAAGTAATTATGGAAATAGATAGTCAATTTCGATTAAGCATTTTGACAATTGAACACATATGAATTTGTGTTAATCTTTGAGTAGGATTAATTGTTAGCAAGTAATGAGAGTAAACCAATTTTATTTTATATTGTTGGTATCCTTCGTAAATAAATTTGGATGTAGAATGAGTTGTAAGGCTAAATCTATTAGATAATTGGATATGGGATTTGTTTAAAAGAATGAATTTGATGAATTTATTGAAATAATATTGAATTAGTAGTTTTAGTATGTTGACTTAGGAATCAATGATTCCATGTTTGGATTTAGACTAAATCTGATGTACATTATCATTTGAATAGTTTAATTATGAATTGATGTAAGTATCTTTCTAGTTTTATGCTTTAAGAAATTGATTTAATATCTTCTAGTCCTAGTCATTTTGTATAAGTAAAAAGATCAAGTATCTTTTCCATACCTTACATGCATTATGATTAAAAAAGTATCTGTTATCAATTTGTTTAATTGAGATTATACAAGTTTTCCTTTCAATTAGCTAGGTAAACTTTAAACAAACATCCAAACATAAACCAAATCACAGTGTTCAATTTTTATGGTACTTCTATGTCACGTTTATAGGTAATACCATCGCGTTGAACCAAGTACCTCACACCTAACATAGTTGCAATAATGACGTCTGGGCACCATCCCTCTAAATCATTGAGGAGTAATAAGGAACATGTCAAATTTAAATCCACAGGAAGGGAAAATCTCCTCGGATATCTCATTAAGAAGATTAACTAAAAGGAAAAGATGAGTCTATTGAAATAATGATTACCATGATGCTCATTTAGAAAACCTTTCAAGGTACTAATAGAAAATGAGGCTTATTGACACGTCAGTCTAAATCGGAGATGACATGTGAAATGTCAGATAGGGCAACTAGGCTGATCTAGAAATGCTATCTATTGCATGCTCTCACCTCGCCCTAGTAGATCATGGTGAAAGTACTAGGGGATCGGGAATGGACTTAGTCAAGAGATTTCCTAATTTGGCTTGAGGGAGTAAACTAGATTTCATGGGTAGGCACCTCATAGGGATTCCTCCACACTAGGACTAACTGACAAACACCCTTGTAGGTGTTTGTGGTAGTGGACTAATTTTTGTCCATGTTTCACCGAGTGGGTGGCAATCGACGAAGAACTGTCTGGGGCAGGGAATAACCCTAGAAAGGGCTAGATACCCACTCACAGTTACATCAAACATAGTGCAAAACATAACTACATATTTGCATTCCCCATGTTAGTTGCATCTGAAGGACGGGGCCTTGATCCCGTGGATACAGGTTATGTAGGTAGTCTGGACGGTGAAGGATGCCCCCAGTACTTAGGTCCCCCAGATGTAGGGTGTTCTTTTATAGTTTCTATGTAGTGATTTTTAAGTCATGTTAACCTGAGATTGTCTAGTTTTGTGCAGATGAAAAGGATACAGTCACTAAGGAGAAAGCAAGTTGTCAGAAGTGAATACAGGATGTAACGAAGAAATTAAGGTATATGTGATCCATTGTTCTTTATAGGTTATCTTGCAATGTACCCTCTCTTCACTAGATTTAGAATTGGTGATCCTTCAGAACTTGATAATTTTAGAAAACTAAATTCATGTTCGTCTCAACTCTATAACATGCATTGAGTAAGCTTTAGAATTAATAGTAAAATTTCATGAATCTGCATTTCTTGTATCTGTTAGATCAGAATTTTTATTTTCTCGGTATTTTCAAATTCAGAGGAAGTAATATTCTTAAGGATGAGTTAGGTCCTTACATATGGTATGAGAGACTTTGGTTTGGACACTAGGCCTGATGGTCCGCTAACCTAAAGCATGGTCAGAATTAAGACACAAGGCTAATAGTATTCCCCCTCTTGCGATCTAATGATCGTCTAGTTAATGATAAACATGGATAGAAACATGAAAAGGAAAGGAAATGATAAGGTCGTAAGTAAACCCTCCCTAGAGGGTGAAGTGGATAGCTTGATGAGAATAATGGTATGTGTAACGAGACAACAGTAGTTGGGTACATGACAGCCATAAGACTTGTGAAGTGGATATCATATTCTGTGGCTAATTCCTCTTGTGACATATCATAATCTTTTTAGAATGGCATGCCCTGGGTTGTATGGGGGCATGTGACTATTCATGTGGATTTTTGATATGGAATTATGATAAGGTTGTTTCAAGTTGTGTGGGGAATGCTTAATGTGACATGGCAATTATCATTGTTCTCTATGTGGTTTGAGACCACTGTACAATTTAGATGTTTGAGTGATAGAAGTCCACCTAGTTTCCATACTCCCCTTAGGTGGTCTTATTGTAAGGATACATGGTGATTGTAATGTGCAAATTTTATGAGATTGTTGCATTATTTATTATTGTGTTAAAGATTTTACTTAAGTGTTAAGCTAGCAATGTTTTATTTCTTTATTTAAATTTTGAGATGGTCATTTTGCCTCAAGGACTTGTTCTTTGTTGAACTTGGGATGTTGCAATAGTTTCTATCTTTGATCTTCACTTCTTCTTATCTTGTTTTATTCTAATTAAGGATTTAACTTATGGACTTGTTTTACATGATCCTTCTTGATTTGAGGCATTTTTTGTTTTACAACTGTTGGCATGTGTGGAGTAATGTGACTTCTATAAAACTTCCATTTATAGGTAGGGCCCTGACAGGTTGTATGGGGGAATAGGTGTCCTGGGGGATTCTATTGTGAGGATGGGGGTTGCAAATGGGACTGGTATGGGATAGTCATAATCCATCCATCTCCCCTAGACCTATGAGTGTGTTTCTTGCATACCTCCCTCTTGGAGAATAACATCTTAAATGAACACAAGCAAAGTATTCGGAAAAGTGAGGAGGGGTCCTTGAGAGAGCCTTGAGACCATCTTTCTCTTTCGATTCCTTGGTACTACAGGATTAATGATATTGGTTTCCTTTGGAGGTGAAACTATATGTTTTTATGGCTAACTGGATGATGTACTAGAGACAGCTACTGACTTTTGGGAAACTGATGTCATTCATGGACTCCTAGTTTGAGAAGCAACTATCAATTTTGTGATGCTAGCACTACTTTTGGATAACAAGCCCTAAGGTGGTATTAATTGATGCAACAGTTGCAAAGACAGAGCTGGGTGGAAAGTTTGGAAGAGTTGTTGATGTGGCAGTCTCTACAAATAGGGATACATGACCACTAAGAATTGTTACCTTTCACTTGAGTATTGATGTGTTTCCTTGAGCATGAATTCATTTTAAGAGTAATGTTTATATGATATTGGAATAATGGAAGTCATTGGTACTCAGAAGAATCCCTAGGGTGGATTACTTGTACCCAGCCTTGCCAAAAACTGAGGTGTGTACAAGTTGATATTGTGTATCCTTGTTGACATCCTCAACACAGTTCATGGGCAGGTACTGTGGTCTCTAGGAAGTGACTCATGGACCCGTATTAATCCCGAAGGAGTCAAAAGTATCTGGCCAGAGCATAATGATTCTTATCCTATTTAGCCTGTATGGCTGTTGTGTTTACCTATTGAATAAAATTTTGATCCATTTGACCAGTATAGGGCATTTGGCCATTATTTTGGAGAATTCTACAAAATCAAAAAGTGTAATTCAAAGTTGTTGATAGAGGAACTAGGAGAAGACAAATATGATGTCCTTAAAGAAGAACTGAAAAATGCAAAAAGAAAAATGAGGAACTGAAAGTAGAGTTGACATTGTTTGAAGATATTGAAGACTTGAAGAGTTGGAATGGAGGAATAGAAGGAGGTTTGAAAGAATTGAAAAGGGAGAATAGTTTGCAAAAGAGTGAAATAACAGGATTCAAGGAACATGTTAATCAGTTGGAGAAGTTGTAGAGAAGAAAATAAAAACTTGAAATCTAAGCCTGAACTTTTGATGTTTAGTGATGTTGCAGAAGTTTCTTTAGAAAATGAAAGTGAAGATAACAGTGTGATTGAACTGCATTTACCAGTTTACCCAAAGGACAGAAGAGCCTGGTTGGCTTTATTTCAGTATGCCCTATTTTGGACACTTTAGCCCAGATTGGCTACTTCCTGAGTACTCAGATTGACTAAGAGAATATAATTCTTCTAATCTATAGTGGTGCATCATTACTCTTGGATTCTAGCACATGTTGGAGTAAACTTCAAACGTAACTAAAAATTACGATAATAATGGATTACCAAGGGAGAATCTATGAACCTAAATTTTTATTTACCGCACTTAGAAAGTTGATTTATCTTTGATGATGGAATCTTAAAGTGAATTACAAGCATTGTAATAACAACAAAAGAGATTTTAAAATGGGAGAAAATTAAGGATATGAATAATAAGATCCGATAGTTGAACCTTGAGTTCGGTAGGATTTTCATTATGATCAAGTATGATCAAAAGGAAAGGAGGACAATAAATGTGACCATCTTATGTAGGAGATAAACTAACTTGAAGGTTGATTAGGAAGATAACTCAGTATAAAGAAAGAAAATTATTTAATGGCAACATTGGATAGGATCAAATATATCTATGAATATTTTACTCTCTATGATAGAAAATAGTCAGGAACCAAAGTGAGGAGCAAGTGTACTTATATTTATTACGGACTAAGTTAAGAGCCTTCTTATATGGAAAGGAATCTCCTAAAAAGACGTTAGAAAGTAATAATATTTTGATTCTCGCAATTTATATGATAATAATTTGACCCCTTGACATTGAATCTATTTTGGAATACTTTCGCTTCATTTGCTCTTTAATATACCATTCTCATAACGAATCCATGAGCATGGGAGATGTTTTACCTTAATCAGTTCACATGTGGAATGACACACATTTGATGACTCCATTTCATGATATAAATAGTGAAAAAGTTATACTAACTAGTTATGATAATAACGTGCTTAATGATGACACTCTTGCAAGTTAGATTTATTCTTTAATACATTTATTCAGTTGTTGTTGCATTTAAAAGGCTCCTAAAGATAGTTATGAGGGATTTGCTTACATGATGAAGTAATGATTTTAAAATGGTATCTTTCATAACTTATGATCATTTATTTTGCAAGTACTCTATGATGAATTGTTGCATACCAACATGACAATCTTAGAAGCATGGCTAAACAACACCATGATTAATATCACAACACAATATGTCTAACAACCTCTACAAGTGTTTATTCTAGACACAGAAAATTTGAATGAACGAGTATACTGTAATAATCAACATTCCCTACTCGAGAACAAGCTGCAAGGATATGCTCAATCAGGTTTGAAAAGTTAAAGTAGTTTCTTAAACTCACACTGTCATGATAATACATAGATACTTTATCATTTTGGAACCTAGTAGATTTTTTTATTATGAACTATAACTTCAATGATGTTTTGCATCGGGACGATGCAAAGTTTAAGGGGGGAAGTATGTCACAACCTAATAATCCTCTAAATATAATATTTAATTTTAAATCAAATAAATTTTTATTTTTATTTTTAAATAATTTAAACTTTTAAATGAATAAATAAATAAATTTAAGAGAGTACATTCTAGAAACCACATTTATGAAGTCTCACATGGGAAAACTCTTTTCCACATAAATTTATTGCAATTGAAAAATTAGAATAGAAACATTTATTGGCTAGACTTGTCCCCAATTACCCAATCTTCTACCATGTGCTTAGATTTGACTCCTAAGTCTTCCAATTTTTCCAACATGTGCTTGGAAAAAGGGTGTTCTACACAAGGGTTGGATCTTCTATAAATAACATGGAAGTATGAAGGAGAGGGACACATGGAGATAGTTGAGCTTCTTTATCATTTTTTTTAGGCGTGGGGAAGAAAGGATGAGAAACTTGCCATGAAAGGGATGCGTCGAGATCTCTAATGCAAGTCTATTAGGGCTAAGACAATTGGTTTCAAGGTTCCTTCTTCAACACAGATTGTTTGTGTGCCCTATGTGTGCTTTGACATTTTGATGGAGTAGTCTTGGCTGGGTTGCTGAGAAAATAGAGCTTTCACTTCTTAGAGCACTCAAAATTTGTAAGTGAAACTCTTCATTTCTTTCTTTTAGAAATTCTGTCAAATAGTTTATTATCTATTCCCATTTAGAAAATCTTAAATTATACAATTAGTAGTGCCATCACCAATTCTTTTATTTCAAGTGTTAAGGATGAATTCTAGGTTTAATCTCTCAAATGTTCAATCGTGCAATGGATTCTGAAAGTATGGAATACAAATATTTTATCTTCTAGCAGAAGGCTTGTTCTATTAGCATAGAAGGATGAGTCCTTCCTAAGATGGACTTGTTTAGAAGCTAGTTTAATTGTATGTAAAGATGTGGTTGCCTTGTTTGTACTTCCTCATTTTGCATAAATTACCAGAGTATATTCAATAGTAATGCCTACCAAAAATCCACTTCTAATTATGCTTATATGGATGTCTATACCCTACTCTAAAGTTCCCACGCTAGCACTGGTAGGGAGAGTGTATACAAATGGCTATGGAATTAGACTTTACACCTACCAGTTGCATTCATTTTTCAACTAATCCATTTTGTGTCTATCCTGCAATCACTGTCGTCCATTAGACCACAATTCTTTTAGGGGTTTTATCAAATAGTTCATGTCCCTAGTCTATGCTTCCACATTTTGCATACATTTCTACCAAGGCACTTGCATCTACAACATCAACAAAATTCCTCCATCCGTTATTCTTGATGCCTTCACCTTCCAAGCTAATTTCTCCAACTTTGCATAAATCTCACGTGTCTAGGAAGGTGATCGGTCTCCTACATGAAAAGTGTATATCATTGTATGGCCTTAAATCCAATTGCATCTACGGATCCTTTTAATTCCTCTATCATTCACCAATCTCCTTACCATTTGAACCTCAACGCACCTACCCATTTCTACATAGATGTTGGAAAGAAGAACATAAGTTGTGCAACATTCTTTTTAAATAAAAAAGGAAGCGTCGCTGTAAATACTCCTAAGCCTATATTCGTATGTGATCTACAGACACCTAGAAAACACATATGCACAATCACGCAGGTTTATTGGAATCATAATGATAAAGTTTAGGATGTCCTCAAGATCGCCAGTACTATGAAGAAGGTCAACCATGCTACACATAACCATCTACTATAGTTGTAATGCAATAGGGACAATTTTGTTATCATTCAGTCCACTTTGTTTTATCATGACTTGATGAATCATTCTACCAAAATGGAGTACCTTAAGTGCTCTCCCAGAAAGTAGTAAGAACCCCATACTATTAAGTATGAAATGTGCAAACTGTATAGCCCAGGTTATATAGTGCATTCTGTTCCCTGTATGGTAAACAATATATAATTCCACCATTGCCATAATTGCAGAAAATAGCATATACTTCTAAGTGTTCCAAAATCATTGAAGGAAGCTGGCTAAATATGAAGTTCATCTTATGAGATTAAAATAGCATCTATTATGTGTTTAAATACTATTATCAAAAAATAAATAATTCACATGATACTTAACTGTATTGGAATTAGAATTTTACCAAGTCCCATCAAGTTGAGCTTAAACAAATGATTTATAAATTTTATTTCAATTTTTTTATCCCTGAGACAACCTTTCTTTTAGGGATTTTGTCAAACAGTTCGCATGCCGTGTTTGAGTTTTCACATTCAGCATATCTGTCTACCAGAGAATTTCTAACTATGATATCTAACAAAATCCCCCTTTCGTTCTTCTTTGACAGATGACCATACCCTGTTCCAAGGCTTGAACTTATGCGAAGGTAGTATCAGCGTAGGTAAAGGTTGTAGAATTTAACTTTACACCTGTAAATTGCATTTGCTTGTAAGTTTCTAAAGTCTTCTCAATGAATCCATCTTGTGCATAGTCTAAAAATCATTATATTAGATGACATCTCTTTGCAGAAAATAGCTCATGTGCCCTGTCTATACTTCAACATTTTTATTTGCACACACACAATTACAACATCTGACCAAAAAAAAATTCCCTACCATTAGATTGATGGAAGATCATACCCTATTTTTGAGCACCCATTTTGGCATAGATAGGGTGAACACTGCCAAAGGTTGAGGGGTTTGGTTTTACACCTACCAATTTCAATTTCTCAAAATAATCTAAAAGCCTTTTCAACAAATCCATTATGTATCGAACCTCCAATCATTGCATTCCATGAGACCACATCTTTTTGAGGCATTTTGTCAAATAGTTTACGAGCCTTGTCTAGGACATCTCATTTCACATACAGGACGACCAGGGCACTTACAACTATTACATTTGACAAAAAAAAAACCCTGTCATTTTCTTTGATGGACATTCATACCCTGTTCAAAACTCTCCTTTTGGCACAGACAAAAAGGTCACTATTAAAGGTTTTGAAATTTGTCTTTACACATGCTAGTCACATTTGCTTGAAAAATTTCAAGAGCCTTTTTAACCGATCCTTTTAGAAGGTTTGTGAAACAGTTTTATATTTTTAGTTTGTAAGTAATACTATTAGTAACATTCAAGCCGTACCAAGGGAAATAAAACACCATAAATCTTTAACTTAGTTGTCAATGAATTAACTGGGTAAGCACAACCTGCATAAATACTGAATTAGCCTAGATGATTGTAAATTGAAGTAATGGTAATATTTGTGTAATGTTTGTATGATTGATCATGGGGGAACATAACACATAAGAGAAGGTCACATAAGTGAGCATAGGTATGCTATGACAAAGGTGGTCAACAGGGTTAGAAATACTTACCTATGTATACAATAGAACTAGTGGTTGTTGTCGAGCAAGTCATCTTCCTCCCAATCTCAAATGCACAACAAAAGGGGAACATAAGGTACAATTTCCCAACTAAAATTATCATCCTTTACTTCTTTGGCCTTGAGCTCTTCTTTGTTTGATTCAATGTTAGATGGTGAAATATTCTCTTATTGTAGTGGTGTATTATTTCAAGCCAAGGCTTGTCTTCTCTTCCTTCTTTCTCTTGCTTGTTTGTTTCTTTGTTTTTTATTAGTAATGTTTTCAAAAGGAATCTCATATTTTTCCATCAGTTTCTCAGAAGAAGTAGATATGTGATTAACTCGTGGTGCTGCATTGCTTTATTTTCCATAGATATCTCCTGATCCTTTTAAGGATGCTGGAGGAGGAACCTCAATGAATATCCCCTTACCTTTCAGTCTAGGAAGTTCTTGTAATGCAGGTTGTTCTTTATTTGTAGTATTTTGAATAGGGGGTCTAACCAATTTTGATAGTAATTGTGCTTTGTAACGTCGATATCCCAAGAAAGTTTGATCTGTTCGTGGTTCAGGTTCTTTAGTAGGTTTGGGCCAAAAGTAGTCAGGGATGATGTTTATCTAGATAACCATAGGTTACCATCGACTATGGTGAGTAGTTCGTATAGACCTATGGTTAGGAAATTTTAAGCATTGGTGAAGGGTTGAGGGGATACCTTTCATAGCCTTGAGCCATTGGTGGCCCAATTTTAGATGGAAGAGGTCAGATGTAGGGATGATATCAAATGATTGTTCTAAAGCTTTGTCAAGCACCTAGATCATTAAAGTAATCTTCCCTAAGGCCAGAAGGAAAGCTCCATTATGTGTTTTTATCATGTCTATAGGCTCATAAGTTTCTTACATATTAATTTATGTTAATAAAGGAACTATTCCGTAGCAATGTTAGTCAATTTGGATCAACAAGGGCTCCTCTTACCCGAGTCTCCATTATGTTCACAATAATGTAAAGAGGACCTTCAATGTCCCCCACTATTTTATCTCATGGTGCAAATATTATTTTTGGTTCAGGGGTCTTCCTTTTCTTGTCTAGTCATGGAAAGACCATAGTATTGTTTTTATGATGAGAAGCCATAGATGTGAGACTATTTCGCACTAACACACTTGTTTGAGGGAAACAGGTACTAAAAGACACAAAGAGTCCACAACAAACATAGTGGATAGGAGGAAAAATTACTACACAACAAGGCAAAGTTAATGATTTTAAAGGTTTCATAAATAAGGTGTATAAACACTTAGTGTTGAAATACACACTGTGTAATTACAAATATGCCAATTTTCACACAATTATGTGAAATGAAGAAAAATTTTCAAATGACCAATGAATGTATGCTTCAAAATGAATTTAGGATCTATAATGAAAGAGGTTTATGATGAATGCAAGGACTTAAAGCAAAACTATGCTTTCTTATTAACCTAAAATGCTCAAATTTTTGACTTTTTTCAATGTAAATGCATAAAAAATGTTATAAAATTATGCACTATGATGGGTGAATGGAATCTAATCTGATTTAATGTGTAAAATAACCCAGATCAGATTTAAGAATGATGCCAACATGCTACAATGCTCAATGCAAAGTCAAGATGAATGAATATGCTTGTTTTTGTTGAAATACACAATGTGTAAATGCAAAATTTGAAATCTAAATGCAATAAAACACAATGAAAAAACACTATAGTCAAAAATTAGATTTGAAAGAGTGTTAAAATAAGTAATAAAACCTGAAACAAGATTTTAATTACAAACCGTAGTTTTTGAAATTACTAGGTTATATTAAAAATGTAAAATTTCAAGCAAAACCCTAGCAAATGAGAGATGCAAATGCAAGGTAAATGATGATGTAAAGATGAAATGCTATAATTTATCTTAGATCTGATATAAATATTAGAAAATTAAATTTTTTCAATTATATGCAAGAAAAATGGAGCAAACTATGTCTTAATGCAAGCTAAAAATGATTTTTTTTTTTCAAAATTTTCAATTTTTATGCAAGATTTTCAAAATATATGATGATGAAAATGATATGTATGATTGAAAATCTATTTTACAAGACTCAGAAAGATGCAATGTTCAGCAAAAACACAGTTTCACCAAAATGTAATGTATGAAAAATCGGGATGATAAAATATATGTTAATTGGATTAAGTCAAACCCTTCTTTCACACATTCATTTAAGGACATAGATTCAGCTAAGTCACTACTGATGATAGAGGACTCAACTATAGGTCTGATGTCACTATGAGATGATAGGAAAGATAGAATAGATTGCTATTTTGTTAAAACTCTAATCTAATTATGCCTTAAACCCTAATTATGTGATTTTGGATATAGATGGACAAAACACAACAAATGATCGCACTACAAGGCACTAAATGCATATTAGAAACATGCTAGGATTTAGATTATGGAAAGTGGAAGCTTCAGGGACACTGGGGTGGGTGTCCAAGTCCAATAGACAATGTTTTCTGTAGATCTGGAACTGTAAGATGATGTCAACAACAACCTACTTCAAACTTTTCAGAAACAACAATCAGGACACAGGTGCAAACATCCAAGTCCATAAATGAATATTCTTTCTTGTTTTTATCAGATCTTGAATCTTTATCCTCTACTCTGATCTCCTGCAACTCCTCCCCACAAGATTCCACACCTGTAACCTGTAATCACAAGAGAGGGGTTGGGGTTGTGGTGTTTAGGAGCTTGCCTCAGTCAAGCCCTAGAATGGCATTCAAGCCTTCCAACACCATTTTTAGACAGAGTGTGTGTCCTTGGTGGACAAAGGAAAAAGAAAATGATAAGATAGATTGATTGGAACACAAAGTAGATATCACCTTGGTAGGTGTGAAACCCTCACGGAGATGAAGAACCTTCAAATCATGAGGAGATGGATTGATAAAGCCAAATCTACAACAAACACATGCAAACACAACACAATATTGCTCTGCAACACAATGAAAGCCTTAAATATCCTTAGCATAAGTTCACAAGTTTGCATTATCCATCTAGGTGTAAAATGAAGTCCTAAACATGTTATATATGCATTCCCTCTAATATTCATAATTCAAATTGAAAAGGCCGACAAAGGGAAACCTCTTAATGGTCACTTTACCAACAATTTAAATTTGGGTCCCATCAAAATAAGTTTGGACTAGGGCACAGGCACCCAAGTCTAGGGGCCTATTTTGGGACTTGATTAAGCTTAAGATGCACCCCTAGGCCCCATTTGACATGGGTTTCAGGGAATTTTTCTCCAAGATTCATTTTTAACATGCATGATTAAATCTAAGGGACCCAGGAGCTAAACCTAGGAGGTAAAAGTCCTAGGGGGACATTTTATGACATAACAATTACTAAGATTAATGATATGAGAGCACAATGTAAAGCATGTGGTATTGATAAAAAGGACATTCAATTAATCTATAATGTATAAAACAAACTTGGTCCTGAATATGCATCTTTTGTTTGTAGCTTTCATACTCATCGACTAACTATGGGATCTGCCTATACTATGCCTTCATTTGCATCTTTTCTTAATGCATGGACAATAAAATCTTCTTTCTATGGGTCTCATAAAGCGAGCACAGACTTAGGCCTTGTTGGCTAGTTAGCTGATGCAGAGAGCGCGATGGAAACTCAACCAATCTGCAATCGGCCAGACCCGAGCTATGTCTTGGTGATAACTTCCCTATCGGCCAAACAAACTACTATCGGATCCCTCCTTTTCTTTCTTGTCGATCACTTTAGTCCTTCTGATGACCATGACTTCCAATGAATTAACCTCAATGGTTAATCACCTGTGTTGGCCAGACTTCCCACTTCGGTCAGACTTCGATCCTCTGTTTCGATGGCTCACCTCACTCCGATGAGCTTTGACCCGTCAGTGAGACACTTCTTATCGGTGTACCTTTCTTCTCGTTCACCGAAGCCACAACTCACGCCAATCAACTACCTCACCTCCGTCGGTGGGACTCTCAAACTTCTCTTTGATGTCTATATCGGCAACACACTCCCCATCGGCAACTGTTTACGAACTCCAACCGACACCCCGTCTCACGCCGATGAACTCCTCATTGGTGACACTTCGCAACAGTCACCTCGATCGGTGAAACCTTATACTGTCGGCCCAATGTAATTTCCTCAGCCCGATGCCTCTAGTCACGTTGATGCACATACTTCACTATGCAATGCGTGGGGTCCACCATCTCGATAGGTTTTCTGAACATGCGATTGTATGTGTCTCCGACACCATACCAGTCTTTGGCAAGATGCGCACTGTTGTCACCGATGCCTACTCATTGGATAGAAATCATCTATTGGAAGGTCTTCAAAAAGCTACCCCGACGATCTGTGTTACGCCGATGGACTCCAAGGTACTTTGTGACGACCTGATACCAAAAACCCTTCGACAGAACAATGGAATTTGGCTGACTCATGTATCAAACCCTCGACCACTTATATCAATCTGGTCCCAAATCAACACCATTCACTTCACATCGATTTCTCGACTAGCCACATGAAGATGCCTAGTCGAACCTGATTGAGTTTCCTGGATTCCTGGGTGAGAACGTGGAAAACTTGAAACCTAGATAGCTTTCCTCCATCACACCGATAATGTACATGACTTCAGTGGATAGAGGAAAGGGCTGCCATTTATCGATCAAACCCTAACTTCTAGATTACAAACCAGTCTCTACAGAAATAACAATATTCCACCATCTACACACTATAGGAACACTAGGAACTAACAGCTAGCATCTAATTAAGGGCATGAATGTATAAGATCTTAACAGAGATATCAAACACCAAGAAGACACAGACAAAACAATAGATATATCACACCCAGAAAACTCTTATTATTCATTCATCAAGTCTTCGCTACATCACACACATTTCTCCCCCCTGTGTTGCATACAGCTTGCCTCTTGAAAAGATGTAGAGACAATAGTTATTTCCCTCCAACTGTGCGAACTGATATTCAAATCAGTTAGCCAATGGCTGTACCCTTCATACAAGCAAAACCACATGTTTGCCTTGCACAATTACATCAATGGGACCAAATTGACCCCTTAAGAGCCTTATGAAACAATAAAAGAAAATATGGCCCTGCACTACAGAGAAGGTGCTCCTGCACCATACTCCCCTTGCAGGAAAAAATCAAGTCCCTTGAGTTGCTAACTGCTTAAGTGTCTTCCCATGCTTCAAAATATCCATTTCACTCATCCAGATTGCCTCTAAATCAGGAAGATCCTGCCACTTGACCAAGTAGTCTTTGTACACACCCTTTCTTGTCTTCTTGACAATTTTGGAATCTAAAATGCATTCCAACTGTAAAGGCTTACTTGGAGGTAAATCCTTAATCCAATTAGCATCTGCATCCACCACATCTGATCCAATTTCACCATGTAATGGAGGTCCAAAAGGATAAAGATCACAAACATTGAAAATAGAAGAGATACCAAGACCAGATGGTAACTCAATCTCATATGCATTTGGACCAAATTTGTGCACTATTTTGCATGGCCCAATCTTCTTCATCATGAGTTTAGTTGGTTGTCCTTTTGGTAACCTTTCTTTCCTCAGATATGCCATTACTAAATCTCCAACGTTGAACTGAACCTCTCTTTTCTTCAAATCTACCCTTTCTTTGTACTTTGTGACTATTCTTTCCAATTGCAACTTGACTTGGTCATGGACTGTTTTCATGGAAGTAGCAAAATCTTCACCAAGTGCACTCCTTTTATCCCATCCTTGGAGATCCTTCAATTCAAGTGGCCCCCTTGGGTGAAAACCATAAACTACCTCAAAAGGACTTTTACCAGTACTCCTATTCACTGAATCATTGTAGGCATATTCAGTCTGACTGATAACTAAATCCTATGCTAAACCATGCTATTTTGTAAGGTATCATAGAAGGTTTCCAAGGGACCTATTGACTACTTCAGTCTAACCATCAGTTTGTGGATGGTAGGCTGATGAAAAGGACAACTGTGTGCCCAACTTCTTCCACAAGGTCCTCCAGAAGTGACCTACAAACTTTGAATCCCTGTCTGTTACAATTGACAATGGCAAACCATGTATTCTTACTACCTCTCTGAAAAACAAACCTGCAATATGAGATGCATCATTTGTGCATTTACATGGCACAAAATGAGCCATCTTGCTAAATCTATCAACAATAACAAACACACTATCCACCCCTCTGACTGTTCTAGGTAACCCAAGTACAAAATCCATACTTATACTTTACCAAGGCTTGTTGGGAATAGGAAGGGGCTGGTATAGACCTGCATTTGAAGACACACCCTTGGCCCTTTGACAAATTGCACAACTAGCAACATACCTTCTCACATCAGATTGCACCTTTGGCCAGAAATAGAATCTTGTAACTTGTTCCAGTGTTTTGTCTAGGCCAAAATGTCCTCCCAAAGAACCATTACGCTTCTCCTTAATGATATTGTCCCTCATGGAACACTTAGGAATACACAACAAATTGCCCTTAAACAAAAGACCTTCCTGTAATACAAAATCTAAATATACACCATGGAATGTGTTAGCCAAATTCACACAAACATCATAAGCCTCTTTGAAATTTGAATCCTCTTTGTACAATTCCTTCAAACAATCAATACCCATGCTTTCTAACTAAATTTCTTGAACAATAAGCAACCTCCTACTTAAAGCATTAGCCACTTTATTAGAAACACCTTTCTTGTGCTTAATTGTGAAGGTATAAACTTGTAACTGTTCCACCCATTTAACATGTCTATGGTTCAATTTTTCTTGACTATTTAGGAAACTAAGAGCATGGTTGTCAGTGAAAACATTGAATTCTTTTGGTAGTAAATAATATCTCCATTTTTTCAGAGCTTGCACCATTGCATAGAGCTCTAGATCATAGGTAGAATACCTCTGTTTGGCCTCATTTAGCTTCTCTGAAAAGAATGCAACTGGGTGTCCTTCTTGGCTAAGAACAACACCAATAGCTTGCTTTCTTGCATCACACTCAACAACAAACACCTTATCAAAATCAGGAAGTACTAAAGTAGGTAACTCAGCTACCTTTGTTTTCAACAACTCAAAGCCAACATCGGCTTCCATTGTCCATTGGAATCTACATTTGACTCCACCCTTGATGGTGTTGAGGATGGGAGCACTAATGTGACTGAAACCTCTAATAAACTTCCTGTAAAAAGTTGCCAATCCATGGAAACTTCTTACTTCTCCAACTGTCTTAGGAGTAGGCCAATTTAGAATAGCCTCAACCTTAGAGGGATCCATTTTCAAACAACCATTAGAAATCACAAGTCCAAGGTATACAAGTTCTGTTTTCATGAACTCACACTTGTCTAAGTTGATCATCAACTTGTGCTCATGTAGCTTCTCCAACACCTAGCCAACATGCTTCATATGCTCTTCTTTTGTTCTGTTGAAGATTGGTATGTCATCAAGATAAACAATAACAAATTTGCTAATGAATTCAACTAATACCTCATTCATCAAGCGCATAAATGTACTTAGAGCATTGCTAAGACCAAATGGCATAACAAGCCATTCATAAAGACTCTCATTAGTCTTGAAAGCAGTCTTCCACTCATCTCCCTGCCTTATTCTGATCTGGTGATAACCAGATTTCAAATCAATCTTGGAATAGTAGCATGAACCACCAAGATAGTCCAACAGATCTTCAATTCTTGGCATAGGAAATCTATACCTTATGGTGATCTTATTAATAGCCCTTGAGTCTGTACATAATCTCCACTTTCCATCCTTTTTAGAAGCAAGTACACTAGGGACCGCACATGGACTGAGACTTTTCCTAACCAAACCTTTCTCCAAGAGTTCTTGAATCTGTCTACCTACCTCTTCATTCTGCTGTGGTGTCAACTTGTAGGCAGCCTTGTTGGGTAATGTGGCTCCAGGAATCAAGTCAATCTGATGACTTATGTCCCTCATAGGTGGTAAAGAATTAGGTGTATCCTCTACCACAAGATCCTGATACTTATCCAGTAATTGTTGCACTTCCAATGGAATCTCCTTCTACTTCTTGCTTTACTGATTTGATACATCTACAAGCTTCATCATCAGTGCATACCCTTGGGTATCCTCCTCCTTCATGAGTTGTAGGAACTCTTTGCCACTCACTAACATGACACTGTTGGCATTGTTCTTCTCTCCAACCTGCTCTGGTAAGGGATCCATCTGAAACTTCTTACCATTCTTGGTGATCACATATGTGTTCTTTTCACCATTATGCTATGCTTTCACATCATACTGCCAAGGTTGTCCAAGAAGAAGGTGACAAGCATCCATAGGAATAATTTCACATAGCACCTTATCCCTATAATCACCTAGTTCAAACTCTACCCAAGTTTGTTCTTCCACCAAATAGTTCTGATTCTTATTCAACCAAGATATTTTGTGAGGATTAATATGGGGCAGTCTTTTTAGTTTACATTTTTCTACCATTTCAGCAGACACAACATTTTCAGTAGAACCTGAATCAACAATGATTTTACAGAGCTTACCATATGCTACTCCTTGAGTTCTAAAGAGATTCTTCCTTTGTGGAGGCTCCTGCTTCAATGGCATCTTCACTAGGGTTCTCTTAATCATCATGCTCTCTCCTTCAAGTAGTGGTGCAGCACTACCAATTGGTGAGTTTACACTCTGACAATCATCATCCTGCAATAGTTGGTTCCTTCTCCCACCATCATGAGAGCTAGATGCCTTCTCAAGGCATTTATTTGTAGAATGTCCTACTTGATTGCAGTTGTAGCATCTTCTAGTGAAGACTCCAGGTCCTCTGCCTGTACCACCACCTCTGCCTCTGCCATTTAGGTCTTCTCCAACCTCTGAAACCACCACCTTTCTGTTCTGTATCAGAACGTGATTCTTGTTGACTTGAACTTTCACCTTTGTTTGGTTGTCGTCTACCAAAATTACCTCTTCCTCTGTTATTTTGATCCCCTTTCCTTTTCAGCTTATCCTCAGCCCTAGAGGCTAACTAAAAACATTCATCTACAATCTTGGGAACCACCATACTAAATTCATCTTGTATATTATATCTCAGACCATCAAGATATCTGGCCACCATCTCTTTCTCCTCCTCCCTGTGATTTGCTCTCATACTCAATCTGTGGAATTCTTCAGTGTATGTAGCCACATCCATATCTTTCTGCCTACGATGATTAAACTTTCTGATGGTCTATAAATCATAGTCACATGGCAAAAACTTGGTTCTCAGCATGGCCACCATTCTACTCCATTTGGTGATTGGACTCTTTCCAACCTTCTCCCTCTCACATTGGGTGTAGTTCCACCAAACCAATGCAGAACCTCTCAGTCTAGTTTTTGCAAACTTCACTTTCTTACTATCACTGTACTCCTTAAAGTCAAAGTAATTACTTATGGCTTCTATCCAGTCTACAAGAGTATCTCCATCTAGTTTCCCATTGAACGTGGGAACATCCATTTTCGGATCACCACTATCTCCATGACCCTTGAGTGCATTCAGGAATGCCTTTTGATCAGAAGACATACCTTCTCCTTGAGGATTCTCTCCTGTTTCTCCTTCTTCGTCCTCCTCTAACTCAGAAGTGCTTCCATTCTTCTCTTTGGATCTTCCTTCCTTCAGTCTTTCTTCGAGCATCTCTTCTACCATCTTCTGGATGGCTGATTTGCTCATTGACTTGGGAGGCATTGTGCTAGCCTCTATCTCTATCTCTAGCTCTTCGTCTGACATACATGGCTATGATACCAATTTGATGGAAAGAGCACGACAGAAACTCAACCAATCTGCAATCGGCTAGACCTGAGCTATGCCTTGGCGATAACTTCCCTATCGGCCAAACAAACTACTATCGGATCCCTCCTTTTCTTTCTTGCCGATCACTTTAGTCCTTCCGATGACCGCGACTTCCAATGACTTAACCTCAACGGTTAATCACCCCCGTCGGCCAGACTTCAGTCCTCTGTTCTGATGGCTCACCTCACTCTGATGAACTTTGACCCGTTGGCAAGACACTTCTTATTGGCGTAGCTTTCTTCTCATTCACCGTAGCCACAACTCACGCTGATCAACTACCTCGCCTCCGTCGGTGGGACTCTCGAACTTCTCTCTGATGTCTTTATCGGCAACACACTCCCCATCGGCAACCATTTGTGAACTCCAGCTGACACCCCGTCTCACGCCAATGAACTCCTCATCAGTGACACTTCGCAACAGTCACCCCGATCGATGAAACCTTATACCGTCAGCCCAATGCAATTTCCTCAGCTTGATGCCTCTGGTCATGCCGATGCACATACTTCACTATGCAATGCATGGGGTCCACCGTCTCGATAGGTTTTTCGAACATGCGACTGTATGTGTCTCCGACACCATACTAGTCTTCGGCAAGATGCGGGCCATTATCACTTATGCCTACTCATCAGTTAGAAAGTGTCTATCGAAAGGTCTTCAAAAAGCTACCCCGATGATCTGTGTTACGCCGATGGACTCCAAGGTACTCTGTGACGACCCAATACCAAAAACCCTTCGACAGAACAATGGAATTTGGCTGACTCATGTATCAAACCCTTGACCACTTATATCAATCTGGTCCCAAATCAACACCATTCACTTCACATCGATTTCTTGACTAGCCAAATGAAGATGCCTAGTCAAACCTGACTGAGTTTCTTGGATTCCTAGGTGAGAACGTGGAAAACCCAAAACCTAGATAGCTTTCCTCCATCACACCGATAATGTACATGACTTCAGTGGATAGAGGAAAGGGCTTCCATTTATCGATCAAACCCTAACTTCTAGATTACAAACCAGTCTCTACAGAAATAACAATATTCCACCGTCTACACACTACAGGAACACTAGGAACTAACAGCTAGCATCTAATTAAGGGCATGAATGTATAAGATCTTAATAGGGATATCAAACACCAAGAACACACAGACAAAACAACAGATATATCACACCCAGAAAACTCTTATTATTCATTCATCAAGTCTTCGCTGCATCACACACATTTCTCCCCCCTGTGTTGCATACAGCTTGCCTCTTGAAAAGATGTAGAGACAACAGTTATTTCCCTCCAACCATGCAAACTGATATTCAAATCAGTTAGCCATTGGTTGTACCCTTCATACAAGCAAAACCACATGTTTGCCTTGCACAATTACATCAATGGGACCAAATTGACCCTTATTACAACATGAAATGGCTTAAGAGCCTTATGAAACAATAAAAGAAAATATGGCCCTGCACTACAAAGAAGGTTCTCCTGCACCATTAGCCTAAGGGACAGAAAGAGTCAAGTCAATATGATAAGAAATAAAAGAAATAAAAAAAAAATCCACACATAGATCAATCAAAAAATAAATCCTCTTCAAAGAGGACTCATCTAAGAAGGAGAAGCCTACTTGTGCATATTGCAAGAGGACTGGACATGAAGAACATTCTTTTTATAAGAAGGATATTGATGAACTGAAACATCTTCATAAGAAGCATAACATTAATCTACCTTCTAGAATGTCTAAGTATGCTTCTTCATCATCCCATTCAAAATAGTTAGGATCTAGTAAGGAAAAAGGCCATGAAGGTTTTACTTCTAAAACAACTAAAAATAAAGGTAAATCTCTTTGTGCTTCTACAAGTCTTGGATCAGGGAGATGGCTTCTCGATTCTAGAGCTTCTCACCATATGGCTTCTTCATAGCCTATGTTCTCTTCTTTTGAGACTTGTATTATGCCACCTATTTTGATGGGAAACACTACTTACATGAATGTAATTGGGAGGGGTACTACTGATATTGGGAATGGCACTTTCAATGATGTTATGTGTTTACCTCATTTGTCAAATAATCTTCTTTCCATCTATCAGATTACCCACGATGGAGCAAGGAAGACTGTGGAATTCACACATGATTCAGTACTCATTAGAGACTTGGAGAGCAGAGATATAATTGTTACTAGGATGTTTGATCATGCATCTCAGTTATACACCTATTCATATTTTGTATAGGTGATGACGAATATGATCCTTTGGCTATTGATCACACTCCTAGTGTGAATTATGATTTTGAGGAGAATTTTGGTTACTTGAACCTGGTTATTTTCACATTAGATTTAGTTCTTGAGCCTTGTATTTATTCTCCTCTTCCTCCTTATTGTTTTGAGCTCAACATTGTAGTGATGCAGGAGGTTCACATCATTCTTCTAGAGATAATTCTTTGGGACACATTCCTACCAAATATCTCATCTTTATTTGTAGAGTCCCACATTTTAGATTTGGGAGACACTATTGATTGCATTCATCTTCTCTTTGATGAAGGTGATTCTTCTTCAGATGTTATGAGAGCACATTCAAACCCCCATGTTCTTTCTCTGCCTACATCAACTTCTATAGTGACATATTTTTAGTCCACATATCTAACTCAGTCATCATTCATGTTGACACCTTCTGTAGAAGTACCATAATCTCATCAGTCTAGTTGTCTTACCTATGGTTAGCACCATACATCTATGGTAACTATACCTGAATCTTACTTGGTACCTGATTCATCTTATAAGTGTTTGTCACAATTTGTTATTCACTTAGAGATTCTTGAGCAACATTTGGAGGAGGCATCTTTGTCTTCAGAGGAGATATCTTCATCTTTGGATCCCATTCTATTTCAGTTTCAACTTGGTTCTGGATTGTCACTTTCATCAATTAGCCCTGGAACTCCTTATTTGGTTGTGGCATCTTTTGACATCAACATGGAGACACATGAGCAGTTTTCAGAGACATCATACATTTTGAGCTTTCTTCCCTTATATTCCTTTCAGGAATGGAAATATATCTTGCATACACCTTTGGTTTTGCTTATTCCTAAGGTGAGGAATGTTGTTTGACGATCATGGACCATCTTTTACATCCAATTTAAACCATCAACCATTGGCACAGTTGACTACTTGGAGGGGGGCTATATAGTCTCTCTACTCCTCTCTATTCTGGAGGGGAATTTTTCCTTGTATGGGATTCTTGCTTGCGTGGAGGAATTTTTTTTTTCTCTCTTTTCAGGAGGATTTTTGTCCCACTGGATTTTCTCCTTTTCTCTATTTGTGATAGATTTTGTTTGTACATGGGTACCTAACATGGCCTTGTAGCCAGGACCCATCTTTGCATCTTTTCACCAACCTAAGCTACACTTAAGTGGGGTGTTAGTGTAGGTTTTTTTATTTTCCTTTTATTAGGGAATATTTATTTTTCCTACACATATTATTAAGCTTTCTTAGGTTATATAAGACATGGTTAATATGAGGACATGTGGCATAATCCATCAATTACATGTGTCACTCTCATCCACCTTTGGCTAGTTGAGTCTCACACCATCTTTTGGATTTATTTTCCACCTCTCATAACCATTTATTTATCTTTATCTAAGTAGGTGTAACTATGTAATCTGACATTTACCAAGTAGGTATAACTCACGCCTATTTTGGGCAGTTGGGAGTTATTACTCCTCTTGGAAGTATTTACCCTTATTTTGCCATATATATAGCAATCATCTCTCCCTTGGCTAGTACTTTTGCTAGTGCTTTTATAGGTAGTGCAAGGGAGTGTTGATTTCATACATCTCTAGATTTTTGTTCTTTCTTTCCTTCAGTCATTTTGATCTTGGTTGGCTTCACAACTAAATCTAACAAGATATACCAGAATTGTTGCTAAATCCATTAATCCTACCAATAGTAATATGGAAGAAGATAATCCTAAGGTCAATGGTGTTGATTCTAGTGACAAGGTCACTTCTTCAATAGGTCAAGAGGGTTCTAATAGTGATTTTGTCAATGAAGACAATGTGGTTGTAAGTGTTAACTTGAAATCTGTGAAAGATATTTTAGTTTTTGATTCTTTTGTGAAACAGTCTAGTACTAGCTACTTTGAGGAGATGATTGGGCCCTTTGATTCTAAGGTAGATTCCACTAATAAATTATCTAATGACTTGAAAAAGGAGTAACAACCTATTAGCATTGACAACCAAGAGGATAAGACTATCAACACTTATAACCCCTATTCCCATTGTGATAGAAATGCTAAACTTATGGCCTCCATTTAGGACAAAATGGATAATTTAGAAAATCAAGTGAACAATGTCCTTAAGTTTAGCTCCAAGGTGATGCACAAGTTGGCTTCAACCATCATGTTGCTTTGTTTTGTTGTTAGTGACAACAAGAAAAGACTAGTTGCTACTATTGCTAACAGTTTTTCAGGAAATATCCAAGACGAACAAGGATAGTAAGGAAGACCTATTGAAGTTCCTCATTGAGGATTAGGGGAATGTCTCTTCTCCCTAAGAAATGTCTTAGTTCCTGTCTGTGTCTATTGTTAGTTTGTTGTCTGTGTTCTATTTTGGCTTTATGCTCATTCTAGCCTTCAGGCTTACTTTGTAATTGGGTTGAGACCGTTGTTGGGCACAAGTCAAGAGTTAAATAAATTACCTTGTGGGTAAATTTTTTTTAGAGGCAATTCATTTTAAGTACAAGGAAATAAAGTAAGGAGAAAAAATAAAGAACAAAATAAAAATTATAAATATTGTATAATATTTATGGGTTGTGTTTTGGTCAATAAGAATGTCAATACTTGATTTTTTAATTATTTTTGTTTAAAAAGTTTGCATGCTTAATTTACTTTTTTTTAACTTTAGAATTAAATATAAATACAGATAATTTAAATAATTATGATTACAATAATATTAGGGAAAGGACATACTAATAAATATATTGTCCACTTAAAATGAAGCCATTTGATGGTACGAGTAACGAGACCACGAGTAAAACAATAAAAAGCAAAAATAAAATAAAATAAAACCTTCCTTTTAATTATTTCGTCCCCGGTCCCCCCACTTCATCCTTGCTTTTTCTTTTGCGACTTTTCTCTCTCGATGCGCACAGCTTTTGTTTGGAATTTCTGGAATGTTCTTCGCTTAACCCACAAGCTAACTTAGTTTCAAACAATTCACTCTGGCTAGTTTAATTTTTTAGTTTGCCTAAAGCGATTTTGTGTTTTGATACATTTTGCTTTTGCTTCACTAGTGAGGAAAACCAAGCAGCCATGGGCAGCAAGGTAGAAGTGCAGAAGAAGATAGAAGCGCTTCAGGTTTCGGAAGAGTTGGAAGGAGAAGCAGAGGGTGTTTCCGCCGCAGAATTGCTTGATTTGCGGGCCAATGGCAACCAACGGTTTCAACAAAAGGACTGGAAAGGGGCAATCGCGTGTTATTCTAGATGCATATACCTTGCTCTTAAGAATAAAGAAGAAACTTTTACCATGGATGGTCTTGTATGTTGTTACTCTAACAGGGCAGAGGCGTTCTTAAAGCTGGAGGAGTACGGGAAAGCAGTAGAAGACAGCGAGAAAGCACTGAATCTTCATTCAACACATCTCAAGTCCCTCTGTCGCAAGGGCAGGGCTTTGCACGGACTGAAAGAATACAACTTAGCATGTTCATGCTTTCAACTGGCACTAGAGCAATCCGGAACTGGCAAGGAAATAAAGTCTCTCTATGAGAAATCGCAGAAGCTGAATGAAGACAACCAGCAAGGTAAGTTTGATCTCTCAGCCTATTTTCTAAATGGTTTCAGGCCGCAAGATATTCGAGAGGTGAGTAATTATATTGGTCCAGTGATTATTAAGAAGTCGCCTGTGCATGGTCGAGGTTTGTTTGCTACCAAGGATGTTGAGATCGGAGATACTGTGCTTGTGGAGAATGCGATTGCAGTGAGTGGCATCTATCAAAGGCCGGAGCCCCTTAGTATCGAAGAGAAACCTGCCAGTGTGCTTGAAGGTCTTGTTCAAGACACGGTGGAGCGTGCAGCCTCTTGCGCAATGTCAAGTCCCAGAATTTTGCGGCAATTGCAGCACCTTGTTGATTCATCTTGGTTAAAGGAGCCAGAGGTTCCTGAAATGGAGTTGTTTACAATAAATAACGGCAATTGGAACAAATTTGTGGTAAACCCAGTGAATTTAGGTATCGACACGTTTAAACTCAGAAAGGCTATGGAGCTCAACGGTCTACTCACGCATATTAGCCAGAAGGAAGAAGACCCAGTGAAGGTGGGCGAACATGATGTTAACGGCAGCAACGGGTTTTGGAATCAGACGCGCTTTACAGAGCAATTTGGGTTTTGGGGGCTTCCATCTTTCATCAATCATTCATGTTTTCCAAATGCTAAATGCATGGTAATTGGAAAAGCAATGTTCATTATAACTGTGAGAAAAATTGCCGCAGAAGAGGAAATAACTGTTCCTTACTTCAGAAGCCTTTATCCGCTAGTGGAACGCCAGCGCGATTTCATACCATTAGGGTTTCGCTGTGAGTGTAAGCGGTGTGTGTTGGAACGGTCTCTTGGTCCATCTTTCGAAAAACTGAGCCACATAATCAGCAATTATTGCAGGTCTCTGACAAACCCAACAAATATTTCATCCAGAGACACGCAATCCATAGTAGATTTCGCTCTGCAGTTGGAGAATATTGACGCCCATGGTGAAGAGAAGCAACTCGTACGTGCCTCATTCTATTGTCTCTACAAATTTGCCGCTGCTGTAGTATATCCTGATTTTCGTGTGCTGTCACGGTCGCTTCCTACAAACATGGAAGTGGCAGAGGCATTGTGGCATGCTGAACCAGGCTCTGCTACCTCCCTGGAGATGTTTCAGATGCTTCTAAAGGGAGCACATGGAAAACAGAGGGATTTGCTTCTTCAAAAGGCAATGGAAAACGGCATAACGATAATTGGAAAACAGAAAGAACATGTCCTTAAAGCTTTAGTGGCGTCAAAGTTTGATGCAGCTTTTCAAACCGTCAGGACATGGAATGGCGGTCAGGTTTACTCTACAATAAAGTAGTAGTGTGATTTGAAGGTGTCGTACTAACTTTGGCCAGCAGGTCCACGATAGGGTTCACTATGGCCTAATAATGTCGTGACTTTTTTAAAATAATATTACCAATATTAAGATTTTAACTTGTTGGGTGCCGTCGAGTTTGAGTGCCTATTCTCAAATCATTTTTTTATTTGCGTGTAATTTGTTTTCATTCCATCTTTAGACTAATGAAGTGCCTCAAATTTCTCACAAGAATTAAAATTAAAAACAAAGTATTTGAGAGATGTTTAAATTTTACCAATTTTAGTGAAAGATAGATTTTTGCTTTTATAATGCTTTGTATTGAGGGGATTGTTTTTTTTCATTTACATTGTTTCTTCTTTAAGATTGAGTATGATCTGGATCTGGCTGGAGATCCAAGGGACAACACCTAGTGAGCAAGTCACTTGCAGTGTTGTAGGAATGAACAACAACTGGTTGGAGTATTCTGGCAATCTCGCTTAGAGATGTATGCCTGATTCTGCCTATCTTCTTCACTGGGAAGGAAGTAGTATTTATTTACATCCAAAAGTCACGATCAAAGGTCATCACAACTGTTGAAGTGGAATAAGTAATTATCAATTAATTAATGTTAGCTTGGATCATTCCTCCTCCCTTGAGAGGCAATGGGCCCCATTACATTGATGTTCGGTAACAAATGAGGAAAGTGTTGTGTAATGTGCTCCCTGGTAAACCACTTGTCTTAATAAGGTAACTGGCCAACCTGAACCACATGATAGAGAGGGATTGATTGCTTTTTAATGTCTTCTCGAGAACATCGATAATCTGGTCATTAGTAAATGGAACAATAGGCTTAAGATTCAAGTCTGACAACTGAAGCTGCTCACCAACATGCGATGTGTTGAGCAATGGGGGAAAGTATGGGCGTAGCAATTCAACATTGAAAACATGATGGAGTCATAGAAACAGTGACAAATTGAGTTCAAAAGCATTCTCACTGACCTATTTGAGGATGGCATATGGCCCATATCGAAGAGGACAAAGTTTCCTATTAGGTCCCTAAAGTCGCTTCTTCTGGAGAAAAAACCAAACTTTGTCACCAACTTGAAAGTGATGAGGTGTACAATGTTGGTCATGTCGCTCCTTGTACTTATGGTTGGTGTGTTGTAGTATCTCATGGACTTGTCACTGAAGATGGCGAATCTCGTCAACAAACTTGGATGCATTGTTGACCTCTTGCTCTTGACATGTGGTGATAGCTCAGTCAGCTTGGGTGGAAAGACAACATCGATAGGAGCTAATGGTTGATATCCTAGACATACTTAAAAGGGACTATGTCCCATGGAGCTATGTATGGCACGATTGTGTCCCATGAAATGAAAACTATCTAATTCACCTAACATGCTAACCCTTGTTGTGTGGATGTGCTCCTTGGATGATTTGATGTAGGTGGCTCCTCATATGGATAGCATTACTTTACAATGCATGGAGTCTTGAAACACTTGGGGTAATGATCTATTTATAGGATTTTTGGATGTTGGATGAAGCGATGAGATTGAATTTGGAGATCAAGGGTAGAGGATTGTTGAGAGCTCTCAAGCAATGAGAGATTTCCAAGTGGCATGATGAGATTGGTGGATGTGTGATGTCCTTGGATTGAGGACAAATCAATGGTTGGAAAGTGAGTTGGGAAAAAGTGAAGGGTGAGGATCAAGTGAGGAAAAGAAGGACCTTTTGTACAAAGGACTTGCCCATCACTTTGTAAGAAGGCCATGCCTTTGTACACATGGGGGATGGTGAGGATTTGACTAGGATTAGGTTAAGATAATGCAATGTGCAAGTGGGGGATTAGGTAATTAATTAGGTTTAATTCACCTAATCAAAAGTATAGAAAATAGGGAAATAAATAAATGTAAATATTTATTTAATTCATGGGATGGGAAAAGGAGATAATAGATAAATTAAATTTATCTAATGTTTGGACTATAGAGGAAGGGGATAAATGATTAATAAATCATTTAGGCTAGGGATAAGTATCGGTGAAGGTACTAATGCAGGTATGGATGAATAGTAAATAGTACATGAATAGTGATTTTGACAATAAAATATTGTAAAATCATGGATTGAAGGGGATTTGATCAATTAACTATCTAAAAACATGTGTTTATTTAGTTAATTATGGATAAAATGTAGTTTAGGGTTGTCTAGAGATTATTATTGATGGTTCAAAGGAGTTTGGGGATGAATTAGGGATGTTTAGCGATGACATGAAGAGTGGAAAATTTTAGGTGTCTACATTTTGCCCCTCTTTGAGATGGTGTTATGAATTAACATCATTTCAAAGAAAGATAAAACACAGTGCTAGATAAGATTAGAAGAGGGTGGTAGGATTAGGGATAAAGATGCCCTAGCCACTTGAAATGAGATTGACAAGGAGAGATGATGGTAAGGATGATGCCCCCTCGAGAGGGCAGGTGGGTTCGAAGAACATGGGTGTGCTCTCAAAAGGATGAAGATGGTTGGATTAGAAAGAAGAGAGTGGAATTTAAAGACCACATGGATGGGGGGATAAGATAGATTGGATGTAAGGGATTGGAGGAAGGGGATGATGGGGGATAGATGATAGGATAAATGGTGAGATAGAAGGATGGGATGGAAGGATTAAGGAGAAAAAATGGATGGACATAAGATGGGGAAGTGGTAGAGAGGTTCAGCCCAAACCTTCTAGAAAATATATGTTGGACAAGAACTCTAACGAGGGATGTAGGGTGTCAATCCAAACCCTCTTGGAAATAGCTTGTACATAAACTCTCTAGAGAGGCTCAAGGCTGTGATAAAGTGAAAATGGATGAAAGGGATCAATGCAAGTTGATTTCTTGACTCCATGAATCATGTGTTATGCTGCACTAATGAATGAGAGCCATCTTTATTTGATATGTGTTAGTGTAGAAATACTAATGCTATTAGTTATTATTTAAATAAGTAATCATGTGTATATTCCACACCTGGCTTTAAGTCACCTTTGGTGGTTAGGTGTCGACTTGGAGAGTTCGATACAACTCTCCAAGCTATGTGCTGACACTCATTTGCCACCACTCTTTGAGTGTTTGAGTTAACTTCTAATTCAACCCAAACTCTTCATGTATATGTACAAACTCTTGTTCATAATCTATTATTGCAATTCTTATTGCTTTCACTTCATTTTGTGATCAACATGCATTTAGTCGATCCTTTGTTTTAACATGGTATCAGAGCTACACTAATTATCTTGTTGGTTCGTTTAGAGGCATAAATCCCCAATTTGACAGAGATTTTTGTAAAAGTGAAATTTTTTTTTGAAATTTTGATATTTTCCAAGTTTTCGTTAGTAGATTTGGCTTTAACATGGTATCAGAGCTACACTAATTATCTTGTTGGTTCGTTTAGAGGCATAAATCCCCAATTTGACAGAGATTTTTGTAAAAGTGAAATTTTTTTTTGAAATTTTGATATTTTCCAAGTTTTCGTTAGTAGATTTGGCTTTTTTAAAGGAGAAACTACTATTGAAGGGTGTAGTTTGCAGGTATTTTGAATCTTGTTTCGAATTTCTAGAATCCTTGCACACACCAATTTGATTACAGAGAAGACAATCTAGTCTGCATAGGTCATGAGAGGATTTGGTTAGAAAGAAGGTGTGGGAAGGTGTTTTGTGTTCTGTATATTGTTTGTGTAGAAGCCCAATTTACTGGGTGAATCTGCATATTGTTTTGTGTCCATTTTGAGGAGGGTAGGGGACACACAAAGGCCCATCAAGGTTGACATCCCATGTCCATGACTCACAAGTGCGACCCAAAAATAAGGTCGTTTCAAGCATCTGGTCACCACAATAGTTGGAGGTGCTTCTTTGCACAAACCCAGACGTAGTGTCATCTCTGCTAAATAGAGACTTGCATGCCAGAGGCAGCCTCATCTCTGCTTACATAGAACTACACACCACAAGTGACTGCATCTGTGGTCACAAAGACCTGCATGCAATTCTCCAGATGCATCCAACATGCATGATGCCCTATTCTCAGGCACTAGAGGTGGGGCTTTGATCTCACGTAGAGGTAGATTCAACTCCTGGAGGGCAACATAGAGCCACTCGAAGCTTTACCATGGATCTTCTCACAGAGATCCATTCAAATTCAACCTACTCAAAAAGAGCCATTCATGCCTACTCACACAATCCCATCTCTCATTCTGGTCACCCACGGTGATAGGATCTTGCATAGGCCTCTCAAAAGGTTAAACTCACTACAAACTAGCTGCCATTGCCATTGTCATAAATCTATCTGCCATTGCATTTTTTGGGCTTTATTGTCACGAAGATTGCATCCAGATGCTAAGCTTGAAGGCTTAGTAATCTTGTGAAACATGGAAACATCTTCAAGCCTATGGGTATGCTCATATTGAAGATGAATCTCCAAATTATGGGCTGGTTCCCCTTTTGATTCTCCTAGAAACTAACAAAATTTTGTGGGAAAAGGGAAGAAAGATAACTGATTGAATTTAAAAAATATTTCTTGGAGGTGATGCACCAATGTTTAACTTGACATGCAATCTAATTCACAACTAATTCCAAAAAATCTATCCACACAACTTAGTTTGAGCAACTTGATCACATTAGTAATTCATAAGAAGGTTTTATAAATCTATCCTTTCTGAAGGAAAATAGTATTTTCACAACCTTGAAGATGAGATAAACCAGTAACACAGCCTATGACCTGTGATAAAGATGCGTTTTATGTACATGCCACTACAAATGAGACAAAAATTTAAAGGTTTGATACTCAAAACACATTAAACTTTCATCAAAATCAATCCTAAGAACAAGATACCTAAAACTAAGAAGGTAAACACTTGATTTTACTGAGTAATAGAAGGAAATACTATAATGATAGAACCAAAATAACCTGTAAACCTCTTTCTATAAATTAATCTATAATAATTTGAGTTACAAAACTACAAGCCTCTTTGCAATGTGCAAGAGAGCAAAAAACAAGAACTAAGGAAAAAACTAAGTTTCTCCTCCTATAATACAAAAGGGACTCCAAAGAGTCAAGAGGAGTCAACTACAGTTAACTGCACCACAAAATATCTCTCCAAAATGTCTCTCATGAGAAAAACTGAAAAGCCTCAGAAAGAGGGCTCAAAACTGATGAAAATTGAGCTAAATTAGCTCCAAACTCCCTCTCTTGATCAGTTTGACCAAAGACAACTCCAAAAAACACTCTAGTTTAACCAAAAGTCAAGGATAAACCTCTCCAGTTCAGTGATCCACTCCATTTTACTGACTGCCAACTCATCATCTGACTTCCCTTTCATTCTCTACATGATTTCAGGATAGGATTAAAATATCCAACAAATATTAAAGGTAGTCAAAGTGACTTACCTTAATATGTGGCATGTGACATATGAGATTTTGCATTTACATGTCAAATAATAAGGTAATTTGTTTAAATTTTACCTTTAATATGTGTTGTATATATAATTTTGACTTGGCTTTATGCAAAAGGCAAAAAGGGAAAACAACTACATGTAAATGCAAAATAAAAGACCACCCTAAATCTTCAACTGCACCCTAGGCATTAATCATGTTTCTTTTCTATGAAATGTATATGATAAAAATGCCATAAGGAGTTCAAGAAGTTTTAGGGTTCTTTTGATATGAAAAGGAAAAGAAAAACCCTAATCTTGGACTCATTTTGCATTCAACTCTTCACTCCAGCCTTCATGTTGCTGCTTTGCTGCATCGCCCTCATGTTTGAGGGTTTGAGCTACTTCTGTAGTTGTGTGAAGACCCCTGGAGGGTTTCCTGGTGTAGATATTGAGAAAAAATGCTCCTTTACTTGCTCTTTGTAAGTTTTTCCTCCATTTCACTGTGCCTTTATGCAACAAAAATGATAAAAATACTCTTTTTCATTGGTTCTGTATATTACTTTCTCCTTGACTATTGTGAGTAACTTGTCATTTTTCTTTGGTTGCGACCTATTTCTATCCCATGGTGATGATGCATTTCATGATGACATAGTCCATCTTTCTTTGTTTGACAGAGGTTCTAGAGATAACAGGCCATCTTCATTGTTATCCTCTGTATGTTGCTCATGTGTTTCATTTTCTAGTAAGCTCTGTCTGTGTTAAGGTTTTGAGAGAACTCGTGCCCTCCATGCATAGCGCTATCTTCGTATGCCATCATTAACTCTTCCTTATGGGATTGCATCGTTGTTTCATACCTCTGCACCCAATTCTTTTATATCATTATCATAAGCCCTTGACATTGGTGAACCTCCCCTCACAAACTCTGTTAGGATCCTTGTAAAAATGTATCAAGCCTACTAGGTTAGATAGCCCTCCATTAGCCTTTAGTGAGCTTGATTGAGTTCATGATGGATGATCAGTCCCTTAAGGCTTTTATACCACTGCTCCTTCAATGGTGACAATCCTTTGCTAACAATCATGCTATCCTATGATCTCCAAGTTGGGTTGCTCCAAGACGTTAATGACTATCCTTGAAAACTATTATAGTCATTCTTTAGGACTATTTTTTTACCTTTCTTCCTCATGGATTGTATGCATTTTGTGCCCTCCTTTTATTGTTTGTTATTCTTTAAACATCCATACTTAGCATAAGTAAGGTTTGTACTGAATGAATCTAACACTAAGCCTTAAAACTAAGAAAGAGACATGAAATTACATGTAGAGGAAGAGAATTACATACTCTAGACAAAGAAAAATGAGAAAGACATGGATTATTTTCCTGTTTGTGACTGTAGACTTCATACCCAGTTCAGTGCTCCTCTAAGGAGTTAAGACAGGGCTGCCTTGGATGCATAAACCCCTCCTATTTCCTTTCAAAACATAAGTAAAATCAAGATTTTGAGGTTCATAACTGAGAGAATACCTTGTGCCTTTCACAAAAAAGGAAAACTTCTTTTATGCATCTGTGTTTGTTGCTCTCTTAGGACTACTAACAGATCTCTTCTGGTTTCCAACTACTCTCATCCTACCAAGATACCTCTCTTAAACCTCTTATTTAAACATTCAATAATAGGTAAAGCTGGTAAGGACTGGTTTAGGCTCAATCTAACTATTTTTTAGTTGTGACTGTCCTTTGTGTTATGATTGTCCCCTCATGAGTTGCTGGTTGTGGTGATGACTATTATTCCTCAATCTTGATTGCGATAGGCATAAATGTCCTTTGACTATTATAGGATACTCTTCATTGCTCCTCTTCTCACTATCCACATGGCCAGGCAATGATATTTCATTGGGTTCTTTAAACTATATATGATGCTTCTCCTAAAGATTCTTGTACCATTGTAAGTCACTTGATTGACTGTTCTTTTCAATTGGACTGCTCTTATGTGATTGTACCCTCAGGGCTTGAACATGAATGTTCTTTTCATGACTCTCCTAGCATTTACTATCATGTCATTGTCAAACTTTGCATTTGTGACTATTCCTAGGTAATACTAAGGTCTTTGTACCTTGTCACTCCTGTAATAAATGGCTACCTGATATTGATGTGACTATCCATGCTAGTTACTTTGAATATCATTTACTTCGATGGTCTAACATTCAATAGCAATCTTCCACCTCATTCACAACAAAAGTCGTAAATATTTGTTCTATTTGTTTGCCACACAAGCTTTCGACTGTTGGAATGAATGACCTTTAAGAGTGGCTCTTTGTAACAGTCATCTTGAAACTGCAAATGACATCTTTGGCTGCTATCTCATGGCTATTGTGGGATAGTCCTGTTGATGTGACTGCTACTTCTAATGCTTTGCCATCCTTTGAGTATTGCTGCACTAGTGAAGATCTTGACACTTGACTGATCTTTTATCTTCCTTCATTCATTATGGCTGCTTCCTTCAGGTAACTGTCCCTTGAGGTGTAGCAAATCAGACTTTTTTGGTAATAATTTCCTTGAGGTACCTGCTAAAGGGAATGTGAAAACTGTTTTGGATACCCTTTTGGCCCTTATCTGACATATATCAAAATGGGATAGGTTTCTTTTTATAGAATGCGGAAAAACAAGATTGTTTCTTTTTTAACAAGCATTCCAACTGCATTGATGGCCTTGACACACCTTATAGCTGACTATGACAATGCATGGTCCAAATGTAAGATGCTCATTGACTGGTTACCAAGGCATGCACCACTATGAGGAGCCTCATTGGTACTTTTGATACTTGTGCAAGGATGAGCTTTAACAGTATTTTTTAGAATCCTTTTCCCTCTTACAAGTTTACAAAATTTCAATGCTACCTGGAGTCAGCAAGTGGATATTCTCATAAGAATCAAAAGTACCAATGGGGCTCCTTACAAGGGCCATCCTTACCATGGACTGCTAACAAATCTCTTATTTATGTGTTGTTGTATTTTGACATGCATGTTGACTGTCTTATCGATTTACCCTCTCAACTACTAAGAGGAGGATAGCATGCTGGGCTCAACCCTTGTGGGAGCCACATTTTCTCTACATGCTGTAATTTTGATATGTTATTATGCATGTATCATTGCAATTGCACTTGACCTGTACCTACACAGTCAAAAAACATGTTACATATAAAACATAAGGCTGAAGCTTCTCTCTTGATTTGTATGATCTGATGCTTCCCTTTTCGGATTTGTCTCGTGATTTGATTTGTGCATCTCTTATTTAGTTCATTCATTGCTTAGATATAGAACAACAAGTACTCTTGACTTGATATATATAGGATTAAGGATTGTACCCTGAGCTCTAACATTAGTTTTCCTCCTCCCCTTGTAGGTTTTCTCCTGGAGCTGCACTTGGGCAACTTGAGATGCTAGTGCAACCTCCAACAATGAGATTCATCATTCATCCAGGCAATGATGGGTGGTCCAATCCTCCTTTCTATATGTCTTCTTTTCATGTTATGTACTTGTTGTTTTATCTCTTTATCAAATACAGTTTTTGGCATACCCAATGGGATTCTAAAATGAGGTTCACACCATTTAAACACAATTTTTCTTTATTTTTTTGGTATGCACTGCAGGGTTTCATCCTTTTGAGGTGAAAGCAACATACCTGGCGACTCAATTCTCTGATTTTCAAGAAGATCTAGTGCAGATTGTGATCATCTTTATATGAAAATATTGCTAGTATTAGGTGTGTATATCAATAAGATTTTCCTTTGGAGGAAAAAATCTACACACATCTGGCGACTCTGAGGAAACTTACTGGTTTCAAAGTGGACAAAATGCTGGTATGTTCTTAAGTTTTGATAAAAAACAGTTTAGATTATTCTAATTTTTAGGTATTTCAATGAGTTTCCAGCTTATATAAACATTGGAAAATGTATCCATTTCATGGAGAAAAGCTTCATCATGCTCCATTTCATGAAGTGACTATTAGAGTACCCTCCTTCTAGCCCTACCAAGCTAATCATGATGCTGGTTTTACACCTAATTCCTATGATTTCCAAAGAAACTAGCATGCATAGTATGATTACCTCGCACCCACCCATGCTTAACCTTCATGGCAACCTGACCATGCTTATAACTAGCCCCAGGAAGGCCATTGTGTTCCCAATCAACATACTTTTTTTGCTGATCCGCCTCAGTATGATGATAGCATGAGCATTTGTGATTTTACTTTGAATTTTCAAAGATAGTTGGATGAGATTGACAGAGAATGACAGTATAACATGCATCAGGATGAACTGACTTGTCAAGGCTATTTTTCAGTTTTTTTGGTTTTTTTGTTGTTTTTTTTATATATTATTTTTTTATTCTTTTGATATTTGGATGAGAAGGATGGATTTGGATAGAGGAAGGAAGCATGAAGGAGGATGGATTAGACTCAAACATCCATTTCCATAGCAAGGTAATAGTGGCCCAAGTTTGAGAGATGTCACATGTGGACCATGTCAACTGTAAGGACACGCATGTATGTTGGTAGATGGATAATAGTGGATTATGATGTGAATTATTAATGGATGGCAATAGTGGATGGATGGATTATGCAAAAACATGGACCATAGGGGAATGATAGGGAAGAGATGTGGGAGAGGCATGTATGATGGAGGGATGAAGACATGTGGGAATGACATGGGGTTGAGGGGAACCAAGACCAACGATTGCTCACACCGTAATGAATTTTAAATCTTTTGATTTGGAGGGGGAGTGGGGAGTAATGGGGATTTCAGATTCATGATGGATTTGTAGGATCGAGATGGGGGATTTTTGGATTGCCAATTTGGGAATTTAAGGACCTAAATGAACTTGGGATTTTTATGATTTTTTGATGGGGAGCAGGATTTTTGGGATGTGGGGATGGAGGGAGAGTTGGATGCTCTTCTTGGATTTATCTCTCTTTGCTTGGGAACCCACATCATTTGTGTTTTGGCTTTTGGAGGTGTGGGCTTATGTAGCCTTTTAGATGGATTGTTCTTGGATGTTGTGTATCAATGCCCTATGACATGATACTCTTTAGGCTTTTGTGGATTTTGTGCTTTATGTAGGGAGGCATCGAAATTATTATTGTTGAATCCCCTAGTGTGTTTGATAGCTTCATGTTTGGACAATGTGTGTATTTGTTGATCTTGATTGGGAATTTTGGGGGATCAAGATTTATGGACGAGAATATTAAGGATGGGGGGATAAGGGGATTTGAGGATGGGGATATTAGGAGTTGGGAGGAGTGGAGGAAGTGTGGACCTAGGAAGGTGTATGGTCACATGCTTTTTGGATTAATGGATGAAATAAGATGGAGGAGGGATGGCGGCATATGTTATGGGTGTGCAATGAGATGCACTGGGTTTGGGATTGAAGGAATGGATTTTGGAAGGTGAATGGGTGGTATCAACATGTTTGGATTGTTTGCCTTGGGATGTATAACCAAGGCCATGTACACATGGATGTATCTTGACATGGATGGGCTCCAAAATGCCATTTTCATGAAGGCCTAGGCATTTACCATGATAGTTCATGTTTTGGAGCATATGTTGTGTGATAGGATGGGTGTTGTTTTGGAAACAAGATGCGAGCCCATTATTAGATGGAGGGGGATGAGTGGTGGAAGAAAGTTATTCCTCTCCTATGAAAGAACCACCATAGATGATAGTAACAGGACCAAGAGGATAGGATGATGGATTTGGGATGGGGTTGATAGGTGATGAAAAAGGAACAATCGAGGATGATGGGGGATCAATAATAGATGGCATGGGATCAGGATGAGTTGGGATGCTTGGATCATGATTAGGATGGAGGGTGGATGTTTTAACATGATTTGGACTAGGCTCTTGACATAGTCAGGTTTTTATGGATGGTGTGGTGGGGGAGGAGCATGTAGTTTCAATTATTTGAATAGGCTCCCTGGATGGGGTAGATGGAGGAGAGGGTGAGACTTTGGATAAGAATTTGGATAGGATGGAGGAAGATGATGATTTGGTTTTGATGGGGGTGACGTTAGTGATAAGGTCATCAACAACATATTGAGGTGTTTGGGGAGGAGTGGAGTGATATGACCCCACAAGTTTGTTTCCATGATTTTTCTCTATACTCTTATCGAGGAGTCCTTGGAGGAAGGATGGTTTGGATTGAGTAGGAGAATTGGATAGTGGGGTAGATGGTGTATTGGATGACAAAGTAGATGGCAGGGTTGGTGGATAAGGAGATGGTTGATTTGGATAAGGAGAGGATGGATTTGGATAAGGGAAATAAGGATAAGAAGGATGTGGATAAGAGGTGGAGGTGACGAGGATTTCATACAAGAATGGATGTTGGGATGTGGATGGGGGATAGAATGAATTTCCATTTTCAAGGGAAGCATAAGGATGACCATAGGGTATACAATGAGGTGTGAGGGTGTAGCTTGTGCTAGCAAATGCATGGTCATAAGGTGCTTGCATGTTTATGGATGGGCAAGAATGATTTATGGAAAGCTTACTTGTAATGATTTCATCAAGGATTTTGAAATTATCTTGGTCAATGACATCATCATCAAAAGGATATGAAGTCATGATTATATTTGGATTTAGGATGATGTGATGTAGGATGACTTGATGAAATTGATTTTGATTTTGGATTAGAGGTGATTTATTTGGATTAATTAGGATTGGATGATTTGGGATTTGGATTGATCAAGGCCAACGATATATGACACTTGATGCTAATATGGATTTGATTTGATTTGATTAGTCAAGGTCAATGATATATGACACTTGACCAGATTTGGATTGATTGGGGTTGATTTTGGATTAGGCCAAGGGCCCTTTGATGGTTGGATTGGATTAGATTTCATTAAGAATTAAGCCAAGGGCCCTTAGGATAGTGATTTGGATGACGATTGGGAGGAAAATGATTAGGATTTGGATGAAATTGGTTGGAGTATGATTAGGATTTGGAGAGGGTTGAGAGAGGTTAAGTCCTTTACCAAATTTTGATTTACAAATGATGGTATTAAGGATTGGAATTCAATTACGAAGGATGGTTAAAGTAATAATGGATAAATGATTTAGGATGCGGGATGATTAGATGAGGTTGGGATTTGGATGAAAGTGGATCAAGATCAATAATGGGATTTATTTTGGGGGGATTAATGGATGAGATGATTAAGGATAATTGATGGGATTGGATTAGGATGGATGATAGGTTTGGTTAGGGAGATGGGTTGGATTAAAATTTGGGATGGAACGGATTAGGATTGGATGTTGAAGATGGATTATGATTAGGAATGAAGTGGATTATGAGAGCGTTGATTAATCTCAAATAGTGGGATTGGGGTAAGATCAATTGATGTGAGTTGATTAGGATAATGGTGATGATTGGGAAATGGATGAGGTGGCTAATGGCTATAGGATTAGAGGGATAGATGATTAGCATAAGATGGTTAGGATAATGGATTGGATTTGATATGGAAGAGAGTTGTGATTATGTGGATAAGGGATTTGGATTAAGAGGATGAGAAAGTGATTAGGATTGAATTAGGATGAAGATGGGGAATTGGATTAGGATGAAATACTTGTTGACCTATTTTCCTCTATCCAGAGCCAAATAGTTCACCTTGTATTTTCCTTGAAAATCTTTTAGAAAATGACCATACAAGGCATAAATTCTTTAATTACTCATGCTTTGCCTTGCCAAATTTTCCAAAATCTTTCCTGGAGAGTCTTTGCAAAAAACCCAGAAAACCCCAGAAATCTTTTAACTCCAAGTATTTTCTATCACTGGGATTTCTCAGTTTTAGGCTTGTATTTCGATATGCATTTTTGAATGTACATTCGCATATACATTCGCCATTGTATGTTTGGAACATACATTCGCAATATGCAAAGGCCTTTGTACATTGGTAAACATACAAGGATGAATGTACATCAACAGAACATACAAAGAACTTTCGCCAAAGATACAAGGAGATATGCATGTGCGATATAGTAAGGTAAGTGCAACAGTGGCTTGTATATTTCACTTTGTATGTTTGCATATACAAGGCTGAAATACAAGGGGTTAAACATACAAGAAAAACATGCATCGGACACATACAAAGAAATGCATACAAAAGCCTTTATACATCGGCAAATATGCAAGGGTCAATGTGCGAAGGGAGAATGTATATCGGGTTGTATGTTCACACATACAAGGCCGATATACAAGTTGACATACAAGGCCAAAGATGCAATTGTTGGGGTCCGCTGAATGCACGATGTGATTGTATCTTATATACAAGTTGCATTGTATATGTGAGATACAAAAGGTCACATACAAGGAAGAGATGCAAAGGCTTTTGCATATCAGCAACATACAAAGGCGATCGTATGTCCGATAGACAAGAAGAAATATACAAGTGAACAAGTGCAAGGTGGACATGGTAAAGATAGTTAATTGCATTTGCAAGTCATTTTGGAGTGCGCACATTGTATGCTGGGTTTGTATGTTCCCAACATACAATCGAAACATGCAAATGAAAAATGTACAGGGCTGACATACATTTGGTGGGGCTCACGGATATACAAAGTAGAATGCATATCAAAAAGGATGTAAAGTCCACATACAGGGGGCATTGCATGTATATCCAGATTGTATATTTGCATATACAATACCATATACAAAGACAAAGATGCAAGAGTCTTGTGCTAAGTCAACATGCAAAAGATCACATGCGGGAGTGAATGTACATTGTCAATATGCAAAGAAGGTCGCAGGTAGGGTTAACATACAAAGGCTGATGTACATTTGCAATGTACATCAGCAGAATATACAAAGGGACTTTCACCAAACATGCAAGAAGGTGATTCAAAGCTGGGGCCCACCGCTTGTATATTTGTGATTGAATGTTTGCACATACAATCAAATATGCATTCCTAATATACAAGCCAAATCTGAAGGGAGCATACATTCCAGCTGATAGTCTCCTGAGTTTTGCGGTTTGTATATTTTGCATGTATATGCGATATACAAAAGAAAGAAACATCGGCGATATGCAAGGCGGATCTGAATGGGAGGTCAAATTTGGCGAATTTAGCATTGGAGTCCGCGACTTGCATGTATGCTATGATTGTATATGCAATATACAAGGGAAATATGCAATGGGAAAGCATACAAGGTAGATCCGACTGGGGAATTAAATATAGTGGATAGTCATTTTGGGGTCTGCAACTTGTATGTATATTTTGCTTGTATGTGCCGATATGTAAAAGAAAAGATACAAAGGTTAGACCCAATGTCAAATTCAGATTTGCTTCATAATCTTTTGAGTTCCATATGGTTTGTATATTTGTGATTGTATGTTTGTACATACAATGCGATATGCAAAGAAAAGATGCAAAGGGGAAGGTGCAATTTTTCAGCAATGCTTTTCAGTCTCAACTTAGCGACCAATCAAGTGGTGCAACGTGGCAGGAGATACAAAGGCCGATTCAAAAGGGTAAAGGCCTGCGGTTGTATGCAAATTCAAATGCATATACATAGGGTGATTTCAAAGGGGCGTTTAGGCACCAAAAGCAACAACATATACAAGGGATTTTTGGCATGAATTTATACATTGGCGGCTCGACTGAAGGTCATCCTAATAGCCTGATATAGCCTGATACATACAGACGCTTTGTAGATACAAAGGCAGACTCAGATGTAGTTTCAAAGGCCGATACAAGCACAGATACAAAGTGATATATACACATAGTTGACTATAGCTTTGACTGCCTGTATCTCCTCCATTTTAACAAATTTCCACATGCTGTAAAAGGAAAAAATGCATGTTTTTGTCTCCTCTTTCATTTGGCAGACTTTTCAGGGAAATACTCTCACCTTTCAATTTCAGATCTGGATTTGCATGTTTTGGGTGATTAGACATTTCAGTGACTTTTTTTAGGGCAGGATGCAGATATTCATTTCATTCATTTTTGCAGGTAATGGGAGCTGCTCACATTCAATGCCCAAAATATCTTCCATCAATTCAGGGGTGTAGATTGGTGATGTAGCAGCTTGCATTGAAGACTCACAATATCTTCCATCTGCCCCTGCTCCAGATATTTCATGCCATAACTTCTGTAGGTGGACGTCCCTTCAGGGACATATTTTCCTATTGCAACTCTTTGAACGAATTTTGTAACTGAATTAAGGCTTTTTTTGGAATGCTATATAAGCATAGAGATGAGATGTAAATAAGGTTGGAAAATTTTTAGCATTCAGGCTTTTTCTATTTTCCAAACAAAGCTTTTTGCTACTCTAACTGTGCCTTCCCACTGAATATATGCAAGTTATTTTGCCTCTTTTACTGAGTTTTTTTTTTAGTTTAGTGTGAATCTGCATATGATTGCCTGTGAACATATTGTTCCTCTTAATCATCTTGTTTCTCACCTTTGCTAGGACCAGTTGAATATGTGTATGTCTAGTTGCTGTATTTGGCTATGCTGTGCATTTTCTTAGTACTGTGAGGGTTCTTTTATTAAACTTGGCAAATCACCCTTTGTTTTCAAGCTTTTCTGTTTCATCCTTCATTTTAAAGCATTCCTTCTCTCTTTTCCTCTTAAGATTTAGTAGTTTTAGGTGATAACCAGTTAAGGAAGCCAGCCTTCTCTAGAGGTCTGATCTCATTTAGCAAAGTCCCACACTTAGAGATCATTCCCATGTTACTCCAGATTGCTGAAGTTTTACAACTATAGCATAGGGTGCAAATTATGGGTGATAACAACTTTGGCACGCCCGGTGGGACAGAGAGTTAGAAAATAATCCAAATACTATCTTTTATTACTAGTTTTGATGTGCAGCCAGTGATTGTCAAACCTGTAAGAGGTTAAAACTTGCATATCTGGCGACTCATACTGAGGAAGGACAAGCAGATCAATTCTGCTATTACATTTTATGAGAAAGATTCAAACTAGGAGTTCGAGTACATTTGATTAGTTGCAGCTGTCTCCACCAAGAAGATAGAGTAGAGCTATAGTAAGGACCCTAGTTTCTAAAAGGATACAATCAACTCCACCAAATTTCAAGCTAGTTCCCCCTGTAGTTCCTATAGCAACTCAAGCAAATCTACCCTCAGCCATTCCAATGGCAAGAAATTAGCCATTTATGGCTTTTGATGGGGGCAGCCCATTGAATTTAATAGTACATGATGTCATACCTATGGTATCTTTAAAGAGTCTACCTTATTTCATAGGGGAGAATCAAACTACCCCTATAGAGCACATCAGAGACGTAGCTTCTCTATGTGGTGTTCATCATGTCACCCAGGAAAATGTAGCCATCAGGCTGCTAGCTACCTCTTTCAAGGGGAAAGCATTGTAATGGTTTAGGAGTTTGCCAGTACAAACCATTACGACCTGGGATGATCTAGGTGATAAGTTAAATAAGCAATTTCAAGATAAATCAGACAACTTGTCACTAGTTGAATAGATGACTACAATAAAGAGAGCTCCCCAGGAGCAAATGATGGATTTCAACTTTAGATTTCAGAAGACATGGGACAGAATTCCTGCCATGGTAAGGCCTCTAGCTGAATATGCTTTCCTGTATTTTTTGAAAGCCCTAAATAGTGATATTTTAGTGATGATACAATCATTAGGAGGTACTAGTTTACCTGATGCATATGAAATAGCTATTAGGGCAAAGAATAATTTGATCCAGGCTGAAAAATAGCACCTAGACCACCAGTGCCCATTTTTCTTGATATTCAAGCTTCAATGCCCTTACCAATTCCATATTTTGCCCCTTTACCTACTACTACAGCATTACCAAGTACTTCCAATTCTGAAAATGCTGCTTCTAGTTCATCACAAGAGTTGAAAGAGATTAAAAATAGCCAACAAAAAATAGAAAATATCATACAAACTTTTGGGAATGAGTTAGTAAACATCAAAAAATAGCAGTCCCAGAATAGTGAGCTCTATCAGGAACCCAATCAAGGGCAAAATCAGCCATATCAAGCTAACAGGCCACCATATCAAAGCAATTATTAGGGTACCAGGCAGAACGTGAATTAGAGGCTTTTTTAGCCTTACAATCTGGTGCCCATTAATGCTATTAAGGACCTTGTCCCTATTCAAAATAACCTTGCAGTTGAATATCAATGGTGTTTTCCATGTAATCAACCACACAATCAGGTAGCTTGCTCGAATGGGGTTATAAATCAGGCTTTGATGGTGCAAAATGTTGCAGTCTCTCAACCAAATACACCTCATGATGGGGCTATGCAACATCAAGAGCAGCCTCAGAATGATTCTACCTTCATAAATTGGCAAGAAGGTGAATTTTGTGGTGTAAACAATGATAATACTCCAGTTGCAGCCAATACAAGAGCCAAGAAGAGGGGTTATGATGTAGATCAAGTAGCAAATAAAGAGAAAGGACATGTTGGTGCTTCTACATCCCATGTTCCCCACATTTTACAAAGAAACACTTTAGCAACAACAAGGGAAATGCCTCATTTACAGACAGATATTATTGCTATGAAGTCACAACAAAAGGTAATTGTCACTCCACCTTTCAATATTATTGAAAATATGAAAAAGATGAATGTGACAATGTCTATGTGGGATTCTCTAGCCATCCCAAGCCAAAAGGACATATTGCAATCTGCCTTGTCTGATTTGAAAATTCCCAACGATGCAGCTGTTGACCCAACTAGAACTGTGCTTACTAATTCATCCCAGGACAACAACAAACAGCGAAGTTAAAGTACCAAAACACTTCCATTTTATGTGTCTTTGATAATTGGAGACAAATTGGTATATAACTGCATGGTGGATAGTGGTGCAAGTAGTTCTGTGATGCCAAAACAAATTACAGATCAACTAGGGTTAAAATACCAGCCCCTTGAGAAGGGTGTACTTTAGTTAGATGGCACAACTGTTAATACTGTGGGTGTCATCAAAGACCTAGGTCTCACTCTGACACTTGCCCAAATGTTTCCATTTCCCAGGAGGAGTTCATCATAGATTTGCCTCCTTATTTTGCCATGTGCTTGTCAAGAGAGTTCACAGCCAAGATAGGAGCATATTTATCCTCAGACTGGTCCCACATGTTTTTCAGGACCAGATATGGCACAAAAGTAACCTTAAAATCTAAGTTGCTTTCAAATCATCACATAGAGCCTTATGTTCCAAGTGTTGTTAATACAAATTACAATATTTCTGATAACCTTGAACTTGTTGCTACTCAAGAGTTGCAAGCTGAAAGTATACCAAAAGTGCTATTAAGGGAGTGGGCCTCAGAAAATGTTGTTGATGATCCCGAGGGACACATCCAAGAAACTGGTCTGGGGGTTTACATACTGCATGAGCCTGAAACAACAATTCCAAATCTAGTAAAGAATGCTAAACAACAGATAGAGCAGCAAGAAAAAGTATGGAAAATGTACTTTGATGGCTCTAGGAACAGGAATGGATCTGGTGGTGGTGCAATGCTTGTGTCTCCCCAAGGTGAAAAATATTATTCTTCTTTCTGTTTTTCCTTTTCATGCACAAATAACACTGCTGAGTATGAAGGATTGATCCAAAGTTTGCAGTGGGCATGAAAGAGGAAAATTGGCTATTTGCAAGTCTATGGTGACAATGAACTCATTGTCAATCAGGTGAGAGGACTACATGTTACAAAAAATGATGTTTTGAAATGCTATATAAGCATAGAGATGAGATGTAAATAAGGTTGGAAAAATTTTAGCATTCAGGCTTTTTCTGTTTTCCAAACAGAGCTTTCTGCTACTATAACTATGCCTTCCCACTGAATATATGCAAGTTATTTTGCCTCTTTTACTGAGTTTTTTTTTAGTTTAGTGTGAATCTGCATATGATTGCCTATGAACATATTGTTCCTCTCAATCATCTTGTTTCTCACCTCTACTAGGACTAGTTGAATCTGTGTATGTCTACTTACTGTATTTGGTTATACTGTGCATTTTCTCAGCACTGTGAGGGTTCTTTTATTAAACTTGGTGAATCACTCTTTGTTTTCAAGATTTTTTGTTTCATCCTTCATTTAAAAGCATTCCTTCTCCCTTTTCCTCTTAAGATTTAGTAGTTTTAGGTGATAACCAGTTAAGGAAGCCAGCCTTCTCCAGAGGTCTGATCTCATTTAGCAAAGTTCCACACTTAGAGATCATTCCCATGTTACTCCAAATTGTTGAAGTTTCACAACTATAGCATAGGGTGCAAATCTGGGTGATAACAATACTTAGTAAAATGGATTAGAATATGGATGAAAAGGGAGTAAGAGGATAAGAGGGTTGGATTAAGAGGATTATGGGGTGATTAATATTGGATAAATGGATTATGATATGGATGAGTGGATTAAGATATGTATTGGAGAGTGATTATGATGATGAATATGTTTAATCTTAAAGAGGGAATTTAAATAAGATCAAATGATGGGATTATATTATGATAATGGTGAGGATGAGGAAGTAATTAAGTGGATAGGCATGGACTAGGATTAGGTCCTTGATTTGGTTAGGCAATTTGATTGGGATTAGGGTCCAAATATTATGGATTAAGAGAATGATTTGGATGACTAGGGTAATGATTAGGATGAAATTAGATAATTGGATGAGTGATTAGGAGGTATTGTATTGAGATAAGGTGGATTAGGAATAAATTTGATTAGGATAATGTTGACTCAGAGGAAAATGGATTATTTGGATAAGGATTAAGATGGGTGACTAAGAGGTGATTAAGGATGGCTAGGTGCTTGACCTTAGGCAACTTTGCAAATACAATTCACACATGTACATGCACAATTCTTGCAAAGGATTTGGATTGAGGAGATTCATAGGTTTTGATGATGAAGACATGCCAAACACTTGATTATAAGACTAAAATTAATCAAGTAGGTGTGACATATCTTGTAGATCTCATGAATGGCCATGGGTTAATCCCAACTCAAAATAGAGAAGTGATTCCCACCCCCATTAATACTATAATGCCATAGATTGGATAGATAGGGAATATAAGGTCATGGACCACCTTATACCTCTTACTTTGGAGACTTTTGTCTTGCCCAAAGTAGACCCTCTCTCAAGTATGATGGTATGTATGAGCATCTTCCCCTCCTACTATAGCGGTGCACCACAAGATATGATGGCCGATAGACTTAAGCTAGGATGTATGGGCTTGTAAAGGATATCCTTGTTACACACAAGGTGTGTGAGGCCTATGTCTATGAGATGAGGAGTATGTCTAATGGTGTGGTGCAAGAGGGTAACCCACTCTCCTTCTTCACTTTTCAAGGTATAATGTGTTGGCAAGAGACACTGCTTCGGTATGGATATGTATGTTGTCATTGATGGAAACAAGGCTCATAGATCCTATCACCATGATAGGAAGAGATATCTCTGGAAGAACATATTGAATTCTAGGTCCGGTTGACAGAAAAATGGCTAAGTATGAAAAGTATTATGAGTAGAAGACAGTAAGTCAAATAGTATGTCTCCGCAGATGATGATCAGTTAATGCGGTTTAGATATGATGTTCTCAGTTGTCTAATAGTGTTATTCTTCAGAGGTAAAGTCTTGATCTCTTTCGGAAGTCACCTTGAAGAATTGTCTAAGTCCGGGTAAGCAAAGGTATAGCAGAAATAGTGAACATGGCATAGTGTAGTGGTCCACATTCCTCCACAGGTGAGTGTTTTGTTATGCAGTTTTAAGGTATTGTAAACAATTATATGGAATACCTTATTCTAGAGCTAGAAGATCTGAAGTCCATAGGAAGGTTAGCTACAAGCTGCTAAGTATCGACATAGTGTTTGATAGAGATTGACAGAGATAGAGTCTAAGTTTTGATGGTCTGCATTTCTCCGCAAGATGATATAATGCCTTGAGGTTCTAAGGGAAAGATCAAGAATGTGTAAAGAGTCCTTGATATGATTTGGAAGGTGTATTGAGATCCTCAATAAAATTTTTAAGTTAGTAGATGAAGTTGTTAAGCATGCTCTTGAGGAACAGGCTGACTGGTGAGATAAATCATGATGCGAAGAAAGGATAGTATGTGAAATCTATGTAAGTAATTGAATGATTAGAGCCAACCAATATGAACATGTTTGGGAGAAGATTTGGGTCCATGTGACACATAGGGCATTGGATTGAGCGACAAGGTACATCTTTCTATGTAAACATTTCACTTCTTGGATGCTAACCTGATAATTGATTAAATCATGTTTCTATGTACACGTTTCACTTCTTGGATGCCAACCTAATTATGGATTAAATCATGATGTGGATATACAAGAGTGATGATCTTCGGTTGAGGTGTGTGAATGAGTAGTGTGTGTATGTGATGCGAGCATGTGAATAGAAGAGCAAAGTTAGAAGAGAAGCAGTGATGAAGACTTGGGATTCAGAATTCAATTGCTAAATGACTGCACCCTGACATAGTGGCAGATGCTTAAGCAGTATTCAATTATCATGTGTGATCTGATTAGAAGAAAGTTTTTGTCATCAAGGCAATAAGTTAGCAGTGAGGCTCTAGTAGGGTTTAACAACCCTCATTGTAATCTTGCTAAGTTTAGAGTTGAGGTAGTGAGCCTGTTAAATCTAGTTGTACCTCATGGCAGTAAGCCAGCATGTTCTAGGCCCATGGAGTGACCAATCCTGAACATCATTTTTGTAAAGATTGCAATATATATATATATATATATATATATATTAGACCTAACCCTCTCCGTGGTTTTTCCCTCTTTGGGTTTTCCATGTAAAATCTTGGTGTTATGTGTCATGCTTTTGTGGATGTTGTTTAGTTGTATATTTTGCTTCTATTGGATTGTTCTTTTGAAATGGTTAGCAGAGTTGAGGTAGTGAGCCTGTTAAATCTAGTTGTACTTCATGGCAGTAAGCCAGCATGTTCTAGGCCCATGGAGTGACCAATCCTGAACATCATTTTTGTAAAGATTGCAATATATATATTAGACCTAATCCTCTCTGTGGTTTTTCCCTCTTTGGGTTTTCCACGTAAAATCTTGGTGTTATGTGTCATGCTTTTGTGGATGTTGTTTAGTTGTATATTTTGCTTCTATTGGATTGTTCTTTTGAAATGGTTAAAAGTAAAAGCACAAGAAAAGATTTAAGGAACACTGATTCACCCCCCCTCTTAGTGTTCTTAACAATCAACATAATGTTCTTGCAAGCTTTGCCCAAATGACAAATGTCCCCCAATGGAAGAGTCTTTCAATTCTCTTCCAAATTTGTATACCCCACCAGAACACGTGGGTTGAGGTCATCCACTTGGTGATGAAATCCAAGGTAGGCCTTCTAGAGGAAAGAATCCAAGGTGTTTTTGATCTCCAAGATTGCTAAATAGCAGGAGGAGAGAGCATACACACCAAGGACCTTGGGATGATCAAAGATAACAAAGATTAGATAAAATCAAGGGTTTTGATCTCTAAGATCACATAAAGTGCAAGGGGAGAGAGTACACCTTGATTGATCCCAACCAAAGAAAACAAGTTCTTTTTAGGCCCAAAAAGAAATGTTCCTAGATTTAGTGCAAAAAAGATGCTAGGTCCTTTGACAAGTGGGGTTGCAACCACAAACGATTAGTAGTCTTGGAAATATCTTGAACAATTGAAAAATGTTGCAATCACAAGAGTTAGTCCAAGAAAATATGTTAGTTCAAAAACTAGCACTAGAATAGGCACAAGCACTGATAAAGGCTGCACAGGTGCTGGCAGATGCTTAAACAAGCACTAGAAACTACCACATAAGCACTAAAAGCTAACACACATGCACTAAATGCATAGACACATGTACTAAATTGGCAGACACAAGCGTTGTATGGGTAGACACAGGTGCTAAATGGGCAAACATAGGCATTGAATGAGCAAACACGTGCTAAAATATATGATGTAGGTGCTAAAACACAGAGAATATAGCTAAGTGTAGGGGCATTGAACCTGACTACACAGGCGCTGAATGAGAAAACACAAGTACTCAAATATATGATGTAGGTGCTAAAACACAAAGAATATACCTTAGTATAGGGGTACTAAACCTGACTACATAGGCACTGATATGACATTGAGATGATGGGTAACCTGCAACCAGATGAGAAACGTACAAAATAAAGTGTTAAATCTGCAAAACAACTTGTTAGGGATTGTCAGAGATGCAATCAAATCAATTACAACTATTAGATGTACAATTTTAAAACATGAAATAATTGAAATGAAGGTGAAACACGTGCTAATTGATAGAGTATAGGTGCCAAACTAAGAGTAACTTACAAAATAGAGTGTTAGTAAACACATGCGCTATAATCTAGGATATAGGTGCTAAGAGAAGAGATGCAGGCACTGAAACATAGAGTGCAGGTGCTACAATAGGAAGCACAAGCATTGATCCACAAGCATAGGCATGATTATAACCTACACGACAACACTTGAGAAGAAACTTACAAAAATGTTAGATTAGGTGGGGGGGTCCCATCAGGCGTGCCAAATGTATGCATGTGAAAATCAACACAATAATTATAAATTAAACTTATGTTATCCTACTTCATTCACCTCATATACACCTGAAATTCAGCATAAAGGAAAGCATAAGACATAAATGAAAAATATCTAATTCACCTCACATGTTGACCCTTGTTGTGTGGATGTCCTCCTTAGATGATTTAATGTAGGTGGTTCCTCATATGAACAACATAGCTTTACAATGCATGGAGTCTTGAAAATGCTTGGGGTGAGGATCTATTTATAGGATTTTCGGATTTTGGATGAAGGAATGAGATTGAATTTGGAGATCAAGGGTGGAGGATTTTTGAGAGCTCTCAAGCAAGGAGAGCTTGCAAAGTGGCATGATGAGATTGGTGGATGGGAGATGTCCTTGGATTGAGATCAAATTAATGGTTGGAAAGTGAGTTGGGAAAAGGTGAAGGGTGAGGATCAAGTGAGGACAAGAAGGAACTTTTGTACAAAGGACTTGCCCATCACTTTGTAAGAAGGCCATGTGAACATGTACAAGAGGCCATGCCTTTCTACACATGGGGGGTGGGGAGGATTTGACTAGGGTTAGGTTAGGATTTAATAGAATGTGCAAGTGGGGGATTAGGTAATTAATTAGGTTTACATCACCTAATCAGAAGTGTAGAAAATAGGGAATTAAATAAATGTAAATATTTATTTAATTCATGGGATGGGAAAAGGGGATAATAGATAAATTAAATTTATCTAATTTTTGAACTATAGAGGAATGGGATAAATGGTTAATAAATCATTTAGGCTAGGGATAAATACCAGTGAAGGTACCGATGCAGGTACAAATTAATAGTGAATAGTACATGAATATTGATTTTAACAATAAAAAATTGTAAAATCATAGATTGAAGGGGATTTGATCAATCAACCATCTAAACATGTGTTTATTTAGGTAATTATGGAGAAAATGTAGTCTAGGGGTGTCTAGAGATGATTAGAGATGGTTTTGAGGAGTATGGGGATGAATTAGGGATGTTTAGGGATGACATAAAGAGTAGAGATTTTTAGGTGTCTACAAATACAAAAGCTCTAGTTTGAGTGATCAAGTGCCTACACTATTTTGAACTGATTAGGGCAACATATTTTTCTGGACTTACCTCAGGTATCTAATACTTTCATTCACCCAACTTGACAATAACACTATGAGGTCTAGACTCATAGATACCATGGCGCTTGTACATGTATGGTTGTCTTAGCAGTACATTGTACACGTCCAAAGGTGCCACATCACAAATCACCTCATCCTTGAATGGTTTGATGGAATAGTATAAATAACATTACTTGCTTACCTGAATATCTTTCACTTGGCTCACCCAACCTATAGAATATGGTTGTGGATGGGGTGTTGTCAGTAGGTTCAACCTCTTGAAAGTCTAAAAAAAGATCAAATTCTTTTGACTCCCACTATCAACAATGAAAGGCTTTCTCATTCACCCATATCTATGAATAGAACAAACATTCCTCATCTTCATGAGGCAAGATTTTAGTAGTGGCTACCATGGCATAAGGATCTACCACAATAATTATCTCATCATCCTTTTGTTCAAAAGGGTTTGTAGGTAACAAATCAACTTCTTTCTCTACTTCATGTGTTTCCACCATTAGTGTCTTAGCAACTCGGCAATGTTTGGTGTTATATCGAGGACTTTTATGATTTCACACCACATACCTATATCTTTTTGTGTCTTTCGAGTACACTGATCTCATGTTGATGATTGTGAGGAGAATCCCTTGGTGGATTGTTTTCCTATAAACTTATTATTGCTTTCCCCTTTTGATTTGTTGCTTGTCAGATAATCCTTTTTTCCCTTTTGTTTGAATTTCTCTTCAATCTTTGTTACATATTTGAAGGCAGTTCTAGGTGTCTCAATATTCAAGAAGGCCATGTTAATTTGAATATAACGGTGCAGCCCACTATGGTAATTTAAAACCCGGTGTTTCTCTGTATCTTGGATACCAAGTTTGGCAGATAATGCATGGAAGGCATTGGTGTAGTCTTGAACAATTTGGTCCTTTTTCTGTCGAAGCAATTGTGTCTACATATATTTCTCCTCATATGTGTCATTGAGAAAATTTTGTTCTTTGTTGTATTCCACAAATTCTCCCCATGTGGGGCTATCATTTACCTCCTTATCAAATTATAGATCATTAACGAGTTCTCAACATAATAGCTTAACTTCCCATGATTTCTTCACATGGCATTCAGCTTTGAGGAGCAAATATTATCTTTTTAGTATCAGAGAAGTGATTCATGGAAAAGTATTTGTCTAATTTTGATAACTAGTCATCTACATCATTTGCATCAAATTTTCCTTTGAAGTTTGGAATATCAAAATTCACTTGTACCTTGAAAGGAGTGCAACCACCAAACAAAATTTCTATTTTGTTTGGTTGCTGATTTCCTCTGTTCTGCTAGAGCAACCGAGAAAATTCACTCATCATCTCCTCATGTTGTTTTCTTAAAGAATCTTCAACCATCACTTTTAAGGTATTAGATTAATCTCCATGTTCTTCCACCATCTTTGGATGTGTGTGTCTCAAAGGAAGATAATATGAAGGATTTCATGTTTCTAATCCCAATCTTTGATAGCCTAATCTTGTGCGATGTTACATATAGGAGAGGAAAGGCCATGGAAAAAATAATTCTACACCAAATAATTTTAATCAAATGCTATGGCTATGTTTTTACAACATATGTCCATGCAGCATAAAATGGATTGTAAAAGTTAGGTTGGGTAAAACTCGGTATTTGAGCTTGTGTTTTGGTGAAAACCTCAATTTTGTCTCTGGTCTATGTGGATTTAATTGTTACTTTTTCACTTCTTTGTGGCTTCCTTTTGGGACTTTTTCACCAGTGACTTTATTCTCTTTAGTGGTGGCTTGGGTGATCTTCCATCGTACCTCCTTTGACAACAAATTCTCTTAATCTACTATGATCAAACAAAGTTTTAATTCACATCTTTAATGTATTCCTTTCATTCCTTTGACTCAAATTATCCCCTCTATCTTTATCTTTATCTATTGCAGATAGTGAATTTAGATTTTTCTATGAGCTATGATACCTTCAAGAGTGACTATACTAACTTATGTGATCAAATTGATTGATTCAATTTTGATGGTGGCCCATACTTACACTTGGGTGATTCTTCCTTCCGTCAGAGGTAGATTATCTATCTTCTAACAACTTATTAATGCAATGTTCAACAAAACATAGTGATAATTTGGTAGCTTTAATAAAATGTGGCAACCATTTTATGGCATCATTCAAATTGCCTCTTCTATGATCTAATAGCTCTTGACTTCTACGATGTCTAATGATCTATGGTTCAATATAGGTGTCTTCTTTTGAGTATGCATGATCTCTTCGAAGACAACTTTAATATCAATATTTATCCTACAGTCTTTTTCTATGGTAGAACACCTTCAATCCACAATCCTTTCAAGTGACTTGATTTGATACCACTTATCTAGATCTGGTTGGAGATCTAGAGGACAACACTTAGTGAGCAGGTCACCTATAGTGTTGTAGGAATGAACAACAACTGGTTGGAGTATTCTAGCAATCTCACTGAGAGATGTATGCCTAATTTTGTCTATCTTCTTCACTAGGAAGGAAGTAGTATTTATTTATATCCAAAAGTCACCGATCAAAGGTTATTACAACTGTTGAAGTGGAATAAGTAATTAAAAAATTAATTAATGTTAGTTTGGATCAGAGTAGGAAGGAACTTCATCATAGGCTTATCAACATGATTTTAGTGGTAAAATTTGCATACCCATGTGCCATTTCCCATTTTATTTTGTGGTGCTTTTGAGGAAACACCTTAACTCTTTTACACAGTGATGAATGTGATAATCTTGTGCAAATTTGGGTCCCTTTTCCCATGCTCTCTACTTATTGGTTTACAAACACTCCCACACATCTACTCCCCATCACATCCATACATACACATATTTTGATACATTCACCCAAATTATGCATTAACTACACCTACTCATGCACCTATCCCTATACATTCTGTTATTAACTAGATATAAATATTTTTGTGTCCTAGGTCATTTCCACAGATTTAGGATCAACCTCGTGAGGGCAAATTTGCCCCAGATTTTCAAAATTCAAATTCAAAATTTGGCCAACTCTCAATCATTCATTTCTTGTAAAGGGCCAACTAACCACATGTTTTGTGCAATTGTTTTTCTATGTGGTTATATTTAAGAGATTTCAATCGCACTCCTTATGATCATCGAGTAAAATTAAATATCATCCTCATTTATAAAAAAAGACCATGTCAGGAACATTTTGATTGGAGTAGCTAAAAAGAACCTAGTTTTGTATCATAGCACTCTGGAGCATTCGTATGGGTGAAGTGTGTTGTTTTCAATCCATTACATAAGATTTTCAAAAGTTGACCTAGGATAACATGTCCTTTAGTAATATACATGTAAGTACCCATTTTTACACAACGTTGTATTTAGTTGATATTATAGTTGGCATTGTAGTGCAGCCAAGAGATAGATTGGCTACCAACCCCTCAACTTGTCATATTCCTAGGTCACCCTTCTAGTACCCCTTAGCATGTCTTAGAACACCCATGCCTTAGTTTGCCTTTTTGTAGCGTATTGGAGAGATGGATTTGTTACTGATCCCCCAACATGTTATACCCCTTGGTCACCCTTCTAGCACCCCTTCACATGTCTCCAAACTCCCATGCCTTAGTTTGCCTTTTTATAATTTCCTCTTGGTCTAAATTCCTTGATTTCAGTTACTTTTCCACAATTGCCACTTCAATAGACAAGGGTTGTGAAATTTTCATAGTGACTTAAAAGTTGGTGCATCAATTTTCACAACCAACATGGTGGTCATGTTTTTCACATGACAAGCTCATGACTATTACAACAATTTTGAATCTACTAGTCTACGAAAACTTGTGGCTTCACATGATGTAGAATAAAAAACAATTTAGGTTGTTTCATCTTCTCCTTCTAAAATATAATGCTTCCTCCCACCCTTGGCTTCTTGTAACTAATTCTTATTTGTTCCCTCATCCCTTGTAAGCCTTGTTTTAATTCATTTTTAGTGGTGTTTAGCCTTTGATTATTTTGAACCAAAACATGGAGCTATTCATAGCTAATTTCCACCATTGAAGATTTTTCAATGGTTGTCTTACTTCCTTCCAAACTAAAATAGTCCTTGTTTAGCCTAGTTCTTCCACTGTATAAGATCTTCCCATACTTTTGTTGGAGCAACAATTGGTTATAAGAGAAAAATAAACTTTGGAGTGCTTCCCAAGGATCAAATCTCTTCATTTCTTTGATCAACTAGCTCTAATTCAATGCTCACAAGGTATATAGTTTATTTTTTTCTTTTTCCTCATTTTTTTGTTGGGATTGGTAGTTTATTATGTTTGTTTGATTAATATAGTTACATTAATACTATTTTCCAATAAGATTGTGTTAGTTTTTAGTTCTAGTTTTGTCTTATTTTGTGTATAGACTATTGTTTGTGTTTGTGTACTCTATTTTCATTATCTTTTCTTACCTTTTATTTGTTTCAAATGAAACTTAGGGAGCTTCTAGGATTCTTTCTATTAATTCAAATCCTTCTCACAATTTCCATCTCAAAAAGGGACATTTTTCTTCCCTTACTTAGCAAGAATTTTTTATTCCTAACCTTTTTTTGATCGATCATACCTTTTATGGTCTCTAAACATTTTTCTAGTCATTTTCCCACAATTGTTGCATCTCATAAGCATTTGTGGATCATTTTGATATATTTTTGTATCCTTCTCAAGGTCTCATATCAAAGTTCCTATATTTGGACAACCCTAAGAAAGCTCACAATTAACTCAAACAAAATGCTACAACTATATAGGTGCTTATAATGAATCCTTGTAATGAAATAACTTGCACAAGAAAAGAATATAATAGTAAATATATGTTGCAGATACTTCATAATACTTGAGAATAATAAGCCATTTGAAAGGGGAAAACCTCCAAATATCTACAATAAGAACATAATTTGTAATGTGATAACCAAATAATACTCACTACATCCTATATACCCTACTTATGTCTTGGATATCACCTAGGATGACATGGATACCTAATTATATCAGGTTGATCACACAATAGTGTGTCCCACTTGTGGGACATCTTGGAGTTGGTTTTTTCTTGAAATTATATATTTTTACAAAAAATGATTTAATCCTAGAGGGATTCCATCTAAGAAGGTTTGATTAAAGGGGGTTAAATCAAAACCCCTTAGATCAAATTCCCTTTAATAGAATCCCCTAGGCTTAAATCAAACAATTGATAGAGTCTTCTCCACACCTATCAAAATGTTAACATTTGAAAATATCATTTTGAAATTAAATGAAGACATTTGGAAATTTTGTTTTATAAGTAGATAGCCCTTGTTATTACATTCCCAAAAATTATATTATGTATAATGTTTTATTAAATATTATAGTTTTTTAAAACTTTATAATGAATATGTTATGTCAGAAAATGTCCCCTTGGGGGCTTTTCCCTCTTAAGGTTTAGCTCTCAGGTCCTTCAAATGCATTTAAAGAATCTTGTGTGTTAATTTTGAATCTCGATGAGAAAACCCTTAAGTATTATGGAAAATAGGACCTAGGGGTTGCTATTTTAACGATCCCTAAATAGAAACAAGGGGGTGGACTTGGGCACTAGCACCCTAGTCCTGCCTGATTTTGGGTCTGCCCTAAATTTAAATGTCAATTTTATGACCATTATTTAGGTCCTATGATGACATCTCAAGTTTGCATTACGAAATTCTTAAGGGGAATGTTTGTAGTTGCATATATAAGCATGATTAGGTTTCATTTGCAAACTAGATGGACTTTATGCATACTTGTGATTATAGAGCATTCAAAATATTCATTGTGTTGTAGAGCAGATCATTGTTATTATGTTTGTATTTGCAGATTTGACTCCATCTCCCCATGGCATGAAGAACATCTTCCTTCCATGAGATCTACACTTCAAGGTGATATCTATTATGTTTTCAATCATTTATCTTTTTGATTTTTGCCTCTATACCACTAGGATACAAACTCTTATCTGACAACGGTGTTCAAAAGACTTGAATGTCTCTCTGGGACTTGACCGAGGCTAGCCTTTAAATACCACAACCCCCTCCCATAGTCCTTTGTGATTGCAGGTTACAGGTACCAAGTTTTGTGGAGTGGAGTTACAGAAAGGAGGTTGTAGACATCAAGGATTCAAGATCTAACAAGTAGAGGACTCCAGTGAACATTTTAGGACAAGGGCGTTAGTCCTTGTGTTCTCCATTTTTCCTGAGGCAGAAACGAAAGATACAGTGCAAATCAGTGTCAGAAGAATATCCAGTTTCTATGACAAAAACTGTACCTTGGACTAGGGCATTAGTCCCTGTGTCCCTGACTATTCCACTTTCTAATCTTTGAAAAATAGTGAGTTAGATATCTCTGTCCTTCACCTTGGTCTGAAAGGATTTGTCGTAATTCAATAATTTGCTTACTGTTTTGCATACCTAGGGTTTTAAGTGAAATTAAGAATTAAATTATGATATTGTTTGATACATCTGAACTTCCACATCCTTCCAAGTGGTAGCCCTACCTAATAGGTGAATGCTGCTACTAGTGGAGATTCAACTCGGTTGATACGCCCTTAAATGTATGTCGTGAAAGGAGGATTTAAGCACATTTTACATTGAATTGAAAATCCCTCTTTTTCTAATAAAAATTTTGGTGAACCCTTGTTTTTGGATTTTTTGGCACCTTTTTGAGTTTTGTGTGATAGATTTTCATTCATTCATTTTATTGCATTCGAAAAATTACGAAAAAACTAAAAATTTTGAAAAAATTGGCATCTTAGCCTTGCATTTTAGAATAATTTGAATTAATTGGCATTTAATTTCATAAAATTTATGTTAATTTCATTAGATCTAATTTAAATTATATAAATTTATCATTTAGTATTCACTTGCATCACATTTTCATGCTTAAATTGTCAAAAATTGCTTGAAATTGTGTATTTTTCATAAAAAACCTAGTTTTGCATTAGCTAGGGTTTGTGGTCAAAATCTTGTTTTAGATTTTACTACCATTTTCAAACACTCATTAGGAATTATTTCTAATTTTATTTTTGCATCATAGTGGTTTCCTTGCAAAATTTTATGTCTGGGGTTTGAAAACCTTGCATTTTCACTAGATTTGGCCTTATCATCTCTCTAGATTTGCATCATAAGTGTGTTGTGAGGGACTTTGTTGCATTATTTGGATTTTATTAAGGTTATTATCTACTTCCCCTACTCAAATTACTTAAATCACCCTTCCTATTAGGCATTTGCATTAAAAATTGGTGAAAAATTGCATATTTTATGTGTATTTTCACTAGGTTTCGACTTGTCATCACTCTAGATTTGCATCGAAGGCATGTTGTGAAGGATATTGTTGCATCATTGGAATTTTATTAGGCATATTATTCACTTTCCCTCTTGAAATTCTTCACAACACCTTTTCTTTCACTCATTTGCATTGAAAAAAGTAAAAATCAAGCATTTTAGGTCATATTCATACATATTGTTGCACCTGTTTCTTGCATAAGTGTTGAAAATATTTTGATAGCTGATTGTACATTCATATTAGACATATTTCATTTCAAATATTTCACTCATATTCAAGCATAGATTCGTCGGTAATTTCAAAATCTTGCTTCATTTCATAGGTTTTTGTGAAAAATTGGCACATTTGTTAGAATGCACATTGTGTATTTCAACACTAGGTGTGTATACACTTTGTTCACACTCTTATTAATCAAAACATTTAAAACCATCAATCAGACCTTTTCATGTTGTACTCTTTCCTCCTATCCATTTTTTTCTTTTCTTTTTGTTGTTGTGGACTCTATGCGTATTTCTACCCGTTTCTCTCAAACAAGTGCTTTGGTGCGAAACAGTCTCACTTATCTTGCCTTGTTATTTACTTGATTGATTGCAAAATTGGTGAGTTTTACTATTTAAAGACCTCATTTCCTCAATCTTTTCATCATGGATACTTCTTGTTATTCATCTTTGGAAGCATTGTTTGCATACATCATAGACATTGATAATTTTTCCAAATTCACTTATGAATACCCTCAAGTCATGGAACAAATAGCATACATACATGATGTTGATATGAAATCCTTTGTTATATATCTGATTTTGATATCTTCACAAATCTCATGGGAATATACCCTTCGATATTTGATGATCTCACCAAATTTATAGCCAAAAATACATTTAGAAGTGATGACTTCAATATGTTAGATGAAACCTTAGATGACTTTCTCTCTATTGAAAATTCCACTATTCCTCCTCTTGCTAATACATGTGATGATAACTTAGGTTTCCATTATGATCCCTCTCCTAAAGTTGTTCCCCCTTATGAGGACACTTCATTTGAAGAGGATGATTTCATTAACACCTCTCTTAACATCGTACCACCATTTCTTCATTCCAATGCTCTCTCTGGCCAAGAAGAAGCATTAGTGAATGAAGAGCTTCTACCACCTCTTTATTACAATGCTCTTTCTATCCAAGATGAATAATTGGTGAATAAAGAAGCCTCTCCAACCAAGCACATTCCATGGGTAGACAATGAGATTTCATCTAACAACAATAAAAACTCTCTCCCTATCATAGTGCATGAAACCTTTATGGAGCATACTAGCAATCTTCCTCCTTTAGTTGAATATTTAGGTACTTTGGATATTACTAGGGAAGTAAGGACCCTTGATCCCCTTCCTTTGGTTGAATGTTTAGGTCCCTTAGATATCACTAAGAATGTGAAAGACTTGATTGCATATTATTTGAACATCACTAAAGATACAAACATTAATAATTATCCTCACAACACCTTACCTTCCACTCATTCCTATGCTCTCTCTTTGAAAGATGTAGCACTAGTGGATGAGGAAAGGTCTCTCACATTAAATCTCTTACGGATGGATGTCGAGATCACTCAAAATAAATCACTTCTTCCACATCCTAAGAGGATAGTGAATAAGTGTATTTCTCCCTCCCTAAGCCACACTCATTGTAGCACCTATTATAGTTTCTCTCAAGGGTGGCCTCCTCCTAGATTTATATGTTGCTAACATTATGTCCCTATAGGTAAGTATTTCTAACCCTTTACCTCCATGTTGTGTATCCCCCATGATGTGCTATGTGTTTTTTAGGCCTCCTAGGATGACCATTGATACTCTTGTAAGGTCAAGGATACTGGGAGACTGCCTCTGTTGTGACCCTTTTACTATTTGTATCATCATTCTTTTATATTGCCTCTCCTATATTTTCATTGTTGTGTGTTGTGTCTGATGGACATAGCATTGTGGTTTGTGACTTAGGGGCACCCTCCTATGTGACTATCCTTAAGGCACTTGTTTCTCTTGTATTGATTTATTGTTTACCTTCCTCTAGTAGTTCTATCTAGCTGGCGGATGACGAAAAACTTATTATACTGATACAGACCTAGTGTCCCTTCGACGAGAAATAAAAAATGGACCTAGTCCATACATGATGATAGGGTTGGTATATATTATCCGATGCTTGGCTAGTAGAATCATTTAATGTGATCTTGATGTTGTCTTATCGTACTTACAAAAGATAAAAATACTACTACTCTATACACTTTATCTATCTTGGATCTTGTTGTCCTTGACTCTTTATATGAATGATTACATGCATTATTGTTTATCACGATTATATGGATGTTAACACCTTTTCTTGTAGGGAATTGTGTGTTTTTGCGAACATTTGGTGATCATAAAGTACATGTCATCTCTGGGGGGCATGGGCTTTGTGAGAACTCATGTTCCCTTATGTGTTTTCTTTCTACCTTAACGTGCTTGATATCAGTACACGATATCAACCACCTTAAGGTGGGGGTATATATAAGGTAAGTTGTCTAATTTAGATATTAGCAAAGTGTGTTTGTAAAATTTGAATCTATTGCAATCATTTAAGCCCTCTATGGAGGTAGGATATCATGTATATCCTTTTATTTTAAGCCCTCTGTGGAGGTGGGGATGGTGTATTTCTTGAAGAGATTACACATCCTATCATCTTCTAAAAGTCCTCTATGGAGGCGAGGAGTGGATTCAAGACTATCTTAACCCTTAAGCATGTCTTCAGTGATTATTGTGGCGAAGCCTAATCGTCGGTGTGTGCCTGTAGCGTGCCTGAGATGGATGCAAACCTAGAAATAGGTTTTTTCCATTGCTTGTCTACCGTGTTTTCTCTATGCCTTTTATGTGTGTGTGTATGGTGTGTTTGTTCCTAAGCATAGTCTAAAGGCTGGTGGCGATGAGTCCCTCCTATGCTTTGGGATTTTTATGGCATTTTTATTCTCAACTACAGTCTAAAGACTGGTGGTGATGAGTCCCTCCTACACACTAAGATTTGTATTGTGTGTCTGTTGCCCCATGTGTAGTCTAAAGATTAGTGACGATGAGTCCGTCCTACACTATTGGTTGTCTCTTTACTTTCCTTGCACTTGCATTTGCATTTCATATATGAGAAAAAGAAAAAAGAAATAATCATTGCATTCACTATATTCACTATGTTCTAGGTGTCTTCAATGATGTCTTCTTCATGTTTTGTGTGACTGTAATTGTCTTCTCCATGCTTTGTGTGCCTATTACTATCTTTATTGTGATTAGAGTGTCTTCACCATGCTTGGTGTGTTTGTTGACCTTACTTTAATGCATGTATTGGCCTTGCGTTTATACATACATTAAAGTGGGGGTTAAATGTTATGTCAAAAAATGTCCCCTTAGGGACTTTTCCCTCTTAAGGTTTAGCTCCTGGGTCCTTAGAATGCATTTAAAGCATCTTGTGTGTTAATTTTGAATCATGATGAGAAAACCCTAAAATCTTATGGAAAATAGGACCTAGGGGTGCTATTTTAATGATCCCTGAATAGAAACAAGGGGGTGGACTTGGGCGCTAGCACCCTAGTCCTACTGCATTTTGGGTCTGCCCTAAATTTAAATATCAATTTTATGACCATTATTTAGGTCCTATATCGACATCTCAACTTTGAATTACGAAATTCTTAGTAGGAATGTTTGTAGTTGCATATATAAGCATGATTGGGTTTCATTTGCAAACTAGATGGACTTTATGTATACTTGTGATTATAGAGCATTCAAACTATTCATTGTGTTGCAGAGTAGGGCATTGTTATTGTGTTTGTATTTGTAGATTTGACTCCATCTGCTCATGGCATGAAGAGCATCTTCCTTCCATGAGATCTACAATTCAAGGTGATATCTATTATGTTTTCAATCATTTATCATTTGGATTTTTGTCTCTATCCTGCCAGGATACACACTCTTATCTGACAATGGTGTTTGGAAGACTTGAATGTCTCTCCAAGGCTTAATCGAGGAAAGCCTCTTAATACCACAACTCCCTCCCATACTCCTTTGTGATTGCAGGTTATAGGTATCGAGTTTGGTGGAGTGGAGTTGTAGAAAGGAGGTTGTAGACATCAAGGATTTGGGATCTGACAAGAAGAGGACTCTGGTGAACATTTCAGGACAAGAGTGTTAGTCCTATGTCCTCCATTTTTCCCAAGGAAAAAATGGAAGATACAGTGCAAATCAGTGTCAGAAGAAGATCCAGATTCTATGACAAAAACTATACCTTAGACTAGGGTGTTAGTCCCTGTGTCCTTGACTGTTCCGCTTTCCAAACTTTGAAAAATAGTGAGTTAGATATCTATGTCCTTCACCTTGGTCTAAAAAGATATTTCATAATTCAATAATTTGCTTATTGTTTTGCATACTTAGGGTTTTAAGTTAAATTGAGCATTAAATTGTGATATTGTTTGATAGATCTGAACTTCTACATCATTCCAACTGGTAGCCCAACCTAATAGGTGAATGCTCCTAGTAGTAGAGATTCATCTCAATTTATATGCCCTTGAATGTATGTAGTGAAAGGAGGATTTAAGCACATTTTAAATTGAATTGAAAACCCCTCTTTTTCTACTAAATGGAATATACGTCAACTACAAAAAATAATGACTTCTATTTAATACACTAGGAAAAATAACAAACATTATTAGAAATATGTTTATAAAATGCATTGCACTCCACATAGATGTCCTTATTCCAATTGAAAAAGAAAATTGTAATTTTGATATATATATGCTAAGAGAAATGCATTACAGAATAATACAAGTCTAAATTTTTTGTTAGTGCTAATTCAAAAATTAATAATAAAAGAAATCTTTAACAAAAAATTACTAAAAAGTATCCATGCACTAGATAATTGAGTTAATTGTCTAATTTGAATAAATCATTGAAATTTTTTATTTGTAGTGAAATTTATGTGTAATGGAATAATGTCACTCAATAAAAAATAAAATAAAAAAATTATAGAAATAATTTTAAAAAAATGTACAAAAATTATAGCTTGAATCTAAATAAAAAATTCAACACCTCATCAGTCTACATTATCCTTAATTCTTGACCATTTATTCCATATAATTGACACCAATTGAAAAATGCTAAAAAATGTTAATTTTGAGCATCCCACTTAGGCCAAAAAGTGGAACACACTATTGTGAGACCACTCATCACCTAGGCCAACTTAAATATATAAATAAGACTATAGTAATGATTATAAAACCTAATTAAATCCCTTAGGGGTAAACTAGTGTTGAAGGCACAAGACAACTGAGAGGGGGGTGAATCAGTTGTAACAAAAATTGCAAACCCTCATAAGTATAATCACATCCACATTAGTTTGCTTAAACCCTTAATCTATTATGAAGATTAAACATGAAAATGAAATAAAAGAAACTTAACCTTATAAACACCATAGACAAGAGAAAATTAGATTTTTATGTGGAAAACCCTAAAAGGGAAGAACCACAATGAGGACTAGGTCACAATATAAAGTAGTAGCAATACCAAATTACAAGAGGCTCACTGCCGTACAAAGAATGCTCACTGTAGGGGACTCCCTATCCAAGTGGACTCACTGCCCACTCAAAAAGAAAGAAGAAAGAAGAAGAGGTTCATTGATAAAATTGCATCTAACACATGCATGGGTTTAGTTCTAATGAAGCACAACAACCATCACCATCCCATCTATACCAAAAGATAGTAGACACCTTCTGCTCACCGCATCTAATCATCTAACTCATGAAAGCTCTTACTACCCTTTTTAACACCTTCACATTATAAACTTCATCTCTTCCATCCATGCACACACACACATGAAATCTTAACACTTATTTATATCACCATCAACCTTCAAACAATCTTCAAGGTCGGCAACACAATCTTCAATCCTTGAAATAGTCTCCAAGGTCGGCAAACATACAAATTTTGAATTAGATCTGGATCTAAACATTCCATGACGCAAGGTAATGAAGGTAAACCACTATAAGCCTTAGATTGGACTCAAATATATCCAAGCATACTACACAACACTCACATAAGCATCAAATCAACTCCTCAATCAGTGCAAACTTCTACGTCGACTAAACGATGTAAACAAGGGGATTCTTAATCACACGCTTCCACAATCAAAAACATAACTTGTGGACCATGCCCATAGATTTAACACATTTTGGAAACATCTACGAACAACTTGAGGTCATCTAGAAATCAACAAATTCATCCACAACAACTTTCACCTGAAGAAGGCTCACTGTCTGCTCACAACCAACACTGGCGAACTCTGCTACACAATAACTTTCTTTTCAGAGCATCATACCACAAAAATTTTGTATAGAAGGTAGATAAGGACATTATAGGTTTAAATCCAGAACCACAATACATAAAACCACTTTGCAGAGAAATACGGAGCAAAATACTTTCTCTCAGACACCTCTACATAAATCAGAAAAACTGTCAAATCCTGTTCTCATACTGGTGAACGTACCTTTGACTGAACAACAATCAAGAGTACCAAATTCTAGATTTAGCATCTTACACTACTTCTCAACAACATATCCAAACTATACACTTAGATCTCCAACACAGAAGTAATACGGAGAAAAAACTTGAGTGGTATACTGTAAGCCAGTAGACTCCTTCAACACACTATTTTTAGTATTATTCAAATTTTCTCAAAAGCACTTGGAAACCCAACTACATAGGCATATTATCAACACCTTTAATATCTATAAAAAGCATCCAAACCACCTTTTAGTAAAGAAATTTAATCAAACAATACTAAACAATACTAACTTCACGAGAAGACACAGTTGACACCAATGACAACACAAACATGTTGACATCAATGACAACACCGATTAGCACATACTTGCAACAATCCTCCCTTTGTCATTGATGGTAACATATGATGTGAAAAACCATCATGACACAACTCTAAACTAATTTCACTCTCCCCTTTTCTTTTATACATCTTGCTTCCTTCCTTTGCCTTGTTTTTCACATGAACTCTATCCCCCTTTGACATCAATGGCAAAGGGTGACATACTTTTTCAAAGACTGTCTCCCCCTGATTGTGATATTGCACAAAATTGCACTATCATCAACTACTCTGTATACACCCCTTATCTACAATAATCATTAACACCACTACCTGCTCCCCCTAAGAGGTAGCCTCTAATTCAGTTTTCAAAGAAACCATCTGCTCCTGAGGCTGGTACTGATACTTTCTTAAACTCTGTTACATCCTTCTTAATCCAGGTCTTACTTATCTCCTTCTTATTCTCTTTCAGATCAATTATTTGTACTGGTTTGTTCTTCTCTATTGGTGAAAGGAAGCTAAGTGTGCGGAAATTGCTTCCTACACTAATCTAATGAGGAGACATGAGTGCAAATTTGTTTTAATCTTTACAGTTATAACAATGTTAACCCAATAACATAGATATTGCAGAAAAAACATACACAAGAATGTAAGATAGAAGAAGAGAGAGACAGGATATACGTGGGGAAAATTCTTACGGGTGAAAAACCCCATAGTCTAAAACACAGCTCAAATGTATTCCACAAACAATGAAGGTTACAATACAATCACAGATCCAATGCTCTTGTAGGAGTCTTTGACACTTGTATCTAGAGACAATCCGACAACATAACAATACCTATCAATCACATAATACATCTCCTCTCCAAAGCACATGTTTATAAAGAAAATACAAGGCAAAAATGGCTCTATCTTGGGATGGACATCCAACATGGCCTTATGGCCCAAAACCCAAGCCTATTGACACTTGTCCAACACTGTAGGATGTTCTTGACACTTGTCAAGTCACCCCATCCAAAAGATTTTGCCTATTCCCAATTTGGTTAATGACAGATGCTCTTACGACTCTTACAACCGTCATAGAATCCATCATAGCTATCATATCTTACAGCTGTAAGAGAATTTGTCATACATAGGCTATAAATAGCATATTCTCTTACAACATGTCATAACCCTCCTTGGGGCACCCAAAGATGCCTTTTCCAAATATGTTTCTCGACACATGTCTTTACCTGTCATAGAATCTTCCATTTACGACTCTTACATGTCATAGATTTGTCATAGGAATCTATCATGACTGTTTTAGTCAATATTCCATTACACACTATACAAGATGCAAACACATGACAAAACATTCCTACCACTAAGTGGGATGCATATCTCCTCATGTGAGGACAAATTTACATTTGGTCATCTTCCATATAGGATGACACATCACTGTGCCAACTCCCACAAGATGACAACATAGGATTTATATCGTAATTACACAATAGGCAATAAATAAATAAATATAATGAAATAATACAAGGAATTACCAAGGTTGAGACACCTTAATTTCCAACATTCTCCCACTTGTCGAACAACTTGTAAGAGCCAATGGAAATAACAAGATTAAATTTCTATAGGCCGAGAGGCCAATAGACTCTGAACACCATCTAAGCTTGTCTGTGCCCACTAGTTTCGTCAATGCATCTGCAACATTCTTCAAAGTGTCTGCCTTCTCCAAATTCACCTTCCCATCCTCTACCATGTCTCGCACAAAGTGAAACTATACATCAGTATGCTTTGTTTTGGCACAGAAAGTTGGATTTTTTGCTAGGCAAATCACACTCTGACTATCACAACAAATCGTAATCTGTCTTGCATCAACACTAATATCTGAACACAATCTCTTAAGCCAAATGGCTTCCTTGCAAGCATGAGTTGCTGCCATATACTCATCTTTTTTCATGGACAAAGCAACGACATGTTGTTGCTTACTCATCCAACTAATATCACCACCAAACATAGTGAACACATAGGCACTGGTGGATCTCCTACTATCAATGTCACCTGCCTAATCAGAATCCACGAATCTATGAATAGATACAAAATGCAGAGGTCCTATACCATTACCATGATAGCATATGGAATACTTGGAAGTACCCCTCAAATATCTAAACACTCTCTTAGATGCATCCCAATGTACCTGTCCAGGATTAGCCATAAATTGACTACGAACTCCCACTACTTGAGAAATGTCTGGTCTTGTGCAAACCATAGTATACATCAAACTTCAAACAACACTAGCATAAGGTAATCTACTCATTTCCTCCATCTCACTAGGAGATTTTGGATAATCATTAATAGACAACTTTGTCCCCAATGAAATAGGAACACACAATGGTCTACAATCTGCTATGTTGAACCTATCCAGCACGATCTTCACATACTTACTCTGGCTTAATCAAAGTTTTCTATTAGCACTGTCTTTTATGATTTCCACTCCCAGAATGTACCTGGTTGCCCCTAGATTTTTCATCTCAAACTATGCTGACAACTAAGGCTTCAAATCATAAATCATATTCTTACCATTCACAATTAACAACATAGCATCAACATACAATGCAATAATGAGAATGTGATCATTGTCAAATTTATAATACACACAATGATCTAATTTCAATCTTAGAAATCTAACCAACAACACAAAGGCATCAAACATCAAGTACCATATCCTAGGAGATTACTTCAAACCATACAAAGACTTTTTCAACTTGCAAACCAAATTTTCTTTACCTTTCTCTATGTAATGCTCTGGCTGTGACATGTAAATCGCTTCCTCCAAATCACCATGAAGGAATGCTATCTTCACATCCATCTACTCCACCTCTAAGTCATAAGTTGCTACAAGAGATAATAGGAACTGAATAGATGTCAGCTTTGCAATGGGAAAGAAAATTTCACCATAATCAATTCCCTCCACTTGTGAGTACCCCTTCGCAACCACTCTGGCCTTGTACTTTGCAACACTGTTGTCTAGACTGAATTTGTTCCTAAACATCCATTTGCATCCAACAGGTTTCTGCCCTTCAAGAAAAGGCACCAAGTCCCATGTTTTATTCTTTTCCAAAGAAGCCATCTCATCTTCCATGGCCTCCTTCCAGGAACCTACATATTTCATGCCCATAGCCTCTATCATAGGTCTAGGCTCATCAGTGTTAGTAAGGCAAAAGCACAACTAGAATCAAGTAATGAATAACCAAACCTATCAGGTTGCTTCATTGTTCATGTAGACCTCCTCAATCGCTGAGGTTGAGGTTTTGCTTCTTGTTATGAGCTTTTAGAGGTGCTAGAGCTCTCCTCATCATCAAGTCTCACAGGGTTTGTCAGTTCAATCTTCTTAGGGGTAGAAGGAAACTGAACCACATCTTCTTTCTTTTCTATTTGTTCTAGCTATAAAACAACGGAAGAAGGTGTTAGCTCTCTGAAGATAACACTTTTGATATACAACACGTTTTCAGCCACAGGATCCCAAAGCTTGTATCATTTCACACCAACACCATAGCCAATGAAAATACACTTAACAGTCCTATTCTCCAATTTAGACTGTTTCTCCCTAGGGACATGAATGTATGCCTCATAACCAAAACCATGAAGATGTCTAATTGAAGACTTCTTACCAGACCACACCTCCATAGGTGTCTTACCAACAAGAGCTGATGTAGGAGACCTGTTTACTAGGTAGCAAGTAGTGGCTATAGCTTCAGCCCAAAACTTTTGTTTGAGGCTTGCTCCACTAAGCATACTTCTAGCCTTCTCCACCAGTGTCCTATTCATCCTCTCTACAACTCCATTTTGATGTGGGGTGTATGGAGTTGTCTTATGGCTTTCAATCCCTGGCTCTTTACAGAACTTATCAAACTCTGTCGAACAAAACTCACCACCATTATCAGTTCTCAAACACTTAATCTTTTTACTAGTCTAATTTTTAGCAAAAGGTTTAAACTCTTTAAACCGACTAAAGACTTCAGTCTTGCTTCTAATAAAATAAACTCATGTCCTTCTACTATAATCATCTATGAAAGATACAAAATATATAGAGTTGGAGATTGAAGGAACATTAACAGGACCAAACACATTAGAATGAATAAGATCCAATACACTAGAAGACTTGTGAGAACTAGAGTAAAACTAAACACAATTTTGCTTTCCATATACACAATGTTTGCAAAAGTCAAACTTGAGATTACAATCATTTAACCCCTTAACAAGGTTTTTATTTTTTAGGGTTCTAAGACCCTTCTCACCAATGTGGCCATATCTCAAATGCCATAACATAGTCTTTTCAATAGGAAGTTTAACTTCCAAAGCATGTACATTACCATTAGAAAGTGTTACAATAGATTTCTTCATTGCTTGTTCAGATGGTGGGGATGAAGTGAGTGCAACTCTTTTCTTCAAGTCAGAAGCACTATTACACTGTGAGGTACATGCCTCTAGCTAAAACAGAGTACCTCTCCGAGTACCCTTTGCAAGCACCATAGATCCTCTAGTCATCTTGTATCAATCCTTCGAAAAGACAACCTGCACACTTGCATCATTCAACATACTTATAGAAAGCAGGTTCTGTGCTAGGCCTGGGATGTGCATAACCCCAGTGATCCCCTTCACTCATCCATCAAGGAATTATATTGAGACTCTTCCATGACCAACAATCTTTAGATGAGAATTATCACCCAAGTACACTCTTCCACCATTGAACTCTTCATACTTTGTGAACCATCTTTAATGCAAGGTCATGTGGAATGATGCACCAGAATCAATCAACCACACATCATCAGATGCATGGGTGGCCAAGGCTGCGATGAAGGCATCACCATCATCTTGTGATTTGTCAGAATCTAAATTTGGGACATTCTTCTCCTCCTTTTTCTTTTCCTCCTTGCATTCCTTTCAGAAATGCCTAGTTTTGCCATATTTCCAACAAAGAGCCTTGGACTTTCCAAGAGATTTGGATCTGCCATGGGATTTGGATCTGCCCTTCTTAGCTTTCTTGTCCTTCTTTTTCCCTTTTTCCTTGGGTCTTCCACGAATTGCAAGAGCCTCTTTGGCTGCCTCAGAAGACTTTCTCCCCATCTCTTTAGATAATAGCAAAGATTCCACTTCATCCATTGTGAAAGTGGACATGGTGCTCCCAATAGCCATCATAAGATTATCCCATGAGTCCAGCAAAGAACAAAGCAAGGTCATACAATGACCCTCCTCCTCCATCTTCACACCAACTGATGTCAATTGTACAATTAACATGTTTAAGGCATCCAGGTGATCTACAATAGATCCTCCATTCTCCATCCTTAGAGAATACAACTTCTTTCTCAGAAAAAGTTTGTTCACTAGGGATTTGACCTGATAAACATCACCCAACTTCTTCCAAAGGTCTTTTGTGCTCTTCTCCTCATTGACATTTAATAGGATAGAATTAGCTAGATTGAGTCTTGTGAGACCCTTAGCCTTCCGATCTTTGAGATCCCAATCAGCTTGTGCAATTGTATCTAGTTTTACATTGGATATAGTTTCCCATAGGTCACGATCAACAAGCATGTCTTCCATCTTAAGTTTCCATAACTCAAAATTAGTGCCATTGAATTTCTCGACCTCTAATCTTCTGGATGTGCCTACCATCTCTTTTCCTGCAACAAGATTACAGAATACTTTGCACAAAGCTCCCACTCAACCTAAGATTAGCTCAAAAAACCCCTACCCAACAACTAGGACCAAAGGTGATCAAGCTTTGATACCAACTGAAAGGAAGCTAGGAGTGTGGAAATCGCTTCCTACACTAATCTAATGAGCAGAGATGAGTGCAAATTTGTTTTAATCTTTACATTTACAACAATGTTAACCCACTAACAAAGATATTGCAGAAAACACATACACAAGAATGTAGGACAGAAGAAGAGAGAGACAAGATATACATGGGGAAAACCCTTATGGGTGAAAAACCCCACACTCCAAAACATAGCTCAAATGTATTCTATAAAAAATGAAGGTTACAATATAGTCATAGAGCCAATGCTCTTGTAGAAGTCTTTGACACTCATATCTGGAGACAATCCAATAACATAACAGTACCTGTCAATCACATAGTACATCTCCTCTCCAAAGCACCTATTTATAAAGAAAATACAAGGTAAAAATGGCTCTATCTTGGGATGGGCGTCTAATATGGCCTCATAGCCCAAAACCCATGCCTATGGACACTTGTCCAACATTGTAGGATGTTCTTGGCACTTGTCAAGTCACACCATCCCAAAGAGGTCACCTATTCCCAGTTTGGGTAATGACAAATGCTGTTACAACTCTTACAATCATCATAGAATCCATCATAGTTGTCATATCTTATAGCTGTAAGAGAATCTATCATACATAGGCTATAAATAGCATATTCTCTTACATGTTATGACCCTCCTTGGGACACCCAAAGATGCCTTTTTCAAATATGCTTCTCGACACATGTCTTCACCTACCATAGATTCTTCCATTTATGACTCTTATGCGTCATAGATTTGTCATAGGAATTTGTCATGACCATTTTGGTCAATATTCCCTTACACATTATACAAGATGCTGACACATGGAAAAATGTTCCTACCACTAAGTGGGATGCCTATCTCCTCATGTGAGGACAAATTTACATTTGGTCATCTTCCATGTAGGATGACACATCACTGTGTCAACTCCCACAAGATGACAACATAGGACTTCCATCCTAATTACACAATAGGCAATAAAGAAATAAATACAATGAAGTAATACAAGGAATTACCAAGGTTGAGACACCTTAATTCCCAACAATCAGAATGTTATTCTTCATGGTTCTATTTTTGCAGAACTTTGAGATGTGTCTAGGCTTACTGCAATTGTAGCACACCACATTCCTCTAACCATTGTTCCTTCCATTCATTCTAGATCTACATTGATTTTCTTTGTTTCCAAGTCTATTGCCTACATAACAATTGTCATTAAAGGGTTGGATCATTCTATTATTGTTATAGCCATTCACTCTTTGATTTTTGCACTCAATATATTTATAACCAACTTTCTTGCAGGTGAAACATGGACCAAAAGAAGGTGGAACATTTTGATTCATTCAGCTCCTACATTGTGTAGCCTTATGTCCAAATTTGTTACAAGAATGACAATAACCATTGAAAGATGGATACCTTTGAGCATTAGGTTGTTTGACCAATGTTATTCTAGCTCCTTTCTTTTGATTCTAGGATTTCTTGCCATTGTTCTTATTTTTAGCTTTTGATGTTTGGCCTGATTTTAAACTTTCACCTTTTTCAAACCCTAAGCTTTCTTTATTATCAGGATTTTTCTGACTTGCAATCATCTCATTGAGCCTTATAGAACTTATCTTGAATCTTTCTTCATAGTTCTTTGCCTTGTTTAGATCTTATTTTAATTTTACAACTTCTTGCTCGAGCCTTGTGCATTCTTTAGATTTGTCTTTCACCATTGAGTTTAGACACTTAGTTCTTACCTTCTCTTCAACTAGCTCCTTCAGACCAATCATGGATTCATTTGTTAACCTCAATTGTTCACTGACTTCCCTGTGCCTTTGTTTGATTTTTTTGACTTGTTCTCTCAAATTTTCTAATACATTCATTCGATTCTTTGACATTCTCCTTTAAATCTATAATTTCTTCTTCAATCTTTTCTAGGTCTTCAAGAGCAATCTTGATTTCTTCACTATTAGCAGAGATACATTTATCTTTTGAGAATTCATTAGTAGGAGTTTCTTTATCCTTGCATGCCTTAACCACTATTTTAAGTTCTATTTTAGAAACTAAACACAAATTTACATGTTCTTGAGCAGCTTTCCTTCTTGCCAACACATCTTTGGTCTTATCACCAATGATTTGGTCTTTAGTGTGATGCCTCTACACATACTTGGAAGTTCGAGGGATTCTTTTTGGAGCTTCTTATTTTTCAACTTGTACTTAATTTTCTTTAGTTTCTTAAGATCTTCTTTAGTCTGTACTTCTCTTTCAATAGTATTTTCTTCTTCTCTGTAAGAGAAATCATCTAAATCTAATACATATCTATTAACTTTAGAAATCTTCTGTATGTCTTCATCAACCTTAACATTCACAATCTCAACAATATTTATTATCCTTTCATTATAGCACCAGTAAGCTTTACTTTTGCCAAAGTACCCAAGAAAAATACCTTCATCACTTCTTGAATCAAACATTCTTGGATCATCATTTCTTCCAATATAACATTTTCTTCCAAAAAATTTGAAATATTTAATAGTAGGAATCATTCCATACCATAGTTCATAGGGAGTCTTTATATCATCTGCTCTTACTTGTACTCTGTTCTATGTATAGACAACAGTCTAAATTGCTTCCCTCCAATAAACTTCTAGTAAGCTTGCTTATTTTAACATATTCTTTGCAGCTTCTTGAATTATCATGTTCTTCCTTTTAACTACTCCACTCAGCTGAGAAGATAATTGCCTCTCTATCCCATGATCCTCACAGAAGATGTTAACCTCATGTGAAATAAATTCTCCATCAAAGCTCAAGTATCTGATTTTCATATTTATTTCATTCTCAACCATACTTTTGAAAGTCTTGAACTTATCTAGGGCTTCTAATTTTTCTTAAAGAAACATAACCCATGTCATTCTGGAATAGTCATCAATTAACAACATGAAAAACCTACCACCTTCAAAACTCCTTACTTTTGTAGGACCACAGATTTATGTATTTACCAATTCCAATAGTCTGGTAGAATTTTGTTCTTATACTTTGGAACTTTTTCTCACTTGCTTTCCAACTTGACATTCCTTGCAGTTAGCATTAGCACGTTTGATGATCTTTGGTAAGTCTCTCACAACTTGGACTGTACTTATCTTCACTAGACTATCAAAACTGATATGACACATCCTTATATGCCATAGCTAACTTTCATTGATCTTGTTGATGATTGTTTTTACACATTCATAACAAAAGTTAAAATTCATAAAATGAACCTAACTGTCTTGAAAGATATGAAGAAATCAACTAAGATTACTTAATCCCAAGTTTCTGTATAGTTAGGTCTTGACCTTGTGGACAGTTCAGTAGGTTAATATGAAACTGTAATATGCAAGGGGCCTTACTTGATTTAAGGTGATTGAGGACTTACTAGACTCTAATTATACAAAATAACACAAATATCAACATTTTATTCATTCATTTGCACAAATTTGTTACTGTATCACAAAGATTTATATGATTTATATTAAAACATGCTTTTCCTTTTCAAATATTCATGAAGATTGCCAAATATCAACTCAATTGTTCCTATTTCTTTCAAATGTCAGACAATCTCCTTTAGATTTCTACATTTAAGCTAAGTATTTCAAAGTTTGGGAAAAGTTAGAGAAATTCAAATGAAACATCACTCTACTACATGATTAAATGTTCTATCATGCATTTTGTCAGAAGTACAGTAAACCTTATCAAATTAGCAGACTAAATCATTAAATGTGAATGCCTTGAATATTTTCACGAACATGCATTCAATATTATGAGCTTTAAGAGATATTATTTCAAATACAAAGAAGAGCCAGAAGACACTCTAAATATAGATGCAGAATTCTAGATTCATTTATATTCAAAACACAGTCATATATGATTTACAATGTATGAATGACTCTTAGCTTCATTAATCAATTTCATAAAAAACTTACAACGCTTTACAGATACAATAAGAAAGCTGGACATTCAACACGTTCCTTACTGCAAACACAGGTGACCTCCTCTAAACTAAAATACTCTTTTTACTCAAAGTCTTAGAACAAATTACAATTGCTAGCTATTTTCTAAAAAAATCCCTGTGTAAATAATGTACAAGTAGCAAAGTTCCTTATATAGATTTTGAACTTCTCATTGCTACGGCTACAACTTCAATCTATGGTTGAGATCCTTCCATTATTGATCAATGGTGTATATTCATCTCTAACTGTCTACCAAAATATCTAACTAGCATCTTTTCTTTCCCTCAAAGGATGCTATTGGAATCTTTCAAAAATAAGATTCCCCTTCTTCTTTGATTTTCTCTCACTGATACTCTTTATTTGACTTCTTCTCAAAACCATTGCTCGCCTTTGTATTCTCATTCTTTCAAATATGTTTTGAAATTATTGATTATACCTTCTACAAAGGTGCGGTCCCCTCCTGGACTCTTTGCCCATATGTATTACTGCATCACAACTCCTTCCTTCAATTTCTTTTCTCTATTCTCTAAGCCTTCTCTTCTCTTCTTATACTTCTTCATTTTAACACTTTCTTCCATCAATGTATCCATCATCTGTTTGCTGAGATTTGCATCAGGATTTTCTATGCATGGTGTAAATATGGCATTGAACTCTATTAATGCCCTTTCTAACTCATATGCTGGTATTTCCATACATTCATGCTCTAGGAGTCTTTCTATTATCTTCTTGTGCATCTTTATCATTTCACCTGCTTTCTCTTTTAAATCCTATACAACTGTTATCCATTTTCTGAGGTTATCTTCTTCAAATTTAAGTTCTAATTTGGTATGTGGAACTTGATTCTCTAGTACAATAGTAATTACTCCTTGATTAATCAATTCTTCTGCTCTTTCTTCAACTTATGTCAACTGTTCAAGTTCAGACCTGTATTCCTCTTTTCTGGATTGGCAATTATGTACAAGTATCATGCACTTGCTCTTTTCTTCTACAACTACCTTCCAACTTCCCACAGCCTGCCTTATTATTTATTGACCTTCTTGTATAAAATCTCTAAACCATTCATCAAAAATGTTAGCCTGAAGCTTTTTATTTTCCATGTCCCTTATTTCTCCCTTGGATACCACCGCTGTCACTGGACAATTCTAGGACTGTGGCACTGGGATCAAATATCCCTTTAATAAATTGTTAAAGCTGGACAATGTGTCCTTTTAAGTATTCATGTTTACCTTTGTCCTTTCTCAGCATCTGTCCTGTCACTTGGTACATATCCTTCCATTCATTAATGTGTTGTTCTCTTGTAGAATGCCCAAGGTCAAAATTTAATATCTTATAATCCTCCAAGGCTATTTCACCTTTTGCCTTCTCCTTCTGTGGTATGGCTAGGATTAGCATTCCAAATCCATCTGGACCTCTATGTATAGCTGACATTGTCCTAGCTTTTCTTTTTTCTTTTCTTGGAGTGGTACCACCTAGCAAACTCTTAATGTCATTTGGTACTAATTGTACCTCTTTTTCCTCCTTTCTTATTTCTCCTCCTAACCATGCGGGAATTTCTTTTGTATCTTCTACAGTCTTATCTTCATTAATCACCTCCTCATGAGGCTTCTCTATTTCTATTTCTTCCTATTGCTATTGTTGTTGATCATGTTGTTGTTGTTGATCCTGTTGTTGTTGTTCGGGAATTTGTTGCTGGAGTGGAGGCTCCTATTCCATGGGATCATTTTCTTGTTCTTTTGATTCAACCTCATTTTCTTCTTCTTTTATTTCAGTGTCTCCTCCATCTTTAGCTTCTTCAGGACCTTCCTTTGCAGATGGTGCCTTTTCTTGGTCTTCTTCTGCATATATTTGTTCTATATTTGGCAGGTTTACATCTTCTGCTAGTTCTTTAGTTTTATTTTCATCCATCTCTTCTGGCGTTTCTTCATCTTCAGGCCTCTTGGCTTCACCATTTGTAACCTTATCTTCTGTCTATACCTATTCTGTATTTACATGGGAATTTTCCTTTGTACTATCTTCTTTTACTTCCTTTCCTTGATCCTACATATTTTTTGTATTTTTCTCTTCTTTGCTTTGCTCATCATACATATTGAGCATATTTAAGGCATCCACACCTAAGATGTCATCTTTTGTTTCTTCTTCTACTGAAGCATGCCTTTCTGTGATTATCTTTTCAGGTGTCCCTTCTTTCTCAGCTTCTTCAATCTTATGTGCTTCCTCTTGCGCATCTCTAATAATTTCAGGAGGAACTAAGGTACCAAATGGATCCACTAATCCTATTTCTTCCTATACCTTTTCTTCTTCATGCTCTGAGCTTTGTTCAATCTCTATTTCAGCCTGAATGCTTGGCTCTTCCTCTTCACTTAGGAAATCACTAGAATCTTTTTCTATTTCAATCTCTTTTCCCTTATACATTCCTCTTTCTTCACTATCACTACTGTCAATGTGCACAGTCTCAATAGTTTGTTTCGCTTTGTGAGTTTCTGACTCCTGCTGCATTTCTCTAGCCAACTCTATCTATACTTTAATATACATTTGTCTTTGCTCTGATGATGTGGAGGCACTATGTATATTGCTCATCTTTTCATTACTTGTTGTGCTCCAATCACACCACCTAGTTTAGAAGTCTCACCCTTTGACAAACTTATTGGTATTGCCCTTCTAATTGGTTGTCCTACTACCTCCTTGGCATTCTGTGCCTCTTCTGCACAAATTTCATGACTTATTGACCTTGCATCTACAAAAGTATCTGATGCCACTACTACTATTATTCCTAGTGCATATGGATCCATTAAAGTAACATTTTTATCTTTTTCAACAACTTTGGCCTCTACAATCTTCCTTTTCTTATCATAAAAGCATTGCAGATCCTCACTAGGCTTTGCCTTTTTTTTTTCTTCCTTTCTTTGGATAGGTGGTCTCTTTTCCTTCAACTTTAAGTTTCTCAAGTCTATCTTTCAGCCATGTCTTTGAAAATAATATCATTGACTTGGATAATATGTCCAAAGATGTCTTCCAGGGCTTTGACCAATCAGGCTCTGTAATAGGAGCCAACCTTGCTTCTGTATAACTATGATGTAATAGTTTATCATCATCATGAACCTTTCGGGGAACATATATGTCACGTATAGACTTCATTTGCTCAATGGTTAATCTTTTATGAGCTCTTTTCCTCACTTTCCTATCATTCTTGCCATCAGCCCAAAAATCTTCAATATGTATCTGATGTTTATACTTCTTATCCACAAAATTCTAGATCCTATGGAAAGGATCAAATCTCTTGAAAACCATAATATCTCAGTTCTTGCTCTAAATATCCTGCAACTTCTTCACTGTAATAGGAGTATCTGCCAATAGCCCAAGGAAAATTCAGATTCCCTCTATTGAACTTCTTTTTATACATTCTAAAAACATTCAAATTTTACCTTGAAAATTCCAAAACAATCAACTTATCAGAAGGATATCTTGGCAGCATAAATGGTTTTCCTTCAAATCCCTTAGTCCTTATGTAAGCAAAATGCAGAAACTGAATGAACCAGGAACTATGCAATCCAATTACATCTTCTGCACTTTTAGACAATCTTTTATCAGGCTCCTCTCTCAACACTCTTACCAAGTAAGTATAAAACACATCATTGACCAAAGCAAACTTTTTCAATGCATTCTCCTCTTGCAAGTCAGGATAGTGTTCATACACTAATTTCTGATTAGGACCATTTCCTAGGGTACCAACCCTTTCTATTCCATGTATGTATGGTTCAATTTATGCAGCACATGAATATAACACATAAGAAGACAAATAAAAGGGCATTATCTTTCGTTTTCTCAGCATGGCCTGCTTCCAAATAGCTGTGCTTATTGCCTTGGCCTAGTGGATTTTCCCCTGATCTTTTTCTCATGCTCTTATGAACTCAATAACAGTGAACATCCATGGTTCACATTTGGGGTCATCTCTTAGTCCAACTAACCTACTTAGCATTGTGATCATCAAATGAATTTCCTCCTTGAAGTATATTCTCATCAAGTTCTTGTGTACACTGGCTATAACCTTGGGTTTATTTTCTAGGTTATACTAGCTTTGGAATATTTTACCTTTACAATTCCTTTCATTTGTGTGAAAATCTTCATTATATTGATCAATATCAATATCCTTCATTTTCTCATTAATTTCTAATTTGAATGTCCTGGCAATCCCCTCTATGGTTAAATCAGCAATTAGTCTATCATAAAGCATGATCTTCCTTGCGGCTGGATCATATAAAGTCAGACAATCTAAACACAAATCTCTAACCTCCATAGCTAGTGGGAAACCTGCAGCTCTGCATAGCCCACTCTTCCAGATACATTTCATATCTTGTGAAGCATCTGCAGCTCAGTAATTTTCTTTAACACATCATCTGCATCATAATTTCCTATGTTTGTATTTGTGCCTACTCCACTCGTACTGATCAGGGATGGACAACCTCTGTGCAAGAGCAATTATTCTTTCTCTATCTCTTTGCGTGGTTTTCTCTTTTCTTTCACCTCGTCCCCTGTATCTTTCTTCTGTTTCAGGGCCATCCTATAGAAAATGCATCTTTTAATTTTTGTTTTACTTTCCTGTCTATGGTTTTACTGTGAATTTCTATTTTTTACCATTTTACCCTAACCCGCTTGTCCTTTCTATCTTTTGCCTTTTAAATTTGTTAATCCCTACCCATTTAATCAACAGTTAAAATAGTAATTTGACAAATGCATACATTTTAAACTGAAATTACTGAAACTAACAGTTGCATTCTAGCATTCAAAAATGTAACAACGTTTAGGATAAATACCTATATTTCCTGACCGTTTAACCATTGTTGTTGACTTTTACCTTTTTTTCTTTCTTCTAGCTACTGTAACTCTATCACCTCAATGAGTTTGCTCAATCCACTATAACAGGTCTCTTTTCTACAATTTTTAACTCTTAGCAGTATATTTGAAAGTGAAATAACATTAATTTTTACCTTTTTTGAGTGTTAGACCTACATTAATTACAGCAATTAATGCACCCAACTTCGGCCTTCTATGTCAATGTTTGCATTTTTTAAACTTTTCTTACCATTATCTCATTTCTGCATACATACCTTTTCTTTGTATTTTCCCTTGTATGTTTTCTTTTGTATATCCTCATTGTATCTTTAAACATACAAGCACTTTATGCAAACAATCAAACTAAAGTTCTTTTCTTTTTTTCTTTTTCTGTACTTCCTTGTATATTGCTGCTTGTATATTACTCTTGTATAAGTGAATATACAATAGACTTATGCAAACCTTCTCATTCCTTTTCTCTCTCGCAATGCCTTTACTTTCTTTGTATATCGGGTATGTACATCATAAACATACAAGCGTTAAAACATACAAAGACCTTTCTATTTTTAATTTCTCTTTTGTATCCGATTTGTATCTCTGCTTTGCATCTTTTAACATACATCAGCTTGTATATCTACTATATACATTGTTATTATACAAGCTAAATGTACAATCAGTGGGGTCCACCTTACTTGTTACTTGTATCTCTAAGATGCATATGACCTTTGTATCAAACCTTTAAATGCAAGTTCGAATACATACAACATCCTTTGTATCACCTTTCAGACTTGTCCTTTTAGAAACCACAGTATGTAACCTTTTTCAACTCTGACCTGTGTATAACGTGAAATGCATCCTACAATATACATTAAGTCCTTATGCGTCCATTATATCAGATTTAAACTTTCCTTGAGTTCCACGTTGTATGTATAGCATAATGCATGTCCTCCAAAACATACATACAAAGCACAAAATATACAACCATTATATCTTATTTCATAAAATTTTGGTTCCGTGACTTGCATATTTCATTGTATATCATCTTGTATGTTTCCATTTTCCAAACATACAAGCCTAAAATGCATTCAATGGACTTGACCGATTATTCGTTTTAACCTTAAACTTTGTCAGGTTCGACTTATATGTAAAGATAAAGTATTAGTGAAATTCATACAAGTATACCAACATATATAACCCGACGGCTTCTTTCCTGTGACTAACACAAAGACTTGACATACTAATGACCTTGTATATGAGTGATCTTGTATACAAACAACTTTGTATATGCAACATACAAACCCTCTAATTGTACATTTACCAAAAACACTTATAACTTGCAAAATGCTGTGAATTAAAAAATGGTTCAAAAAGAAAACCTTACTCATTTCTAACAAGGAATTCACTCATACTCTGCCCTGGTACTTAATGTTATTTTTTCTTTATTTTCACCAAGGTTTGTAACTTTCACTTCCTTTCACTTTTACCACCAAGAAGACCCACACAAACAAGCAACAAAACACAGCCACAATAGGGGTCCTCATTTTACTAAGGAGTAAAATGGAGCATGTTGTGAGCATCACAACAACTAGCAACCAAATAAAATAATTAAATTAAAACCATTAAAGAAAACTAAATGAAATAAATCCATAATTTTCAACTATCTTTCTTGCAAATCATTATCTAACTTGAGACCTAATGTATTCAATAAGGTGCATGAATTTTCCTTTTCAGTTTAAGTGGGTGCACGTGATTAATAATCTTCATCTTGAAAATTAGTTGAACAAACCAGTGACTGATATTAGACTACCTAGTTGATGTCATTCCCTCATAGCCAACCAGATAGAGCCTTGCTGCCAGCAGGCGTCCATAGCCCCAACAAGGTTATCATTACAATTCTCCTAAGTAGAGCCCCACTGCCAACAAGCATCTATAGCCCCGGTAGAGTTACTTAGATGACTTAACCTGGATTTCAGTAAAGTCCATTTTATTTATTTATTTATTTTATATTTTTGTATTTGATAGAGATTTCATAAGATATTATAGTTGTAACTTCATGATGCAAGGAATGATCACTTGCTAAAATTAAGCTGAGAATTGCAATGGTAGCAAGGGTGACCTTTGATTTTTCACCTAATATCTACATTAGTAAGTTCAACAAACCCAAGGATTTTAGGTGTATCATTGTGAGAAACTTCCCTTGAATACTCAACCAACATTTATTGAATACAAAATTTCACAAGTCAACTAACTTTCTACATTCATGACAGTCACAACAAGTTATGCATAAATTTCAAATAATTAACCTAAATGTTTTGAAATTTCTATTGTTTTCAGTGGTTGTTAGTTTGCTCTTGCATACTCTAAAACAAAACAAACATCCCTACTAAAGCAACACAACACACAAACAAACACAACAAACAAAAACAAACACAAAAATAAAACAAAACAAAAACAAACAAAACAAAACAATACATTATTCACACTATGATATAGAACAGACCAACAACCTCACCTCAAGCCTGAAAGTAATGTTTCAAGTGCTATCCATTAACTGGTAATAGTACATCTTCCCCAGTCAAAGTCTTGAGCCTAAAAGTGTTGTCTCCTATTATTTCTAAGACCTGTAATGGACCTAACCATAACTTGTCAAATTTTCCGTGATTCCCTTTCTTTTCATGTGCTTTATCCCAGCATAGCACTAAGTCTAATATTCTAAATGTTTTGACTCTTTCTCCTTTATCAAACCATCTTTTAACCAGTGCTTGATGTTTAGCAAATTTCTCAATGGCTTGATCTCTTTTCTCATCCAGTTGCAACAGCTGTATTATTCTGGCTTCTCTGTGATCATTAAAGCCTAAATATTTATTAGCAAATTTCTAGACTAGTATTCTTAAATTTACTGGAAGTATGGGATCAGTCCCATAAACTAAGTGATAAGGTGCATTGCCTAAGGCTAACTTAACCTTAGTCCTATCTACCCACAGCTCATACTTTAGTAATGTGTTCCATTCTCTAGGATTCTTTTCAATTAGCTTCTTGATTATATCCAATAAAATCTTATTTGTAGACTCAGCTAGCCCATTCCCCTGAGGATAATAGTTTGAAGAAAACTTTAAAACTATTCCATATTCAAACACCCATTTAGAAAATTTCAACAAAGAAAATGCAGGGGCATTATCACATACCAGCGAGCATGGAGCTCTAAACCCTGTTATGATGTTTTCTTCTAGGAACTTGATAACTACCTCAGTAGTAGAGAACTTGTAACATGTGGCTTCTGTCCACCTTGTACAATAGTCAATCACTGTCAGTATAAACTTGTGTCTTGCAGATGATGGAGGATTTATTACTCCAATGAAATCTAAGTCCCACTGTGCAAATGGCCTAGACTCAATAACTGGCTGTAATGGATTAGCCTAATTTCTTCCTTTATCTGTTGTAGTTTGACAAATATGACAACTTCTAATGTGACTTTCGATATCTTTAAACATAGTAGGCCAATAGTAACCTGCTCTCAATGTCTTTTGCATTGTGGCTAAATAGGAACCATGAGCAGTTCCATAGTTATCATGCAGCTCTAACAATACCTTATCCACTCCCACTCTGTTTAGACATCTTAAATATATTCCTTCATGGTTCTTCCTAAATAGAAGACCTCCTTGTACCATGTATTTCTGTGCTTTAATCTTTATATCTTTCCTTTGTGAGGATTTCATCTTGCTTGGATATTTCCCTGATATTAGAAAAGTATTCAAATCATCATACCACTTCAACGCATATTGTTGTTTCACCAAATTTGGGTCTATATTGGCTATGGTTTGCACTAAAGCTTGTCCTCTGACCAACTTCATTGGGATAATTTCCATATCAAACTCTTGCAAAGTTGTGATCCATTTAGCTCTTTTCTCCCTAGGCTCATTCTGCATTAGTAGCATCTTCACAGCTGCATCAGGTACTATGGCTTTAACCTGATTACGTAAGATATAATGTCTAAACTTTTTTACTGCTCTTACCAGTACAAATGCCTGTCTTTCTGTATCAACATATTTCAGTTGTGCATCCTTTAGAGGTGCAATCATAAAAGCTATAGGCTTCTCTTCATTATCTTCTCCTTTCTATGTCAAAGCAGCTGCAACTGAATGTGAGGATGTAAACGAATAAATGTAAAATGGATTTGTATAATCTGGACTTTTCAACACAGGAGCATCAAAAATAGCTTCCTTGATATCTTCAAATGCAGCTTTGGCTACTAGTGTCCATTCTATTACTGCATCCTTCTTAACCATAACATTCAATGGTTACACAATCTTTGTAAACCCTGTAATAAGCTTCCTGACAAAGTTAATTTTACCAAAAAATTATTTTAATTCCTTCTTAGTGTTTGGCAATTGCAATTTCTTTATTCATTCTATTCTATCAGGATCAATAGATATCCCATTCTTAGAAATGACATGTCCTAATAATTTTTCTTCAGTTACGCCAAATGAACATTTCTTAGGGTTAAGAGAAATTCCATACCTTTCACATCTCTTGAGTACTCTTCTCAGATCTTTAGCATGAGTAGACACATCTTTAGAATAAATAGTTAAATTGTCCATATAAATTACTATGCATTTACCTGACAGTCCACAGAATGCCATATTCATGGCTCACTGAAAAGTGGCACCTGCATTGATCGGACCAAACGGCATTCTTTTGTATGCATAATTAGCCCATTTACAAGTAAAAGTGGTTTTCAACCTATCCTCTTTATCAACTAAGACTTGGTTATATCTCGAAAATCCATCTAGAAAAGACATCATCTTAGCTCCATTCACTGCTTGTAACACTTCATCTATTGGAGGCAGAGGGTAATTATCTTTTTTAGATGCCTTGTTCAAATTTCTAAAATCTACACATAACCTAATGTCTCCACTTTTCTTTCTAACAGGTACTAAATTAACTACCCAAGTTGAATGTCTGACTAGGAAAATTATTCTAGCAGATAGTAGTTTTTTTACTTCTTCAAAAATCTAAGGTTCCAAAATTGCATTCACAGGCCTTTGTTTTTGCCTAAATGGTTTGATATCTGGTTTCAAAAGTATCACATGAGTTATGATGGACGTATCATATGTATTTAAATCTTCATATGTCCATGCCATGACATGCTTGTACTCCTTCAGAACATCTATAATTTCTTTTCTCAACCCCTTAGAGCAAGCTTTTCCAATCTGTACATTTTGTGGACTTTGGTCTGTTCCCAGGTTATATGGATCACACTTACCTCCCTCAATTTTGGACAAGTCTTTTTGTCTTACTACCCCATCAAAGTCAAAGATTTGTTCTAACTCAATCACTCCTTTAGGTAAGAAATTGCTTTTTAAATTGATTATGTCTTCTTCATCCCAAGACACCTTGGGCCTCTCTTGTTCATCAATAATTTGAGCTTCAAATACCTCATTACAAGTTAGAAAATCTACAATTGGCTGATCCCCTTCAAATACCTAAAAATGAGTAACATTATCTGGTACACTAGGAACATTTACTAATTCTATAGCAAATCTTTTTAACCCTGACAGTGTTAAGGGTTCTAAAGTGCTAGCAGCAACTACTAATGCATCTGGTCTATGGTTCAATTCTCTAGGGATATGTTCTATGTTGAAAGCCTCAAATGAATCTATCAAATCCCACACCCTATGCCTGTAGCAAACCATCTTTTTATAATTGCAAGCATACAATTTCCTTACATGTCTGACTACTAGCTCAAAGTCTAAAAACACTCTGATCATTTTTACCTTTTTCTTTATAGCCATGACCAGTCCATAGATTAAAGCTTCATACTCTGCCACATTGTTAGTACAAGCAAATTGTAACCTGTATGCTGCTAAATATGACTTACCATGAGAATCTATAAGCTCTACACATGCACTTGCACCTTGTTTAGACTTAGACCCGTCACATCTTAGTGTCCACATGCCATCCTTATTCTTTTGACCCTTTACTTTGACATGTTTTGCTTTTTCTATCACATGTGAGGTGCTATCTTTTTTATTCATATGCAATTCATTTTGACTTACTTGTACATTTATCTTTTTAGTGTGTAAATCATAATGACAGACACTTTTGTCTTTTGTCTCTTTTTCTAAATCTGGAGTTTCTACATTTATGTTGTTCTGAAAGTATTTCTCTAGTTGATTAGGATTAACCTTTTTTTCTTGCAATTCTATCCCCTTTGTGCATTTTATGTACTGATACTCAATAATATCTCTGCACATTCCACAATTCTCTTCAGAATGTGGCTTATCATGAACTCTACACATGTTTTTGTATAACTTGCATTGGACTGGGATATTTTGTTCCATGCACCTTTCCATTTCCTGTCTAATGATCTATCCAAAATTATTCATTGCTTTGTTTTCTTCATCAGAAGAACTTCCATCAGGCTCAATGAATAATACTGTTTCCTTACTGACCTATTTTTCCCTAAAACTTAGCATTAAGATTTCTTCAATTTGTACCCCTTTGTTAGTGACCCTGTAAACACTAGGTTCATTAGAAGCATACAATATTTCATTAGTCCTATTGTATTCTGTGATCATGTGTTTCATCCTAGGTTCAGCTTTTATTTTGATCTGATTTGGAACACCTCTCCAAGGTAACCACATATGTGAAAAATTAGTGGCCATATATCCATTCAATGTTTTAGACCAGTCTCTACTCAATAACATCCCATAATTTATAGGTATATCTACTACCTGGATGTCAATAAACTGACTTACCCTGGGATCTGAGGCTAACTGCATCTGAATATGCATTAGTTCTCCTATCACATTAACCTCAATTTTATCCAACAACTTTCACAGATTTGGTAGGGGTCAACCCTAAAGTTTTGCATATCCCTAAAGGCATTACATTAGCTGAAGCACCAGAATCTACCATACAATTATGTATGTTCTTTCCAAACATTCTAATGGTTAACAATAAAGGAGGGGCCTCCTTATCTACATACATTATGACATTGGTGTTGGAAGGTTGTTCAGTTTTCTTACTTTTTTCTTTGGGCTGTGCATCCCTACTAGGAACATTTACCTTAGCAGAAATCTCACCGGTCACAGATGTATCCAAGGATTGTATGATAGCATTTCTAACCCTTGGACTTCTCAACAATTCATACAAAGGTATACTGACCTTTATTTTCTTTATCTCTTCTGATAGATAACTCATCAACCTCATTGTTTCTACTATCTTTGTTTTACTTGTTTGGACCTTTTGTGCTACTGTTCCATTATTTGCATGATGATTGGCCTTCAATATAGTAGGATTATTACTAGCGTTCTGGTCTGGGGGGGATTGAAATTGTTAGGAGTGGAAGTGGTGAAAGGACCTCCTGGCCTAGTGTTATTTCTCATATTATAGGTATGATTTTTATTTGACTGTTGGAAGGCTTGTACCTCCTTTGTCTCATACAACACCTCATTTTCAATTTCAAATGGAAACTGAAATGCATTTAGTACTAAGGCTATTTCAAGATATAGGTTTTCATAAAAATAGGGCTCATCTTGTAACAATTGGTCTTCCTCTTCTCTGGTTGCAAAGGTAAAAGTGTCTAAGACTAAAGCAGTATCATATCTTGAGGGTACTATTTCATTACCTTTGGGAATAAAAAACTCAGAAGTAGGAGCTTATATATCTACATTAAAAATACTTCCTGCCAGATGAAATTGAGGACAATCTAATTCAGCATGGGCACTATTATTATGAATTCTACACCAATTCTTCAATGCTACATTGGCCATTTGAATCCTATCTATTTGTTTTGTATCCTGGTTATCTAAATTTTCAAATGGAGAAGCTAGAGTGTCATTATTTGGCCTTGTGTTCCATGTCTTAGGTGGCCTTGGTTGATTCTGATTCCTGTTATTATTACCCCAAGCTCTGTTATCTATAGTTGATCCTTTGTTTTGCATTTGTTGTCCTTGATTATGATTCTGATTCTGATTTTGGTTGTGGCTCTAATTCTGATTTGAACTTTGACTCTGGTTATAGTTCTGATTATGATTCTGGTTATGGTTTGGGTTGTAGTTCTAGTTTTGGCTCTGGTTATAATTCTAGCTATATCATTGGTTGTTTCTACCATAGAAATTCTTGTTTCTCAATTGTGTCATTTTAGTGGTCAATCTTCTCAAATGTGCCATAATTTCTTTGATTTCTTCTCTTTCCTCTTGTGCCTTTGCCACAAATGTATCCTGGGGAGGTTGGAAGAAGGATTGGCCATTATTCTAATTATTATTGGTAGTGTTACCGGTATAAGGAACTATAGCTTGGATTGGGGCAGGATTATACATAGGTGTGTATGTAGGAACTAGATTTAGCAATGGAGTGTTATGTGCAGGAACTTCATTCCAAGGTTGTGCTTGATTTTGTATCCCAGGATTTCCTCCACTGAGAAATGGATTATAAGTTGTCTGCCTCATCTCCTAGTTTACAGAGGCTTCCTCCTTATAGGCTTTAGAAATTGTATCTATGTCAGGCTTTCTTTTGACAAACATGGCAGTTAATGGATCTAAGGCAACATAATACATGGCTAACAATGTGTCTGCATTTACTCTGTATGGAGCCACCAACCTAGAATAGGCCTTTTGAAACCTTTCATTAAAATTATCAATTAGTTCCCCTTCACTTCTCTTAATTGCAGCCAACTTATGATATAAAATGGAAGGATCTATTGGTCCCCTAAATCTAGACAAAAATGCTTCCTCCATAAGTGTCCAAGAGGAAATGTATCCATTAGGCAAATTCACATACCAGTTAGAAGCCTGTTCATTGAAGGTGTAAGGAAATAACCTACACACAACATCCTCATATTCTATCCTGGCCCTAAAGCATGCCTCCATAAATATCCTAATATGATCTTCTGGATCCTGATGCAATTGGCATTTAGGACATATCGTTTCAAGATTCTTTGGCATCTCATGATAATCAGTGAACTATATGGGAGAGTTGACATTAAAATAATCCATTGTGGGTACTTGTGCTTGACCTGGACCTATAGGAATACCTAGATTTCTAGGTGGACTAGGATTTCTAGGAGGACTAGGACCTTTGGGAGGACTAGGACCTCTGGGAGGACCTGAACCAAGATTTAAAGATCTGAATGAAGAACTGTCAGGATTCACAATATTATGGATGTTAAAAGGTGATCCAGGACGCGTTCCAAATGAACTTCCAGTATTTGATATTTTAGGATTCCAAATGAAAGGACCTTTACTCTGCCTCCTATCAGGTAATTACACGAATATGTCTTCATAACTTGATTTAGACCTAGTCAGCCTACAACTATTATGAGCCAGTTTTACTCAAATTCAACCTTAACTCCAATTAGGCCCTTCTTCTAGCACTAAAAACTGTTGATGATTATTTTTACACATTCATAACAAAAGTTAAAATTCATAAAATGAACCTAACTGTCTTGAAAGATATGAAGAAATCAATTAAGATTACTTAATCCCAAGTTTTTGTATGGTCAGGTCTTGACCTTGTGGACAGTTCAGTAGGTTAATATGAAATTGTAATATGCAAGGGGCCTTACTTGATTTAAGGTGATCAATTAAGATTACTTAATCCCAAGTTTTCATATGGTCAGGTCTTGACCTTGTGGATAGTTTAGTAGGTTAATATGAAACTATAATATGCAAGGTGCCTTACTTGATTTAAGGTGATTGAGGACTTATTGGACTCTAATTATGCAAAATAACACAAATATCAACATTTTATTCATGCATTTGTACAAATCTATTACTGTATCACAAAGCTTTATATGATTTATATTAAAACATGCTTTTCCTTTTCAAATATTTATGAATATTGCCAAATATCAACTCAATTGTTCCTATTTCTTTCAAATGTCAGACAATCTCCTTTAGATTTCTATGTTTAAGCTAAGTATTTCAAAGTTTGGGAAAAGTTAGAGAAATTCAAATGAAACATCACTCTACTACATGATCTAAATGTTCTGTCATGCACATTGTAAGAAGTATAGTAAACCTAATCAAATCAGCAGACTAAATCATTTAATGCGAATGCCCTGAATATTTTCACGAACATGCATTCAAGATTGTGAGCTTTAAGAGATATTATTTCAAATACAAAGAAGAGACAGAAGACACTCTGAATGTAGATGCAGAATTCCAGATTCATTTATATTCAAACCACAGTCATAGATGATTTACAATGTATGAATGACTCTTAGCTTCATTAATCAATTTCACAGAAAACTTACAACACTTTACAGATACAATAAGAAAGCTGGACATTCCACGCGTTCCTTAGTGCAGACATAGGCGACCTCCTCTAAACTAAACTACTCTTTTTACTTAAAGTCTTTGAACAAATTACAATTGCTAGCTATTTTCTAAAAAAAATCCCATGTAAATAATGTACAGGTAGCAAAGTTCCTTATATAGATTTTGAACTTCTCATTGCTACGGCTACAACTTCAATCTATGGTTGAGATCCTTCCATTATTGATCAATGGTGAATATTTGTCTCTAACCGTCTGCCAAAATATCTAACTAGTATCTTTTCTTTCCCTCAAAGGATGCTGTTGGAATCTTTCAAAAATAAGATTCCCCTTCTTCTTTGACTTTCTCTCGCTGATACTCTTTATTTGACTTCTTCTCAAAACCATTGCTTGCCTTTGTCTTCTCATTCTTTCAAATATGTTTTGAAATTTCTGATTACACCTTCTACAAAGGTGCGGTCCCCTCCTGGACTCTTTGCCCATATGTATTCCTGCATCACAACTCCTTCCTTCAACTTCTTTTCTCTATTCTCTAACCCTTCTCTTCTCTTCTTATACTTCTTCATTTTAGCACTTTCTTCCATCAATGTATCCATCATCTGTTTGCTAAGATTTGCACCAGGATTTTCTATGCATGGCGTAAATATGGCATTAAACTCTGTTAATGCCCTTTCTAACTCATATGATGGTATTTCCATACATTCATGCTCTAGGAGTCTTTCTATTATCTTCTTGTGCATCTTTATCGTTTCACCTGCTTTCTCTTCTAAATCATGTCCAACTGTTATACATTTTATGAGGTTATCTTGTTCAAATTTAAGTTCTAATCTAGTCTATGGTAGTTGGTTTGTTGCTCTTTCTTCAACTTCTATCAACTATTCAAGTTCAGACCTACATTCCTCTTTTCTGGATTGACAATTATGTACAAGTATCATGCACTTGCTCTTTTTTGCTGTAACTACCTTCCAACTTCCCACAACTTGCCTTATTATTTGCTCACCTTCCTGTATAAAATCTCTAAACCATTCATAAAAAATGTTAGCCTTAAGATTTTTATTTTCCATGTCCCTTATTTCTCCATTGGATACCACTACTATGTCACTGGACAATTCTGGGACTATGGCACTGGGATCAAATATCCCTTTAATAAATTGTTGAAGCTAGACAATGTGTCCTTTTAAGTATTCCCATTTATCTTTGTCCTTCCTCATCATCTCTGTTGTCACTTCATGCATATCCTCCCATTCATTAATGTGTTGTTCTCTTGTAGAATGCCCAAGGTCAAAATTTAATATCTTATACTCCTCCAAGGCTACTTCACCTTTCGCCTTCTCCTTCTGTGGTATGGCTAGGTTTAGCATTCTAGATCCATCCGAACCTCTCTGTATAGCTAACATTGTCCTAGCTTTTCTTTTTTCTTTTCTTGGAGTGGTACCACCTAGCAAACTCTTAATGTCAATTGGTACCAACTATACCTCTTTTTTCTCCTTTCTTATTTCTCCTCCTAACCATGCGGGAATTTATATTGTACCTTCTGCAGTCTTATCTTAATCAATCACCTCCTCATGAGGCTTCTCTATTTCTATTTCTTCTTGTTGCTACTATTGTTGATCCTATTGTTGTTGTTGTTGTTGATCATGTTGTTGTTGTTGTTGATCCTGTTGTTGTTGTTCTAGAATTTGCTGCTGAAGTGGAGGCTCCTATTCCATGGGATCATTTTCCTATTCTTTTGATTCAACCTCATTTTCCTCTTCTTCTATTTCAGTGTCTCCTCCATCTTCAGCTTCTTCTTCAGGACCCTCCTCTACTGATGGTGCCTTTTCTTGGTCTTCTTCTATATATATTTGTTTTATATTTGGCAAGTTTACATCTTCTGCTGGTTCTTCAATTTTATTTTCATCCATCTCTTCTAGCTTTTCTTCATCTTCAAGCCTCTTGGCTTCACCTTTTGTAACCTTATCTTCTGTCTATACCTGTTCTGTATGTATAGGGGAATTTTCCTTTGTACTATCTTCTTTTACTTCCTTTCCTTGATCTTGCATATTTTTTGTATTTTTCTCTTCTTCGCTTTGCTCATCATACATATTCAGCATATTTAAGGCATCCACACCTGATGTGTCATCTTTTGTTTCCTCTTTTGCTAAATCATGCCTTTCTGTGATTATGTTTTCAGGTGTCCCTTCTTTCTCATCTTTTTCAATCTTATGTGCTTCCTCTTGCACATCTTTAATAATTTTAGGAGGAACTCAGGTACCAAATGGATCCACTGATCCTATTTCTACATGTATCTTTTCTTCTTCATGCTCTGAGCTTTGTTCATTCTCCATTTCAGCCTAAATGCTTGGCTCTTTCTCTTCACTTAGGAAATCACTAGAATCTTTTCCTATTTCAATATCTTTTCCCTTATACATTCCTCTTTCTTCACTATCACTACTGTCAATGTGCACAATCTCAATAGTTTGTTTGGCTTTGTGAGTTTCTGACTCCTGCTGCATTTCTCTAGCCAACTCTATTTTTACTTTAATATACGTTTGTCTTTGCTTTGATGATGTGGAGGAACTATGTATATTGCTCAGCTTTTCACCTACTTGTTGTGCTCCAATTACACTACCTGGTTTAGAAGCCTCATCCTTTGACAAACTTATTGGTATTGCCCTTCTAATTGGTTGTCCTACTACCTCTTTGGCATTCTGTGCCTCTTCTGCACTAATTTCATGACTTATTGACCTTGCATCTACAAAAGTATCTAATGCCACTACTACTGTTATTCCTATTGCATATGGATCCATTAAAGTAGCATTTTTATCTTTTTCAACAACTTTGGCCTCTACAATCTTCCTTTTCTTCTCATAAAAGCATTGCAAATCCTCACTAGGCCCTGGCTTTCTTTTTCTTCCTTTCTTTGGATAGGTGATCTCTTTTGCTTCAGCTTTAAGTTACTCAACTCTATCTTTTAGCCATGTCTTTGAAAATAATATCACTAGCTTGGACAATATGTCCAGAGATGTGTTCTAGGGCTTTGACCAATCAGGCTCTGTAATAGGAGCCAACCTTGCTTCTGCATATCTATGATGTAACAGTTTATCATCGTCCTGAACCTCTAGGGGAACATATATGTCATCTATAGAATTCATTTTCTCAATGGTTAATATTTTATGAGCTACTTTCCTCACTTCCCTTTCATTCTTGCAATCAGCCCAAAAATCTTCAATATGTATCTGATGTTTATACTTCTTATCGACAAAATTCTGGATCCTATGGAAAGGATCAAATCTCCTAACAAAATCAAACTCCTAAAAGCCATAATATCTTAGTTCTTGCTTTGAATATCCTGCAACTTTTTCACTATAATAGGAGTATCTGCTAATAGCCCAAGGAAACTTCAGATTCCCTCTATTGAACTTCCTTTTATACATTCTAAAAACATTCAAATTTTGCCTTGAAAATTCCAAAACAATCAACTTATCAGAAGGATATCTTGGCAGCATAAATGGTTTTCCTTTAAATCCCTCAGTCCTTATGTAAGTAAAATGCTCAAACTAAATGAACTAGGAATTATACAATCTAATTGCATCTTCTATACTTTTATACAATCTTTTATCAAGTTCCTCTCTCAACACTCTTACCAAGTAAGTATAAAACACATCATTGACCAAAGCAAACTTTTTCAATGCATTCTCCTCTTGTAGGTCAGGATAGTGTTCATACACTAATTTTTGATCAGGACCATTTCCTAGGGTACCAACCCTTTCTATTCCATGTATGTATGGTTCAACTTTTGCAACACATGAATATAACATATAAGAAGACAAATAAAAGGGTATCATCTTTTGTTTTCTTAGCATGGCCTACTTCCAAATAGCTATGCTTATTGCCTTGGCCCAGTGGATTTGCCCCTGCTCTTTTTCTCCTGCTCTTATAAATTCAATAATAGTGAACATCCATGGTTCACATTTGGTGCCATCTCTCAGTCCAACTAACCTACTCAGCATTGTGATCATCAAATCAATTTCCTCCTTGAAGTATATTCTCATCAAGTTCTTATGTACCCTAGCTACAGCCTTGGGTTTATTTTCTGGGTTATACCAACTTTGGAATATTTTACCTTTACAGTTCCTTTCATTTGTGTGAAAATCTTCATTATATTGATCAATATCAATATCCCTCATTTTCTCATTAGTTTCTAATCCAAATGTCCTAGCAATCCCCTCTATGGTTAAATCAGCAATTAGTCTATCATACAACATGATCTTCCTTGTAGATGGATCATATAAAGTCACACAGTCTAAACACAAATCTCTGGCCTCCATAGCCAGTGGGAAACCTACAGCTCTATATAGTCCACTCTCCCAAATACATTTCATATCTTGTGAAGCATCCGCAGCAGTAATTTTCTTTAACACATCCTCTAAATCATAATTTTCTATGTTTGTATCTATGCCTACTCCACTCTTACTGATCAGGGATGAACAACCTCTGTGCAAGAGCAATTCTTCTTTCTCTATCTCTTTGCATGGTTTTCTCTCTTTTTTCACCTCATCCCCTATATCTTTCTTCTATTCCAGGGCCATCCTGTAGAAAATGCATCTTTTAATTTTTGTTTTACTTTCCTGTCTAGGGTTTTACTGTGAATTTCCATTTTTTACCATTTTACCCTAACCCGCTTGTCCTTCCTATCTTTTGCCTTTTAAATTTGTTAATCCCTACCCATTTAATTAATAGTTAAAACAGTAATTTGACAAATGCATACATTTTAAACTGAAATTACTGAATCTAACAGCTATATTCTACCATTCAAAATTGTAACAACGTTTTAGGATAAATAAGTATATTTCTTGACTGTTTAACCATTGTCGTTGACTTACTTTTACCTTTTTTGCTTTTGTCCAGCTACTGTAACTCTATCACCTCAATGAGTTCTGCTCAATCCACTATAACATGTCTCTTTTCTGCTATTTTTAACTCTTAGCAGTATATATGAAAGCAAAATAACATTAATTTTACACTAACCCTCATTAATTTTTACCTTTTTTGAGTGTTGGACCTGCATTAATTACAACAATTAATGCACCCAACTTTGGCCTTCTATTGCAGTGTTTGCATTTTTTAAACTTTTCTTACCGTTAGCTCTTTTCTCCATACATACATTTTCTTTGTATTTTCCCATGTATGTTTTCTTTTGTATATCCTCGTTGTATCTTTAAACATACAAGCACTTTATGCAAACAATCAAACAAAAGTTCTTTTCTTTTTTTCTTTTTCCATACTTCCTTGTATATCATTGCTTGTATATTACTCTTATATAAGTGAATATACAACAGACTTATGCAAACGCTCTCATTCCTTTTCTATCTTGCGATGCCTTTACTTTCTTTGTATATCAGGTATATACATCATAAACATACAAGCATTAAAACATACAAAGACCTTTCTATTTTTAATTTCTCTTTGACATCTGATTTGTATCTCAGCTTTGCATCTTTTAACATACATCAGCTTGTATATCTAAGATATACATTGTTATTATACAAGCTAAATGTACAATCAGTGGGGTCCACCTTACTTGTTACTTGTATCTCTGAGATGCATATGACCTTTGTATCAAACCTTTAAATGCAAGTCCGAATACATACAACATCCTTTGTATCACCTTTCAGACTTGTCCTTTTTATAAACCACTGTATGTAACCTTTTTTGACTCTGACCTGTATATAATGTGAAATACATCCTACAATATACATTAAGTCGTGATGCATCCATTATATCAGATTTAAACTTCCTTGAGTTCCATGTTGTATGTATACCATAATGCATGTCCTCCAAAACATACATACAAAGCATGAAATATACAACCATTATATCTTTTTTCATAAAATTTCAGTTTCGTGACTTGCATATTTCGTTGTATATCATCTTGTATGTTTCCATTTTCCAAACATACAAGCCTAAAATGCATTCAACAGACTTGACTGATTATTCATTTTAACCTTAAACTCTGTCGGGTCCGACTTGTATGTGACAATAAATTATTGGTGAAATGCAGACAAGTATACCAACATATATAACCCAATGACTTCTTTCTTGTGACTAACACAAAGACCCGACATACCAATGACCTTGTATATGAGTGATCTTGTATACAAACGACTTTGTATATACAAATTGCTTTGTATATGCAACATACAAACCCTCTGATTGTACATTTACCAAAAACACTTATAACTTGCAAAATACTGTGAATTTAAAAATGGTTCAAAAAGCAAACCTTACTCATTTTTGACAAGGAATTCACCCATACTCTGCCCTGGTACTTAATGTTATTTTTTCTTTATTTTCACCAAGGTTTGTAACTTTCACTTCCTTTTCCCTTTTACCACCAAGCAGACCCACACAAACAAGCAACAAAACACAGCCACAACAGGGGTCCTCATTTTGCTAAGGAGTAAAATGGGGCATGTTGTGAGCATCACAACAGATTTGAGTCATAAAATAATAATCTTCACCTTCTTTGAGATGATAAATATTTTCGTCTGTCCTTTTTCCAGTACCTACTAGAGTTCTAGATTTCTTTCTAATCTCAAAGCCATCATCTTAAAACATAAGATAGTATCCTTTGCTGCACAATTGTCCAACACTCAAGAGATTTTGCTTTAAGCCTTTGACATAAATAAAATCATCAGTAATATGTTTTCCATCAAAGACTAATTGACTCTTTTCCACATATTTCAGAAGTACAGTCATCACCAAAGATGACTAGTCCTTCATCAAGTTTCAAAATTTAACAAACTTGTTTTTATCACCAGTCATATAATTTGATCAACTACTGTCAATAACTCAAAAGTTCCTTTCTTGTCTGGTATGAAAAATATTTTAATTATCAAGACTTACCTCCAGAGAATTTTCTTTCACACAACCCTCAAAGTTGGTTGTAATAGTACCATTCTTCTTGTGTGCCATCCCAAATCTTCCTCAAGATGTTAATCTTTCTTCAAAGGAACTTGGCTCTGATACCAATTGTTGAAGGCACAAGACAACTGAGAGGGGGTGTGAATCAGTTGTAACAAAAATTTCAAACTGTCATAAGTATAATCACATCCACATTAGTTTACTTAAACTTTTAATCTGTTATGAGGATTAAACATTAAAATCAAATAATAGAAACTTAACCACATTAACACCATGCACAAGAGAACGAAAAATTTTTACATGGAAAACCCTAAAAGGGAAAAACCATGGTGAGAATTAGCTCACAATATAAAGTAGTAGCAACACCAAATTACAAGAGCATCACTGCCATACAAAGAATGCTCACTGTAGGGCATGTTGATAACTGAGAGGGGGGGGTGAATCAGTTATCCTAATTATTTCCCTTATTGAACTTTCCTTTTAATTGATGCAGCATAAAATCAAACACAAAAACATTAACCATGAAATAAGAAACACATGACACAGTATTTTTGACGTGGAAACCCTGTTAAGGGAGAAAACCATGGGGTGATTAACCCAAAATTATTCTCTGTTAGAAGAATAGGAAATTACAAAAATGGCACTTGCCAATTAGGGCTCACTGCCCGAGCACACTGCTCACAAGAGGCCCACTGCCTACAAGAAGACACACTGTCTACAAAGTGATGAGAATCACAGTCTTGAACTGATTGGAAGCATCTGCATATGCTGGAGTTCAGTTCCGGTTAGGCTCAGTACACTGATCTGCTGCACTTCATCTTTCCTCTGTTCTTTATTCTGCTATCTTTCACATACCGGATCCTTTTTGCTACCTCTGCTCTTATCTGGACTTATTCGCATATATCTCCACATCACCACCCCCTTCACAACTAAATCCATCCTCTATATATATCCGCATAAGTAATTTCATCACTTTTCTAGTCGGCATCCAGAACAGTCTAGTTTCTTACAAGCTCTCATTCTGTCGGCTGAATCCTTCCTCACCAAGCAATGCGGATCAAGCATATACTTGTAGATATCATTAATCATGTCGGCCAAACATGATTCATGCCTTCACAACCTCTGTCATCAACAGTAACACATCCGGAAAGCAGTCTGATACTCTGCCAGTCAGTTCTTCCTCTGTTTTCACTGTCTCTCAGGAATCCGGTACTCAACCATTCATATCTTTTTCCTTGTCCATCACCAGAGGCTAAATCCTTGGAATATACCACTCAAGGTAGTCCTCTTGACTTCCCCAAATCCGCACTGCACCAAGACACTTCCTCTGAGAGATCCAGACCACTCTGTCGGACCTTGCCACATGCTCTGTTCTTCTTCACCGGACCACAACATTCTTTATTCTGACTTCCGGTAGAGACACATCATGACTTGCGGATATGTGGGATGACCTTTGTTGCCATCAATGACAACAACCATGAATCCATATAGTGTCTCTTGCCAACAATCTCCCCCTTTGGCATTGATGGCAACACTTAGTGAAAAATGACTAAGTGTTTTCACTATGCTCCCCCTTTGCTGATGCTCTGTCTTTATATACAATTTCCAGAACTCCCCCTTAGTTGGATTCCTCATTTTTCACTGCTCCTCACTCCCCCTTTGACATCAATGGCAAAGGGTAGGATCCGCACACCAAAATTTTCAAAAATTTTCTATATATAGCTGCATATTTACATACTCACATGTACTGAAGAATGTCTGCAAAGGATGTCTGCAATTGGATCATTTCTGTAGCCCAACTTTGCTTCATTCTATCCAAAATTGAAATGTGACCACTTAACAAAAATGCAAAAGCTTCTGCCCGCTTGAGATCTGTCGGATCTTTTGTTTGGGCGGTGGTCTGAGCATCACTGATGGCCTCATGCATAGTTTCCAACTTAGGGATTATAATCCTTCTAAGTTCTCCCATCCGGTTAGTGATGCTCTTTCTTTCCTTCTCAAGATTCTTTATTTCATTCAAGACTGCAATAGTCTGACATTCTTGATTTATTATAGAGGAAGAGAGAGGATCAAAACTTTGAGATAAGCTTTGTAGCTTATCCTGTTCCTCTTTTATTTTCTTGTCAAATGCTGCTGTTGCCTTTGACCAGGATATACAAAATTTATAGATGTCACCGCCATCCTTAAGAGCATTCTCTAAGCTCTTTATTCCAATGCTTACAATCTTCCTATCTTTAGAGATTAATTCTAATATTTCTGAAAATCTCTTATCCAAAAATTCCTTCCGGACCTTTTCTTCAGCTGATTTTTCTAGAGAATTAAAATGTGTATCAACACTGCTGACTAAGGTTTTTAGATTACCGGAAGTGGAGGCTGTCAGATCTATCTGGATTGATGGCATGATCTTTACAAGTACTCCGGAAGCAGCCTCTATCAACTCACAGTCTTCCATATGAGACTTCAGGAGCTTTTCATTTGCCTTGGCATTTGCAAATGAAGCTATCTTCATTGTTTGTACCGGAGAGAGAGAGTCAAAATCAAATGGGCCTTTTAGAAGCTCCGGTTCATCAATCTCTAGAGTTTCTTTGCTCAAAAATTGTTGAACAGTTTGTGCAGTGTCTCTTGCCAGAGACAGATGTTTCTTTTCTTCTGCAGTCTTAGAACTGTCAACCTCTTTGTCTTTCACCACTGCTTCCTTCTCCTGTAATTGCTCTTCTTCTTTGGATCCGGAGACTGTAGGGGAAACCGGAGGAGAGATGCTAGCTTGTTCATGGGCCACTTCTTCTGGAGCAGAGGGTCCCAAGTCCTCAGCTGTTTCTGTACCTAAATCCTCTACAACAGGAAGATTGAACCTTTTGAAGGCCTTCCGGAGGATCTCTTCTGTTTCTTGGGCCACTTTGTCAGTCTCACCAAGCATGAGTTGATTCATCCTGGCTTTGCTTCTGAACTCATCTTTGCAGTCCTTGAAGATAATGTTCATTGTCTTGGGATCAATTTGAGGATATAGCTGAATAGCTATCTGCTCCCGGATCTCAAGATCTTTAGCATGAGCATTATTCTTTCTTACTTCCAATTCCTTTTCTAGGCTTTTAGGAATAAGAGATATTATTTCAATGAAAGCCTTATTATATATGTTAAGATATTTTACTGTGGCCTCCTGCAGAGTCTTTTGGTCGGCCTCACTGAAGTCATCATATGATTCAGTCATTGGTTGAAGGTTTCCATCCACCGTGACCGACTTGATTATGCTCTCTAGAGACAGAGTGGGCTTTTCAACAGATCCTTCTGCCATTTCATCCTTGTCTTGGCCTGTGGAGGGCTTACCGGATCCTTTCTTCTTCTATTTCTTTATTTCTTTTACTCCCTCATCTGACTCTGTTTCCTCTTCATCCTTTTGGCTTCCATAAGCCCTTGTGGCTTTTGTCTTGGATCTCTTACCGGATGCCTGGACTTCCGGTTTTGAACTTTTGGTTGTGGGAGGTGCAGGTCTCTTTGATGATCTGGTCCGGGTGGGAGCTTCAACCGGAGCACTTTCTTTACTTTTCTCTTCTTCCTCAGCCTTCCTCCTCTTTTCCCGGCTGGCATCAAGTGCCTCCTTTGAGATGCCTAGGCCTTGAGCAATGTGCTCTACTTCTTTTCTCACCTTCCTTTTAATCTCAGGTTCCCTGAGTTCTACATGTATTTTTACACTCAGCTCCTCAAAGGTTCCAAACCTTTCTGCCTTAGAATCTTTGGGCTGACTTAGCATGTGTTGAACATGCAGCTCCACTATCTGTTCATCCACTTCATACCCCATGGGCATGATCCAGACAGTCCTTGGCTCTACTGCCTCCATTAGGCACTGATCAGTGTCAACCATAAAGCACACTGAGTCTTTGTATTTTTCAACAAGAGACTGGGGAATTCTCTCTCTTGCTTGCATCATGCTCTAAAAGTTTTTGAAGTATCCCCATAGAGCTGAATTTCTCGCTTTTGCATCCCCAAGTCCATGCAAGTAGTCTCTTATCTGAACTGCAATAGGTTTGTCATTCTGCCATACCCATCCACTTGTTCCGGGTAGCTCATTCATGAAGTAGAAGAATAGACATACAATAAGAGTACCATACTTAAAGGAATTCTTCTTATCCTTCTTGATTTTCTGTATATTTCCATTAATTGGCTTAGCAGTAGTTCGCAGAGATCATAATCTGCATTCTTTCTTAGCATTTCATAGGCAGTGTATACTGCAGTTCCGGATACAGAATTCTCCCTGCTGGAGTGATAGATCTTGTATCCTATTATCATTGATGCATATTTGATATCCAGATCCGAGATATCTTCAATGGTCATTGCCCTCTTATCAAATTTTGATCTGGTGGCCTCAGTTACAATGTTGTTCTTGACAGATTTGAGGATAGGTACCCCTCCGGAAGAGTATAGACCAGTTACTGCTCTAATTGCCTCTTTTGTGATCTTGCAGGGTCTATCTAGCCATAGAAAGTTGTCATGCATCCTGCTCAGTACATACCGGACCCATTCATCTTCTTCAAAGCAGGGGAAATGAATAAATTGCTCAAATTGTTTCTTCTAGATATCCTTATACTCTGGTTTAAGCTCAAAAGCATTGTCTATCAGTTGCTTGTGATAGAGGTCTCTTAATTTGAATTCCCCAAATTCCTCAATGCTTGCATGTATGTAAACCCTAATGTCTTCGGTATGTAAAACTCCGTGAGGAACACTAAAGAAGGCTCCTAGTGGATCTACCTCCAATGATTTGTAGGGATGTTTCTTGAATGAGGGGCGAGGTCTATCAGAGATCTTAACTATGTTTGGAGTAGCCATTCTTCAAAGATTTGCAGTGAGGTAATGAAAAACAGAGAATACCTTATGCGCCTTCGGTTTGCACGGAGTGGTTGGATTGATTTCTTTATGCAATAACTTCGGCAGGAGATCCTTGGTGTGCTTGATGAACCTTGTTGCAGAGCTCCACTTTTCACTTCTTCTCGAGTGCAGAATGAGCAAATGACCTTTGGGAAATCCCTTAAATTGCTCCGCGAACCCTAATATCTGTCTGCAATAAATGCTTCACCTACATCATTCCGGTTTGCCTTGTCTGGATAGTTTGGAGTATCCCGGATTAGTCCTGATCTGTGGATATCATCCGGATCTTTCAATCATGAATAAATCAAGGTAACATATTACAAGAACATCCCAAACACTCTGTCCAATCCGCAGAACAAGATAGTGCATTTCCGGATCTTTCCGGACCTTTTTGTAATCCTTTATCATACTGGAGCATCTCCCTAAACAGGTCTTATTTGATCGATCACAGCTTCTTCATAACTCCATGCGGACCTCTGAAAACTTGACTGAAGTATCTCAAGACTCATGTCTACAAACCCTTTGATCCGCATCTTGTGCCACATCCGGCACCACTTGTTTGGCTGGGGGAACAAGATTTTCTTTGAGTCTCCCCCTGAGCCTAAGCTCACTTTTTAATTTCCGGAAGAGATATCAGCACCAGAGTCTGGTTCGGATCCAACCTCTACATTCTCTGAACTTTTCTTCACCCAAATCTTGCTCATCTGATTCCTAACCTCATCCGCATTCATCTTTTGTTTACCCTTGTCTTGATTCTGATTATACACCAGACCTCTTTTGTCCTGATTCTTGTTTCTGCAGACTTTAGCATTATGACCGGACCTATTGCAGATTTGGCAAATAACATTTCTTTGCATATTTGACTGATATCCTCTTGATCTGCATTGATTAGCCATATGACCTACTCTATTGCATGTGAAGCATCTACCTTTGAATGATTTGTTTACTTGCATAATTCTGCATTCATGGGATTTGTGTCCATACCTTTTGCAGTTGAAGCACTGCCCGGAGAAGGATGAATTAATCTGATTCATTCTCATTCTGCACTGATTAGCTTTGTGACCAAAGTGGTTGCAGCTGTGGCAGTATCCATTGAAGGATGGATATCTTTGAGCATTTGGCTGTCTTACCGGAGGTCTTCTAGGCCTGTTCCTTGGATTTTCTGATCCAAGATTCTTCTGACCGGATCCGGAGCTTTCTCCTTTCTCATATCCCAAACCATACTTCTCATCTGTCCTCTTTTGACTTCCAAGAAGAACTTCAAGTTGAGCAGAACTTATCTTGAATTTCTCTTTATATTCATTTGCTGTTTGAAGGTCTCTTTTGAGAGAGGCAATTTGATCCTCAAGTTTTCCTTCATTATCTTTGGCATCTTCAAGATCAGATTCAAGATGTCTGATAATCCTGTCCATCTGGTGGCATTCTTCTGATTTTTCTTTAAGAGATTGTCTTAGATTGTCTTCAGCCTTTCTTTTTTCTTCAATCTCTTGAGTAAACTTTATAGTTCCTGATTCCATTTCATGTCTTAACATAATGACTTCTTTTGATAACTTTTCACATAACTTGGTTTGCTCAGTCAATTCTTCATTTGTATTGCTTTCTTCACTTTGTCTTGCCAACTGTTGAAGCAGCTCCTTTCTCTTTTTCATAGAGAGACTTAATTTGTCTTTTAATTCTCTCATGAATTCATCAGCCTGTTTGAGTCTTTCCTTTAATTCACTGACTTCAGAATTTGACTGTTCAAGATCCTCAAGAGCAGTCTTGAGTTGCTCTCTTAAACCATATGCATCCATTTGAAATCCCAGATCTTCCTCAAGCTGTTAGGCTCTATTAGGAGGAACTTAGCTCTGATACCAATTGTTGATAACTGAGAGGGGGGGGTGAATCAGTTATCCTAATTATTTCCCTTATTGAACTTTCCTTTTAATTGATGCAGCATAAAATCAAACACAAAAACATTAACCATGAAATAAGAAACACATGACACAGTATTTTTGACGTGGAAACCCTGTTAAGGGAGAAAACCACGGGGCGATTAACCCAAAATTATTCTCTGTTAGAAGAATAGGAAATTACAAAAATGGCACTTGCCAATTAGGGCTCACTGCCCGAGCACACTGCTCACAAGAGGCCCACTGCCTACAAGAAGACACACTATCTACAAAGTGATGAGAATCACAGTCTTGAACTGATTGGAAGCATCTGCATATGCTGGAGTTCAGTTCCGGTTAGGCTCAGTACACTGATCTGCTGCACTTCATCTTTCCTCTGTTCTTTATTCTGCTATCTTTCACATACCGGATCCTTTTTGCTACCTCTGCTCTTATCTGGACTTATTCGCATATATCTCCACATCACCACCCCCTTCACAACTAAATCCATCCTCTATATATATCTGCATAAGTAATTTCATCACTTTTCTAGTCGGCATCCGGAACAGTCTAGTTTCTTACAAGCTCTCATTCTGTCGGCTGAATCCTTCCTCACCAAGCAATGTGGATCAAGCATATACTTGTAGATATCATTAATCATGTCGGCCAAACATGATTCATGCCTTCACAACCTCTATCATCAACAGTAACACATCCGGAAAGCAGTCTGATACTCTGCCAGTCAGTTCTTCCTCTGTTTTCACTGTCTCTCAGGAATCTGGTACTCAACCATTCATATCTTTTTCCTTTTCCATCACCGGAGGCTAAATCCTTGGAATATACCACTCAAGGTAGTCCTCTTGACTTCCCCAAATCCGCACTGCACCAAGACACTTCCTCTGAGAGATCCGGACCACTCTGTCGGACCTTGCCACATGCTCTGTTCTTCTTCACCGGACCACAACATTCTTTATTCTGACTTCCGGTAGAGACACATCATGACTTGCGGATATGTGGGATGACCTTTGTTGCCATCAATGACAACAACCATGAATCCATATAGTGTCTCTTGCCAACAGGGCACTCACTGTCCAAGTGGACTCACTACCCACTGAAAAAGAAAGAAGAAAGAAGAATAGGTTCACTAATAAAATTTCATCTAACAAATGCATGGGTTTATTTCCAATGAAGCACAACAACCATCACCTTCGCATCTATACCAAAAGATAGTACACACCTTCTGCTCACTGCATCTAGTAGTCTAATTCATGAAAGCTCTTACTACTCTTTTTAATACCTTCACATTACAAACTTCATCTCTGCCATCTACACACAGACACACATGAACTCTTAACACTCATTTTTATCACCATCAACCTTAAAACAATCTTCAAGGTCAGAAACACAATCTTCAATCCTTGAAACAGTCTCCAAGGTCGGCAAACATACAAAATTTAAATTAGGTCTAGACCTAAACATTCCATGATGCAAGGGAATGAAGGTGAACCACTCTAATCCTTAGATCAGACCCAAATCTATCCAAGCATGCTACACAACACTCACATAAGCATCAAATCAACTCCTCAATCAGCGTAAACTTTTAGGTCAACCAAATGGTGTAAACATAGGGGATTCTTAATCACACGCTTCCACGATCACAACCAAAACTTGCAGACCATGCCCATAGCTATAACACATTCTATAAAAATTGACAAACAACTTGAGGTCACTTGGAAATCAAAAAATTTATCCACAACTTTCACCTGAAGAAGGCTCACTGTCTACCCATAACCAACACTGTCAAACTTTGCTACACAATAACTTGCTTTTGAGAACATCATTCCACAAAACTTTTGGATAGAAGGTAGATAGGGACCTTATAGGCTTAAATTTAGAACCATAACACCTGAAACTACTCTATGGTGAAATGCAGAGCAAAACTACTTTCTCCCAGACACCTCTGCATAAATCAAAAACACTGTTAAATCTTGTTCTCAAACTAGTGAACATAAATTTCACTGAATAGCGATCTAGAGGACCAAATTTTAGATTTAGCATCTTACACCACTTCTCAACAACATATCTAAACTGCACACTCAAATCTCCAACACATAAGAAATGCAGAGCAAAAACTTGAGTAGTATACTATAGGCCAGAAGACTCCTTCAACACACTATTTTCCATATTATTCAAATTTTCTCAAAAGCACTTGGAAACCCAACTACATAGGAATATTCTCAAAACCTTTAACATCTATACAAAGCATTCAAACCACCTTTTAACAAAGTAACTTAATCAAACATTACTAAACAATACTAACTTCACTAGAAAACATAGTTGACACCAATGACAACACAAACATGTTGACATCAATGACAACACCAATTAGCACATACTTGCAACAACTAGATGGTAAAGCCATTGGAAAACATGGACAATGGTCATAGGTTTGATTCCCTAAATCTACCCCTACACGGGTGGAGGGAAGCTCATGCAAACAAAGGTTATATTGGTTTGTGTTGGACTTTTATTTGTGAGTCCCACTAGGTATTGATTATTCCATTAAAAAAACTTAATTAAGTGTTAAGGTAGCCACAAGCCAACTACTCGTAAACCTATATAAACTATAGGAATAAGGCATAGCAATCATCTTTCCATTAGTTTTCTACCATTGACCAAGGCCTATTACACATTGTTAACACAAATTTATATTCTTCCAAGGCTTCTATGTGGTTGCCTTTTCATTTAGACAACCCTAAGTAGACTTGATATTCGCATATACATGTTGTAATCTTTAATGTGCTCAAATTATAGCATTCCAAGGCTCTTAAATAACTATTTTAACATGTACCCATCCTTATCAAGGTATCTCTATCATTGTCCAATATTTTCTTGGCCTTGTATAAATTTAAAATATCTCAACCAAAAACCTTACGTCCTTGCATAACTTAGAAATCAAGTGTTTGGTCATTATTTTACATTCTATATCATTATCTCTATAATTTCCTAATGATCATGTGCCTAATAATACTTTAGAATAGGCTTTAAATATTTATAAAAAATTGTTTAACATTTCCATATATTGAAAAAATATTTGAACGTTGATTTGGGCATAAAACAAACATCTAACTTATTGATTTGGGCAACAACATTTCATTTATGATTTTAATTTTTATTTTAGAATTAATACTTACAAATGTAACTTAATATTTAGAAATCAATTTCTACATTGTCTATTAGCATTCTAAATACTTTAAACTGCATATCAAGACTAGCTTACATTATAGAATCCACTAAATGTAAAGACATTATTATCATATAATTTTGTCATTTAGAGTCTTGTTTTCTTTCTCTCCTACATTGTTTAATTTTATCATTTAATTTAAAATTTTAAAGTTTGATATATTGCATTAGTGAAAAGCATACATGAAAAGAGCATATAGGGAATTTGTGTTTAGAAATTACATGCATAATAGTTGCATTAATCTAGGAAAGTTTTGATTTATTATAGTAGTTAGTATTAGAAAACATATTAAACAATAAAATTTTAAAAACATCAAAAACTTAGATTTAACAAAAACATTAGCTAGCTTTGTTTTTGCATTCTTGCATATCTTTGTTCTTGGGATTAGATTGGACATTATTGAGGAGTTACAAGAAGGAATTCTCCCTCTCCCTTTTGTGTTCTTCTTCTTGAACTACTTGACAATATCCTAGAGCAATTGAGAACTCCCATTCCACCACCAACATCAATGCCTAATCTTCCACCCTAGCACATAGATGAATATTTTCTAATATCTCCTCCTATCATCAGATTATTGTTGCCTCAAGAGCAAGTGTAACTAGAGGCCCAAGAGTGTCATTGAACTATCTATATCTCTCTCATCTTGATTTTCATTTCCTTGTGTGACTCATTGATTAGGATTCCAATAGTTGACTTTATTAACTGCATGGCATGATGTAGTTGTTAAACACACCTAGTGAACATGAATTTATAGAAAACCAAAGAAGACTTATTCCATTTCAAAATCTAACTCAACCTAGTATGTTATGATTCATGTCTAAGGTCTCTTCCTATGATCTTTTAGTATGTGGTCCTAGAGGCTCAATTTTAGGTCCCACATTGGATCTGTATCTAGGACTCTATGGATTTCTCTGTCATGACTCCAAGAAGTTGTGCAATGTTGGAATTCCCTCAAAAGATTTTTTACATACACACATCTAGTCACCAACCTTTCAATAGAAATCTCTCCTTTCTCTTTCATGCTTCCTTTCTCTTGTGCTTTGTTTTGTGGTGCTCTACACCCCTTAAACATGGCCAACACAAGAGAAATTTACTATTTTTGGATGCTCTTCTAGAACAATAAATAGGTTCACAATCATATTCATTAATCGTCTTTCTAGACATGGAAGGAGAGTGTAATGAATGGTATACAATTTCAGACATCTAAGCATTTTGATCACCTTAACAACTTGTCTACCATAAAAATAACAAAAATAAAGCAGTAGATCATAAAATTAAGCAATGAGGAAAAAAATCCCTCTATCTAACAAGGAAATTGATGAAGGGGGTAAATCATAAAACACACAACAATAGAAATGGAACACAAAAAATAGAATATTTGTTTATTGATTTGGGAAACTCATTACATTACAGAAGCTCAATTACCATCAGAGGAATCAATCCTCCATAGGCTGCAACACACTACAACTACACATCACCAGGCTCTGGAATCTTCTTCCTTCTGTAACCCCAAATCAGTTAGGGTTTTTGTTTGCCCACCTATTCTTGACTCTATACTTTCCCACTTAACTCTACTACTACCAAGGATTCCCAAAATAGTCATAAATAGCACTTTTTGGCAGCCTCCAGCTAAATTTTGAAATTTGTAACTCCCTCCAAAAGTAGGTTAACTTCTGAGAATCATAGCTTTTGATCTGGGTGTTCGATTGACGAATCATTTTAAGCGCTGGAAATCTCGTGATGTGAACTATCACGCTGGAAATGTGTAAATGGATTTCCACCAAATTTTTGAGATGTTATGGGATGTTTTAGTGCCTCATATCTCGTTTCAAAAAATTTTAGGGGCTTTTTTGAAAACAAAAACTTTAATTTCTTTCAGCTCACAAATGATCTTTCCCTGATTCTTTCGGCAAAGGTCTTATATTTCTGTTATGAAGCTTTTTGTAAGTTTTTGCTTCAATCCATGTCCAAATGTAAACTTTCCTAAAATGGCAGGTAAAACTTTCCAAAACATGCAGTTTGCTATTTTTAGCAATTTTGGAAAAAATGAAAGTCCTACATCATTATTCAAGAGATTATGGAACCAAAAACACTAATTATGGAAAGAAATGAAAACAACTACAATTATTTTGAATCAACTTCTTTTTGGGTGATGCAAGATTTCCCTTACACCACTAGATGCTCCTGCATTAGACACCCAGGGTAATGTGAGAAGTGACCCTATCACATCTCAGGGGTTTGTTTGAGGAAAACCCAAATGGTCAACCTCTGCCTTAGACAACCAAGAAGAATCTTCAACAAGCCTTCCTTTCCATTTCACCAGATATTCTTCATATTGCTTGTTTCGAGTACTTCTTCCCACATGGCTATCCAAGATCTTTTCTATCTCCTCTGTCAAAGTAGATGCTAAAATACTCCACTGTTCTTCTTTTGGTCCATCCTCTGTGCCACCTTCATGATATTTTGTTAAATCAGTAGTGTTGAACATAGGGGAAATATTTATCCCACTTGGTAGCTCTGCCTCATATGCATTTCCTGAATCATGCTTCTTCAGGATTCTGCACGGTCTAAATTTCTTTATTTTCAACTTATTGTATGTCCCAATTGGGAACCTTTATTTTCTCAAGTGAACTATGACTTCATCTCCTACCTGGAACTCCTTATATCTCCTCTTTTGATCTGCCTTAGTATTGTATTGAATATTCATCTTATTAATGTGCTTTCTCACCTCTTCATACAAATTGTTCATATGTTCTGCAAAGTCTTCAGCTTCAGCACTTGTCTTTTCTCCTTTGTCCAGCTTCCTTATCTCAGAAGCATTTCTTGGGCTATTGCCATATACAATATGAAATGGTGATTTACTAGTACTCCTATTGACATAATTGTTGTAAGCAAATTCTGCCTATAGTAAAATCAAATCCCATCCCTTGGGCTTATCTCCTACTAAGCATCGTAGTAGGTTACCCAAACTCCTATTCACCACTTTTGTCTGTTCATCAGTCTATGGATGGTGTATAGAATTGAACTTCAAATCTTTTTTGAACTTCTTCCAGAATGTCCTCCATAAATAACCAACAAACTTGGTATCTTGATCTGAAACTATGCTGTTTGGTAGACTGTGTAATCTCACCACCTCTCTAAAAAATAATTCAGTAATATGAACAGCATCATTAGTCTTCTTGCAAGTAATAAAATGTACCATCTTTGAGAATCTGTCCACCACCACAAAAATGGAATCATGTCCTCTCTGTGTCCTTGGTAAACCAAGAACAAAATCGATACTGATATCATCCTATGGCTTCTCTAGTAAAGGTAATAGCTTATATAGCCCTATATTCTAACTTGTTCCTTTTTCCATCTGACACACTCTGCAACTCTACACAAATTTCCTCACCCTATTACAACTGTGGCCAATAATAATTTTCACCAACAATAGCAATGGTCTTATCTCGACCAAAGTGTCCAGCCAATCCTCCACTATGCTTCTCCTTAATTAGGTTCTCTCTCATGGAACTCCTTGGGATGCACAACTGGCTTCCTCTAAACAACATGCCATCTTGGATTATGAAATCCAACCATTTTGTCCTGTCCAAAGTAATATGTTCCAAACAAGTTTTCCAGGCCTCTGCAAAACTTGGATCTTCAAGATACAAACTTTTGAGCTCATCAAACCCAACAACCTCTATCTTCATTTTATGTCAACAAATTTTTCCTTCTACTCAAGGCATCTGCAACTCTGTTGGACTTCCCACTCCTTTGCTTCAAAACAAAAGTATAGCTCTGCAAAAACTCAACCCATTTTAAATGCCTTTGGTTCAACTTTCCTTGAATATTAAGCTACTACAAAGCCTGATAATCAATATATAAAACAAACTCCTTTGGCAACAAATAATGTCTCCATTTCTTCAAAGACTGAACTATTACATAAAACTCCTGATCATAAACATAATACTTTTTCTTGGCATCATTAAGCTTCTCACTAAAATAGGCAATGGGCTTACCTTCTTGGCTTAAAAAATCTCCTATAGCACTGCCACTAGCATCACAATCTACCTAAAATACCTTATTGAAATATGGAAGTGCCAAAATAGGTTGCTCTGTGACTTTCTACTTCAATGTATCAAAGATTTTATCTGCTCCTTTAGTCCATCTAAACTCTTTTCTATCCCCTCTCATTGTCTCAGTTAGGGGTACACAAATGCTACTAAAATTCTTGATAAACTTTCTATAGAGACTTACCAAACCATGAAAAGATCCTGCCTTGGAAGCACTCCTTGGCATAGGTCATTTAATGATAGCCCTCACCTTCTTTGGGTCTATCTTAAGGCTTTCCTCTGAGACAACAAATCCCAAGTATACCAACTCCTTAGCAAAACTACATTTCTTTAGATTAATCACTAGCTTCTCCTGCCTTAGATTTTGCAAAACTCTTCTGATATGTATCAGATGCTCATCCCAAGTATTACTAAAAATCAAAATATCATCTAAATAAACAATAACAAAACTTCCCAAAAATTCTTTTAGTACCTCGTTCATGAGCCTCATGAATGTGTTCGGTGCATTGGTTAGCCCAAATGGCATGACTAACCACTCATACAAACCTTCCTTTGTCTTGAAGGTTGTCTTCCATTCACCTCTGTCCCTAATACGGATCTGGTGATAGCCACTCTTCAGGTCAATTTTCGTGTAGTATTTGGCTCCACTCAAACAATCCATTATGTCATCCATTCTTGGCAATGGAAACCTGTACTTGATTGTGATCTTATTGATGGCCTGAGAATCTATATGCATTCTCCATTCTCCATCTTTCTTTGGTGCTAGTACTATAGGTACTGCACATGGACTTAGGCTTTCCCTTATCAGTCCCTTCCTTAATAGCTCTTGAACTTGTCTATTCAACTCTTCACTCTCTGCAGGAGTCATTCTGTGGACTACCTTATTCAGCAAACTAGATCCTAGTATCAAATCCATTTGATGACTTATCTTCCTCACCAGTGGTAAACCTTCTGGTACATTATTAGAGATAATATCCTAAAATTCTTCCAACATATTTGAGACTTCTGCTAGTATATCTTCAAATTTCTCTTGACTAATCTTAGGAATCAATGCAAAGCAATGACGCTCATGCTTCATACCCTCCAAAAATTTCCTACCATCTACTAAGCAAATTCTGGCAGTACTACATACCTTTTCTTCCACCTCCTTCAAGGGCTTCAACTTATGACGAACTCCATCCTTTGTTAGGGAGTATGTGTTTACACGACCACCATGGAGAGCGCTCCTATCATACTGCCATGACCTCCCCAATAGTATATGACATGCATCCATTGGTATGATATCACACAGCACCTCATCATGGTAGTCCCCAATCTTGAATTTCACTAAACACTACTCATTGACCAAAGCTCTATGGTCCTTCTGTAACCATGCAATCTGATATAGATGTGGATGCTTTCTTCTTGTCAATTTCAACTTGTCAACCATCTCATCTAAAACAGGATTGTTAGTACTTCCACTATCAATAATAATATCACAACACTTACCTTCACATTTGCACCTTGTGCAGAATAAACTCTTCCTCTGATTGGGTTCTTTCTCCTCATTCAACAAAGTTCTTCTGACAACTAGGGTTAATCCCCTTTCAACATCTTTAGAATTCTCGGACTACACATCTTCATCTACATGTACAACTCTTTCATTACCTTCAAGTCTTCTATTTGTCCTTCCTTGATGTTGCAGACACTCATATGATCGATGCCCTTGTTCTCCACATTGGAAACATGTTCCTTTGAAACCTCCTCTTCCAGGTCCTTGCCCAGGTCTGCCTCTTCCTCTTCCTCTTTGCTCACCATTGTTCTGGTCACAAGGGCAGTAGGTATTATCTCCTCTCTGATTTTGACTGGTGCCCGCTGTGATGGGTAAAAGTGGGATAATCAAAATGAATTATAAAACCCAAAAACATCAATGGAATGTGCAAGCAAATAAGGATTTAAAATAAGAAGAAATGATACTCACAACCTTTTTACTTTGCGATTTCCATTGTTTGCCTATTCTCTTTTGATCCTTTGGTGATGAAGATGGTCCTCAGGGAGCTTGCTTCCTTGCTTTGATTCCTCAAGATGACAAGGAGAAATGGCTCTGATACTTGTTGTGTTGAAGATGAGCTTCAACACAATATGAAATGAATGATAAATGGTGGATGTGAAAGTGAGGTGCCAGTGAGGTGCCAATGGGGTGCTATGGATTCTGCAGCATAAGTTTACTCGAAAGTTGGATCTGTGAAATAGAAGAAGAGGGGTATTTATAGGATTGTGTAAGATAAGATCAATGGTGTAGAAGAGATAAGAAGATCAATGGTAGAGGTTGTTTGAGAGAACATGCATGAATAGAAGGACATGTGTCAAAGATGCTTTGTTGAGTTAACTGCTTTCTTGAGAAGGATGAGCTTTTATTTCTTAAATTAGAATATATTTTTCTAATTTAAGAGCTTTGTTGATAGCTTTAAATCAGTTAACTCAGCTTCTGCTTCTGATGACAAGAAGAATTCATTTTTAGAAGATTTGAAGATTTTTTTAGAAGATAAGAAAGCATAATTAAATAAATAAATTTATTTAATTACTTGCAGATAATTTGGAAGAATAAAATAAAACATGTTTAAATATATTTTATTTTTTGGAGATTTGATTTTAAATAAATTTGCATTTTTTTAAAATTTAGAAGAATGGATGATTTACTTAAATAATTAAAATTATTTAATTGTTTAGAAGAATAAAGTTGATATAGATGGAATTAATTAAATAAATGTAATTTATTCAATTAATGGGAGAAAATGAATCAAATAAATAAATAAATTTATTTATTTATTAATAGAGAAATATTAAGATGAAATAAATATTTAAAATATTTACTTAGGTAGAGTCATGTCATTTTTAGGTGTATACATTTTGCCCCTCTTTGATGCAAGGTGTTTTATCACGTTGTTTCAAATAATAACTGTTTGCCCCTGGTACAAGTTTGACGACATGATACCCCCTTGGGAGATTGGATGGGAAGAAGGTAGAAAGCATGAGACAGATAATCTCATGAAGAACTAGGTGAAAAATGGGTTAGGCTGGAGAAAAATAGGACATGTTTTGGAGGAATAAATATGGGAAGTAGTCACAGTTGTCATACAGTCAGCTATGGTTCACTTGCTATATATAGGAGCTGGGTCCACAAGTTCTATTCATTTGTACACTTGTCCTTAGTTGATTGGTCTTTGAGAGCTTAGGAGAGTAGAGGAGCTAGAGCAGTCGATAGAGATATGGATATTCTGTGCGAGGAGCACCTGTTTGAGCGAGTCCGACGGTTCAATCGGCCACCTGAGGTAGGACCACCGGTATTTAGTTTGACAAAACTCGCTAAAATTCATTTATTCGGCCCATAAATGCTTAGGAAAAAATGCTAGGATAGATGTGCTGAACTGCAGTTCGATGCATATGCTCTCTGAAATGGTACATATGCTATGAAGTTGCACATCTGATAGATCTTACAATGAATATGATAGATGTGTGCATATAGGCTAGGAATTGGCACATACATTGTGGAACTATGCATGTGACACTAGAAGTGGCGCATGTGCCAGAATGGTGCATACACATCAAGGATTGGCACATTCATGGTGAAGCGGTGCATCTAATATGGATCGACACATTTTCCACCTAGATTGACACATTTGCACTAGGATAATCCATTGACTTAACGAAATTAACCCAATTGGCACCTTGATCAATGCATCAATTGATAAGCGATCTCTGAGATTGCCAAGAATCTAGTCAAGAGATGATATGTTGTTTTGATTAATTTGATGTGTTAAGTTAATGATAGGATAGTTTGATTGCTTTGAGTACGTTTGCTTGGATATGGATTTATTTGACACTATGCTTTTCTTGGTTGTAGGAGGATATCCGGGATACCCTAATGTCACAAGAGTAGTTCCCTTTGCAGTTGTTGTAGTGATATATGTTGATAGAGATGGACTGCGAGGATCTTGGTGCTATGGCTCTTCATTACATTTGCTTCATGCCTGAGGTTCGCGCGAAGCATGGGTTGTTGACTACAGCGGTGGAGCGATTCCACAGCAAGGATGGGACATTCCATCTACCTACCAGGGAGATGGTGATCACTCTAGAGGACATGTATAGGATTCTACACCTTCCTATTCAGGGAGAGTTGGTAGAGTACGATCCACAGCATGATGTGGGATTGGCTGATTAGAGACAGGTGTTTGATGACTTAGAGCTGGTTGAGCAGGTGATTTTGTGGCAAGACATTCATGACTGCTATGACTACTTCCTGGGGATAGTGGCGAGATTGATTGGTAGTGTAGTATGCACCGATAGTAGGTCACACAGGTTTCTGATTGGTTGGGGGAGGGTGCTGGAGAGCATGATTACCGATGGGACTCGATACTCATGGGGTGTGTGTGCTAGTACACTTGTACAGGGATATGCACCAGATTATGTATCACAGAGGGGCTAACTCGTTAGTAGGTGTGTCTCTTTTGTAGTTTTGGTTGTGGGAGCACATAGTGATCACGTGACCAATATGTGTTTTTCATAGGCAGAGAGGGGAGCCCTACAACTACAAATATGCAGGCATGATTTCCCAGCACAAGCTGGGGAAACTCGAGTATTGGAGACATGTGCTAGATAATGTGGATTTAGTTATCTGGTGCCCATACCTAGACTGTGAGGTATGGGAGGATGAGGATGACGAGTTACCGTATTGTTTCCAGACTCAGTGGCTTATTGGTAGGACACGGTACATACTAGAGCATCAGATTATCAGCAAAGTATAGAGGTAGTTTGGTAGAGTGCAGGGCAGGCCACAGGGGCAGACATGATTCGAGAGGACCCATGCAGAGAGACTGAGGTGGGGTCCCATGGAATGGTATGAGGAGGCCTTGGTAGACTTTCATCAAATACCCTATGTAGCTTGGCCTATGAGGAGGGAGGTAGTAGATGCAGGTATGCCACCAAACTATGAGGAGTGGTTCATCGCTCATCCATTTCCCAAATATTCAGGACCTAGAGAGTTGGCTCCCCGTATAGCCGAGGAGGATTCAGAGGACGAGGGTGGAGCTAGTAGAAGGAGGGGGAGACGGAGGAGGGTGAGAGGAGGTCAGGGAGATGATGGTGGAGATGGAGGAGGAGGACGAGATGGAGGGGGAGATGGAGGAGGAGGAGATAGACCGAGATAGATGAGGAGGTCTAGGGAGGGACCTTCAGGTCAGCAGGAGGTTGCGTAGCCACAGGCTATAGGGAAGGCGCGGGTACCAATACAGAAGGTGGCTCCATAGAGACAGATGTCGCCACCACAACAAGTAACATAGTAGCAGGTGCAGGGCCAGGTGCCAGCACAACAGGTGGCACAAGGATAGGGACAGCCAGGGAAGGCTTCGTAACCTGACTTACAGCAGCAGGCCATTGTTGCTTTATAGGGTTAGATTAGGTAGTTGAGAGCCCACCTAAGAGAAGCAGAGTCTTGGAGAGAGGCCGATGCAAGACGGATATCAGAGATCTCCAGAGAGCAAGACACAACCTTGGCAAGTGTACGGGTAATGAGAACGGAGAGAGATACAGCAGTGGCAGCCCTTGGTATAGATAGTACTTCAATCTTTTTGGTTGCACAGGTATAGCAGGCATAGACACAGTTGGCCTAGGTACAACGTGACCTTGCCAAAGCGCAGGCTCAGACTCAGTACTACAAAGGATTATATCATGGGGCAGTGTCAGTAGACCAGTGTGTGCCTAGTTATAGGAGTCAATCTGCAGCATCACAGAGGGTAGGTGGATCCCAATCTATGGCGTTAGTGAGAGGCCCCCAGTAGTCAGGGGGTGATAGAGGAGAGGGCAGTGCAGGTAGCAGTGTTCCACAACAGCAGGGTTAGATAGTTTTTTTGATACTTGTACCAATTTTTGGCTTGATGTACCCATTTTTTATGGCTAAGATAGCCTGCTATGTATTATTTTTCCCTAATACATGTATCTGTTGATAACTGAGAGGGGGGGTGAATCAGTTATATTAGTTATTTTAGCTTTCTAAATTTTCTTATCAATTGGTGTAGTATTAAATTAAATAAGCAAACATAACCATGAAATGGAAATAACATCAATACACATGACACAATGATTTTGACGTGGAAAACCCTGTTAGGGGAAAAACCACGGGGTGATCAACCCAAGATTGTATTCTCTGTTAGAAGAATAAGATAGTACAAAATGGCACTTGCCAATTAGGGCTCACTGCTCGAGCACACTGCTCACAAGAGGCTCATTGCCTATAATAGTTTATACAAGGAAACTAGATACTTGAACTGATGAGAAGCATCCACATATGCTGAGATTCAGTTCCAGTTAAGCTCAATATACTGATCTGCTGCACTTCATTCTTACTTTCTTAGGTGGTGCAGGAGCACCTTGGCAAATTAATGTTGCCCTAGAAAAATCTGAGTTTCATTAAATTTGTAATGCTTCATCATTGTATAAGGTTAATCAAGTCATTGTTATGTATTAGAGGTCACTAGGAGGTTCAAATATGCAAAATATTACATACAATGTAAAGGTTGTCATGTAAAATTAAAAAAAAGATGCAAACTTAGAAGTTGAAGGGTCATTTGGCTCTTAGTTCATTCCAAGGAAGTTAGAAACTGAAAGGTCATGTTGTAATGCCTTTAAAAAGGCCTTGTATCCATTCGTGAAGTCGTGGGTGATTAGAGATTTGAACATGGAATGATAAAAGACACTGTTTTCTGTATTCTACTTCAGAAATTTGTTTTTTTATTACATGGTACGGGCTAGTATAGGTAGGAGGACATTTATTTTTGATTTCAAATAAAATTATATTCAATCATCCTCCCTTTCCTTTTTGTCTCATTGAATTTGGTGCAATATTGAGGAAGTTATGACTGTTTTAGTGACTGCAATTTCCAGAATTCTCCTATAACAGTCCTGTTGCAGCATTTGGTACGGTTTTGTATGGATATATATAGAGACAAGCCATATATGGTTGGAAATATTATTGAGTCTAATTTCTATTTCTTTTTGTTTCATCAAATTTCATTATGATTTGAATAAGTTATGACATTTTTATTGAGGGTAGGTCTGCAGAGTTTAATTTTCTGAAAATGCAGTCTGAAAATATGCATGGTACGACTTGATACGGCCTCACATTGATGCATATAATAGATGGATGGAAAGATATGTGTTTCTAGTTTACAATCCTTTTAGTTTGGTATAATTTAATTAAGTTTTGTGAGAGATATTGCAATTTTGGTAAGGGCAGGTTTGAACGCTGCCTAGGGTTTGTAGTTTTGGGAAAAGAGTCATAACTTTCTCTCCTACCATTAGATCTTCATGCAAATTGGATGAAAAGTCTGTATTAATGTTCTCTTCAATCTTACCAAAGTAATTGGATTAGTTTTTTGATTTGTTAATGTTATTGAGGATAGTTTTGGTCCTCCTACCTCTGCATCAGTGAGGGTTCAAATTGACCAACTAGAGCCGATGAATGATTATTCTCATACCAACTAACTGATAGTTGGTAATCATGGAGAGTTGTGTAAAATGAGTGAAAGATTCATAATGTATAAACAATATTTTATCATAGATGTGAGGTAAGTTTCCAATGAAGATTCTTTGTACATCAGGATCTAGAATAGAATATTGAACTTGTGAAAAGAGAGCTTGAGAATACCCCATAAAATTTGTTACTTTCTCTTTTATCCCTTCTTTGAAATGAACCAAGTTGGTCAAAGAGACTTGAGGTCCAATGTTTGCTTGAAAGTGTTTGAGGAAATTATTGATTAGTTGTGAAAAAGAAGTGATTCAATTCGGAGGAAATGAGAAAAACCAATCCAAGGCTGAGTCTTTGAGTGACCTAGGAAAGAGTTTTACCAAAATTGCATCTTCAAAGAAGAAATCACTACACGTTGCTATAAAGGCTTCCACATGGTTGTTAGGATCTCCCTTCCCATTATACTTTTCAAAGCAAGGGGTTTCAAACTTCCCAGGCATTTGAGCTCTTAGGATAGGATAAGATAAAGGGCTACAAATATAATGTGATGTCATGGAGGGTTTAGTGGGAATTTGGTTTATGCTTGCTAGTTGTTGGATGGAGTTCATATTTTGCAAAATTTAATTAATGACAAGGCCAGGAGGTGAAATAGGTTGAGATGGGTACGAATGGATAGGGCTAATCATAGGTTGTGACACTATATGATTGGCCTTTTGAAAATTTATATTAGGCATAGTCTGATTTGATGTAGGCAGGGTGACACTAGATGTGGTATTCAGATAATTGAATGGAACAGTACTAGAATGATGAATAGGATTCCCAGTGGATATCCCAACATATGTGGTAGTACTATTACTTGGTTGTGCAGTTGTGGTGAGAATGGTAGAAGTGTATGTAGGAATAGGGAGTGTTGGTATAGGTACCGACACTTGAGTCCCTATTTGATTAGAAGAAGTCATTAGTGATGATGTCAGTGCAACTAGATGTAGATAAAATGTTGTTACATACTATATGAGCAAGGCCACACAGGACTTCTAATCCCTCTTGTCCTTCAAGAAATAGACTTAGACTCTCAATAATAGCGATGACCTCTTCATCTATATGTTCTGAGCTTACAAATTGCTAGAAATTAGCCAACTTCATGTCTAATCTTTGAATTTAATCTTCATGAACATGAGACACAAGGTCATCTATGTTGATAGATTCATGAAAAGTTGATGCTTCTAGGATATGTGATGTAGGGATATCAGGAAGAAGTGATTGACCTTCTTGTATGATTGGACTTGCAAATTGGGGTTTCGATGTGTTGTTATTAGAATTATTCAAAGCATTAGAACCCATAATTTGAAGACTTATTCACACAAGAGTGTTTGAATTAGGGAACCAGGTCACAAAACTCATAAATTGTTTACAAGCCTTGGTGATACACAAGATGCACACAAAGAAGAGATGAATGAAGTGATGAAAGCAGAGTTTGAATTTTTATTTAAATGAACAAATGTTTTGCACTTTTGATCAAATGAAAAAAACATATAATACAATAATAAACCCTTAATCAATTTCAACTCTACTCAAAGAAAATTAAATACCATCCATACTCATCTTTAAATCATACCCTAAATTTAATGTTTTTTTTCAAAAATGTACCAATCCAAAAAGTGTTCTTCCTCTCTAATTTCAAAACAAGATGACATATATGATGTATTAGAGAAAAGTAAAATCATATTTTAAATGTAAATGTCATCATAAAAATCTGAAACAAGATATGAATCATAAACCTTAGATTTCAAATTAACTAGTTTTTTCTAAAAATGCAACTTTTTTACAAACCCTAGCAATTAATAGGTTCATATGTAAAATAAAACACTATGAAATGATTAATTGCTTCAATACCAATCAGATATGATGTAGAAATCAGAAATTTAAATCATGCTATGATGATTTTTAACCTATGAAATGAAGCAATGCGAGAAATATGCTTTTTTCTAAGCCTAAAATGCTTGATTTTTCACTTTTCAATTCAACATAAATATGCAAGACTGTCTTTTTCTTAAACACATAGATGATATGCTATAGAAAATTAAATAAATTTAACCATGCTACAAAGATCTGAAACAAATATCTAATCTACAAACCCTAGGTTCAAGACTAGCTAGTGTTTCTAGGAATGCAATGTTTTTGTAAACCCTAATTTTGAAACAATGTAAAAATAAGCTATGTAAGTATGCAAAATTATCAATGAATTCAATCCTAATCATATCTAGGGAAGAAAACAACTCAGATCTGAAGCATGAAGGATACAAGGGTGAAAGACATGCCAGGTTCACCAAAATATTTAATGGAAAAGAGAGATCTAGCCTAAAAGGTTAAACTAGGTCAAATCCTCTTCCATTTAACATTGAGACACAAACTGAGATTTCCTTCTACCCATGAAGGAGAGCCAAAATACATGGGTTTTGTCTCTTTTTTGTATAAAGGAGTGTCAACCAAATTCAACCAAAACTAACCAACCAAACTAGGGCAAAAGATAAAACCCTAACTAACCAAGATCTATAAATAGGTGACTATCAGAAACTGATACAACAATTTTGAAAGTATAGCAGAGGTCAAGAGATAGAAAAGAATCTAGATTTGGGTTTGAGAGAATAGAAGTACCAGGGGACTAGGTGCGTTAGACTCTCATTAGGGTTTTGTAGAATGTATGAGCTTCGCCTATCCTGTACTTGCAAAACCTTCCTTCTTCCCATATATTATCTTTTGAAACATGTTACTTCAACTTGCACACAAGAAAAGAGGAAAAGGTTGTGTTGTGTTTAGGGGCTTTCCTTAGTAAAATCCCATGTTGGTGTTTCCACCTCCACTACAATTATGATTAGTGATCCAAGAGTGTGTGCCCTACGAGGGCAAAGGAAATATCAACAATATATGATGAAAGTATGAATGGAAATGATAAAGATTACCACAAGATGTAAAACCCTAGTTGGAGTAGATAACTCAAAATCATGCACCAACAAGGATATAGATAAAGATAGCTTGAACTTCCTTCAAGACCTACAAGTGAGCATCATAACATCTGATGGGTTGTTGTTGTACCTCATCATTTAATCTGTTTTCAGATGTCAAAGAACCAGGGTTGTGTCCATGGCTGTCTACAACTAGGGATTCTAGGTGACCAGTTTATAGCTAATCCTAAAGCTTAAAAGAATGACTAATCTACCTGCTTGTTGAATAAATGTAATGAATGCTGTAAAACAGAATAAAACAGGAAATGTACTCAAAGCAAAGAATGATAACCTACATCTATCTACTAAAATAGGAAATACTTTTATAAAAGAAACTTGAAATAGTAAAATAGAGATACTAGCCTCCTACCTAATTGGTGAGAGTGGGCCCTTGCTCCGCACCTTTGAGGTTGAAGGCTATTGCAGGAAATTAGCACTAAAGATGATCTAACCAAATTCAATCCAATTCATTCATTTTTATGTTCATGAGAAATGTATGGCTATAACAAAACTGAAATCTCTGAAAATCAGAATAATCTTATCATCTTGTTTCATTAATATTTCTGAAAGTATATATAAAAAGAGTGATGATATATCACTGAACTTATCTATCAGTCTTTCTAGGAGATGACACCATCTCTTATTTGTACTTAACTATCTAACTTATGAAAGATCATCATGCAAAAGGGGTAAACTTGAGTGGAACAGAAGTCCACTCAGAGGTCTAAGTTTAGATCTTAATACATTTGGGCACCAAAGCCCTGAAAATAAGAATATTGGATTTAGTTCAATTCGTAACTTATGCAAAATCTTTGGAAAGATAAAACTTCAGCAGTTTAACTGATAGTTGACCCTTCATCACTCAGGTGATGATTTGAGTGAAGTAAGGGGGGTGTTAGGATTGCTGCTGAAGTGTCTGATTGGCGGCTCTGACTGGAACATGCCCTGTTCTCAGGAGGTTTCGAGGATAGCTGTTCCTGTCTGCAGCTCCGGAGATATCGCAGAGCTCTGGAGATATTCCAGACATTTGCAGAGCTCCAGAGATATTCCCCAATTCTTCAAAACCCAGGTGTCACTATTCTTTGTTATGGTCTCTGGAGATCATTGAAGGCAATCTCTGGAGATGCACAAAACTGTTGTTTCTGATATGTACACCTGCTGATTCAAAAAGAAAGAGAAATTCTGCATTTTTCCATTAATCCCACGCATATTAGCCACTTAATTAGAAATTCTAATCTCAAGTAATGTATCTTAATTAATCACTAATTAGAACAATCTTGCTTAAATAATTTGAGTGCAGACACAAGGAAGATGAACTGAATAGAGGAAAAGAGAGGCAAAAAGAGTGTATTTTATGAGTGCAATTTGACACTCATCATCCCCCCCATACCTAAGGCTTGGCAGGTCCTCCTACTTTTCACATTCTGGATTTGTTTTGACGAAGCAATCTGTCAGTCAGACTATACTCCTGGAGATAGGTTGTCCAAGTAATTTTATTGGTGTTACCATTCCCCCTATACTTGTCAACTTGCTTCATCCAATCTTGCAATTTCTCATCTTCTAGCTACTCTGTCCATATAGGGAGTGGTTCAATTATCAGAGGAGGTCTGAACTACCCTCCTATCCATTCCTGTTTATGTTTATCCATCAATTTGGATATCATCTTTGCCTTCTTCATGAATAGTCTCAGGTTTGCAGGGGTGACCACCTCTCTAAGTTTTTGCTCTGGTGTTAAAATACTCCATCTCTTCTTTGCTACAGCAAGGACAGGATTTGCTGAATTAATCATAAAGAGACCAAAATCAATGGAGCACTCCTGCAAATTTTTCAAATATAATGGCAAGATGCTGGTTGCACTTGCAGGATGATAGATGATGGACCTGAATTGGGTCTGAAAGGCAAAAGGATTGGGACATTCTTTTCTGAGGAGGAGATCTATTTTTGCATCCTTTTGAAGATGATCTTCCATCCTCTCATCCCAAATCTGGTGGTTTCTCATGAGGGACATGAATGCCTTAAGCTGGCATTCTCCCACAAAGTGATTAATCATGAAAGCTATATCATTAATACAGAACCCATGTAAGTACAATTCATAGAGGAAGTTTTTGTCTTCATCATTGCTTCTGGTGTAAGCTGTCATGAAACCTTCTGCTGTTTCTGTATCCTCATTCATGTCAGATAAGACTAAGGAAAACTTCCTTTGCAGTATCCTTTCTTATAGGAACATTGAATAGCTGGCACTGGGAGGTCTGCAAGATAGAAGTTCTGAGGAGAGGGAGGCCATTTGAATAATTTTGCTCTCCAAAGTTGCTATTCTTTCTGCTCTAGCAGTGACTGCCCTTTGTAGTTGCAACATTGGCTTGGAGGCTTCAAATGCTCTACACCTTTCCTCCCAATGAAACAGGGCTTTAGGTATGTCAATTGGGATTGGTCCCACATAAGCATCTATTTGAATCTCCTGTTTATTGGTTGCCCTTGGGCCAGACAGTTCTTGAATGTATTCTTCTTGGTCATCCAGTCTGTTGTTGGTCCAAGTTAATTGCTTATCCTGGCTCTGTACTTTCTCAATCAGTGCTACCATTACTATGAGGCCATTGTCTCTAGCCATAGTGAGCTCAGAAACCTTTTGTGCTGCTTCTTTTTCTTTTTCTTCCACCACTTTGGTTGCTTCACTCTTCTGTGTTTCTAACTCTGCCTCCTTCTCCTAGATGATTCTATCCTTGTTTTGGAGGTCTGTTTTGATTTCTGCAATAGTTTGCTTCAGTTCCATCTCCATTTCTATCCTGACCTTCTTGAGGTCAGTAATAATTAAATTCTTGCCCCAAAGCATCCTTTTTAAATTCTCAATTTCTTCCATTAATTGTTGCTCTGTTGAGATCTCTATATCTTCTTGGTCAGAGGGATGTGATAGAGTTTCTACCTCTGTTTCTGTGGCTGGTGGTTGATTATCAAGATTATCCATGGCCACTTGCTCTGCTTCTCCCAATGTATCTGTGTGCCCTATTTCTTCTTCTGCTATGCCCTTGTTCTGAGGATCCTCTGCTGTTGCTGGCACAACTGAAGGTCCTGCCTTATCCTCATATGTGCTCAATTCTAGGAGTGCCTCAATGAGTAGGGTAGTATCCTTCTCAGCCTGTGAGAGCTGTCTCTTTCTTTTGCTTCTCCGGAGCACAGGTGGAACTAGTGCCTCCGGAGCAGGATTTCCTTCCTCAGAATCTGAGGAGATAGTAACAGTTGGTAAGCTTCCTGTCTCCGGAGCACATTGTGGTGTTGAGACTGGACTTGACTCCAACTGAACAGAGGGTGCTGGAGAATTTTCACTTTGTTTCCTCTTTCAGACCAGAGGTACCTCATCGGAGTCATGGGATGGTTCTTCAACCCACCATCTCCCTTCAATTCCCTGCCCTGCTTTTTCTTCTGTTAATTCCCTAGGCCTAGATCCCTCAAGTGAAGTCATTTGTCGCCTGACTGACCGAGTCATATATAGAGGCTATGTAGGAGCAGGCTCTGCAATTTGTTTGCCTTTTCTTTTCTTGTTAGGAACAGGGGCTGCAGATGATGTAGCCTGCTGTGAGGGTGATGTTCTTTTGTGAGAAGTTGTGGAGGAGGCTGTAGACTCGGTTTCTTCACCATGGTGAGAGGGAGAACTCTCATCCTCTGTTTGTGTTATCTCTGGTGCTCTGGCCTGAGGGTTATGCTCAAGAAAGTTCTGTAATAGTTCGTCCCCATTGGCCTGAGATAAGAAATGGTGCTTGACTATCAGGAAGATGAGGCCATGATGCTTCATGGGTCCCTTACCCTGCTGGTATTTTTCTGCAGTTGCCCTAATGGCAGAATATAGGAAATTTGGGATATTTATGTTATATTCGGGGTGCCTATTTCCATGTTTGAGAAAAATAAGCATTTTCATTATGGGCCCTAAGACTATGGAGAATTGGCCATCACAGGTAAAATATTTCAGTAACCAGGTGGCAACAGTTGCCCAAAGGTTTGGGAGAGTGGATCTCAAAATTCCTTTGACCTCATTTTTATTCATATGCAATTGAATGGCAGGCTCACCACGAACAGAAATTTTTTTAATTAACTCTGTATACAAGGTTTTCAGGTGGTGGAACCTCTCACCTTGTTCGGGGAGTCTGGAGATGTGGCTGATAATTATGGAGGAGAGACTAATTTGGTTCCCTCTTACAGTGGTCTAGTCATCTCTTAAATTCCTAAGGAATTCATCCACAATGTCCTCCTGAAACCCCTCGAACTTGTCTAGGAAATCAAGCCATCTAGTAGTCCTTAAAATATTTGCTGCAGCTGCATCCTTTAGAAGACCCACAGTACTTTCTGGCTCAGACTTTTTCTTGACCCCCATACTTGAATTGATGGCAGTTTCTTTTCTTCTGTGATCTGCAGTCTATCTGTCCCTCTGATCTATATGGGCTCCGGAGTGCTGTTCAAATTACTTTGAAGGCTCCGAAGAGTTATTTATCTTATGCTTCAGTCTATTCCGAAGGTTTGAATGAGGGATGCTATTGTTTTCAGGCTAGGTTTATGCAGATGGGTTAAGGGATCAAAGCAGTCATAATTGTAACGGACTGACAGGGCACTCCGGAGGTAAGGTGGCATTAAGGCACAGATGGCGGCATGCTTGGATGTGAAAAAGGAAATGACGGCGGAGGGACGTGTCATCACAGCAGCACTCAAAATAGAACGACAGGACAATTACTAATTAATGATTAATGAAAAACAGATTTACCTGGATCAGTTTTAATGATGAGGCAACGTATGCGGGAGAAATGCTGCGTCGTTTTAGAAACTGCACGCGTCGTGGCATTTAAACGGCGGCTGAAATGACATCTGCTTCCGACTTGCACGCGACCTGCAATCATTGCATTGAGTGGCACTAAGATCCACGCCCACAGTGATGTCAGCGCCGGCTTGGGGTCACTCCTGCAATTATTAGTATCTTAATTTATTTATGCTGTGCGATATAGTAGAAGATGAGTCTTGATGACCTCAGCATGTGAGTTGTCTACTTTACCACCTGGCGAGGTAGGTCCCGCCTTTATTATGGACACTGCCGGCATTATTAACAGAGCGCCGGAGGTGCTCCTAATTTGAAGCACTAAAGATGCATTGGAAAGCACCGGAGATGCATTGGGCCAATTTTTGGCAACTGATCATATCCGGAGCTCAATTATTACAACTGTCTTAGATAAGGGAACCGCCATTTTACTGGTTTTCAACTCCCTTGGTTGAGAAGACAGCCATTTGCTGGTTTTCCATCTTTCTCTAATTTTTTTTTTTTAGAAGGTAGCCATTGCTAGTTTTCAACCTTCTTTTTTTATTTTTTTATTTTTCCAACACCGTGACAGAGGTGGTATCCTCTGTATCAAAACTTAGATTATCAAGAAACTCTTCTTTAGTAGACGATCTTTTGTAGAGCTTGATCCGGTGACCATTTACTAGAAATATGTTTGTGCTCCCATCAATTGGTTGCAATAATACAATTCCATTTTCAAACACTTCTTTTATTTGATAAGGACCCAGCCAGTGAGTTTGTAATTTCTCTTTGAATTCTTTGAACTTAGAATCATACAGAAGAACCCAATCTCCTTGTTGAAATGTCCTCCTCTTGATATGTTGGTCATGCCATTGTTTCCTTTGGTACTGAACCAGTTCTGTTTGCTGAATGGCTTATGTCTGAATCTCATCCAACTCATTGAGCTGAAGAATTCTATTCTACTAAATTGTAGACAGTGGCAGACCAACATCCAATACAGTTTTAAGTGTCTGGAGTTCAAATTCTATAGATAGTATAGGTTTTTTCCCATAAACCAGTTCATATGGTGAAAACTTTGTTGTGGACTTCCAAGTTGTGTTGTAAGCCCAAACTGCTTCAGGTAGTCTATTAGCCCAATCCTTCCTATTCATTGCCACTGTCCTTGTTAGGATATTCTCAAGTTCTCTGTTGGTTACTTCTACCTGCCCATTTGCTTGAGGATGGTAAGGTGAAGTTTTTCTGTGCTTGACTTGGTACAAATCTGTGAATTCCTTGATTACCTATGAAGTAAATTGAGGTCCTTTGCCTGAAACTATTGATTTTGGGGCGCCAAACCTCAAGAAAATTCTATTGTAAAGGAAATCAGCAACTTTTTCTTCTCTTGCAAACTGTAATGCTTGAACCTCAGCCCACTTAGTAACATAGTCTGTGCTTACTAGAATATACTCCTTGCCTGATGATGGCGGTGATATTGGTCCTACAAAGTCTAGACCCCATTGCTCAAAGGGTTCCATCATGACTTGAGGATGTAGCAGCATTTCCTGGGTAAAGGTGGGCTGCCCCATCCTTTGGCACTGGTCACAGTGCTGCACATACTACTTTGTGTCTTTATGAAGAGAAGGCCAGTAGTAACCAGCTCTAAGGATCTTGTGGACTGTCCTGTGAAAAGAGTAGTGGCCACCAGATGGCTCATCATGACATGCTCTCAGCACATCAAAAGTATCATCAGCCTTCAAGCACCTGCGTAGAATGAAATCAGGACCACATTTAAATAGTAAACCATTCAACCATTTGTAGGATAAGCTTTCTTTAAGCAAACATTTTCTTTGTTTTGAAGTAAAATGGGATGGATACAAGCCTGTAGCTAACAGATTAGCTATGTCAGCAAACCAAGGTGCAGTAGTGGATATGGCAAAAAGATGTTCAACTGGAAATTTGTCCTCCACTGGTTGATCTTCTCCTCCTGTATGCAATCTTGACAGAAAATCAACAACCAAATTAAACTTTCCTAGATTATCAACTATGGTAATATCAAATTCTTGCAAGAGCAATAACCACCTGATGATCCTTGCACCTACTACTGGTTTATTCATTAGGTACTTGATGGCTACATGATTAGTGTGCACAAATATTTTATATCCGGTAATATAATGTCTGAATTTGTTTATAGCATAGATAACTACCAAGAATTCCTTCTCAGTTTTTGTATAATTTCTTTCTGCAGAGGTAAGGTTCTTGCTGATGTAATAAATGGTATGCATACTTTCTCCTTCCTCTTTCTGTCCTAAAACAGCCCCAATGGATTCATTTGAAGCATCAGTTTATATGTGGAATGGTAAAGTCCAATTAGGTCCCCTTAAAACTGGTGTCACAGTAAGCTTCTCCTTTAAAGTTTCAAATGCTGATTGACAGTCTACTGTCCAGAGAAATTCTGTTTCCTTGTTAAGCAGGGTAAATAGGGGGGCAACTATTCTACTAAAGTTTTCTATGAACCTCCTATAGTAGCACGCATGACCTAGAAAACTTCTGACATCAGTCTGATTTTTGGGTGAAGGCAACTGTGTGATTACTTCTATCTTGTTCTGATCCACTCTAATCCCTTTTTCTGAAATATGGTGTCCCAAAACAATTCCTTCTTCCACCATCATAAAACATTTCTCATGGCTAAGGGATAGTCGATTTTTATTACAACATTTTAGTACTTTTCCAAGGTTTGTGAGAGCATCCTCGAAGTTATTCCCATACATAGTAAAGTCATTCATGTAGACTTCCATGCATTCATTAGCCAGTTCAGCAAAAATAGCTAGAACCAGTCTCTAAAATGTAGCTGGGGCATTGCACAGCCCAAAAGGAAGAACTTTGTAAGCAAAGGTTCCCCAAGAGCATGTGAAGGTTGTTTTGTCTTGGTCCTCAGGTGCTACTTAAATTTGATTATACCCACTGAATCCATTTAAAAAAAAAATACTTTCTCCCAACAAGGTTGTCCAAAACTTGGTCAATAAATGGTAAGGGAAAGTAGTCCTTTTTTGTGGCCTTGTTGAGTTCTCTATAATCAATACACACCCTCCATTTCCCATTCTTTTTAGGCACAATGACAAGGGGTGAGACCCATTGATTGTCTGAGATTGGATATATGAACCCTGATGGAGTAATTTTTCTATTTCAGTTTTGACAATGTCCTTTAAGGCAGGATTCAATCTTCTTTGTGGTTGTCTAACAGGTTTAGTATCTTTAGTGTAGATATGATGGGTACAGATTTCAGGAGGTATGCCTTTCATATCTTGGTATTCCCAGGCAAAAGATGTTGAGTGGGAAACCAAAAGCTGAATAAGCTTTTCTTCCTGACTTGCTGTTAACTGAGTATTTATATTAAGTGTCTTCCCTGGCAAAATCATGACCTGTTTTGTAATTTGATCCATAGATGTGGTGGGTCCATACATTGGTGTCATGGCATTGAGAGGACAAGAATGTGGGAGTAACATGTGGAAAGTGGCTAAGTCCCTGTAAAAGGTTTCCCCACAAGGAATAATGTTGGCAAGGGTACAATGAGAAGAAACGAGAAGTTTTCTCTGAGGGTCTTGGGCGAGTTTCATCCCATCTTTGTTGATTAGGATGTGAGTGAAGTCTTCCATTGTATCATAGTATACTTCTTCTCCTAATTCTCCCAAATGTTCCCTAATGGTTACCATAGCTAATGAGGCATTGTTGTTCATGTTATCTGGTTCATCCACCCATACTCTTCCTGTGTAATGCACCGATGGTTTAGCTGGAGGATACAGAGATATTTTCTTTAAATCTCTCCCATTAGAAATGACCATATCTCTAGTTTGACAATCAATAGATGCTGCTGTAGTAGCTAGCCATGGCCTTCCTAAAATCAGCGGATAAACATTCCTTTAGTTTCTAGGTTCCAGTATTAAGAAATCCACTAGAAATTCCCATGAATCTATTACAACCGGTACATCAGTGATCACTCCCTTTGGAACAGCTACTGACTAATCAGCAAGTTGAAGAATTGTAGTCGTAGATTAGATACCTGACAGAGCTAACTTGTCCATTGTATGAACTGTCATCACTTTAATTGCTGCCCCTAAGTCAACCAGAACATTTGAAATTTCTACCCCTGAGGAAAATAGTTATGACAGGGTTCCCAGGGTCTCCATATTTTGGGAGGAGAATTTCTCCCATCAATAGATCCATTACCTTTCCTTCCACCTGTATTATGGAGGGAAAACTTTTCTTTCTGCCCTATGTTTTGATGCAATACTGTTTGATGAATTGGTTTAGTTCTAGTACATCTCTAATGGCCTGGAGGAGAGGAATTTCAATGTTTAGCTGCTTGAGTTCTTGTAAAAGTTCTGATTCCTGATTGGGTTGGATTTGTTTTTGTAAAACCTTTCTCTGGGGAGCATTTTGTTTAAGTCATTCTGGGTAGGGTGCTAGTTTTTCCATCTCTGGAGCATCTCCAGAGCTCTTATCAGAATTATGTTCTAGACTGTTCTCCGGAGCTGGCTTTTTAGGAGTAACTCCGGAGTTGTCTGTGGTTGATTTTTCTAGCACCTTTTCATTAGTAATCTCCTCTGGGGGTTGATTGGATGGATTTTCAGGTTCCTCATCATTGGTTATTTCAACTATAGTTGGAGGAGAAGGTCTTGGGAATGCTTTCCCAGAATGCAGCTGGAGATTATTTGAATATATAGCATTAATTCCAGCCAGATTTTCTTGCTCTATCATATAGACAGCTGCTCCCTGTTTATTCTGTGGGTTTGGTATAGGCTGAGCTGGTAAAGGTGGTTGACTAACTGGTTCATTCTGAGTTTGACCTTGTGTGTTGGAGGATCCAGTTAGTAAAGCCTGCTGTTGAGGTTGGAAATGTCTAGGTTGTCCTTGGTATTGTTGATGATATCCCTGTTGAGGACCCCACTGTGGTTGCATGCCTTGTGACCCAAACTGTGGTGGCCATTGTTGATTTCCCCAAGGCTGATTTTGCCAGTTTTGGCTTTGCCAATTTTGGTTTTGCCAATTTTGGTTTTGCCAATCCTGCTGTCCCCAAGGAGGATTATTTTGAGGGCCGTACCAAGCTGGGTTCCACTGATTATTTCCCCAATTAGTAGGACCCCTGTAAGAAGACTGGCTTGGGTACTGATTATAAGGGAAATTTCCCAGTTATTTTTGTCCCACATAGTTCAACTCCTCCTCTATCACAGCATTCTTTTTACTCAATCTTTTCAAGGTTGGAAGCTGACTACACTGACTGGTAGGATGCTCCCTATCACAAATTTGACAGATCACTGACTTGTCCAAGGGACATTCTCTCAACAGGTGTTTGTTTCTACACCTAGGACAATAAATGGAAAGTGGTTTAGTTGCCCTGTTTTGATCAGTTGTCCTGGTTTTTGCTTGGATCCCATCCAATGTGGTATTTAGTTGGACCAGAATATCTATTTTTAGATTTGCAATTTCCTCCATCAACTGTCCTATCTCATTCTTCCCCTTAAAAGTTTTGGATGACCTTACTCCATCTTGAGTTCTAGAATAATTCCTGTAGAGTTCCTCTATGTCAGGTATTTCCATTTTGTTAATGTTCCCTTTTCCCATTAGGTCCAGTGCTTGTTTTGATTCTTTATCCAATCCTTTTATAAATAGGGTTCTGGCCAAGGAGTGGTTTACCGGATTGCCATACCTAAACATAGTCTTCTAAGGATTCTTCCTCCCCCTGCCTAATTTTAAACAGTTCTTCATTTTTATTACTGGATCTGCAATAATCTTGGTATTTTTCCAAAAACTCTATTTCCATTTGATCCCAAGAACGGATAGAACCCTGGGGTAAACCCATAAACCATCTCATTGCAGAATCTTTCAGGGTGGAAGGGAACAGTTTGAGTTTCTAGTTATCTGATCCATAATCATAAGTTTTGCAGACTACTTTGAATTCAAACAAGAACTGATCTGGATCCTCAGAGGAAAGTCTTTTGAAATTTGGTAGATGTGCTGGTGAGATATTTTTCATGGGAGCATTGTCTCCAGCAGCCAAAACAATAGGATATGAGAAGGTTCTTGGGGCCTGATTTTCCTCTTCCTCATGATTGTCATTCTCCATGTTTAATACTAGTTCTTCTTCCTGAGGCTCTAGGAAATTAGGTTCTACCAAAGGATCTGCCTCAACTTTTTGTTGTAATTCCTGGATATAATTGGCAAGTGGAATATCTGTAGGATCTAAGGGATTGTTGTTTTGAAGTGCAGGTTCCAAATTAAGATCTAGGTTTTCTTCTTCAACAGGATTTTGTACCACCTCACTGCTTTCCCCTATGGTGTGTTGTTGGGGTGTCTGCTTAATATATCTTCCTTTAAGATCTCTAGCTCTAACCATATAGATCTATTCTAAAAACTATTTTTAACTCAGTGTCACTAATTAACACAAACTAAATCCTCGGTAATGGCACCAAAAATGACGGGTTGTCGCTGTACCTCATCATTTAATCTATTTTCAGATGTCAAAGAACTAGGGCTGTGTCCATGGCTGTCTGCAACTAGGGATTCTAAGTGACCAGTTTATAGCTAATCCTAAAGCTTAAAAGAATGACTAATCTACCTGCTTGTTGAATAAATGTAATGAATGCTGTAAAATAGAATAAAACAAGAAATGTACTCAAAGCAAAGAATGATAACCTGCATCTATCTACTAAAACAGGAAATACTTTTATAAAAGAAACTTGAAATAGTAAAATAGAGATACTAGCCTCTTGCCTAATTGGTGAGAGTGGGCCCTTGCTCCACACCTTTGAGGCTGAAGGCTATTGTAGGAAATCAATACTAAAGATGATCTAACCAAATTCAATCCAATTCATTCATTTTTATGTTCATGAGAAATGTATGGCTATAACAGAACTGAAATCTCTAAAAATCAGAATAATCTTATCATCTTGTTTCATTACTATTTCTGAAAGTATATATAAAAAGAGTGATGATATATCACTGAACTTATCTATCAGTCTTTCTAGGAGATGACACCATCTCTTATTTGTACTTAACTGTCTAACTTATGAAAGATCATCATGCAAAAGGGGTAGACTTGAGTGGAACAGAAGTCCACTCAGAGGTCTAAGTTTAGATCTTAATACATTTGGGCATCAAAGCCCTGAAAATAAGAATATTGGATTTAGTTCAATTCGTAACTTATGCAAAATCTTTGGAAAGATAAAACTTCAGCAGTTTAACTGATAGTTGACCCTTCATCACTTAGGTGATGATTTGAGTGAAGTAAGGGGGGTGTTAGGATTGCTGCTGAAGTGTCTGATTAGCGGCTCTAACTGGAACATGCCCTATTCTTAGGAGGTTCCGAGGATAGTTGTTCCTGTCTGCAGCTTCGAAGATATTGCAGAGCTCCGAAGATATTCCAGACACTCGCAGAGCTCCGGAGATATTCCCCAATTCTTCAAATCCCAGGTGTCACTGTTCTTTGTTATGGTCTCCGGAGATCATTGAAGGCGATCTCTGGAGATGCACAAAACTGTTGTTTATGATATGTACATCTGCTGATTCAAAAAGAAAGAGAAATTCTGTATTTTTCCATTAATCCCACGCATATTAACCACTTAATCAGAAATTCTAATCTCCAGTAATCTATCTTAATTAATCACTAATTAGAACAATCTTGCTTAAATAATTTGAGTGTAGACACAAGGAAGATGAACCAAATAGAGGAAAAGAGAGGCAAAAAGAGTGTATTTTATGAGTGCAATTTGACACTCATCAACATCCACAAGCATATATCAATTCTAAGCATGAAGAGCACTTGAGCATAGGAGATTAGTCATGTAAGCAATTCTAATTCTTCTCTTATTCATCTAGGTGTAAAATGAATAACAAGACTCCTTTATATATGCATTCCTGCTCACTAATAATGAATAAAACCAAATGGGACCAACATGTAAAAGATAAGGAGGTGATTCTAGGGTGACACCACAAAAATAGGGCTAAAGTGACCATCTCGGACCAGGGTACTAGGTGCCCTGGTTCTTTAGCCCCACAAACTCTAGGTAGTGTCTTTTAAGGTTGGATTAGACTAGTCCTAACTTTATTTTGTTAGGTTTATTCATTGGGATCAAGAGTTAATCATTTAATGTTCAAAAAGGTGTTAAAATAGGTCATGATTAACAAGGGTAAACATTTTACTCCATAACAGAAGCTACTCATGCTTGTAAAGAAGTCATTTGGATTAAGAGATTATGTTCAGATTTGAACAAAATAGGGTGTAGTGACCATCTATTGTGATAATCAGAGTGTGATCTGCCTAGCTAAGAACCCAAATTTTCATGCCAGGACCAATAATATTGATGTGTACACTATCATTTTATGAGAGATATGGTCAAGGATGGTAGGGTGAAGCTGTTCAAGGTAGAGACTTTGATGAATAATGCAGATTCATTGACTAAGCTTGTGAGCATAGAGAAGTTCATATGGTGTTTGGAGTTTGTGGGTCTTTCTATCCTTAGAAATTAGATAATGGTGTTGTTACTCCTTTTTTCTCTTAAAAGGTGTTTGACAAGTTGGAGAATGTTCAAATAAGTGTCTCAACCTTGCGATTACAAAAGTTGTGAATTGTTAGGTTATTAAAATGTCTAAACTTAATTTTTGAGCTATAGAGTTAGAGTTTTCACCAAAATAACTATTCTAGGTTGCTTGACACTACTTCCAATGGTGTCTGGTGTAAATATCACTTCAAGCTCTTGAAGTTAAAAAACATAGGCTCAATTGGCCTCATGGATCAAAAGTAATGGCCTCTGAAAGTTGGGCCTCCCACAAATTGGAAGATGTAAAAATGTGTTGGACATGGAAAAGAGTTGTAAGGAGGACTTATACATGTTTATCAAATTATGATGCATGTTACAACATGCCATAAGGTATATTTCATTGGAGATAATGGAACCCTGTGGATTTGGATGACACTTTTGGGTGGTTTTTACTCATGGTTTTCTAATTATTGTTTAACAGTTTCATGTATTGTATCTCCAATATATTAGTTATTTGAGATGGAGGTTTTGTGTGTCTTATAGAAGTTGTTAAGTTGCCTCTAGATCTTTGGTTGGTGATACTCCTCTAAAATTTTTCTCTACAAGTATATTGTAATCTTGTTATTTTCTCCTAAAAGGGTTTCCCTCATGTAAATAATTGTGTTGTGGTATGACTGCTATTTATGTTTATTTCTGTAACTATTGTCAAGATTTAAAAATTTTGCATAATTCTCCTCTCAAGATTAGTGTAGGAAGTTGTTCCACTCCATTAGCTTCCTTACATTAAATCTTGCACCATTGACATATCCTTTTAATGGTTCATTTTGTAATGTTTATTACCTAACTTCTCCTCACCTGGTTATCTTTGTAATTTTCTAAGGTCCAAACCATCACATTTTTAGTATTCCATATTTCTTGAATTTTTATTATCATACAAGAGAACTGTCTCTCCTATTTGAAGAATTTTTATCGCATATTCCTATCATTCCATGTTTTCTACCTTTTTTGCTAGGTTTTGGTTGTAAGCTACTAAAAATCTTTTCTCATCTAGTTTTCACAATTCCTTCAATCTCTCTTGTAAAGATTCCTTCTCATTCAATAGTAATTTAAAGGCTATTCCTAGATTTGGTACAATATACTAGATGAGTAGTGATGCATCTACTCTATATACCAATTCAAAGGGGCAAAATTTTGTTAGTATTTTATATATTATTCTCTAAGCCCATAGTACTATTAGTATCTTAAGGTCCAAATCAGCTTTTTTACCATTGCACATTTTTGTATCTTCATTGCCTATAATTTTGTTTAGTGCCTCACTTGTTCCATTTTCTTATGGATGATAAGGACTATGTTGATATATGGAGCCTAATCAGACTTAGAGGTTATATTTACCCCACTTTTATCGACGCGGTTTCCCCCCAAATTCCTACGGGGTCAAAGGGCAGCGCCCCTTGTGGGGGTTTGGGGGCAGCGCCCCCAAGACGGGGTCAAGGAGTAGTGCCCCTTGCGGGGTCTAGGGGCAGTGCCCCTAGCACGTTCCCTGTCGTGATATAGGGTAGGGTCAAGGGGCAGCGCCCCCGTGGGGGCTCGGGGGCAACACCCTCAAAACCTCACATGGTTTTTTATTATTTTATAATGCACCGGGAGTTATTTTTTCATTGATCGACATAAGAAAAGCCTATTTTTGTAACCGACAAAAAGCTTGATAAAAAGCGGCCAAGGGTTAGGGTTTTGGCATTGTATTGTAGCATTTTGCAGCAGTATTGAGTTGCAGGGATTGCTGATTGTAATCGGTTTGATTTATTGGATAATAATATTGGACTCTTTGTTTGGTGGATGTAGCCTGAGTTTGGGTGAACCACATTAAAACTTGTCTCTCGCTGTTATTATTTCTATGTATTTCCATTCCTCTGTTTAATCTTTATTTGTATTTAATTGATATCTTCTTCCAGCTAACCCTAACAAGTGGTATCAGAGCGGGTTGTGTTCGATTATCATCTACAGGAAAGTCTCACGGTTGAGTGGGAGTGATGGTGGATGAGGGTAAATTGAAGGTTGATAAATTCAATGGGAAGAACTATTAGTTATGGAAGATGCAGATGGAGGACTACCTCTATCAAAAGGATTTATGGATGCCGTTGGAAGGAGTAGCCAAGAAACTGGCAACAATGTCTGATGAGGATTGGAATCTTCTTGACAGAAAGGCACTCGGAACCATTCGATTATCCCTGGCACCATCGGTGGCATTCAATATAATGGAAGTGAAGACAACAGATGGTTTGATGAAAGCTTTAGAAAAATTGTATGAAAAACCCTTAGCCTCAAATAAGGTATTTCTCATGAAGCGTTTGTTTAATCTGAAAATGGTTGAAGGTGGATCTGTGACAGATCATTTAAATGAATTTAATATGATTGTCAGTCAATTGACTTCTGTAAATGTAAAATTTTATGAAGAAGTTAGAGCTCTCTTGATATTATGTTCATTACTTGAAAGCTGGGATAGTTTGGTAATGGTGGTTAGTAACTCTGTTTGTGGTTCAACTACCCTAAAATTTGATGATGTTGTTGGTGTTATTCTGAGTGAGGAAATTCGTAGGAAAAACTCAGGTGGATCCACATCAGGTAGTGTTTTGAATGCAGAAAGTAGGGGTAGATCAAAAGAGAGAGGAAAAGGTTCTGGAGGTCATGGGAAGTCACGAGGAAAATCAAAGGACAAAAGATCCCAAACCAAAGGATAGAAGGATTGTTGGTACTGTAGAAAACAAGGTCATCTAAAGAAAGATTGTTGGTCTCGGAAGAACAAAGAAGGAGACAAACAAGAAGGCAATAAGGAAGCAAATGTGGTAAGCAATAAGTCTGAAGATGATGCTTTGATTCTTTCCCTAGATAATGCTAATGATTCATGGGTTTTAGATTCAGGGGCCTCATTTCATGCTACGCCCCATAGAAGTTATTTTCTTGATTATGTCCAAGAAGATTTTGGGCTGGTTTATTTGGGAGATAATGAACCCTATCAGATTGTTGGAAAGGAAAGAATCAAGATTAAGTTACAGAATGAAAATCATTGGCTACTACAAGAGGTAAGGCATGTTCCAAGGCTCAGTAGGAATTTAATTTTAGCAGGGTAGCTAACCGAACAAGGTTGCACTATTACATTTACTAATAAAAATTGGAAGGTTTCAAAAGGTGCCTTAGTAGTAGCAAAAGGTGTGAAACTAGGCACCTTATATCTTTGTACAGGTCATACTGTTCCTTCTACTTTAGCTATTACAGAGAAAAAACAAACAGGTTCAGGAACAGTTGCTGCAAGTTTGTAGGAAGAGACTGGAAAAGTTGCTGTAGGTTCTGAGACAGCACTGTGGCATAACAGACTTGGGCATATGAGTGAAAAAGGTATGAAGGTACTTCATTCTAAGAAAGTCTTACCAGGTCTGAAATGTATTAATATGGATTTCTGTGAAAGTTGTGTATGGAAAACAAAAGAGAGTCAGTTTTCTCAAGGATGGGAAGCAAAAGAAAAATAAAAAATTAGAGCTTGTGCATATAGATGTATGGGGACTAGCTCAGGTATCTTCTCTCGGTGGCTCTCGGTATTATGTTACATTCATAGATGATGCAACTAGGAAGGTCTGGATTTATTTCCTTAGATAGAAATCTGATGTATTTGAAACATTTAAGAAATGGAGAAGCTTGGTTGAGAATGAGACGGGTAATAGATTAAAATGTCTCAGATCTGATAATGACGGTGAGTATTGCAGCAAAGAATTTGAAGATTATTATTCCTTTAATAGAATTCATAGGTAGAAAATGGTTCCAGGGACTCCACAGGAAAATGGAGTGGCTGAACACATGAATAGGACAATAATGGAGCATGCAAGGACCATGAGATTGCATGCTAGGCTGCCTTTAAACATGTGGGTAGAGGCTGTTAACATTGCTGTATATTTAATTAATAGAGGTCCTTCAGTTCTTTTGGGCTGTGGTATTCTAGAGGAAGCATGGACAGGCAAGAAGGTGAGTTATTCTTTTCTGAAAACCTTCAGCTGTGAAGCATTTGCACACATAAATTCTGAAAATAGAACCAAGCTGGATGCAAAATCAAAAAAATGTAGCTTCGTTGGATATGGCATTGATGAATTTGGTTATAGGCTTTGGGATTTTGAAAATCAGAAAATTGTGAGAAGCAGGGATGTTATATTCAATGAGAAGGTGTTGTACAAAGATCAGTTGCAGTAGCATGAGAAGAAAGAAAAGGATTATGTGGTGCTGGATGATACTCCAAATAGTGATGTTCTAGTGGTTCCTCATGCTTCGTAACGGCAACCAAAAATACCATAAACTCCAGTGAATGTTAGACGGTCAACAAGGATAAGTAGACCTCCTAAAAGGTTTTCTCCCTCTTTGTATTTTATTTTGTTAACAGATGCTGGTGAACTAGAAGGGTATGATGAAGCTATGCAGGTGGATACATAGGTTCAGTGGGAGCTTGCAATGAAAAAAGAAATGGACTCCTTGCTGAAAAATCAGACTTGGGAATTATGTAAGTTACCTGCAGGTAAAAAGGCTTTACCAAATAAATGGGTTTACAAGCTGAAAGAGGAAGATGGAGGTAAGAAAAGATTTAAGGCCAGGTTAGTTGTAAAAGGATTTGCATAGAAAAAGGGCATTGATTTTGATGAGATATTTTCTCCGGTTGTCAAGATGACTTCTGTTCGTACTGTTTTAAGTATTGTGGCTGCTGAAGATTTACATTTGGAATAGCTAGATGTTAAAACTACCTTTCTCCATGGTGATTTGGAGGAGGAGATATATATGGAACAACCCCAAGGATTTGAGGTCAAAGGTAAGGAGAAACTGGTGTGCAGATTGAACAAGAGTTTGTATGGCTTGAAACAAGAACCTCGGTAATGGTATTTGAAATTTGATAGTTTTCTGGCTGAGCAAGGCTACAGTAGGTGTAATTCTGACCATTGTGTTTATTTTAAGAGGTTGGATAATGACAGCTACATTATTTTATGTTTATATGTTGACGACATGCTTGTAGCTGGGTCTAACATGGATCACATAAGAGAGTTAAAACAACAGTTGGCATAGTCATTTGATATGAAGGATTTGGGGGCAGCAAAACAAATCCTTGGTATGAAAATTTGTAGAGATAGGATGAATAGAAAAATGACTCTATGTCAGGCTACTTATGTTAAAAAGGTGTTGCAGAGATTCCACATGGAGAATGCAAAAGTTGTCAGCACACCTTTGCCTAGTCATTTGAAATTGACTAAGGACATGTGTCCTAAGACACAAGAGGAGGAAGAGAAAATGTCTAAGGTACCATATGCTTCAGCTGTAGGCAGTTTAATGTATGCCATGGTATGCATGAGACCAGATATTGCACATGCTGTAGGAGTCGTTAGTAGGTATATGAGTCATCCCGGATTAGAGCATTGGAATGCAGTAAAATGGATTCTTAGGTATTTGAGAGGTACATCAAATAAACACTTATGTTTTGGGGGCTCTAATACTGATTTAGTAGGTTATGTAGACTTAGATTTGGTAGGAGATATTGATACCAGGTGGAATAGCAGTGAGTTGGATTTCTAGGTTGCAAAAGGTGGTTGCTTTATCGACCATAGAGGCAGAATATGTAGCTACAACAGAGGCAAGCAAGGAGATGATATGGCTGCAATCTTTCATGAAAGAATTGGGCACACAACAGGTTAATAGTTATTTGTTTACAGATAGCCAGAGTGCCATACATCTTGCAAAGAATTCTACCTTGCATTCAAAGACCAAACATATATAGTTGAGGTATCACTTCATTCAGTCAGTGTTGGATGATGGACAGTTACAGATGGCAAAGATACATACAGATGACAATCTAGCAGATATGTTTACAAAGGTAGTGACAAGGGAGAAGCTAAGCTCCTCTCAGCTTCGGTTGGTCTTCTAGACTAAAAGCAACAAAAATAGAATAGCAGAGTCCAGGGTGCTTATTTCCAGTGGGAGCTACAAGGTCAGTGATGTTATGATCAGTCTCTAAGTGGGAGATGATATGGTGTCGAGTCTGATCAGCCTCCAAGTGGGAGATTGTTGTTATATGGAGCCTAATCAGACTCAAAGGTTATATTTACCCCACTTTTATCGACGTGGTTTCCCCCCAAATTCCTATGGGGTCAAAGGGTAGTGCCCCTTGTGGGGGTTTGGGGGCAGCGCCCCCAAGATGGGGTCAAGGGGCAGTGCCCCTGGCGCATTCCCTATCATGATACAGGGCAGGGTCGAGGGGCAGCACCTCCATGGGGGCTAGGGGGCAATGCCCCCAAAACCTTACAGGATTTTTTATTATTTTATAATGCACCGGGAGTTATTTTTTCATTGACTAACATAAGAAAAGCCTATTTTTGTAACCGACAAAAAGCTTGATAAAAAGTGGCCAAGGGTTAGGGTTTTGGCATTGTATTGTAGCATTTTGTAGCGGTATTGAGTTGCAGGGATTGCTGATTGTAATCAGTTTGATTTACTGGATAATAATATTGGACTCTCTGTTTGGTGGATGTAGCCCGATTTTGGGTGAACCACGTTAAAACTTGTCTCTCGATGTTATTATTTCTGTGTATTTCCATTCCTCTGTTTAATCTTTATTTGCATTTAATTGATAACTTCTTCTGGGTAACCCTAACAGACTACTCCTATTATGTTCTATCATGATGGTATATAAAAGTTTTTCAATTGTTCTATTGATAAAATTTTTTCCCTAGTCTCTTGTTAAACTTAGTGGACAACCAAATCTTGTGATAATATTTTGGTAAATAAATTTTGTGGTGATATGACTAGTACAATCTTTAGTTGCTTCAACTTCTACCCAATTTGTAAGATACCCAACCCTTGTTATGGTGAATCTTGGTTTTGATTTATTTTCTATGGGGTTAATTGGTCTAATAAAGTCAATTCCCTATTTCTCAAATGGGGCTTGTGCTAGTACTATCCACAAAGGTATTTCATCTCTTGTGGTTGGTTTGACTACCCTCTAACATACATCACATTGTTTGGCATATTTATTTGCATCTTTAAATAGTGCATGCGACCATAATCCTACCAACAATTCTTTTCTTGCAATGTCTTCCCTTGAATTGTGTCCTATTATATGGTTCTCCTTCAATCAGGGTATATGGTAGTGACTTATGCATAAGTCTATTTCTTTCATTTTAGAGTACTACTTTAGGAATCACTTTGTAGACAATAAATATGCTAATTCTATCATTTCTTTTAGTACTACATTTATTCTAAATAGATTTACACCATGTAATTATTCCTTTGTTTGTCCTAGCTCTTCTCTTGTGTTGATTCTATATAGGTAGTTTATTTGAAATCAAATTCTTAGAATAATAGTAGCTATCTATAGATTCTCCTCTATATTACTAATCTATTCATTAGATACTTGAGAAGCTCATGGTTTATAAAAATAAAAATGGTGTGGCTAAAAGGTAGTGTCTAAATTTTTATAGTGCGTACACAATAGCCAACACTTCTCTCTTGGTCATTGTATAATTTCTTTCTACTTGTGATAGTTTGTTGTTGGCATAGACAATTGGATTGTCTTTGTTTCCTCATGGTTGTGCTAATACTACTCTAATAGTGGCATCTAATGCATCCACATGTACATGAAAAGGAGTGTTCCAATCTATACAAACTAGAATTGGTGCTTTTGCAATCTTCTCTTCCAATATATTAAAAGCTTCTTGACACTGCTCTATCCATTTAAAAGTTTTGTTTAACTTTTTTTTCAAAAGTTCATCTATTGGTCCTACTATTGCCACTTCTCCCTTGATAAAATTTCTATGGTAACCAATATATTGCAAGAAATTTCTTACTTCTATTATTGTCTTAGGAGGTGGTAGGTTCAAAATTATAACTATCTTTAGTGGTTAAACCACCAATCCTTCTCTACATATTATGTTATCTAATAGTTTTCCAAAAAGGTACCAAAAATATACATGTTTACAAATATACACTATCCAATCATCGAGATATACCTCTAAAAATTTATGAATGAAGTCCTTGAAAGAATTTATCATAATTTTGATAAAGAGTGCAAGGGTGTTCTTTAGACCAAATGGTATTCCAATAAACATAAATGATCGCCATTTAGTTGCAAATGTAATCTTTGGTTGATTTTCTTCATAAATATTCACTTGGTGATATCATGAGAATCCCTTTATGAATGAGTAGATCTCTCTTCCTTCTATTTGTTGTCATGAAGGATTGTGCCTTGAATGCTAAGCCTTTGCAAGCTTGGCAATCCCATGCAACATGAGAACGTTCTTAGATGTGGGTCTATTTGTTTCGAGAATGAACCTCTAGAAGAGTCAGCTCCCTTTAAATACCATTTAGATCTATGAATTGACAGAGGAAAAAGATAGAAGGAAACTTGCATAAGCTGAAAACTGAATAGAAAAATCTATCTAAAGGGGTGATGCATATTTTGATTTCAAACTACAATATAACTCACAAAAAATCTCCAATAAACCTATTCTTACAATCCAAACTGATCAGATTCACCACATAAGTATTTCAAAGAAAGGCATGAATAATCTTGCACAAGCTGTGACCTATAATAAACTAAAATTTGTATACTTGCATCCAATAAATGAGACATAGAATTTAGAGGTTTTGAATCAAAACATAGAAAATTCGTATAAAATCACTCACAAAATAAATAAGACACCTGAATTTGGATAAAGGAACCCCTGATTATATTAGAAAATGGAAGGGATCTCTGCAAAATAACATTAATCTGCTAAAAAAATGAACTGCTGCTACTGAAAATTGTAAAAAATGGTTGAGTTACATGACAATCTCTTCTTTGCAATATGCAAAGGCAAAAAAGCAAGAACCAAGGAAAAACGTATAAGCTTTTTCTATATAATACAAAACTAATTTGTCTCCAAGGACCTTCCAAGGTCAACTGCAGTCAACTGCACTCAAAAAAATCTCCTCCAAAAGTGATCCATGAGAAAGAGTGAAAAGTCCTGAAAAGAAGGCCCAAAACTACTCCAAATTGAGCTAAAATAGCTCCAAACTCCCTCTCTTAATCAGTCTGACCAAAGAGAACACAAAAAGCACTATTGTTTGACTTGAACCCAAAGATCAAACACCAAATAACTCCCCTACATGAGCTTCTACTTCAGTTTAATTGTCGTTCCTATTTTTGCATGATTGAGAGGTAGAATTAAACTAATTTAGCAATTATTAAATGCAATTGATGTGATTGATTTAATAATTTCTATGCAATGCATGATATACTCCTTATGTTTATTACATAACAAATATTAAAGCAATTTATAATTTATTGCATCTAATAGTTGGTAAGTTACAATATTTTTCCTATTGATTGTGCAAACATATGAAGTGGGTTACATAAAAATCATAAAACTTAAAGGCAAAAATAACCCCTCCCTAAAGCTCACAAGGTCAACAAATGTATCTTCTCTGCCTTTGACCTGTGAATAAACTCCTTAATCTTTCCAACCTGCTCTTGGTTAAAAATCATCATAACCCTTATAACTCTCAAGGCCACACATGTCTTACTCCATTTCAAAACTTAATCATGATTTCTTTGTTTGACTTGAGGTTAGAAAGGAACCTCAAAAATTATGGAAAACACATTATTATCTCCTTACCTCATGGGCTCCCCTTGCCTAATTAGACATCATCACCTTCAAAACTCTTGACCACGACCTCAATTGCATTGTAATTATTTTCAAAAAGATAAGTAAAAAATGAAATGATTTAGCCCATGGGCTAGGACATCTCAAGCAAAAAAATCTCGAACCCTAAAAGTTATCTCATTGTTCACTTGTTCATTTCTCTACGCTGCCACCATGCCCAAGGGTTGCTAGGGTTTCAATCTCTATTTGGAGGAATTTGAAGGCTTGTTATTGCTAGTTCTGAGCTATCCTTGTCATATTTTTCATTTTTGTGAGTGATTCTTTCATTTCATTGGGTTTTTTATGCAAAATGATGAAGAAAAACATTGTTTACTTTGTCACTTCTGCATCTTTCTTTACTCTCATTGCTCAAGCTTATGGAATGAAATGATAAAAGAAGCTTCCTCTATTGCTTCTTTTAAAAACCAAGGAGGAGCTTCTTTATTTCTATTCTTTTCCTTCAAGCTTCTCTATCTATGCTAGGGTTTTGAGAACCCTAACCCTCTCTTCATGGCCTCTGTGTTTATTCTTCACAGATCAACACTCTAGGGTTTTCTTTAACCTATAAAGCACCTACTCTCTGTATTTTCAATGATGAAACTGTTCTATTGAATTGCCCTATGTGCACGTATCTCTTTGGCCTCAAACTCCAACAAGGGAGTCATTTGCCCCTTTAGACCTTTTCTCTTATGGATATGCTGACTGAACTTGTCCATTTAAGATTATGCAAATATACCATTTACTATTCACTGAATGTGCATTTAAAACATTGTTTCTTTGTTCCTTACTATGTATTCATTGTGTCACTATGTGTTCACTACTCTTAATATAGTCATTCAATGACTTTTGTATGCTCATGATAAGGATGTGCTATGACTTTTGACACCTCCAATGTGTGTTTTCTTTGGGACTGTCCTCTTTGCCTTTCATTGGACAATGGATAATGGAGCATTGATCAACTTCAGTGTATTTTGACACTAATGAGAACTCACTATATTCTTGACATTGAATAGATAATGGCATGGCTGTCCTTTTGATGTGTAGATTATACAAGGCTTCTTAAGGCCTTATGTTTTACTATGAGTCTTCATACATCATTCACTATATTATACTAGCCATTGACCATATATCTTAGTCATTGTCCCCTTCATCCTTGTTTCCTTGAGCTTGACTATATAGCACTTGGATAGTGACTTCATGACTATCTTGTCATTCTCGATTGTGATAAGGTCACTATGCATGATCTAGATAGTGATAAGTTATGTTGTCACTTTTCTTACATCATGGTATCATTGGCTTATCCTGGAACACTTCCACTGTATTGATGCATTAATGTTTGAAACCTCCAATATGAAGATGACTTTCACTATGCATCTCTTGAGGTTCCACTGCTGTTGTATTTGTGACTGTGTAGGTTGCTTCTTTGTGACAATGCTACTCCTTGAGTATGTTATGACTTTACCTTTGTTTAAGACTGCCTTTTTGTGACTGTTGTTCATGTTTACATGATGCTTCTCTCACTATCAACTGATTTGTCACTTGTCCATTACTTAGACCTGAGTAGGCATGCTTTCTCTTCATTTCTTTTATGGTGATTGCATTATATATCTTCATATCTTGGCTTTACATAGAATTGTCTTGAAGGATACAAGATTTGTCCTTGATTATTGATAATCCCCTCTTAGTTAGTTCACTATTAGTCTTTTAATGCTTATTCTTGTTGATTCTTCTTCCTTCTTTACTATCAAGGATGCTTCCTTAGTCATTTATGACTTCATAGACTTTAGTAACTATCCTCATACAATATCTACATTTTATTGGAAAAAATGCAAACATGAAACAATAGGGTTTCAATACATCATTTGGAATATTGCATGCTATCATTTTGGGACTGTCACTACACTTGAAGAACTCTATTTCACACACAAAGTTGCCTTCAAAAACCTTGACACTCCATTCTCAAACTCCATTTGTTACCATACTTTGATATAGCAATTTGCAACATATTTATGGCAACACCATGACTATGACAGCCTTAGTTATCAATAGGTAACTAAAAAAACTTACTTCACTATCTATTGAAACCTCTAACATTAAATTTAGGGAGCTAATTTCCTTTTGTAACCTAGATTTCTTTGTGCATACCGTCATACTTTGAACTTGTGGCTCACTGTACTATGCATTCTTGACTCCCTTGGTAACTCTAACACTACCTTTAATGCATTGACTGTACCTTTTATATGACTACTACAATATAATATCATTGTACCTTGTACTGTTTAGCTATTCTAGTACCATATATTACTGAACTTTGTACTTGGACTGATATAGCCTTAGGTTTATGACGTTAAGATGCATCGATTTGCTAGGACATAGCTAATACAATAATATGACATTATGACTATCCTACTGTACTTTTGCCTTCAAAAGATGGCTATCTCACTATATCATTTGTCATTGAATAGTGACCATTTCCTTCCAAACATGATTATGACATGCAACACACATGATGAAGTAGTGACTTTTATTGAATATGGTTCTTAACTTGATCACTATCCTCCTTCCATGTACTGTGTTCTTTAAGGTACCTCTCAACTAGTATAGTTATTAATGACTATCCTATCCTGACATTAGTACAATCATTAATGACTGTACCTTTGATTGCTACTACATGTGACTATAACCTTTATGACTATCCTTTCTTGTTTGTAAATTCTCTTTTGGTAGATAAACTATGTTGCCTATGATATTCAAACATCAAAGACTTTGTCACTTTCAACATGTTGGGCTCAACCCTTGTGGGAGCCACATTTTCTCCGCATACTATAATTTTGATATGTTATCATGCATGTATCTTGCAATGACACTTGACCTGTACCTACACATTCCACAAAATGTTAGGAAAATTAAGAAGCCCAGAGCTTCTCATGATGACTGAATGATCTTTCTCTTTTCTGATCTATCTTATGATTTGATATCTGCATCAGGTGTTCAATTTATTTGTTCAATTTTGCTGATCAGATGTATAATAGCAAACACTCTGGAATTGTTGTATATAGGATCAAAGATTGTACCCCAAGCTCTAACATCATTTTTCTCCCTCTCCTTGTAGGTCTTATACTGGAGCTATCACTTGGACAACTTGAGATTCTAGTGTAGACCCAAACAACAAGATTCGTCATTCACCCAGGAAATGACAGGTCCCATCTTTGTTTTATATGCTTTCTTTTCATGTTTTGTACTTGTCATTTTATCTCTTATCAGATACAGTTACTCCCATGGCTTGTGTGGGACTATACAAACATTTCTCTTTTGAATATATTAGTTATTTTCATCTCATGTAGTAACTTATGTGTAGCTTCTTTTGTGAATCAATTGCATAACATGAACTGAACACTACTTGAAATATATGTTTGCAATCATGAGAAAATTGACAAGTTATAAGTACCTTTTTCTAAATTGTACCAATTTGTAATGAATGATCTGCAATAGAGACATTTGAAACCTAAACTTCAAAGAACTAGCTTAGCCTCAAGTTCCCCTATCATCCTAGGATACATCCTTCCCTGCTGGAGTACTTCTTCATTTTATCTAGATCATGTAACAGCTCTGTTTGAGCTACCAAATGATCTTGGTAACATGATTTTGCAAACTAGTCCTCCATTAAGGTAGTAGATAATGACTAGATGCCTTATGCACTAAGATTTTTTTCTACCCCTCCTTTGAATTATCTTCTTATCCAAAGCAACAACAAAAACTGATGTTGCAATCTAACCAAATTGGATGCAAAGCATAATTTGGTAACACTATTAATTCTAATATTTCTTCTGTAAAAGAGTAAGGAACAAATCATGGATACAGGCTTTGTTTAATTCACTACATACCCTTTTATTATTGGTTTCCTTATGTTGAACCACCATGGGGCTTATCCATTCTATGTCTTCAACTAGTTTTATGATCCATCCTACTAACATTTTATCTAACTCTATCTTGATTATTATTTTAACATTGGGATTTAGGCAGTATGGTCTTTTCCTTTGTAGTTTAACTCCTTCAATTGTATTCTCATGGTTCCTACTTCTTTTATACCCTTTAGGTCAATAAAGGTTCTATGAAAAATGTCTTCATATTATTTAAGTACTATAATATTTGGCTGAAAAACTTCCCAAGAATGCAAATGAATGAAGGAAAGCAAATACTATAATCAGCTATGAGCAAAATAAATTGTATTCAACTCAAGGGAATGCAAAGTATACACTGGAATGAGATGTTCATACTAGAGCGATGGGTGAGTATATATAGGATTTACCACCCAAGAGACTAAAAGCACAACCAATATGGGATACATGAAAAAGTCCCTAACTAAACTTAACCTAGTGTGAAGAGAGCTAAAGCAGAGACCTAGCTAGGAAAGAACTAGATAGCGAAAGAACCATATTCACACTAACACCCCCCTTAAGTTCAACTTAGGGGGAAATGTAAACAAAAGATACAAAGATGGGTCTTGATAACTAGGCCTAATGAGGTACCCATGTACAAAATATCCCCTAAAATATAAAGAAAGGAGAAAATCCAGTGGGAAAAAACTCCCTTCATGAGAGGATGTAGAAGGAAGGGCTAAGTGACCCCGAGAAGAAATGTCCTACACCCCAAGAGAGACTGAAGATGGACATAGTTTCTCTCAGTGAAGGGTTTGGTGAAGATGTTTGCAACTTGCTCTACTATAGGACAATACTAAAAATCGATGACCTTCCCCTGAATCAACTCCTTGAGAAAATGCATGTTGATCTTGATGTGTTTGGTCCATTGATATTGAACCAGGTTCTTTGAGATTTGGATGGTTCTCTATTTGTCATGGTAGATGACTGATGGCTTCTAAGAATTGATGCCAGCTCAGTGAGAATATTTTGAAGCTAAATAGCCTTAGTGGCGATATTGACAACCCCCGATACTCAGCCTCAATCAAAGAAAGAGCAATGGTATGCTACTTCTTGCTCTGCCAACTAATGGGACTGGAATGAATGTGAAAACTATAGCCATATATGGACTTGTGATTATCAAGATCTACAGTCCAATCATAATCCATGTATCGAAGCAAATCTAAACATGTGCCCACTGCATAGTGAATCTCATACATGTGAGTGCCTTGTATATAGTGCAAGATGTGTTTAGAAGCCATCTAGAGAAGCTCATGTGACTCCATCATGAAGCATGAAATAGTGCCAATTGTAAAAGAAATGTTGGAATGAGTATGAGTTAGGTAGATGAGGCTACCAACTAGTTGACAATACAAAGTGACATCAACCTATGGTTGGAACACTTCACCTCAAGCTTGACTCCTAACAGAAAGTGAGTTAGTGCAAGATTACAATTCGCCTTGTGAAAATAAGCAAAAAGATCAAGAGCATACTTGGGCTACACAAGAGAGATCCCAGTAGAGGTTTAAGTATTCTTAGTCCTAAGAAAATAGTGCAAGATACCCAAGTTGGTCATGGAAAACCTATCATACAAAGTAGTCTTGACACACGCAATGATGGATGAGGTGGTCCCAATGACAGTCAAGTCATCAACATAGAGAGCCAAGAAAAGAAGAGCATCATCCTATCTCAAGATGTAGACATTTAGATCAGAGTGGCATATGGAGAACCCAACTGAGAGAAGAAAGGAGTCCATCTTGGTATACCAAACCCGTGGGGCCTATTTGAGGCCATAGAGAGACTTCCTCAGTTTGTAAACTAGTGAAGAATCTTGAATGAACCCATGTGGCAGCTCCATGTAAATCTCCTCATGTAGATCCCCATGAAGAAATGCACTCTTCACATCTATTTGATGTACAACCCAACCTTGAGCTCCAGCAATAGCAAGTATTAGGCAAATGAAGTTCATTTTGGTGAAAAGGGAAAAGGTCTCAGTGTATTCAACACTAGGAACCTATGAGAAACCTTTAGCCACAAGTTATGCTTTGAACCTATCAGTTGATCCATCTGCTGTAACTTTGGTTCAATAGATCTACTTACACTAAACCACTTTTCTTCCCTTAGGAAGTGGAACAAGATCCCAAGTTTTGTTCTAAATCAAAGATTTGTACTCTTCCTCCATTACTGAATCCCACTCATCAATACTTGATGCTTCATGAAATGTCTATGGATTTGAAGCTGTGGCAATGTAGGAATGCATAATATCATAGTGTTGTGACTAAGTCCCTCAAGTATCTGAAGGATCTTTAATAAAAGTACCTACAGAATCAAGTGTCTAACATTCCCAATGAGGTATTATAGGGGATGGAAGAGGATAACCCTCATCCTCAAAATCTGAACTCTGTGAAGAAGCCTCATGATCAAATCTATGAGTACAGGAAGCTAGAGGAAAATCCTATGAGTCACTATCTCAATCTGCTCTGGAGGAAGCAAGATGAGAGGCTGAGCTAGGAGAGATTTCCTCAAATTACACACTTCACTCAATGAAGAGCTCATGTGTCTCAAGATCCAAGAGCCAATATCCTTTAACACCATTGGGGTAACCAACAAAGATGCAAGGATGACTCTGAGGTTCCAAGGCCTTGCACTTCTTTAAAGGAATGTGAGCCCATGCTAGGGAGCCAAAACTTCTAAAGTGTCACACAATAGGTTTCCTACCACACTAGGCTTCAAAGGGAGTGATTCACTTCAATGCCTTATATGGAATCCTTCTTTGGATGTGAGCAACACAGTTGATAGCTTCCGCCTAATATTTGGGTGCAAGGGAGCATGCATGGATCATGTAGCCAGCCATCTTTTTCAAGAATTTATTTTTGCTCTCTACCACACTGTTCTTCTGAGGTGTATAGGCAACAATATGCTGAAGATCTATCCCTTCAAGAGTGCAAAAGTGTTCAAAGTGATGGTTGACATATTCTTTTCCATTATTAGTGTGGAGAATTGTTGATGATGATAATAGTCATAAACAAACATAGAATAAAAGTTACACAAAAACCTTTACTCATCTTGAAAGATACGATGAATTAAGAGAATTCATGATCCCAAGTCTCCGTTGATTAGTTCGTAATCTACTGACGTTACTCAGTGGTTGATGTATGTTGCTATTAATCATTCAGGGGCCTTACGTTCATCAGTAATTTCTACAAAGTTCATCAATATTTCTCCAAATATCCTGTTCTTTATATCTACCCTGCATAAATCTCTAAATTATTTTACCTCTGAACTATGAATTCACTCAAATAATGTGCCTACAGGTTGATATTTGCATGATTTCTACCATTACTTGCAATTCTTTGCATGATATTTTCAACACTACATGCATTTAGCTCAAATATGCTAATGATATTCAGTTATCTACGAGATGTCAACAAATTTCATGTGATTTGCTTCTGATTATCTATTATTTGCAATTATGATGGGGAATTACTTTGAAATTCAAAGAAAATTAAAAGAATACTTCAAATTTGGTGAATCTTAGCTATTGAACCACATACATACCAGATACAATCATGAGGAGAAGAAATTAAACCATATTTTCACCAGGATGTTCCACAGCTAGATACAGATGGTGCTAACTTCAAAAGAAAAGGAATGAAGACAACACATATAGACTGATAAGCACTCCAAGGGATGCAACAAATCAAAGCATGTATCAAGAATTCCAACACTGATTACTCAAGATTTATGATGATTTGTAATCAAATGTTCTTCTCTTTCATTAAGTATGCAATGATATGTATGCTTACAATAACTTTGAAATAGGCCCTGATATTTCAACAGTCAAATTTCAATTAAGCTTCTGAATAATCCAATTATCACATCCCTACACCTTTTATAGAATAAGGTGAGGGAATGGTTACAGATGACCTATAGTCAGGATTTATCTATTAAGATCAATAGTCTAGATGAATAGCACGTGTCTGCCAGTTGGCAACTACACAGCTGGCATAGAATATTCCAGCATCTTTGACCTAGTCCATCCTCCAGCTAGCAAATAGCATATTTGACAATATCCTCCTCAGCTCTGGTTTAGGTTACCTCCATGTCAACAACTCCACAGTTTTCATCCATACTCCAAAATAGCTTCAACATCCTCCAAGAAAAAGACAAGAATCAAGCATCAGCTTTATTTAATAACTAGCAGGAAAATAAACATTTATATTTTATCAGGCTGTGAATGTGCAAACCTATACATATCAGGTTATGAATATTGAGCATCTATGAAAATTTATGTAATTAAATGTCCATAGGTGGCCAAGAGGGTCCGGGTGAATATCGTTGACTAGAAAACATGCTATCAGGCCCTAAAATGGCTCAATATCTGATTAGGTCTAGGGTCATTTCAGTGATTTTTTGATAAAAAAATATCAAAAATATGATTTTCAGTATTTTCTACATCTTAGTAAATTGCATTTTCGGAGGCCTTAGGAGTGAAATTAGGGCCTCAAGACTCCATTGGTTAATAGGTGTTAAGCCTTAATAACCGAGGAACTCAAACTAGATAACTAGTTTATCTTTCCAATGACTCCAAAAAGTTTAAATTCTGACACAGTAGCTAGGAGTTATGACCCTACCAAGGAGAAGATAAAAAAATTTCCTTATTTTTTGAATTTCATTGAATTTTTGCAAATGATTTCACCTTGCAGTAGCTCTTTTTGTATTCCAAGGGTGATGTGACCCTTCATATGATATGAAAGCCTTACATTTTCAGTTATCGCATGTATAAGATCATGCATATGCAATACATGCGCTTTTGTTCACTAAATTTGATTGAATGAAACTATCGGGTCTGGGTATGCACATTAGTTAATATGAGGGATATTAACTAATATGACTCTCTTCATAGATCGGGATATGATGATGATGTCATCATCATGGATGGGCTTCGTTAAAATGTGAAAGGCTGATGTCATGGTCATACTAAAGGAAATCAGCTGATGTTAAGAAATATGACCCTGATATTGAGGAATATCACCCTCTGAATAGGATGATGTCCTGGTCATGTCGACCTTTTTATATATCGAGTCAGAATGATGTCACCGGCATGTTAGGAAAGATCAATCATATTAGAAAAGATGACGGATGTTAGAGAATAGATGAGCTTCAGATGTCAGGCCGATCGATGATGTCATCACAAAATTAGGTCCTTTGTGAAATGGGATAAGCTGACGTCATCATCATGTTAACGAAGATGAGTCATATTAACGAATGTGACCCCCTTTCAAAAGATTAGGATGACGTCACCGTCATGTTATTTAAAAGGGTGATCGTTGGATACGTACCTCCGCAAGGTAAAAAGGATGATGACATCACCGTCAGGGTGATTTTCTTTGTTCATTGGGATTAGATGATGTCATCAGCATATTGGCTCTGGGGTGATATTCTATGGGAAGGTGATATTTGAAATATCGGGTGATATTCGCAGGATCGTGTGATATTTGAAATATGAAACCCGCAAAATATATGAAATTGTTTGCTGGGTAAATATCACTATCACGTAAGATTGACATATGGAGTTTCAGACCAAATGATTATTGGGTGATAAAATTGGCATTAGGGTGATCTAACATAAGGTGACTAATCTTAAGGAACATGACCCCCCATTGGAATATCAAGTTTGACCAGGACTTTGACTCACCGTAACTTTCATTCCCTAAGGAATATCAGGGTGATCCAAAAGGCAAGCCTGCATGAAATTTTCTACTCTTTCCAATCATGAGGTTATTGATATGAAATATTAACTTTGATGAACTGACCTCATCATGATGGCTTACCCAACTCCCTTATGCAGGGTCATCTGCATGACTTACTTTTACTAGACCGCCGAAGAGCAAAAAAAACAACACAAGGCAAAGCAAAAAAAAGTTGGGTCCCTGTTTTGTCAAGTCAAAATGGGGCATGTTGTGTAACCACACAACAACTTGCCACCAAAGAAAAAAACCAAATTCCAATCATTCAAGTGATGTGATCACATGTTAACATAGTATTCTAACTCTTTCTAAGCATGAGTACTTATAATCTTTCTGAAAGATAAGGTTTTCATCATGGCAACAATGCTAACAAAGGATCAGGTGTGTGCAAATGATTAATTATCCTCATCTTGAAAGCAAGTTGAAAACATGAGTAACTAATGTTAAGCTACATAGTTTGGGATTATCCCTCGTAGCTAACCTGGATAGAGCCTTGCTACCAGCAGGCGTCCATAGCCCTGGCAAGGTTATCTATACATACCCCCTGAGTAGAGCCCCACTCCCAGCAGACATCTATAGCCCTGGTAGAGTTACTTAGATGGCCTAATTTTATTTCTTTTTCTTATTTTTCAATATTTTATATTCTATATATCTTATGTCATCATGTAAGTTTAGTATGCAAGGTATAGTCACTTACTGATTTAGGTTGGAGATTGTATTGGTAGCAAGGGAATCCCTTGAGATTTTTCACTTAACACCTATACTTTTGAGTTCAACAAACCCAAGGCTGTTAGGTGAGTCAATGTGAAAGAGTCACTTTGGTCAAGAAAAGGCACCTTGATGAAAATATATCACAGACCTGATCACAAGTACTTCTCAGAATGAATCATAACCTATATATGAATTTGTGCCCATCACTTGAATCTTAACAATTTACTTATTTTCTTAGGGTGATGAGCTGCATCATCTTGACTAACCAAAATAGAACTCAACAAGCAAACAAACAAAAGCAAACACACTAAGCAAACTATACAAACAACTAACTACAAAAGGAAACAACAGAAAACAAAACAAGAAAGCAAGGAAAGAAACAAGACAACTACTCTACCAAATTATATACAAACCCCACAAGGCAAATAAAACCCAAGAGAAGACCCAAAGACACATGTATTTGCATACTTCCTTAAATTGTGCAAGAGCATTAGGGCATTAGTTATGGTTCTCATCTTAGCAAATTCATCCTTGTATTCTGAAAAATATTTTTGTATTCTAAATTCACTGTGTTTAACAGAATAACTCTTAACGATCAGCAACTGAGGCAGCTTATCATGTTCGTGATTAATCCATATGCATGTCTTATCTCCTCAATTTCCATAATCAAAATAGTATTCAACATCATTTACTGTGGAAAGGAGAAATACAACTTGATGTATTTCTGGCTCTATTAGACATGCTTCTTCATTGACAGCTGGTCTTCTATTTAACTTTACATTCTCATTACTCAGCTCAGTGTCTAGTCTCGCTTCAAATTGAAGAATGTATGACTCTTGAAGTATTAATCCTTCATCTTTATCCAACTTTGTCTCCTCATTCTGGATGTATGTCTAATTCTTGACTCCAAGAAGCACCTCACTATTTTCATTAAATCCCTGCATAGCAGTATCTAAATGAGTATCTTTATTTCCATAACCTGATATACAAAAATTTATCCCTTTTAAATCATTTGACTGTAAAGGTGAAACAACTTTCAATTGATAGGAATACTCCCCCATTTCATTTTCAAAATGACATTGGATTGGAATCTGATTATGCACGACAATTCCAAAGCTTTCTGCATCTTCAACTTTCATGAATTGTTCATCAAATACCTCACATTTTCCATCGAGTAAGGTATCTGGTTCCATTGACCTACAATATTCTTGCATTTGATCATTCAACTTAAACAAGTTAGATAGTAAATCAACATTTATTCTCTTTTCTACAACTCCCTGGGTTACTATCATAGGAATTTCATTAGCAGTAGTGCATTTAAATTCTTACACCTGTCTCCATTCCTTTTTACCATAAAATGACTCAAGGAAAGATGTTTCACTATCCTTATCAAAAGCAATAGGATCAGAATCAAAGACTTTATCCTGACAAATGGTTTCTTCTCCACAATTTTCAAAAGATTCATACCTGCACTCTGCCTCACCGTTATCATAAAGTAGAGAACTCCTATCAATCTTACCATAGAATGCCTCAAGGAAGGATGTTTCACTATCCTCACTTTCGAGAACTGATTCAAATATTGTATTTTCTAGAGTCTTCTTCAATATGGCAAGCAAGTGTCACAATCCCTTTTTGAATGCTCTTCGTCATGTAATCTGCACCAACTTTCAATCAGGACATCATCAATGGATAAACCTAATATTTGACTACACTGTATATTTTTGGACAAGTATAATTCAAAATCTTCAAAGTGGTCGACTTTAGTGTCTGAACAACTAATAACTTCTGGTGCTGCATCTACTTGTTACTCCAAAATTTCTTCATTTTCCTACCAGATTTCATCCCTAAACACATCTATAAAAAATATTATTCCTTTCAAATATAGATCCAACCTTATAAGAAAAGTTAGACAATTAATTTCACTATGTTCCACAGTTTGGTGTATCCTACAACAACTGGATAAACCAAAGTCAAATAAATTCTGAGGATAAAGCTACCTATTCAAAGTTTCCTGAAATAAAGGAATGTTGACCTGACAATTATTTTCATATGCATCCATCAAAATGAGACTCTATTTTAAAATTTTTTTTTTTAGGATTTTGAAATTTTAATGAGATCTATCATATCTCAGAATAAAACTTGAAGGTTCAGAAAATGTTGGCCAAATCTTTGAAGCTTTGACCTAGATCTTTGCAAAGAAATAGTCAAAACCTCCCTGATAAGAGATATTTGCAGACATTAACCTCAAATGATGAAATATTTGAAGAAAATCCATAGATTCTTTGTTCAGACCTCTTTCTAGTGCTAATTTATGTTGATGATGATGTTTATCATAAACAAACATAGAATAAAAGTTACACAACAACCTTTACTCATCTTGAAATATACGGTGAATTCAGAAAATTCATGATCCCAAGTCTCTGTTGATTAATTCATAATCTACTGGCGTTACTCAGTGGTTGATGTATGTTGCTGTTAATCATTCAGGGGCCTTACGTTCTTTAGTAATTTCTGTAACGTTCATCAATATTTCTCCAAATATCCTGTTCTTTATATCTGCCTTGCATAAATCTCTAAATTATTTTACCTCTGCACTATGAATTCACTCAAATAATGTGCCTACAGGTTGATATTTGCATGATTTCTACCATTACTTGCAATTCTTTGCATGATATTTTCAACACTACATGCATTTAGCTCAAATATGCTAATGATATTCAGTTATCTATGAGATGTCAGCATATTTCATGTTATTTGCTTCTGATTATCTGTAATTTGCAATTATGATGGGGAATTACTCTGAAATTCAAAGAAAATTAAAAGAATACTTCAAATTTGGTGAATCTTAGCTATTGAACCACATACATACCAGATATATTCATGTCGAGAAGAAATCAAACCATATTTTCACTAGGATGTTCCACAGCTAGATATAGATGATGCTAACTTTGAAGGAAAAGGAATGAAGACAACACATAGAGACTGATAAGCACTCCAAGGGACACAGCAAATCAAAGCATGTATCAAGAATTCAAACACTGATTACTCAAGATTTATGATGATTTGTAATCAAACGGTCTTCTCTTTCATTAAGTATGCAATGATATGTATGCTTACAATAACTTTGAAATAGGCCCTGATATTTCAGCAGTCAAATTTCAATTCAGCTTCTGAATAATCCAATTTTTACATCCCTGCACCTTTTATAGAATAAGGTGAGGGAATGGTTACAGATGACCTACGGTCAGGATTTATCTATTAAGATCAATAGTCTAGATGAATAGCACGTGTCTGCCAATTGACAACTACACAACTAGCATAGAATATTCCAGTATCTTTGACCTAGTCCATCCTCCAACTAGCAAACAACATATTTGACAATATCCTCCTCAGCGCTGGTTCAGGTTACCTCTGTGTCAGCAACTCCGCAGTTTTCAACTGTACTCCAAAATAGCTTCAACATCCTGCAATAAAAAGACAAGAATCAAGCATTAGCTTCATTTAATAACTAGTAGGAAAATAAACATTTATATTTTATCAGGCTGTGAATGTGCAAACCTATACATATCAGGTTATGAATATTGAGCATCTGTAAAAATTCACGTAATTAAATGTTCATAGGTGGTCAAGAGGGTCCGGGTGACTATCGTTGACTGGAAAACATCCTATCAGGCCATAAAATGGCTCAATATCTGATTAGGTCCAGGGTCATTTGAGTGATTTTTTGATAAAAATATCAAAAATATGATTTTCGGTATTTTCTACATCTTAGTAAATTGCATTTTCGGAGGCCTTAGGAGTGACATTAGGGCCTCAAGACTTCATTGGTTACTAGGCATTAGGCATTAATAACCGAGGAACTCAAACTAGATAACTAGTTTATCTTTCCAATGACTCCAAAAAGTTTAAATTCTGACACAGTAGCTAGGAGTTATGACCCTGCCAAGGAGAAGATCAAAAATTTCCTATTTTTTTGAATTTCTTTAAATTTTTGCAAATGATTTCACCTTGCAGTAGCTCTTTTTGTATTCCAAGGGTGATGTGACCCTTCATATGATATGCAAGCCTTACATTTTCAGTTATTGCATGTATAAGATCATGCATATGCAATACATGCGCTTTTGTTCACTAAATTCCATTGAATGAAACTATCAGGTCTGGGTATGCACATTAGTCAATATGAGGGATATTAACTAATATGACTCTCTTCATAGATCGGGATATGATGATGATGTCATCATCATGGATGGGCTTCGTTAAAATGTGAAAGGCTGACATCATGGTCATACTGAAGGAAATTAGGGGATGTTAAGAAATATGACCTTGATATTGAGGAATATCACCCTCCAAATAGGATGACATCCTGGTCATGTCAATCTTTTTATATATCGAGTTAGAATGATGTCACCGGCATGTTAGGAAAGATCAGTCATATTAGAAAAGATGATGGATGTTAGAGAATAGATGAGCTTCGGATGTCAAGCCTATTGATGATGTCATTGTCATATCAGGTCCTTTGTGAAATGGGATACGCTGACGTCATCATCATGTTAACGAAGATGAGTCATATTAACGAATGTGACCCCCTTTCAAAAGATCAGGATGACATCATCGTCATGTTATTTAAAAGGGTTATCGTTGGATACATACCTCTCCGAGGTAAAAAGGATGATGACATCACTGTCAGGGTGATTTTCTTTGTTCATCAGGATTGGATGATGTCATCATCATATTGGCTTTGGGGTGATATTATGTGGTGGGGTGATATTTGAAATATCAGGTGATATTTGCAAGATCAGGTGATATTTGAAATATGAGCCCCGCAAAATATATGAAGTTGTTTGACGGGTAAATACCACTATCACGTAAGATTGACATTTGGAGTTTCAGACCAAATGATTATCAGGTGATAAAATTGGCATCAGGGTGATCTAACGTAAGGTGACTGATGTTAAGGAACATGACGCCCCCTCGGAATATCAAGTTTGACCAGGACTTTGACTCATCGTAACTTGCATTCCCTAAGGAATATTAGGGTGATCCAAAAGGCAAGCCTGAATGAAATTTTGTACTCTTTCCAATCATGAGGTTATTGATATGAAATATTAACTTTGACAAACTGACCTCATCATGATGACTTACCCAGCTCCCTTATGTAGGGTCATCTGCATGACTTACTTTTACTAGACCGTTGAAGAGCAAAAAAAACAACACAAGGCAAAGTAGCAAAAAGTTGGGTCCCTATTTTGTCAAGTCAAAATGGGGCATGTTGTGTAACCACACAACAACTTGCCACCAAAGAAAAAAACCAAATTTCAATGATTCAAGTGATGTGATCACATTTTAACATAGTATTCTAACACTTTCTAAGCATGAGTACTTATAATCTTTTTGAATTATAAGGTTTTCATGATGGCAACAATGCTAACAAAGGATCAGGTGTGTGCAAATGATTAATTATCCTCATCTTGAAAGCAAGTTGAAAATATGAGTGACTGATGTTAAGCTACATAGTTTGGGATCATCCCTCATAGCCAACCTGGATAGAGCCTTGCTGCCAGCAGGCGTCTATAGCCCCAGCAAGGTTATCTATACATACCCCCTGAGTAGAGCCCCACCCCCAGTAGACATCTATAGCCCTGGTAGAGTTACTTAGATGGCCTAATTTTATTTCTTTTTCTTATTTTTTAATATTTTATATTCTATATATCTTATGTCATCATGTAAGTTTAGTATGCAAGGTATAGTCACTTGCTGATTTAGGTTGGAGATTGTATTGGTAGCAAGGGAATCCCTTTAGATTTTTCACTTAACACCTATACTTGTGTGTTCAACAAACCCAAGGCTGTTAGGTGAGTCATTGTGAAAGAGTCACTTTGGTGAAGAAAAGGCACCCTAATGAAAAGATATCACAAACCTGATCACAAGTACTTCTCAGAATGAATCATAACCTATATATGAATTTGTTCCCATCACTTGAATCTTAACAATTTAGTTATTTTCTTAGGGTGATGAGCTGCAACATCTTGACTAACCAAAATAGAACTCAACAAGCAAACAAACAAAAGCAAACACACTAAGCAAACTGTACAAACAACTAACTACAAAAGGAAACAACAGAAAACAAAACAAGAAAGCAAGGAAAGAAACAAGACAACTACTCTACCAAACTATATACAAACCCCACAAGGCAAATAAAACCCAGGAGAAGACCCAAAGACACCTGTATTTGCATACTTCCTTAAATTGTGCAGGAGCATCAGGGCATTAGTTATGGTTCTTATCTTAGCAAATTCATCCTTGTATTCTGGAAAATATTTTTGTATTCTAAATTCACTGTGTTTAACAAAATAACTCTTAACGATCAGCAACTGAGGAAGCTCATCATGTTCATGATTAATCCATATGCATGTCTTATCTCTTGAATTTCCATAATCAAAATAGTATTCAACATCATTTACTATGGAAAGGAGAAATACAACCTGATGTATTTCTGGCTCTGTTGGACATGCTTCTTCATTGATAGCTGGTCTTCTATTTAACTTTATATTCTCATTGCTCAGCTCAGTGTCTAGTCTCACTTCAAATCGAAGAATGTATGACTCTTGAAGTATTAATCCTTCATCTTTATCCAGCTTTATCTCCTCATTCTAGATGTATGTCTGATTCTTGACTCCAAGAAGCACCTCACTGTTTTCATTAAATCCCTACACAGCAGCATCTAAATGAGTATCTTTATTTTCATTACCTGATATACATAAATTTATCCCTTTTAAATCATTTGACTGTAAAGGTGAAAAAACTTTCAATTGATAGAAATACTTCCCCATTTCATTTTCAAAATGACATTGGATTGGAATCTGATTATGCACGACAATTCCAAAGCTTTCTGCATCTTAAACTCTCATGAATTGTTCATCAAATACCTCACATTTTCCATCCAGTAAGGTATCTGGTTCCATTGACTTGCAACATTCTTGCATTTGATCATTCAACTTAAACAAGTTAGATAGTAAATCAACATTTATTCTCTTTTCTACAACTCCCTGGGTTACTATCATATGAACTTCATCAGCAGTAGTGCATTTAAATTCTTCCACCTGTTTCCATTCCTTTTTACTATAAAATGACTCAAGAAAAGATGTTTCACTATCCTTATCAAAAGCAATAGGATCAGAATCAAAGACTTTATCCTAACAAATGGTTTCTTCTCCATAATTTTCAAAAGATTCGTACCTGCACTCTGCCTCACCGTTATCATAAAGTAGAGAACTCCTATCAATCTTACCATAGAATGCCTCAAGGAAGGATGTTTCACTATCCTCACTTTCTAGAACTAATTCAACTATTGTATTTTCTAGAGTCTTCTTCAATATGACCAAGGAAGCGTCACAATCCCTTTCTAAATGCTCTTCGTCATGTAATCTGCACCAACTTTCAATCAGGACATCATCAGTGGATAAACCTAATATTTGACTACACTGTATATTTCTGGACAAGTATAATTCAAAATCTTTAGAGTGGTCCACTTCAGTGTCTGAACAACTAATAACAGCTGGTGCTGCATCGGCTTGTTGCTCCAGAATTTCTTCATTTTCCTGCCAGACTTCATCCCTGAACACATCTATAAAAAAGGTTATTCCCTTCAAATATAGATCCAACCTTATAAGAAAAGTTAGACAATTAATTTCACTATGTTCCACAGTCTGGTGTATCCTGCAACAACTGGATAAACCAAAGTCAAATAAATTCTGAGGATAAAGCTGCCTATTCAAAGTTTTCTGAAATAAAAGAATGTTGACCTGACAATTATTTTCATATGCATCCATCAAAATGAGACTCTATTTTCAATTTTTTTTTTAGAATGTTGAAATTTTAATGAGATCTATCATATCTCAGAATAAAACTTGAAGGTTCAGAAAATGTTGGCCAAATCTTTGAAGCTTTGAGCTAGATCTTTGCAAAGATACAGTCAAAACCTCCCATATAAGAGATATTTGCAGACATTAACCTCAAATGATGAAATATTTGCAAAAAATCCATAGATTCTTTATTTAGCCCTCTTTCTAGCACTAATTTATGTTGATGATGATGTTTGTCATAAACAAACATATAATAAAAGTTACACAACAATCTTTACTCATCTTGAAAGATATGATGAATTCAGAGAATTCATGATCCCAAGTCTCCATTGATTAGTTCATAATCTACTGACGTTACTTAGTGGTTGATGTATGTTCCTGTTAATCATTCAGGGGCCTTACGTTCTTTAGTAATTTCTATAACGTTCATCAATATTTCTTCAAATATCCTATTCTTTATATCTACCCTGCATAAATCTCCAAATTATTTTACCTCTGCACTATGAATTTGCTCAAATAATGTGCCTACAGGTTGATATTTGCATGATTTCTACCATTACTTGCCATTCTTTGCATGATATTTTCAACACTACATGCATTTAGCTCAAATATGCTAATGATATTCAGTTATCTATGAGATGTCAGCATATTTCATGTTATTTGCTTCTGATTATCTGTTATTTGCAATTATGATAGGGAATTACTCTGAAATTCAAAGAAAATTAAAAGAATACTTCAAATTTGGTGAATCTTAGCTATTCAACCACATACATACCAGATACAGTCATGAGGAGAAGAAATCAAACCATATTTTCACCAGGATGTTCCACAGCTAGATACAGATGATGCTAACTTCAAAGGATAAGGAATGAAGACAACACATACAGACTAATAAGCACTCCAAGGGACACAACAAATCAAAGAATGTATCAAGAATTCAAACACTGATTACTCAGGATTTATAATGATTTGTAATCAAATAGTATTCTCTTTCATTAAGTATGCAATGATATGTATGCTTACAATAACTTTGAAATAGGCCCTGATATTTCGGAAGTCAAATTTCAATTAAGCTTCTGAATAATCCAATTATCACATCCCTACACCTTTTATAGAATAAGGTGAGGGAATGGTTACAGATGACCTACGGTCAGGATTTATCTATTAAGATCAATAGTCCAGATGAATAGCACATGTCTGCCAGTTGGCAACTACATAGCTGGCATAGAATATTCCAGCATCTTTGACCTAGTCCATCCTCCATCTACCAAACAACATATTTGACAATATCCTCCTCAGCTCTGGTTTAGGTTACCTCCATGTTAGCAACTCTACAATTTTTAGCTGTACTCTAAAACAGCTTCAATATCCCGCAATAAAAAGACAAGAATCAAGCATCAGCTTCATTTAATAACTAGCAGGAAAACAAACATTTATATTTTATCAGGCTGTGAATGTGCAAACCTATACCTATTAGGTTATGAATATTGAGCATCTGTGAAAATTCTCATAATTAAATGTCCATAGGTGGTCAAGAGGGTCCGGGTGACTATCGTTGACTGGAAAACATCCTATCAGGCTGTAAAATGGCTCAATATCTGATCAGGTCTGGGGTCATTTGAGTGATTTTTTGATAAAAATATCAAAAATATGATTTTTAGTATTTTCTACATCTTAGTAAATTGCATTTTTGGAGGCCTCAGGAGTGACATTAGGGCCTCAAAACTTCGTCAGTTACTAGGCATTAGGCACTAATAACCAAGGAACTCAAACTAGATAACTAGTTTATCTTTCCAATGACTCCAAAAAGTTTAAATTCTAACACAGTAGCTAGGAGTTATGACCCTGCCAAGGAGAAGATCAAAAATTTCCTAATTTTTTGAATTTCTTTGAATTTTTGCAATTGATTTCACCTTGCAGTAGCTCTTTTTGTATTCCAAGGGTGATGTGACCCTTCATATGATATGCAATCCTTACATTTTCAGTTATCGCATGTATAAGATCATGCATATGCAATACATGTGCTTTTGTTCACTAAATTCCATTGAATGAAACTATCGGGTATGGGTATGCACATTAGTTAATATGAGGGATATTAACTAATATGATTCTCTTCATAGATCAGGATTCGATGATGATGTCATCATCATGGACGGGCTTCGTTAAAATGTGAAAGGCTGACGTCATGGTCATACTAAAGGAAATCGGGTGATGTTAAGAAATATGAGCCTGATATTGAGGAATATCACCCTCCGAATAGGATGACGTCCCGGTCATGTTGAGATTTTTATATATCGAGTCAGAATGATGTCACCAGCATGTTAGGAAAGATCGGTCATATTAGAAAAGATGATGGATGTTAGAGAATAGACGAGCTTCGGATGTCAAGCCGATTGATGTTGTCATCATCATATCATATCCTTTATGAAATGGGATAAGCTAATGTCATCAGCATGTTAATGAAGATGAGTCATATTAATGAATGTGACCCCCTTTCAAGAGATCAGGATGATGTCATCGTCATGTTATTTAAAAGGGTGATCATTGGATATGTACCTCCACGAGGTAAAAAGGATGATGACATCACCGTTAGGGTGATTTTCTTTGTTCATGGGGATTGGATGACGTCATCAGCATATTGGCTCTAGGGTGATATTTGAAATATTAGGTGATATTCGCAAGATCGGGTGATATTTGAAATATGAGCCCCACAAAATATATGAAGCTGTTTGATGGGTAAATACCACTATCACATAAGATTAACGTCTGGAGTTTCAGACTAAATGATTATTGGGTGATAAAATTGGCATCAGGGTGATCTAACGTAAGGTGACTGATGTTAAGGAACATGAACCCCCCTCAGAATATCAGGTTTGACCAGGACTTTGACTCACCTTAAATTTTGTTCCCTAAGGAATATCAGGGTGATCCAAAAGGTAAACCTGCATGAAATTTTGTACTCTTTCCAATCATGAGGTTATTGATATGAAATATTAACTTTGATGAACTGACCTCATCATGATGACTTACCCAGCTCCCTTATGTAGGGTTATCTACATGACTTACTTTTACCAGACTGCCGAAGAGCAAAAAAAACAACACAAGCCAAAGAAGCAAAAAGTTGGGTCCCTGTTTTGTCAAGTCAAAATGGGGCATGTTGTGTAACCACACAACAAGAATCTTGACAACCTTTCTAGATTATTTGTCAGCATGAGCCTTGAACTCCAAAAGTCTATCAAAAGCTTCTCCATTTTGTTGAAGAAAGTAGACCTAGGTGTATCTAGGAAAGTCATCAATAAAGGTGAGAAAGTAGCAAGCCTTTCTGAAAGACAAGGATGGAAATGGACCCGCCACATCACTGTGAACTAGCTCAAGGACTTTTGAAGCCCTCCAAGCCTTCCATTTGTTGAAATTATCCTCAAAATTTTTTCCCACGGTACAACCTGAACAAACTCCATTTGATAAACTGATATGAGGAAGACTTGTGACCATATCCTTTTTGCTAGGATGCTAAATATAGCAGAAGTTGAGATGGCCAAAGCACTCATGCCATAACTTGCTCACAGAATCTGAATGGGTGAGAAAAGCAATAGAATGTGACTGAGGTACAAAATGAGAGAAGGAATACAATCAAGACTCATGATTAGCCTTTTCAACTACAAGGAGTTCATTATTTTCAAGATCCCTAATGGTGACCAAATTTGGAGTAAATTCAACTTTTCTTCCATTTTGGACAATCTGGTAGATGAAGAGAAGGTTGGCTAACATATTACACACACAGAGGACATCCTCAAATATACTAGTGCTGGCATAAACATAACCTTTGTTAATGACACCTACAAGAGAGTCATCCGCAATAAGAATGTGGCACACCAAATAAGGCTCCAACAATGAAAACTATTCTCTGACAGAACCCATGTGATGTGATGTACCTAAGTCAAGAATCCATTGATGAGGAGAATCTATAGTAGCAACAAGTGCAGTTGCTTTTCCTTTACCTATTTTGGATGGAGTAGAGGATTGTTGAGAAATAGGAGAAGGAAGATTAATGTTGTTCTTTTTTAGAATATGCTTTAGCTCATCAAATCTGCTTCTTGTGACATGAATGTTCCCCTTGATCAACTTTCTTGTAGTAACTAAAAGTTGGTTTTTTCTTCTTCTATGTATTCCCCTTTGTAGAAGAGGAATTGGATGATGATTGTGCCTAATCTTTCTGTGACTTCTTCTTGGACTTCTTTTGTTTCTTGTCAGGTTTGCCTGTCTCTTTCTATCCCTTTGGCTGACTAGCAAATAAAGCTTGAGATTGCGATGGCTTAAGGAGACCCAGGGAAAGAAGCTTTCCCTTCTCATGCATCAACATTTCAGAAAAGGAAGCAAAAGAAGGTATTTTGTATGCATATCCCATAGTCAAGCTATGAGTATGAAAGCTGGAAACAAAAGCAACATATTCAGGTCCAAGTTTAGAGATAGTATTAAGACAAGTTGTATGTCCTTTTTCTCTATGCCACATGATTTACATTGTACTCTAAGGTCATTAACCTTTATTACATAACCCTAAATGTTAGAAGATTTAGGATCAAGACTCATTAATTCATTGTCAAGTCAAGATATCCCCTAACTTCATTATTTGTACCATAAAGAGTCTTTAATTTTTCCCATGCATCATGTGAATTTGTACATCCATCAATTTGAAACATTATATCAAGGGAAACTAGACTCCTAAGAAAACCAAGAGATTTTATTTGTTCAACAACCCAGAGTATCTATTCCTTAGCATCTGCAGTTTTAGTTATTTTTTCTTCAACAGAGGTTGTATATCCTTGTTGCATTAAGTTGTTCGATTATGAGACTTTTTCCCCAAAATGGAAAAAAAGCTATTTTAGGATCAACCCTTTAAAATTATAAGAGGATATATTTTATTTATTCTTTTATAATTAAAAGGGAGATGGAAAAATAAAGGATATTTTGATCCTTTGCTTAAAACGGAGATAAATAAAGAATATTTATAAAACCCCTTTTAAAAGGGAGGAATTATAATGTATATTAACTAATTATTAATGTGAACCTTTGTGAAAGGGTGTGATGGTTTAGAAACCACCCCTTAAAAGGTTATATAAGGTATTCATGTGAGACTTGAAAAAGAGCATGGAGATCACTCAAAAGGAAGAAGAAGGTGGAGAACAAGTAGGACAAAAAAAGAGCATTGCAAAAAATCATGAAAGAAAAGGATTAGTGATTTGGTAGGCACTAAGCATTGGAGAAGGGGCACATAGTGTGTGTCCCACTCAGGGTATAGTGTACACCTAGGATTGTCCTGGCTAGGGCTTGTGTGTACTTGTGTTGAGCATGTTTTTGTTGAACATGACTCTCTAGCACTTGTGTGTGTGTGTTTTCTAAAAAAGATTTGAATTTGGGAAGCACATGGTTAGTTTTGAATAAGAACTGGGTTCCTCCTAGAGTGTTCACTAGCTGAAAGGGGGTTGAATCTTTGATCCATTTTGTAGAGTGATATTAGAAGAAATTTCTAGAACACCAAAAGGTATGTATTTATTTCCACTGTTATATGAAATTATTTTAGATTGGGTATTAATTAAGCACTAAACTTAATTCTAATAAAAGATATTAAAATCATGATATATGTGGTGTTGTGCCTTGCACACATGCGCCATTTTATGAAATGGTAATCCCCTTCTTTTTTTGCCTTTCTTTGGCTTGGTCTAGACTCAGTTAATTGCTTGAGAGAATTGATGCCTTGAGGTCATGATTGCAAAGCTGATTTCTGCACATTTGGGTCTGACTACATAAATTTGGGTTGATGACATTTCGGAGGTCTTTGAAGATCAAGTTTAGGCTAGGTCGTGCCAGTTGAGTTAAGACTTTAAGTCTCTAAAGGTAGTTAGTACGAAAAATGTAGTTCACTACATTTGCATTGATATCCTGTGACACTGTATATCAGCGTCAGGGTCTCTATGAATAAGATTGTGCTAACAATCATTTGCAGCAAACTTGCGTGGAAAACATGCCTCACCGGACATGTCCAGTGGTCAACAAAATTCCCACTCATCCAATGATGAATGAAACCCCGCCAGTTCTAAAAGTTGTTTGACCAAATTTACACAAAAAATGTGCCTCACCAAACATATCCGATCATCCTCAAAAGTTCTGTAGATCTAGTCATGAGTCAAAATTTCACTAAATGCGTGACAACCTATCACCATACTCTACCGTTAATGGCAATTTAGCATTAATATAAAATTCTTAAAATCCTTCCTTTTCAATTTATTTCTACTCTCAAGTCTTTTATATTCCTGCATTCTCATGTAAACTAGGAGATTTCTTGTGATTTGCATTGATTTAAAGTGATTTGTGAACATTTGGAAGTGGCACATTCAACCTTTCATTCCCTTGAATTCAGCATTCATACGTTGGCACCATTTAATTCATTTTTTGTATTGAAATATTATAGTCAGGGGTTTGATTCAATTTGGGCTTTCACAAATTAGATGTTTTAGTTAATTTGTTTGAGTTACAATGAATATCTTTTAGAGTTATTAGCTTTGGGTTTAAAATAGGGTTTTGGGATATATATGTGTGTGTGTGTGTATGTTGGTATGGGTTTTCTTTTGTGGGTGTAGATGTTTTTTATGAAGGATTCATAGTAAAATAGTTCTCAAAATCTTTAGTTTGTCCCTTAGATGAGAATCATAGGGTGAGAAGCATTCAAAACCCTAGAAATCCCACTTAGAATACAATATGGCAAAACCCTAGTTGAAATTGCATGGAAAAATGACTTCACAAGACATATCCCATAACCACTAAAATTTCCACAATCATCTCTAACCAAATTCCCTATAAAATGAAGAATTTGAGTATACTCGGTGCCTAAATATGATGTCATTAGACTTGTGCTAAAAATGGCCATCACAGGACATATCTAGTCTTGCTCAAAAAAATTTCTGAACTCTACCTTAGTCATTTTGTGCTAGAAACCTTCACCACCTGACATTGTGTAACATTTCGACCTCACTAGATATATCCTATCTCAGCTAAAGTCTTTGTTGTCTTGCAGTCAGTAGAATTCCCGCTAGGAATCTAACATGAGTTTTGTGCTAAAAAATGGATGCACCAAATCGGTGCTAAAATTAGCATCTACTAGATATGTCCGATGATCCACAATTTCTCTGCATGTCTTGTTACCATCAATTTCCCAGCTAGAGAGCTTTGAATAAGTTTGTACTAAAAAGGGGTCCCTCTACACCTACCATGTGACCCTTATAATCCCTGCCCATCCATTTGTAGGTAAAACTTCCGCTAGGGCACACTTCATATTCTTTGCGCTAAAATTGATACCCTCTGGATACATCCCATGACTTGCCAAATCTATGCTATATCCTATGACCCCCTAAAAGCCCACAAATCCTGTAAAGACACTAAAGCCCACTAAATCTAGTAACTACTTAAATGCCTACAAAATTCACTAATACCTTAGAATGGAATCTCCAAGGAATTTCTTCGATAGATTCTGAGGTATTTGGTCAATGTCTAATATATTGCATAATGTTTATTGCACTTCACATGCTTTTACTTGATTTTGTGATATTATGCACTTAGTTTAGTATTTATTGCACATATCTAGTGAGGTCTCAAAAGCCTACTGGACTATTTTTCACTATTTATTGTCTATAATTTTGTGTAATAAATGCTGGGAGAAGGTAGGAAGTGAAAAGCTTATGTTCCATTAAATTGATTTTAAGGGATTTTAGTTTATGTAGTGGATTTCAGTTCCAACTAATTAAATTCTTGACTTAGGGTGTAAACTATTAAGTTATCTAAAATCCTAAGTCTAGGCCTAGGACATCAAAACTATAAGGGATACTCATTAGGTTTTGTCCTATAGATTAGATGTCTTCCTGAGCTATCAACATGAAGTACAAATTCAAAGGCATTCCTCTTGTGAGTAGGATCAGCTCAACCTATAACAACATAGGAGACAATGATCTTGGACACATCAACATAGAGGATTTTAGATTCAGGATTTTGGGTCCTAATCCCACTCCTAAAGCAAGGAAGATCAGAGATAATGGGATAGCACAGGAAACTACTTTCCCAACCTCAATACAGTGTCTTGAGCTCATTGTAGCATGTGTAGAAAGGTATGATCACATGACTAGGACTATACAAACACAAGGAGGTCAAGTATTAGCAGATCTTAGTGCTTTGGCATTGTCAAAAACATTTGATATCCCTCCTTTTCTTGTCCTCATCATGATAGATAAAGAGGAGGCTGAAAATATGTATAGGAAGGATCTAGAGACTTGTAGGAAGGAAATAAACGAGGGTTGGATGAAGAACAAAAGGTTAGTTATGCCAAAGATCCCTCAAGTTTTATATAGAAGTGACTTCAAAGAGGAGATTAGGGACCTAGTAACTCTCTTAAGTAGAATCATGGGGTTTCCCTTAGCTTCTACATTTGAGGGATGGATGTTCTCCAACATAGAGGAGATATTACACGAAGATAAAAAGATACAATGGGCCCAAATCCTAAGCAACAACATTCATGAGGCCTTCGTTACATTCCCTACTGACAAAACATTTAGGTGTTCTTCCTATCTGGTATATGCCCTAGCAAGAACCATTGTATACCCAGGACTATCAAGATTAGGAGAAATAGGAAATGGAGAGGATCAATACAAGGTGTATGAGAGCTATACTCAATTGGAGATCTCACAAGTCCTAGTCCACTACAAAAAGGTTAATGATACCTTTACCATGCACATTTCTCAGATCTTGTAGAATGATGTGGCTAGGAGACTCTCCCCTGAAGTAGCTAGTGTTGTACAACTGTATGGGAGGTGGTATATTCTATTCCAAAAATTTACATACCTCATAGTCCAAGGCTTCACTGGTGGACCTTATAAGTTACCCCGGTACCCTACAGACAAGGTATTGCTCTTATAATTAACAATGCAAATACTCACATGTGCTAAGTGTTTGAAACACTTGTACAGGGCATCTATCAAATTCCCTATAATACTAGGTAAAGGAATGTTTGCTTGTGTTTTCCTTGGGATAGCTAAGCATTCAAATATAGAGCTCCAACTATTGAACCTACACTACTATCATAAAAGAACACATTTTGATCCCTTTGGTGTAATGGGGAGATATGTTAGTAAAATGATGTTTCATAGAGAGCACCTTGAGGACTTCTAAGCTAATTGTCCAGAGAATTATGTAGTTTTAAGGAGATGGTATTCTAGGCTATCCTTGGATTTTATTAAAAGATTTAATATCATAGAGGTCCCTGATCAGGTGATAGAAGATAATGATTTGGTCCAAAGAAGACCTTGGGAAGCTTTATTTAATTAGCCAATCCCTCTCCCCAATTGGGTAGTATTAGAAGAAATCTATTTGGATGCAACAATGAAGAACCCCATCAAATATAGTAAGAGTTGGGTGAGAACATAAATTGCAACTCTAACATAGGCAGGTGTAGCCCTTACCTATACTGAGAAATAGTAGGAAAGAATTAGATGTGATGAAGAGGATCAACCTATAGAGGAAGAAAGTGATGCAGTACAGGGAGTTGATACAAGAAATATACTTGAAGAAGTTGATGAATAAGATATCCCTCTAGCAGATAAGGGTAAAGGCAAGAAATCTGCTCCCAAGATACAAAAGAAAGAAAATCCTCCATCCTCTAGTAGAAGGGCTACCAAGAGGAATGAAAAGCCTAGTGGGAAAGGAGAAACATCTAAAGCCAAGAAGCCCAAGACATTAACTCCTGTAGTTCCTCCTCCCACCACACCTACTACCACTCTAGAGAACCTAGATACAACTACCTCTTCCTCTGCTACAATTGATGCCTCATCAATTATTCTTGTAGCCACCATTGCAACTATATCTTCTTCCTTGGAAATAAGTACAAGTGCACCCATCCTCCCTTGTCCACCTGTCACTTCCTCAGCCATTTCCTTTGTTTCCTCTTTACCATCCATTTCTACTATTTATATATCATCTGTCTCTTCAACCTCCACCTCCACACCTTTGTCCATCTCTTTTGCTTGCCACTCCATTTCATCTTCTTCATCTTTTGCACAATTCTCTCTTCCTCCCATTTCCACCATCCTTACACCTTCCTTTTCTTTACCATCACTCAACCTTTCTTCACCAATTTCCATCTCTTCCATGTTTTCTTGTCCTTCTGTTCCACGATCTTTGGGTTTTGCTTCTTTTTCCAATTTGTCTCAAGTGTATTTGGCACCCATTGCTACTAATTTTATTGGTGTGGTGAATAGCTCTCTATCTTACCCTATTAGCCCCATTACAAGTTCAACTCAAATGTCCTTACATGTTCCTCAATTACCTATTATAGGGAAAGTATGTGCCAAATTGGAGTCTCAGGAGAAGGTGATTATCAAAGACATAACACATGTATCTCTCACTAATCCTAATACAATTGAAATAGTTGATATTGAGGATAGCCCAACAGGGGAGGTAGAACATATTCAATTTTGGAAATTGATCAGAAGGTAGTCACTGAAAATCTACTATATAGAGAGCAATCGAAACTTCCTCAAGATGATAGAACAAATGGTGAACAGAGTGTAAATGAGGACAAAAGGATAAAAGAGGAGTTAGAAATAGAAAACATTCATGATGAATGTTTGAATAAATGAGATAGTCGCATTGACTCTCCCAAACATGCTTCTATAGCCCTAGAGGCTAGGCAATAAACCTCCTATAGTAGAGGTAATGTCTTTGGACTTGTACAGCTTCCTAGCTAGATTGGAAAAACCAAAGAAACAAAAGAAGGCCAAGGTCCAATCTAGAATTTGTAAAGATACCACAGGCTCTTGCATTGCTAGGGTGGCAGTTCTCCTAGAGCAAACTAATAAGGAAGAAATATGGCTAGAAGATTACACTCTCACAACCATCAATTTGGGGCTAGCTTCCAAATTACAAGAAATTGAAGAATTCAAGGGCTCTGTGTCTAGTATTCTAGACAGATTGAATAAAGATGAATTATCTAAACAATAGCTCAAGCAACAAAATGAAGAATTAAGAGCCTGTATAAAATATATAATAAAGCCAATGTCATCCGATGTCAAGCCAGAGACTCCACCTTCTCTCCTATCTAAAGAGGAACTGAAAATTTTTGATAGAATCAAGACCACTGCAACCACTACAGAGGAATGGTTTCACAAGGTATATGGAGAAGGTTGTGAGACAATTGATGTGGTGTCAGAATTACATAAGGATTTTTGTATCTTGTAATTGGAATGGGAAGAAGTTAATAACGACTGCACTAATTATGAAGATTATTACTGCCATATGTATCCTAGAGTTCGGGCTATGAATAATCTCTCAGATGCTACCATGCTTATAGAGCATATTTTGACTTAGGATAGATTGGAAAAGTCAGAGAAATGGTTAGAGTTAATAGGATTGAGAAAAGAAGTCTTTGACAAAGCCAGGAATTCTTTTGATCTAGCCAGAGCCCAAGTTTTGTAAGTTATTTACAAAATAAATGATGTATTGAGAGCTTGTACAAATTTTAATCTTTATGATACTACCTCAGTGAATGCTCAAGAATGCAAGGACGGGCTTAAGCATACCATCCATGGTGATTCACCTCTCAATATGATTGGAATATTGGAGAGAATAAGTGACCTCAGGGTTGCATTCAAAGAGTTTAAAAGAAATAAAAGGTCTAAAGATGTAGTCTACTAAAAATTTTCATAGGAGGTTGATCAGATTAAGTTCAAAATGGATTATAACAAAGATCCCAATCTAGCTAATATTAATCCAGAATTAGTAGCTCTTACAACATATAGCAATAGGAAAGCTGAAGAGAACAAAGTTAACTTGGTTGATGAGGATCAATAAAATATTCCAGTCAGCATTTGAAATCCTGTCATTCCACTTCAGCTCTAGTTTTCAAGGGTCATGTGACTTTATTTTGACTATATTTTATCTTGTAAATTGGCTCTTTGTCATATACAGCCAAATGGGTGTTCATTTTGTCCAAATTAGGTTGTATTTTGTCTTTTTCTATCAAGACAAAAGAAAACATGAAAATGTAACTAGTTGATGTACCAAATTAAATGCTATGTAAGTCTAGACCATTGGTGTTGAGTTAATGTCCACCATCCATGAAAAACTTGGTATGGTGCCTTCTCTATAAAAGGTCCATCCTTTTCTCTCATTTGTAATAGCATTTTGATGGTGACTTGCTGAGACTCTAGCGAAGTGGTCAATTCAAATAGATTTTGCAAGATTGCTGGGAATTTGTCTATTGTGTTATCTCTCTTGCTTTCATGGTTCATGTCAATCTGGAATTAGTTATATGTGCTTTTGCAATGTTGGATGAATGTTGAAGATATTCTATGAATGCTTTGGTCCACACTATTAGTGCTTACTAATTGTAAGTTGCTATGTATAGTTAGCCTAGGCCTTTTTCTGAATTTAGTTTGATTACGTTTTTTAAATTAGACTGCGCTAGAACCTAGGTGTTTAATGAGTAAATGTGATTTGAAAACCATAAGTTTCTATTGAAGATTGCATCATCTCTGGATAGCATTATGGTTTTTGTAACCTAGTAAAGTAAGAGGTAATTTTACTGAAAGAATTTGTCTATCTTCGACATTTATTTTAGTTATGATTGTCACTTAGGATTTCATATTCTCTCTTAACCCTTTACCTTTTTGTATTTTATTCAACCAAGCTTTTTTAGATTTAGGTTATAATCATCATTTTTGCTTTACAAATCTACTAAAGATATCATAGGGCAGCTTGCACACTTTGTTGTAATAGTTTATAAACCCTATCATTGCATGTAAGTCCCCTTGTTGGTATAGCTGATACATACCACTGAAGTTATTCCTACAGGCTAAACCTTGGGACAGTCCTATCTAGGATAGGATACCTTTTTCAAGAGAGGTGAGACACCTTGTATTTCATCTGCGTTGCTATGTGCTAAAAACACCATCCATAGAATTGGTACTAGAAGGAGGGCCACCAACTTAAAAACTTCACATAAACCCTTCTATCTCAGGAAGGAATACTGGGGACTAGACAAAGGTATACTAGATCTTGTTCAGTTGGAGAAGAGCTGATATCTTTGACCTAGTTTAGAAGAACCAAGAGAGACCAAGGGGTGCCTAAGACTCCCAAGGCACAATCTACACCAAGAAATCCAGCCACAACTCCAATTAATATCCCTAATATGGCTTTCTTTACTGGCAATAATCCTTCTCTGATCAATTTTACCAACTATCATGATTTGCCCAAAAATCTAGACAAATGTTGCACTAAGCTTTGTCCCAATAATCTTGAGAGGACTGCTGATGAGCACATAAAGATTTTTGAAAGTAACATGTATATGCAGCAGGTGCAGCATGAAGATGTGGTTTGCAGGTTATTCCCTTATTCACTTCAAAATGAGGCATATTACTGATTTGTTAACCTTTTGTCAGCCTCCATTGATTCTTGGAGAGCTTTGAAGGAGGCATTCTTGAATCAATTTAGGATGCCCATGACTCCTACAGATCTTTACAGATCTTTTGTGGAGATTCATAGAGCTGAAGGAGAGCTAATACATTCCTTTAACAATCAATTTCACAAGGCTTTTAGTCATCTCCAAGCTCCTTTAACTCTGACCTAGCTGACCACTCTCCAAATTTATAATGTAGATTTGGACAAGCTTACCTCCATATTTGTTAGAAGGGCTAACCCAGTCCCAACAACTTAGGCAGAAGCATATGCTGAAGTTGTTATAGTTAATTCACAACTAGGGTAGGCTGCAACCAGGTCTTTAAATCATATGGGTCCTATGGTGATGCCAAACCAAATACCGATGATTAACTAGGCTTTGACCCACCAAACCCCAATGCTAAACCCCATTCCAATTCCTGCATCAACCCAAGCATTAGTTGTTCACCTTGGGGCACCAATCTGAGAATTTCCACCTATACAAATGTATTTCCTCCAGTCAGCTGAGGCCGCAAAAGCTAAATATGACAAAGATGACATCAAGGAGTTGGTAGAGTGAATGAAGAAGCTCATGGTTGAGGTGACACATTTAAGGAATCAAAATGCCTACTTGCAACAAAGAAATTAGAGTTAGAGCCAGTACCAAAATTAGAATTACCAAAAACCCCAAAAAAACTAGAACACCTGACCAAATAATGGTGGAGTTCCCTCACCATTGGAAACTTAGAATACAAAAAATTACCCACCAGGTTGAGTGATGTTAGCTGAAGCGACTTTGTCTTCATGGTGTAGGATTGACAACATGAATGCTCACTCTAAATTGGACTATAACAAATTCCAGATTGCGTCTAGTATTTTCCAAAGGGAGGTCCAAAATGTGGAAGCACAAGAGACTCCACCTACAGGGTATGAATTGGTACCCACTTAAAGGTACGACACCGGCCTTGTGTTAGATAGTTACATCTTTCCTTTCCAAGATGAAAATCAACCTGAGGAAGAGGAGGCTAATGAAGTGCATGCCTATTAGTAGTATAACAGAACTCCATATAATCTTAGAAGGAACAAACCAAAGGGGCCTTTTATGACCTCCATACCTCTAAATAATTACCAAGTCCCACCTGATGCTAAGGCCTCCAATAACCCTAAGCCTCCTAAAGTTGTGCCCTAGGTTGCAAACTAGAGCCAACTAGCTGAACCTTCTCAGAGGTTTGAAGTAGCTAAATTAGGATAGTATGTGGTAGATGAGCTAAAAAAGATGAAGGGTGGTCTATCAATATTTGAGTTGATGAAAGTTGCAGTGGTTAGGATAGCCTTCCTTCAAGACATTAGAGAAAATGTTAGGATTAACCCATTCCCCAAAGAAATCCCATAGAAGGATAGTCTTGATAAAGGAAAAGATAGAGTTCATGTTACAGACATAGAACAAAAGGTGACTTTGTACAAGGAAAAGAGAGTCTCCTCCTTTTTTGTTGACCCTTAGGATATTTGGTAAAAACCTCCACAACTATTTGGTAGACTTAGGGGCCTCCACCAATGTAATGCCTTTATCAATTTGTAAGGCATTGGACCTAACTCATGTTAAGTCTTTCAAGAAGGTTACTCAACTAGACAAGATAGAAGTCAATGTGATGGGAGAGCTGAATCAAATTCACATGTAATTAGCATCAGATCCAAGAGTGTAGCAGTACACAGATATCCAAGTGGTTGATATTCTTGACACATATGGCATGCTGCTAAGTAGAGATTGATCCAAAACATTGAATGGGTACATGGCTACTGACTTTTCTCATATGTGGCTACCATGGAAAGGGATGGCTAATCAAATTCATATTAAGAGAGAACCTAAGATGAAGCATATGATTATAGAGTACAACCAGAAAAACAAAATCTTATACACATAAGTAGATTTGGGTGTTTATCTTGTTCAATTAAAACAGGTGGAAGAAGTTCCTATGTTGAGTTGCAATCAGTTTCCTGACCTGCCATTTACCAAGTACCAATAAAGTATAGAGGCATGTGTCCAATCTGATCAAGGGTCTTCCTTTGATGATGAGATAGGGATTTTTGATGGATTTAGGAGCTTTGTAGCTAAGTTTATGCCTGATCAATTAACAGTTGGAAAAAGGATTGAAATGGAAGAGTTGTTACTGCCGAGTTGGTTTTGAATTCAGAATGCATCACATTCAAAGTTTACTTGTTCCATGTGTTAGCATGTAGTACATCAATTAAATTCTTGAAATTGACCTCTACCCAAGAGGGAAGGAAAATTGGATCTACTCCTGTAGTTAAGACTGCACCACAAGATAGGCAGGAACCCACTCCAAGAAAAGGGATTAAAGGCTCACAAATCTAGACATTAAGATTTGACAGGTCAAGATCTAGGCAAGGGTATGGTGTAGGTTTTGAGTTGATCAACCCTTCAAGGAATTCCTATCTGGTTGTGTATAGGTTGCAGTTCCCCTGTACCAACAATGTCACAGAGTATGAGTCATTAGTGCATGGATTGTTAATGACACTCTAGAAAAAGGTTAAGGTGATTCAGAGTTAGTGGTCAAGCAAATTAGATGGTAATATTCATCTCATGATAAAAGGCTAAACTAGTACCAAAATTGGATCTAGGATCTTGTGGAGTGTTTTGATGGTTTCAATATCCAAGTGATCCCAAGGAAACAAAACCATGTCATTAATTCCTTAGCATAGGCTGCCAGTTCATTGGAACCTCTTGCCATGTCTAATCTAAAGAAATTCACTGTTGAATTGGTTTTGACTCCTTCTATACCTAATAATATCACTCACTTTCAAGTCTTTGAAGATGACAAACATATCATTGATTTTTTTACATCTTGAAATCTTGAAATGTGTTCACTGCATAGATAATTGATGAAGAAGATGCAGAGCCAGCTGAAATAGATATAGGAGTTTTAAATCTAAAGAACAACAAGATTCCTCATGGCATGGTAGAGCTAGAAAGGTTATTTGACTCAGATCATTTTGGAACTCATAAGAAACAAGATGATTCTACTGGAGGCAAGTGTGAACCCTACAACTTGGGTATAGAAGAGGAAGTCAAAAATGTATTTATTGGGAAGGTATGTACCCCTGAGGAAAGGGAAGGAATTATTTAAGCACTAAGGGATTATCATGATGTCATTGCTTGGAGCTATGAAGATCTGAAGACATATGATACATCCATCATAACTCACACCATACCTCTCAAGCCAAGAGTTAAGCCATTTAGGGAAAGGTAGCGACCGGTGAATGCTCTTTTAGAGCCATTAATTTTTCAAGAAGTTTAGAAATTGATGACAACAAGAATTATCTTTCTAGTGAGGCATTCCACATGGGTGGCTAATCTAGTAGAAGTACACAAAAATAATGGCAAAATACGACTGTATGTAGACATTAGAAATTTGAACAGAGCTTCAGAAAAGGACAACTATCTGCTGCCATCTCTTGATGAAGTGCTATAGATAGTTAATGGGTTGCAAATGATGTCATTCTTGGATGGGTATTCAGGTTATAATCAGGTGATGGTTGAATATGTTAACAGACTTAAAACTATTTTCACATGCAAATGGGGTATTTACACATATCAAAGGATGCCATATGGTCTGATAAACATAGGAGCAACATTCCAATGTGCCATGGATATTGCTTTCAAAGGTCTAGTAGGTAAGTGTATTATCATTTATATGGATGATCTAACCATATTCTCCAAGAAGAGGGGTGACCATATTTCTGACTTGAGGAAAGTATTGCAACAATGTAGAGATTATGGAATTTCACTAAATCCTAAGAAATGTATCTTTGGCATCACTGAAGCTAAGTTGATAGGACATGCAATTTCAAAGGAAGGTATATAAATAGACTCTGATAGAGTCTAGGCTATCCTTAAAATACAACCTCTAGCTAGTAAGAAGGAATTAAAGTCTTATTTTGGGAAGATTAACTTCATTCGGAAGTTTATTACTGGGTTTGCTGAGATTGTCTAACCTTTGAATGTAATGTTAAACAAGATGCTAAGATTGAGTGGACACTAGAAGCTAAGGCTACCTTTTCTAAAATTAAGCAAGTGATAGCTAATGCTCCAATACTAGTGAGTATGGATTATACTTTGCCATTTTGCATATACTCCTTTGCTTCAGAACACACATGTGTAACCATGTTGACATAGAGAAGGGGAATCGATGATGAACATCCTATTTCTTTTATGAGCACCCCACTAAAAGATGCCAAACTTAGGTACCCAAGTGTAGAGAAACATGCCTACATGCTATTCAAAGCAGTCAAGGAATTCTGTCATTACATTCTGAGAAGCAGAGTGACTGCTATAGTTCTTGATGCTGTAGTTAAAGCATTACTGATGCAAAATGAATTAGGCGAAAGAAGAGGAAATTGGGTCATGATACTATAGGGGTTTGATCTGGAGATACAACCTATGGATCTAGTGAGAGGATAAGTACTTACTAAGACCATGGCAGAGATAGACCCCAGGTTAGTGTCTCAGCAATATGTATTGGAGGATATCGTGAAAGATGAATGGTATGGTGACATCTTGTTCTACCTCCTTAACCAACAATGCCCACCCCACTAAAATTTAGTTCAAAGAAGAGCTCTAAGGTTGAAAACTAGTAGCTTCATGGTTAGGGATAAGTCTTATACAAGAAGAATCATGAAGGGATTTACTTGAGATGTCTAGACAAAATAGAGGTGATGCAGGTTCTAACTAGTTTTCATGAGAAGTTTGGGAGAGGCCACGGTTCAGCGCATTCCATTGCAAACCAGATTGTTTGGGCTAGATACTACTAGCCTACATTGTTCAAAGATGCTCATACACATACACAAACTTATCATATTTGCCAAACTATTGCTACCAGAGAAAGAAACACTACTATGTCATTACAACTAGTGATGGAGGTACGCCCATTTGCAAAGTGGGGACTCGACTTCATTGGTATGATCAATCCACCTTCTTTTGTGGGCCATAGGTATATTCTAACTACTACCAACTACTGTACAAGATGGTCTGAAGCTTAGGCTTGTAAACAATGTACAACTAAGGTGGTAATTGAGTTTGTTGAAAATCACACCATTACAAGGTTTGACTATTCCTTTTCTCTTGTTTGTGATAATGGTCTAGCATTTTCTTCTTTATGCTTTTCAAACTAGGCTTTTGATTATGGTATTATGCTGAAATTTTCATCTAATTATTATCCCCAAGGGAATGGAGTTGCTGAGTCTACAAACAAAAACCTGCTTGAAGTCATTAAAATACTACTTGATAAAAACCCTAGAGGTTACCACACCCAACTTAGATTTGCCTTATGGGTAGATAGGATCAGACACAAGGCTACCCTAGGAACATCACCTTATCACTCGGTCTATGGTCTAGAGCCTATTTTCCCTATCCATTTGTGGATCCCAGTGCTGTAATTCATACAAGAGTATTTAGAACCAGATGAAAAGATTTTAGACCACTTAACCTAGTTGCTGCATCTAGAAGAGAAACATGATGTTACAATTGAAAACATTGCTAAACATCAAAGTGTACTGAAATGTTGATTTGACAAGAGATCCAAGGTCAAGGCCTTTCACATCTCTGATTTGGTCCTATACAGGGACAAGGCTCATGAGAGAAAGGGTGAACATGAGAAGTTTGATAAGCTCTGGTTAGGTCCCTACCAAATAGTTGAAATCTTAGGGGATAGAACGTATAGATCGAAAACTCTTACTGGTGAGGAACTCCCATTGCCTGTTAATAGGAAGTTCCTAAAGCACTATTTTTAGGCTTAGGAGTTACTTGTGCCTTCTCCTGTATATAGATTTAGTCTTTATGTTTGCCCTATTTTGCTTTGGTTAGGTTTTAGTCGGTAGTCAGTTGTTTTAGATTATTTTCTACTTTCTATTTTCCATTTTCCTTAGTTGTTAGTTGTTGCTTTTGCCTGGCTTTAGTTTGTTAGTTTCTTTGTTTAGGTTAGTTGTTTTGCTTTCTTTTCTCTGCTTCCTATGTCTATTTTTCCAAGGTTCTCCATTTCTTTAACATGGTGGCAGTTGTGTAGTCCTGCAAATGGTCATCTTTGGGTAAGTAATCTGGAGGATTTCTTTAAGAAGCCTTAGTTTTCCACTTGAGTCTTCTTGTGGGTTCTATTGTTCCTCTTAGATGTTATTATACTTGTTCATAGGAAAGGAGTCACTGATTTGGTTTACTTGAAAAAATTTTGGGTCTAACATCTCTCACATCTTTAAATAATCTTGATGCTTCCGAAGGAGTCTTTGTGATCTTGGGTTAAGTGAAAACCCCAAAATCTCACATCATGAACTATCTTATTCTGTTCATTGTATCATGCAGACAACAATAGCCTCCATCCAATCCACCTTCTTCATAAAATAATGAACTCATGTCTAGTATCCAAACCACTCATAGTCCCTTTGTTCATTGCATGCTCCCAAAGAATAAGCTATTAAGGTAGAGGTCTAGGCCTTTATAAACAAGGTATTTTGGAGTTCAAGTCGATATCTCTTGTCACTCATCCCAACCTTGGATATCCACCCCTAGGAAAGAAATTTCAAGATGTTGGTATTCCCTCCATTCTTCTTCAGTCCACCACTGTTTATCACCAATCTAATCATACACTCGTGCCTATATTGCCATTCCTCTTCCATTATCCTATAAATCCCAAAGCATGTGACCACATACACCTTCCCTTCATCCACCTTACCTCCACTGCTCCTAGCACCTCATATCTCAATCCACCCACGAACCCTCTTTCAATCCCTCCAGCAAATTCCTAGTCATGGTCAGCAAATGCACACAACGTTCAACTGAGAAGCTTCCACCCATCCCATGGGATTCAAAACCTCACATCCAGATGCCCTAGTCATATAGAAAAAGTTCTTAGTTTATTCTTGCCTTAGAAGCACTAATACAAAAACTAGAGAATATTAGAGATCGAATTGAATTACATTCAAAATATTACCTGAATCCATGCTTCCAAGAAGAAACAACCCAAAGAATAAAATGATTTGAGTGCATAATCAAGGAGAAGACAAGTCAAGAGAAGCATCCATATTTCTAAAAGTCCCAAATAATCCTCTTCCACTTAATCTATTCCAAACCTTATTTCATTCAAAAGTATTAAGTTCCTCCATCTTGCAAGTGAAAAAGGATAAAGAAAATCCTGAAAAATCTCAAGCCTATGTGGGTCTCTGAAAACCTATGCCCTCCATTTCATTGGTAAGCATTTCCATTATTTCCTACATCCCCTCCGTACCTAAGCATCAGTGTTTATTTCAGTGTGTACAGCCATTGGTCATGGTCTACTTTCAATTTACAACAGTCCCACATACCTCCATCTCCTTATCTTCCAGCTATCATTCTACATATTTGCTTCCCCACCTTCCTATTAGCGAGAGACACTGCTATAATGGAGAATAGAATGTTGTCATGGATGGTAATAAGGCAAAGAGGATAAATTAGCATGACAAGAAGACATCATTCTAGAAGATCAAATTGGATTGGCAACAAGGCATAGAAGTATTCAAGTTTGGAAGGCCAAAATGACCAAGTACAGACAGTGTTCAGAGTAAGGGACATAAAGTGAATCAGTATACCTCCACAAATGAAGACCTGGAAATGTAGTTTAGGTATGATGACTCATAGCTATTTGATGATGATATATTCTAGTGTTCAAGTCATGACTTCCTCCAAAAGTCATTTGGAGAAAATGTCTAAGTCTAGATGAACAGAGGTAAGACATGAAATTTGTACAGTGCAAAGTAAAATGGTCCGCATTCCTCCACAATTGAATATTTTGTTCTATTGTCCTAAGGCAACTAAGATACATATCATGACTACCTAAATCCAAGATTATAGCCCTTGAAATTCAACAATTTACATTCTACAAGCTTTCCAACATCGACTTTCAGTTTGACAATATTTCTCTGTGACAGTGCAATAGTTCATAGATCCACATTTTGACATAAAAGTTTATCTAGTTCCATGGATCTAAAGGCTTGTTAAGAGGTTAGGAATGATTATTGGATATGATTTATTAAGTCTTGTGGTCCACAATATGAGTTATGATATGACAAATGAATTGATCAAGTATGTTATTAAGGAACAAGCCATCAGGGATGGTAGATCCTTATGCACAGAAGTTATAGCATCTAGATAATTAATATAAGTAGTTAAATGTTTTGTATGAACCTATATGAACACACTTGTGCAAGGACTTGGGTTTGCATAGCATATAGTGCATTGGATTGAGCCGACAAGCTACATCTTTCAAGGTGCACGTTTCATATTTTGGATGCCAACCTGATTATGGATCAAATCTTAATGCGGATGTATAAGAGTGATGAATTTTGGCTGATGATAGGTTGATACAGGTATGATTGATACGAGCATGAGAATAGCAGAGCGGAGATAGAAGATTAGTGAAAATAAAGACTCAGGATTCAGTATTCAATTGTTAAATGACTACACCCTGGCATACTGATAGATGCCTTTTTAGTACTCATATTTCCTATATAATTTCACTTGTACTTGGTAGTGAGCCATCTTCATTAAGGTAGTGAGCCAGGCAGTGAGCAACCATTAGGATTTAATAGCCCTCATTGGAATCTTTCTAGGTTTAGGGTTGAGGCAGTGAGCCTACTAGACCTAGTTGTACTTCATGGCAGTAAGCCAGCATGTTCTAGGCCTGTGGAGTGACCAAGCTTGAACATCACCATTTCTAAAATATTGTAATATATATTGAGAGATAATCCTCTTCATGGTTTTTCACTTTCTTGGGTTTTCCACGTAAAATATCTAGTGTCTATGTGTCATGTTTATGTGGCTTATATTTTTGTGGTTACTTTGTTTTCTAATTATTAAAGTTGGTATTTGGTTTAGTTGTTTAAATTTCAGAATCCTAATTCACCCCCCCTCTCAGTATTCATCAATTGGTATCAAAGCAAGGTTCCTTGGAAGAAGCCTAACAGCTTGAGGAAGATCTGGGAGAGTTCACTCATGGCAGCCAGAAGATTTGGAAATAATGAAAGCAACAAGGAACTAGAAACAACCCTTATTGATTTTAAAAAATATGATGCAGAAATTAGGGATCTAAAAGATAATATTCAAGAAGCTGATGAGTGTATCCTAAAGCTAAGAGAGCATGTCAGGAAATTCAAAGAGAAAAGCAAGGAGCTAAATGATCAATTAGATGAAGCACATGACTTCCTAAATGGGTTGACATTGGAAGTTGAAATGAAGGAGGAAATTGAAAGGCATTTGAATCAAGTTAAGGATAAATTAGAGGAATGTGAAAAATTGGGCAAAGAAGTGCTACTTCTAAAATTTGAACTAGAAGCAACCAAGAGCTATGAAGACAAGTTCAAGCTAATTTCTACAAATCTTGATGAGATGATTGCTAGTCAAAGGAGTGTTGATGATAAACAAGGTTTGGGATTTGAGAAATGAGAAAGTTCAAAATCTAGACAAACAAACACTGAGTTAAAGAAAAACAAAAAAACTAGTTTAAAAATCAAAGAAGACCTAGTAGACCTCTGGTTAGACAACCAAATGCTCAAAGGTATCCATCTTTCAATGGCTATTGTTTTAATTTCAATAAGTTTGGTCATAAAGCTACTCAGTGTAGGAGTAGAATAAACTAGAATCAAAATGTCCCATCCTTTTCTGGTCAATGTTTGAATTGCAAGAAAACTAGTCACAAATCAAATGAATGTAGAAATCTGGTAAGGAATGGTTCCTACAATGCAAGGAATAGTCAATCATTCAATGGAAAGTGTTTTGCTTGCAATAGATTTAGACACATGGCTAATCAATGCAGATCAAATCTAATCAATAGAAGGAATCAAAGACAAAGGAATGTGGTGTACTACAATTGCAACAATTATGGACATATTGCAAGGGCCTGTAGAAGAAAAAATGTGAAAAGAAACTACCATACTAAAAATAGGAAAATAGAACAAAGAAATGACAAAGGAAAAGAGAAGGTTGATCCAGTTGCAACGAAGAAAGAAATGAGTAGGATTTGGATCAAGAAAGATGTGATTGAAGTCAAGGATGAATTCACACCATCATCTGGTGCAGATACTTCCTCTGAGAAGTAAATTCGGAGCTTTGGCTTAGGGGGAGTAGTGTTGAAAATCCAAAACCCACAGCCAGACAATTAGTGCTAGAATTTGGCATGAAGATGCATGGTATAATCTTATATGAATGATCTTATGGAAGAAAATCTGGAAGAAAATAAGTCAGTGAGGTACATTGCAGAGGAATTTTGATCGACTATATCTATCAGAGAAAAGTTAGGTACAACTTTTGAGAATGAGCATTTATGATGATTAGGTCAAGTGTGGAGGATAAAAAGAATACTCATTTGCATTATAACTCACTTTGCATTCAATCTATTAGATATCCAAGAGAGATTGAAGCAAGATTTCAAGCATCAATAGAGATTCAAAGAACTCAGAGTGATCCAGGTGAAGAAAACCCTAATTTGGCATAACAAGGTATTTACTATTGGAACTTTACTAAATCTTTGAAATGGAAACCCCACAAGTTGTTGATATTATTGAGCGACCATAACCCAAATTCAAGAAACATCCCTTCAAAGCAACCAAAGTTGATCCAATGGGTGCATTTTCAAAAATATCATACAAAGTTCTATATGTGGAAGATGTTAGGGCTTATATCCATGTTGCCCTAGATGAGCTTGGCGGTGACAAACTCTTAGATCTATACTTGAAGTTTTTAAGTAATGATCAATTTGACCTAAAGGAAGACTACAAAGTCTTAAAAGAGAAGAAATTCATCCAGTATGTAGAGTTTCCTACATTCATAGAGGATGAATGGGTTTGGTATATCCTAAGTTGAATTCATGATGAATTCATGTGGTTAGGGCAGCCCTTGAGAATCACCAAGGAGATGATTAGGGTAGTAACAGGGTTAAATTCAACTAGAGGTGTGCCCTTGCTAAAAGCCATGAAGAATCAAATTGTTACAGAGGCTACCAGAGCCTAGTTTGACAAGAGGGCATTGACCATAAACAACATCACAGACCATGCCATAAGATTTTCTTCTATGGTCATAGGCTACAAGATCTATTTCTCAAACTAGGAGAACTCTATCTCTGGTACTGTGATTTACACCACATATCAAATGGTCAAAGAGAATGCTAACTATTATTTGTGTGAGTTGTTAAGAATCCAACTACTGGATAATCTAAAGAAGATCAAGGAAGAAAAAACTACCCTTACGAATTTAGTACGCTAATTATCTATCTATTCTTCTATTTTATGAATGAGTTTCCAAACATGAAGAATCTGTTCTAGTTAACTAGAAAATCAGTAGCTTTCCAAATTAGAAATCATTTAAATAGCATTGGAAGCCATGATGAAGAAAAGGTAGCTCTATGGGGGTACTTCAAAAATTTTCAAAGAATGATGCATTCAAGAGAAAGAATCCCTGAGAAAATTGTTGAGAAGTATAAGGATACTATATGTTTTATGGTTACAAAAGATCAATGCTTGATGGAGGCTATTGAGCCTAGGACAGTCTAGACAATGCCAATGGGTTATGAAGTGGATGGACAAATATTAGATAACTATGCTCAACACATGTTGAGAAAACCCAAGAACAATAGAGAAGAAAGGTTTGGAACCTATGAAGAGCTATTGGTGAAGTTACATGTTGAACTCAGACAACCTAAAATCTCTAGGAAAGTGAGGAAGGAGGTAGAAGAAGTTACATTAAAACATGATTTCTCTATAGAACAGATCATAGAAGTAAGAGAAAAAGGACAAGTAGAAAGGGAAGCAAGAGAAAAGAAAGAGAGTGAACTGACTAAGGCTCTAGAGGAGCCTAAAAGGAAACAAGAAAAGTCTGAAGTAACACAGAGGTCTAGAAGAAGCTTTGCTACATTCTCCTATCCCATGCCATTTGCAAGTGTGGAGCATCTATCCAAGAAATCCACTGACAAAGGCATAAAGAAACAAAAAATGAAAGGTAGAAGGATGTATGTCAGTATAGGAAGAACTGATGAAGAAGATATAGAGTCTGATGAAGAAGTGAAAAGATGAAAGCTGAGGTTACAAAAGCCTTGAAAACTAGCAAAAAGAAACCCTCTGGTAAGGGTAAACCTAGGAAAAGGTAAAAGAACGATGTGCCTCAGATAGAAGAAGTAACCATAAGTCTTGAAGATGTTCTCAAAGACACAACAGTGGATGACAATCTAAAGGCTATTGCACAATTATATGATAAGTATAATGATTTGGACAAGAAAATCATTGAGACTGCTATTGTAGAGTACATGATCATCTACAACAAGGCCCTAATTGAAATAATTGACGATCTTCCACATAGCCTGGGAAGCATAATGTCTGCAAGAAAGGAAGCAGCCATGGAAAAAGATGCTAAACTAAGAGAGCACACTTTAATAAAACTATGTCCAGAAATCACTCCATAGGAAAAAGTAAAAGTCTCCAAAGCAATTTCCAACAAATTTAGGTCAAAGAAAAGAATGAATGCTCTTATGGGAGGAGACATTGAAAAAGTGGTAAAGGAAACTGAAGAAACCACTTTGAACACATTAAGGGAATTTAATTTCCCTACCATTCATGATAATAAAGAAACAAATGTTGGAAATGATACATCTTGTCTGAAAATAAATCTTGATCAGGAAGTAAATGAAGAGGTCAAAGTGACTAAGGAGAAAGAAGTATCTGCTACTGACATTGAAATAGGATCCTCTCCAAGACATCAAATAGTTGACAATGAAAAGACTGAGGAGGAACAGGCTAAAGAAAATCCTTCACTAAAATAGAAGGACTCTAATAAGGACATGGATCTAGAGTAGAACTTGAAAGAAGAAGTCTTATTACACCAAGAGACACTATAGAGTCAGTTAAAGAACTTTTGGAGAAAGAGAAACAAGTTTTGGATGAGCCTAAGTTTCTACATGGTCCAATAAATTTGGGCACAATGTCCCCTATACAAAAATTTAGATTGGCATCAATTGTACAGGCAAAAGCAAGAGAGGAAATGTTAAAATCTCACATAGAGGATAGTGAGCTCATTGGTGAGTCATCTAGCATTTTGGAGAAGCTGATGCCAACATACCAGAAGGATACTTCTTTGTTGTTAGAAACTCAACTCAAAAGACTATTAAACTCTGTAAGTAAACATTTTCAATCCTTTGAGAAATCCACATACATAAAAGTTAGGCAAGAGTTTAATGAGAAAAGATTGAATGACGTGAAGAAAATGATAGTTGATGACAAAGCCCTGCTAGATAATAGAATAAAAAGCATTCAGAGTGCCATTAAAGAAGCTAGTGACATATACAAATTTTTTCTATCCTGGTCAGAAGCCACTAAGGAAATAGAAGTGAAGATTAAGGATTTAGAGCTGAAACTGATAAATATTTCTAAGTCATTCAATCTGGTGACAGAACCAGTGAGCAATAAGGAAAGTCAAGTCATCAACCTTCATGATGACTTGAACAATCTAATAAGTGAGGGATAAAATTAGAAACAAAATTTGTCAACTAAGAAGAATAATCAATCCTAAGTTAGATTCTATGTTTAATCTAGTAGCTGAAGCACAAGTAGCTTTACAATCTGACACACCCTCTGATCTTCACAAAGTAGAGACTGTAGTTTTTCTACCTAGTGGTCATATTCAAAATTTTGACAATGCTAATAAAAATTGGGATTGTGAGCTGGCCCAAATTAAGAACATTTTCAATGTCATCCTCCAACACATGTAAAATAAAGTTGAAGATTGTACGTATACATATGTGGTAGAATATAGCAAATTTTGTAGTTTTGACAATTTTTTACTCCAAAACCTACACTTTTTCCATTGATGTCAAAGGGGGAGAAGAAGATTAGTGAAAAATTGGCAAACATCTTAGGGGGAGAAGAAATATAGAGTATATAAAAAGGGGGAGCAGTCAAGGCAGTCAAGCATTTTTCACTAAGTGTTGCCATCAATGCCAAAGGGGGAGATTGTTGGTAAGAGACACTGCTATAAAGAAGACTGGAATGTTGTCATTGATGGCAACAAGGCAAAGAGGATACATCAGCATGACAAGAAGACATCATTCTAGAAGATCAACTTGGATTGGCAACAAAGCACAAAAGTATTCAAGTTTGGAAGGCCAAAATGACAAAGTATGGATAGTGTTCAGAATAAGGGATAGAAATTTAATTAGTATACCTCCACAGATGAAGACCTGCAAATGCAGTTTAGGTATGATGACTCATATCTATTTGATAATGATATATTCTAGTGTTCAAGTCATGACTTCCTCCAGAAATCATTTGGAAAAAATATCTAAGTCTGGATGAACAGATGTAAGAAAGGAAATGTGTACAGTGCAAAGTAAAATGGTCCACATTCCTCTGCAAGTGCATATTTTGTTCTATGGTTCTGAGGCAACTACGAAACATAAAATGACTACCCAAATCTAGGATTATAGCCCTTGAAGTTCAATAGTTCACATTCTACAAGCTTTCCAACATCGGCTTTTAGTTTGACAGTATTTCTCTGTGACAATGCAATAGTTTCAAGATCTACATTTTGACATACAAGTTTATCTGGTTCCATAGATCTAAAGGCTTTTTAAGAGGTCAATAATGATTTTTGGATATGATTTATTTAGTCTCCTATGGTCCACAATATGAGTTATGATATGACAGTTGAATTGATCAGGTATGTTCTTAAGGAACAAGTTGACAGGCGTGGTAGATCCTTATGCAGAGAAGTGATAGAATCTAGATAATTAATTGAAGTGGTTAAATGTTTTGTATGAACCTATATGAATATGCTTATGCAAGGATTTGGGTCTGCATAGCATATAGTGCATTGGATTGAGCCGACAAGCTACATCTTTCAAGGTACACATTTCATATTTTGGATGTCGACCTGATTATGGATCAAATCTTGATGCAGATATATAAGAGCGATGGATTTTGGTTGAGGATAGGTTGATGCTGGTATGATTGATGCAAGCATAAGAATAGTAGAGCAGAGATAGAAGATTAGTGATAATGAAGACTCAATATTTAGTATTCAGTTGACTGCACCCTGGCATACTGATAGATGCCTTTTTAGTACTCATATTTCTTATATAATTTCACTTGTACTTGGTAGTGAGCCATCCTCGTTAAGGTAGTGAGCTTGGCAATGAGAAACCATTTGAGTTTAATAGTCCTCATTGTAATCTTTCTAGGTTTAGGGTTGAGGCAGTGAGCTTGCTAGACCTAGTTGTACTTCATGGCAATGAGCCAACATGTTCTAGGACTGTGGAGTGACCAAGCCTGAACATCACCATTTGTAATGGATTGCAATATATATTGAGAGCTAATCCTCTCTTTAGCTTTTCCCTTTCTTGGGTTTTCCACGTAAAATATCTAGTGTATATGTGTCATGTTTATGTGGCTTATATTTCTGAGGTTACTTTGTTTTCTAATTATTAAAGTTGGTATTTGGTTTAGTTGTTTAAATTTTAGAATATTGATTCACCCCCCCTCTTAGTATTCATCACTTCCCTTGGTCTATGCTTTTGGATAAGCTCTCCATCCATCATTTTGCATAATCCCCATCATAATCCCCATCATAATCCACAGCATAATCCCTTACCTTCCATTCGACCTTTCATAATACATTTTGTAATCCATTATTCCCTACCAACATCAATGAGCCTAATAACCTAACATGATTTATATGAGATGACACTTGACACTTGATATGGACTATCACCCTTCACGGAACTAGATAACTAAGTCCTTTCATCCATATTCTCTCAATCAAAATAGTAAAGAGAAATCCCTTCATCCAAAGGTGAAAACTACCCTTGGTGGTGCCTTGGATAAGTACCATGATGAAAACCTGGTAAAAATGCACCATGGTAGGTTGCTCAAAATGTGTCACTTACACTTGAGGACTCAAAATGTGTCATTTGTTATGCCTTGCACACACGCCCCATTTTATCAAATGGAGACCCCTTCTTTTTTTTCCTCGCTTTGACTTAGTCTGGTCTCAGTTAATTGCTTGAGAGAATTGATACCTTGAGGTCCTGATTGCAAAGCTGATTTCTGCACATTTTGGGTATGACTGCATAAATTTGGGTTGATGACATTTTGGAGGTCTTTGAAGACTAAGTTTAGGTTAGGTTGTGCTAGTTGAGTTAAGAATTTAACTCTCTAAAGGTAGTTAGTGATGAAAATGCACTTCACTGCATTTGCACCGATATCATGTGAAACTAGATATCAGCCTCGGGGTCTCTATGAACAAGATTATGTTAAAAGTCATTTGCACCAGACTTGCATGGAAAACATGCCTCATTGGACATGTCCGGTGGTCGACCAAATTCCTGCTCATCCAGTGATGAATGAAACCCTACCAATGCTAAAAGTTTGTTTGAGGGGATTTGTGCTACAAATGTTCCTCATCAGACATATCTAGTCATCCTCAAAAGTTCTACAGATCTGGTCATGAGTCAAAATCCTGCTAAATGCATGACACTTGTCACCATACTCCGCCATTAATGGCAATTTAGTAGTAATATAAAACACTCAAAATCCTTCATTTTCAATTTATTTCTGCTCTCAAGTCTTTGATATTCCTACATTCTCACATAAATTGGAAGATTTCATGCAATTTGCATTGATTTAAAGTAATTTGTGAACATTTGGAAGTGGCACATTCAACCTTTCATTCCCTTGAATTCGGCATTCATAGGTCGACGCCATTTAATTCATTTTTTACATTAAAATGTTATAGTCAGGGGTTTGATTCAATTTGGGCTTTCATAATTTAGATCTTTTGGTTAATTTGTTTGATTTTCAATGAATATCTTTGAGAGTTATTGGCTTTGGGTTTAAAATAGGGTTTTGGGATATATATATATATATATATATATATATATATATATATATATATATATATATATATATATCTGTGTGTGTGTGTGTTTATACTAGTATGGGTTTCTTTTTGTGAGTGTAGTTGTTTTTATGAAGGATTCACAGTAAAATGCTTCTTAAAATTTTTAGTTTGTGCCTTAGATGAAAATCATAGGGTGAGAAGCATTCAAAACACTAGAAATCCCACTTAGAATACAATGTGGCAAAACCCTAGTAGAACTTGCATGGAAAAAATGACTTCACAAGACATATAGCATTACCACTAAAATTTCTACAATCATCTCTAACTGAATTCCCTATAAAATGAAGCATTCAAGTATACTCAGCACCTAAATATGATGTCATTAGACTTGTGCTAAAAATGGCCATCACGGGATATATCTAGTCTTGCTCAAAAACTCCACCAAACTCTACCTTAGTCATTTTTCACTAGAAACCTTTGCCACATGACATTGCACAACATTTCAACCTCACTAGATATATCCTATCTCAGATAAATTCTTTGCTATCTGGAAGCTGGTAGAATTTCTGTCGGGACCGTTACATGACTTTTATGCTAAAAAATGGATGCATTGGATCGACACTAAAATTGGCATTTACCAGATATGTCCAGTGATCCACAATTTCTCCACATGTCTTGTTACTATCAATTTTCCTGCCAAAGAGCTTTAACTAAGTTTTCTCTAAAAAGGGGTCCCTCTACACCTATCTTGTGACCCTTATAATCCCTGCCCATCCATTGGTAGGTAAAACCTCAACCGGGGCACACTTCATATCTCTTGCGCTAAAATTGATACCCTTCATATACATCCTATGAACCACCAAATCTCTACTATATCCTATGACCCCCTAAAAGCTCACAAATCCTATAAAGACACTAAAGCATGCTAAATCCCGTAACTGCTTAAATCCCCACAAAATTCACTCATACCTTGGGATAGAATCTCCAAGGCATTTCTTCAATAGATTCTGAGGTATTTGGTCAAAATCTGATATATTGCATAATGTTTATTGCACTTCACATGTTGTTACTTGATTTTGTGATATTATGCACTCAATTTAGCATTTTTTGCATGTATCTAGTGAGGCCTCAAAGCCCGATGGACTATTTTTCACTATTTATTGTCTATAATTTTGTGTAATAAATGCTAGGGGAAAGTAGGTAGTAAAAATATTATATTCCATTAAATATATTTTAAGGGATTTTAGTTTAGATAGTGGATTTTAGTGTCAGCTAATTAAATTTCTGACTTAGGGTGTAAATTATCAAGTTATCTAAAACCCTAAGTCTAGACCTAGGACATCAAAACTACAAGCGATGCTCATTAGGTTTTGTCCTGTAGATTATATATGTCTTCCTGAGCTATCAACATGAAGTACAAATTCAAAGGCATTCCTCCTGTGAATAGGATTAGCTCAGCCTGGAACAACATAGGAGATACTGATATTGGACACATCAACATAGGGGATTTTAGATTGAGGATTTTGGGTCCTAATTCCACTCCTAAAGCAAGGAAGATCAGAGATACTGGGTTAGCCTAGTCAACTACTTTCCCAACCTTAGTACAGTGTCTTGAGCTCATTGTAGTATGTGCAGAAAGGTATGATCAGATGACCAGGACTATACAAACACAAGGAGGTCAAGTATTAGCTCTCAGTGCTTTGGCATTGGTAGCAACATTTGATATCCCTCCCTTTCCTGTCCTTACCATGATAGATAAAGAGGAGGCTGAAAAGATGTTTAAAAAGGATCCAAAGACTTGTAGAAAGCAAATAAATGAGGGTTGGATGAAGAACAAAAGGTCGACTATGTCAAAGGTCCCTCAAGTTTTATATAGAAGTGACTTCAAAGAGGAGATTGGGGACCTACTAACTCTCTTAAGAAGATGCTACCATTTTTGTTACCATAGCACAAAACTGGCAAAGTTGATGTGACAAGTTCATTTTTAGAGTGAAGGTTAACATTTTTCTATTATAAGTTATTTGTATAGTTATTGTGTTTCAATGTTAGTTGTAGTTTAGTTGTGTTGTTCAAGAAAAGAAACGATTTTAGATCATTCATTGCATTGCAGACATTCACAGGAGAGATAAGTATTTCATTCACCACAATGATTATTCATTTACAAGTTGAAATACATAAAAGGATAAGCATTGGTTTGAAAGAAATAATGACATATCAAATGTTCCACACAAGCCATGGGTATAGCTGAACAAATGCAACTATAAAGAAAATGCTATGCATCAAATGATAAGAGGGAGAAGGTCATAGCCATCATTTCCTTGAAGGTCTTCAATCTTTGAAGTTGTCTTCTATTCCTACTTCTGATCTCAACATGAACCTACAAAAATTTGGGAAAAATCCTGTTAGAGCTTCGGTTATGAGATCTCTATGTCCTATAAGAAGAGGCCTAAAACTTTTCCTATAATGCACTAATCAAAGAATATAATCACATGCAAGAGGAACTAAGAAAAAAACAATCATGGAAATTCACTATTTTTATTCTAATCTATTTGTTTCATGTGCAGGTATAGGTGAAAGTATGTTGCTGTTTTGAAGGCAAATAAACATGTGGTGAAAACAGGCTCCCACAAGGGTTGAGCTCGGCATGCTAACCCCTATATCTCAAGGGGATGATTTAAGACATTTCAATCAAAAATTTATGGAAGAGCTTAAAGATCATTTCCCTTCCATGATCACTAGCTCAAAGCATGAGGTGATAACCAAACAAGGGTAGTGCATGCAACATCCAAAGAAGCTCAATAAGGTACTTTGGGACAGTCATAATAAAGTTGAATTCATAATCACATGCTTATAAAGTGGTCACTATATTGGGATAGCAAAGCCATAGAGTATTAGTTTGATGATCAAGTGAAATAAAGCGTGTGCATAGGTGAGGCAGAGTCCATATCAAATAATTTTCCTTTTAAGGAGAGTACAAGTGTCAAATGCATAAAAACATCAATACACAACACATTAGGTACTTATTCTTTGATAAGGTATGAGAAATGCATGAACAGTTGTAAAAGATCTATCATCAGTCACATTATCTCATATCTAATTCAATTATCCAAATGAATGTATAGAAAGGATGAAAGTACCATATCCATTAGATCGAGCATGATGAGGTTTTAATGCCATGGACATCAAGAAATAGTAGTAGATCTATACATATGAGACCAACTGAAGAGAGCACCTCAATAAATGAAGTTCTTTTACATCTATAAATGATAAGTGAAGTCCAATGTATGTGATAAGCTCAGAATACATCTGAAGACTGCAACATCTATATGATGCCAATATAAGAAGTCTTTCAACAAATGTGTATCAATAGCTTTTATCTAGAAAGGACAACTAACATCATAGAGGCAGGTATATTGGTACTTTGCTATAGCTACAGGAAGGTAGCTCATCAAATATTTGCCAAGTGTCATTAAAATACAAGTTGATTGTAGAAAGAATAAGTATCCTACTTTTGAGAAAGCAAGTACATAAGAAGATGCATATATGGTACAGTAAGATCATCAATAGTAAGGTGCAGCCAAGTGTGCCGACGATCACTCATGCATAATGAAAAGTAATGAAACTAGTGGGGTTTGGGAAGTCACAAAAGAGATACACAATGATGGAGGTCTATCCACTGACAACCATAAATGCCCTTAGGTGTAAGCAACATATAATGGGGCATTCAACTAAGCAATGAATGAAACAGTCATAATAGGCACATGCATCTTATGTCATCATCATCAATAGCTGGAAAAGGAAGGATAATAAGTATAATGCTATTGCAGATAAAACTAATCCAATAAAATGGAGATATAGATTCGTAATGCTACTTTAGAGATCAAATACAGAGAGGATGAGAAGATTGGAACCAACATTCCTTCAAATGCAATTTTGAAAGAAAACAATAGCTTAGAGAATATAAGATTTCAAGTTATGAATGTCCAGTGTGTTTTTTGAGCAGATCCACAATGAGCATAACTACTACAGAACTGATGATGAACCGTAGCTAGGAAGTTTTCATAGCTCGTGAAATGGTAACTAGACTGAGGAGATTTAGATTTGCATAACAAAGATAAGGTTGTAAGCAAAGATGTAGACAAAGAAAGGAGGAAATTTTGATCTTGTTTCTCAAAAGCACATAGGAGACGCCAGCAGACTTGCATCCTCAAAAAAGTAAATCCATATTTCAATGCATTTTCTTCATCATAAAATATCAAACCCTGTTGTTATCATCAAAGGTCATGTATAGGTTTACAAGAAAATGAGTTTTTACCATTCAATATCACAAAGAGCTTGTTTTGTATACACTGAGGAGCTTCAGTTTTCAAAGATAATGAAGTTCTTGCTCAGTCCATTCAAGGGAAAATGGAATATATGTAGATACAGTCACAGATTCATAGTAATGGCAGGAAGAATACAGAAAAATGCATACACAACTGTGGCCTTATAAGAGAAGTGAACATAGGAAAAACATAGAGTATAGTATATAAAGTTCAAAAGATGAGGGTTTCAAACTAGGAAATGAGGTATATTACCCAGTGGCCAGCATAGGGCTTGTTTTCTTTTGTATTATGTGAAAATAGATAGTGGAAAAAACAAAGAAAAATCTATCAACTTGCTACAATGGCCACAACCTCATAAGAAGAAATATAATGCACAAATGCTTTGTCATGACAGTCAAAGTGAACATATAGATGCAAGGAAGTATGATAGTTTATAGGGAAAAGCTCAAATATAGATCTCATGCATGAGAGAATAAAATGTATTGCATTTTTAGGCCATATTTGCCAGATATCAAGAATTGATACAAAACCACAATGTTCAAGAGGTAAAGACCTTACCTTTTTCAATCTCTTCAGAGTGAAATTTAATGCAATGGGGGCTATGGGTGTTGCTAGTTCTTGTTTCTATATTGTTTCATGAGACTTCTAATCAACCAAAAGGTGGCGACTCATACAGACAGAGAACCAAACACAAATATGTCAGAATCTTTGTTGTAACAACCACTGCTTGAAGGCTAAGATGCTTCAAAATAGAAGAACGATGCAATATTAGTATATGAGAATAACTCACCGTGCATTTCTCTTTGAGAATCTTCAAAAATCAATTGGAAGCAGCACAAAATGGTGGATTTTTGAGCTTCAAACCCTTATCTCTAGTGGTGGCCATGTGCAATAGAGCATTTTTTCTCAAAGATGAATTGTGAAATGGTCCGAAAGGATAGGGTAGCATAGTTTTTCTTTAGGGTTTTCTTTGCCCTAGAATAGATAGGAATTTTTCACATTTAAAATCATTTTCTTGCCAAGTCAAAATGCCCTTGAGGTCATAAGATGTGAGCCAACCACATTTTTCCTAGGTATTAATGACTTAGAGAGGAATCGAAAGTCTTAATCCTTTTGTCAAGGTTTGGTACCTTTAAAATTTCATCTAAGCCCCTTTTTGAAAGATAGCTATTGTCACGTAGAATTGCACCCTACTTGGAGAGACTACTTGGAGAGAGTCCAAGCATCCTAATGACACAATGGGAATGATCTCAAAGTGTGGGACCTTGTGAATTGAGATCAGACCTCCAGAATAGGCCAGCTTCCTACCTCTGAGCTTAATGCTTAGAGGAAAAATATCTAAACCTAGTGCTAATGCCTGCTGGGAAAAGGGGTAGAAGGAAATGTAAATAGAAATTAAGTGATACACCAGGTTGAATAAAAGAGCCCTCATAGAACTAAGAAGATGCATAACACAACCAGATACAACAAGTAGATATACACGGATTTAGATGATTCTAGCAAAGGTAAGAAAACAAAATGGTTGAGAGGAACAAAAATGTTCACAGACAATCATATGCAAATTCACACTAAACTAAAAATCAGTAAAAGAGGTAAAATAACTCGCATATATTCAATAAGAAGGCATGGTTACAGTAGAGGAATGCTATGTTTGGAATCAAAAGCATATATTACTAAATCTTCCAACCTTTTTTTACATCTCATGTTTATGCATATATAGCATTTTTTACTTGACCTAAGTTGGTTACAATCAATTTGTCCCGTGAGCTCTGTTGGGAAAATATCTGCGTCTAAAGGGACGTCCACCTACAAGAAGTTATGGCGTGAAATATCTGGAATAGGGGCAGATGGAAGATATTTTGAAACCTTAATGTGAGCTGCTAAATCATCGACCTGCACCCATAAATGCAACAAATATCTACATCTGCATATGCCAAATCAGTCGCTGAAACGCCCAGTTGATCGAGCCTACAGATCTGCATCAAGTTTTGAAAGTGAAGATATCCTCCATAAAGCCCCCCAGATGAAAGAGGAGGAAAAAATAAGCACTTTTGCCTTTTGAAGTATGTTGAAACTCACCAAAATGAGGGAGATATGAGCAGTCAAAGTTACGGTCAACTACATCTTACATTTATCTATTGCTTTGCATCTGCAATTGTATACTGTTGTATCTTGCTAATGTATATACAATTGCACCTGCACTTTTAGGTTCACTTTATGCATTCATGTAACTTCCCTCCTTTCACCTTTTGTATATTCAATTAGCTTTGCATGTCTTTGAATCTCCCTTTGTATATGCTTTGGTATGTGCAATTGTATATACAATACAATGGCCAACATACAAAGCGGGTCTTTACCTTTGATATCACCTTTTACATCTATGCCCTTGCCACATGTCATCACTCCATTGGTTATTGAGTTGAACCTGAGACCCATCACTGAACAATTGTATCTTCCTTATCAGCCATTAGAAAAACCACAAACTAAGCCAGTGATACATATTGTCACACCAAAAAACCATTATATGTGACCCTTTGTATATCTAATTGTATATGAGATACAATCACATATACATACAATGCGGAACTCAAAGGATTATCAACCATATTGGAACTTTAGAATAGGTCAAGCCTTGTATCTTTTCTTCTTTGCATATTGGCATATACAACACACTTCAACATACAACTGCGGACCCCACCCTTTGAGTTTGCTTAATTTAATTCCCTAGTCAGGTCCGCATTGTATATTCCTATTGTATCTAACCTTTTGTATATCCCATATACAATGAGAAACATACAAGTAAAACTGCATACAAACACTTCTACCTTTATAAACCAAATCGCATATCTCCTCGAGTCTGGGATTGTATCTCAGAAATGTATATGCTATTTTATATGCGTTTGTATGTGCAAAGATACAATGTGCATATACAAACAATTGGTGGACCCCAACTTTTGCATCTCCCCCTTGTATATTAGATTGTATATGAGATACAATCGCCTGATATAAAGGAGCTCTTTGTATATTGCATTGTATATGCAATATACAAATGGAGATGCATACAACAAGGATATACAATGAACCTAATGTACATTCACATTTGTACATGACCAAGATACAAGAAAAAATGTATCTGAGATACAATCCAACCAACTGACAGAAAAACCCTAAAACAAGGATGACGCCATCATCATATGCATGAAAAATGGCTAAGTATAAAACTGAGAAATCTCTGCAATATAAAGCAATTAGAGACAAAAGATTTCTGGGTTATTCTGGGCTTTCTTCAAGGATTCTCTAGGCAATTTTTTTGGATTTTTGGCAATGCAAACCATGAGTAATTGAAGGATTTAAGCTTTGTAGGGTCATTTTCTAAAGAATATTCAAGGAATACACAAGGTGAACTATTTACCTCTGGACAGAGGAAAATAGGTCAACAATAGCATAGAGGTATATGCCCTTAAAGTATGTAATATGACCCCCCATGTGCCTTGGTGTATTATATTAAGCCATTTGATGACAAACTAGGGGAAGCCTTTAAGGCTTAAATATTTTTTGCAAAAGTATCTAGGAATTTTATTATTTTATGATTTTTAAAAAAAAATCAAATATTGTAATGGAAAAATAGCAAAATTATAAGCCATATGGTTTTATTTTTTGCAAAAACAAATCGATCATGATATAGATTAAGATTGCCAAGTCTTGTAAAGTTTTATTTTAAAGTAATCAATTATAAATTACTTTTAAAACTCAACTATTTTTAGGCAGTTAATAGGTTAATAAGACAAATTAGATATTCTTTTCGATTTGTTTTATTTAAAGGCAGATATGGACAAAATTTGAGATCTCATGGGCGGAAGAAAGAATATTTTTGGTGGGGTCACATTTGAAGGTCTTTTGGACAAATTTGATAGCTGTTTGGAGATAGTTGAGGAGCTTTATTTTTAGCTTTTTCTGTGAGCTCAAAAATGGATTTTTAGATATATTTTTAGGAGCTAGTTTTCCATCTTTCAGGAGGAGATAGATTTGAGAGCATATATGGTAAAGATTCATTTCTTTTCAAAAGTTCCAGTTCTAGTTAGAGTAGAGATTAGAGTGTAGAGATACCAGAGTCTTCTTCTCACATTGAGAGTGTTGTACTCATTTTCATTGTACTCATTATTCCATCAGATATAGAGCAACAATTTTCCTTCATTTTTGCCTCTTTTTTGTAACATTGTGACAAGCATTTATCCTCTATTTTTGTCTTGGTTTTGTGATAAGATATGCAATTTTTTTCTTAATTTAGGTTGCATGCTGTGTTTAATCAAGCCTTCATGCAAAACATTTATGAATTGGGTAAAATAAGAAATGTTGTGAAGATCAGAGTTTCATGGTCTGACTATGAGTAAGATCTGATTGTGTATCACCTAGATTATATTTTAGTTATTTATTTCAGCATATCCTTCTATCCCTATTCCCCTGCAAGTCAACTAGATTAGGAAAATCATAAGGAGAACCAGCTCACTCTGGAGATTCCCTCTCGCTATAGGTCACCCACAACTTGGGAGGGTTTCCATGTTTCAATAATATAGTTAAGCTTGACTTGGCTAGTGGCACAATCCTGATTGACAACAGTTTTTGGCATGCTTGGTGGGACAAAATCACATTGCTTTCTTTGTTGTTTGGTATGTACAGCAAGGTTTTCAGCCTTGCAGAGGTAAAGGCAGCATACTTGGTGACTCAAATTTCTAGTTTTGCATACAGATCAAGTGAAACAATACATGCTGAAGAATCAAGTGTTTTCTTCGATATCAACAGCCTTTGGAGGCAAAGTTATCAAACACCCTGGTGACTCTAAATAAATGGCTATACCATATCTTTTTGCTACATTTAACAGGGGCAGCCCATTACAACTGGTCTAGCGTGATGATATTCTAGCTGCAACCCTCAAAGCACTGCCATATTTCACTAGAGAAGGTCACACCATAGATGTTGAGCACATGCAGGATGTGGCAACATTGTGTTCAGTACATAATATCACCCAAGAAAACATAGCAATCAGACTCTTGGCTACATTGCTGAAAGGGAAAGCTTTGTAGTGGTTTAGAGGACTCACAATAGGCTTAATCATGTCATGGGATGATCTAGGAGATGGATTGCACAAACATTTTGAGGACAAATATGATATTTTGTCTCTACTAGAGTAGTTGAGTACCATCAACAGGCATCCACATGAACATATGTTTGATTTCAATTACTACTTTTAAAGGACTTGGGATAGAATCCCCGTGATGGTAATGCCTACACCACTTCATGCCTTTCTATTTTATCTTAAATCTTTAGATAGTGAAATATCTGTTATGATTCATACTCTGGTTGGATCCACCCTTCCCAATGCTTTTGAGATTGTTGTTAGAGCATAAAACTACCTTAGTCTAGCAGGGAAAATAGGCCCAAGGCCTTGCTTACCCCTTTTTCTGCAAATCTAGCCACCTGAGCCCATGGCAATTCCCCTTTTAGTTGTTGTCCCAGCTATTCCAACCATAGGACACTAGGCTGCTATTCAAGACCCTCCTGTTCCAACTCATTCTCAAGAGTTTCAAGAGTGTAGAATTATGCTGCAAGATGTTGGAAAAGAATTTATTAATATCAGGAGGTAAATCAGTCAAGAACGTAAGCCATACCAAGTCCCCTATCAGTTTAATCAGCCAAGTAGGCCACCCTTCCAAACTGATCCAGATGACCCAAGAAGAGATTATAACCTTGAGGTGGTTTTCATGAATCGACAAAGTACTAATTTTTGTGGTCTGAATTGTTCCCAAGGCCAAGAGATGGGTTTTGAATGCAAATAGACTCCTTAGGAGATCAAAATACTAAGTTTCAAAAGTTTTGACTTTGGTTAGGAGCCTGTCTGCGTTTAAGACCAATCTATTAGTCCTCAGTTCCAGCCATATCTAGAGTCCAAACCAATTGAAATCTTGAATGTCAAGATAGTAGCTAAAAAATCAAATAGAAAACAAGAAACTACTGTTGTTTGTCCTGCAACCCTGACTGATTATGAGCATATTGAATGTGTGAAGGAAGTTGATCCAAACTTGATCCTGAACCCTATGCAATTTTAATCATTTGAAAATTTTTCTAATGCTTTCTATAAGATGAATCAAAGTAGGATGCAAAAATTTGAAGGCAAAAGTCTTCAATCAGAAAGACACGTTGCTCAAGTTCAAAGGGAGAATAGGCTAGAAAAGGGAGATGATTCAGTTTTCTTGTTCAATCAACTACCTACTTATGTTGGTAATGATGAAGATAACATTTAGGAGTCAGACTTATTAGTTGATTTGGAACAGCCAGAGGATATTACAGAAGATGATACACTACTGTTTCGTAAAGGAAATAATGAGACATCTTGTTATTTCATTGGGGTCTCAGTTCAGTTTGAAGAGCAAAGGGACAATTTTGTCTCTAAATCTAGCACACTTGCTTCGCATGAAGACCCCGAGCATGAGGTTAAATTAGATCAAATTCTTTATGAAGATGAGACATTCAGTTTATTATCAGAGCTCCCATTGTACTGTAATGAAGAAGCTGACCTGAATGAGACCAAAGTAGTTTGCCTTAATGAGAAATCATGTCAACCAGCTGAAAATGATCAAACTGTCCAAGATAGCTTCATGATTGATTGTCAGGATCCTAATTGTTTGGTTTGTAGAGAGATTTCCACACTGCTAATTTCTTGTAGCAATCAAAAGCCCAAACTAGTTGGTGATGAGGATGATTAACAGTATGAAGTGAATCAGTTAGGCAAGGGGCAGATTTTAGAAGAATCCAGTGAAGACAGCCATGACACACGGGAACTAGAGGCTGATATGCAAACTGATGGATCATCAATGGAGGCTATCATGCAGGGTATGTGCTATGTGGTTGTTTCCAGTCCCAAACCTTCAAGAGGCTGCCCCATTAAAGATTTGGCCAATCAGGTGACCAACAGCTTTCAGAGTGTTTTTAGTAACCCTAAGAAAGAGATTGCAGTCAAGGAGTAGCAAATCAAAGGTATATCCAAATAGAATCAAGAGCTTTAAACCTTTGATTATATTCTACAGGTTGCAGTATGGCAGTTTATAAGGTGTGTTCTTATGTTTTGCTCCTTATTGCCAGTTTGTAAGCATGAGAAGCATCCTCAATTGGTTAGGTAGGGTAGTTATTTCACCGAATCGATGAATGGTTTTGTTTGACCACTCTCCAAGGTTGGTTAGAATAGGGTAGAGTAGTGTTTTCATTCAATAAGTGCTCAATACACATTTGCTTTCAGTTAGTTTTATTTCCCTAAGTGCTACTACACAAGTTCTTTTGGCCATCAGGTCCTGTTAGTTTGCATTCGATTTAGTTTGTTTTCAGTTTTCTATTGCTATTTGAACTATTGGAGAGCTGAATTGCAATGTTTTTTGACTTTGAGAAGGACAAAGTATGACCCAATGCCCAATGGATATTCAAGGCAACTGATCCAATGCTTAACATGCAAGCATATAGCAGAAGTCAGTAGAAATGTTACCATTTTTGTTACCACAACTCAAAACCGGCAAAGCTAATGTGACAAGTTCATTTTTAGAGTGAAGCTTAACATTTTTTTGTTATAAGTAATTTGCATAGTTATTGTGTTTCAGTGTTAGTTGTAGTTCAGTTGTGTTGTTCAAGAAAAGAAAGGATTTTAGATCATTCATTACATTACAAACATTCACATGAGAGATAAGTATTTCATTCACCACAATGATTATTCATTTACATGTTGAAATACATAAAAGGATAAGCAATGGTTTGAAAGAAAGAAATACATATCAAATGTCCCACACAAGCCATGGGTATAGATGAACAAATGCAACTATAAAGAAAATGCTATGCATATAATGATAAGAGGGAGAAGGTCATATCCATAATTACCTTGAAGGTCTTCAATCTTTGAAGTTGTCTTCTGTTCCTGCTTCTGATCTCGACATGAACCTACAAAAATTTGGGAAAAGTCCTGTTAGAGCTCTGGTTATGAGATCTCTATGTCCTATTAGAAGAGGCCTAACACTTTGCCTATAATGCACTAATCAAAGAATATCATTCACATGCAAGAGGATCTAAGAAAGAAACAATCATGGAACTTCATTTTTTTATTTTAATCTATTTATTTCATGTGCAGGTATAGATGAAAGTATGTTTCTATTTTGAAGGCAAATAAGCATGTGGTGAAAATGGGCTCCCACAAGGGTTGAACCTGACATGCTTAACCCTGGATCTCAAGGAGATGATTTAAGACATTTCAATCAAAAATTATGGAAGAGCTTAAAGATCATTTCCCTTCATTGATCACTAACACAAAGCAAGAGATGATAACCATGCAAGGGTAGTGGATGCAACATCCAAAGCAGCTCAATAAGGTACTCTCGGATAGTCATAATAAATTTGAATTCATAATCACATGCTTATAAAGTGGTCACTATATTGGGATAGCAAAGCCATAGAGTATCAATTTGATGATCAAGTGAAATAAAGCATGTGCATAGGTGAGACAGAGTCCATATCAAACATTTTTCCTTTTAAGGAGAGTACAAGTGTCAAATGCATAAGAACAACAATACATGACACATCAGTTACTTATTCTTTGATAATGTATTAGAAACGCATGAATAGTTGTAAAAGATCTATCATCAGTCACATTATCTCAGATCTGATTCAATTATCCAAATGAATTTATAGAAAGGATGAAAGTACAATATCCATCAGATCGAGCATGATGAGGTTTTAATGCCATGTACATCAAGAAATAGTAGCAGATCTATATATATGAGACCAACTGAAGAGAGCACCTCAATAAATGAAGTTCTTTTACATCTATAAATTATAAGAGAAGTCCAATGTATATGATAATATCAGAATACATTTGAAGACTACAACATCTATATGATGCTAATATAAGAAGTCTTTCAACAAATGTGTATCAATAGCTTTTATCTGGAGAGGACGACTAACATCATAGAGGCAACTATATCAGCACTTTGGTATAGCTATAGGAAGGTAGCTCATCAAATATTTGCCAAGTGTCATTAAAATACAAGTTGATTGTAGAAAGAATATGTAGCCTGCTTTTGAGACAACAAGTACATAAGAAGATGCATATATAGAACAATAAGAGCATCAACAGTAAGATGCAGCTAAGTGTGGCAGTGATCACTCATGCATAATGACAAGTAATGAAACTAGTGGGGTTTGGGTAGTCACAAAATTAATACACAATGATGGACATCTATCCAATAACAACCATAAATGCCCTCAAGTGTAAGTAGCATATAAGAGGGCATTCAGTCGGGCAATGAATGAAATAGTCATAATAGGCACATGCATCTGATGCCATCATCATCAATAGCTGGCAAAGGAAGGTTAATATGTATAATACTATTACAGATAAAACTAATCCAATAAGATGGAGATATAGATTCATAATGGTGCTTCAGAGATCAAATACAGAGAGGATGATAAGTTTGGAACCAATATTCCGTCAAATGTAATTTTGAAAGAAAACACTAGCTCAGAGAATATAAGATTTCAAGTTATGAATGTCCAGTGTGTGTTTTGAGCAGATCCTCGATGAGCATAACTCCTACAGAAGTAGTGATGAACCACAGCTAGGAAGTTTTCGTAGCCCGTGAAATGGTAACTAGACTAAGGAGACTTCAGATTTGCATAACAAAGATAAGGTTGTAAGCAAAGATGTAGACATAGAAAGGAGGAAATTTTGATCTTGTTTCTCAAAAATACAAAGGAGGCGCCATTAGACCCGTGGCCTAAAAGAAGTAAATCCATGTTTCAATCCATTTTCTTCATCATAAAATATCAAACCCTATTATTATAATCAAAGGTCGTGTACAGGTTTAAAATAAAATGAGTTCTTACCATTCAATATCACAAGGAGCTTGTTTTGTATACACCGAGGAGCTTTAGTTTTCAAAGATAATGAAGTTCTTGTTTGGTCCATTTAGGAGAAAATGGAAAATATGCAAATACAGTTGCGGCTTCATAGTACTGACAGGAAGAATACAAAAAAATGTATACACAACCATGGCCTTATAAGAGAAGTGAACATAGGAAAAACATAGAGTATAGTGTATAAAGTTCAAAAGATGAGGGTTTTGAACCAAGAAATGAGGTATATTTCCCAACGACCAACATAGGGATTGTTTTCTTTTGCATTATGTGAAAATAGATAGTGGAAAAAGCAAAGAAAAAGTATCGACTTGCTACAAAGGCCGCGGCCTCATAAGAAGAAATATAATGCACAAAGGCTTTGTCATGACAGTTAAAGCAAACATACAGATGCAAAGAAGTATGACAATTTATAGGGAAAAGCTCAAATATAGATCTCATGCATGAGAGAATAAAATGTATTGCATTTTCAAGCCATATTCGCTAGATATCAAGAAATGATATAAAACCACAATGTTCAGGAGGTAAAAACCTTACCTTTTTCTCTCTTCAGAGTGAAATTTAATGCAATGGGGGTCATGGGCATTGCCAGTTCTTGTTTCTGTATTGTTTCATGAGACTTCCAATCAACCAAAAGGTGGTGACTCATATAGACAAAGAACCAAACATAAATATGTCATAATCTTTGTTGTAATAGCCACGACTCAAAGGCTGGGATGCTTCAAAATGGAAGAACGATGCCATATTAGTATTTGAGAATAACTCACTGTGCATTTTTCTCTGACAATCTTTAGAAATCAACTGGAAGCAACACAAAATGGTGGATTTTTGAGCTTCAAACCCTTATCTCTAGTGGCAACCATGTGCAACAGAGCATTTTTGCTCAAAGATGAAGTGTGAAATGGTCTGAAAGAATAGGGCAACATGTTTTTTCTTTAGGGTTTTCTTTACCCTAGAATAGATAGGCATCACATTTAAAATCATTTTCTTGCCAAGTCAAAATGCCCTCAGGGTCATAAGATGTGAGCTGACCACATTTTGCCTAGGTATTAATGACTTAGAGAGGGGTCAAAAATCTTAATCCTTTTTCCAACATTTGGTACCTTTAAAAATTCATCTAAGCCCTTTTTCGAAAGATAGGACAGAGGTATACACCCTTAAAGTATGCAATATGACCCCCATGTGCCTTGGTGTATCATTTTAAGCCATTTGATGACAAACTAGAAGAAGCCTTTAAGGCTTAAATATTTTTTGCAAAAGTATCTAGGAGTTTTATTATGTTATGATTTTTTTTAGAAAAATCAAATATTGTAATGGAAAAATGGCAAAATTATAAGCCATATGGTTTTATTTTTCGCAAAAACAAATAGATCATGATATAGATTAAAACTGCCAAGTCTTGTAAAGTTTTGTTTTAAAGCAATCAATTATAAATTGCTTTTAAAACTTAACTATTTTTTAGGCAGTTAATAGGTTAATAAGACAAATAAGATATTCTTTTTGATTTGTTTTATTTAGAGGTAGATATGGACAAAATTTGAGATCTCATGGGTAGAAGAAAGCATAGTTTTGGTGGGGTCACATTGGAGAGCCTTTTGGACAAATTTGGTAGCTGTTTGGAGATAGTTGAGGAGCTTTATTTTTAGCTTTTTCTGTGAGCTCAAAAATGGACTTTTAGATCTATTTTTAGGAGCTTTTTTTCCATCTTTCAAGAGGAGATAGATTTGAGAGGATATATGGAAACAATTCATTTCTTTTCAGAAGTTCTAGTTCTAGTTAGAGTAGAGATTAGAGTGCAGAGATACCAAAGTCTTCTTCTCACATTGAGAGTGTTGTACTCATTTTCATTGTACTCATTATTCCTTTAGATATAGAGTAGCAACTTTCCTTCATTTTTTCCTCTTTTTTGCAGAAATGATTTGATATAATACTGTGATAAGCATTTATCCTCTATTTTTGTCTTGGTTTTGTGATAAGATATGCAGGTTTTTTGTTAATTCAGGTTGCATGCTGTGTTTAATCAAACCTTCATGCAAAACATTTATTAGTTGTGTAAAAAAAGAAATGTTGTGAAGATCAAAGTTTCGTGGTTCGCTGTGAGTAAGATCTGATTATGTATCACCTAGATTATATTTCAGTTATATATTTCAGCATATCCTTCTATCCCTTTTCCCCTGCAAGTCAACTAGATTAGGAAAATCATAAGGAGAACCAACTCACTCTAGATATTCCCTCTCGCTGTAGGTCACCCACAACCTGGGAGGGTTTCCATGTTTCAACAGGACAATCAAGCTTGACATGACTAGTGGTGCAATCCTAATTGACAACAACAGAATCATGGCGGTGCCCTCAACTTCTACATTTGAGGGATGGATGTTTCCTACATAGAGGAGAGATTACATAGAGATAAAAAGATACAATGGTCCCAAATCCTAAGCAACAACATTCATGAGGCCTTCATTGCATTCACTACTGACAAAACATTCAGGTGGACTTCTTATGTGGTATATGCCCTAAAAAGAACTGTTATATACCCAGGAGTATCAAGATTAGGAGAAATAGGGAATGGAGAGGATCAATACAAGGTGTATGAGAGCTATACTCAATTGGTGATCTCACAATCCCTATGTTAGATCGGGCACACAACTGAGAGGGGGGGTGAATCAATTGTGCAAAAACTTGCTTCTACTTCAAACACTTGATTCTTTTTTGATAGTTAACAGCATATCAATTAACCATTTATGAAAGCATAAACCATAAAACATAAACACTGGAGCAGAAACACATCAACACATTAGACACCAAGATTTTGACGTGGAAAACCTGGTGAAGGGAAAAACCATGGGGTGATTAACCCAAGAATTATTCTCTATTAGAAGAATAAGAAAAATGGATGGCAGATGCCAATCAGGGCTCACTACCTAAGCACACTGCTCACAAGGAAGCACACTGCTTACAAAGAGACACACTGTCTACAAAGTGATAAGAATCACAAACTTGAACTGGAGATTGACATCTTCATCATGTCTGGATCAGTTCCAATTAAGCCCAAAACTTTTGTTGTACTTTTCACATTTTACTTCACTACCACATACTCATCATACCAAGACACACTCAAACTGAATTCACAAACACTTATTTATACAAGACATCGACTTAGGAATAATCATCTAAGTCGGCAAACATCCATAATAACATTCGCAAGGCGTGTAAAACATCTGGTCAGCCTGTCATAGGAAGAACACCAACAACTGGTGGTCATAACACCAAATCCAACTCTAACTTCAATGTAGACTGCCAATACGAACTGTACATGATCCAATGATCATCATAACCTTTCTTGAATCAACAAGAACATCTGCACTTCATCAGCTTACCGGAATTCTTCTCTTTATCATCCAGAACTTCACGAACACAGTCTGTCGCCACTGTCACAATGTAAAAGGTACTTCTAGACCTCCAAATCATACACAAATCAAGATGACACATCACAAGGGCATCCCAAACACTTCTTCCAATCCACAAAATAGGATAATTCAATGTCGGATCTCACTGGACCTTTCTGTGAGCCTTTGTCACCTCTGAACACCTGCCAGAACCGGTTTCAGACAAAAAGCCATAACTTCTTCAGTTCTTTATGCTGACCTTTGAAATCTTAACTGGAGCATCTTAAGACTCACATCTGTAAACCCTTTAATCTGCATCCTCTGATCCTCAACCTATATTGTACGTTTGCCTTCTTCTCATCTTGTTCTTCACTGTTTTGAATGGAGACTGATTTCCTCAATAACAACAGCACACAACTCATCCAATCCTTCTTACCAATGCAATATGAGTATGTTGACATCAATGACAACACTGGTTAACCTCATACTTGCAACAATCTCCCCCTTTGTCATTGATGGCAACATATGATGTGAAAAACCATCAAGACAAGAATTTCTCCTTTTTGTCACAGCTCCCCCTATCAGCAACATGTCTTCTCTTCCTTTACTGCTCCCCCTTGATCATCAACCACTTGTTTTTCACATGTCTTCTCTCCCCCTTTGACATCAATGGCAAAGGGCTCATACTTGCAATTCCAACACATCAGAATCATACTAGCTGCTCCCCCTTAGTAGTAGCTCCACAACATCAATCCGGATCACAAGATATGTCTGTGATATCCACCAGACTGATGCACAACAGTGCATCCTAATGCATCATTGGAGGGGCCATGACCCATAGCTTTTCCCTAAGATACTCAAAGGAATCCTTGGGAAGAGGTTTAGTAAAGATATCTGCAATCTGATCCTTTGAAGGTACATACTCCAATCTGACTTCATCCTTGTTCACTTGCTCTCTCAAAAAATGAAACTTGATAGATATGTGCTTGGTTTTAGAATGCAACACTAGATTCTTAGAAATATTTATTGCACTTGAATTATCACAGAAAATTGTGATAGGCTCCTCATATTCTACTTTAATGTCTCTTAGCATTGGCTTCATCCATAAAATTTGAGTGCAACTGCCTGCTGTAGCAATGTATTCTGCTTCAATTGTAGACAAGGCTATTGCATCTTATTTCTTGCTTAGCCAAGAAACTAATCTCTTTCCCAAAAAGAATGCTCCACCACTGGTACTCTTCCGGTCATCCACATCACCTACCCAATCTGCATCTATGTAAGCATGAAGAGAGAAATCATGATCTCTAGGATACTACAAACCATACTCAATTGTTCCTTTTAGGTAACTAAATATTATTTTGATTGCCATAACATAAGATTCTCTAGGGTCAGCCTGAAATCTTGCCACAAGACCAACAACCTGCATTATATTTGGTCTAGTCTGAGTGAGATACAATAATCCTCCAATAATTGATCTATACTTGGTCTGATCTGTCTTAGGAGAGTCATCATCTTTGCTCAACTTACATCCGGTTGCCATAGGAGTGTTCATTGGCTTTAAATCTTCCATTCCAAATTTCCTCAACAATTCTTTCACATATTTGGTCTGAGTAATTTGCAAACCCAAGAAGAAATTCATTTCACCAATCATTGACATTTCAAACTCACTATTCATTTGATTTGCAAAGGTTTTACACAAATTATCTCTTCCTCCAAAAATGATATCATCAACAAATACTTCAACAATCAAGATGTTTTCATTATCTATTTGGAAATATAGATTACTGTCGGCAGTACCTTTGTTGAAACCAATTTGCACAAGATGCTTATCCAACCTTTCATACCATGCTCTTGGGGCTTGCTTCAATCCATACAGTGCTTTCTTCAACTTGCAGACCATATCATCATGATCAGACAATTGAAATCCATCTAGTTGTTCAATGTATACTTCTTCTTCCAAATCACCATTTAGGAAGGTAGACTTGACATCCATCTGATATACCTTGAAGTCTTTGAAGGCAGCATATGCAAGAAATAATCTGACTACTTCAATTCTTGCTATCGGAGCAAAGGTTTCTTCAAAATCAATTCCTTCTATTTGAGAGTAGCCTTTGCAGACCAATCTAGCTTTGTTTCTGATTACTTCACCAACCTCATTTAGTTTGTTCCGGAAGACCCATTTGGTTCCAATCACATTCTTGTTTCTAGGTCTGGGAACAAGATCCCAAGTGTGATTTTTTTCAATTTGCATCAACTCTTCCTCCATTGCTTTGGTCCAGTTTTCATCATTGCAAGCTTCATTTATTGTCTTAGGTTCAATCTTTGAAATCAGACAGTATTCATTTGAATTTTGAACAATTCTGCTCCTTGTTTGTACCCCTTTTCTTTTGTCACCTATGATCTAATCTTTAGAGTGATTTAAAGTTACATACCTTGGAACTTTGGGAGTCTCTTGCACTGCTATTTCTTGATCAAGTTCATTCAGACAAACCTCTTCTTCCTGATTTACTGGATCAGTCTTAATCTGACTTTCAGGAAGGGATTGAGTACCTTGAATTAGAACACCATCCTGATCATCTTCATCATATTCATAAAACCTTGAGGGCTTCTCAATTCCTTCATCAACCTTCACATTTGTACTTGCTATCAGCTTTTTCAGTCTCTTATTGTAACACCGGTATGCTTTGCTTTGAGTGGAGTAACCCAAGAAAATTCCTTCATCACTTCTAGCATCAAACTTTCCTATATCTTCATCTCTTTTGATGTAACACTTGCTACCAAATACTTTGAAATATCTCATAGTAGGAGTGACACCAAACCAAATTTCATAGGGAGTCTTACCGGTATTGCTTCTGATTTGAACTTGATTAAGAGTGTAGACTGCAATGCTGACAACTTCTCTCCAAAACATCTGAGGAACATTTGCTTCCATCATCATTGTCCTAGATGCTTCCTGAATGGTCTAGTTCTTTCACTCTACTACTCCATTCTGCTGTGGAGTCCTAGGAGCAGACAACTGTCTCTTAATACCATGCTTCTCACAAAAGTCTATGAATTCACCGAATGTGAATTCACCACCTCTATCAGACCTTAGACATTTCAGTTTCAATCCGGTTTGATTCTCTACCATAGCTTTGAAGATTTTGAACTTCTCAAAGGCTTCTGATTTCTCTTTTAGAAAGGTGACCCACATCATCAACAATCTTATTGTAGGATATCAAGAACGATAAGTACCTTTTACGCAGGTTAGGGCACACGAAGAAATCCAAATAGAGCTGTATGAAGAGTTGGCTTGATCTTTTGGGAGAAGTTGTTTGCAGAGCTCCTTTTCTTTCTTCTTCGCATGAGAGTGTACAAATGTGTAAGTGACAAATAAATGAGCTCTTTTATTCTAAGAAGCCCTAATTTGCACCCTGCAATAAATGTACAACCTAATTCATTCCAGTTTGCCTGGTTTTCTTTGTTCAAGGAGGAAGAAACTTATCTGAATCATTATGATGTCTTTGTGATCGATGTGAGTGATGAATCACAATGTCCACTTCTTCTCCTAATCATCTCATATATCTGCAAATCAGGCTATTTCAATTTGGATCCATACTGGGCCAACCTTGTGAGAAACCTGTTTTCCCAGAAGACTTGTTTAACCGGACCAATTCTGAAGGAATTAAACTTTTTAAATTTTCTTGCAGATCTCTCAAATCTTTACCTCACCTTCTTTACATGTTTCTCTAGAAGCCATTTGATCCGCAACTTCACATGTGCCAATTTTAGGCACCAATTGACTGGATGGGGGAACAAGTTTTTCTTTGGGTCTCCCCCTGAGCTAGAGCTCACCTTTTAATTTCTGGAAGGAATATCAGCACCAAAGTTTGGTGCGGATCCATCCTCTACATTCTCTATACTTTTCGTCACCCAAATCTTGTTCATCTCTCTTTTAACTTCATCCGCATTCATCTTTTGTTTACCCTTATATTGATTCTGATTATGATATACCAGACCTCTTTTGTCCTAATTCTTGCTTCTACAGAATCTTGCACTATGACCGGATCTATTGCAGATTTGGCAAACAACATTTCTTTGCATATTTGACTGATATCCTCTTGATCTACATTGATTAGCCATATGACCTACTCTATTGCATGCAAAGCATCTACCATTGAATGATTTTTTCATTTGCACATTTCTGCATTCATAAGATTTGTGACCATACCTTTTGCAGTTGAAACATTGTCCAGAGAAGGATGAATTAGTCTAACTCATTCTCTTTCTACACTGATTACCTTTATGACCAAAGTTATTGCAGTTGTGGCAGTATCCATTGAAGGATGGATATCTTTGAGCATTAGGCTATCTTACTGGAGGTCTTCTAGGCCTGTTCCTTGGATTTTCTGATCCAAAAATCTTCTGACCGGATCTAGAGCTTTCTCCTTTCTCATATCCCAAGCCACACTTGTCATCTACCTTCTTTTGACTTTCAAGAAGAACTTCAAGTTGAGCAGAACTTATCTTGAATTTCTCTTTATATTCATTTGCTGTTTGAAGATCTCTTTTGAGAGAGATAATTTGATCCTCAAGTTTTTCTTCATTATTTTTAGCATCTTCAAGATTAGATTCAAGATGTCTGATAATTCTATCCATCTAGTGGCAATCTTTTGATTTTTCCCTGAGAGATTGTCTTAGATTATTTTTAGTTTTTCTTTTCTCTTCAATTTCTTGGATAAACTTCATAACTCCTGATTCCATTTCATGTCTTACCATAATGATTTCTTTTGATAACTTTTCACATAAATTGGTTTTCTCCTTCAGCTCTTCATTAGCATCATTTGTTTCACCTTGTCTTGCCAATTGCTGAAGCAGCTCCTTTCTCTTTTTCATAGAGAGACTTAATTTGTCTTTTAGTTCTCTCATGAATTCATCAACCTATTTGAGTCTTTCCTTTAATTCATTGACTTCAGAGTTTGACTATTCAAGATCATCAAGGGTAGTCTTGAGTTGCTCCCTTAGACACCAAGATTTTGATGTGGAAAACCTGGTTAAGGGAAAAACCATGGGGTGATTAACCCAAGAATTATTCTCTGTTAGAAGAATAAGAAAAATGGATGGCACATGCCAATCAGGGCTCACTGCCCGAGCACACTACTCACAAGGAAGCACACTACTTACAAAGAGACACACTGTCTACAAAGTGATAAGAATCACAAACTTGAACTGGAGATTGACATCTTCATCATGTCTGGATCAGTTCCAATTAAGCCCAAAACTTTTGTTCTACTTTTTGCATTTTACTTCGCTACCACATACTCATCATACCAAGACACACTCAAACTAAATTCACAAACACTTATTTATACAAGACATTGACTTAGGAACAATCATCTAAGTTGGCAAACATCCATAATAACATTTGCAAGGCGTGTAAAACATCCGGTCGGCCTGTCACAGGAAGAACACCAACAACCTGTGGTCATAACACCAAATTTAACTCTAACTTCAATGCGGACTGCCAATACGAACTGTACATGATCCAATGATCATCATAACCTTTCCTGAATCAACAAGAACATCTACACTTCATCAGCTTACCAGAATTCTTCTCTTCATCATCTGGAACTTCACGAACACAGTCTGTCACCACTGTCACAATGTAAAAGGTACTTCTGAACCTCCAAATCATACACAAATCAAGATGACACATCACAAGGACATCCCAAACACTTCTTCCAATCTGTAGAATAGGATAATTCAATGCTGGATCTCACCGGACCTTTCTGTGACCCTCTGTCACCTCTGAACACCTGCCGGAACCGGTTTCACACAAACAGCCATAACTTCTTCAGTTCTTTATGCGGTCCTCTGAAACCTTAACTGGAGCATCTTAAGACTCATATCTACAAACCCTTTAATCTGCATCCTTTGATCCTCAACCTATACAGTACTTTTGCCTTCTTCTCATCATTGTTCATCACTATTCCAGATGGAGACTGATTTCCTCAATAATAATAGCACAGAACTCATCCAATCCTTCTTACCAATGCAATATGAGTATGTTGACATCAATGACAACACTGGTTAACCTCATACTTGCAACACCCTAGTCCACTACAAAAGGGTTAATGATGTCTTTACCATGCACATTACTCGGATCTTGTAGAATGATATGGCTAGGAGATTGTCCCCTAAAGAAGCTAGTAGAGGTGGTATATTCAATTCTAGAAATTTACATACCTCAAAGTCCAAGGCTTCACTGGCAGACCTTATAAGTTACCATGGTACCCTACAGATAAGGTAGTACTCTTAGAATTAACAAGGCAACTACTCACATATGCTAAGAGTTTGAACACTTGCACATGGCATCTATTAAATTCCCTATAATACTAGGTAGAGGAATGTTTGCCTGTGTTTCCCTTGGGGCAACTAAGAATTCAAATACAGAGCTCCAACTATTGAACCTGCACTACTATCACAAGAGAACACATTTTGATCCCTTTGGTGTAATGGAGATATATGTTAGTAAAAGGATGTTTCATAGAGAGCACCTTGAGGAATTCTAGGCTAATTGTCCAAATGATTATGAAGTTTTAAGGAGATGGTATTCTAGGATGTCCTTGGATTTCATTAAAAGATTTAATATCATAGAGGTCCCTAATCATGTGATAGAAGATAACAATGTGGTCCAAAGAGGACCTTGGGAAGCTCTATTCAATCATCCAATCCCTCTCCCCAATTGGGTAGAATCAAAAGAAAGCTCTTTGGATGCAATAATGAAGAACGCCATCAAATATAATAAGAGTTGGGTGAGAGCACAAATTGCAACTCTAACACAGGTAGGTGTAGCCCTTACCTATACTAAGAGACAATAGGAAAGAATTAGCAGTGATCAAGAGGATCAACCTATAGAGGAAGAAAGTGATGTAGGGAAGGCAACTGCTATAGGAAATATACCTAAAGAAGATGATGAAGAAGATATCCTTCTAACAAATAAGGGTAAAGGCAAGAAAGCCCCTCCCGAGATACAAAAGAAAGAAAATCCTTCAACCTCTAGAACAAGGGCTACCAAGAGGAAGGACATGCCTAGTGGGAAAGGAGAAACATCTAAAGCCAAGAAGCCCAAGACATTAACTCCTGCAGTTCCTCCTCCCACCACATCTGCTGCCACTCAACAAAACCTAGGTACAACTACCTCTTGCTCTACTGCAATTGATGGTTCATCAGTTATTCTTCCATCCACCATTGTAGCTACATCTTCTTCCTTGGCAGTAAGTACAAGTACACCCATCCTTCCTTCTCGACCTATCACTTCCTTAGCCATTTCCTCTATTTCCTCTTTACCTTTCATTTCCACTATTTCTATATCATCTATCTCTTCAACCTCCACTACCACACCTTTGTCCATCTCTTTTGCTTCCCACTCCTTTTCATCTTCTTCATCTTCTATACAATTCTCTCTACCTCCCATTTCCACCATCCTTACACCTTCCTTTTCTTTGCCATCACTCAACCTTTCTTCACCCATTTCCATCTCTTCCATGTTTTCTTCTCCTTCTGTTCAACCATCTTTGGGTTTTTCCTCTTTTGCCAATTTCTCTCAAGTGTATTTTCCACCCATTGCTACTAATTCTCTTGTTGTGGTGAATAGATCTCTATCTCACCCTATTATCTCCCCATTATGGATTCAACTTAAATGTCCTTACCTATTCCTCAATTACCTAGTATAGAGAAAGTATGTGCCAAATTGGAGTTTCAAGAGAAGGTGATTATCAAAGACATAATAGATGAACCTCTCATTGATCCTAATACAATTGAAGTAGTTGATATTGAAGATAGCCCAAGAAGGGAGACAACAACAGATTCACTTTTGGAAATTGCTCAGAAGGAACTCATTGAAAATCTACTATATAGAGAGAAAGCAAAACCTCCTCAGGATGATACAATAGATGGTGAACAGAGTGCAAATGAGGACAAAGGGGCAAAAGAGGGGTTAGAAACAAAAAACATTCACATGATGATTCTTTGAATAAATGAGATAGTCACATTGACTCTCCCAAACATACTTCTACAACCCCAGATTTGTGTCAACAGAGGCTAGGCAATAAACCTCCTATAGTAGAGGTAATGTCTTTGGACTTGGACAGCTTCTTAGATAGATTGGAAAAACTAAAGAAACAAAAGAAGGCCAAGGTCCAATCTATAATTTATAAAGATACCACAAGCTCTTGCATTTCTAAGGTGGTAGTTCCCCTAGAGCAAACCAATAAGGAAGAAATATGGCCAGAAGATTACACTGTCATAACTATCAATTTGGGGCCATCTTCCAAATTATAGGAAATTGAATAATTCAAGGGATCTGTGTCTAGTATTCTAGATAGATTGAAGAAACCTTAATTAACTAAACATCTTAGGCAACAAAACAAAGAATTAAGATCTTGAATAAAATATCTAATAAAATCAATGTTATCCGATGGCAAGCTAGAGACTCCACCTTCTCTCCTATCTAAAGAGGAACTAAAAAATTTTGACAGCATCAAGACCACTGCAGTTGCTACAGAGGAATGGTTTCACAAGGTATATGTAGAAAGATGTGATATAATTGATGTAGCATCATAATTACATAAGGATTTTTGTATCTTGAAATCTTAATAGAAAGAAGTTAATAATGACTGCACTAATTATGAAGATTATTACTCCCATATGTATCCTAGAGTTTGAGCTATGAGTAATCTCTCAGATGCTACCCTACTAGTAGAGAGTATTTTGACTCAAGATAGACTGGAAAAGCCGTAGCAATTGTTAGAGTTAATTGGATTGAGAAAAGAAGTCTTTGACAAAGCCATGAATTCTTTTGATCTAGCCAAAGCCCAAATTTTGGCAGTTATTTACAAAAAAAAAGATGTACTGAGAGCTTGTACAAATTTGGATCTTAACGATACTGCCCCGGTGAATGCTTAGGAATGCAAGGATAGGCTAAAGCATACCATCCATGGTGATTCACCTCTCAACATGATTAGAAGATTGGAGAGAATAAGTGACCTCACGGCTGCATTCAAAGAGTTCAAAAGAAATAAATGGTCTAGAGATGCAGTCTACTATAAATTTTCACAGGAGTTTGATTGGATTAAGTTTAGAATGGATTATATCAAAGATCTAGATCTAGCTGATATTAATCCAGTATTAGCAAATCTTACAATATACTTCAATATGAAATTGAAGAGAACAAAGTTAAATTGGATGATGAGGAGCAATAAAATATTCTAGTCAGCATTTGAAATCCCATCATTCCACTTCAACTCCAATTTTCAAGGGTCATGCGACTTTATTTTGACTATATTTTATCTTGTAAATTGGCTTTTTGTCATATATAGCCAAATGCGTGTTCATTTTGTCCACATTCAATGTATTTAGAGATTGTATTTGTCCTTTCCTATCAAGACAAAAGAAAACACAAAAATGTAACTAATTGCTATACCAAATTAAATGCTATGTAAATCTAGACCATTGGTGTTGAGTTAATCTCCACTATCCATGAAAAACTTGGTATGGTTCCTTATCTATAAAAGGGCTATCCTTTTCTCTCATTTCTAATAGACTTTTGATGGTGAATTGCTGAGACTCTGCTGAAGTGATCAATACAAACAGATTCTGTGGGATTGCTGGGAATTTGTCTATTGTGTTATCTCTTTTGCTTTCATGGTTCATATCAATCTGAAATTAGTTAAATGTGCTTTTGCAATGTTGGATGAATGTTGAAGATATTCGACGAATGCTTTGGTCCATACTATTAGTGTTTGTTGATTGTAAGTTGTTGTGTATAATTAGCTTGGGCCTTATTGCTGAATTTAGTTTGATTGCATTTTACAAATTAGACTGTGCCAAAATCTGGGTGTTTAATGAGTAAATGTGATTTGAAAATTATAAGTTTCCATTGAAGATTGCATCATGTCTTAATTGTTGCAAGTATGGGCCTAACCGGTATTGTCATTGATGTCAACATACTCCTGTTACATTAATGATAAGGTTGGATGAGTTGTGTGCTAAGGATATTGAGAAAATCAGTCTCAATCAGGAATAGTGAAGAATAGTGATGGCATAAGGTAAAAGTCCAAGAGAGGATGAGGATCAGAGGATGTGGATTAAGGGGTTTGTAGATATGTGTCTTAAGTTGTTCTAGTAGAGATTTCAGAGGTCCGCATGAATATTTGAAGAAGTATGGCAGTTCAAGTGGAACCGGTTCTGGCAAATGTTTAGTGATGATAGAGTGATATAGATAGGTCCGGTGAGATTCGGCAATGCATTCTCTAGTTCTGTGGATTTGAGGAAGTGTTTGGGAAGTCTGTGTGGTATGGAAAATCGATTGGTTCATGGTCTGAAGGTCCGGAAGTATCTATTCCTTTGTGACAGTAATGGCAGACTGTGTTCTTGAGGTTCCAGATGAAGGAAAGTAGAGTTTTAGTAAGTAGAGGAAGTGCGGATGTTCTTGGTGTTTTAGGAAAGCTTGTGGAGGTCTTTGGATCATGCTCAGTTCATGTTTATGGTCTGCATTAGAATTGGAGTCTCAAAAATGAAGAATAACTTCCGGATGATGATGTTCTTTCTGTGACTAGCCGATCGGATGAATTATACATCTTGCGGATGTTCTTGTGGATGTGTGCCGACTTAGATGTTTGTTCCTAAGTTGATGTCATGTATAAATAAGGGATTGCGAAGTCATTTCAAAGTATGAGATGTGGAGATGAGTGTGTGGTAGCAAGGAGAAGAGAGAAAGGCAGAGCAGAAGGTTTGGGCTTAAATTGAACTGACTCAAGCATGGTGAAGATGCTATTTTCTAGTTCAAGTATGTGATACTTATTCTTTTGTAGACAATGTGTCTCTTGTAGGTAGTGAGCCTCTTGTGAGCAGTGTGCTCGGGTAGTGAGCCCTAATTGGCATGTGCCATTTTGTTCTTTCTATTCTTCTAACATAGAATACAATCTTGGGTTAATCACCCCATGGTTTTTCCCTTAACCGGGTTTTCCACATCAAAATCTTGGTGTCTCTTGTGTTGATATGTTTTTGCTCTTGATTAATTTCATTAAGTTTCATGTTTTGATTTATTATTACTGCAAAGTGAATATAAGTGTTGAAAGTAAAGAAAGTTTTAGACAACTGATTCACCCCCCCTCTCAGTTGTCTTCTCTAAATCTAACAATTGGTATTAGAGCCAAGTTCCTCTAAAAGGAGCTTAACTGCTTGAGGAGATCCAAGATGTCGTCCTACAAGAAGGATAGTCTAAATTTTGATGGAACTAACTTTACTCTCTGGAAAGGTCACATGAAATGTCACTTGCAGTGTATGGGATTTGCATACTGGTCTATGGTTACAAAAGCTTATGTACCTCCACAGGGTGGTCCGACAACCTTAAATGAAATCACAGATGCTAAAAACAATCTGCGGTCCAAAGAGGCTCTTTTAAGCAATTTATCTGACTCAGAACTCTCAAATGTTATTGATCTACCAACTGCCTTTGAGATCTAGAATAAACTGGAACTTTTGCATGAAGGAGACCAGTTTGTTAAATGTGCAAGGTTACAGAGTCTAAAAGGAAAATTTGAAAAATTGAAGATGAGAGATGATGAAAATATTACCTCTTTTATGCCAAGAGTGAATGAGCTGGTTTGTGGAATTAGAAATGCAGGTGGAATCCTGAGTGAAGATAAGATCGTTGGCAAAGTCCTCAAATCCCTTCTTGATTCTTACAAAATCAAGGCTTTTGCAATTGAAGAATTCATAGCTCATACAACAGTCACAAGGGACCAATTGGTTGGTAAGTTGGCTGCTTTTAAAATGGCCGATTTTGGAGATGATCCTCCAAAGACTGAATCTGCATTCAAAGCCAGTGCCTCTATAAAGGGAAACAAAGGTTTGATCCAGGGGAAAATTCTTTAAGGAACCCATCATGGTATGAAAAAGCAAGAAAAAGACTTGGATGAAGAAGCTGAAACTGCTCATCTTGAAGCCCTTATTGCAAAGAGATTGCCAAGAGGATCCAATAAGTATGAATGAAGGAAAATTACCTTTCAAGTGTTTTAACTGCCATAAAATTGGTCATTTTGCCTCAAGATGTTCGGAAAGATTTTCAAGACCAAATCCTAATAGATCAAGGTTTCAAAAGAATTGTTACTATGTTCATGAAGAAGATGATAATGAAGGAGTAACAGATGATGAATCAGAGATAGGAAACAAATCTAGTAATGAATGGGTGTTTATTGCCATCAAAGAAGAGGAACCAATACCCTCTGTATCTGTCAATCTTAAAGTTGAAGAAAGAGCTCTGGCTGCCCAAGTTGAAACAAAGGATGATTGGGTCATTGAAAGTGGATGCTCTCACCATATGACTGGTGACAAGAATAAGTTCTTAAGTTTGGAAAAATATGAAGGAGGAATTGTAAAGTTTGGAGATAATTCTGCTGGCAGGATCAGAGGTAGAGGAACTATTTCTCTTGATGGAAAGAACAAAACCGGTAATGTACTATATGTTGAAGGATTAAAGCACAATCTTCTCAGTGTTGGACATCTGGTGGACAAAGGCTATGATTTCAGATTTAGAAATAGAAAATGCAAGATCTTTGAAAGCTTTGGAATAGAGATTGCATCCAGTACTCAAACTAAAGGTAATATCTTCCACTTGGTTGGTACTGGTAAAAGTTGCTTATTTGCTCAAATTGATCAGAGTTGGTTATGGCATTGGAGGATGTGTCATGTGAATTTTGATAATATCATCAAGATAAGCAATACTTAGGCTATAAGAGATCTTCCAAAATTAGTAAAACCTACTAATAGCTTGTGCAAAGAATGTCAGTTGGGCAAATTAAGTAGAGTAACTTTCAAAAGTAAGGAATTGTCCTCTATCAGACTGTTGGACTTAGTTCATACTGATCTTTGTGGTCCGGCAAGAGTTAGGAGTGTCCAAGGTGATAGATACTTCATGTTGCTAATTGATGACTACTCCCGGATGATGTGGGTAACTGTTCTAAAAGAAAAATCAGAAGCACTTGAGAAATTCAAAATATTCAAGGCCATGGTGGAGAATAAAACTGGATTAAAATTGAAATGTCTGAGGTCTGATAGAGGTGGAGAATTCACATCCGATGAGTTCATAGACTTCTAGGAGAAACATGGAATAAAGAGACAGTTGTCTGCCCCTAGAGCTCCACAACAGAATGGAGTAGTTGAGAGAAAGAACCAGACCATCCAGAAAGCATCCAGGACCATGATGATGAAAGCAAATGTTCCTTAGATCTATTGGAGAGAAGCTGTCAGCACTGCAGTCTACATTCTCAATAGAGTTCAAATTAGAAATAATACCGGTAAGACTCCTTATGAACTTTGGTTTGGCATTACTCCCACTATGAGATATTTCAGAGTTTTTGGTAGCAGATCTTACATTAAAAGGGATGAAGATCTAGGAAAGTTTGATGCTAGAAGTGATGAAGGAATATTCTTGGGTTACTCTACTCAAAGCAAAGCATACCGGTGTTACAACAAGAGACTAACAAATATAGTAGAAAGTGTAAATGTGAAGGTTGATGAAGAAATTGAAAGACCCTCAAGAATTCATGAGTATGATGAAGATGATCAGAATGGTGTTTAGATTCAAAGTGTCCAAGCCTCTTCTGAGAAACCAAGTCAAGTTGATCCGGTAAGTCAGGAAGAAGAGTTATGTCTCAATGAGACTGATCAAGAATTAGAGATGCAAGAAACTCCCAAAGTTCCAAGGTATGTTATTCTAAACCACTCTGAAGATCAGATCATAGGTGACAAAAGCAAAGGAGTGCAAACAAGGAGTAGAATTGCTCAAAATTCAGATGAATATTGTCTGATTTCAAAGACTAAACCCAAGACAATTAATGTAGCTTACAATGATGAAAATTGGTCAAAAGAAATGGAGGAAGAACTAATGCAAATTGAGAAAAATCATACTTGGGATCTTGTTCCTAGACCTAGAAGCAAGAATGTGATTGGAACCAAATGGGTCTTCCGGAACAAACTAAATGAAGCTAGCGAAGTAATCAGAAATAAAGCTAGATTGGTCTGCAAGGGTTACTCTCAGATTGAAGGAGTTGATTTTGAAGAGACTTTTGCTCTGGTGGCAAGAATTGAAGCAGCCAGATTATTTCTTACATTTGCTACCTTCAAGGATTTCAAGGTGTATCAGATGGATGTCAAATCTACCTTCCTAAATGGAAACTTGGAAGAAGAGGTGTACATTGAGCAACTAGATGGATTTCAATTGTCTAATCATGGTGACATGGTCTACAAATTGAAAAAGGCACTGTATGGACTGAAGCAAGCCCCAAGAGCCTAGTATGAAAGATTGGATAAACATCTCTTGAAGATTGGTTTCAACAAAGGTACTGCTGACAGTAATTTGTATTTCAAAATTGATCATGAAAATATCTTAATTATTGAAGTATTTGTTGATGATATCATTTTTGGAGGAAGAGATAGTTTGTATAAAACCTTTGCAAGTCAAATGAAAAGTGAGTTTCAGATGTCCATGCTTGGAGAAATGAATTTCTTTTTGGGTCTACAAATTACTCAAACAAAGCAAGGAATCTTCATTTCTTAGTCAAAATATGTGAAAAAATTGTTGAGGAAATTTGGGATGGAAGACTCAAAGCTAATGAACACTCCAATGGCAACTGGATGCAAGTTGAGCAAAGATGATGACTCTCCCAAGGTTGATGATCGGAGGACTATTGTATCTCACTCAAACTAGACCAGATATTATGCAGGCTATTGGTCTTGATTCCAAGCTGATCCTAGAGAATCTCATGTTATGGCAATCAAGAGGATTTTTAGATATCTAAAGGGGACAGTTGAGTATGGGTTGTGGTATCCTAGAGATCATGATTTCTCTCTTCATGCATACACAGATGCTGATTGGGTAGGAGATGTGGATGACCAGAAGAGTACCAGTGGTGGAGCATTTTTTTAGGGAAGAGATTGGTTTCTTGGTTAAGCAAGAAAAAAGAAGCAATATCTCTATCCACTGCAGAAGCAGAATATATTGCTGCAGCAGGAAGTTCTACTCAAGTCTTGTGGATGAAACAGATGTTAAGAGACATCAGAGTAGAGTATGAGGAGCCCATCACAATTTTCTGTGATAATTCAAGTGCAATAAACATATCTAAGAATCCGGTGCTGCATTCAAAGACCAAACATATGTCCATCAAGTTTCACTTTTTGAGAGAGCAAGTAAACAAGAATGAAGTTAGATTGGAGTTTGTACCTTCAAAGGATCAGATTGCAGACATCTTTACTAAACCTCTACCTAAGGACTCTTTCGAGTATCTCAGGGAGAAGCTAGGGGTTATTGCCCCTCTGGTGGTGAACTAAGGTTCACTGGTGTGCATCAGTCTGGTGGATTTCACAATCACATCTTGTGGTTCGGACTGATAATGGGGAGTTGCTACTTAGGGGGAGCAGTAGGCATGGTTTTTAATTGCAAGTATGTGCCCTTTGCCATTGATGTCAAAGGGGGAGAGAAGACATGTGAAAAAAGTGGTTTCTGATCAAAGGGGGAGCAATAAAGGAAGAGAAGACATGTGAATGGTTGTTTCTGTTAAGGGGAGTTGTGACAGTAAAGAGATTTTCTTGTCATGATGGTTAAAATAGTTTTTCACATCATATGTTGCCATCAATGACAAAGGGGGAGATTGTTGCACGTATGGGCCTAACTGGCATTGTCATTGATGTCAACATACTCCTATTACATTAATGATAAGGTTGGATGAGTTGTGTGTTGAGGATATTGAGAAAATTAGTCTCAATCAGGAACAGTGAACAACAGTGATGGTATAAGGTAAAAGTCCAAGACAGGATGAGGATCAGAGGATACGGATTAAACGGTTTGTAGATATGTGTCTTAATTTGTTCCAGTAGAGATTTCAGAGGTCCGCATGAATATTTGAAGAAGTTATGGCAGTTTAAGTGGAACTAGTTCTGGCAAATGTTCAGTGATGACAGAGTAATACAAATAGGTCTGGTGAGATCCAACAATGCATTCTCTAGTTCTACAGATTTGTGGAAGTGTTTGGGAAGTCTGTGTGGTGTGGCAAATCGATTGGTTCATGGTCTGAAGGTCCAAAAGTATCTATTCCTTTGTGACAGTAATGGCAGACTATGTTCTTGAGGTTCCAGATGAAGGAGAGAAGAGTTTCAGTAAGTAGAGGAAGTGCGGATGTTCTTGGTGTTTCAGGCAAGCTTGTCGAGGTCTTTGGATCGTGCTCAGTTCATGTTTATGGTCCGCATTAGAATTGGAGTCCCAGAAATGAAGAATAACTTCTGGATGATGATGTTCTTTCTGTGACTGGCCAACCGGATGAATTATACATCTTACGGATGTTCTTGTGGATGTGTGCCGACTTAGATGTTTGTTCCTAAGTTGATGTCATGTATAAATAAGGGATTGCGAAGTCATTTCAAAGTATGAGATGTGGAGATGAGTGTGTGGTAGCAAGGAGAAGAGTGAAAGGTAGAGCAGAAGGTTTGGGCTTAAATGGAACTGACTCAAGCATGGTGAAGATGCTATTTTCCAGTTCAAGTATGTGATACTTATTCTTTTGTAGACAGTGTGTCTCTTGTAGGCAGTGAACCTCTTGTGAGTAGTGTGCTCAGATAGTGAGCCCTAATTGGCATGTGCCATTTTATTCTTTCTATTCTTCTAATAGAGAATACAATCTTGGGTTAATCACCCCGTGGTTTTTCCCTTAATTGGGTTTTCCATGTCAAAATCTTGGTGTCTCTTGTGTTGATGTGTTTTTTCTCTTACTTAATTTCATTAAGTTTCATGTTTTGATTTATTATTACTGCAAAGTGAATATAAGTGTTGAAAGTAAAGAAAGTTTTAGACAACTGATTCACCCCCCTCTCAGTTGTCTGCTCTAAATCTAACATTAATAGCCCTGTGGTTTTTGTAACTTGGTAAAGTAAGAGGTGGTTTTACTGAAAGCATTTGTCTATTTGCAGCATTTCATCTAGTTGTGATTGTCACTTATGATTTCATATTCTCTCTCACCCTTTACCTTTTTGTATTTTATTCAACCAATATTTTTTATATTTAGGTTATAAGTAGCATTTACACTTTACAAATCTATTGAAGATATTAGAGGGTAGCTTGCACACTTTCCTATAATAGTTTATAAACCCTATCATCACATGTAAGTCCCCTTGTTGGTAAAACTGATACTTACCACTGAAGTTATTCCTGCAAGCTAAGACCTAGCTGTATAAACCTTCGAGCAGTCCTATCTATGATAGGTTACCTTTTTCAAGAGAGGTGAAGTACCTTGTATTTTATCTGCATTGTTGTGTGCTAAAAACACCATCAACATGTGGGTTTTAATGTTAATCTAATTATGGATTATGTTATTCAATTGACTATGTTAATTATTTACTTTAGAGTTCATATTAAAATATTACATGTTGTAATTTTTATTTTCTATTTATATCTATTTTAATATCTTCACATATTCTAAATTATCTTAACTCTGAATATTAACCATAGTAAATCCACTACAAAATAATAAAATAACTCTAGGGAAAAGTAGTGTTACATTTGGTATCAGAGCCGAAAACTGGGCTATTGAGTTGTTAAATTAGTTCTTATTTCTTTATCTCTTAACAAATAACATTAAGACCATAGGGATAAACACCCAAGATCATTTATTCCAACCTCCCATTAATTTGAAATTAGTTTAAGTCAAGCTCTAAAAGGTGATATCACTACATTTCTTCTTGTTAGATCTATCTTGTGATGTAGAGGGAAGATAAATTGTGCTAGGATGAAGGTTATTGTTAGGTAAATTAATTTTTGTCCTCTTCTTAAACTTTGATGTGTATGTCTTACAAAATTAAATGAGTTATGTTCAATTTTATGGTCCATCAACATGATTTATTGTTGCATATAAGTAACACCCATTTACACTCCATAGTAATGCAATAAGCAACTAGTGTGAGTAATAATCCATAAATTGATACACCCAATTGACACATGTTTTCAATCATTAAATTCAAAATCCTAACTCTGAATTTAGTTATACCAACATGTTTTAAGAACAAACTATTGAAATTCAATTAGTTATTATTTTGAATCTTCATCAAAGATTACACATACATAAAAGAAAGAATAATCTCTTGAAATGAATCCTTTTCATAGTTTCAAGAAGGAAATTTTCAATATCTTAAAAGTGACAACCTAATTGACTCATACAAAATATTTCCCTACCTTGATAAAAGATTTATTAGTAGTTCAAACGTTCCAATACAATCCAAAAATGATTAAGGGATAAAATTTCACTCACTATTTAATTGATTTTCCATAATTAGTAATGTTATGCATCATGTAAATCAGTTACCTCTCATTTAAGATTTATTGTTAGAGATATAGGTGTTTGAACAAAACAAAAGAAACATTGTCTTCATGTTTATCAATTCATGCACTATTCAACCAATCTGTTTGACTAGGTACTCATTTGACCAAGCTATTTTTAAGGGTCGCGTACTATTTGAAAGGATGTATTTCAATTTGGTAAAAAATATAAACTTTTAATAAAAAAAATATATATTTGAATCATTTTCTCCTTCAATTTAAATTTTTTGGGGCTACTTCTTTACCAAGTATTACATTAATGTTATTTGTTCTATTTCTTATGACTAGGTCTCCCCTTAATTCCTTTAATTCCACATGTTTGGATAGGGTATGTTCAACACTAAGGATATTTACTTTTAAAAAATTTAATAAATTTAGTATATAGGATAATAATTATGAAAGTTATGGTTTAGAAGACAATTAAAAAAATTTATAGAGGTTATACGAGAATTTGTATAGTGAATTGCTACTAGTGATAAAATATATAAATTAGTATTTGGATCATGTTAATGATCTACATGTTATACATGAGGTATTTTGGAGCTTTGTCAAGTTACGCAAGAAACTACATCCTTTGGCATTAGCTATGTATGCCTATCAAATAAGTCTAGACTTTATTACCAAAAGTAGATTTTATCGAGTAGCATCTTGTGTAATGTTCTAATTATAAGCAAATTTAGTGGATATACATTTTATATCATGAATTGGGTATCATATGTCTAAGAGAATATAACAACATTTAGAATTTTCCAGTGGGACATGTAAAATACGAAATGGATGTATCCATAATTCAAGTAATATAGTTGGTTTGGATTGAAGAGTTTTGCAATTAAGTTTGATTTCAAGCTACAAAGAGGTGTTTATTAATCATTCACTTATGTCTTTGTTAATATTGGTTGTGCTCACATGAATAAAGTATTATTAATTTATTAATAGTGTTTTGTGAACTACCCGCACTTACTACATTTAGAACTACATGGTTGGTAGATATTAGTGGCCATATTTGTTCCATTTTTTATTACTCCAATAATTCAAATTACCCCCTTTCCAGTATTATGGTTGTTTAGGGGTTTTGGCAATGTGGTTGGAATCATGCATGAATTGCACCTATGAATTATAATCTTCAAGTTGTTGTTGCAAGTATGTGCCTAATTAGTGTTGTCATTGATGTCAACATATCTGTGTTGTCATTGGTGTCAACTATATCCTTATCTTTTGATTTATTAGAAGCCTTGTACGTTGAGGACATTGAGAAAATTAGCCCCTCCAGAAGAATCAGAAAGGAAACAGTGAACCAAAGTGAAGATAGTGAGTTGCTTACTAAAGAACAATCCAGAAGATTGCTCTACATTTCTTTTAGATTGAAGGTCTTGGTCTATGGATTGAAAGTTATTTAGAGGCATGTTTGATAATGCTAAATCCTAAGTTTGAGCCTCTAGTATGAAGAATTGAGTGAGTTACATTCACTAGAGTAAAACCTGCTTTTTCTGATTATTCATTAGTGATAGGGAGAAAGTATTTTCCTCTGTATCCCTCCACATTGAAGTATTTTTCTCTATAGTTCTAGAGAGAAGTTTGGGATAATGATAAGTGCCTAAAACTACAATGGTTCATGATTTGGTGGTCCACAAGCCGTCTTTCCTTTTTGATAGTTGAAGATAGTGAAGTTCATGTACTCCGGTGTGAAGAATCTCATGGATAAAGTCGTTAGATTTTGTGCGGTTGCTCCTGGTGATTACAATGTGCTTGTGGATGCCTCATGATCATGTTCCTACCTTTACATTGGTCCACGTTAAGGATTAGAGATCATGTTTGAATATTATTCCTAGATAACGTAGCGTGTAACCTGTCTTAGCTAACTTGGTTAATTCCAATGATTACCGAGATCTATTGAAGATTATAGAAGCATGTTGTGGCATGGAAGATCATGTTTGAGTGCCAGCTAAGGAATGGCATGATCCAGATACATATTTACTACATTTCCTTAGCATAATTTGTATTAGGTCAAGACCTATTTTGTAAATGTTTGTAATGCCGACCTTGGAGATTGTTCCAACGGTTGATGAATGCAATGCCTGACCTTGATGTACATTCCAAGGTTGATGAATGATATATATACTTGTAAATTGGTCATGGAAAAGATGTCCTTGTGTGAAGATGTGAAGTTAAGTGAAGAAGTGTACAAGGTAGAGCAGAGCAGAGGAAGAGTATTGCGCTTTAATGGAACTAAATTCAAGGATGGAGTAGATGCTATTATCTCAGTTCAAAACCATTGGCAATGAGCCTTTTTCTGGGCAGTGAGCCCTATTGGTAGTGAGCCTCTAATTTTTAGTATTGTTATCTATGGTTTTTCCCTGAACAGGGTTTTCCATGTAAAATCTGGTGTCTCTTGTGTATGATCTTGCAATTGTGTTTATGTTTCTGATTATATGCTTTCATGATTTAATCATAACAAACAATGGACAAGTGTTTAACATTTTAAGGTGTAGAATTAGTTAAATATTTGAGACAACTGATTCACCCCCCTCTCAGTTGTCTGGTTCATTTCAACAATTGTATGGATAATATTTAATGTGATGACTCGATAGTTGAAAGATGTTATGAAATAACCTCTTTAGGCATTTATCTCTAGTCAAGTATTTTTATGATTGGTGAATCATCCATGATTTATATCCTTCATTGTGTCATATTTAAGCTTTCCCATCATTCACATTATAATTTTCTCAAAAGCTTCTATAGAGATTGTGGTCATCACTTTACATTCTTGATTTCATAGACATTATATTTTCACCTATCTCTCTATTGTATGCACTCTCGTAAGATGATGGTAACATCTTCATTTTTTCCTTAGAATGGGTATTAATTCCTTTATGACCTATCCTTTCTTAAATCCAATGAAGAGAATAGTCAACTTTAATATCAAGTTCATGTGATGTAATCCATAATTATAGCTACCATAAATTAAAGACTCCAATGGCATAGAAATATTAGTAACCTTTTTTTTTTTAATATTGAATTTTAAGATATTGTTTGGATTTGGATAGTTAATCAATAAACCTTGAATTAAGGTGTCCTAAATTATTCATAATTAGAGGGTTGTGAGATCAATCATGATGGAAGAGATAAATTGAATAAGAGGGTAATGCGGATTATCTTTTCTTTACTAGTTTTTTAATATATTGGTCAAACCAAGTTAGTGTTGATCTACTCATTGTCAAATCAAGTACACACATATTGGCTCTAAGTATTGATGTTACATGTGGTTTATGGGGGGGCCTATCTAATCCTAGTTGTTCCTAAAATACTTACATGTAGCTCGATAAGTAACTATATTGATTCATTTATGAGGAAATTTAGTGGTTAAGGTTAAGGACTAGTCTTCATGAAGAGTTCATGATGTTAGGTGTGTCATTCCTTTGCCCATGGTATAGTTATAATGTATTTAAATGTGTAGAATGAGTTATGACCCCACATGGTTCCAAACATACCCCAATATTGTTTCATTATAACTATTGTTTCTCTATTAAGATTGTGCTACAACAACTAACCCAAGGTACAATTTTATAAGTTCATTAGCTTGGTACTTATTTAGATAAGAGAATTATCCTATGCAACCTATTTTCATCCACCAATATAATAAGATATAGTGGGATTGTTGACTAGGGGTAAAAAATAATCATGTAGGTGTGAAGTGTCATTCCTTTATAGTAGCTCTTAATGATAGTATATTAATGGCATAGTCTAAAAAAAAATTGCCTTAGTTATAGTCAAGTATACTTCTAAGGTGCAAAAGTATTTTAGAGGAGATATTTTTGGAGTATTGTATAATAATTTCTATATGGTAAGGACATGCATTCAAAATATATTAGGGTGAACCATAATTAAAGGTTGGAAAAATATTTCTTTCTGGTTTTTATTTCTTGACCACTTGTGAAGGGTGTTTAGAATCATAACTTTGATTATTCACTTATGTAAATATAGTAGTTGGATTAATCATGAATTTTTGGAAAGATTTATTTATCCATCATGAATTCTCAACTAAGAGATGACCACTTTAATTTTATTAAGTTTAATTCTTGTTAAATCTATTTCTATTTGGCTCATACTCTCTTGTACACGAAAGTTGTCTTGGAAACATAGAGTTAATAATTTAGTCTTTCTAATAGTCAAAATTGTAAATACATTTTAATTTTCTTTTAGTTTTATGTCTATTACTTAGGACTTGGTGTTACTATACTTGTTGATAGCTAAAGAAAAAATTGATACCTAAATTTATTTAACATAAGTTACATTGTGGGGCCATAACCCACAAGTCCCAGGATCATTTTCACATCTTAAATTTTAGAAAGTATGGTGTTGTTTGGGTGAAATTAAACAATGATTTTATAAGATATGAGACCAAAATTATTATCTTAGCATTTTCCATGGGGACATGTGAAATTTTACAGGGGGAGAGACAACCTCTAATTTTTCTTTTGGTATGGAAGTTCAACAAGAAATATATCAGTATAAACCTATTATATAATAGTAATAGGTTGATTATTGTTTTTTCTTAAGACACTCTATTTGAATTCTTGTACCATCTTTATTTTATTATACTTTGTTATTGGACTTGATCAACCCAATAACCTTGTACATGTTTTATATAAGACTGAGACCTAGGTCAAGTATTATAAACACCTTGTTGACAATAAAAAATCAATTTACATTTGAATCCTTGTCAGATTTAGACTTGTCCCAAAACTTTATTTGAGTGACTAAATATTGATGTATTTGTTTCTATTAAATTGTATTTGGTATATGAAAAGAGGATATTCATGTAGTCTAGAATGAATGACTATCAACTTTGAATGTATTTTGAGTATATGGTACTCAAAGATAAGTGACTACATAGTATGGGATATGTATGTCATTCACTAAGTAAGTACTATGAGATCATATAATATACTTTTGTAAATTTTATGTAGAAATGACACATAAAATATTAAAATATTTGTATCAAAGTTAAGGTTACACATGAATGACCAAATTTAAAAGATTATTTGATAGGAGATTTAGTGTATACACTTGTATTATTTTCTCAAGTATAAATTCATGATCTATTTCATATAAAATTGTACTTATAGCTCTAATTATGTTATTGATTAAAAGTATTCCTATGGGATCTAAGAAATACAATTATAGATGAAGTTAAAATGAAATAGATTCATTGTGATATTGATCGTGTTACATCCACACTTACTTGACTAATTATTCTTTGGTGAATTATGTTGTAGATTTAACTTGAGCTACTGAGGACAATAGCTGATTTACAGGGGGAGAAATGTTATGGGACTTTTTCCCCAAAATGGAAAAGAAATCTATTTTATGATCAACCCTTTAAAATTATAAGAGGATATAGTTTATTTATCCCTTTATAATTAAAAGGCAGATGGAAAATAAAGGATATTGTGATCCTTTGGTTAAAATGGAGATAAATAAAGAATATTTATAAAAACCCCTTTTAAAAGGGAAGAATTATTATGTTTATTAACTAATTATTAATGACAATATTTGTTAAAGGGTGTGATGGTTTAGAAACCACCCCTTAAAAGGTTATATAAGGTATTCATGTGAGACTTGAAAAGGGCATGGAGATAACTCAAAAGGAAGAAGAAGGTATAGAACAAGGAGGAAAAGAAAAGAGCATTGTAGGAAATCATGAAGGAAAAGGATTAGTGATTTGGAAGGTAGTGAGTATTGGAGAAGGGGTACATAGTGTGTGTCCAACTTAGGGTATAGTGTACACTTGAGATTGTCCTAGCCAGAGCTTGTGTGCACTTGTGTTGAGCATGTTTTTGTTGAACATGGCTCTAGAGCACTTGTGTGTGTGTGTTTTCTAAAAAAGAGTTGAATGTTTGGTAAGCACATGGTTGGTTCTGAATAAGAACTAGGTTCCACTTGGAGTGCTCACTAGTTGAAAGGGGATTGAATATTTGATCCATTTTTTGGAGTGATATTGAAAGAACTTTCTAGAACACCAAAAGATATGTATATATTTCCACTGTTATATGAAATTATTTGTGATTGGGAGTTAATTGAGCACTAAACTTAATGCTAATAAAATATATTAGAATCATGATATTTGTCAGTTTTGATGTTAATCTATTTATGGATTGTGTTATTCAATTGACTAGGTTAATTATTTAATTTAAAGTTCTTAAATTACAATATTACATGTTGTAATTTTTATTTGCTATTTATATCTATTTTGATATCTTCACATATTCTAAATTATGTTAACTCTAAATATCAACCATAATAAATACGATGCAAAAAAATTAAAATAACTCTAGGGAAAAGTAGCATTACAAGTTCTATACATTTTGTCGCCATGTGTTATAGTTGTATGGTGTTATCGATGGAAACTTAACATTACCCATTTGTGAAAGGAAAAAAGAGCACAAGTAGAAAGAGATGCACAGGCACAATCGAACTAAGAGACCTCCTTGAATCACTCAATCAAAGAACTTTCCCAAAGAAAAATGATATGGCACTTTATGTTTAGTGGGGTTAAAATTGCCACTAGCAAGAGAACGTTGAGTGGAGTTGACTTCAATGCTTTTACAAATCCTCAAAAATGAGTATATATTGAAAGTATAATTTTGGCACAATACCAAGTTACATTATCAACACCACTATAAACTACACAAAAAAACATGCAATTTCAAAAAAATAATCGCCTCGATTTGAGGTTGTATGCAAAAGTTATGCAGCTTTGAAGTTCCCAAAATGAGAACTACGCAATGTCACCTATGAGAATCTGTAAATTCTAGAAAATCTATGCACCGAAATCAAAAACCATCTACACCAACATGAAGAGCATGAAAAATTAGCCCAAGTCAAAAAAAGTTTCTCTAAAAAAGTATTGAAATCGTGAGCACAATACCAATTTGCAGATTAAACCATTTGAATAGCAATACCTAAAACATAAATAATAGATTGATGTATTCAGGATATTTGAACATTACATTACAATAATTTTTTAAATCCTACAAGAACTACCTACGGGAATAACTTCCCATAAAAACCAACTTGCAAACCAACCTTACTATTATTCACTATTATCTAATTTATTTATTATAAACTATATACTAAACTATAAAAAATGATGTAATAATCCAACATTCCCCCTTTATTACATCAACCCAAACAAGGGAAGGAACACTGCAAGGGTTAAACATAGTAGCTCTACTAGAGACTTTGATGAAGCACCTTCACCAATTCTCCTTGCTCACCCAAGAAACACCAAACTAAATTTGTTAGCACATCTCCTAACTATCAAACCTACAAAATCCTCTATACCACATGAGGGAACATAATCCCACCCTCCATGCATGATTAGAGAACACAACTTTCCTCTAATATTCCACAACTCCACTAAGTGTGTCAATAATCCCTCCTTTAATGTTGCATCTGAGAGAACAACTCTCCTCCTTTGTGAGTCCACTTTCCATTGAAAGTGTCAATAATCCTTTGAGAGAACAACTCTCATATGAGATTCCACATCTCCTCTGAGTGTATCAAAATCCCTCCTTTTGGGAACACAACTCTCATCCTTAGAGAGTCCACTTTCCTCCAAAAGTGTCAATATCCCTCCTCCAATGCTATGGGAACCAAATCTCTCCTCCAATGTACAATACAAAATATACGAAAGTGAATACACAAACTACACCCACAACAATCACCAAGATTGCCAAGTCCCCCTTGTTCCATGAAGGGACATGGATTAATGGTGCTTCTTATACAAGGTATCATATCTAAGTGAGAAGCTAGCTCGAGATGAGAAAAACCTTCGACCTCCATTTTCTTCCAACCTCCAGTACAATATGCTTACAATTTATTCATCTTATGTTACATGTGAGCCTTTGAAAGCTCTATCAGGTGTAGCATAGATGGCCCCAAGAATACAAGCAATATTTGAAATATATATGGACATAATAACAAAATTGACAAGGTGTCGGCTTCAACCAAAAATGTATATTTTACAATTTAATTTTATCTAACACTTTATCAAAGATTCTTTATAACACCATATTTTCATTTACAAAACACATTAATCTTATCACTCCAAAGTATGCAAATTAAACTTTAACAAAGAAATCATTATCTCCATTTACAAAATATTACAAAAATACCAAAATTCCTTATATCTTATGAACACCATGCTTCAATAGGAAAATTAAATATCTTAAAATTGTTCTTCCTTCAGTTTTCCCCAAAAACAACTCTATGAACTCTTAAATCTTCCCAACATGAAGGGCTTAAACCCACAAGCACCTTTCCAAAACAATCTATGATTCCACAAACCAACCCTACTCTCTCAAAATAAAAACAGTAGTCTTTTCTTTATAGGAGTACGATATGCAAAAATTAGAAATTTCATACCTTCAAAAACTCTTAGAAAACATTTTAGAATAATGACCCCATTTTGGATAAATCACATAGAAGACTGAGTCATATACATAGTCGAGTGCTTATTTGGGATTGATAATTGAATTTTTAGAACTTCTCTTGTACTCCCTTCCTTTTCCTATCTCCTTATACTCTTTTACAAAATTAGGAATAGATAGAGTGGCATAAAACTTATGTGGTTAAGGATTCAATCTAGTGCTCTTTAGTGAAGCAAAAACTTTCAGTCCGACTATATTGCCTACATAAACTCCATGCAAAGAAATTCTAGTATAAGATAGTTTGCCCTGCAATAATCACATTATATGCTTGTTGTGATGACTCCATGAGACTGCGTGATAAATAAGGCACCCCATGACCAATGTAGAAGTAGGAGGGACTGGTGAAAATCCCCAAGCATGCACCGCTTGATATTCCCTACACACTAAACTGAATAATGAATACTGGATGAAGATAGCATTTAATATATTGTATGCATCCTTAATCACCTCTTATGTGCAACATTGGTGGTACTCTTTTCCACTATCTCATAGCATTGGATATGGCTTTCCTTCTAATATTTGAATAGCAGGTCGCGATACTCTCCTTTAATCTGATTCCTTTCCAATGTTAACAAAAGCAATACATCTCAAAATGTACATAGGATGAGGTGTATACTGGGTGGTAGAACTAGACATTTTTCACATATTACAATACTCTCAGAATATATTCACACCACTCTCCCATCACAACACTATCATAGACACAGAGATATTACGTGCTATTATACCATATTGAAATGGTGAGCACAATACCAATATGCATATTAAACCATTTGAACAACAATACCTAAAACATAAAATTATATATTGATGTCTTTAGGATATTTGAACATTACAGTTGCAATGAATTTTAAAGCCTTACATTCCCATGAACAAACTAGAAGAACTACCTACGAGAATAACTCCCCATAAAAACTAACTTACAAACTAACCTTTACTTATTATTATTACCTATTATCTAATTTAGTTATTATAAACTATATACTAAAATATATAAAATGATGTAATAATCCAACAAAAAAGAGCTCATGAGCCCAAGATATTAGCTTTTGAAGTTGAACTGCAAAATCAAAAACTTCAATGATGAGGGGGTAAAGTTTCAAGAAACCTCCTTCCACCAAATTTGCCAAAACTACCGCCAACTTTAGTGGTGCTGAAAAATTTAGAACTCTACCAGATAAATTAGCCTTTACTAAAAAAGAGAATCTCCAACTATATATAGTCACTTCTAAAATAGGTTAACTACCAGAATTACCTCCAAATGTGGTGAGGGTCTAAAAATAGGCCTGGCACAAAGGTCAAGGTGCTGATGTCAAGGGCCATGTAGGCCAAATAGAAAAGGAGGTTGTTTTTTGTTTTGAAAAAGATTTAAAGGCCAAAAAGGCCAAAGATGCAAAGAAGGCAGGTGGGGGGCTTTCACCACACCCCGAACATTTTCCAAAATGGATCCGCGAACCCTTGAATGCGGTCGCAACCTCTTTGTTGGGTGTGGGGCCTATATAAGGCACCTACAGCCTTGTATGGCTAGGTATGGGGGGCATGCACCCTGTGCAAGTACCTCTTGTACCTTAAATTTTTATATATATTTGATCTTATGAATAATTTATACAATGAAAATTTGTTTAAAAAACTACATTTTTTTAACAATGAAAATATATATTTTTCTTGATTTCACATAAAATAAATAAATTTTGAAAAAAATTCACCTTGTCCTTGAACTATGTGTAGGGGGCCAAATGGTTCCCTTGCAAAAAAAAATTCCTCTCTAGACAACTTTGTCCAAAATCTATGAATGAACAATTGATCTTGGGGTTTTCATGCCTTCTGAGCATGATGGTAGGGTTAGATTTGACCCAAACTACTCCAAAATGGTGGCTCCTTGTTGGATCTAGTAACAAACCTCCAACTTCAAACCCTCATAGATCACACTTCTAGTGTCCAACTAGGACAAAATGAAAGGAAAGTCTAACTATATTAGCTTCTCTAAACTCAATGGTGAGCTCAAACTATCTCCATGAATCTCTAAAAAAATATGCAACTAGCAAGTCAAAAAAGAGACCCCCTAGAAACTAGTGTTTTCTCCACACTTTTCTAATTATCTAGATCATCTAAGGATATAAGAGTAGAGCATACTCATGTGCTTAAAAAAAAATAGATCTACACTAAGATTTCTAAAAAGATTGCTGACCCACAACTCACAGTTGCTATGATACCATATAAGATTTAGCTGAAAAGCCACCCAAGAATGCAAATGAATGAAGCAAAGCAAATATAGAAATCGGATATGAGCCAAATAAATTGTATTGAACTCAAGAGAATGTAAAGCATACAATATAATGAGATGCTCATATGAGAGCGATGGGTGAGTATATATAGGATTTACCACCCAAGAGATGAAAAACACAACCAATATAGGATAAATGAAAAAGTCCCTAAGTAAACTTAACCTAGTGTGAAGAGAGCTAAAGCAAAGAACTAGATAGGAAAGAACTAGATTGCTAAAGAATCCTATTCACACTAACAAGTACTTCTCCCAATTGCATCAAATGTCTTTCTTCCCAATAGTCTCCTATTTTGGAAAACTTAGGGCTTCCTCATAAATCTATATTTTGTTCCCTTATTTTTAATAGTTTATTGAAGTGTGTCTTCTAGCACGTTATCACAAGATATCTCTCTTTCTCCTTCCTCCACTTCTATTTTTATGTTTTGAGGATTTTCTTCTTCTTCAAGTTCCATAATCTTCCTAGAGGCTCCACATTAATTTTGTAGTAGTTTTTCATCCTTATCCATGCATTCTATTAGTGTCCAGTTACCTTTCTCTCTTGGTCGTATACCCTGATGTTCTTTGTAAATGACTATTTTTGCTAGGAATCAAATTATTTTCTTCATCTTTTAGAGTGTGTTGTGGATTAGTTTAATATCATCATGGAATCAAAAGGTTTTTCAAAAATCATCTTGTACCATCATCCAACTCCTTATTTCCCCTCTCTTTTCTTGATGAATATACCAAGTCTTGGTGATAGATGATAGTGTCCAAGAGAAGAGTTGGATATATAATCTTTCATCATACTCTCTCTTGTTTGTCTATTATCTAGTGTAATTTTGAAATTGCATCTCATGTTCCATCTTACCACAATATTATTGAGTGAACTTGTAGTTTCCTTCTGGTAAGTACCTAGTTTTTATGAGAACCATAAATGCCTTCCAATTAAGATGTTGGGTTTGTGGGTGTACCAACATCCTTCCATGCCACATACTAAAGTATCTTGAAGTGATTCTAATCTCAAATCTTCTCTCTCAAATAATTTTTCCATATCTTCTATATATGTTAGTAAATTGCATACTCCAAAATAGTCTGGAAGCTTAATATGGGAAATGTCACATTAAATATGGTTCAATTACTTCTTAAAATTTTGTATGTTTCTTCTTTTCATAGTCTCCTTCCTCTTTAGTATTCTGCGATGGTTTTCCTTCATTAACAGTATCTTTATCAAGACTTTTTCCAATCCTTCTTAAACTATAGATTATCCTTGCACCTAGTATCTTCCTAGATCTAATCTTTGGGTCATCCCAAAGCCAATCTGCCATCAATCATCACTATCAATGCAATAACTACTACTGTCAAGTATGATTTCTCCTTCTGAGTTATGTTCATGCATGGTACCATTGACTGGTATTCTCGAAGAGTATAATGTTTTTGGTTCTTCATCTTCACTCTCTCCTTGTGCTATTTTATTTATGTATGTGTTACTTATATTAGTGTGTATGTGTATATGTATTATCTTTTCATCATCAAATAATGAGATTTCTTCTTTACATGAGTCAATAGTCCCATTTCAATTTACAAACTACTCTAAGTTTAATAATATGTTGAAGGTATCAAAGGATTCCTTCATCTCTATTATGCCAAAGTCTACTTTCTTTTTAATTCACATTAAATCAACTTCTACATTCCTCCAAGTTCCAACTAACTAATAGCAATACCATCTTCATGGGTGATGTTATAAGGAGTATCGTAAAGTCTTGGCTTACCAAATTATTCCCAAACTCTATTAGGTATTATGCTAACATCTACTTCAAGGTCAACCAACACATTACTAAAATATCTATTATTCACTTTAAGTTATACTGAATTGGTCTCTTCTTCCATTTGTGTGGGGTTTTTGCCACATTTCTAATTTGAGGCTTAGAATTTGGACTTCTTTTCTTATTCTAGTATTTTGAAAATTGTTTTAGTTTTTTCTAAAATATTTTTTTCTCCCATAAAGTTTGCTAGTTATTTGAAGAGATAAGCTTCCATTTCTAAAAAGCATTCTCTATGGTACTCTTCATTCATCTTTTCTTGTAAAATTATTCTTCTAGTATCTTTAGTTATCTGATCATGTTTGACTTTTGTTGAGAAGTATTCTCCTTTGACATATTCTTTTGTTTCTTCCTCTAGTTCATTTTCCTATATTCTTCCTTTTGTAGTGTTGATCCCTCCTCTTGTTACTATAGAAACTTTGTTCTTCCCCTTGTATTTTCCAATAGCTTGCTTCCTCAAATTTTCCTTCCTTACTAGATATTCTCTATCCAACTATTCTTCTTCTATTAAAAAGGATTGATCTTATGTATCTTCTTCATTCACCCTAGCTTTACCATATTTGTGAACTCCTTGATCATATTGTCTAGGTATTTTCCTTATGTCTTTTACTCCTTTTGTTGTGTAATCACCTAAAATTTCCTCACTTTTGGTCTATAGTGGACAATTTTTAAAATATTGTCATGCCCTAGTACAAGTGAACAAATCATGACTAGGGTCACCATAGAAATTACAATTCTTCTTCTTTTCCTCTTGGCATTCATTAGCATAGTTCCCCATTTGTCCACACATGTAATAGGTGGTATCATTTCTTCTTTGTTCATGACCTCTTACACTACTGCATCCTCCTCTATAATTATTGTGATATCATGTATTAGCATTTGAAGTATAGCTAATTGGAGGTTATTCAGTAGTGATTTGTGGAGTAAACTATACCATATGGATACTGTGTTAATTTTTCTATTGTAAATGAGGATCAAATGGAAGGATACGAGTATTGGATCGAGTCATGAGAGATTAACAATCACACACTCCTGCAATACCAAAACAAAGCAATATGCAAAGCAATAATGAGATGATGTATTAGCTCACATGAACAAGTACATATAGGCACAAGTCTCCTAAGAATAGACATGCCCGAAATAGGAAAGCAAGCTTGACAATACTAGTGGCCTAAAGATAGGCATGCAACTACTTAACTCAAGATAAGTCACCCTAGACACCTATTCTAAACATAGACGTGCTAATTAAAGCATCGAGACTCCTAATCTTGGTATGTGCCGAAATAGAAAAGTACAAAAGCCAAAAGACTAAAAATAGCCCTATCCTAAGTGAGATTAATATACACTAACACCCCCCTTTAAGCAAAGCTTAGGTCAGGAAATGAAGATGGGTCCCGACAACTAGGCCTAATCAAGTACCCATGTACAATGCAATATAATGCAATCTCTCATAAAGTAGTGAAAGGGAGAAAACCTCATAGGAAAAAAATCCCCCCCAAAAGAGAGAAAATAGAAAGTGGAGAAGCTAGAAAGCCCCCTAAGGATGATGCTTCTGATGAAGTGGATTGTACCCCAAGAAGAGCTAGCAAATGAATGAGATTTCTCTTAGTGTAGGGTTTGGTGAAGATGTTAGCAACCTACTTCAATGACTGGAAAAAGACTAAGTCAATGATCTTTGCATGCATAATCTCTCAAATGAAATGCATATGAATTTTGATGTGTTTGGTCTGCTAATGCTGGAGTAGATTCTTGCATATTTGAATGGTGCTCTGGTTATCACAATAGATGACTATGGGCTATTGAAATGCAATGCCAAACTTAGTGAGAATGCCCTGAAACCAAAGATCTTTAGTAGTTGCATTAACAGCTCCCCTATACTCTGCCTCTATGAATGATAAAGCAATAGCATTATGCTTTTTGATAGACCAACTAATAGGACTAGAACCAAGTGAGAAACTGTAACCAAAAGTGGACTTACGATTCTAAGTATCACTAGCCCAATCAAAATCTATGTATCCAACTAAGTTAACCTCAGTGCCATATGTGTAATGAATCCCAAAGCTGAGAGTCCCCTAAAGGTAGTGAAGGATCCTCTTAGCTACTTTCTAGTGTAGCTCATGAGGCTCCTGCATGAATCTTGAAACCATGCCAACTGTATATGAAATATCTATCCTGGCATGGGTCAAATAGATGAGACTACCAACTAGTTGTCAATATAAGGTAGCATTGACTAAGGATCTAGCACAATCAACCTCAAGCTTAGCTCTAGATAGAAAAGGAGTAGCGAATGGCTTATGGCTAGTCATGTGAAACTGAGAAAGAAGATCAAGAGTGTACTTCGGCTGTGGTAAAGTGATCCTTGAGTCTATCTATAAAATCTCAATGCTAAGGAAGTAATGTAGTAAGCCTAAGTCTATCATGTCAAACCTATCCTAAAGAGTTGTCTCCACTACTTCAATAGCTAATGTAGAGCTCCTAGTGATCAAAAGATCATCAACATAAAGTACCAATATTAGCAATGAATCATCCTATTGTAGAATATAAATGTTGGTATTTGAGTAGTACCTAGTAAAACCTGAAGAAAGGAGGAAGGAATCCATCTTGGCATACCAAGCCTGAGGGCTTGTTTAATGCCATAGAGAGATTTCCTAATTCTACATACTAAGGAGGAATCTTGAAGAAACCTTGGTGGATGTTCCATGTAGATCTCCTCCTCAAGGTCTCCATCAAGAAAAGCACTCTTCACATCCATCTGGTGCACTTCCCAACCATGTGCTACAAAAATAGCAAGTGTGAGTCATATGGAAATCATCTTGGCCATGGGTGCAAAGGTCTCTATGTAGTCACTATCAACAACTTGTGAAAACCCCTTAGCTACCAAACGTACCTTGTAACTTTATCAACTAACCCATCTATTGCATACTTCGTCTGATAGATCCATTTGCATCAAACCATCTTTCTTCCCTTAGGAAGAGGTGTCAAATCCCAAGTGTGATTTCTCATTAAGGAATCATATTCCTCATTCATAGCATCATCCCACTTAGGTATGCCTGAATCCTCTCTAAAGGTCTGTGGATTAGAGGTTGAGGTAAAGTAAGCATGTGGCCCACTTTGATAATCTAACTGTGTACATCTACCATCTACTAGATTTCCTACCCATGTCCTTGCACTGTGAAGTGTCTCCCTTGTCCAAAGGGGATCTGATGTGGGTGAATTGGGTGCCAAGAGTTCAACATCAAAAGCAATCCCATAAGAGGCCAAGGATGAAACCCCATTATGGTCCTCACTGTTAGGATTGGAAGAAGGAATCTCTATCTCAGGAATCAACTATGGATGGTCTAAGTCATCAAAAGATGTATCATCAAAGTCGAATGCGTCCATGAAAGAAGGAGGAATGTCAAGTGAAGAGTTAGTGAGGCTTTCCTGGAACTTAATACTCCTCTCAATGAATAGCTCATGTGTGGTTGGATGTAGGAGATGATAACCTTTCACACCTTCTGGATACCCTACAAAGATGCAAGGTTTGGACTGAGGTCCCATTGCCTTACGATTATAAGAAAGTATCCATGCCATAGCTAGGGATCCGAAGACCCTGAAGTGCTCAACTAAAGGTTTCTTTCCTTTCTAAGCTTCAAAGGGTGTGATACCCTTCAATACTTTGTGAGGAACTCTTTTTGAATGTAACATGCATAGTTGATTGCTTCTTCCTAGTACTATGGTGTAAGGTTCTTGGAGTGTATCATGGAATTTACCATCTCTTTCAAGGTTTTGTTCTTACATTCTACAACTCCATTCTGCTGAGGAGTATAAGAAATTGTATGCTGCAAGTTTATTCTGTCTACTATGCAAAACTTCTCAAACCTATTATTAACATACTCTCCTCAATTATATGTTCATAGATCCTTGATGACTTTCCCTAATTGTTTCTCGACAAGAGCCTTGAAATCTTGAAAGTGGTCAAAGACTTCAGACTTATGCTGAAGGAAGTAGACCCATGTGTACCTACAAAAGTCATCTATGAAGGTTAGTACATATCTAGCCTTGGTGAAGGATGGATGAGGAAAATTCCTAGATACATCATTGTGAACAAGCTCCAAGATCTGTGTCACTCTCCATAATTTGCCTTTGTCAAATCTTTCTCCAAGATACTTCCCAAGGGCACATCCCTCACAAAGACCCTTAGAGAATTGGACTCTAGGCAATCTTGTAACCATATCATGCTGTCTAAGGTTCTCAAAATAGTGGTAGTTAAGATGGCCAAACCACTCATGTCATAGTTTGTTAACCCCATCTGAATGAGTAAGTAATGCGATGGGAGAAACATCAAGGTAAAAATGTGAGAATATATATGACCTAGCTTGGTGATCATCCCCCTTTCCAATTATACTAAGTTGTTGTTGTGTAACCCTCTAATCTCAATTGAATTTGGTGTAAATTGTACTCTCATGCCCTTTCCTATGTGAGTGATTAGGTACATAGATAGGAGATTAGCTAAAAGTGAAGGTACACTAAGAATATTAGTTAATGTCCCCCCCTTAACTTCAGTAGACCCTGTCCCAACAACTATTGCTTGAGTGTCATCACCTAGGGTAATGGCAGACATGTTGCAGGGTTCTAAGGAAGTTAACTCAACCTGTGAAGAACCCATATGGTGCGAGGCACCAAATTCAATGATCTGTGAAGATGCTAAAGATGGAACTGTAACAAGAGACTTGCCCTTGAATTTCTCTTTATCTTTTGACTTAGAAGTTTCTAGGGTGGATGACAACTCTTTGAAAGATTTAGGTACATGTATGTTGTTCTTCTCTAGGAGATGGGTGAGTTGATCAACCTTCTTCTTCATACACTTGCGCTCATCATGCCCTATCTTCTTACAATAGGCACACTTTACTTTGTCCTTTTTAGGTTCCTCTTGTTTGGATGAAGTTTCTGTGTAACTTTTAGAGGTCTTAGGTTTTTGTTCTTTCTTTGTCTCCTAATCCTTCTAAGTGTTTTGATTCTTGAAGTCCATTGTTGTTTACCATTTCTGGCTACTAGGGCTTGAGGTTTTGAGGACTTCACAATGCCCATCTGGATTAACTTATCTTGCTCTCTAGTTAAGTCAGCAATAAAGTCATCTAGAGATGGCATTCTCCAAGTGGTCCAAGAGCTCTCTTGGTGGAATAGAATGTAGGCATGAATATAGAGTATTCAAGACCTAGTTTGGAGAGAATTGAAAGAACTAGTTGGTCATTTTTTTTATCAATTCCACATTCTTTTAACTGCAACTTGATAGATTTAAAATTCGTGAAAGATTCAAGCTAATGTGTTAAATGTTCTCAGACTCAAACTGATTAAGTCATTTTCTAGTTCATGAGCTCTCATCTCATCTATCTTCATAAAGAGCTTCTTGAGGGTGAGCCATACCTCCTTGGGTGTTGACAAAGATTCTACATGAAAGAGGAGCTCTGGAGGGATGCTGAGACATAGACAATTGAAGGCCTGATCACACTTGTTAGGCCATTTAACTTTAGTGTCGTCATCAGATGGTTCCATTTTAGTGCCCATTGTAGCCCTATATAACCCTTTGTTCTTTAACATGCATTGAATTTTAGATCTCCAAACATGATAAGTAAATGGGGTTAACAGAGAAATAGATTGATTAGACTCCATGTTGCAATCAATGTGTAAAAGAAGAGGACAACACAATCCAACAAGATGCCCTATGATTATTTTGAACACCCTAGCAATTTTACCACTTTATAAGTAGTGTGTGGGCAAAATTTACCTATTACACAATTTAAATGCACTTTGAGTTTAATTTGCCAAAACTTATTTTGACAAAATAAAATTTACAAGGGGTAGAACTTTTAATTTTGCAAAAGAAGCTTTTAACATCAAATTTAAATATAGATTTTCTTTAAAAAGCCCTAAATTTAAAAAAAACACAAATCTAGGCAAATGAGGCAGAAAATGTGCCCTAACTAGGTGAAAATATGCAAAATTAGGAAAAAAGCAAGTTGATTCACCTCTAATTTTCTATTTGCAAGGATGATTTGGCCACTTTCTAGGTGAATTTAGGGGTGTTGAGGTGATTTGAGCACTTAGGCCTCTTCTACAAAAAAAAAAAATGGCCCTCTTTTGATGCCTTTCCATGCTTCTACTCTGGAAATATAGAAATAAGGGTAGTTTCAAGTGAGCCCATGGCCTGTGCTAAGACCCACGTCCCTTGAAAATAGGGGCACAACCCTCTCTAATCTATAAAAGACCAGTAAAAACACCTTCTTCAAGAAAAAAATACCTTCAAGTTCAAAACGAATGCCTTTAGTTGCAGAAGAAATGCCTCAGAGCAAGATAAATGCCTCCAGAGCAGAAGAAATGCCTCTAGAGTAGAACAACATGCCTCTAGATGTAGAAATTAGGGATAAACCTCTATGTATAAGACCTACATGAGGGCATAGGCAAGATGCTTTTGATTGACGAGGATTTTGTGTGGGCTCTATTTGTCATAGCAAGAATCCAATGAACCAAAAAAGAGAAGCCTTCCAAATTAAACTTTGAAACTCACAAATTTGAATGCTATGCTGAAAATATTTAATAATACAACTTACTAGATTCGCAACCTTACCAAATGTGCTTTGATACCATGTTGGAAACAAGGATTGAATGGAAGGATATGAGTACCGGTGCGAGTCATGAGAGCTTAACAATCGAACACTCCTGCAATACCAAAACAAAGCAATATGCAAAGCAATAATGAGATGATGTATTAGCTCACATGAACAAGTACATATAGGAACAAGTCTCCTAATAATAGACATGTCAAAAATAGAAAATCAATCTTGAGAATAGTAGTCACCTAAACATAGGCATGCAACTACTTAACTCAAGATAAGTGACCCTAGACACCTATTCTAAACATAGACATGTTAATTAAAGCATTAAGACTCCTAATCCTAGCATGTGCCGAAATAGAAAAGCAGAAAATCCAAAAGACTAAAAATAGCCCTATCCTAAGTGAGCTTAATATACACTAACATTTTCTAGGTTGATTATTTATATCCATGGTCATATAAATCTCTTTTTGCTAACCCTTTATCTCTATCCATTCCTTTATGGACCAGGTGATTGTCTTCACAATCATGATTGTACCAAGGTTCATGTTCCTCATCTTTCCTTAGTTTGAACAATAGGGATGGACAGTCATGAGTCTCATGGTCATCCCATTCACTACAAATTCCATAGTAGATTCTTTTTAACTTCTTGAAGATGGGTTGTAAATCAACCTTGAGTTTAACAACTCTTTTTTCTCCTTTCATCACAGGTCATTGATTCTATAGGTTTCCTTCTTTCACATAGTAAGTGTACACCAAATCCTCTTCCTCTAGACTAGTTACACAATTGGGTTACTCTCACTTCTAGCCAATATATCTTGCTTGTTTTTTAGTTGTTCTAATTGTATTCTCACCCTTTCTAATTCCTTATTTTCTATCTCTTTATTTTTTTCTTCTTCAAGGCTATGCTTCTATTTTACATGTTAATTTTACTGCATTTGAGTGTGTTTTAAAATTTCTTCCATCTAACGTAGTTCTTACCTCTGATAGAAACCATTTACACAAACCATTATATCCTCTATTTCTCTATTAGAGGTTCCTCCATCTTCTTTACAAGTTCCTTAAATATGTGGTCAATTTCCTTAACTATTTCTCCTTTCTATAATATTTTTCTCATCTTGCTAACACATTCTAATGGAATCTTAAGAGATCCATTTGAAGTTTGAAAAAAATCCGTTCTTTACTTGAGACAATTCCTTATAATGTTTAGGATATTTCTTCACATACCATTTGAGGAGTTCATTCCTCAAGGTCCCTACAAAATTCTAGAGTCTATCCCAGTTACTTCTAGTTGCATTCCTTCTCCAGATTGATTCCAGCACAAAGATATGTTCATAGGATTCAGTAATATCCTTTCCAAAGATAGGAATTTTCATGTTTTAGTCGATATCTAGGGTTTGTTCTTTGACTTTGTTTTTAATTGGTGAATATGATTCTAATCTTTGTAGTGGACTTCACTCTCTTGTTCTTATTTCTTTATGTGGTTTCTCTTTCTCTAGTTTCTTGACATAGTTCCTCTATTTTACTAACTTCTTATTTCTCTCCTTATCTCTTGTCTACCCAATCTTAAAGAATTAAGTTCCTAAGATCTTTGGACAATCTCTTACAAATTGTTGTTTTTGGTTTTCTCTTGTCCTAGAGTTGAGCCTATATATATCCCTTCTAAAAGAACCCTTCTTATCTTATTTGGTATAGGGGATGACTCTTGGTCCAGGGGGTTCACCTCTTCAAACGACCATTTTAATTTGGGACACCTTTTGATTAGTTAATGACATTTTATTTGTTAATATAGGGTTTCTGATCCTTTATTAATCATATCAATTGTGCCAATGGTAAGGTTTTCAAACAAATCCTCAATTATTTTGCTACCACATTTTTTATTCTCTTGCAAGTTCTAATTTTTCTTTTGTCTTGATCCACACTTTTCCTTACTATTTTCTCTAGGTAATCTACACTGAAATCTAGAGGTTTTAGTTTTATAAAAGGGATTAATAGTTTCTCAAATCCTTCATTAATTTTAACTTTTAGGTTAGTCATATAAAGATCCAAATGAGGGTTTGGAGTCAAACTTATGAATGGCACAATGCCCCTACATCTACACCCTTCTTTTAATGACTCAATAGATACCACACAATCTTCAACCTATCTTACCAAACCTTGCAAATTTTTTGTTGTCCTATCAAAGTAGATATTGATTTTCTTGAATCTATCTTTGACTAGAGTTGTGTAGTCAACCCTTGTTCCTCTAATTGTGGAGTTATATTTATCTCAACAAAATTTTATGTTTAGTTGTGGCCCCTTTGGTGTGCTCATTTATGTTTAATTCTTCTATTAGTTGATTTCCTTCTTCTATAATAATTTTAGCAACAACATTCTTAGTGCATTGAAATTTCATCTCCTTTCAACCAACAACAAAGCCTCTAGTGTGCTTTACCTATTCCTTAGCAGTAGCCTCCATAGCATGCTCAAACATAGTTTCCTTTGCATTTTCCATTCTTATGTGGTATCTTTATGACCTCTCCTAGACCTATTTTAATTTCCTTTCTTCCATGTTCAACTCAATTGCCAAGTTAATCTCTTCAGGCTAAGCTATCTTTTTCTTTTGATGTATTTTCCATGGGTGTGTTTGGTTTGAGTTTCTATTAGTCCTTTTATGCCTCCCTTAATGCCTTAGTCTTCCTCTTTTTCTAAAAGTTGCATATCTTGAAAGATCCTTCCAGGATCCCCCGCTTTCCATTCATCATCCCCTAGGTGCCTAACCCTCTCTCACAAGGCTAGAACATAGGATCTTCTATCGCAGATATTGAAATTATGTCTCTTTTTTTATTATAATCTTTCTGTGTGTGATTCTTCTCTATTGCAAATGATATATATATATATATATATATATATATATATATATATATATATATATATATATATATATATATATATATATTGTAGTTTTTAGAACCCTCTTCTATCTCTTTCACCATGGTTCTAGCAATAGAACCAATATATTGGCAAGTATGGACACAGATCAAAGGATTTGTGCTTATATATATATATATATATATATATATATATATATATATATATATATATATATATATATATTGTAGTTTTTAGAACCCTCTTCTATCCCTTTCACCATGGTTCTAGCAATAGAACCAAGATATTGGCAAGTATGGATGCAGATCAAAGGATTTGTGCTTAGTTACTTGGGAAGTTGTATTTATAGCCCAATGTTAGAAATAAGAAGAGAGTAAAAGTGATTGTAGTGAGTTTCAAAAGGTTGTAGCAAGAACATATGCAATACATAAAAGAAAATAATTAATAGTCATAACTTTCACCATAACACATCATATGACAATCCCAATACTTTTTCATAACTTATATTCATATATAACAAGAGATTACATTTAGATGTGTTATTCCTTCTTACATTCATATCCCTATACATAGCTATATCCTATCTTTTCCATTGTATATTCTATTCCTACTGTCCCTTCGTTGTTTTCTTTCTCTATCTCTACTCTTCTTGTTTTGCTTCTTTTTTCTATTCTTTGTAGTACCTTTACTTATACCAAAGTATAACTTAAGGACATGTCTCTTTGTTTTTCTTGTATCTTTTGACTTCATTGTTGGTACATTCTCTCTACGATGGGCGATTTTTGTCCTAATTTTGACTTTATCTTGCTAATTGTCATAATAGGTTGTTATGACACCTTGGGCATGTTAGAGTGTAGGGTTGTGGTTGCTTAATGCAACTTTGTTAATGTGAAAATTTTGTTTGATTAGTTTTTAACCTTTAATAACTTTAGCATAAGCTTGGGGCATTATAGAAGCAACCTAAATTCTATTCTTCTTCTACATCATGCAAAGCCATCAATTTCAGAAGACTAGTAGTCTCAAAACTATTGCAAGAATCATGAGATTGTCATGGAAAAAACATGAGCACCATGGTGGTTTTGAAATTTGACACATCAATGTTTAAATCACTACAACAATTTTGCAACCCTTCTCTATTGAAGTGGTAGTTTTTCCAAAGTAGGTGAAATCAACAAATTCAAAGCAAGAGAAAATTACAAAAAAGTAAACTAAGGCATTGGGATTGGAAACATGCTAAGGGGTCCTAAAGGGCTGACCTAGGGATATGACAAGTTGGGGAATTGGCAACCAATCCATCTCTTTAATGCACTAAAAAAAGTAAAAATAAGGCATGGGAGTTCTACAACATTCTAAGGGATGCTAGACAGATATTTTTTTAGTGGTGAATATTCACCAATTGGCGAATATCATAGATCAGCCAAGTCAGAATTGGTGAATAAATCACATCCAATAGGGTGGTCAAATCACCCAGATTTTATGTATAATCAGTCGAATCCATATCCATTCGCCATCGATTTATTTTATGAGAATCAATGAAGTAAGATTTTTGCCATAACAAACTACGTGTTTCAAATGGGCTGACTAATATTTTTGCCTGGAATCTCATAAGCAAGTACTAAATCACCTATATATTTGCCAGTACTATTAAAACAACATTATGTATCAGGACACGTTTTGCTAACTCCATTAAATGGTTGGTGCGCATGAGGACCCATTTTTCCAACCCCATTTAATGGTCACTGTGCATGAGGACCAATTTCACCAATTAAAATTTACAAGTAGTTGATTATGGGGGGCCATTTTGCCAATTTTCATGACAGCTCCATGCTGATTGTAGGGAAATATTCGCCTTGGAAATTACAATGTATGTAGTCTGTCAAGGTTTTATTCACTGACACTTAAACGTATTCCTTATATAATCACACGGGATTCACCAAAATTTTTAATATACTATATAGAATTCCCACGGAATTCACCAAATATGGATTGATATAAATACAATCAAAACTTTGATTTCTTCTTACACATTTTGTTTAGTTTTGAACTTGTGAGCTCTCAATTCAGATTTCAGAAGTTGGGGTTGGAACCTTGAAGCTGATCGTAAGCAAAGTTACAAACTTACGACAAAGGCATTCCTGCATTAACTAATAGTAAGTCAGTGAAAACGTAAACTTAAAGGTGAGTAACAATTTCTTCATAGTATTAGTGTTATAAGACTTATTTATCTCTTGTTCATTTTTTATTAAATCTTAAAGAAGATATTTAGTAGGGAATGAGATCTATATTCTATGATTATGTCCTTAAACAAGAAGACATTTTTTTCTAGCTTTTATTCGAAGTGATAGCTAAAGATGTCGACCTACAAGTGTGAAAAGGGTAATACTCCTCGAGGTGGTGAAGGGACTAGGAGGCCATCAAAACACCGAAAACATGGAGTTAGTATATAGTCTTACTTTGGAACTGGCAATGTTTCTGATCCATCAAATCAAGATGGAGCTACATCATCAACTCTTGCACCAAATATTAATGAAGAAGCCATCTGCAATACCTCACCACCACCAGAAGGTGGGATTTCCATTGAGTCAATACCGCAATTCCAAGGGATACCCTAGTTAGCTAGAATGAGGATGGAAATACTGCAGAAGATATTCCAAGGAATACTTGATTAGCTAGAATGAGGATGACATATCTGCAGAAGATGTTCCAAGGGATACCCTTGTTAGCCAGAATGAGGATGGCAATACTACAAAAGATGTTCCAAGGGAAACCTTGGTTAGCCAGAATGAGGATGGCAATACCACAAAAGATGTTCCAAGTGATACCCCAGTTAGCTAGATTGTGATAATTAACTTGGATGAAAAAGAAAATCCTAGTGTTGTAGATGTTGTTGGCAAGAAGAAAAGAAAAGGCAAATCAAAATATTCAAAACTAGGGTGCAAGTGGGAAATGTCAAGGAATTTTCATCTTGATTGGGTGTCAAAGTACCCATTCATTGAACCAGTGGAGAAAGAAAACAAAGATGAACAACCAACATAATGCAAGGTTATGATTTGTAGTTGGAAATGTAAAAGAGACAAGAAATTGTAGCTAAATCTTGACACTATAGAAAAGCATATAGGTAAAGTTTATGAAAAACAAATCATATACGGAAAGGAAACATCAGTAGTAAGATGGAAATCAAAGGAAGAATGTCTTCATGTGAAGTATGCCATAGAATATTATGAGCATAAGAAAAGAATGACGAAGCTTGTTGCAAGTGGAGGTACAATCAAGGCTCAATTTTGAGAAGCAATGGAAGGAGGACAACTGGCAAAAATTGTTCATATGAGTGTTGTTTTTCATATTTTGTCCAGAAGGCATCCTATGATAGACTACCCAGAGTATAGTAATTTATTATCTTTCTTGAGTGTTCCTCACTATCCTAGCACACATTGGTTAATAAATGCTGGATGGGAATGGGCAAAATGTCTTGCTACGTTGGAAAAGCAAGATTTAAAGGAGAATGTAAAAGAGTAAAACTTCATTGCATTATCTTTAGATGAAGTTAATGTAGTAGATAATACTTCTTGGGTTTGTGTGCATGTGTATACTTTAAAATAACATGTTCTCCAAGCTCATCTACTCTGTGTTCATAAAATGAAGGACGATTCAACATCGCAAAATCTATTTGAACTAGTTAAGAAGTCTTTGAATGAAATTACAGGTATGGATGACTTGACAATTACCAAAAGGTTGGTGTGTGTAGGATCTGATGGAGTTGTAGTAATGCAAGGTCATAGGACCAGTCTTTGCACAAAATTACAAACTACTTGTGCACCATACATGCTTTCCATTCAATACATGGCCCACAGAAAGAATTTAGCATTTAAAATTGTAAGCAAGTTTCCTACAATATCAAAAGTTGAAAATCTAGTTTGCGAGCTCCACACATACTTCTACACAAGCCCCAAACATTTTATAGAATTTCAAAATTTTGCTGAGGGAATAATAGAAGGAAACAAGATTCTAAAGGATGTTGATACCAGATGGATCTCCTTGCATGGACCAGTGCAATGAGTTCTTTTAGATTATCCATCCTTGATTGGAATAATGTACAAGCATTGTAACACAATAGACAAAGCTCTTGACCTCTTACATAGGTTAAGTGATATAGAGACACTCTTAACTTTAGCTAGTCTTCTCCCCATGCTTGATGAAATGAACAATCTTGTGAAGAACGCCCAAGATAGAACTATGTATATCTTTGAGTATACCAAACTATGTAGAATGACATGCATGGCCCTCGATAATCTATATCAAGATCTAACTTCTCAAAGGCCAAATTGTTTTAGGTGGCAGATAATTACAAATTTGAATCATCCTAAAAATTATTTATAGTTTAATGCAAGTGGGGAGTTATGTGACTTTGTACGTGGGTTTGAGATACCAATGCACCATTGTAAGATGGTCAAGTGTTCTATCAGAGAAGTACCTATTAGAAAGGAAGATTTTGATGGCATTGTTGAATCTGTTAGTAATAGTTTTAAGGAAATTGCAAGCAATTTTTTAATAGAGATTTATAATTGATTCCCTCGAGAAGAAATACTTGATGCCATGTCTATTGTGTATCCTCAATTTTGGGTTCAAGACCACCGAGATAGCCCAAGGTTTTTTCATCAAAAAGTAACTACCTTGACCGCATACTTTTCAAAAAGTGCATAATGCAATGGACAGACAATAGAAGGAATTATAGATGGAAATAAGCTTAGAGGACAATGTAGTCAGTTTGCAAGAAGTATGATAGACCAATTTAATGCCACTGAGAATCCCTTCGAAGTGGGATTAATAACAAAGGCTTGGAAAAACTTGGGTTAGAGTGAAATATTGCATGATTCGATATCAGAATATTTCAAACTTGCTAATTTATGTCAAACAATGATATTGGGTTTGGTGGAAGATGAGAGAGTTTTTAGTGCATTGGGGTTTTTGAAATCAAAGATAAGAAACAAACTAGACAAGAATTTGGAAAATTTCTTGAGGGTGTTAGGAAGTACGTATAATGTCAAAAATTTTCCTTATGAAAGGGCACTTACAATTTGGATGTCCATATGCGAAAGAAGAGGGTTGTACAACACTTCAAGTTCAAATGTTGGTGGTGGTGGGACACATGATAGTGACACAATGATTGATGAATTTGACTTTCAGACGCAGAATCAAGATGACTCTTTTTCTTTATCTGAATGTCAGTTTGAGATCCCTAACTCAATTGGGAAATGAAGTGAATTAGCAGTTTTTAGGTATTTATACTACATTTCATGAATCATATTCCAAAACTGTAGTTGATAATATTTTATATTAATTCCTTGAAATTGTGAATCAAATTGAATACACTAACATATTATTAATTATTTCATATTTTAATTGTGTCATAATGATAAGTTTTACATGTACTCACCGATTCATCATTCAACTCAATGCTTAATGTTTCCTTGCTAAAGTTGATTTGTGCATAAAACATAAAAAATTTGTAGTACAGTAGAATTTTGGTTTTTGATTTTATTGTGATTATGCATCATTTTTCACAGTTTATGAATTATTTTGATCAATGCCTTATCCGCAAATCCTAAATGTTTATAAATGTTGTTTAGTTTTTGTTTTATGATTGGCTGTAAGACATGGGTTTTAAATCATAAACTCAATACCAGATCTAACCAGTGCTTATCTGGGGGCATGGAGTCACATTGACATATATGTGTGAATGACTTACATAAACTAAACTTAAAATAAGATTTCAAGGGGGTAATCAGTATCTACCTTACAGATACCTCCCAAAATAGAGTATCTTGTTAACTCTACTTACATATATCCTTACTGCAATACATTCTTCCCCATACTAAACCCATAACATTTAATCTATCCCTTGAATAGAAGTAAAAGATTAAGCATGCAATATAGAAAACCTATATTCTAGAATCTCACATAACCCTTAGTCATTAGATTCAAAAGAAGAACAAATACAACCATGGAGACAGTTAAAAGAATACACGCAAGAAGCATTTCTCATTTGTAATCAACATGAAACTAATAAAACTTAATGCAAAAATACATTCAACACATAACTCATAGACTTACAAGACAAGAGATGAGACAACCTAGTAGAACTTGTATTTTATTTACTCTCCAAGAGTTTCCCAAATCTTTAACAACAATAAAAAATGAGTAACACAGTTCTTTTATAGACTAAGAACATGTACTCAACATTAATTACAATGTCACTTCAGAGAATGTTTGATACAATGCACCACCCTCTTTGGCATTGAGATCATTTAACACAATAGAGAGAACAGAAAAGGTAGATAGACTTGGAGAATGTGCAGCCGCTTGAAGGAGATCTACCTCATTAATGCAGGGGAGGTGGTGGTTGGCCTTTCCTTTCAATCATACAAGTCCATACTTTTCTGTCCATTCCTTGTATGTCTTTTCAGATGACCACTGGAATGAGATTATCTCTACAATTCTACCATTATGACTGATGTATCGGGCATCCAACAAAATCTTCACTTCCTTACAAAATATTTCAAAATTTATCTCAACTATATGTAGCTTGTCAAGTGCTAAACTCAACATCTTCATAGTTGGATCACCATCAGTACAACAAGTAGGAATTAGCTGGTAGGCATTTTCTTTTATTTCTATTTTCCACTTGTCTAAGTCTTTAGTTTTCCCATCACCTTCCAAAATATTTGGTAGCCACTTTGTATGCATTTTTTATATAGCTTGCTTCTTATCTACCAAAACTTTATCCAATCTTAATTAAAAGTTGCCTACATCCTTACAATGATTCAACATGTATGCTCTAGTACCATTTTTAGCTCAGGAGGTGCCTGTACATCAAACCTTGAGCACCTGAGGAGATCCTTGACTTCTATAGTTCTTGACAACCATCTTGTTTTCACAAATAAAATCCTCTCCTTATCTAATTCATGCTTTTCATAAGCAATCCTTAGTTGTGAATAAGACCTCAAGGTCTCATCTATCCTTGCCAAGAGTTTGGTCATGTTGTTATGTATCAAATTTGTGACCATGTCCTTTACTGTACTCTTTTTCTCCTCCAATTTCTTCACCTCTTCCTTCAGCCCTCTGATTTTAGTCAATAGAGGCTCTATATCAATTGGGAAGGACTCTGCTATTGGAATCACTGGTGGGGAAGCTGAAGTGCTATCCCCTAATGATAATTATTGCTTCAGCTTGTTTATCTCTGCAACTACCTAGGCATAATTGAGTTGTAGCTCATTGTGATCTTTCTGCAATTTGTTGGTGACTGCTTCTACAAATTGTGCAGTATGGACATTCAAGCTTGCAGCTTGAGGGGCAGGGGTGTCAGATACCCTCTTTATGATTGCATCTCCTACCAATTCCCCCAATTCAACCCTAGGCTTGTTATTATTTGGGGCTAGAGCCCATATAGCCAATGTTTCAAACCTAGGATTGAAGGCTACACCAGAGAGAGCCTTATCTATCTGTTCCCCTATTATATCAGAGTCTTCTCTAGTAATTATGTAAAATGCAATTGCATCTGACAAGGTCCAATGAGGAAGTAAGATGTTACTTTTTACAACCAATGTCCTCCCCTCCTTTGGAGTCTTTGCACTAATGGATTGATTGACTTCTTTTAAGACCCTTTATGTTATGGCCTCATATTCAGTAGGGTCTGCTCCACTCTTAGCATCTTTAATCCTTTTCTGAAACCCTTCACTTCTTACTTTTAATATATAACTCCTAAATTTAGCAGTATTTATAAATTCATCATCCTCTAAAAATTTATTGCAAGCCATTACTCTAACATCTTCAATGTCTATAGTTTGGCTTCTCATTGTTCTGATTTCCTTGTTTTCAAGGGATGAATAGGGTCTTACTCCATCAGGTAAATTCACCTGATGGGTAGCTTCTTGTACATGATCCCCTACCTCCCCTTCTAAATCTACCACTTCAAGTTCTTCAGGGATTTCGAAATTAATATTTTTTTCTTTCTTGGTAGGAGAGGGGTCAATTGACTCCCTCTTGACTACATATCCTCTGCTAGAGCTACTAGGTTGATATGTTGGTCTTTCTTCTCCTACAATAGTAGTAGCAATTAATTGCTCTACATTTTCTAGCATCTTCTCAATTCTTTGAATGAGGTCTTGCACTTTTGAGATGGCACCCTAATATGTTGTATTTATATTTTTTCTCATTCTCTCACCTGCCATTATGGTGTCCCACTTGATTCTCAAGTGATGGACCTCATCCATTGTAAAGTATTTCTTGACAGGGTCCTCATTTAGGTCAACCTAATGAGTATACTTGGCCTTCCTTTGTTGACCCTTACCTTGTTGATGAAGCCTTCTGGGTCAAAAATCCTTGGATGCTCCAAATACATTCCAAAACACTACATTACTAAATAGAGGGAAGAGGGAAAGAATGAGCCCTTCTTATGATGCCTCAGGTGCTTCTTGTCTGAATCATTCAATTGTCTAATGATTTCTAAGAATGCCACTCTTTTAGGCACATATTTAGGCAAGATATGGGGTGGGGTATGACATCTATAGACCATGATACAAGTAGTGTGCTCATGAAAAAACTAGTCAACCCAATTGTGGTCAATCCCCAAATGAGGGGACCTGTCTAAAGGCCTTAGGAAATCCAGTACATCTGGGTGCAGCCTCTCACCCTCTAGCTCCAGGAAACCAAGTATCCTTCTCATAAAATACTCTTCAAAAATTACATAATCTGTGGTAGTGCAATGCATATCCAGCATACATGTCCATACATGCACTAGAAACACATTTCCCTAAGCATCTATCATTTTGACATGCAAGTTATGGTGCCATGTCCCAGATAAAGCAAATAGAAGCATGTGACATATCATGGAGTACCATGTGAATTCAACATGGACATTTGACTTAGATTATTCTTAATTTATGTCATCTATTTGTGCATCTTGTTAGCAATGTAAGTGGCATAATCATATGGCTCTTTGGGATCCTGACTTTGAATGTCATATGCCATCATCATTAGAGCAATGGGCAAAAACTATGATAAGTCTGGACAAAGTAATCCATGAACATGCTGCAATGAAAAGGCTCTTGTTCACTGGCCAAAATCTTCAATAATTTGCCATCTACACCCTTCGCCCTATGCTTGGCTAGGTTGTACTCCCTATAAACATGTTTGATAGTTTGATATTTCTTCTTCAAAGTAGGTAGGTCAATTGTCTTCTTAGCCATAGGGTCCAAGTTGAATATAGAGGCAATGTATCCTTTGGTGAGTTTAATCATTTTTGTGTCATTTCCTGCTATGACCGTCCTTGTAGCAAGATCATATCTCATTGCTATTGCCCTACCTAGGTTAGGGTTAGGGAAAACATTGGAGAAAATAAGCTTCACCAGATCAAATTTCTAGGCATGACAGACAGGGCCTTATAATCCATTCTTCTATTGCAATGTTTAGATAGGATCCAACTAGGAACAGGCAAAATAACATCTCTACAGTTGTAGCAATAATCAAGAAACTTATCATCAAGCCCACCTAGACCATGAAGATTCAAAGCCCTTCTAGCAGAACCTGGAAGCTAGATCATAAGATCCTCATCTAAGTCATGCTTAAAAGTGGACGGATGGCTAGCTTGACTCATTTTTTTAGACTTATTGTAGCAAGCTAGGGTTTTCATTTATAGGCAATTATCTACCTCCTTAATCAAGTAGTCAACTTAAAAATATGCTTGGCACGAGAAGATAGAATGAACTTACTGGTTTGAAACTTGCAGAGTCTCAAATTTTTTCTCTTCACTCGCTTGAGAATTCTCCGTGCACCTAAAATTTTTATGTGCTTGAAGAATCTAATGTGCAAAGCCCTAACTTTTCTTCATTTTTAAGCTTTGCAACATATCTTCTACTACATTAAAGGAGGTAACCTCAGGAGTCAACTATTACCTTTCATTCATGCCACGGGGTGCCTTCAACATTAACCATAAAAGTTTAAACTTGTACCATTGATTTGAATTCATTCCTACAAGATCCATAGCCACCATTCACTCGTGAGATTTGAAAATCTTGATCATCATGTTTGAAAAGTCTTTGACCAATCAGGATGAGCCACATAGGATGTACATTCATTAGTGACCACATGACCTCTTGTCCTTGCCTAGATGTGTGGCACCACCCCGCGACATCGCAGCTGATAGTGGACCACCACTTTACCTACCTTGTGTGGGCGTGATAAAACCTCCATGCGTCTCTCTTTTATTTGCCTCTAAACTCCTTTGTAAAATAGGGCCATGTGTCACCATCTCACAACCGCATGGTGAAGAATCCTTCCTGCAAGATACCCTTGCGATGAAGCGCAACCGTTAGATCAAGACTTTCCCTCATACCACTTTTATAAAGATTAGTTGGCAAGCACAAGATTCCTAATGTAATGGGATGTAAGCATATATTCTTATGACAGGTGTCATCATGTCACTGTCGCATAGTGGGGTGGTGACATCATTGATGATGCACTATGATGCTACACTTTTCACTTTATTACACTTTATAACTTATGGGAAACTTAGGATATAGATTTAATTTTTCACGAGCCACAGAAGGTAAAACCTAGAACATGGGGCTAGTCACCTAATGGATATAAAGGCTTAAAGTTGTAACTTAAGGGACTAGAAACCTACTACAAGTGGTCAATAGAGAATCAAAAATAAAGTGCATGAGCTTAGTAACCTAGGTTCAATGGATTTCTTCAAAGGGCAAAGACTTGTAATTTTTCAAACCTAAAACCTAAACCAAAGTTTTTATTCAATTGATAAAATAAGGGAAAATGGGGAAAATACGTGAAGAATAGACTTAAAACACTAAACTTCGTAGGTGCCACCACAGTGATTCATCTCTCAACTCAATGGCAATGCTTAATAACATATTAACAATAGTAGCATATACAACAATGAACATCAACAATCGTTGAATGTGTATCTAGCAGTTGAAGCTAGAGTTTTTATTGAATTGATAAAATAAATAATACAAATAATTAAACATCGACACATTACTAAATTTGAGTTTTCTATTGATTTTCAAATGAAGGAATACATAGAGGCAATGTAAAATCTTGCTCAAAGAGTGTTAGAAGCAGTCTGGACAACTGACAGGGGGGTGAATCAGTTGTCCCTATACCTTAACTTTTAGAAACTTCTTTACAACTAGATTAATGATGATTAAATTAAAGAATTAATCAACACATTAGAAGAAATAATATGAACACACAACACCAGAATTTTCATGTGGAAAACTTGGTTAAGGGAAAAACCATGGTAGCGGTTAGCACACAAAAATGCGTACCCTGTTAAAATTACTTAAGAAAATAGAAGGCACATGCCTTCAAGCACACTACCCAGAGCTCACTGCTCAAGAAAATGCTCACTACCTATAGGAAATTGTGATTAACACAAAGATAATGAACTGAGAAATAACATCTATGTTCATGCATGAATCAATCCCTTTGAAGGATCAAAAACTTCTCTTATCTTTAAATTCTTCTTCATTGACTCTTCACTCTATTCTTGCTTCATTCCTCTTCTGCTTTGTTATGCTTTTGATCCTTTCTTTTGATTTAACTTATTTTTCAAGGATATTTTTTGATATCTCCTCAACAAGTATTTATACACTTTATCAACCTTGGAATAATCAACAAGGTCGGCTAACCTAAATGCGGATCTTCACACTATTGGCTAAAACATAACTGGGCTTTGAATCTTCCTCTATTAGTGCACCACGCTTCATAACATGCTCTTTAGATCATCTGCAACATGCTAGGACCATTTGATTGGCCAAGAATAGGGAAGAACAACAACCTCAAGGTAGAAATCTTCAACAATAGGCTCAACCGTAGACCTTCAACATAGTAGCCACACAATCCAAAGACCTCCACAAGCAAATTGAATTCATCAATCACATCCACTCTATACCAAATTGCTAGAATCATTTGTATCTTCCTTCAGAACCTCAAGAACACTATCTGCCATGAGTATCAAACTAGAAAGATTGCTTGTGAACCTTCAAACCACAAACCACTCAAGTTGAGGGAACACACCAACATCTCAGACATGCCTCTAGATCTGCAAATCATAGAGTGGTAATACTAAACCAATCTAGACCAACTTCTTGTCACACTATCTCATACTACAAAATCTAGTTCTACTCAGATGGCCATAACTTCTTCAAATCTTCATGTGGATTTCTCAAATCTTAACTGGAGAAACCTCTGACAATCCTCTACATAGCCATATGGTCCACATGTATTGATTTTCATTAATTTTTTCAATATCCTCAATAATCTGGTCATCTATATAGATAACAATATAGGATACAGTTGACACCAATGACAACAAGGATATGTTGACATCAGTGACAACACCACTTTAGGCACTTATTTGCAACAATCTCCCCATTTTTCATTGATGGCAACATATGATGTGAAAAACTGCATTCAACCATCAAGACAGAAACTTCTCCCCCTTTCCTTTCTAACTTCTGCAATTTCTTCCTTTACTGCTCGCCCTTACATGAACAACCAATTTTTCACATGATTTCTCTCCCCCTTTGACATCAATGGAAAAGGGCACATACTTGCTATCTTTTCTCCCTTTTGCTTCAGATTGATCCCAAAATTTGCATATTGATTACTTCCCCTTCTAGTAGTACCTCCTTAACATCAATCTAGATCACTGGATATGAATGTGAATTCCACCAGACTGATGCACCTTAGTGCATCTTAGTTATGATTAGGAGGGGTAATAACCCCTAACTTTTCTCTAAGATACTCAAAAGTGTCTTTGGGAAGGGGCTGAGAGAAGATATCTACAATTTGATCTTTGGAAGACACAAACTCCAACTTGACTTCATTGTCATTGACTTTCTCTGTTAAGAAATAAAACTTGATAGATATATGCTTTGTCTTTGAGTGGAATACCGAATTCTTTGAAATGCTTATAGCAGTCAAATTATAACAAAAAATTGTGACTGGCTCCTCAAACACAACTCTAATGTCCTTCAACATTTTCTTCATCCATAAAACTTGAGAATAATTATTTGCTACTGCTATATATCCTACCTCTGCAGTAGATAGAGATATTGCCTCTTATTTTTTGCTCATCCAAGATACCAATCTTATTCCCAAGAAGAATGCACCACCACTAGTACTTTTCTATCATCAACATCTCCTATCCAGTCAGCATCTGTATATGCATGAAGAGTGAAGTCATTGTCCTTTGGATACAACAATCCATAATCAATTGTTCCCTTGATATATCTAAAAATTCTTTTGACTACCACAACATGGGATTCTTTTGGATCAGCTAGAAATATGGAAACAAGTCCAACTGCATTCATGATGTCAGGTCCAGTATGAGTCAGATAAAGCAATCCTCCAATCATTGATCTGTACCTTTTCTAATTTGCCTTAGGAGAGTCATCATCTTTGCTTAACTTACATCTGGTTACCATAGGAGTACCTACTGGCTTTGAATCTTCCATTCTAAACTTCTTCAACAATTCTTTCACATACTTGGACCGAGATATGAAGATACCTTTATCTGTTTGAACAATTTGCAAACCTAGGAAGAAGTTCATCTCACCAAACATTGAGATCTCAAACTCACTTTTCATTTGATCAGCAAATGCTTTACACATGCATTCATTTCCACCAAAAATGATATCATCAACAAAGACCTCAACAATTAGAATATCCTCATGATTTATCTTGAAGTATAGATTACTGTCAGTAGTACCTTTGCTAAATATTAGCTTAAGCAGATGCTTATCTAATCTAGCATACCAAGCTCTTGGAGCTTGCTTGAGTCCATACAAGGCTTTTCTTAGTCTACAAACCAAGTCTCTCTGATCAAACAACTGGAATCCTTTTGGTTGTTCAATGTAAACTTCTTCCTCCAAATATCCATTTAGAAAAGATGATTTGACATCCATTTGATAGACTTTAAAATATTTGAAGGTAGCTAAAGTAAGAAATAATCTGACTGCCTCTATACTTGCCACCGGAGCAAAAGTTTCTTCAAAATCAATTCCTTCAACTTGAGAATAACCTTTACATATCAACCTTGCCTTGTTTCTTACAACCTCACCATATTCATTTAGTTTATTCCGGAAGACCTATTGAGTTCCAATCACATTTTTGTCCTCAGGTCTAGGAACAAGATCCCAAGTGTGATTCTTTTTAATTTGCATCAATTCTTCTTCCATTGTCTTCACCCAATTTTCATCATTGCAAGCTTCATTTACTGATTTAGGTTCAATATTTGAAATCAAACAAATCTCTTCTTGATCTAGCAATTCTTCTCCTAGTTCGAACACCTCTACTTTTATCTCCTATGATTTGATCTTTAGGATGATTCATTCTTACATACCTAGGAGTTTTGGGAATTGTTTGAACTTTTGCTTCTTGAACTTGTTCCTCATCTTCTACACTAATCTCAAGTTATTGGAGTTATCAGATCAATCTAAATCTAGGTCTAGATTCAAACTTGTCTTCCTTGATTTTTACTTTCATCTTGATCATCTAAATCATATATGTAGTACCTGGAGTGTCCTTCTTTGCTTTCATCAACTTTAACATTAGCACTTTCAACAATCTTTTTCAATCTTTTGTTGAAGCAACGGTAAGACTTACTTTGAGTTGAGTATCCCAAAAATATTCCTTCATCACTTCTTGCCTCAAACTTTCTTAAATCCTCATATCTTTTGATATAACATTTACTACCAAAAACTCTGAAGTATCTCACAGTAGGAGGATGACCAAACCATAGTTCACAAGGAGTCTTACTAGAATTTCCTTTGATCTGCATCTGGTTAAGAGTGTAGACAGTAGTACTCACAGCTTCCCTCCAATAAACTTGAGGAATATTTGTTTCCATCATCATGGTCCTGGTAGCTTCTTTAATGGTCTAGTTCTTCCTTTCCATGATTCCATTTTGCTGAGGAGTCCTAGGAGCTGATAACTATCTTTTTATTCCATGCTTTTGACAGAAAGCATCAAACTCACCGAAAGTGAATTCTCCACCTCTGTCAGATCTCAGACACTTCAATTTCCCACCAATCTCATTCTCAACCATCATCTTGAACACCTTAAACTTATTAAGAGCTTCTAATTTTTCTTTTAGGAAAGTTACCCACATCATCTAGGAGTAATCATCAATCAGTAACATGAAATATCTGTCTCCTTGCACACTCCTAAATCTAGGAGGACCACAGAGATCAGTTCCAATCTCTCACTTGAACCTTGTTCCTTACTTTTGAATGAATTTTTGTTCTATTTACCCAATTGACATTCTCTACATATGCTATCCAGTTTCACAAGTCTTGGAAGGTCTCTTATAGCTTGAGTGGAACTTATTTTGACAATGTTATCAAAATTCACATGGCACATCCTCCTATGCCATAACCAACTTTGATCTATTTGAGCAATCAAACAACTTTTGCCTAAACTTCTTAAATGAAAGATGTTACCTTTAGTTTGAGTACTAGATGCCATTTTAGTTCCAGAGCTTTCCAAGATTCTACATTTTCCATCCTTGAACCAAAGATCATAACCCTTGTCAACCAATTGTCCAACACTGAGAAGATTGTGTTTCAGTCCTTCCACATACAGAACATCATTGGTGTTATCCTTACCATCAAAAGAGATGGATCCTCTGCCATGAATTCTACCAGCTGAGTTGTCTCCAAATTTTACAAATCCTCCTTCATAATTTTCAAAAATCACAAACTTACTCTTGTCACCAGTCATATGATGAGAGCATCCACTATCAATCACCCATTCATCCTTTTCAACAACTTGAGCAGCCAAGGCACTTTTCACATTTGCACAACTAGCAAATTTAGTAGATATTGGATCTTCTTCTTTAATAGCAATAAACACCCAATCATTTTCACCGTGATCAGATTCATCATCTGTGACTCCTTCTTCTCCAGCTTCTTGGACATAGTAGCAATTCTTTTCATTTTTGTATCTATTAGTGCTTGGTTTTGAAAACCTTTATGGACATCTCGAAGAAAAATGACCAATCTTATTACAAGAAAAACATTTGAGTGGCAACTTTCCTTCATACTTACTGGATCCTCTTAGCAATGAGAGCTTCAAGATCTGCTATCTCACTTTCATCATCTTCAAGATCCTTCCTTGTTTTGATAAATCTACCTGATTTTATTGAAGAACCTTCACCCAAATCATATCTTTACTTTCCATGCACATTGAACTTGAATGCTGATTCAAATTTAGGAAGAGAGTCACCAAATTCACTTAATTCAAATGCTGAAATTTTGCCAATCATGTGTTCTCTTGTAACATCTGTAATAGTCCCGATCTCTTCTATAGAAGCAACCTTGTGTTTGTATGAGTTGGGCAAAGATCTGAGCACTTTTACCACAATCTTTGATTCTTCCAAAATTCCACCAGCACACCTGATCCCACACACAAGTTTGTTTATCTTTTGCATGTAGATTGTGATGTTTTCATCTTCACTCATCCTTAGATTTTCAAACTTTCCTCTCAGACTTTGTAGTTTGGCACATTTGATATATTTATCTCCTTCATATAGATTCTGCAACTTCTTCCAGATTTCATAAGTAGTTTTCAGTCCAAAAATATTTGTCATTTATGAATTAGTCAGGGCACTCAATAAGGCTTCTTTAGCTCGAAGGTTGTTTTCAACATCCTTGAGTTAATCTAGAGTTGAAGGGCCTTTCTCTAGAGGTTCATACTTATCTTTGGTTATTAACCAATAGACATCACCCATGCACTGTAAATGGTGTTCCATGCGACTCTTCCAAACAGTGTAATTTGTTCCATCGAATCTTGGACTATCCTTTTTGTAAGTCAACATCTTGGATCTCCTTGAGTGGTTAAGATCCCTTTTAGATGAACTTGGCTCTGATACCAATTGTTAGAAGCAGTTTGGATAACTGAGATGGGGGGTGAATCAATTGTCCCTATACTTTATCTTTTAGAAACTTCTTTACAACCAGATTAATGATAATAACATTAAAGAATTAATCAACACATGAGCAGAAACAATATGAACACACAACACCAAAATTTTGATGTGGAAATCCCAGTTAAGGAAAAAACCATGGTGGGGGTTAGCACACAAAAAATGCATACCATGTTAAAAGTACTTAATAAAATAGAAGGCACATGCCTTCGGGCACACTGCCCAGAGCTCACTGCTCAAGAAAAGGCTCACTGCCTATAGGAAATTGTGATTAACACAGAGATAATGAACTAAGAAATAGCATCTATTTTCATACCTGAATTAGTCCCTTTGAAGGATCAAATTTTTTTTCTCTTACCTTTAAATTCTTCTTCACTGACTCTTCACTCTATTCTTCCTTCACTTCTCTTCAACTCTTTTCTACTTTTGATCCTTTCTTTTGATTTAACTTGTTTTTCAAGGATACTTTTTGACAAATCCTCAACAACTATTTATACACTTCATCAACCTTGAAATAATCAACAAGGTTGGCTAACCTCAACACGGATCTTCACACTGTCGGCCAAAACATAACTAGGGTTTGAATCTTCGTCTATTAGCACACCACGCTTCATAACATGCTCTTTAGATCATCCGCAACATGCTAGGACCATCCGGTCGGCCAAGAATAGGGAAGAACAACAACCTCAAGGTAGAAATCTTCAATAATAGGCTCAACCTTCAATGTAAAAATTCAACACAGTAGCCACATGATCCAAAGACTTTCACAAGCACATTGAATTCATCAATCGCATCCACTCTATACCAAATTGCTAGAATCATTTGTATCTTCCTTTGGAACCTCAAGAACACTATATGCCATGACTATCAAACTAGAAAGATTGCTTGCGGACCTTCAAAGCACAAACCACTCAAGTTGAGGGAACATACCAACATCCCAAACATGCCTCTAGATCCACAGATCATAGAGTGGTAATACCGGAACAATCCGTACCAAATTCTTGTCACATTGTCTCTACTGAATACTGCAGAATTTGGTTATACTCAAATGGCCATAACTTTTTCAAATCTTTATGCGGATTTATCAAATCTTAACTGGAGCAACCTCTGACAATCCTCTACATAGCCATATGGTCTACATGTATTGATTTTCATTAATTTTCTCAATATCCTCAACAATCCGGTCCTCTATATAGACAGTAGTATAGGATACAGTTAACACCAATGACAACAAGGATATGTTGACATTAATGACAACACCACTTTAGGCACATATTTGCAACAAAGACAACTCTGTACAGAGCTGAGTTAGAACTTGGAAACTCATATTATCAATACAAATCATTGTAATAGCCTTTTTAGCAAATTCCACTGTTCAGGTGGTGGAATTGTTATCTGACTTGATTTTTTTTTAACAATGTATGATCAAATTTCAATTTGGATCTTGACTTGCCTCATTTGGGTTTTGAGGAAACTGGTCCAAATCAATCTTCCTTGAATCCTCTAACTTCTTTCTGAAATTATCATTTCCAATGAATCGATCATTTCTGTCAAAAGCCTATGGAAAACAAGCTTTGTCAAGTTCCTTACCTTTTCATCCTCCTTAATCTTTGTTGCAGCCTCAATCACAAATTCTGTTGTTTCACTCATTTTTGAACACTTTTGAATGATAGATGTCACCTTCATTGAGGCTTCAATCCAATTAGTAATGCCTTTTGAAATCAATTCATTGTCACTAGCTTTGTAGATTGTTTGTAGAACTTGATTTGTAGATTTCTCTTCTGCCTACAGTTGCACATTTTTGTTGTCCATTAAATATTTTCTCAACTTATTATGATGTAGTCTCATGGCATCAATCAATTGAAAAAATTAACACAAATGATCAATCCTTTGCATTATTTCCTCCTAGATCTTTTGTTTCATGTGCCTCATTATTTGTCTACAAAATTTAGTTAACTTATTTTGATAAGATTTTACTTCATTTTTTTCTTCCATAAGCTCTGTGGCCAATGTTTCATTTTTTTTCTCTTTCTCTAATTTTTGTTCCCATTGTTCATTTGCTTTCCCAATGCTTTATCTTAATTTTTCTAAAGTGGACTTTTCCTCATCATATCTCTTTTTGCTCTCATCTAATTTTTTCTTTAGTCCATTCAATTCCACCTCTATTTGTTTATCCTCTTTACTTGTTGATGTAGAGGCATATTATTTTTATTTTTTTTCTAATTCATTGCTCTTATTATCTACTACTTTCCTCTTTGCTTTCTCATTTCCTAAGTCTGCCTGTAATTTTTCTATTTGATTTTGCAACTTTTTTTTCTCTCTATCATGCTTTAGCAATGATGTGTACACCAATTCAATGTTATTTGATGTATTAATTTTGTTAGTATTTTTTAATCCAGAAAAATCAAATTGCAAACTGTTCACCTGAAATTTAGATCACTCCATCTAATTTTGTGATTTATTTTAAATTATGGGAACAACAATTCTGTACTCCATGATTTCTGAATTTGTGTCAAATGTGGGTAATATAATGGTTGTTGCAGGCTCTAAAGTTACAGCAGACACACTCTCAATCAGTTGCTTCTTTTTTTTTATACAATTCTAATTTCTTTTTAAACTCTTGAATGTAATCAAAACCTGGGGATGTATGAATAAGGGAATGCTTGAATGGTAAAGGAATAGGAGTACTTGCAATTTCTATTGTAGCCACACTAACTAGGGGAGTGCCTGGAAATAACTCCTTTATAGTGGAACTGGTAGTTGGACTTGGACCTGTCATAATCCTTTGTCTCTTCTATATCCCTTGATCACTGAGTGTTTGTGTGGTATCTTGTATTGTTGTTCTCTCAAGTGTGTAATTTGTTGTTGGACTTGTTGTAGCACATGTTGACTAAGTTCTCCACCAGTGGTAGTACTAGTCGCACTAGGCTCTTCACCATGGACATGTCCAAGTTGTGATTGCATCTGAGCATGGGGATTAGGATTTGAAACTATAAAAAAATGAGTTCTCTCAGCTATACTTGTATGCCTTTGGTCTATTTTATCAACTGATTCAACTCCAAGGCCTCATTTATCAACTATTTTTTTTGCTGATTAAATCTATTAGGTTCCAAATGCCTTGTCCTTGGGACCCCAAACCACCACCATGATAACCTATATTTTCAGCTATGGCTTCTCCTGAAGTATATGCTTCTTTTGTGGCCTAACTTAAACCAGGTTTGAAATTGTATTCTTTATCCCTATCATCATCAAGTTCATCATCACTAACAGTTTCTTCATCTTCATGTTCATTCAGATGCTCTATATTCCACAATTTGCTAAACTCTTCATCTTCATCAATTTCTCCATACTCTGCAACAATTCTTGGTTCACCTTGCTTCTTCCTCATAGACCAAAGTGTATTAAATTTTGATCGTGACCAATATTTGTTTGTAATAGACTCATCTAGAGAATATAGCATTTTTTCTCTAATATATGGTTTATCACTTTTTCCATAAAAATTATTGTATCATTCTTTGCTAGTGCTAGTGCTCCTGTATTTTGGTGTAATGCCATAATTTCTACTAAGAATTAATCAAAAGAAATGCCTTTCTTAGTAGTAGTTTTTTCCATTGCTATTTTGACCTCATCCTAGGAATCCTTGTTTCTCAAGTTTTCAAGCAAGGGTTTACTTTGATGTTGAATTCTACTTGCAGAATTCTTATTGGACACAATCATTGTTTTAATGGTGTCACATGGATCATACTGCCAATGATAGACAGTATCAAAATTAAAAATTTTCAAAAGATCATGTGCCACCTTAAATGCTTTTCTCTCCAATGTGAACCCTCCACACGAAATAGGTAAAGAAGGAAATAAGGTCTTCTTTTGCTAACTAGCAAAGTGTAGTTCATCAGTACTTTACATCTACCTTACATATTCCAATGCAAAAACCCTTTCTGTCACATGTATTAGAAATTTTTATGGCTCTACCCCTAATACATAAAATCTTAGCACAGTATATTCTTCCAATAACTATCAATCAGCCAATTATATTTTTTTTCCTAGTTGAATGAAATCTCTACATGATATAGGTAATCTAGGCATTGGACTATTTGTAATTGCTTGATGCAATGGAGCCAAAAAGTAGTCTATAAAATGATTGGAGTTCCTTTAAGAGTCATGCATCCTTATCTTAGTGGTCCAATCATATACTGGGGCCATTTTCGTTCCCTCAACATTACTATAGGGCTGAATCTAAAGCTTGTTGGTCTGGAACATTCCATTAAATTTGAATAGAAAAAAATAGCACAAGTAGGTTGTGAACCTTAATGTCTTAATGGAACTTCCTTTAATCATTAAAAATTATTTATACATGGATTCTACAATGTGCTCAATAAATTTATATTTGACATGTACACCAATACCATAATGGATATTATATACCATTTCAAGGAGGCTTGCATCCACTTCCCAATTGCTATCTAGTCCAAGGCAAAATGCTAACATAGAAATAATATCTTGAGCCCATGTTTTAAAAATTTTCAAAGGATAAGGAGGCTTATGGTTACTTTTCAACTTGTTTGTTTTCTTGAACTATTTTATTTAGGATAACATTTTTGTCCCTTTCATCCACTGCTTCATAATCACTAGCAATCTTTTCTAGGTTAATGTGGACGTCTCCATATTCTTCAGTTGTAAACCCCAACACTTTTTCAAATTCTTCTACATTAATGGATAAAATTTCTTCTTTGGTATCCTTATTTACAATTGCTCTTTTGTTATCATCATAATTGTGGGCACAGACCATGATAAATTCTGGGCAAGGGAAAACCTCATGTAACATCATGTGCCCTAATCTAGTTACCCACAGTGCATTGATACTATTAACTTGCTTTTTCTTGGCAGCCTTATTCTCACATGAAAATCTAAGCTCTGAGGTAAGTTTACCATACATGTTAGGATCATAAATATCATGGTATTCATCAGTCAAATTCATCAGTCAAACTTGAGGTTTTAAGCAATCCAGAATAATCTATTTTTCTATTGGAACTTGCTCTGCCTTTCCCAAAAACTTTGTCTCATCTGAGCATGGTGGTAGACATGCTTATACAATGTGAAATTGTGAATTCCCTCTTAAGTTCTCCTTAATTTTTTTTAAGTCTCTCAACCCTAAACCCTAAGTTTGACAAAATAAGATTTTAAGAAAAAAGTTTGACAAAAGAAGATTTTAAGAAACAATGAAACGTAGCCTAGGAATTATGTCTTTTGTCTTACTAACTTTGTTCTTGTTGGAAGTGGCACTGTAATGAGCAATCTGAAATCTCCCTGGTGTATTGCAATTAGCAATTTGAAATCTCCCCATGTGCTGACCCTCTCACTTAAAAATAAAATCACTTAGCAATAGAAAGTTTTTTTTTTTATAAAGTAAAAAAACATTAAAGTGAATGAAATGTCAAGTCAACATGTTTCTTCCAAACTAAACAATTAGTACATGGCTAATAGTGTCCTACATTGACAGCAGACAACAATTTCTAAATTGTTGATCTTTGTAAATCTAATGGTTATAGGGTGATTCCAGAGATTTAAGTTCGTAAGCCCAGCACACTGTGCATTTCATTCTGGAATGCAACTACAACCATCCATCAAATGTTCATTAAACGGTTGAGTAATTTATGATATAAACAATTTATAATGTAATTTGTAATTTTGTTGGCAACTTTCTTTTTTCATTTGTAGTGATTTATGTTCTAAATCTGCATGCAAATATTTTTTATATTTTAAATCTGCAAAGTGGTCTTTAAAATACTATGGTATACATTAGTATAAGTAGATTATATAGAAACCTCAAACCAAATATATATAAGCATAATCCTAAATCTCTCCTTTCATTTTATACAGTCTTTTTAAAATTTTGATTGTATTTTAAAGCAAAAATGACTAAATATAGCTATACAACTATTAAATTTAAGCCCTAAAAGTAGGTATTCAATTGATATTAATTCAAAAAATTCTTACAGTTGGGGGATAGCTATACCCCTAGAATATTCTTACAAAAAATTCCCATGTATAATTGTATTACATACAATAATATTGTACATCAAAATTACATTGCAAAATCAAAACATTGGCTAAGGGAAACCATAGAAATCACCTGTTTCCACCAACTCTGCGAAGTGCAGCACCCATTCCATATTTGGCTCCATGTCGAGAGCTCAAGTGCACCTTAGAAAATTATGACCGATGGTGGCCCAGTGACGGTGGCGAGCGAAAGCCCCATCTATCATGTTGAGAAGAAAGGGAAACCGCAGAACCACCACACCCATCTGTGCCCCAAAAACCACCAATGATAGTTCAAAAGACCGCGGAATCCCCACACCCATCTCTGCCCCAAGAACCACCTACAAAACATTACCCAGAAGATCTAGCTTGAAAATTTCTTGCAACGGAACTAGAATATCCACCTTTACACCTCCAAGGTCTAGCAATGATGCCAAGAACCAAGAAGATATGTTAGAATTCACTTTGTATCTATTCCTATCTATTAGGAAATCCCTCCCAAGCACCATTTTTACGGCTTCCAACTCTAGTAAGCACAAATGAGAAATTATGTGAGGCTTCATTATCACTTTAAGCCTCGAGTTTGTGATGAATCCCAAGAAAGCAATTTGCCTTCATAACGCTATAAGGCAAATTGGCATAACCATTTTCTTTGTTAAGCTAGCTTCAATCTTTGGTATGAGAAAGCATTGTTGGGCTCCATTAAATAGAGCCAGGCTTCATTAATGGTGCTCAACTTCAAAGCTTTGGGATATATTTCCAAGTGTGCCAATAATATAGTGATATGATATATCTTTTCAAGTAAATTTAAGTGAATTTAATCTACATGCAAATATTTATACTTGATTTGACATAAGTATATAGATAATACTTAATAGTGTTTCCAAACTATGTTCCATGTACGTCGTATGAAATCCATGACAGATGTCACCAATTTTGAATTAAAATGAGCACAATATTGGTAAATTGATATGTGAGATCCAACTAATTTTATATACAATAAACTAATAATAAATACTATAAAAAGAGGGAGTAATTCTTTTTTTTTATAATTTCAACAAAATCATCTTAGATTAAATATATTTAATAAATGAATAATACAATAATCACCAAAACATTAACATTTACATATACTTCAGCACTTTAGAAATCTAAAGTGTCAACATTGTTGGACCTCTATAGCTAATACTCCTCGTCCATAGTTGGTCTTTATTAATGGTGAGATATGGTCTCATGTGCTTTATCTTTTAAATACCTATTGACCGCATGTAGTAAGTCCTCGGTTACTTAAGTTATAACTTGAGGCCTTTATGTTCATTAGATGACCGGCCCCATGTCCTAAGTTTACCCTCTATAGCCCATGAAATATTAAATCTATATCCTAAGTCTTTGTAAGGGTATAAATTGTTATGTAAAGTATTTCACACTGTCGCAGCGCATCATAGATGACATCATCATCTCTCTACGTGGCTGCGACAAGGCGACACCTATCAAGGGCTTACAACCGCCTAATCGAAGATCCCAGATCGATGAACCATATGCTACCAGGTGTCAACCTAAGAAGTTATCTACAGGGAGCTTAAACCTAATGACTACGCAAGCTCGCAAGGGAATCTTGCTAGAAAGGAATCTTTTCCGTGCAGTCGTGAGATAGTGACATGTGGCCTCATCTTAATAAAGAAATGAAAAGCAAATGAAAAGAAGATGTGTGGAGGCTTTAGTGCACCTGCACAAGGTAGGTAAGTGGTGGGCCATTTCTGGTTGTGATGCCGCAAAAGAATACCACATGTCTAGATCAGACAAAAGGTGATGCAATTAGCTAGCTTCAATCTTTGGCATGAGAAAGCATTGTTGGGCTCCATTAAATAGAGCTAGGCTTCATTAGTGGTGCTCAATTTTAAAGCTTTGGGACATCTTTCCAAGTGTGCCAATATTTAAGTGATATGATGTATCTATTCAAGTGAATTTAATCTGCATGCAAATATTTATACTTGATTTTACTTAAGTATACACATAAGACTTAATATTTGATTTGACTTCAGTCTCTTAGGGCTACTTCAAAATATTTTCTAAATCATTTAAAAAGTGGACCCTGCTAGGTTAACTCGTTCCCCACGAAGCGGTGACTGACAAGTCTAGGTAAACAACACAGTTTTGATGGCTCAGGTTTCAAGTTAGACAACCGACAACTAGAGATAGCAAGTCAACATAAGATTATGCAGAGGGTTTCTCATATGAAATGTCAACCATTGATATTTGGAAATCTAATGGTTCAAGTGTTATTCCAGAGGTTTGAAGTCAAGGGTCTAGTGTTTCAAACATTTTCTTCCGGAATGCAACTATAGCCATCCATCAAAAATTCATTGAACGGTCATCTGTTATATTAGTTTGCACTAACATCTTGCTTCAGACATAATAAATATGTTGATACTTTATGAAGGAATTTGGATGTGTGGAAAATTTGTCCCAGAATAGAACAATATGTAACGTTTGATATTTTCGCCACACTGTATGATTTTTTTATTAGCATAACAGTTTATTTCGCCAATTAATTTTTTATTGGTTTGAAACTATATTTAATTCGCCAATGATTTTTTTACTGGTTTGAAATTTGGTTTAATTCACCAAGCAAAATATATTTTTTGGTTTGAAATTAAATTTTAATCACCAACAAAAATATTTTTTTATTTAGAAAATAGGTTTAATTCGCCCATAGATATATTTTACTAGTTTGAAAATAGGTTTTAATTCGCCAATGAAAATATTTAATTGGTTTGAAAATAAGTTTTAATCGCCAATAAAAATATTTTATTGGTTTTAAAAAAATTAGAATTCACTAGGATTTTCCATAGACCTCTAGCGATTACAAAAGATTTACAAAATAAGATTTTTTTTTCCTAGAAAAATGAAAAAATTCGCCAATAAAATTAATATTTTTCTCGGGAAGTATACATGATTCGCTAGGCTTATACACCTTCTCTGAGGGGGGGGTTCTTAAAGTTATCCCTGATGCTAGAAGGATGACCTAGGTGTATGACAAGTTGGGGGTTGGTAATCGACCCCCCAATCCATCTCTTAGATGCACTAGAAAAAGGCAAGCTAAGACATGGTGGTTATATAACATGGTAAGGGATACTAAAAGGGTGACCTAGGGGTATGGCAAGTTGAGGGGTTAGCAACCAATCCATCTCTTGGATAGAGTACAAGGCACATTTTGGAGTGTTGCATCATCATAGGAATAGAATGTTGACTCAATGCAACATGGTGCAAAAATGGGTACTTACATTTATGTTGAACTAGAGGACATGTTATCCTAGGTCAACCTCTGAAAATCTTATGTAATGGATTAAAAAAACACTTCACCAATAGAAATGTTCTAGAGTGATGTGATGTAGAACTAGGTTCTTTTTAGGTACTATAATCAAAATACTCTTACCACATTGGTCCTTTTGTAAACACAAATGATATTCAATATTATTTAATGATCATAAGGAGTGCAATTGAACACTAGATAAAATACAAGTATATAGCAAAAAATTATGCAAAATATGTGATTAGTTGGTCCTTTGTAGGAAATGAATAACAAATAGTTGGCCAAACTTTGAATTTGAAATTTTAAAAGCTTGGGGCAAATCCACACTCATTAGGTTGACCCTAAATCCGTGGAAATGACCTAGGATATAGAAACATCATATTTAGGGAATAATGGAATGTATAAAGATAGGTGTGTGAATAGGTGTAATTAATGCATAATTTGGGTGCATGTATCAAAATATTTGTATGTATGGATGTGGTGGGTAGGAAACATGTGGGAATGTGTGTATGCCAATAAGTAAAAAGCATGGGGAAGGGGCCAAATTTTGCACAAGATTATGCCATTCATCACTATGTAAATGTGTAAGGCATGTTTTCAAAATGACCACAAAATTAAATGATAAATGGAAAATGGCACATTGGTATGCAAAATTTATCATTACAATCGTATCCCTAAGCCTATCATGAAGTTGTTTCAAACTCAATCTTGAAAAAGAAACAATGTAAATGAAAAAAAAAAAATGCCAATAAAAAAATTGATTTGAGAGTAAGCACTCAAACTCGAAGGCAGCCAACAAGTTAAATCTTAATATTACTTTATATTTTGGAAAGCTCACAACATTACTAGGTCATAGTGAATCCTATTGTGTCCCTGCTGGCCAAAGATTAGTACAATAGCGGCTTCAAATCATACTACAAATTTATTGTAGAGTAAACCTCACGGGCATTCCAGGTCCTGATGGTTTGAAAACCTGCATCAAACTTCGATGCCACCAAAGCTTTAGGGACATGTTCTTTCTGTTTTCCAATTATCGTTATGGTGTTTTCCATTGCCTTTTGAAGAACCAAATCCCTCTGTTTTCGATGTGCTCCCTTTAGAAGCATCTGAAACATCTCCAGGGAGGTGGAAAAACCTGGTTCACCATGCCACAATGCCTCTGCCACTTCCATGTTTGTAGGAAGCGACAGCGACAGCACACGAAAATCACCATAGACTACAGCAGCGGTGAAGAAAAAATTGTAGAGAATATAGAATGACGCACGTTTGAGTTGCTTCTCTTGACCCTGGGTGTCAATATTCTCCAACTGCAGAGCAAATCCTACCATGGATTTCATGTCTCTAGATGAAATATTTGTTGCGTTTGTTAGAAACCTGCAATAATTGTTTATTATATGGCTCAGTTTTCCAAAAGATAGACTAAGAGACTCTTCCAACATAGGTACACCGCTTACACTCACAGTAAAACCCCATTGGTATGAAATCGTGCTGGCATTCCACCAGTAAAGGCTTCTAAAGTAAGGTACAGTTTTGTCCACCCACCATACATTTAGCATTTGGAAAACATGAATGATTGATGAAAGATGGAAGCTCCCAAAACCCGCATTGCTCTGTTAAGCTCGTCTGATTCCAAAACCCGATGCTGCAGCTGACATCATGTTCATCCTCCTCCATTGGGTTTTCTTCCTTCTGGCTACTATGTGTGAGTAGACCGTTGAGCTCCATAGCCTTTCTGAGTTTAAACGTGCCGATGGGTAAACCCACTGGGTTTTCCCCAAATTTGTTTCAATTGCCGTTATTTACTGTGAACAACTCCATCTCGAGAACCTCTGTCTCCTTTAGCCAAGATGAATTAGTATGGTAGTGCAATTGCTGCAAAATCCTGGGACATGACATTGCGCAAGAGGCTGGTCGATCCACTGTGTCTTGATTAAGACCTTGAAGCATGCTGGCAAGGCTTTCTTGGATACGAAATGCCACTGGCCTGCGATAGATGCCACTCACTACAATTGCATTCTCTACGAGCACAGTATCTCCGATTTCAACATCCCTAGTAGCAAACAAACTTCAATCACGCAACAGGCAATCTCTTAATAATCACTGAACCAATATAATTACTCACCTCTGGAATATCTTACGGCCTGAAGCCATTTAGAAAATAGACAGAGAGATCAAACTTATCTTGTTGGTTGTCTTCATTCAGCTTCTTTGATTTGTCATAGTGAGACTTTATTTCCTTGGCATCTAGGGATTGTTCTAGTGCCAGTCAAAAGCATAAACAGGTTAAGTTGTACTTTTTGAGTAGGCTATTCTTAAATATTATCCACTTCAATAGTCAAAGATTAATTTTAGCCAATATAAATAGGACAAATATTTACCACTTTTTATTGTGAATGAAATATAAAATTACTATTGATAATTTGACCATTAAAATGGATGATATAATTTAAATAGAGTGCTCTGGACCCATGCAAAGCCCTGTCCTTACGAAAGACCGATTTGAGATGAGTGGAATGAAGTTGCGGGGCTTTGTCGCAGTCTTATATTGCTTTCCCGTACTCCTCCAGCTTTGACAATGCCTCTGCCCTGTTAGAGTAACAACTCACAAATACATCAACGGCTTCCTTGCTATAAATATTTAGTTTATTCTTAAGAGCAAAGTCTATGATTTCAGAAGAACATGCGATTGCCCCTTTTTAGTCATAGTGTTGAAACCGTTGGTTGCCTTTGGCCGGCAAATCAAGCAAATCTGCAAATGAAGAACTCTTCGCTTCTCTTTGCAGTTCTTGACAAAGCTGAAGCCCTCCCAATCTTTTCTGCATTTCTCGTACATTGCTGCCCATATTTGCTTAGTTTTGCTCACTAGTGAAGCCAGAGGAAAATGCTATTGATGGGGAACAACACATTCAAGACACAAGAAATGCTTTAGGAAAATTAGAACATCAAACTAACCAGACTGAATTGCGTCAAACTAAGTAAGGTTGTGCATTAAGCAAGGAACATTCGACAAATGCTAAACAGAAGCTGAGTGCGTGGACAGAGAAAAGTTGGAAAAGAAAAAGCAAGAATGAAGTGGACATAGATTTATTAAGTCATCAAATGGTCACACTTTAAGTGGGCATGGATTTATTAAATCTATGAACCCACGGTGTTTTGAGAAGCATGCACTATTGGCATATAACATAACCCCAACAACACGTACATTTAATAAATAACATTCTTACATTATTCAATTTTGCGTCATCAAATGGCTCGACTTTAAGTGGATTATTTGATATTTCAAGAAGCGTGTATTAAAATCTAACCTTGACAATACTTACATTTAATAATTAGTGAAATTAATCAAATTTGGTTTTATTTTGACAGAATATTTAAATTTAATTGTATAGTAAAATGTGGCATACTTTTATTTTAAGTTTTGTTCCTTTCCCAATCTACATTCATTTTTAATTGTTTTCACCTACATATTTTTTTCCATTTCCTTTATCTTAACCTTATCTACATCAATTCACACACATTTGCCTCATTATTAGTCCATATTTCCATCCACATTTTTTATTGTAAGACATGACATTCCCTATCTTGGGTTAATGTCGTAATGTGTGAGTCATCCCACAAAACATAGATCTAACTTGAAATTCAATTTGTTAACTCCCATCCTTTCCTCATAATCGTTTGGAGCTCACTTGGTAAACTTTTTGCGCAAGGATTCATTATGTCTCAGTATTTAAAGACATTCATTTAAAAATTAATTAACATCTTAGAATCATTAAGCATTACCTGTACTACAAGGTGTATTCTTACGAACATCTAGATTTGGAGCATTAAAAAAGATCAGTACTTGCATTAAAATTTGTGTCTAGGACATTGCATGCTTGCTTGTTGTCTACAAACACTTGCCCAAGGCCATAAAGTCAATCATTTAAGCGGTTGACCAAGGAGAATGTGAACTCTCGCAATTCAACAATTTACCAAAGATATTTCTAAATACTGGCTAGTTCTTAAATGCTAAATGAGAGTAGGGATAATAGTGAACTAGATCAAATCAATCTAAATTTGACCAAATCATAATTGTGCCATGAAGATCATATCTCCATGATGTGGAATTGATCTCAAGCTACAAGATCAACCAAAAGAGTTGTTTAGGTCTATGCAGAGGTCAAGGATAATTAGTACATTGTGGTATTTTATTTTCTACACTATGGTGAATTGAATTTGCAAGTCATTAGAATTTATAATTTTGATCATCATTCAGGAGCTTTAAGTACATCTTTTATTTGCATTTCATTTCCTCAAATAACATTTGGTTATTTTGATATTTACCCACATCTTTTAGTTTGTCTAATTATGTGTTATCATTTATTTAATTAGCCTAGATAGCTTCTTAGGAAGTATATTTCCTTAACATGTTTGGTGAACTTGTTCGATATTACACCCACTAAGGTTCGATCTTAGCCCTGGCTATACCTTCATTAACTTTTATGGTTTCAAATCTATATTTTTTTATTGCTTTATCATTTTAAAATCTTACTAGGGTTTGTGTTCCTACTCATTTTTATTTTATCGCTATCTTCCCCCCTAGGGTTTGTGTTGTATTGTGTGACCATCATTTTTGCCCACCCTACCCACCCTTGGATACCTTATTATGTTTTCATTTTTAGATCTCATATACCACCTTTTTATTATTATTTTAAATTTGAAAGTGATCAATATTGTCTTATATTTCTATCTTTATTGCCACAAGCTACTTGTGATCTTATTCTTTCTTTGAAAATGAGTGCATGTCTAAACCTTACTATGGTTGCCCATTATATAACAACAATTCAAATGTTTGCATTGAGAGTTACCTGAATGATCAACAAAACTATGATCCTCAGGCCTATATGGTTAAGCAATATCTCTCTTTTATTAGACAAGCATGAATTGGTGCATTTGCTAAAGTTGAATTTCTTTAGCAATTAGCAAATTACTTTTATAAGACATTGGAAGGGTTTCTATTCAACAAAGATATTTTTCCATATTCTTGGTTCTATATTGACCTCTTATAATGGTGTATCTTCCCAATCATCCCCTTCTTTCAATCATATTGCTACTCTACCATTCATATGACCACAATTGTCACCACTAGTGTAGCTCTCAACTCCACTATCTGTCATACCTTTCTTTCTAGCTTCATCCCTCTATATGGTTTACCTCTTGGTTATGTGCCTTATAGTCTACCTAGTTCTAGTACTTCCATACCCTCTAGTGTTCCATTCACTTCCCATATTTTTATTTGCATAGCCACTAGTGATACACCCTCAATCCATATGCCACATTCTATTCATCCTTATTAACTTGTGGATCATACTATCATCTTATTGATGCATCGAATGACATAGTAAGTTTATAAGGTTCAATATTTCCACATCTTGGCATATTCAAATAACCTATCAAGATGAGCCATGAGTCATGACAAGGGGCCTATGGTGAATAATTAATGTTTCTAGTCACTCAACACACTAGTTACCTCTTTCCCTTACACAAAGATAGCCATGTACAAAAATAAAAGCCTTGAATCTAATAGTAATGTTCAATGCTTGCAAAGAGATATATTTAATGAAGTACAAACTAGCACCTAATCTAAAACTAAAGTACTCCTAAGCTAACCTACTCCAACTAGTAGTTGGAGTAAATATAAAAGAGAGATAAGGGGAGGGAAGAAAGAGAGTGGAGTGATCCAAATATGAATCATTGACTTCTAAGATCCTCCCTACAAGCATCACAAAATCATCTAAGTGACAACCATCTCAACACAATTTGAACACTAGGATTGGTGTAATCTCCAAAGAATGAGAAGCATCACACAAGGACTAAAAAGACCAACATAAGTCATGCATAGATCAACAAGTATATATGCTACTCTTGAAATGTATAAGAGAAATATTTTAGGAACAAAATAAGTTGCAAATAGGAAGAGAACCCCTATAAACTCTAGTGATCCAAACTCATAGAATCATAATCCCATATTACAAAAAACGAAGAAGGAAAGAATTAATATTTTATTAAATTCAAGAATGACAAATAGACAATGTTCTAGCCTTCTAATATCAAATCTATCCAACCTCTACAAATGGAAAACAACCCTATTTATATAGAAATCTAGGACTTTAGATGTAATAAATTACATGCACCAAGGTTGGTGCTAATCATAAATGCCTCAAAATCATGAATAATTTAAATATGGCACCATTTTTCACTTATAAATTCAATTGTTTTCATGTCATAATGTGCTCTTTAATTAACTCTATCAAGAACACTAGATGCTTAGAAAAGACCTAGATGATAGGAGGTCTACTGCTTCGATAACCCATAACCTTGCTGCATTAGGTTTGTTGCAACAACCTCTTCCAAAAAGAGAATTAATTATTTGTATGTAATAAGACATTCCTCATGATTTGGTACCAATTGAATGTTGAGAATAGGCCCATACACCATCATGTCATCTTTTCCTTCAACTCCATATCTAAGACATGTCAGATTTGATCCTTATTTATTTGTTAGCTACATCTTCCATTGTTAGCACCAAGGCTCCTCAAATTAATCTAAGTTAGTAAATGATATCCTTGCACACATTGAAATAAAATGAAATTCTTGATAAATATTTCCAAATGAATCTTATATTAGATTTATTAAACAAGTCCCTAGAGCTAGATTTAATCTATCAAATACTAGAAACATTAAACTTAAATCATTCCCTTAATCACATAGAATTTATAGCTATCTAAACTTTTCCACAATGTGTTGAACTAGCCTAACCATGATCTAGAGTTGGCAGCTATCATCCACCCAATTGTATAGTGAAAACACTTTCTTTTGGGCCATCAATTTGAGCTACATATTGATTATCCCAGTATACAGTGCATCTTCACATAGCTAAACTTGAATGTACATTATTGTGGTTAGATATAATTCTTGTGTTAATATGACTTTGATGTTTAGTACATCAGAGGGAAAGATATTATGGTCACAGATGTCTTGTGAAGAATGTAACACAAGGTCTTAGTTTTGTCCATCAGCACACATTTATGGAGCTATATTCTTGAGTAGCTCCTAGCGGATCCCTACTATCAGAAAGTTTAAATAGAAATTGAGTCTTAAAGGGTCATAGTGGGCAAGTCTTTAGGTTTCTATCTTGAGTCAAATACTATACTATACCATCTTAGTCATAATTATGTTTTATATTTAGGTGGCCTTTACATAGTTGTGTTATTGAAGGTGCATTGTGCACCTTATGCAACACATCCTAGTGTGAAGAAGATGCATACCAACCTTTGGAAATTGTATAAATTGGTAAGGATGAGGTGCAATGTCACTGATTTTATCGTCAAGTGCCTAAAGTGTCAAAGAGTGAAGGAAGAAAATTAACATCCTATAAGCCTTATATAATTGCACAACATTCTTGAGTGGAAATGGGAAATGATTTTAGTGTACTTCATCATTGGTTTGCCTATGTCATCTCATTATCTTGATTATATCATGGTGATGGTAGACAAGATGACCAAGGTTGTCGATTTCTCACCCATGAGGGCATCCTATAGTGTTGTATTAGTGACACATACCTTCACGGAGGACAATATATGCTTGCATAGAGTACCTCATAGGATAATATCATATCATGATTCCATGTTCACGTCCTTTTTGTGGGCATCCTTGTAGCATGCATTGGGTGTTCTTCTCAACTTTAGTATAACTTTAGCTCAATCTATCACCCAAGGATAGATGGTTAGACAAAGAGGGTGAACTAGGTGCTAGAGGATATACTCTACATGTATGTCATAGACCAGTAGTCCAAGTGGGAGAAATATTTGTACCTAGTTGATTTTTCCTATAATAATGGGTACCATAGTTTTCTTAGTATGACACCATTCCAAGGCTTGTATGGTCATCCTTCTGGACTTCTTTGAGTTTGGATAGGCTTAAGGATCAAGTTACTCTTGGTCCTAAAATGCTCTGAGATATGGAGTAGTAGGTAGTTTAGATTAGAGAGCACTTGTTAACTATCTAGGATAGGTAGAAGAAGAATGTTGATGTCAATAGATTGGATCAACACTTTTTAGTTGGTGATTATGTATTTTTAGAGTAAAACCATATAAGAGGCCAATCTATTATGGAAAATGTTCTAAACTAGCACCATGCACATTGTTGGGCCTTTTGATATCTTCGAGAAGATTGGTCTTATCATTTATCAACTTGCCTTTCCACTGAGTCTCTCATGCATCTATGATGTTTTTGATGTTTTCGTACTTAGACAATATATTCTTGATGTGCCACATGTTCTTGATTGGGGTTCCTTTTAAGTTAAAGAGGGAAAGCAACTTTCTTTAGACCTCATTTGTAAATTGCAACATCAACTTCAGGGTTGAGACATGGATCAAGGGTCTAATGGGACCCACTTAATAACTCAATAGCTACTTGGGAGGATCCTACATAGTTGAGGGTTCTCTATCCTCACCTTTTTGAAGGCTTGCAAGAGTAAGCCTAGTCTTGCGGGGGGGGGGGGGGGGGATGTAATTCCTCAAGTACTTGTGCCTTATACATATATTAGTTTTTCTTTAGTTATGTTACCATACTTATTGATGATGTTTTGTATGGCCATCAATGTGTTTTCCCAATAAGTTTTTGTATTGGCATCTAATTTTCAACTATGTATTATGGGATGGATATGTATGATTTTATATGTTTGGATTATTAGAGTGTTTCAACTTTACTATTTTCACTATGCCATTTATATGTGTGATCATTATAACTAGTTTAGCATTGCGTATCATTATTTATTTCTACATCTTGATATCTAGACCATGCTTATTGTAGATGATTTCTAGTTAGATGTGATGATGTGCTATTATTTCATTTGGATTTTATGCCATGTTGGGTGTTTATTCTATGATTTGGCTACTCATATATGGTGAAGGTGTGCCTAATGTTTCAATTAGGTGTGTAGGTATAGGTTTTCCCCAAAAATTCTTAATTGGAGATGTACATCTTGAGCAAGACATTTTTTCTTAACCTCCATCTCAATTGATTCAAGTACAAGATAAGTCTTGTGAATCCCTATGAAAATATGCATGTAAATTAGTGGCGATTCTAGAATTCATGTGTTGTGTTTAACCCTATAAAGTGGGTGGGTCCTTTCCATGTGGTTATTTTATCTTATTAGATTGAATTTAAATTAATTCTATGATGTGTGTTTGTCATTTTTGAAGAATATTTAAATGTTCTTTGAGTTAGATAGATAATAATAATTACCTTTGTGATGGGTGAAAATGTGGGATTAATCAAATGAATAATAAAACCCAAAACATCAATGAAATATGAAGGAAAAGGATTTAAAATAAGAATAAGAAGATACTCACAACCTTTACCTTTCGACTTCCATTGCTCGCCCTTTCTTTCTTGATCTTGGTGGAGATGAAATGGCCCTTAGGAAGCTTGCTTCCTCGCTTCGATTCCTCAAGATGACAAGGAGAAGTTGGCTATGATACTTTGTGTGATTGAAGATGAGATTCAACACACTATGGATGGATGATATGATGAATGATGGTAGGGGTGCCAATGGCGCACTATATTTCTTGTAGCATAAGTTTACTCGAATGGTGGATGGATCAAATGAAGAAGAAGAGGGTTGTTTTTATAGAGTTGGGTGAGAGAAGATCAACGATTGAGAAGAAATAAGAAGATCAATGGAAGAGAATGTTCATGCGAACATGTGTGAATAGAAGGACACGTGTCATTCAAAAATAAGCTTTGTTGAGTTAAATTCTTTCTTGATGAGGATGAGTTTTCATTTTCTTAAATTAGAATTTATTTTTCTAATTTAAGAGCAAAGTTGCTTTAAAGTTGCTTTAACTCAGCTTTTGCTTTTGTATGAGAAGAGGAATATATTTTTAGAAAATATGAAGATTTTTAGAGGATAAGAAAACATAATTAAATAAATAGATTTATTTAATTATTTGTAGATAATTTGGAGGAATAAAATAAAATATTTAAATATATTTTATTTTTGTGGAGATTTAAGATTTAATTTAAATAAAATTGCATTTTATTTAAATTTGCAAGATTAAAAGATTTTAATTAAATAATTAAAATTATTTAATTATTTAGAAGAATGAAGTTGGTGTAGATGAATTTAATTAATTAAATAAATGTAATTTATTTAATTAAATGGGAGGAAGTGAACCAAATAAATAAATAAATTTATTTATTTATTGATAGAGGAATATGAAGATGAAATAAATATTTAAAATATTTATTTAAGTAGAGTCATGTCATTTTTAGGTGTATACAACCTTATTGAAAAATCTATTATACATTATTTCATTGCATGTTTAAAAAATTAAAATGAGTTTACTTGCATTTGTAAAATAAAACATGTTGCATAGTTAGAATTTAAATTTACTTGCCAAGGTTAATGGAAAAATATTAATATCAAGTGTTGTATTATTATAGCATATTGAAATATTTGTATGGAAAATATATTTGGGAAAATATATTTTATTCTCAAAAAAACATTTTAAAATATATATCTAATGTGAAAAGGAGGGAAATGTGTAAAGGGGTCTAGGGAATTTTAGACAAAAGGATTAAGGGAAGGCATATTTAGACTTACCTTAACATTGTTGAAAACTTTTCTCTTTCCCCTTTGAATAGAATTTTCTTTTGTAAAATTAAATGATTGGAATTACTTGAACTTGTATTGGATTGTGGTGTTCTTCCTCCTCTAGGAGAGATCTATTAATTTTGCTAGCTTGTGTGAAGAGGTAATTTCCTTTGTTATTTATGAAAATTGGAAATGAGATTTCTTCATTGCCATGCTTGCAATAGGTGGAGGCTTATAGATTCTCTTTTATAGGATTTTTTCTAAAGATTCATTGCAATAATGATAGGATTCTATTTATTTATCATTTCCATTCATTTTGAAAATATGCAAAAATGAGCCAAAGTTTTGGCAAAATTTTCCTAAAATTTTATGTGAATAGAAAAGAATGATGTTGCACATTTTGTCCTTATAAGGGTATGCTTTAAATATTGAAATTTAGTGTATTTAATAAGTTAAAAATTTGAAGGTTGCATGGAATCCATTAATGGTGATTTTGGGCACCTTCATAGATTTGGAACATTTTGTAAAATGAAAATTTGAATTCCTTCCATGCTAGCATGTTTTCTCTTGTTGATTGTGTATTCTCCCTATTTGTTTGTGAATGTGCATCATTGGACCAATTGTCATGGCCTTATGCATTGATTTATGTGCCACAACAAAATTACATTTTTTTATTATTAGGAAATTAGAAATTGACATATAAAGTAAGGAAGGAGTGGGGTCTCACCACATTCTAGGGTTTGAAAGGAACTTATGGACCAAATGAATTGAAAGTCTGGTGAAACTTGAATAACATAATTTAATGAGGGTAAAGTGAATTATACTCATAAGCAAGATAAACCTTTACAAAGGTTGAATGCCATAGAGGATTCATGATTTGGATACATATGACATTTCACAAATCATTAAGCTTAATCAAATTAATTATATTCCCCTAGTGTGGATAGGAGGACCACTCAACTGTTGATAACTGAGAGGGGGGGTGAATCAGTTATCCTAATTATTTCTACTTTCTGAACTTTATTAATAATCAATGTAACATTAATCCAAATGAGCAAACATAATCATGAAATGGAAATACACATGACACAATATTTTTGATGTGGAAACCCTATTAAGGGAGAAAACCATGGGGTGATTAACCCAAGATTGTATTCTCTGTTAGAAGAATGGAAATACAAAATGGCACTTGCCAATTAGGGCTCACTACCTGAGCACACTACTCACAAGAAGGCACACTGCCTACAAGAGACACACTGTCTACAAAGAGTGTTATACAATACTTGAACTAATTGGAAGCATCTACATATGTTGGAGTTTAGTTCCGGTTAGGCTCAGTACACTAATCTACTACACTTCACCTTTCCTCTTCTCTTATGTTGCTTTCCTTTCACATACCGAACCTTCCTTACTGCTTCTGTTCTACTCTTCTGCTTTTATTCGCACATCCTCAACAACCACGACACATCTCACAACTAAATCCATCTTGTATATATATATCTACAAAAGTGATTTCATCACCTTTCAAGTCAGCATCCAGAATAGTCAATCTTTTCATAAACTCTGATCTGTCGGCTAAATCTTTGCATACCAAGTAATGCGGATCAAGCATATACTTGTAGAAGTCATCAATTACGTCGGCCAAACATAACTTATGCCTTAAGAACCTTTTTCATCATCAGCAACACATCCAAAATAATATATGAAGTTCTGCCAATCACTTCTTCCTCTGTTCATATTGTCACTTGGGAACCTGACACTCAAGCATTCATATCTCTTTATTCTTTCCACACCGGAGGCTTAAACCTTGGAATCTATTAGTTAAGATACTCCTCTTGACTTCCCCATATCTGCACTTCACCAAGATACTTCCTCTGAGAGATCTAGACCTGTCTGTCGGACCTCACCACATGCTCTGTTCTTGTTTACCGGACCACACCATTCTTCACTTTGACTTCTGGTAGAGACATACCATGTCTTGCGGATGTGTGGGTTGAACGTTGTTGCCATCAATGACAACAATCATGAATCCATATAGTGTCTCTTGCCAACAATCTCCCCCTTTGGCATTGATGGCAACACTTAGTGAAAAATGGCTAAGTGTTTACGCTATGCTCCCACTTGGCTGATGCTCTGTTTTTATATACATTTTTCGGAGCTCCCCCTTAGTTGGATTTCTCATTTTTCACTGCTCCTCACTCCCCCTTTGACATCAATGGCAAAGGGTAGGGTCCGGACAACAAAATTTTCAAAAATTTATCTATACTTAGCCGAATATAACATACTCACATAAACTGAAGAATATCTGCAAAAGTTGTTTTCAATTGAATGAATTCTATAGCCCAACTTTGCTTCATTCTGTCCAAAATTGATATATGGCCACTCAACAAGAATGCAAAAGCATCTGCCCTTTTTAGATCTGTTGGATCATTGGTCTAGGCTGTGATTTGAGCTTCTTTGATGGCCTCATGCATGGCCTCTAATTTAGGGACAATTATTCTTCTGAGCTCACTCAACCTACTGATTCTATTTTTCTTCTCTTTTTCAAGCTTATTAAGTTCATTCAAAACTACAACCATTTGACATTCTTGATTTATAATTGATGTAGTAAGTGGATCAAAATTTTGAGAAAGTTTTATCAGTTTATCCTCATGTTCTTTCATTTTCTTCTCAATCTCCACTATTGCTTTGGACCAGGAAATACAAAATTTGTATACTTCTCCGCCATCTTTAAGAGTATTTTCTAAGCTCTTTATCCCAATATTCATATTTCTCCTATCATTAATGATCAACCCTTGTACCTTTGAGAATCTCTTATCCAAAAACTCCTTCCAGACCTTTTCTTTAGCTGACTTCTCTAGAGAATCAAAATGTGTATTAACACTGCTAACTAAAGTTTTGAGATTACCAGAAGACGAGGATGTGGAATCCTTCTGAAAAGATGGCATGATCTTTTCCAAAACTCTGGATGCTACCTCTATAAGATCACAGTCTTCCATGTGAGGTTTTAGTAGTTTCTCTTTGGCCTTCGCATTTGCAAATGAAGCTATCTTCATTGTTTGCACCGGAGATAGAGAGTCAAAGTCTAGTGGCCCTTTTAATAGATCCGGTTCATCAATTTCCATAGTGGCTTTTGTCAAAAAGTCCTTGATTGATTCTGTAGTGTCTCTTGCCAGAGACAAATTTTTCTTTTCATCTGCAGTCACAGAACTGTCTTTGGGAGCTTTCTCCCCTTCCACAACCTTCACACTGATATCTTCTTTTCCCTTCACCTCTGCTTCTTTCTCTTTTACTCTTTCTTCTCCTTTGGATCGGAAGTCAGTAGGGGAAATTGGAGGAGTGATGTTAGACTGTTCATGGGCCACCTTTTCTAGAGCAGAGGATTCCAAGTCCTTAGTTGTTTCTGCACCAGTAACCATAACTTCTTCTATTATTTTCTTAGAAGACTCTCCTGCAACACTTGTGGTCGAGGGGTTAGTAGCTGAGTCCTCTATAATAGGAAAATTAAATCTTTTGAAGGCTTTCCAGAGAATTTCTTCTGTGTCCTTGGCTACCTTGTCAGTCTCACCAAGCATAAGTTGATTCATCCTTACTTTGCTCCTGAACTCATCCTTGCAATATTTTAATACCATATTCATTATCTTGGGATCGATTGAAGGATATAGCTGAATAGCTATCTGTTCCCAGATCTCAAGGTCTTTTGCCATGGCATTAGTCTTTCTCATTTCTAACTCCTTTTCTAGGCTCTTGGGAATAAGAGATATAATTTCAATAAAGGCCTTATTATATATATTCAGATACTTAACTGTAGATTCCTGTAAGATCTTTTGGTTAGCCTCATTATAATCATCATAGAATTCGGCCATTGGTTGAAGGTTTCCATCCACAGTGACTAATTTGATTACACTTTCTAAAGACAGGGCGGGCTTTTCAACAAATTCCTTTGCTATTTCTTCCTTGTCTTGACTTGTGGAAGGTTTACCGGATCCTTTCTTCTTCTGCTTCTTTATTTCCTTTATCCCTTCATCAGATTCAGTCTCTTCTTCATCCTTTTGACTCGCATAAGACCTTGTGGCCTTGGTCTTGGTTCTTTTCTCTGTTTTACCAGATGATCTTGCTTTCGTTTTAGATGCCCTTGAGCTTTTGGCAGTGGCAGGTGCAGATCTCTTTGATGATCTAGTCCAAGTGGAGGTTTCTACTGGAGCACTTTCCTTGCTTTCCTTTTCTGCCTCTTTCTTTTCTTCCTCAGCCCTTTGCCTTTTTTCCCTATTGGCATCAAGTGTCTCCTTTGAGATGCCTAAGCCTTTGGCAATTTCTTCAACTTCTTTTCTTACTTTCCTCTTCATTTCTGGTTGTCTAAGTTCCACATGAACTTTTACACTTAGCTCTTCAAAGGTTCCAAACCTTTCTGCCTTTGGATCCTTTGGCTGAATTAGCACATGTTGAACATGCAACTCCACAATTTGTTCATCAACTTCATACCCCATGGGCATGACCCATACAGTTCTTGGTTATACTGCCTCCATTAGGCACTGATCAATCTCTACCATAAAGCATACTATGTCTTTGTATTTCTCAACAAAAGACTGGGGAATTCTCTCTCTTGCTTGCATCATGTTCTAAAAATTCTTGAAATAACCCCACAGGGCTGTATTCCTTGCTTTAGCATCCACAAGCTTATGCAAATAGTCTCTGATTTGGATGGCAACTAGTCTGTCATTCTGCCATACCCATCCATTAGATCCAGGAAGCTCATTTATGTAATAAAAGAATAGGTAGAGTATCAAGCCACCATACTTGAAGGAGTTCTTTTTATCCTTCTTAATCTTTTGCAGATTTTCCAACAGTTAGCTTAGAAGAAGTTCACATAGATCATAGTCAGCATTTTCTTTTAGCATTTGATAGGCTATGTAAACTGTAGTTCCCGGTACTAAATTTTCCCTACTGGAGTGATAAATCTTGTAACCAATTATCATGGAAGCAAATTTGACATCCAGTTCAGTGATGTCTTCAATTGTCATAGCACTCTTGTCAAACTTTGATCCAGTTGCATCACTTACACTCTGATTCTTGACAGACTTGAGAACAGGTATTCCACTGGATGAGTGCAGACCAGTTACTGCCCTAATTGCATCTTTGGTGATCTTAAATGGTTTATTCAACCATAGGAAATTGTCATGCACTCTACTCAACACATACCGGACCCATTCATCTTCCTCAAAATAGGGGAAATGAATGCACTATGCAAAATGCTTATCCCAGATGGCTTTATACTGAGGTTTAATCTCAAAAGAGTCATCTATCAACTGTTTGTGATAGATATCTACTAACTTTGATTCCCCAAATTCTTCAATATTCGCATGTATGTAAACCCTAATGTCTTCTGTATACAATACGCCATGCGGAACACTAGAAAATGCTCCTAGGGGATCTACTTCCAAAGATTTGTATGGATGTTTCTTGAATATGGGGTGAGGCCTATCAGAGATTTTTACAATATTTGGAGTACCTATCATTCAAGGATTTAGAGAGAGATATTTGATAACGAAGAGTACCTTTTGCCCCTTTTAGTTTCACGGAGTTGGCTGGATCGATTTCTAGATGAATTGACTTCTGTAAATGATCTTCGATGAACTTGAGGAATTTTGTTACAGAGCTTCACTTTTCATTTCTTCTTTGAATGCAGACTGAGCAATTGATTAATGAGAAAACCCTTATATTGCTCCGCAAACCCTAATGTCAGGTTGCAATAAATGCTCGACCTAAGTTATTCTAGTTTGCCTTATTCGGATGACTTAAAGAACCGGATCAATCCTGATCTTTAAACATCTTGCGGATCTTCCAAATCTTAACCATAGTTTGTTTGGATGTTTCTCTTATGAACCCTTCAATCCGCAACTCTTCTTGTGCTAGTTCTGGTACCAATTGACTGGCTAGGGGAACAAGGTTTTCTTTATGTCTCCCCCTGAGCCAGAGCTCACCTTTTAATTTTTGGAAGGAATATCAGCACCAGAGTCTGGTGCAGATCCATCCTCTACATTCTCTGTACTTTTCTTCACCCAAATCTTGTTCATCTCACTTTTGACTTCATCCGCATTCACTTTTTGTTTACCCTTATCTTGATTCTGATTATGATTTACTGGACCTTTTTTGTCCTGATTCTTGCTTCTACAAAATTTTGCACTATGACCGGATCTATTGCAGATTTGGCAAACAACATTTCTTTACATATTTGACTGATATCCTCTTCATCTGCATTGATTAGCCATATGACCTATTCTATTGCATGCAAAGCATCTACCATTGAATGATTTGTTCATTTGCATATTTCTGCATTCATGAGATTTGTGGCCATACCTTTTATAGTTAAAACACTGTCTGAAGAAGGATGAATTAGTCTGATTCATTCTCTTTCTGCATTGATTAGCTTTATGACCAAAGTTATTGTAGTTGTGGAAGTATCCATTGAAGGATGGATATCTTTGAGCATTAGGCTATCTTACCGGAGCTCTTCTAGGCCTGTTCCTTGGATTTTCTGATCCAAAATTCTTCTGACCAGATCCAGAGCTTTCTCCTTTCTCATATCCCAAACCACACTTGTCATCTACCTTCTTTTGACTTCCAAGAAGAACTTCAAGTTGAGCAGAACTTATCTTGAATTTCTCTTTATATTCATTTGTTGTTTGAAGATCCCTTTTGAGAGAGACAATTTGATCCTCAAGTTTTTCTTCATTATCTTTAGCATCTTCAAGATCAGATTCAAGATGTCTGATAATTCTATCCATTTGGTGGCAATCTTCTGATTTCTCCTTGAGAGATTGTCTTAGATTATCTTTATTTTTTCTTTTCTCTTCAACTTCTTGGGTAAACTTCATAACTCCTAATTCCATTTCATGTCTTACCATAATGATTTCTTTTGATAACTTTTCACATAACCTGGTTTTCTCATTCAGCTCTTCATTTGCATCATTTGCTTCACCTTGTCTTACCAATTGCTAAAGTAGCTCCTTTCTCTTTTTCATAGAGAGACTTAATTTGTCTTTCAGTTCTCTCATGAAATCATTAGCTTGCTTGAGTCTTTCCTTTAATTCATTGACTTCAGAGTTTGACTGTTCAAGATCATCAAGGGCAGTCTTGAGTTGCTCCCTTAAACCATATGCATCCATTTGGATTCCTAGATCTTCCTCAAGCTGTTAGACTCTGATATGAGGAACTTAGCTTTGATACCAATTGTTGATAACTGAGAGGGTGGGGTGAATCAGTTATCCTAATTATTTATGCTTTCTGAACTTTATTAATAATCAATGTAACATTAATCCAAATGAGCAAACATAATCATGAAATGGAAATACACATGACACAATATTTTTGACATGGAAACCCTGTTAAGGGAGAAAACCACGAGGTGATTAACCCAAGATTGTATTCTCTATTAGAAGAATGGAAATACAAAATGGCACTTGCCAATTAAGGCTCGCTACCCGAGCACACTACTCACAAGAAGGCACACTACCGACAAGAAACACACTATTTACAAAGAGTGTTATACAATACTTGAATTGATTGGAAGCATCTACATATGCTAGAGTTCAGTTCTAGTTAGGCTCAGTACACTGATCTATTGCACTTCATCTTTCCTCTTCTCTTATGTTGCTTTCCTTTCACATACCGAACCTTCCTTACTACTTCTGTTCTACTCTTCTGCTTTTATTTGCACATCCTCAAAAACCATGACACATCTCACAACTAAATCCATCTTGTATATATATATCCGTAAAAGTGATTTCATCACCTTTCAAGTCAGTATCCAGAATAGTCAATCTTTTCATAAACTCTAATCTGTCAGCTAAATCCTTGCATACCAAGTAATGCAGATCAAGCATATACTTGTAGAAGTCATCAATTACGTTGGCCAAACATAACTTTGCCTTAAGAACCTTTTTCATCATCAGCAACACATCCAGAATAATATCTGAAGTTCTGCCAGTCAGTTCTTCCTCTATTCATACTGTCACTTGGGAACCTGACACTCAAGCATTCATATCTCTTTATTCTTTCCACAACGGAGGCTCAAACCTTGGAATCTATTAGTCAAGATACTCCTCTTGACTTCCTCAAATCCGTACTTCACCAAGATACTTATTTTGAGAGATCCGGACCTATCTGTTGGACCTTGCCACATGCTCTATTCTTGTTTACCGGACCACACCATTCTTCACTCTGACTTCCGGTAGAGACATACCATGTCCTGCAGATGTGTGGGTTGAACTTTGTTGCCATCAATGACAACAATCATGAATCCATATAGTGTCTCTTGCCAACATCAACAACCTACATGATCATTGTACCAAAGTATTAACACTCCTTACTTTATGTCTAGGATCATCTTCCTAATTATTTCATCAAATTTTATATTAAATGAGTGTTGAGACATATCGTATGTGCATTGATGGCATGAAGAACCATCATGCATGTATGTTTTCATGAGATTCATTATATGAGTCATTTGGTGTGTGTGTGTGGCTATATTTCCTCTTTGTTATGTCTAATGTCATAATTACCTAGTTGACCATCCCCTAGTACAATAGGGTGGACCTAGTGGCTCCACATAGTTTGGTGTTGTTGAACCACCATTGGGGACTCATGAATCCTTTGGAGGAGCTTGGGATTGATGAAAATAATTATCATCTTCTAAGTGTTGTAATTTTTGACTTTTATGCAATTTGAAGAAAATGTATAATTCAGGATGTTAGTGCCCTCATATATAAAGTTCTATTCATTATTTTTATCTAACTTAAGCTGGAATATATTATTCCCACATAAGTGGTTAGGGATCAATATTTACTTTTGGTATGTCTCAATATTGGTGTTGAGTGTACATAGCATTTTGTATCATTTTTCTCATATCTATTATGCAATGGAAAAATGATTAGAGAATCCTAGTTTTACATTTGTGTAGTATTCAAAGATGTTAACTAGCATGGATGACATTTATGCTAAATAATGGATATAATTAGAATGTATCTTGGGGTGAAATTTCAAAGCTATGTCTCACTTTCATAAAGAAAATGGCAAACATTGATCTAACATTTTAACTTGAATCACTATAAAGTGATGTATATGGTTTGAATTGTAAAATGATGTAAACTAATAAAATGTAGATTCTTTAGTGTATTTTATGTTTGTACTTTAAAAAAAATTAAAAGTTATTTGAATGTAGCTTTTTATAAAATTAACACTATAATTTAGTTGTTCCTAAAATGTCGAAAAATATGGTTAAGTGGGATGTATTTTTTTATTCATTAGGGGTAAATGCTTTCGACCGGAGCTATGAACTGAGTACAATACTAAGTGGGTAGGGGGGAGACTAGATCTCATGACCTCGTGCCTACCACAGGAAGCTCTCACCAATCAGGTATCCCACCCAGGTTAAGTGGGATGTTGCACTTTATATAGAAATTTCATTTTTATCTCTTTCAATTTTATTGGTATTCATAACTTGAAAATTTAATGCATGTATTATTTGTTTTCCTCATGTTGATAAATATAATTTTTAAAATAAATCTTAGAAGTTCCATGTAATGAAATCACAATTGTTTTGATGGGACACTACCTTTTGTCTTAATTATTTATCCAAAATAATATATATATATATATATATATATATATCATCTCGACATGGAATCTCTCCTCTAGTGCATCATATTTTTTTCAATTTTTTTCAATATGCTTTAGTATTTTTCTTGAGAGGTCAATGAACATTATATTTTTGTATAGATAACCTTTTAGTAAAAATAAAAAAAGAAAATATAAACACTAATTAAAATGTTTAAAACTATATATTTTTACAAACTACACTTATAGATGTTAGAACATTAAGTTTTTTAAATAATTTCATTTTTTTAGTAAATTAGCTCCAAAGTGATGCTACATATGTATTTAGTGGACACTTTTAGTTGAAACATTTGTGGCCTAGACTTAACTTATCTAGAATGAATCTAGCTAGAACATATGTTTCACTAAAATTGACTTTTAATTGGAAATACTTACATTCATTTATGTTGATAAATTGGCCTAAAGTGTGACACAAAGTTGAAATTTTACCCCTAGGTCATCCCACAATAATGGGTTACACTTTTTGGCCAAACTTGACATTGAAATCAACATTTGGAACTAAATTTTCACTTTCCAACACCTATAGCTGCTAAACCGTTAGGAATTTGAAGATGATGCAAACTAGTGATTTGTGAGATTTTGTCTGTAGATTCAAAATATTTTTTTTTTTAAATTTGGAGTTAAAATGTATTTTTTTTGCATCTCCTTTGATAACTAGTTTTTAATAGTATACAACATTCTTTTAAAGTGATGTGTATTTTGTCACACATAATTTTTTTCTACAAAGGATAAAATTCTAATTCTTTTGAATTTAGATTGGTAACACTGATATCTAGAGGATGTATTTGGTTTCATAATGTTTTGTTGAATTTTTTTTTAAATTAGGTTTTGAAGTCAAACCAATTATAATTTAGACATAGGCGTATTCTGTCCAACATAACTTTTTTTGTATGTATCAGAATTCAATTTTTTTTGGTTGGAATAAGGAAATCAATACCTAAAAGACATGTATTTTTTAGAATTTTTTTTCTCTATTTTCCTATTTTTTCGTATGTGTGAAACAAAGACCTTGATGTTCATTGAAAAACCTACATTCACAAGAAATAAATAATAAATATAATAATCAAATTAAATATATTCAAAATTATATTTTTAGGAAGCTTATAATAAGGACTACATACTTACAAAACATAAATTTTAAATGAATTCATTTGATCCCCCAAAAGGTAAATCAAAAGTGGTCTTTTATCAGCATTTTGATAAGTGTAGAGGAGACTCCATTGTAGGTATGGTTTAAAACTAGAGGTGTTCTATCCAAGGGGGTTTGAATCTAAGGGGGTTTGATCAAACCCTTTTCAACTAAAATCCTTTAAATGGAACCTTTCAAGGCTTAAACCATTATATTTTCTAAAAATATGTGATTTTAGCAAAAATCAGGATGTCCTAGAAAGTGTAACCTATTATTGTGGTAGCACCCCCCTTGGATGGTTGAAAATAGTATCCCATAGGGTGGTTGTACCCCTAGCTTCTTACCATCCTTGTCTCATGTGTGCATGCCTGAGTACAAGTGAATAAACATATGAGTTTTTAGAGTTTCAATGAATCCTTACCTCTTAGAATTTTTAAGGTTATGGATTTGATTCTTGGGATGACTATGGTTATTCAGTTCAATCCATATCCTAGTAGCACTAGGATCGAGGTGGTTATGCCTCATTTTGCATATAACTTGTATTTGGCTTGCTTGGCCTAATCCCCACACTTATCTTCATTTATGTGCCATCTATTATCATCTTAAGATGTTGCAACTTAGTGCTTAGGGTTAAGTGAGGTTGTACGATCCTTGGAGAATCTTTTCTAGTCATCGAGGTCAAGTTTGAGGCCCTTGAGAATTTTGGAGACTCTATCTTTGAAGGGTGCCTATCTTATGATTGTGGATCTCTTAAGTGACCCTAACTAGTAAGAGAAGTGACCCTAATTGGTAAGAGCGAAAACCCTAATTAGTAAGAAGGGTGACCCTTTCATGTCTTGGAGGACCCTATTTGGTAAGAAAGGAGACCCTAGCTTAGGAATTTTTAGGTGACCCTAGCCCAGGAACTCTCAGGTGACCCTGCCTTGTCCTAGATAACCCTAATTGGTAAGAGGGGAGACCCTACTAGAAATACATGTGACCTTCCTAAACTTTTTCAAAAAAGGTTGGTAAATGGAAATTTTGTTCCTTGTTCTATCTTTACCTTCTATCATGTAACTTTGCACAAAAATGTTATCTTGGGATACATTCTTTGGGGTGAAATCAACTAGTTGTCTATGTGTTTGGTTGAGATCCTCTACATCCCAGTGGACCTACCTATTTTGTAGGTTTTTTAAGTGTTGGATGTTGTTTTGCATAATCTTGGAATGGGTATGAACCAGGTGTCACTCTCTTTCTTCTCCTTATGTGCATAATCTTCATCATGGAGGAAGCTCCATCTTCTTGTAGTATTTTCATGGTGACCTTGTCACATGACTAGTGAAGTCTTCTACTTGTGCCACCATGCTTGGTGCAATGGTGGTCAATTTCCTATGTGTTTTTGTGCTTTGTCATGATACCTTGTGCATGTGAATGTGTGTAATTTAACATGTAAATGTTGCACTTGCAACTCAAAAAAACTATTCATCTAGTTTTTGCCCGTTAATGTCTTGGGTAAAAGCTTGGATCATTACTAGAAAGCCTAGGCTAAGTAAGGCCTATTGGAGTTTGGAAGGAAGGGAGACAACCATTGACAAATCTTTAATGGTTGAAATTGGCTATGGATAGCTTTAAGTTTTGGTTGAAAAGACTCAAAGGCTAAATACCACTAAAAATGAATGAAAATGAGGCTTAAGAGAGATGAGGGGTTAAACAATAACTAGTTACAAGAAGCCAAGGGGAAGGTATACTTTAAGAAATGACCTTTTGAAAATTCTGTGGAACCCCTAGCGAATCCACCATAAAGAAGCATAATATCTTAGATGATTTTGTTTGATATTAGAAATCAAATTTTAGAGTGGATGTGTTTTTCCCTTGTATGACCTTTTTGCAATGCAATGACTAATTTTTTCTATTAGTATGACTTTATAGCAATTCAATGTCTAAATTTTCTATCAATATATGAATTACAAACAAAGATGTTGAAATAGGTTTAGTATAGAAAATAAAAAATAAGCCATAATAAAATGAGGAGATTAGGGTCTCAATTTTTATATATAATAGTGTGATATGTGTCTATCCAAAATAATTAAATTTATTAATGTAAGGCCATTTTATTTTAGGACCAAGAAAAATCTATCAAATATGGGTGAAATAGAAACTTCTGAAGAACCTAAAAATAGAAAAAATTGGGGAATAGCCACTAAAACATTCCTAGGCCAAGGGTAGGATGTGTTGCATTTTGGAAGGAGAAGGTAAAGCAATCTACATTCTATTTTTCTTCTACATCATGTGAAGCCACTAGTTTTAGCAAATTATTAGTCTCAAAATTGTTTCAATAGTCATGAGATTTTATTACATAAAACATCATGGCCATGGTGGTTGTGAAAATTGGCACTCTAGTTTTTAGGTCACTACAACAATTTCACAACCCTTTCCTACTAAAGTGGCAGTTTTCCCAAAGTAGGTGAAATCAAGGAATTCATAGCAAGAAAAAACTACAAAAGGTTAAAGTAAGGTTTGGGGGATTGGAAACATGCTAAGGGGTGCTAGAAGGGTGACCTAAGGGTGTGATAAGTTAGGGGATTGACAACCAATCTATCTCTTGAATGCACTACAAAAAGGAAAATTAAGGCAAGGGGGTTCAAATACATGTTAAGGGGTACTAGAAGAGTGACCTAGGGGTATGACAAGTTGGGGGTTGGCAACCAATTTGTCTCTTGGATGCACCACGAGGGGTGTTTTTGGGTTTTGTGTCATCATAGGACTAGAATGTCAACTCAATGAAACATGGTGAAAAATGGGTACTTACATATATGTTACTAGAGGACATGTTATCCTAGGTCAATCTTTGAAAATCTTATGTAATGGGATTGAAAACAAAAAACTTCAGCGATGAAAATGCTCTAAAGTGGTGTGATACAGAACTAGGTTCTGTTTAGGTACTCCAATGAAAATATTCTTAGGATGTTCCTTTTGTAAATGCAATAAATATTCAATGTTATTTGATGACCATATTAAGTGCAATTGAACACTCTTAAACACAAGTAGATAGCAAAAAATTGCACAAAACATGAGCTTAGTTCACCCTTTGCAAGAAATGAATGGCCAAGAGTTGGCCAAATTTTGAATTTGAATTTTGAAAAATCACAAGCAAATCTACACTCACAAGGTTGACCCAACATCTATGGAAATGACCTAGGCACAAATACAATCATATCTAGTGAATAATAGAATGTATAGGGATAGGTGTATGGGTAGGTATAATTAATGCATAATTTGGGTGAATGTATGAAATAGGTGTACACATGGGTGTGGTGGTAGTACATGTGTGAGAGTGTGTGTAAGCCAATAAGTTAAAAGCATGGGGGAAGGGGCCCAACTTCACACAAGATTGTCACTCGTCACTATGTAAATATGATAAGACATTTTCTCGAAATAGCCACAAAATTAAATGGGACATAGGAAATGGCACATAGGTATACAAATTTTACCATGGAATCATATCTATAAGCCTTTCATAAAATTGCTTCCGACCCAATCCTAACAAGAAACAATATAAAAGAGAAAAACAATTCTCTCAATTTCCAAATTATAAAAACAAAATCTTTCACTAACATTGATAAAAATTAAACATCTCTCAAAAATTTGTTTTTCATTTTAAATTGTTTCCTTGTGAGAAATTTGTTGCGACTGCACCTTATACAATTAAAGTCATGTCATTAGTCTAAAGCTGGAACGATAAAAAATTAAACGCAAATTAAAAAATTGATCTGAGAGTAAGCACTCAAACTTGACGGCAGCCAACGAGTTAAAATCTCAATATTGCTAATATTTTGGAAAGCTCACAACATTACTAGGGCATAGTGAATCCTATCGTGTCCCTGCTTGCGAAAGATAAGTACAACATCAGCTTCAAATCATACTACAAATTTATTGTATAAAACCTCACGAGCATTCCAGGTCCTCACTTTGAAAACCTGCATCAAACTTTGACGCCACCAAAGCTTTAGGGACATGTTCTTTCTGTTTTCTAATTATAGTTCTGCAGTTTTCCATTGCCTTTTGAAGAAGCAAATCTCTCCGGTGGGCTTAAACAACACACACCAAGGTTTGACTTGTTTAGGTGGCTGATGGGCCCTTCTCTTATTAACACATTAACAAAATAGAGTAAGAGAAAGGGCCCACCAACCACCAGGGAAATCCCCTGTTTTCCATGTGCTCCCTTTAGAAGCATATGAAACATCTCCAGGGAGGTAGCAGGACCTGGTTCAGCATGCCACAATGCCTCTGCCACTTACATGTTTGTAGGAAGTGACCACGACAGCACCTGAAAATCAGGATACACTACAGCAGCGGCTAAAACAAATTTGTAGGAGTTGCTTCTCTTCACCCTCGGTGTCAATATTCTCCAACAATAGAGTGAATAAAATACCATGAACTGCATGTCTCTGGATGAAATATTTGTTGGGTTTGTCAGAGGCCAGGAATAATTGTTGCAGTTTTCTAAAAGATGCACCAAGAGACCGTTCCAACACACAACATCTACACTCACAGAGAAATCCTAATGGTATGAAATCGCACTGGCGTTCCACCAGTGGACAAAGGGTTCTGAAGTAAGGTATAGTTATTTCCTCTTCTGCAGCAATTCCTCTAACGGCTATAATGAACATTGCTTTTCCAACCACCATACATCTAGCGTTTGGAAAACATGAATGATTGACGAAAGATGGAAGTCCCCAATACCCGCATTACTCTGTATACCTCGTCTGATTCAGAAACCCAATGCTGCAGTTGACATCATGTTCATCCTCCTTCATTGGGTTTTCTTCCTTCTGTCTAATATGTGTGAGTAGACCGTTGATCTCCATAGCCTTTCTGAGTTTAAAGGTGATATATAATACTAGGTTTTCCCCAAATTTGTTCTAATTGCCGTTATTTACTGCGAGCAACTCATGTCCAGAACCTGTGTCTCCTTTAGCCAAGATGAATCAAGTAAGGTACTATGATTGCCGCAAAGTCCTGGGACATCACATTTCGCAAGAGGCTGCTCGATCCACCGTGTCTTGATTAAGACCTTCAAGCATGCTGGCAGGGCTCTCTTTGTTGAATGTAAAGAGCATCAAGAAGATTGAATTCAAAGAACAGAACAGCAAACAATGAAAGACAAAATTAATGCATCATATAGAGACAACAAGAATTACGTGGTTCACCATTAATGGCTACGTCCACTGGAAAAGTAGGGGAAAGTCTGTTTTATTAATTACACATCAGTATATACAATTATGTTTTATGAGTGATGCTTCCATGAGAAATGAAGTCTCATTCTATAGATACAAGGGACAACGAATAGGAAAGGAGCAGAATGTTAAGAGTCGCAGGTCAAAGTGACCCTTCACATACTCAACAATCTCCCACTTGAAGTCCAATCCACTACTGCAAATAGTCACTCCTAGAGATATCCCTTGCTTTCTAGGGCTATTGTCACATTTGCACCAAGCCAAGATAAGCTCTGTTGAACTCGAGCTTCTCCTTTGAGACTACTTTCATGAAATTATTAGCTGGATTCACACAATTATGCACCTTTTCCAATTTTAGCTTGCCTTCTTCAAGAACACTTGGAATGAAGTGATATCCCAGCTCAATGTGCTTTGTTCTATGGTGAAAAGATGCATTTTTGGCTAGATGAATGGCACTGTTGCTATCACTAAACAGAGTGAAAATAAGTTGTTTGCAGCCCAATTCAGCCAACAAACACTGCAACCATATCATTTCCTTAGCACCTTCGGTGAGGGCAATGTATTCCACTTCGGTAGTTGACAGTGCAACCACTTGTTGCAATCTAGAAACCTAACTGATTGCTGCCCTAGTAAAAGTGAAAACATAACTAGTAGTTGACCTCCTTCTGTCCAAGTCACCAGCCATATCGGAATCAACATAACCTTGTAGTTGTACATCTTTACATCCAAATCTCAAAACATAATCGGAAGTGCCCTTGAGGTATCTCATAAGCCACTATACTGCATCCCAATGAGCCTTACCAGGATTGCTCGTGTATCAACTGACTACTCCCACTGCATGAGCAATGTATGGTCATGTGCATATCATCACAGACATGAGACTCCCGACAATAGATGAGTAAGGCATTCCTTTCATATATTATTTTTCTTCTTATGTCTTGGGACATATTTTGGAGGATAGACAGAAATTATTAGCAAGAGACATGCTTACAACCTTTGCACCCTTCATATTAAACCTATCCAAAACCTTATCAATATATCTTTCTTGTGACAATTTGATTTCTTTTTTCTGCCTGTCCCTGATTATTGTCATGCCAAGAATCCTCTTCACTGCCCCCAAATCCTTCATCACAAACTTGTTAGCCAAATTTTGTTCTAGCTTGTTAACAATAGTCATACTAGTGCCAGTTACTAGCATATCATCAACGTACAATAATAACAAAACAAACTCACCATTCTCCAAAACTTTGTAATACACACATAGATCAGATTCACACCTTGTAAACTATTGTTCAACAATGAAGGAATCAAACTTGCGGTACCATTGTCACGGGGCTTGTTTTAGCCCATACAAGTTTCTTTTCAATTTGCACACTAAGTTTTCAAGTCCTTTCTCAAAACCTTCCATTTGCTGCATATACAATTCTTCATCTAAGTCACCATGAAGAAATGTCATCTTCACATCAAGCTACTCCAACTCAAGGTCATAGACAATAGCTAGACCCAAAACTCCCTGGATGGTTGTCATCTTCACAATGAGTGAAAAAATCCCATTAAAATCCACACCCTTCTCCTGGTCATATCCTTTGACCACTAATCTAGTCCTGTACCATTTTTTACCACCATCTTCTTCCTTTAATTTGTAAACCCACTTGTTTTTCAAGGCTCTCTGATTTGGTGGAAGATGTACCAAGTCCCTCATGTGCTTTGCCATTAACAAATCCATTTCTTCCCTCATAGCTTCCATCCATTTCTCACTATTCATATCATTATAGGCATCTCTAAATGTTGTCAGCTCTGCTTGATCAGACATCAATAGATGATGCACAAAATCATCAAATTTGGAAGGAGGTCGACGCTTCCTGGTGGACCTCCTCAATTAAGGAAATGACTCATGCAAGTTACCCTATTCTTACAAATTGCCCTATTCAACATTGGGCTCATTTAGGTTTTTTATTGAATTTTCAATAGGTTGTGAAACCACTAGACACTGCACATTAAAGTCTTTAAGCATAAGAAGTTCCTATGCCAATGTTGGCACATTCCAATATGGATGTTGCGCTAACCTTAGCACACTCTCATAAGTATGCTGCGCCAAATTTGGTTCATTCAGATCTGCAGTGCCTTGTTTATGAAGAGGACGCTGATTAATATCCAGCATGGAACTATACAAGGGTGCTCAAAAGTGAGTGGGTAGAGACTGTGTGGGATATGAAGAATTTATAGTGGGTTGTGGTAAATTTTACATAGGCTGCATGGCATATGCAAGACATGAATTTGAAGTTTGAGAGGACTGCACCAAACATTGAATATATATAAAGTTTGATTTCCTTGTATACCAGTGAGTGATGGTAGATTTAGACCATTTGGTTGTGTAGAGCATGAAGTAGGTAGCATGGAGCTAGAGGAAGACTACCTAGAAGATGAATTTTGAGGTAGACAATGTAAATTTTTAAACATATCACTCCCACAAGTGATATGTCATCTATAGGCACATATTATGTTGCAAGCATCCTTTGTTCAAACAAGGCATTATTTTCTCATTGAAGATTACATCCTTGCTACAAGTGACCTAATTCATAGTGGGATCCCATAACCGATAACCATATTTCTCATTTCCATATCCAACAAAAATGCATCTTTTGGACTTGACATCCCACTTCGTTCTTTTCTCTCGTGGAATGTGAACAAATGCTTCACACCCGAACACCTGCAAGTGATTGTAAGAAATTCTTCTTCCCAACCACTTCCCCTCCAGAATGTCAAAGTTCAATCAAGATGAGGGGCCATGGTTGATCAAATACACATCTATATTGACTGCCTCTACCCAAAATTCTTTACCCAAACCTGCATTAGAGAGCAAACTACGAGCTCTCTCCAAGATTGTTCGATTCAACCTCTCAGCTGCACCATTCTCTTGAGGGCTGAAAGGAACAATCTTTATCTGTTGTATACCATTATTTGTACAACAGTTATCAAACTCTGAGGAACAAAATTCCCCACCATTATCCATTTTAAAGCATTTAATTTTGTGCCTGGTCTAATTTTCAACTAATGCTTTAAAATTCTTAAACATGCCAAATACTTCAGATTTGCATTTCAGAATATACACCCAAACTTTTCTAGTGCAACCATCAAGAAAAGTAACAAAATAATTAGAGCCACCAATAGAAGTTACTGTAGGAGTCAAGGACAACACTGAGAGGGGGGGTGAATTAGTGTTATGTAAATTCTTAACTTTTTGCAAACTTTACAAGACAAGTAGAAAGAAAGACATTAATGATCTATTGAGCTCATATGCACAAGACTAAGAGTGAAAGATGTGAACCAAAAACTTATAAACAAAACACAAATCATACATAGAGACAAATTATAACACAGAAATTTCTGGAGTAGAAAACCCTCTCGGGGTAGAAAAACCACTCATGAAGTGCCTCACTGGCTTAACTTTGAAAACATCTTACAAAGCCTCACTGGCTGAATATTATGTCTCACTGACTATTGAGAGGTCTTACTGACCTACAAGCCTCACTGGCATATTGTGCCTCACTGGCAACAATGTTTAGAAGCACCAGCTTCAAGGAGCACCAACCCCTATTACAGAACAAACTGAAAAACACAAATTCAGAGGGTTTCTCTGTTTCAATACAGAACATTTCTTCTCTCTCATGTGTCTTTCAAATGGCCATTCTATTCAAAATCAATCCTTCATCAGGATACACTCAACAACACTTCATTCTCATCTTTTTATGTTTCATCAATGTCTATTTATATATTTGCATCAAATACACCTGAAAAAAATATTGTATACAAATTTAATATCCTTTCACCTTCAAAACATATTTTCATTATTCTCTTATCAAAACCTTTCATCTTCTCTGAAAGAAAATAATATCTGATTGCATCAAATAGATCTCCATTTTGTATTCTTTATAAACTACAAAAACAATTCATCATAATATATTTTGAATCTACCTCTGTAATAAAATCTCTGTCCTCATTTTCATCTTCCATCAAAAAACCTTCATGCATGATCCTTCATATTCCTACAAAAACCATCTAAAAAAATAGGATCATATAATATCAAACCCTATTGAAAACTCTTCATATTCTCTGCTCATATCAACAATCTCTGCATGATGTTTCATATCCTCCAAAACACAAAACCCTTCAATCTAATTATCTTCTCTGCCTGCAAATTCCTTCAAACAAATTTTCATTATCCTCTTCAAATTCTTCTCCAAAAATAATCTTCTCAATCTGCCTTATTCTCAAACAAAACTCTTAAACTTCATCCCAAAAAAAATCTTCTTCTTAACAATATTCTAGACAAATAAAAAATCTTTTTACAACTCCAAAAATCCATTCAAATTCCCATAAAAAAAAATCTTGAATCAATCTGCCCTTTCATGCTCGGTCCAAAAAAATATAAGGCATTAAAGCCCTAAAAAATCTTTTCAAACAAATGTTAGAAAGGAAACATTTGTCTCCATCTGCCACGAGGGGATTTAAGAAAGAAAGAAAAACTTTCTAAAAATAAGTGCTTTTAAACAACAAACACATCTAATTTCCTTTAAGGAAACAGCTAAAAATTAGCTTTCAAAAACAAAATAACTATAGTCTTAATAGTATGACGTCCCCGTGCCCATCAAACATAAACCAAGGAAGTTGGGGGCAGTTTGAATTATTACTGTTGATATTTGAAAGCACACTCAAACAACTTTAAAAACCAACCTTAGATTCTTTTATTCGTGCCCAAAGTGTCATATGAAGACCGATGCTATAAGTCGCTATTGTAGAAGGGCCGGTCACTGCCATGTCTAAGGACCCCTCCAAACGGTGGTATTTAAGCTATAAACCTTCTATCATAAGTCACCTTCCAAACAGATTTAAAAGTGTATTATAGGTAGGATAAAGGACATCTAGAGACTTAGGAACAAATAAGGATTTAGAGTAGATAATACATCTTTAGCCATTCTTATTGTATTATCAAAAACACCACATCATACTGATCACCTCAACCTTGAGCATGTCTGGTGCAATATGGATATCAATATACATCATCTAAACATCAAATTCAAGGCACCCTTGAAAAGATAAACCCTTTTGAGCCATCAAAAAAGATTCAATACTTCAACATATACGATTTAAACTCCTGAGATCACCTCCACCATAATAAAAAACTTAGACAATTGAAAACCTCAAATGATCTCCAAAAACACATTTCTATGAAATGATTGATCATCTCTTGCAATCAATACTACTTTACAATGTAACCTTGAGAATGAAACAAGCCTTCTCATAAATATGATTATAAAGGCTTGATCAAATACTACACACAAAGTGAACCCTCCAACATAAATATCTGATCTGCACTGGTCTTGTAAAACTGAAGCAAGCGAACTTTGTCAAGTCAAGAACAATCATACATTGTAACACCAACATGATCAATCTGCATAAATATGAACATGCATGTAACCCATTTGAGCTCCTATATGATCAACATCCTCAAACACATCACTGACATCCTGATCTAACTCAATCTTGAGAGTCTATTCAAGAAGCACTGACATCCTGATGTAACTCAATCTTGAGAATCTATGTAACTCAATCTTGAGAATCTATTATCACTGACATCCTGATGTAACTCAATCTGAATGACACAACACTTTACCATACTGAACAAGCTGTAATATGACAATACATGAGATGATGTCTCCTACTCAGATGTTTACTAATATCAACCCAAGATCCTGCAAGACCCTTTTGACATCAATGACAATCTGACACCATCAGTTACCTCTGTATGACCGAAAATATCTGAATGCACTAGCTCCAACGGTGTAGACTTCTTGTCATGTGCCATAGTGGAGAAGTTGCTCCTTCTTTTTTTGCCAAAAATACAATGTTTACACAAGTCTAAATTGACAAATTTCAAACCTATAAGTTGATCCCTCTTGAGAAAAATTTCAAGGCCTTTTTTCTCATATGCTCAAGCCTCTTGTGCCAAAGCTCCATCCCACTGTCCATAACCCCCATCACAGCTCCCACTTTAGCGTGACTCTCTAGCACATACAAAGTGTCCAATTTGCTGCCTCTTCCAATTACCAAGGCTCCTTTGGTCACCTTCCAAGTGTTTGACTCAAAGGTGATGCTACATCCTTGAGCATCTAGCTATCTTGTAGAAATTAGATTCCTCTTCAGTTGAGGAACATGTCTCACATCCTGCAACAACCAATTATTTCCATTTCTTAATTTTAATATCACATCTCCTTTACCCATAATGTGACATGGTTCATTGTCACCAAGGTATACCTTACCAAGTCAGCCTTCTTGATAATTTTTGAAAACTTCCTAGCATGGAGTGGCATGAAAAGAAGAACTAAAATCCAACACCCATGCATCATCTGTAGCTTCTCCAATTGATAAAACTAATGCACCGGCATCATCTTCATACACTGCATTAACCACATTTTCTTTTTCTTTTCCTTGACTCTCCGCCTTCTTGTATGACCAGTAATTCTTTTTAATGTGAACTTTCTTGCCACAAAACTAGCAACCTGAATTTATGCCTCTTGATTTAGATCTTTTGAAAGACTTACATCTCCTTCTATTGTTATTTCTTCCCCGTTCTTGGGATCTCCCCCTATTTCCAAAAATCAATGCCTCTCCAAATGAAGTATTATGATGTTTTCTTCTCATGTCTTCACTGAGAAGAATTACAGCAACATCATTAAGTTTCAACCCACTTCCCTTCTCATCAGATCTTTTATTTCTGGATACCAAATTGTTGATTTTCATTACAACACCTTCCCAACTATCGGGAGAACACAACAGTAGGATGACTTTGATTTATTCTTGAAAATCAATGTCAACAAAAATCAAATGGCTGATTATGGTATTGAATTCATTCAGATGATTGGAAACACTGCTACCTTCCTTTATCTTTAAATTAAAGAATTTCTTCATCAAGAAAACTCTATTAGCAGCAAAAGCCCTCTCATACATACCTAATAAATGGTCCCATAAACCCTTCGTTGTCTTTTCTGTTGCAACATTGAAAAAGACATTGCTGTTAAGAGAGAGGATGATGGTTTCCTTCACTTTCTTGTCCAATTTGTCCCACTCCTCATCTATCATGGCAACAAGTTTCTTGGACTCTCCCTCTAGCATAATTGAGAGGTCTTTTTGAATCAGCAAGGCTTCCATATGCAGCTTCCACATGTTAAAGTTCTGACCTGAGAACTTTTCAATTCTGAACTTATCTCCATCCTTCATTTCTTCACAATTTCACCCTACACCCTGATACAAATTTTTGAATGTAAAGAGCAACAAGAAGATTGAATTCAAAGAACAGACTAGCAAACAATGAAAGACAAAATTAATGCATCACATAGAGACAACAACAAGAATTACCTGGTTCACCATTAATACGGGAAATGCAAGGGAAACTCTATTTTATTAATTACACAATAGCATATACAGTTATGTTTCATGTGTGATGTTTCCATGAGAAACGAAGTCTCATTCTATAGAAACAAGGAACAAAGAATAGTAAAGGAGTAGAATGTGAAGAGTCGTAGGTCAAAGTGACCCTTGGACTTCACATACTCAACACTCTTGATACCAAATGCCACTGACCTACAATAGCTGCCACTCATTGCAATTGCATTCTCCACAAGCACAATATCTCTGATCACAACCTCCTTGGTTGCATACAAACCTCGACAATGCACAAGCGACCTCTTAATAAATACTGGACCAATATAATTACTGAACTCTTGAATATCTTGTGGCCTGAAACCATTTAGAAAATAGGCAGAGAGATCAAACTTACCTTGTTGGTTCTCTTCATTTAGCTTCTTCGATTTGTAATAGTGAAACTTTTTCCTTGGCAGCTGGGGATTCCTCTAGTGCCAGTTGAAAGCATGAACAGGCTAAGTTCTACTCTCTACGCCTGTGCAAAGCCTTGTGTGAAAATCCTATTGCAGCTACTGATTATTAATCTCCTATCATAAATAGATTATTTTACTGCTGAAAATTAATTCACAACAAATATTGAAAATAATATAGCCGCAACTTCACAAATAATCACGGAGATAAACAATAAAATATGCAAACTGAACACAATAAGTTTTGGACAAATTGTCCCTAGAAAAAGCCCGAAGGGAAAACCAATACTACATATGAGGAATTTTATTAAATCAAATCAAGAGATACATAAACTGCTTGCCTCTTACTAGCAAAGCTCCGGCAATGTTCTCCTCTGAAAATTCTTCTCCCAATTTCTCCTGTAGAAATTCCACTACTGTTGTCTCCAACTCTATCGTTGTGCCCTTGCTCTCACTGCAAATCAATTTGCTATTGCTGCAAATTTATTTATTTAATATCACTACAAATATTTCTTAGATGTCGCTCTCCAAATGCCCATTAATCCTCTTTTATAATCCTCTCATGGAAAACCAATGGCCATGATTTAATTTCAATCAATGGCTAGGATTAATTATACTCTAACAAACCCTAATATCTAGAAGTCTCTCGAGAAATCAATTTTCTAGGTATGGAGATAACTATTCCAGTTGTGTTTCCAAGCTCATAATCACCACCCGAGACTAGAACACCTATCCAAGCTACATTAAAATTAACACTCCCTCTTAGCGAGGAAGGTGTTCTGCATAACACCCAACTTATCTCTGAAGAAGATGAATTTTGCCTTCCCCAATGCCTTTGTCAAGATGTCTGCTACCTGCTGATCTGTAGGTATATACTATAGCTAAACAATTCTCCGCTGTACACAATCCCTGATGAAATGATACCTGATGTCTATATGCTTAGACCTATCATGAAACACTAGATTCTCTGATAATCTAATGCAACTCTAATTATCACAGTGTATCACGGTAGTCTCAACCCTTTGACCAAACAAGGCTACTAGCAACTTCTAAAGCCATATAGCCTCACATGTTGCCATGCTAGCTGCTATGTATTATGCTTCTGCAGAACTTAGAGCCACAGACTTTTGCTTCCTACTGTACCAAGAGACAACTCCTGATCCCAAACTAAAGCAGCACCCTGAAGTGCTTTTCCTGTCCACTGTACTACCTGCCCAATCTGCATCAGTATAGCCTATCAACTTGATACCACCACCTCAAGCATATTTGATCCCATACTTGATTGTACCATGCAAATATCACAACACATGCTTTGCCGCTATCCAATGCACTCTCTTCAGCTCAACCATGAACTGATTAAGAGAGTTTACTGCAAAGGATATATCTGGCCTAGTGTTGACCAAATACATGAGAGATCCAATCAACATCCTATATAAGGTGGGGTCTACATCCTTTTCCTTGGATGAGTCTACCTTCTTCCAATTTGTGTTCATAGGTGTAGACATGGCTCTGCAATCCTACATCTCAAAACTTTTCAAGATTTCAATGCAATATTTCCCTTGTCCAAGGAAAATCTGTCCATCTATCTGCCACTCTTCCATGCCTAGAAAGTAGTGCATAAGCCCCAAATCCTTCATCTCGAACTCTGTTGCAAGGTCCCTCTTGCACTCCTCTATAAGCCCCAGTGAACCTGTTAAAAACAAGTCATCCACATATAGAACAAGAATGAGAATTTCACCCCCAACCACCAAGTAGTAGCGGTTAGCATCCGCCTCACTCTTCACAAAGCCTATTCCTTGCAAGTAGTTATCAATGCGCTCATACCACACCCTGGGAGCCTGCTTGAGTCCGTACAAAACTCTCTTCAATCTGCACACGTGGGTTTCGCTGTTGTGTTCTACAAAGCCCTCTGGTTGTTCTATGTATACCTCCTCTACCAATTCACCATTAAGAAATGTTGTCTTGACATCCATTTGATGGATCTGCCATCCCATATGTGCTGCAAGTGAGATTACAGCTCGTATAGAAGTATACCTAGCCACTGGAGCGAATGTCTCATCATAGTCTATTCCCTCCTTCTAAGAGAACCCCTTGGCCACGAACCTTGCCTTGTATTTCTCGATGCTACCATCTGCACCATGTTTAATCTTATAGATCCAGCGTGATCCAACCACTGCCCTATCTGTCGGTCTAGGTACAACCTCCCACACATCGTTCTGCATTATTGAGGTATATTCCTCAACCATTGCATCTTGCCACACCTGTTGCTGTGTAGCCTCCTGATAGTTGGAAGGCTCACTATCTACTAACTAACTAACCAATGCCACATAGTCATTATACCTGGCTGGTTGTTTTCATTGTCTACTACTCATCCTAGGAGCTCCCATAAACTCCTAAGTATCCCTATGTGTCTATTGAACCTCACGGTTCCTCCTGTCAACTATAGAGGATGAAATATCAAACTCCATATCTTCTTGATGCATCTCTTGGATTTTTTGTATCTATTGCTCCATACTCTATGAACTCTCAACACCTGAGCCTATGCTTGTACTAGTAACTATACTCATGCTTCACTACCCCTGTTCTGGTTGAATAATCCTTGGAGCTTCTATTGGTTGCTCATTTTGATCATCTGCTGGCAAATCTGTAGACCCCCTGTATGCCTTGTCCTCCATGAATTTGACATCATGCCTGACTATAATCCTCCTGGTCCCTGGAATAAATATCTGATATGCCTTTGAGGTCTCGCTGTACCCCACAAAGTACCCTCTCTCTGTAGTCTAATCTAACTTGGAACGTGTAGGCCCTAGAATGTGAGAAAACACCAAACTCCCAAATATCCTGAAGTGACTGACATCTGGCTTCTTCCCTAAGAATGCCTTCTCTAGTGTCATCTTGCCCAATACCTTATGCGGAAGCCTATTCTGTATGTATACTATTGTACTGCATGCCTCTACCCATAAGTAACGTGGCATATCTTGGTCATACAACATAGCCCTTGCTACCTCCGATATAGAACGATTCTTCCTCGGCAACCCCATTCTACTATGGGTTGTAAGGAACTCTCCACTCTCTCTTAATTCCTTCCCTGGTACAAAATTCCTAGAACTCTTTCCCTTTGTACTCGCCTCCATTCTCTGACCGAAGAACCTTTACCTTCCTACCTGTCGAATTCTCCACAAGAGCTTTGAACTCCTGGAAGTGACTGAAGACCTCATCCTTCATCTTTAAGAAGTATATCTAGGTCTTCCTGGAGAAATCATCAATAAAAGTAACAAAGTACTTGTATCCTCTGAGAGACTTCGTTGACATTGGTCCACATATATCTGAATGTACTAGGTCAAGAACCCCCTTGGATCTGGTGTCACTCCTTGGAAAAGCTACTTTCACAAACTTCTCCAACACACATCCCTTACATACATCAATATGCTCTGTGCTCACCTTTGGAACACCTGTCACTGTCTCACGAAGCAATTTAAGTGCTCCATTGTGTATATGGCCCATCCTCCTATGCCATAGCTCTCCTTGATCTTTAGGATTACTACTACTCACTAGTGCCTTAGGAGTATCAAACTACAACCTATAAAGTCGGCCGCTCCTAACTCCAATAGCTATGGGTGATTTCCAATCCTTATGCTTGATTAAAACATGCACCCCTCTAAAGAGTACATTGTAGCCTTTATCCTGAAGGACAGATACGGAAATTAGATTCATGCCCAAGCCTGGCACATGCAACACATCATGAATGGAAATAGGCTTACCATTCTCCCTCTGAAATAGAACAATCCCTCTCCCAACTGGATTGCACTTGGACTTGTTCCCCATCTGAATTTGGAATCTGATGTCCTCCTCCTTGTAGCTGGAGAAGTACTCCCTAACTCCTGTCATATGAAATGATGCCCCACTATCTATATACCAAACACCCTGTGAGGTTGAGCTAGTTAGGCAAGCTATGAGTGCAAACTCATCCTCTATTCTACTAGAAAGCTCATCTACACTTGCTGAAGCTGCCATCTACTTGTTGCCTTTCTTTTCATTTTTCTTCCTTTGTGGGCAATCGCTGACATAGTGGCCAAACTCATGACAGCCATAGCATTTGATCTTAGACAAGTCCTTTTTCTTCTCACTTTTTGGATTTGATCCTTTCCCAAACCCCTTCTTCACTTTCCCTTTTCTTATTAGGGCAACGTTTTCTTGTTCCACCTCACTTTTCTGACTATTACTGTTGGTTCCACTGATAAGACTTAGTCTAAGCTCCTCCTAAGTGAAGTCACTCCATAGTTGATCCCAACTCAGTAAGGTGTCCCGTCCATTAATAACTTGAACAAAGACATTCCACTGCTTAGTAAACCCATTCAGGGCTATTCGTACTAGCTCGTCATCATTTGGTTTGTCTCCAATAGCTGCCAACTCATTCTTAACAAGTCTAAGTCTAGTGAGGTAACTTGTGATGTCTTCTCCCTTATTCATCTAGGTATTCCTCAACTTTTCTCTAAGAATCAGCTTTCGGTTAGTGGTAGCATTCTGGTATAGATTCATAATGGTGTCCCACATCGTCTTCGCTGTATCTAACTCTGCAATATGTGGAACAATATGATTCTTAACACGTCAAGAATTAGCCTCCTCACCTTGGCATCTTCCTTCTTATATGCTAAGAGCTGTGTTGCATCTGTAGGTATAGGTACAACAGTGGTCACATAATCCTTGATACCATTCTCTTCCAGCAATAAAGAAATTCTAGCTTTCCAGACACCAAAATTTGAGGCTCTATCCAATCTGTCCTGATCTCTTAAACCTGCTGAAGCCATCTCAAAAGAAAATAAAAATAACTTTGAAGAGGTCAAACTGGGGCCATCTCATGATTATTTATTATTTTTCTTTCTCCCTGTGCCTTTTCTGCCCCCAGTCTACTCTGATACCATATGAAAATTCTATTGCAGCTACTGATTATTAATATCCTATCGTAAATAGATTATTTTACTACCGAAAATTAATTCACAGCAAATATTGAAAATAATACAGCCACAACTTCACAAATAATCATGGAGATAAAAAAATAAAATATGCAAACTGAACACAATAGTTTTGGACAAATTATCCCTAGAAAAACCCCGAAGGGAAAACTAGTACTACAGATGAGGAATTTTATTAAATCAAATCAAGAGATACATAAACTGCTTGCCTCTTACTAGCAGAGCTCTGACAGTGTTCTCCTCCAGAAATTCTTCTCCCAATTTCTCCTACAGAAATTCCACTGCTGTTGTCTCCAACGCTATCGTTGCGCCCTTGCTCTCACTGCAAATCAATTTGCTATTGCTGCAAATTTATTTATTTGCTATCACTGCAAATATTTCTCAGATGTCACTCTCCAAATGCCGATTGATCCTCTTTTATAATCCTCTCATGGAAAACCAATGGCCATGATTTAATTTCAATCAATGGCTAGGATTAATTAGACTCTAACAAATCCTAATATCTAGAAGTCTCTCGAGAAATCAATTTTCTAGGTATGGAGATAACTATTCCAGTTGTGTTTCCAGCCTCGTAATCACCACCCGAGACTAGAACACATGTCCAAGCTACATTAAAATTAACACCCTGCCCTTGCAAAAGAGGGATTTGAGATGAGTGGAATGAAGTTGCAAGGCTTTCTCACAGTCTTCTACTACTTTCCCATACTCCTCCAGCTTTAACAATGACTCTGCCTTGTTAGAGTAACAACTCACAAATACATCCATGGCTTCCTTCTTGTAAATTTCTAGTTTATTCTAGAGAGCAAAGTCTATGGAATCAGAATAACATGAGATTGCCCATTTCTAGTCGTCGTGTTGAAACCTTTCATTTCCTCTTGCCTGCAAATCAAGCAGATATGCAACTAAAGGACTCTTCGCTTCTCCGTGCAGCTCTTGGGAAAGGTGAAGCCCTCCCAATATTTTCTATATTTTTCTAACCTTTCTGCCCATATTTGCTTAGTTTAGGTCACTCTAATGAAGCAAGACCAAGATGTTGTTGATGAGGAACGACACATTCAAAACACAAGAAATGCTTTAGGCAAACTAGAACATCAAACTAACTGGACTAAATTGCGTCAAACTATGTAAGCTTGTGGGTTAAGCAAAAAAAAATCGACAAATGCTAAAAAAAAGCTGAGTGCATGGACAGAAAAAAGTTGAAAAAGAAAAAGCAAGAAAGAAGTGGTGGGAATGGGACCCAATAACTAAAAATTAGCAATCGTATTTAATGTGTAATGGGCACATCAATAGGTTCTTATAATAATTTGAATTTTAATTTGTAAAGAACATAAAGAATTTAAAAAATAAAAATTATATTTTATGTGGCAATATTAGCATATTATAACTGGTTTCACCTTAAATGAGAAAAGCTAAAATACCCAATCATACCTAGGGTAACTCCAAAAAATAGCAATACTCCAACAAGTTAGAGTTCGAGGGGACAAATAAACACAATTGTGCCAACAATACTTTGGAGACTACTTGAAATGGAAGAAGTCATGTTATAATATCTAGGAATAATAAGCTTTCATTGACAAGAACAAGAAAAAAGGTATGGATTGCTTTCAAGATCCACTCATTTCCATTTAAACTTAAGACGACCATAGAAAGCACACATATATTCTACTATAAGAAATATCAACTATGAAAATCTACAAACTTGAAGCTCTTACTACAAATGGGTAAGTTTCAAGCACAACAAAGTCTTCAATAGTATACCATGAACCATTCATCACACCCATGATTATTCTAAACGCCTATTGTGAAAAATCAATACTAGTAAGCCAAGGTATTTCACAAAGAAGCTTTAAACTTCATTGCTTTTTTGAAGCATCTCACTTAGATTGGGAACAATGCATATCAAGAAAATGTAGCCATGTTGAGAATATGTAGCAAACAAAACCAGAGCTACCCATATAACAAAACATAACCTATTGGTTCAATGAACTACACAATCATGTACCACCACCTTCAAGCATTCACATTAAACTCTTATATCTTCAACAATAAATAGTTCATAAATAGTTGTAACCTTCATGCCATTTTTAATATCAAACATTTCAATAGTTAAATTTCGAAAAATTTGAAGCCAAAATATTACTTTACTCTGAAGGCAAAGTATTCTCAACTTATGGTAACAAAATGGAACATAAATCCAATACACACAACCCAATGATAAGAAATTCTTTAAATCCAACTGATAACTTTGTTCTTATTCCCCTGATTTCATAAATATAGTTGCAATAAATTCCAAATAGTGTATGACTCATTAAAAGCACAAGTTTGGTTTTGAAGTAGGGAATGCAAAGTTTAATTGTAGAACCTAACTTTACTGTAAACATGAATCTATGAGAACATCAAAACATAAAGACTAGTCTAAAACATTTGTTTAAATGTCTAATCAATGTTTATAACTAGACGGATTTAGCAAGTTCAACATTACAAACTACACATATTACTAGACATTCGGGCATTTATTCTAATTCAACATATAGGTAGTATATTTACTTCTAATTAGTTATTCAAAGATTTTCCTACAACACATTCATTATCAAATCTTGTGATTTGGGAAAATAAATTATCAAAATTATTTTCCAACAAACATATATAGTTGAATTTAACTGTTTAACTAAACAAAACTATATATAAACTTATTACTTAGATCTTGAGGCAACATGCAAAGTTTATTCATAGATAATTTGTAAAGCTTGGGATTCTATAAAGCTTTCCAACCACCACTCATCTTACTTAAGATAAATTAATCCCTAGAAACCATAAACCATTCATATTAATTCAGACACACTAAGAACTAAACCCTTGAACCCTAGAATAACCTTGAAATAATATACATTACTCTACAAATCTATCACAATTAATAGAAAAAATGATTAAAAATCCATCTGACAACTCTATGGCCATCTGAGATTGAAGTAGGATAGTTGGCTATTGTTCATATTAAATTATCTTCAAACAATCAAGTTATCATTGTTGATGGCTTCATCCACCACCAGTGGAATCAACTCCTTATGTTGAAATCCTATTATTCACAACATATTTAAAAATTCAAAACCATAAGTAGATATAACCACTTTTCTTTTCTTTGTCAACTCCAAGAAGCCCAAGGGAAGATATTTTCTAACTTGATCTAAAGCTATTGGTTTGGTGTTTGGAACATAGGAAGGATGAAAATACCTCAATATTTTCCAAAACAAAACCAAAAGTCAAAATTTTGTTGCATCTTTGCTGCCAAAGACTCAAACAATGAAGGTGACAAACAATACTACACTTTGATATTGGATAGGTTCCTTGGGAAGCTCATGGTTTCCCATGCATTTAATGTATACTAGGCAACATTTACACACCTAGAAGCTCTCCAACTCTCTTCCCATTAAAGACCATTAATACCATTTCCAACTCAAGACTTTTCCATATTTAGGAAATGCATATGTAGAATTCAAAGCGTAATGTTCTTCTAGGTGGAATTAACTATTGACAAAGTCACTAAATTTCTTATTTTGATATTAATGGCATAGATGTCTTGCTTGGTGGTATAACAAATTTTGGTGGCTCCCAACTATCAATCTCCTTTGACTATTGTACATTGAGATCATTGTTAACTGGTTTGACACAAATGACCCAAATGGATCCTATGGCCATCCCTATACCCACATTAGCATGTAGACCTTTGATTTAAACCTGCAATTGCATGGAGAGCTCACCTCACTCTATAAGAGAACGCATATTAATATCATAAGGTTTTTCTTTTTTTTTAAATTTTTATTTATTATTAATTTACTTGTATAGTTGTTGATGTTAAAATTTGTCAATTAAATCACCAACAATGGGAGATTCTGAGAATGTGGGATTGACTCTCAGAATAACCTCTAGGTTTTAAAGAAGCTGGTTCTTCTCTAGGGTTTGTGGGAAAAGGGAAGAAAAAACAAGATTACAAACCAAATACCTAATCATCTAAGGTGATGTGCCAGGTTCATTTCCAACCCAATAGCACAATAATCAAACCCTAAATGTTTTAACTAGTAAAACTAAAGAGCAAAAATGCATGATTAATTCTTCCCAGCATACTGTATTAGATTTATCAAAGGCATAGAAATAGAAAGAAAGAACCAAGAATAAGGAACACATTCAGATCTGCACAAAACACCACTTCTCTTCATTGTTCGACAGGAGAACAAAAATACTGAGGCAAAATAAATGCACAATATACAATATTACATCGTTCACAAGAAGCATTTGCTAAGGCAAAAATATGTCTCTACTCTACTACTAAAACTTTTTGATCTAACTGTCTGTGTATGTATATCTTTTATCTCGGATATAGGCTATTTAAAGAAAAAATTAAAATCCCTCTTCTGAAGATCTTCTCCTCCAAGTACCCAGAAATATCTACAGCTAAAATACCATAAAATCTAGCTTTGATAACTGTATCTTTAGTTAACTGGGTCTTCTATTCAAACTTCATGGTTGTAGCTTCCATTTCTTTGGCTTGCGGTGTGAAAAAACTCCCACTCTTCTTGTTGCTACGGCTGTAACTTCCCGTGAAATGAATAAAGCAGTGCTTATTGATTTAGGACTACATATACCTTTTACTTGTAGCTTTTAAGAGAAAAAAATGAGTCTTACAAGAGCCATTTTTTAATAAAGCTCTACTTTTCATTGAAGGGACCCACCGTTGATCTTTCAATTCTAGAGTCCTCATATTTCAATTTGATTTTAAACTCGTGAGTTTTAAAATATGAGAGAATCTTTTATTAAATAAAACTCAAATCATTCAAGGAGGGCCTACCATTGATAAGGGACTTAATATTATTTAACAAAAGACTTAGCTCCTTAAAGATTCACATGACTCCATATTAAATTAACCTTTTAAAAGATTAATAAAAAGAACATTTATCTCTCGCTCACCTCAGCCATGTGTTGAACTTGCACTTGTTCTGGGATGAATTTTTTTCCTCTTCTCTTCAAACTCCCACGGTGCTACCACCTGGAAGCCTCCACTTCCTCCTTGATCTTCTTTTTCAAATGCCTTTGGTTGAACCATGTGGCTAGCTCCACTTCATTTTTCTCCTACTACGTGAGCCATTGGATCTCCTACATCTCCATCGTAGGGTTCCTGAGCATTATTTCCATTTCATAGGCTTGCATAGATGCCCAGGTATTGAGGTTTTTCCTTGCTCTTTCTCTAAATGCTTGTTATGAGGCCGAACCATCTTTCATTTATTTGTGCACCTGATTCATTAGTTTCAACTATTTACCCATGCATGTTACTTCGTGATTGGTGAGCTCACTATAGCCACACTTCATCCTTCTTTCCTAATCACTCGAAATGAGGTCATAGCATGATTCTAGAGAAGTAGCGTTTTGAGGATAGCACCTAAAATCTTGCTTGGCTAAGTGCCTTCCTTTGCTATCTAACCCTAGAAGCACCTTATAGTTTATTGACTAAGACTCCTCTTCCATTAGAGGATAAATTTCATCTTTTAGAAGCCTGTGGTTCTTCTCCTTATGTTAGAGCTAAACAAAAGTGGTGCCTTATCTTCATGGCCGATGCTATTTGAATCTTGGTTGCTAAAGACTTCTGGTGGTGTCATCATTTATATGATCGTGGCTTCCTCATGACTGTGCCATACCATAGGCTAATGCTATCTCCAAGGGCCTTCACTTGGATTTTGAATAGGTTGTGTCTGTGATTTCAATGGGCTGCAACACCATGTGCTAAGTGAGCCTTCATTTTATGGGCAGTGTGATTGTGTGACAATGGCATGTATCATAATAGACTATAGACTAAATTTCTATTTATGCTGTGCCCATTCTTTATAATGTTGGCCGATGCTCATGATTAGAACTTGCGCCTCATGAAAATGCTGAGCCAATGTTGAAATGGCTAATGTGATTTGTAGAGGGGTAGGCCAATCCTCAATTAGAGCTTTCTCTCCTTTGTACTTTGATACCATGCCTTTCTTTATCTAAGGCTGTGCCATTTTGTTGAGATAAAAACTTGCTTTCTAAACCAGTGATTCATTGAATATGTGCCTCTATCTAAAAGACCCGAGGCTTCCATTCAAGGTGGCGTTTGATCTCTTTGATCATGGGCAGTGGCAAGCAGAGGCCACGCACCTTGTATCTATGTCAAGCCTTCATTCTAAGGCCGATCCTCATAAGTTTGATTCCTCGCCACAATGATAGGCTAAGCTATGTTTAGTGCTATGGAATAGCTGAGTCATTTGAAGTGGCTTGTGCTATTTCTTTGGGGGCTGAGCCTTTTTTTTGAGAGGCTTGGTGTTGTTTCATAAGGCAATGTCCCTTTTATGGCTGGCACGTTCTTCTCTTTCGAGCCTGATGCTATATTTCTCATGTAACACCTTCTCATTAAAATGTTTATCCTTTAATTCTAGTGGAGGTTGCACCATTTCATTGGCTCCACTTCAACTCACACAGGCTGTGACTTACTTCATAGTTGATCCTTGTATGGGTCAATTCTCATATTAAGGCTGCACTATCATCACAGGAAGGGATTTAAATTTTTTCCATAAGTTGTTATGACTAACTCGTTAGTTTTATAGGTTGAAGCTTCAAATATGAATGGCAACATCTACAATAGCTTGCACCATTGTTCTTTAATCTCATAGGTCATGCATCTTTATTGATGACTCCCCTGAAACTTCATGCCACTAAAGGGTCCTTGAATTCTACTGATATAGAAAATTTTGAAATGGTGTGAAATTCTCACTAGTTCTTGGTGACTAGCTAGGAAAATGAGCCTGCTCATTGTGAACCTAGAGAAAATAGTGCCTTGTCCATTAGGCATAGACTCAAATCAAGATGAAACTGAAACATTCATTCAACTGAAACTAGATCTGCAACCAGACCAATACAGACTACCCAGAAAATGCATTGAAGCTGAAACTAAGAAACTACTAGTTCAAACACATCCCAAACTGAAACTAATTGAAGCCGACCACTGAACTAACCATAGGTCCTTTATTGCAGCAACTGAGATTTATTGAAAGCAAACAAATGAAATCTATCTAATGTTGTAACAGCAACTTATTACTGAGCCTCTAAGACTAAACTAATGACATGTGAGATGCATAGGAACATGCCCATTCACAGGAGTGGAGAAATAACTCCCAGATCTGATCATTCTAACCCATTGAATCCACATTGAACTGATAATTGACCAAATAAACTACACAAACAAAATAATGAAAGAACCTGTACCTTTTCACCTTCCTCCACTTTGGAGGCTCATCCTTGGCATGAAAATACCAATCAGGCTGATTTGCATATTGTTCTTGCTTTAGCGGAGGGTGGGAAGGGAAAATCAAGCATTGAAACTCATTTCTCTGCTTGCATTTGAAGGCTTGTGTTGACATAACTTCATCAGTGATCTATTTTTTATGCTCTTCGACAGGTTCATGACTCATGATAGCATCAAAATAAGGTGTGCAAGTGACGGAGCTACCAATAATAGTCTTGAATATGATTGGGATATCATCTTACAAGATTAACATAGTGTGTTGGAACTCCTAATTCAATTCTTCACTGCTGGATGTATCCTTTAAGGCCTCATCATCTTGGAGCCATGAATCCTCATCAAGAAAAAGACAATACCCATTTTCAAGAATAGAAAACAGATCAGCTCTTGCACATACTTCCTCTTTAACCTCATCTTTATGATCTCCTACAAGAGGCTTTGTAAAACAACCATTCACTTTCTCAATGATGGGATCCTCTCCATCCAGAATTTGATACCCTTGTTGAAAAATTGAGAATAAATCCTCATTCTCCTCTTTATCATGCTTATGCATCTTAGTGCTATCTCCTTCAAAATGTGACAACTCATGATAAAAATAAAAGCATTTCTTCTTTGTAGACTCTACAATTCCCTTTGTAACTTCTTTCCCAAGATGAGGTATGGACTGTGCATCATCCTCTACCTAGTACTTTTTAGCTTCAAAACCCCTCCTCAAGTACTTTTTAGCTTCTAGAAGAGTCAAGTCACAAGCATCCTCTTAATCTCCTTCAATTGTTAACTGAGTTTCTGAATTACACCTCACCACATGTGCATGATGCTTAGAATTGGCTAGGAACACTAGATAAATAGGGTCTCTCTTTTCTTGTTTTGTGATCTTTGAGACTCAAAATTTCGTTGATATCAAAATGACAGAGAACCTGATCTGTAACTTCTATTGGTTGATTTGTAGCCATATAGGCTTGCAAAGAACAATTATCCAAATATTTGGGTCTCTTGTGGACCTGAGGGAGGATATCTTTGATGAACTGATTGTATTTACATGACTATTCATAAGGGCTTTGAGGCATGAAATTTGGATCTGCATAAAACATGGCTTGATCTTTTAGCTCATTTAGCTCATGGGTGAAAGATTTTAGGAGTTCTTTTATCTCTGGAATCTCCTTATGATTTGTCAAATCAGTAGGGAGGGTGGGTGGATTTGAATAATTATGTATCTGACTATAAAAAAGAGCCTAAGACAGGTTCTTTGCATGAGGCATCAGTGGTTTTAAGGGCAGGGGAAATAATTTACCAACCTCTATGAGGTTATTTTCAGCTCTAATAGCAAGATTATATGATTGGGGTAGGGTTTCATCTCCTAAGGCTTGTATCATAATAGAGATTTGAGGTTCTAAAGCCTTCAAGTAATACATAAATGTAAAAACTGGAGGAGGTCTCATATCAACTGAAATTTTTTTCCATACCTTCTCAAATCTTTCGTTAAAATTAGTCATGTTCTCCATATAGTGCCTCTTAATTGTAATGAGATTCTGAGTGAGGATGCTAACATCTATCCTTTCTTTAAATTGATTGTAGATGAGCCCTCCTAGCTGATCCCATCCAGTGACTGAACTGGGCTACAAATTTCTATACCATTCCCTAGCTTTGCCTTTGAGAGAAGATGCCAACAACAAAAGGGCTTCATTCTCAGTTGTGGAATATGGTCTAGAGGACAAACTAATCCATCCCAAATTAAATGAGGTAATGATTTCCATACTACATTAGGAACATGACCCCATTGCTAAAGAACAAGAGGACTTGAATCCCAAGTAACAAAAGGCAAATTTCTTGCAAGAATATTGAGCTGTACATATATATTTGAAGCTGCCATGATTTGTAGAAGAAAAGATCTAAGAAAGAGTCACTAGGTGGAAGATTCATGCTCTTTTGAGTAGGTATTTTTTGTGATTTTCCACCAAAACCACAAAATACAGAGCAAAGATTCAATGAAAACAAAGACCTAAGTCTTTGATTCCAATCCCACCAGGCGTGCCAAAAACTGTTGATGTTAAAATTTGTCAATTAAATCACCAACAATGGGGGGTTTTTAGAATGTGGGATTGACTCTTAGAATAACCTCCAGATATTAAAGAGGCTCGTTCTTCTCTAGCATTTGTGGGAAAAAGGAAGAAAAAACAAGATTACAAACCAAATACCTAATCTGCTAAGGTGATGCGCTGGATTCATTTCCTACCCAATAGCACAATGATCAAACCCTAAATGATTTAACTGGTAAAACTAAAGAGCAAAAATACATGATTAATTCTTCCTAGCGTACTATACCAGATTTATCAAAGGCATAGAAAGAGAAAGAAAGAAGCAAGAATAGGAAACAGATTTAGATCCACACAAAACACCACTTCTCTTCATTGTTTGACAGGAGAACAAAAATACAGAGGCAAAATAAATACACAATATACAATATTACATCCTTCATGAGAACAATCTGCTAAGGAAAAAATATGTCTCTACTTTGCTGCTAAAACTTTTTGATCTAACTGTTTGTGTATGTATATCTTCTGTCCCGAATTCAGGCTATTTAAAGAAAAAATTAAAAACCCTCTTCTGAAGATCTTCTCCTCCAACTACCCATAAATATTTGCAACTAGACAATCTTCCAAAATCTGGTTTTGATAACTGTATCTTCAATTAAATGGGTCTTCTGTTCAAACTCCATGACTGTAGCTTCCATTGCTTTGGCCTACGGCATGAAAAACTCCCACTCTTCTCTTTGCTATGGTTGTAACTTCACGTGAAATGAATAAATCAATGCTTATTGATTTAGGACTACATATACCTTTTACTCATAGTTTTTAAGAGTATAAAATGAGTCTTATAACAATCAATTTTTCAATAAAGCTTTACTTTTCCTTGAAGTGACCCACTGTTGATTTTTTAATTCTAGAGTCCTCAAATTTCAATCTGATTTTAGACCCGTGAGTTTTAAAATTTGAGAGACTCTTTTATTAAATAAAACTCAGATCATTAAAGGAGGGCCCATCGTTGGTAAGGGACTTAATGTTATTTAACAAAAGACTCACCTCCTTAAAGATTCACGTGACTCCATATTAAATTCACCTTTCAAAATACTAATAAAATGAACATTTATCTCTCACCCACCTCAGCCATGTATTGAACTTGCGCTTGTTCTTAGATGGATTTTCTTGCTCTTCTCTTCAAACTCCCACGGTGCTGCCACCTGGCAACCTCCACTTCCTCCTTGAGCTTCTTTTTCAAATGCCTTTGGTTAAACCACATGGCTAGCTCTGCTTCATTTTTCTCCTGCTGCATGAGGCATTGGATCTCCTGCATCTCCATCATAGGGTTCTTGAGCATTATTTATGTTTCATTGGCCTGCATAGATACTCAGGTATTGAGGTTTTGCCTTGCTCCTTCTCTGAATGCTTGTTATAAGTGTTGAATTTGATAATTAATTCAAGCCACAAAGATCACCTGCAAAACCTAAGATTTACCTTCCACAAGAGAAAAAAGTAAAGAGGAATAATTTACACAATAAGGTTGAATTAATGAAATGGATTAAAGAATTACATGTGAAAACTTGCTTTTATATTTGCAAGTTAGAGAAAAACCCTAATATGACTTAAGAATAACCTAAGACTAAAATTAGCCCTAAGTAAACTTAATAAAGTGTAATTAAATATTTAATTACACCAACACCCGCCCCATAAGTGCAACTTAGGAAGAAATGAAAAGCATGCAACTAATGTAAGAATGGGTCCTGGCTACAAGGCCATTTTAGGTACCCATGAACAACAAAAATCTCTCATAAAGTGGAGAGAAAGGAGAAAAACCCAGTGGGAGAAAACTCCTCTCCAAAAGAGAGAAAAATACAAGTACATAAACATGTGATGAAAGAAGGACTAAAACTAAGACCCCCTAAGAAGTGAATCCATCACAAAAGTACAATTAAAAATGCCACCCCCCATAAGAGAGAAAGAAGAGAGAAGGTCTGATGACCCCCCCAGAAGTGAGAAGGAAGAAACCCCATGCGAGGAAATGCTCCCTCCCAAAATAGAGATGAGAAGAGAGACCATGCAGCTGCTCCTCAAGATGACTCCTGCAGTGCTGGAAGATGCTCAACACAGAATAAAGATGAAGACCCATGAACGTCGAACAACATTCCTCCCCTTAGGAAGAAATAGAACTGCAGATGTGGGCATAATGTCTTCCCATTCTAGATAGGAATAGACAGGAAGAAGGACAAATGTCTATGAACTCTGCACATGATCCAAAGACAATAATGATGCTCCTAAAAACTACTCAAATGTCTCCAATCCACTGCCAAATTGTGACTGAAGAAGAGGAGGATGAAAAACAATCTCTAAAGCAGATGATGGTGATGCAACTCCATTGAAACTATCATCAATGAGAAGACAAATGTCCTCAATGTGATCCTCCAAATCTCTAAGATGGGACTCTACAAACAAAGATGATATGTCTGTAAGATAGGAATCCCAATGAGGTGGATCAGGAAGACTAATAATGACCTGCTGCACAGAATCACTAGAAGCCAATGATGATGCAACACTGAACTCTGAAGTAGCAGTAGGTGATAGTGGAACAATGATCTCATCAGGAGGAGAAGCAATTGAAAGAAGCATTTCAAAGAGATGATGTGAGAAATGAGGACACATCTCTTTCTCATGTTGATTACTTCCACAATATCTGCAAGTAGATTTATGCTGATGGTAAAATCCCATCTCCTTAGATGATTATAGAGAAAAATATGCAAATAGATTTATGCTGATAATAGAAGTCTTTCAAAGCAAACAGAAACTTTCCAGGAGGCAGCATGTCCAGGATATCCAACAGAAGCCATAAAATTGACAAACTGATTTAAAATATACCTGGGGCTGAATCTGAAAACATTATATAGTTGGTTGTGTAGATCTCTCTGATACCTTTCCAACGCCTACTCGTTTTTGAAAAACGAAGATTCTAGGCGCAAGAATGGAGCTCAAAGGCCAAAAAAGATGCCTTAACTTCAAACAGCAATAAATTATAACAATCAGAAAAACCTGGAAAAAATACCTACACCACTAGATTGTGCTCGAAACCAGCTTTCCAACGCCTTTTTCTTTTTAAAATCCGACTCCGTATGCTCAAGATATGCTCGATTTACCAAAACTGCTCCTTTAGTGCAAAGAGGCCTAAAAAAAACACTATTGAAGCCCCTGGGTGCCCATATGACCAGGTGCTGAGTCTTTGGGCGCTGGCGACTAGGGCAGTGGTCCCTCATATGACCAAGAGCTGAGTCTCTGGGGCCTACTGCTTGGAAGCTAGGGGCTGGTCCCCCATGCGACCAAGGGTTAAACCCAAGGGGCTAGCCCTCCAAAATAAAAAATTATTTTTTTATTAAGAAATTAATAAAAAATTTTGCTGTCCCTGTGCACAGAAATCGAGATGGCACAAAAATCGAGGCGGCATAGAAATCGCGATGGCACACAAACTGAGGTAGCTCTAAAATCAAAATTAGCACAGATGAAAATGGCACAGAAATCGAGGTTGGCACGGAAATTGAGGCACCGTATAGTTGTACGGATTTCATAGAACCAAAATTTTGAAACCCTAAAAAAAACACCCAGAAACTTTTTTTCAGCAAAATATAGAGTGCCTTATATGAAAATATGGGTTTTTGGGCCTTCTGAGCGCAATGGTGAGGTCTGTTTTGGCCAAAAATGCTTTGAAACCTCTATTTTTCTTCAAATAAAGAAAAAACTCTTGAAACCTTCACAGATCTAGCTTCCCCAAACCAAATTCAGCCAAACAAAAGATAGATCTACCTTTTCCAGCTGCTCTGAATCCAATGGAATACTCCATTTTACACCAAAAAACACCCATCAAATGGTCTTGCTAAAAAATTTCTCCAAATTTGAGAAGGGGCTTGTAGATCTGCTCTGATATCATGTTGAATTTGATAATTAATTCAAGCCACAAAGATCACCTGCAAAACCTAAGATTTACCTTCCACAAGAGAAAAAAGTAAAGAGGAATAATTTGCACAATAAGGATGAATTAATGAAATGGATTAAAGAATTACATGTGAGAACTTGCTTTTATATTTGCAAGTTAGAGAAAAACCCTAATATGACTTAAGAATAACCTAAGACTAAAATTAGCCCTAAGTAAACTTAATAAAGTGTAATTAAATATTTAATTACACCAACAATAAGGTGGTGCCATCTTTCATTTATTTGTGCACCTAATTCATTAGTTTCAACTATTTACCCATGCGTGTTACTTGGTGATTGGTGAGCTCAATACAACTGCACTTCATTCTTCTTTCCAGATCACTCGAAATGAGGTCGCAGAATGATTCTGGAGAAGTAGCATTTTGAGGATAGCACCTAAAATCTTACTTGGCTGAGCACCTTCTTTTTCTATCTAACCCTAAGCACCTTACAATATATTAACTGAGACTCCTCTTCCATTAGAGATTGAGTTTCATCTTTTAGAAGCTTGTGGTTCTTCTCCTTATGTGAGAGTTAAAACAAAAGTGCCACCTTATCTTCATGGCCAATTCTATTTGAATCTTGGTTGCTGAAGACTTGTGGTGGCGTCATCCTTTATATGACCGTGGCTTCCTCATAACTGCACCATACCATAGGCTGATGCTATCTCCAATGGCCTTCACTTGGATTTTGAATAGGTTGTGTCTGTGATTTCAATGGGCTACAACACCATGTGTTGAGTAAGCCTTCATTTCTATGGGTGGTGTGATTATGTGACAATGGCACGTATCATAATAGATTGGTGACTGAATTTTTATTTATGCCGTACCCATACTTTATAATGCTGGTCGGTGCCCGTGATTAGAACTTGCCCCTCATGAAAATGACGAGTCAATGTTGAAATGGCTAATGTAATTTGTAGAGGGGCAAGTTGATCCTTAGTTAGAGCTTTCTCTCCTTTGTACTTTGATCCTGTACCTTTCTTTATCTAAGGCTATTGTATTTTGTTGAGATAGAAACTTGCTTTCTAAACCGGTGATTCATTGAATATGTGCCTCTATCCAAAAGACCCGAGGCTTCCATTTGAGGTGGTGTTTGATCTCTTTGATCGTGGGTAGTGCCAAGCAGAGGCCACGCACCTTGTATCTATGTTAAGCCTTCATTCTAAGGGTGATCCTCACAAATTTTCTTCCTCACCATAATGATAGGTTGTGCTATGTTTAGTACTATGGAATAGCTGAGTCATTTTAAGTGGCTTGTACTATTTCTTTGGGGGCCGAGCCTTTGTTTTGAGAGGCTTGGTGTTGTTTCATAAGGCAGCGTCCCTGTTATGGCTGGCACATTCTACTCTTTGGAGGCTGGTGCTATATTTCTCAAGCAACACCTTCTCATTAAAATGTTGTCTTTGATTCCAGTAGAGGTTGCACCATTTCATTTTCTACACATCGATTCACACAGGGTGTGACTTATCTCATAGTTGATACTTGTATGGGTCAATTCTCATATTAAGGCTACACTATCATCACAGGAAGGGCCTTATATTTCTTCCATCAGTTGTTATGACAAACTCGTCAGTTTTATAAGTTGAAGCTTCAAATATGACTCCCCTGAAACTTCATGCCACTAAAGGGTCCTTGAATTTTACTAATATAGAAAATTTTGAAATGGTGTGAAAAATTCTCACTAATAGTATTGACCTTTAAGTAAATGACTTCACTTTAAGTATGTTGGAGTCTTTAAAATCCCTTGGTTTGCAGGACCACGCATGCATCTACCCTTTGTATTTTAGGTTACAATATTGACCCCTTTCTAGTCAATTGTTAGGTGGACAAACACATTACACTTGAAAGTAGAATGGATATCTTTATCAAAGGGGTGAAGTAATTGTTGGATGTCCAGTACACAAAAAATGTTAATAAAATTAAAATTATTTTAGAAATAGTGTGGCCATCTAATGAAGAGTCCAAGGATTGGACAAAAAGATTTGCGAAGGAGTATTTGTTTGAGTGTTATGTCCTTTCATGTTTTTTATTTTTGCATCCACATATTATGGAGCATGCCAATCCATCCATTTCAAGAAATTAAGGATTGATTGTTTAACGAAAGGGGCGATGTTTTTCCCCTTGTTTTTTAAACCATACCTTTTAAAGAATGATTGTAAATATAGCATAACATATGTATTTATGTCACACATGCAATTTTACTTCATTTGAGCTATTCTTGAGGTGATTTGGATTCTAGAATTCTTTATTTATAGAAGTATTGACCATTGAATTTGTCATTCAATTTTATTTTGCAAATATGAAGTCATTGTGCATTTGTTTTATCTATGGAATGGGATGGTCTAGGAAGAACCTTAAGTTGTATTTATCACAGTATTCTTCTCCCATGTCTTCTTCTTGGATCTCCTTCCTCTTTTGGTTGCATGAATTTTTTAGGTTAGCCTAGAAATCTTGATTTTGTCTTCCAGAATTAAAACCCATAACTAGGGCCTTGCTCTTCAGCCCTATAAAACTTCAAAACATGTTGCCAGAATGAAGTTGTTTACCATGTGTAACTCTTCACGAAAAAACATAGTGAAACTCTTTCTTCTAGCATGTTACCTATTTGAATCTTCTTAAATGAAAGTGTTGGTGTATAAACCTCTAATCATAGGTGTTTACACTAACTTAAGCATAGTTAGGTGAATTATCCACTTGAGTTTTGATTTAGTCAAAGTAGTTAGTCGATTTGTAAAGGTGTCGACTTGAATTGACACCTCGCGTTATCATTGTGGGTGGTTACTCGCCACCACGGAGTCCTATCCTCGTTTGGTGGATAATCGGGTACCCACACTTGCCTATTTATACTTCTTCATTTGTGAATACATTTGGTTGATTTCATTTGCAATCTCGTACTTGTTTGTTATTCCATGATCTTAGCAGTTTCTACATGGTACAGAGCCTTGCTGGAATAGCTTCGAGCTGACTTCACTGTGCAAATCATCCCCATTCACACCAAAGCTCAATTTGTGAGGTGTTGTTTTTTGTTTGTTTGGTTTTTATCTATTAACTATTTATGTCTGGTTTGCTTTGCAAGAAGGTTTGGGGGTCTGTGCAAAAAGGCTGACCCATGACGCTTTGTTGATATAGTCATCATCAGCTAATAGGAGATAGAGCTCCCAAAGGGAGCACATATTCTTTTGCTCGGAGGGACTACATTGGCTAGGCTTTAGAGATTAATGATGCCCATACTCGGGCTGGTCAAAGCGACGAATAGCACCCATTTTGGTGCTTGCAAACACAAGCGACACTGGCAGACACTATATATGTTTCGTGGTGGAGTTCGAATCCCACATCCACGGCTCTCTTAGGCACATCTAGTGTGCCATGTTTCAATAGGCCGACTTCAATCTCCTTCACCCATTCAAAGGGCTCTACAGAGGACTTCAGTGGTCTTTAATCGCCCATCATCGGGCCTGCAAGGAGGAGCTTCGAATGCCACATAGAGGTGTGCCCATAACAACTACCATTCAGTGTGAAATCTCCCTCAACCAGCCACCTCTATGCCTGCTCTCATCCACGCAGGCTCTTTACCGAGTCTCGAGGCATCAAGTCCGCCCTTGTTGACCTTTTTGCGTCTCCAACGGCCCACTCAACTCCAAATCCACCCACAAAGACGGCCTCTGTCAACAATTTTTGGCCAGAGTCCTTTTCGGGACTCTTCTTAGCTGTTTAATCAACCAACTCAGCCTCTTTGACCCCGTCACATTACTTTTACAGTTAGCCTTGTATGAAAACAACTAGTGGCTCCAAGTTAACTGTTAGCATTGGTAGCATATTTTGTAACCTTAATAATTTTTGGTTATCTTTGTAATCTACTAACTTATAATGCTCACTCTAGCAAAGATTGTAACCTTAGAAGTTTTATTGACATTTTATGTCACATTCACACCTAGTTGTTAGGATACTCAACAAATTATTGTAAAGGGGACGATTAAGTTAGGATACTTGACATTCGGGCATTTATTCTAATTCAACATATAGGTAGTATATTTACTTCTAATTAGTTATTCAAAAAAATTCCTACAACACATTCATTATCAAATCTTGTGATTTGAGAAAAGAAATTATCAAAATTATTTTCCAACAAACATATATAGTTGAATTTAATAATTTAACTAAACAAAACTATATATAAACTTATTACTTAGATCTTGAGGCAACATGCACAATTTATTCATAGATAATTTGTAAAGCTTGGGATTCTATAAAGCTTTCCAACCACCACTCATCTTACTTAAGATAAATTAATCTCTAGAAACCATAAACCATTCATATTAATTAAGACACACTAAGAACTAAACCCTTGAACCCTAGAATAACCTTCAAATAATATACATTACTCTACAAATCTATTACAATTAATAGAAAAAATGATTAAAAATCCATCTGACAACTCTATGGCCATCTGAGATTGAAGTAGGATAGTAGGCTATTATTCATATTAAATTATCTTCAAACAATCAAGTTATCATTGTTGATGGCTTCATCCACCACCAGTGGAATCAACTCCTTATGTTGAAATCCTATTATTCACAACATATTTAAAAATTCACAACCATAAGTAGATATAACCACTTTTCTTTTCTTTGTCAACTGCAAGAAGCCCAAGGGAAGATATTTTCTAGCTTGGTTTAAAACTATTGGTTTGTTATTTGGAACATAGGAAGCATGAAAATATCTCAATATTTTCCAAAAGAAAACCAAAAGTCAAAATTTTGTTGCATATTTGCTGCCAAAGACTCAAACAATGAAGGTGACAAACAATACTACACTTTGATATTGGATAGGTTCCTCAGGAAGCTCATGGTTTCCCATGTATTTAATGTATACTAGGAAACATTTACACACCTAGAAGCTCTCCAACTCTCTTCCCATTAAAGACCATTAATACCATTTCCAACTCAAGACTTTTCCATAAAGGAAATGCATATGTAGAATTCAAAGCATAATGTTCTGCTAGGTGGAATTAACTATTGACAAAGTCACTAAATTTCTTATTTTGATATTACTGGCATAGATTTCTTGCATGGTGGTCTAATAAATTTTGGTGGCTCCCAACTATCAATCTCCTTTTACTATTTTACATTAAGATCATTGTTCACTAGTTTGACACAAATGACCCAAATGGATCCTATGGTCATCCCTATACCCACATTAGCATGTAGGCCATTGATTTAAACCTGTAATTGTATGGAACTCACCTCACTCTATAAGAGAACACATATTAATATCATAAGGTTTTATTTTTATTTATTTTTGTTTATTATTAATTTACTTGTATAGTTGTTGATGTTAAAATTTGTCAATTAAATCACAAAGAATGGGAGATCTTGAGAATGTGGGATTAACTATCAGAATAACCTTTATATTTTAAAGAAGTCGGTTCTTCTCTAGGGTTTGTGGGAAAAGGGAAGAAAAAAAAAGATTACAAACCAAATACCTAATCTGCTAAGGCGATGTGCCGAATTCATTTCCTACCCAATAGCACAATGATCAAACCCTAAATGATTTAACTGGTAAAACTAAAGAGTAGAAATGCATGATTAAATCTTCCCAGCATACTGTATCCGATTTATCAAGGGCATAGAAATAGAAAGAGAGAAGCAAGAATAAGAAACACATTCAGATCCACATAAAACACCACTTCTCTTCATTGTTTGACAGGAGAACAAAAATACAGAGGTAAAATAAATGCACAATATACAATATTACATTGTTCAGGAGAAGCATTTGCTAAGGCAAAAATATCTCTCTACTCTACTACTAAATTTTTTTGATCTAACTCTCTGTGTATGTATATCTTTTGTCCTGGATTCAGGCTATTTAAAGAAAAAATTAAAAACCCTCTTCTGAAGATCTTCTCCTCCAACTGCCCAGAAATATCTATAGCTAAAATCTCGCAAAATCTGGCTTTGATAACTGTATCTTCAGTTAACTGGGTCTTTTATTCAAACTCCATAGTTGTAGCTTCCATTGCTTTGGCCTATGGTGTGAAAAACTCCCGCTCTTCTCTTTGCTATGGTTGTAACTTCCCGTGAAATGAATAAAGCAATGCTTATTGATTTAGGGCTGCATATACCTTTTACCTATAGCTTTTAAGAGTAATTTTTTTAATAAAGCTTTACTTTTTGTTAAAGGGACCCACTATTGATTTTTTTAATTCTAGAGTCCTCACATTTCAATTTGATTTTAAACCCGTGAGTTTTAAAATCTGAGAGATTCTTTTATTAAATAAAACTCAGATCATTAAAGGAGGGCCTACAATTGATAAGGGACTTAATATTATTTAACAAAAGACTCAGCTCCTTAAAGATTCACATGACTCCATATTAAATTAATCTTTTAAAAGATCAATAAAATGAACATGTATCTCTGGCCCACCTTAGCCACGTGTTGAACTTGCACTTGTTCTAGGATGAATTTTTTTCCTCTTCTCTTCAAACTCCCACGGTGCTGCCACCTAGAAGCCTCTGCTTCCTCCTTGAGCTTCTTTTTCAAATGCCTTTGGTTGAACCACGTGTGCTAGCTCAACTTCATTTTTCTCATGTTGCGCGAGCCATTGGATCTCATGCATCTCCATTGTAGGGTTCCTAAGCATTATTTCTATTTCATAGGCTTGCATAGATACTCAGGTATTGAGGTTCTGCCTTGCTCTTTCTCCGAATGCTTGTTATGAGGCCGCACCATCTTTCATTTATTTGTGCTCCTAATTCATTAGTTTCAACTATTTACCCCTACATGTTACTTGGTGATTGGTGAGCTCACTACAGCCACACTTCATCCTTCCTTCATGATCACTCAAAATGAGGTCGTATCATGATTCTGAAGAATTTGTGTTTTAAGGATAACATCTAAAAGCTTACTTGGCTGAGTACCTTCCTTTGCTATCTAACCCTAGAAGCACCTTATAGTTTATTGACTGAGACTCCTCTTCCATTAGAGGCTAAGTTTCATCTTTTAGAAGCCTGTGGTTCTTCTCCATATGTCAAAGTTAAAACAAAAGTGGCGCCTTATCTTTATGGGCGATGCTATTTGAATCTTGGTTGCTGAATACTTGTGTCAGCGTCATCATTTAGATGACCATGGCTTCCTCATGACCGCGCCATACCATAGGCCAATGCTATCTCTAAGGGCCTTCACTTGGATTTTGAATAGGTTGTGTCTGTGATTTCAATGGGCTGTAACACCATGTGCTGAGTGAGCCTTCATTTTATGGGCAGTGTGATTGTGTGACAATGGTGAGTATCATAATAGACTGGCGACTAAATTTCAAGGTAGCGTTTGATCTATTTGATCATAGGTAGTGGCAAGCAGAGGCCACGTACCTTGTATCTATGTCAAGCCTTCATTCTAAAGCCGATCCTCATAAGTTTGCTTCCTCTCCATAATGATAGGCTGCTCTATGTTTAGTGCTATGGAATAGCTATTTCATTTGAAGTGGCTTGTGCTATTTCTTTGGGGACTAAGCCTTTTTTTTTAGAGGCTTAGTGTTGTTTCAGAAGGCAACATCCCTGTTATGGCTGGCACATTCTTCTCTTTGGAGGCTGATGCTATATTTCTCAGGCAAGACCTTCTCATTAAAATGTTGAGTCTTTGATTCCAGTGGAGGTTGCACCATTTCATTTGCTGCACTTCAACTCACACAGGCTGTGACTTATCTCATAGTTGATCCTTGTATGGGTCAATTCTCATATTACGGCTGCACTATCATCACAGGAAGGGCCTTATATTTCTTTCATAAGTTGTTATGACCAATGCGTTAGTTTTATAGGTTGAAGCTTCAAATCTGAATGGCAACATCTACAATAGCTTGCACCATTGTTCTTTAATCTCATAGGTCACGCATCTCTATTGATGAGTCCCGTAAAACTTCATGCCACTAACGAGTCCTTGAATTCTATTGATATAGAAAATTTTGAAATGGTGTGAAAAATTCTAACTAGTTCTTGACGACTGGCTAGAAAAATGAGCTCGCTCATTGCAAAACCAGAGAAAATAGTGCCTTGTCCATTGGGCATAGAGTCAAATGAAGATGAAACTGAAACATTCATTCAGTTGAAAAAAGATCTGTAACTAGACTGATACAGACTACTCAAAAAATGCATTGAAGTTGAAACCGAGACATTGTTGGTTCAAACACATCCCACAACTGAAACTAATTGAAACTGACCACTGAACTAACCATAGGTCCTTTATTGCAGCAACTAAGATTTATTGAAAGCAAACAAATGAATCTAAAATCTATCTAATGTTACAACTGTAACTTATTATTGAGCCTCTGAGACTAAACTACTGACATGTGAGTTGCATAAGAACATGCCTATTCACAGGAGTGGAGAAATAACTCCTAGATCTGATCATTCTAACCCATTGAATCCACATTGAACTGATAATTGCACAAAGAAATAAAGCAAGAACATGTACCTATTCGCCTTCCTCCACTCTAGAGGCTCATCCTTGGCATGAAAATATTAATCCAGCTAATCTGCATATTGTTCTTGCTTTAGCGGAGGGTGGGAAGGGAAAATCAAGCATTGAAACTCATTTCTCTGCTTGCATTTGAAGGCTTGTGTTGACATAACTTCACCACTGATCTCTTTTTTATGATCTTCCACACGTTCATGACTCATGATAGCATCAAAATCAAGTTTGCAAGTGACGTAGCTAGCAATAATAGTCTTGAATCTATTTGGGATATCTTCTTGCAAGATTAACATAGTGTGATGCAACTCCTTATGCAATTCTTCACTGCTGGAACTATCCTTTAAGGCCTCATCATCTTGGACCCATGAATCCTCATCAAGAAAAAGACAATACCCATTTTCAAGAATAGAAAATAGATTAGCTCTTGCACATACTTCCTCTTTAACCTCATCTTTATGATATGCTACAAGAGACTATGTAAAATAGCCATTCACTTGCTCAATCATGGGATCCTCTCCATCTAGAATCTGATACCCTTGTTGAAAAATTGAGAATAAATCCTCATTCTTCTCTTTATCATGCTTATGCATCTTTGTGCTATCTCCTTCAAAATGTGACAACTCATGATAAAAATAAAAGCAGTTATTCTTTGTAGACTTTGCAATTCCCTTTGCAACTTCTTTCCCAAGATGAGGTATGGACTGTGCATCAACCTATACTGAGTACTTTTTAGCTTCAAAACTCTTTGTCACGTACTTTTCAACTTCTAGAAGAGTCAAGTCACAAGCATCCTCTAAATCTCCTTCAACTGTTAACTGAGTTTCTGAATTACACATCACCACATGTGCATGATGCTTAGAATTGGCTAGGAACATTGGATAAACAAAGTCTCTCTTTTCTTGTTCTTTGATGTTTGAGACTTAGATTTTCTTTGATAAAAAAATGATAGAGAACCTAATGTGCAACTTCTATTTGCTAATTTTTAGCCACAGAGGCTTGCAAAGAACAATTATCCAAATATGTGGGTCTCTTGTGGACTTGAGGGAGGATATCTTTGATGAACTGATTGTATTCACATGACTGTTCATTAGGGCTTTGAGGCGTGAAACTTGGATCAGCATGAAACTTGGCTTGATCTTTTAGCTCATTTAGCTCATGGGTGAAAGATTTCAGGAGTTCTTTTATCTCCAGCATCTCCTTATGATTTGACAAATCAGTAGGGAGGGTGGGTGGATTTGAACAATTATGCATCTGGCTATAAGAAAGAGCCTAAGACAGGTTCTTTGCATGAGGCATCAGTGGTTTTAAGGGTAGAGGAAACAATTTACCAGCCTCTATGATGTTATTTTCAGCTCTAATAGCAAAATTAGATGATTGGGGCAAGGTTTCACCTCCTAAGGCTTGTATCATAATAGAGATTTGAGGTTCAAAAGCCTTCAAGTAATACAAAAATGCAAAAACTAGAGGAGGTTTTGTATCAATTGAAATTTTTTTCCATACCTTATCAAATCTTTCATTGAAATCAGGCATGCTCTGCATATGGTGCCTCTTAATTGTGATGAGATTCTGAGTGAGGGTGTTGACATCTATCCTTTCTTTGAATTGATTGTAGATGAGCCCTCCTAGCTAATCCCATCCAGTGACTGAACTTGGCTAGAAATTTCAATACCATTCCCTTGCTTTGCCTTTGAGAGAAGATGCCAACAATAGAAGGGCTTCATTCTTGGTTGTGATATTGTGAATGGTGCATAAATTGGCCACATCTTGAATATGGTCTATAGGACAAACTAATCCATCCCAAAGAAAATGAGGTAATGATTTCCATATTGCATCAGGAACCTGGCCCTATTGCTAAAGAACAAGAGGACATGAATCCCAAGTAACAAAAGGCAAATTTCTTGCAAGGATATTGAGCTACACATAGATATTTGAGGCTGCCATGATCTGTAGAAGAAAAGATCTAAGAAAGAATCACTAGTAGAGTCACCAGGTGGAAGATTCATGCTCTTATGAGTAGGTATTTTTTGTGATTTTCTACCAAAACCAAAAAATACAAAGCAAAGATTCAATGAAAACAAAGACCCAAGTCTTTGATTCTAGTCCCACCAGGCGTGCCAAAAATTGTTCATGTTAAAATTTGTCAATTAAATCACCAACAATGGGAGATTCTGAGAATGTGGGATTGACTCTTAGAATAACCTCCAGATTTTAAAGAAGCTCGTTATTCTCTAGCATTTGTGAGAAAAGAGAAGAAAAAATAAGATTACAAACCAAATACTTAATCTGCTAAGGTGATGTGCTAGATTCATTTCCTACCCAATAGCACAATGATCAAACCCTAAATGATTTAACTGGTAAACCTAAAGAGGAAAAATGCATGATTAATTCTTCCCAGCATACTGTATTAGATTTATCAAAGGCATAGAAATAGAAAGAAAGAAGCAAGAATAAGAAACACATTTAGATCCGCACAAAACACCACTTCTCTTCACTATTTGATAGGAGAACAAAAATATAGAGGCAAAATAAATACACAATATACAATATTACATCCTTCATGAGAAGCGTCTGCTAAGGAAAAAAAATGTCTCTACTCTGTTTCTAAAACATTTTGATCTAACTGTTTGTGTATGTATATCTTCTGTCCCGAATTCAGGCTATTTAAAGGCAAAAATTAAAAACCCTCTTCTAAAGATCTTCACCTCCAACTACCCATAAATATCTACAACTGAAACCTCACAAAATCTGGCTTTGATAACTGTATCTTTAGTTAACTTGGTCTTTTGTTCAAAGTCCATGGTTGTAGCTTCCATTGCTTTGGCCTGCGGCATGAAAAACTCTCGCTCTTCTCTTTGCTATGGCTGTAACTTCCTGTGAAATGAATAAAGCGATGCTTAGTGATTTAGGGCTGCATATACCTTTTACCCGTAGTTTTTAAGAGTAAAAAATAAGTCCTATAAGAGTCAATTTTTTAATAAACCTTTACTTTTCCTTGAAGGGACCCATTGTTGATTTTTAAATTCTAGAGTCCTCACATTTCAAACTGATTTTAAACCCGTGAGTTTTAAAATCTGAGAGACTCTTTTATTAAATAAAAATTAGATCATTAAAGTAGGGCCCACCATTGATAAGGGACTTAATATTATTTAACAAAAGACTTAGCTCCTTAAAGATTCATGTGAATCCATATTAAATTGACCTTTTAACATATGAATAAAATGAACATTTATCTCTTGCCCACCTCAGCCATGTGTTGAACTTGCACTTGTTCTTAGATGGATTTTCTTCCTCTTCTCTTCACACTCCCATGGTGCTGCCACCTAGTAGCCTTCATTTCCTCCTTGAGCTTCTTTTTCAAATGCCTTTGGTTAAACCACATGGCTAGCTCTAGTTCATTTTCTCTTGCTACACGAGCCATTGCATCTCCTACATCTCCATCGTAGGGTTCCTAAGCATTATTTCTGTTTCATAGGCCTGCGTAGATACTCAGGTATTGAGGTTCTTCCTTGCTCTTTCTCTGAATTCTTGTTATGAGGCCACACCATCTTTCATTTATTTGTGCACTTGATTCATTAGTTTCAACTATTTACCCCTGCGTGTTACTTGGTGATTGGTGAGCTCACTACATCTGCACTTCATCCTTCTTTCCAGATCAATCGAAATGAGGTCGCAGAATGATTCTGGAGAAGTAGCATTTTAAGGATAGCACCTAAAATCTTACTTGGCTAAGTGCCTTCCTTTTCTATCTAACCCTAAGCACCTTACAGTTTATTGACTAAGACTCCTCTTCCATTAGAGGCTGAGTTTCATGTTTTAGAAGCCTATGGTTCTTCTCCTTATGTGAGAGTTAAAACAAAAGTGGCACCTTATCTTCATGGCCAATGCTATTTGAATCTTGGTTACTGAAGACTTGTGGCAGGGTCATCATTTGTATGACCGTGGCTTCCTCATGACCATCCCATACCATAGGCTGATGCTACCTCCAAGGGCCTTCACTTGGATTTTGAATAGGTTGTGTCTATGATTTCAATGGGCTGCAACACCATGTGCTGAGTGAGCCTTCATTTTTATGGGTGGTGTGATTGTGTGACAATGGCGTGTATCATAATAGACTGGTGATTGAATTTCTATTTATGTTGTGCCCATACTTTATAATGTTGGTCGATGCTCATGATTAGAACTTATGCCTCATGAAAATGACGAGCCAATGTTGAAATGGCTGATGTGATTTGTAGAGGGGTTGGCTGATCATCAGTTAGAGCTTTCTCTCCTTTGCACTTTGATCCTATGCCTTTCTTTATCTAAGGCTGTGCCATTTTGTTGAGATAGAAACTTGCTTTCTAAATAGGTGATTCATTAAATATGTAACTCTATCCAAAAGACCCGAGTCTTCCATTCGAGGTGGTGTTTGATCTCTTTGATCATGAGTAGTGCCAATCAGAAGCTAAGCCCCTTGTATCTATATAAAGCCTTCATTCTAAGGTTGTTCCTCATAAGTTTGCTTCCTCACCATAATGATAGGCTGCGCTATGTTTAGTGCTATGGAATAGCTGAGTCATTTTAAGTGGCTTGTGCTATTCTTTAGGGGTCGAGCCTTTGTTTTGAGAGGCTTGGTGTTGTTTCATAGGGTAGCGTCCCTGTTATGGCTGGTCCATTCTTCTCTTTGGAGGCTGGTGCTATATTTCTCAGGCAACACCTTCTCATTAAAATGTTGAGTCTTTGATTCTAGTAGAGGTTGCACCATTTCATTTGCTACACATCGACTCACACAGGATGTGACTTATCTCATAGTTGATCCTTTAATGGGTCAATTCTCATATTAAGGCTGCACTATCATCACAGGAAGGGCCTTATATTTCTTCCATAAGTTGTTATGATGAACTCGTTAGTTTTATAGGTTGAAGCTTCAAATATGACTCCCCTAAAACTTCATCTCATAGGTCATGCATCTCTATTGATGACTCCCCTAAAACTTCATGCCACTAAAGGGTCCTTGAATTCTACTGATATAGAAATTTTTGAAATGGTGTGAAAAATTCTCACCAATAGTATTGATCTTTAAGTAAATGACTTCACTTTAAGTGTGTTGGAGTCTTGAAAATCCCTTGGTTTGTAGGACCACTCATGCATCTACCCTTTGTATTTTATGTTGTTACAAGATTGACCCCTTTCTAGTCAATTGTTAGGTGGACAAACACATTACACTTGAAAGTAGAATGGATATCCTTATCAAAGGGGTGAAGATATTGTTGGATGTCAAGTACACAAAAAATGTTAATAAAATTAAAATTATTTTAGAAACAGTGTGTCCATCTACTGAAGAGTTCAAGGGTTGGACAAAAAGATTTGCGAAGGAGTATTTGTTTGAGTGTTATGTCCTTTCATGATTTTGATTTTTGCATCCACATATTATGGAGCATGCCAATCCATCCATTTCAAGAAATTAGGGATTGATTGTTTAGCAAAAGGGGCAATGCTTTTCCCCTTGTTTTTTGAACCATACCTTTTAAAGAATGATTGTAAATATAGCATAACATATGTATTTATGTCACACATACAATTTTACTTCATTTGAGCTATTCTTGAGGTGATTTGGATTCTAGAATTCTTTATTTATAGAAGTATTGAGCATTGAATTTGTCATTCAATTTTATTTTGCAAATATGAAGTCTTTGTGCATTTGTTTTATCTATGGAATGGGAGGGTCTAGGAAGAACCTTTAGTTTTATTTATCACAATATTCTTCTCCCATGTCTTCTTCTTTTGATCTCCTTCCTCTTTTGGTTGCATGAATTTCTCAGGTCAGCCTAGAAATCTTGATTTTGTCTTCTAGAATTAAAACCCATAACTAGGGCCTTGCTTTTCATCCCTATAAAGCTTCAAAACATGTTACCAAAAAGAAGTTGTTTACCATGTGTAAACTCTTCAAGGAAAACATAGTGAAACTTTTTCATGTAGCATGTTACCTATTTGAATCTTCTTAAATTAAAGTGTTGGTGTATAAACCTCTAATCATAGGTGTTTACACTAACTTAATCATAGTTAGGTGAATTATCCATATGTGTTTTGATTTAGTCAAAGTAGTTAGTCAGTTTGTAAAGGTGTAGACTTGCATCGACACCTCGCACTATCATTATGGGTGGTTACTCGCCACCATGGAGTCATATCCTCGTTTGGTGGGTAATCAGGTACCCACACTCGCCTATTTATAATTCTTCATTTGTGAATATATTTAGTCAATTTCATTTGCAATCTTGTGCTTGTTTGTTATTCCACGATCTTGGCAGTTTCTACATGGTATCAGAGCCTTGCTGGAATAGCTTTGAGTTGACTTCACTGTGCAAATAGTCCCCATTCACACCGAAGCTCAATTTGTGAGGGATTTTTTGTTGTTTGTTTGGTTTTTATCTATTAACTATGTATGTCTGGTTTGCTTTGCAAGAAGGTTTGGGGGTTTACGCAAAAAGGCCGACCCACAACCCTTTGTTTTGATACAGTCGTCATCAACTAATGGGACATAGAGCTCCCAAAGGGAGCATGTATTCTTCTGCTCGGAGGGACTAGATTAGCTGGGCTTTAGAGACCAATGATGCCCATACCCAGGCTAGTAAAAGCAGGGAATAACACCCATTTTGGTGGTTGCAAACACAGGCTACATTGGATGGCACTATATGTGTTTTGTGGTGGAGTTCAAAGCCCACATCCACGACTCTGTTAGGCACATCCAGTGTGCCTTGTTTCAATAGGCTGACTTCAATCTCCTTCACCCATTCAAATGGCTCTATAGAGGACTTTAGTGGTCTTTAATCGCCCATCATCAGGCCTGCAAGGAGGAGCTTCAAACGCCACATAGAGGCGTGTTCATAACAACTACCATTTAGTGTGAAATCTCCCTCAACTGGCCACCTCTGTGCCTGCTCTCATCCACGCACGCCCTTTACCGAGTCTCAGGGCATCAAGTCCACTCTTGTTGACCTGTTCGCGCCTCCAATGGCCCACTCAACTCCAAATCTTCCCACAAAGACGGCCTCTATCAACAGTTTTTAGTCAGAGTCCTTTTCAGGACTCTTCTTAGCCATTCAATCAACCAACTCAGCCTCTTTGACCCCGTCACATTACTTTTACAGTTAGCCTTGTATGTAAACAACTAGTGGTTCCAAGGTTACTATTAGCATTGGTAGCATATTTTGTAACCTTAATAATTTTTGGTTATCTTTGTAATCTGCAAACTTCTAATGCTCACTCTAGCAAAGATTGTAACCTTAGAAGTTTGATTGACATTTTATGTCACATTCACACCTAGTTGTTAGGATACTCAACAAATAATTGTAAAGGGGATGATTAAGTTAGTTTAAAAAAAAACACGCACTCAACATAAAGTGCTGCTTAATTATCGCAGGTTATACCTAGAGGTTATTTTATTTTGTCTTAGTTAAAAATTTGTACAAGAGGAATCAATTTTCTCTTTTGCAATGAATTTGGCAAATGGGGGGTAATCATAATTTTTTTGTCATTTTTTGATGTTTTTGAAGGCATATGTCTTTCCATCCACCTCTTGACATAAACTTTGAAGAACTTGTAATAGCAAGAATATTTGTAAATGCACTCACATAAAGTGCCGCACAAAATTGAATGAGTGTTTTCACATGGAGGGAAGTTTGAGAAATTATTTTACATACACTAAATTATAAAGTGTATTGGGGGATATATCATCACAACATAGATTTGTGATTCTCACCTCATGTGAGTGTCTCTTGGAGCACACCTTGTAGATCTCTATATTTTTTGCACACTCTCGATCTTAGTTTGTCAGCTCATATTCTCTTAGCATTAAGTGGGGACTATGATGTTATGCTAATGCTTCTTTCGATGAAGCAGAATCTTCTTTTTGGAAGGCCTCATGAACCTTCCTTCTAATCTTGATCTCTCGTATTGGGGATCAATTCAGTGGATCGTAGTTTGAGGTTCTAGTACTCCTAACCACAGTACTATTTGTATTATTGACTTCACAGAGTTTGGTTGACTTTGTGTACATCATTGAGTAGTGTTCGAATGTTAGCTCATGCAGCATCTTGTATCTCTTATCTTGATCTACAGTTCTTGAAGGTTCATTGATTCTAACAGTTCCCAGTCCATCATCAGCAGAGTTTGCAAACTTTGACATGCTTCAGAGTTCTTCATAATGATGTTCCGATCATCAAGGGACATCTTTTCAGAAGGTCTTAAATTCTTCTCTTTTCTCTGTATTGGGGGGTAGTTTTTTCCCACTGGGTTTTCTATCTTTCTCCATTTTTGAGTGATTTGCATTGTGCATGGGTACCTCACCAGGCTAATAGCCAAGACCCATTTTTCATAAAACTCACCTAAGCTATGCTTAAGGGGGAGTGTTGGTGTATAAACCTCTAATCATAGGTGTTTACACTAACTTAACCATACTTAGGCAAATTATCTGTTAGCACTCATTTATGTTTGGGGTTTTAAGCCAGGCTTCTTCCCAAAAGTCCAAAAAATTCTAACACTTTTGGCATCTGTAGTTGTAAAAAATGCAAAAAATCTGTTGTATGCAAGTGTCTTTGTATATACAAAGAGGTTTGTATATGCATGCGGTCAAAAATATGTATTGGCAGGTCAGAAATCTCTATCGGCCTCCAAAAAATTGATAAAAATTGAGTTGTATGCATTTTGAATGCATATCGGGGTGCATATACAAAAGGGGAATCTTTTGCAGATTCCCAAGAATATTCCCACTTTGTATGTCGGGTCATATACAAAGAAAAATATACAAGGAGGTGCAAATATACATTTGCTACAGTGGCAAGGCAGAGATACACGTGGTTGGGCCCATAGGAATATACAAACAAGTTTGTATATTTGGCATGTAGAGGAAATGTACAAGGTAAGACATGCAAACATGTTAGTGGCGGTCAACATCAGAAATGGGGCCTACTAGTTGCATATGTGTTTGCTTGTATGTTTGCACATATAAACCAATATACAATGAAGAAATATACATTCTGGACCCGAAGGAGAAATCAAATGCAGTTAATAATATTTCGGATCCGCAACATGTATGTTGGGCGCTTGTATGTGCTAATGTGCATTCGAATGATACAAGGGTTAAGATGCAAGCCGGATTTCAAAGCAACTTTAGCATGCCTCATTAAAATTTGAAATCCACCTTGTATGTATGAGGCAAATGTACATGCACATATACAAGGAGATATGTAGGAAAAGAGGATACAAGCCGGACCCGAATTGAATTTCAATTTGGTCTAAATAGGTTTGGGGTCCACCTTGTATATCAAACTGATGTATATGTATTTTGCATATCCAAAGGGTTTTTGGCAAGTGAATAGTGGCGATTGTATATGCATTTGTTCATGCATATACAAGGGTGAAAAAAGCAAAATGGGGAGGCTAAAGGTCAGTGATAAGAATGTGAAGTGCCTACATGGCACGTAATCATTGGCCCTCATCTTTTTTGCAGTTTTTGACGCTAATTATCTCAGTGATGGAATCAAAATCAACGACCTAGTTTTAAAGATGCAGAGTTGGTCTTCCTTGCTTCCTCAGACTTGTTTTGGGTGGGAGAATTTCAGATGTGTTCATTGCTGCATCCCGCAGGTAGGTGGGCCATTATTGGCTAATTGTAGAGGCGCAATGGATTGAGTGGTGGGCCAACTACCAATTTTATGAGGAATGTCCCCGAATGGCGGTGCAGAGCTCAAGTCCAGCTCCTCCTCGCCATTCCTTCTACCTATTGCATTGATGATTTTAAGTGCCATTTTTGAATGCATTTTATCTGGCGGATTTTTGTCTGGCCTTGTAATTAATTTTGTTGAGTGTATAGTTTTGGTATAAAAGCCAAACTATGTTACTCATTGTGGTTGTTGAAGACTTGGGCAATTTTGGGGGAAAAATAATGAAATACAGAGCATTTCCTATCTGTTTTATCTCTGTGGAGTTTATGTGTTGCATTTGAGTTGTATCTTGCACATATGTTCAGTTTCAGTGTTAATGTTATATGAAAAATGCCTTTGTTGCATGTATTTATCTGTTTGTCTCCATGTGTTGCATGTAGTTTCTTTTTTTGAATCTGGTTGCTAAGGGTTTCATAGATTCAGGGATACAGGCTTCTGTATTGCATTTTTGATCTTTTGACTTCCATTCAAGGAGTGGATTAAAATTGTCTTAAGTTAAATCTGAAGAAGAATGTATGTCAATTGGGATGCTTGTAAGTATGAACAGTTAAATACTCATCCTTGGGTGATGTTTGTAAGGCAAGCATCAGTTCTAACCCCTTGAAACTCGAATGACAGTTGCAAGCCATTGTTATGTATACATCTAGTTGACTCCATGCCCTAGGATAGGCACCGGTCTGTTCTTGTGAAGTAGTTATGATCCAAAACCCCCTGTCTTGCATCCAAAACATTAAATTGAAACCATCCATTCATAGTCCCAACCTGTTAGTTTGTAGGAGTAGGATTAGGAACCCCTACATACTCTCATACTTGACCAGACAAATATGTCCAAGAATGTTACCAACCTTGTGATCTATCATGCAGATCTTGGTCCACACATGAGAGTATTCTACCTGTTGCTGTCAAGCTAAATCATTCTATCATTGAGCTAATCAAGGTCACATCTTAAAGTTATAGGGACACCCCCTTGGTGCGGAAGAACCAGAAGTGAAGAGGAGGAGCTCACACAACCTCCCATGTCTGTTGGCCGAATCTACCCATGCATTGGAACTGGCAAACCCTCTGTTGATTTAGAAGAAATTACCAACATTATCCACATGTGTTTTGATTTAGTCAAAGTAGTTAGTTGCTTTGTAACTTAGGTGTTGACTTGCATCAACAACTTGCGCTATCATTGTGGGTTGTTACTCGCCACCATGGAGTCCTATCCTCGTTTGGTGGATAATTAGGTACCCACACTCGCCTATTTATACTTCTTCATTTGTGAATACATTTGGTCAATTTTATTTGCAATCTCGTGCTTGTTTGTTATTCCATGATCTCGACAGTTTCTACAAAAAGGTTTCCTAACCTAAAGATTTAGATGATGAGGATGAAGGTTCAAGTAGCACAAAATGTAGTATTAAGAACTTTCTCAGCTTAGAGATTGAAGAACAAGTTATCAATCCTAATTCACTACCACTTTCTTCAATTGATCCTAATTATGCTTGTTGTTTATCCCTATGTGCTCAATTGGTACAACATGGATGTGTTGATGTTGTCCTTTAAAAGGGCATTGCTATAGCTTGTTACTCCTCTCATTTGTAGAAACTTACAATGTGAAATTGAGCTAATGAAATTAGAATAGATATATCCCATATGATTCCCCTCCCATGTCATTCAGGGGGATTCCGAACAACATGATAGCTCATTGCACTATAAAAGTAGTCCCACATGAGTTCTTTTATGAGTAGAAACATGTAACAACTTCATATTGTAACTATAAGTTGACAAGTGTCAATCATCAATTTGAGATGAGCATTGTCTTCTTTTGTAAATGAGATTTTCTCTTATTTATACAAGGGAATTTTGGGAGGGAATTTTTGTACTACATGGCATAGGACTTTTAGAAGAAATAAAAGGTTCCAACAAGATTTTACAATACCTCACATTGTGTCATTTCCTCATGCAATGTTAGTTCATGAAAATCAATACAATGATGTTCTTTGTCTGAGCTCTAGAATTGCCTCTTATTGCCCTAGTTGTGATTTTATGAGATCTAAATCTCTGAATGCCATTTGATATATTTTTTGTCAAGGATATGTTAGTTATTCTCAAAATGTTGTAAACATCATATTGAATGTTCCATTTTATGTGATGTCTTTCATGCTTGACAACAAAATTACCTTTTAGTGTAAAGGATTATTGAGTAGAGTTCTAAATTTAAATGAAGAATAAATTAATGACCTAAACTACACATGGTGGGGTCAATTTTCTCTGGGTTACATCAACTGTTAAAGTGACATGGGATTTTTATTGCAATGAGAGTCTTGTTCTTTACCCTATACCCAAAGTATGAAGGCACTGATCACTTATCCTTTCCCAAACTTCCATAGTTTCTTAAATACCTTTATACTTCATGATCTAATCTAAAAAGATTTATGTAAGGTCATAATTCACATAGAATTACAAAATATTTTACAGTGTTGGAATGTGGAATTGTGTCTACATTTCATGTTCCTTTTCTTCCTTATGAAATCCTCCTCATGCTTGTTAATAGGCCAACCAATCTAGGCTAGTAACAAAATTATTGGGCCCATTCTTGTGTTGTTAGATATTGGCATAAAGAGTGGAAAAATTTAGGAAAATGTGTTTAGCTCTGAGTTAATTATGTATTCATCTAGAAAATAATAATGTTGGTAGATCTTTAAGAGGAGATTGTAGGGAATACCCCCTGAGTCTAGTAGAACTTGAATAAGAAGGAGAAAGGATCTCTCCCTCATGTGTTGGTCTTGTCCACCCCTAGTGTAAACAAAACCATCTCTTAGTTCTATTATCATAGAGTTTGGTAGCTCTCAGGGGCTTTACCAATACGAGCCTTGTGTTAACTAGGTCATGGTCTGAAGAAAGAAAAAACCCCAACAAAGTGAACATAGATTTATGAAATCTATGAACCCATGAGAACCATGCACTATAGCATAAAATATTGTTAGATCTAGGGCACATAACTGAGAGGGGGGGTGAATCAGTTGTACAAAAACTTGCTTCTACTTCAAACACTTGATTCTTCTTTATTAGTTAATAGCATATCAGTTAACCATTCTTGAAAGTAAAACACATCAACACATTGGACACCAAGATTTTGACGTGGAAAACCCAGTTAAGGGAAAAACCATGGGGTGATTAACCCAAGGATTATTCTCTGTTAGAAGAATAAGAAAAATGGATGGCACATGCCAATTAGGGCTCACTACCTGAGCACACTGCTCACAAGGAGGCACACTACCTACAAGAGACACACTGTCTACAAGATCATAAGTATTACAAACTTGAACTGAAGATTGACATCTTTACCATGCCTCGATCAGTTCCATTTATGCCCAAAACTTTTGCTCTGCTTTTTGCGCTCCTCTTCACTACCACACACTCATCATGCCAAGACACACTTCAAGATGAATTCACAATCCCTTATTTATACAAGGCATCGACTTAGGAACAATCATCTAAGTTGGAAAACACCTATAAGATTAACCGCAAGATGTGTAGTACATCTGGTCGGCCAAATTGAACAAGAACACCTTCATCCAGAAGAATATCTTCAATTCTGGGCTCTACCACTGATGCAGACTGACAACACAAACTCAACATGATCCAAGAACCTTCACAAGCTTGCCTGAATGACCAGGTACATCCATACTTCCTTTACTTCTCAGAATCTCTTTTCTTCTTCGTCCAAAACTTTAGGAACATAGTCTATCGCCACTGTCATAATGCAAAAGGTGCTTCTAGACCTCCAAACTATATGCAAATCAAGATGACACATCACAAGGACATCCCAAACACTCCTTCCAATCCGCAGAATAGGAAAATGCACTTCCGGATCCCACCGGACCTTTTTGTAACACTCTGTCACTCTGGAGCATCTTCTAGAACTAGTTCTATTGGATCGATCACAACTTCTTCATATCTTCATGTAGACCTCTGAAATCCTAACTAGAGCATCTCAAGACTCATATCTACAAACCCTTTAATCTGCATCCTCTGATCCTCAACCTATTGAGTACTTTGGCTTTCTTCTCATCACTGTTCTTCACTGTTTCTGATTGAGACTAATTTTCTCAATATCCACAGCACATAGCTCATCCAATCCTTCTCATCAAAGCAATATGAGTATGTTGACATCAATGACAACACTGGTTAACCTCATACTTGCAACAATCTCCCCCTTTGTCATTGATGGTAACATATGATGTGAAAAACCATCAAGACAAGAACTTCTCCTTTTTGCCACAACTCCCCCTATCAGCAACAACTCTTCACATGTCTTCTCTTCCTTTACTGCTCCCCCTTTGATCATCAACCACTTGTTTTTCACATGTCTTCTCTCCCCCTTCAACATCAATGGCAAAGGGCTCATACTTGCAATTCTAACATATCAGAATCATACTAGCTGCTCCCCCTGAGTAGCAGCTCCCCATCACCAATCCGGATCACAAGATATAACTGTGAAGTCCACTGGATTGATGCACATCAGTGCATCCTAATTCATCGCCGGAGGGGCCATGACCACTAACTTCTCCCTAAGATACTCAAAAGTGTCCTTGGGAAGAGGTTTAGTAAAGATATCTGCAATCTAATCCTTTGAAGGTACATACTCCAATTTGACTTCATCCTTGTTCACTTGTTCTCTCAGAAAGTGAAACTTGATAGATATGTGCTTGGTCTTAGAATGCAACACCAGATTCTTAGAAATATTTATTGCACTTGAATTATCACAGAAAATTGTGATAGGCTCCTCATATTCTATTTTAATGTCTCTTAACATTTGCTTCATCCATAAAATTTGAGTGCAACTACCTGCTGTAGCAATGTATTATGCTTTAGTTGTAGATAGAGATATTGCCTCTTGTTTCTTGCTTAGCCAAGAAACCAACCCTTTTCCCAAAAAGAATGCTCCTCCACTTGTAGTCTTCCTATCATCCACATCTCCTGCCCAATCTGCATCTATATATGCATGAAGAGAAAAATCCTGATCTCTAGGATACCATAGACCATACTGAATTGTTCCTTTTAAGTACCTAAAAATTCTTTTGATTGCCATGACATGAGATTCTCTAGGATCCGCCTAAAATCTTGCCACAAGACCAACAGCCTGCATTATATCTGGTCTAGTCTGAATGAGATACAACAATCCACCAATCATTGATCTGTACTTTGTCTGATCTGCCTTAGGAGAGTCATCATCTTTGCTCAACTTGCATCCGATTGCCATGGGAGTATTCATTGGCTTTGAATCTTCCATCGCAAATTTCCTCAACAATTCTTTCACATATTTGGTCTGAGAAATGAAGATCCCTTTCTTTGTTTGAGTAATTTGTAGACCCAAGAAGAAATTTATTTCACCAAGCATAGACATCTCAAACTCACTTTTCATCTGATTTGCAAAAGTTTTACACATACTATCTCTTCCTCCAAAAATGATATCATCCACAAACACTTCAACAATTAAGATGTTTTCTTGATCAATTTTGAAATATAAATTACTGTCAGCAGTACCTTTGTTGAAATCAATCTTCAAAAGATGTTTATCCAGTCTTTCATACCAAGCTCTTGGGGCTTGCTTCAATCCATACAGTGCCTTTTTCAACTTGCAGACCATATCACCATGATCAGACAATTGAAATTTATCCAGTTGCTCAATGTATACTTCTTCTTCCAAATCACCATTTAGGAAGATAGACTTAACATCCATCTGATATACCTTGAAGTCTTTGAAGGCAGCAAATGCAAGAAATAATCTGACTGCTTCAATTCTTGCCACCGGAGAAAAGGTTTCTTCAAAATCAATTCCTTCTATTTGAGAGTAGCCTTTGCAGACCAATCTGGCTTTATTTTTTATTACTTCACCAACTTCATTTAATTTGTTCCGAAAGACCCATTTGGTTCCAATCACATTCTTGTCTCTAGGTCTGGGAACAAGAAACCAAGTGTGATTTTTCTCAATTTGCATCAACTCTTCCTTCATTGCATTGGTCCAGTTTTCATCATTGTAGGCTTCATTTATTGTCTTAGGTTCAATCTTTGAAATCAGACAACATTCATCTAAATTTTGAGCAATTCTCCTCCTTGTTTGCACTCCTTTGCTTTTGTCACCTATGATCTGATCTTTAGAGTGGTTTAAAGTTACATACCTTGGAACTTTAAGAATTTCTTGCACCTCTAATTCTTGATCAATCTCATTGACACTTATCTCTTCTTCCTGTCTCACCGGATCACCTTGACTTTGTTTCTCAGAGGGGGCTTGGATACTTTGAATCTAAATATCATTTTGATCATCTTCATCATATTCATAAAACCTTGAGGGCTTCTCAACTCCTTCATCAACTTTCACATTTGTACTTTCTATCATCTTTCTCAGTCTCTTGTTGTAACACAGGTATGCTTTGCTTTGAGTGGAGTAACCCAAGAAAATTCCTTCATCACTTCTAGCATCAAACTTTCCTAGATCTTCATCTCTTTTAATGTAACATTTGCTACCAAATACTCTGAAATATCTCACAGTAGGAGTGATGCCAAACCAAAGTTCATAAGGAGTCTTACCGGTATTGCTTTTGATTTGAACTCGATTGAGAGTGTAAACTGCAGTGCTGACAGCTTCTTTCCAAAACATCTGGGGAATATTTGCTTCCATCATCATTGTCCTGGAAGCTTCCTGGATGGTCCATTTTTTTCTTTCTACTACTCCATTCTGCTGTGGAGTCCTAGGAGTAGACAACTATCTCTTTATACCATGCTTCTCACAAAAGTCTAAGAATTCACTGGATGTGAATTCACCACCTCTATCAGACCTCAGACATTTCCGTCTTAATCCGGTTTGATTCTCTACCATAGCCTTGAAGATTTTGAATTTCTCAAAAGCTTCTGATTTCTCTTTCAGAAAGGTAACCCACATCATCTGGGAATGATCATCAATCAGTAACATGAAGTATCTATCATCTTGCACACTCTTGACTCTTGTCGGACCACATAGATTAGTATGAACTAATTCTAATAGTCTGATAGATGACCGATCCTTGCTTTTGAAAGTGACTCTGCTTTGTTTACCTAGCTGAAATTCTTTGCATAAACTATTTGTAGGTTTCACCAATTTTGGAAGATCTCTTATAGCCTGAGTATTGCTTATCTTGATGATGTTATCAAAATTTACATGACACATCTTTCTATGCCATAACCAACTCTAATCAACTTGAACAAACAAACAACTTTTATTAGAACCAACTAGATGGAAGATATTACCTTTTGTTTGAGTACCGGATGCAATCTCAATTCCAGAGCTTTCAAAGATCCTGCATCTTCCATTTTTGAACCGGAGATCATAACCTTTATCTACTAACTAACCAACACTAAGAAGATTGTGCTTCAATCCTTCAACATAGAGTATATTACCAGTTTTGCTCTTTCCATCAAAAGAAATAGTTCCCCTACCTCTGATTCTACCAGCAGAATTATCACCAAACTTTACCATTCCTCCTTCATACCTTTCCAAATCTAAGAACTTGTTCTTGTCACCTATCATATGGTGAGAGCATCCACTGTCAATAACCCAATCATCCTTTTCTTCAACTTGGGTAGCCAAAGCTCTTTCTACAACCTTATGATTGACAGATTCAGAGGACATTAGATCTTCTTCCTTGATGGCAATAAACACCCATTCATTTCCAGATTTGTTTCCTATTTCTGATTCATCATCTGTTACACCTTCATTATCATCTTCTTCATAAACATAATAATAGTTCTTTTGGAACCTTTGTCTGTTAGAATTTGACCTTGCAGATCTTTCCAGACATCTTGAAGCAAAATGACCAATCTTATTGCAGTTGAAGCACTTAAAGGGTAATTTTCCTTCATACTTACCGGATCCTCTTGGCAGTCTCTTTCCAATGAGAGCTTCAAGATGAGCTGTTTCTACTTCTTCCTCTTCCATATCTCTTCTTTCTTGATCATACCATGACAGCTTCCTTGAAGAGTTTTCTTCCAGATCAAATCTTTGTTTCCCTTTCACATATGCACTGGCTTTGAATGCAGATTCAGTCTTGGGGGGATCATCTCCAAACTTGGTCATTTCAAATGCAGCCAATTGTTCTCTTGTGGCAGTTGTATGGGCTCTGAATTCATCAATGGCAGCAACCTTGATTTTGTAGGCAGTAGGAAGGGATCTGAGAATTTTGCAAATAATCTCATTTTCATCCAGAGTTCCACCAGCATTCCTAATTCCACACACCAGCTCATTTACTCTTGGCATAAAGGTAGTGATGTTTTCATCATCTCTCATTTTCAATCTTTCAAATTTCCCTTTGAGACTTTGCAACCTTGCACTCTTAACAAACTCATCTCCTTCATGCAAAAGTTCTAGTTTAGTCTAGATCTCATAGGCAGTTGGCAGGTCAATAACATTTGAGAGCTTTGAGTCAGTTAAAGCACTTAGAAGAGCCTCTTTGGTCTATAGATTGTTTTCAACATCTGTGATTTCATTTAGAGTTGTCGGACCACCCTGTGGAGGTACATATAGTTTTGTGACCATGGACAAGTATGCTTTTCCCATACACTCCAAGTGACATTTCATGCGACCCTTCCACAGAGAGAAGTTGGTTCCATCAAACTGCAGACTATCCTTCTTATATGATGACATCTTGGATCTCCTCAAGTGGTTAAGCTCCTTTTAGAAGAACTTGGCTCCGATACCAATTGTTAGATCTAGGGCACACAACTGAGAGGGGGGTTGAATCAGTTGTACAAAAACTTGCTTCTACTTCAAACACTTGATTCTTCTTTGTTAGTTAATAGCATATCAGTTAACCATTCTTGAAAGAAAAACACAAACACAGGAGCAGATAAACATCAACACATTAGACACCAATATTTTGACGTGAAAAACCCGGTTAAAGGAAAAACCAAGGGGTGATTAACCCAAGGATTATTCTCTATTAGAAGAATAAGAAAAATGGATGGCACATGCCAATTAGGGCTCACTGCTCGAGCACACTGCTCACAAGGAGGCACACTACCTACAAGAGACACACTGTCTACAAGATCATAAGTATTACAAACTTGAACTGGAGATTGACATCTTTACCATGCTTGGATCAGTTCCATTTACGCCCAAAACTTTTTCTCTACTTTTCGCGCTCCTCTTCGCTACCACACACTCATCATGCCAAGAAACACTTCAAGATGAATTCACAATCCCTTATTTATACAAGGCATCGACTTAGGAACAATCATCTAAGTCGGCAAACACCTATAAGATTAACCGCAATACGTGTAGTACATCTGGTCAGCCAAACTGAACAAGAACACCTTCATCCAGAAGAATATCTTCAATTCTGAGCTCTACCAATGATACGGACTGACAACAACCTCAACATGATTCAAGAACCTTCACAAGCTTGCTTGAATGACCAGGTACATCCACACTTCCTTTACTTCTCAGAATCTCTTTTCTTCTTCATCCGGAACTTCAGGGACACAACCTACTGCCACTGTCATAATGCAAATGGTACTTCCGAACCTCCAAACTATATGCAAATCAAGATGACACATCACAAGGACATCCCAAACACTCCTTCCAATCCGCATAATAGGATAGTGCACTTCCGGATCCCATCGGACCTTTTTGTAACACTTTGTCACTCCGGAGCATCTTCCGGAACCAGTTCTATTGGATTGATCACAACTTCTTCATATCTTCATGCGGACCTCTGAAATCTTAACTAGAGCATCTCAAGACTCATATCTACAAACCCTTTAATCCGCATCCTCTGATCCTCAACCTATTGAGTACTTTGGCCTTCTTCTCATCATTGTTCTTCACTGTTCCTGATTGAGACTAATTTTCTCAATATGCACAGCACACAGCTCATCCAATCCTTCTCATCAAAGTAATATGAGTATGTTGACATCAATGACAACACTGGTTAACCTCATACTTGCAACAAATATAACCTTATCAACACTTGCATTTAATAATTAGTCTAGTTAATTTAATATGGACAACAATTACATTTCATTTTGGTTTTATTTCAAGAGAATATTTTAGTATGATTCTATAGTAATATGCAACATACTTTTAGGTTAAGTTTGGTTCTTTTCTCAATATTTATTTATTTTTATTTGTTTTCACCTCACAAACTCTTCTACATTTGCTTTATCTTAGCAATATCTACATCAATTGCCACACGTATGACTCATTATTAGTCCATATTTCCATATAAACATTTGTATCCTAAGATTTGATATTCCCTATCTTGGGCCAATTCTAGAATTTTTGTGAGTAATCTAACATAGATGGATTTGACCCAAAATCCAAATTATCAACTCCCAGCCTTTCCTCATAGTTGTTTAGAGTTGACTTGGTAAATGCTTATTGCAACAATTCATTATGTCATGGCATTTAAAGACATTTATTTTAGCATTAGTTAACATCTTATAATCATTAAGCATTACACACTTTGCAAGGAGTATTCCTACAAACATCTAGATTTGGCGCATTAAAAGATATCAATACTTGCATTAAATTTTGCATCTAGGCTTTTACATACTTTCTCATTGTCTACCAACATTTTTCCAAGGTGGTAAAGGAAGTCATTTGAGGGGTTGACTAAGGAGAATGTGAACTCTCACAATTCAACAATTAATCCAAGGTATTTGTAAATACCACTAAGTCTCACATGTTAAAAGAGACTAGGGATAGTGGTGAACTGAATCAAATCAATCTAAGTTTCTCTAGATTAGAATTAGGCCTTAGAGTTCATATCTATAGTGTGAGATTGATCGTGAACTACAAGATTAGCCCAAATAGTTTTCCAACTCTATACATTGATCTAAAGGATAATTAGTACATCAGGTCTTTTATTTTCTACAACATGGTGAATTGATTTTGCAAGTCATTAGTATTCATAATTTTGATCATGTTCAAGAGCTTAAGTACAATTTTTGTTCACATTTAATTTCCTAAAATAAGATTTAATTATTTTCATATTTACCCTCCTCTATTATTTGGGCTAACTATGTGTATTGAAATAATTTATTTAATTACTTAGATAGCCTCTTAGGAAAGTACATTTTTCATAACATTTTTGGTGAACTCATTTAATCTTAAAACCCTTAAGTCTCGACCTTAGGGCTATACCTTCATTATTGTTTATGTTTTCAAATCTATTTTTTTTATTACTATATCATTTTTTAGATCTTTATAGGGTTTATGTTCCCATTCATTGTTATTTTATTTCTATATTTCCCCCATAGAGTTTGTGCTTTACTATGTGACCTTTATTTTTCACACCATACTAACCCTTGGATACTTTATTATGGTTTCATCTTTTAGATCTAATATACTACTATTTTTATTATTTTAATCTCGAGAGTGATCTATAGTGTCTTGTATTGAACTATATTTCATTGCTATAATGCATTTTTATGCCACAAGCTACTCATGATCCTAATTTTCCTTTCAAAATGAGTGCATGTCTAAACCTTACTATAGCTACACATTAGATAACAACAATCCAAATGCTCTTATTAAGAGCTACATGGATGATAATCAGGACTATGATCATGAGGCCTATTTGGCTAAGGAAGATCTCTCACTTACTAGGCAAGCACTAATCGATGCATTTACTCAAGTTGAATAGCCTCATCAATATAGAAACTCTTTTTAATAAGACATTGGAAGGTTTTCCATTGAATAGAGATATTTTGCATGTTCTTGGCTCTCTTTTGACCTCTTGTAATGGTGTATCTTCCCACTCTTCCCCTTCTTTCAATTGTACTACTACCCCTACCACTCATATGACCACTATTGTTACCCCTAGTGTAGCTCTTACCTCCACCACCCCTCCTACATTTGCCATTCACTTCATCCTTCAATATAGCTTAGCTCCTAGGTATATGCCTTCAAGCATGCTTACTTCTAATATAATGCTTGAATCTTATGCTCAAGCAATTTGTAGTAGAAAGATAGAGGAATAAGTATTTTTGTGCTAGAAACTATACAAGAACTCCAAAAGTCCAATGCATGTAAAACTACAAGGGAACTCCAAAAGTTCCACATATGCAAAATTATAAGAAAACTTTGGAAATCCCATGCATGAGAAACTACAAGGAACCTCCAAAAGTCACACACATGAAAATGTACAAGGGAACTCCAAAAGTTCCACACATGCAAATTTACAAGGCAACTCAAAAGTCTCACACATATAGAACTATAAGGGAAATTTAAAAGTCCCATGCATGTAAATATTTATTACTAAAATTACAACAATGGAACATGCGATGAAATACAACTCCCAATCTCAAGAATTGAGAACATAATCATATTAATATTGATTTTCATACATTCAAAACATCTAATATGAGGCATAACATGATTAATCCATCTTTCTTAATCACAAGACCAAAACAGGGCCTTCACAAGATTATATTTCCTTTAAAAATCCATGCATGATTTTAAATCAAATAACATTTATTATGAAATTTCTATATGGTGTTATCATCCCAAACGCAGATAGAATACAATCCAATACAAAGGTGAAATGAATATACAATTAAAATCTTTTTATGCCTCTCCAAAGATGCTCCAATAACCATAAATCATAAATTACAACATGATTACAAGGCATAATTATAAACTAAACATAATAATAAACTAGGAACTTTTCCAGCTCCCAAGAGGTCTTTAAGAAGGGGCCAATGGAGGATGTTACTCGCCACCCAACCATATTACCATTCTCAAGCAAAATAGATACATATGCCACTTTAGGTAACCCTTGAGTTATGGAGAAATAAGATCATGGATACACCTCTAGCAAGACTACTCTCATACACATACAAGGATTTCACACAAGACTCCCAAAAGTAATCTACACATGGGCCATGAAAGAAAGTAGAGGTATTGAATATGCTTCTACACTAATCTATAAGAGGGGGTATGTGGAAAACTTAAATTGATCATACAATTACAAGGAAAAAACACAAAAGCAATATACCATAATGAAGTGATTTATGTGGGTAATACTTTCAAGAGAAAAAAATCCACACTCCAAAGCAACTTAATTTCTTATTCAATAATCAATAGTTACAATACTCTTGTAGAGTCTAAGGGTTTATAGGAGTATTGCCAACAAGAGATCTAGAGCATTTCCGACAACATAATAGTACCCAAAAAACTCACTATGAAACCTCCATCTTAAACATCCAATAAATCATTAATTATAATACAACACTGTATTTCTCTCATATTTAATAAGAGTGCTTACTCCCCCAATATATAAGTCTTTACACACGACTATAATACTTCGATTGAAAAAAAATAACTACCTACTTTTATTAAAAATAAGAACTCAATAAAAGGAAGGACAAAAGGATACACAGAAAACAAAGGACTAAACAATAAGAAACTAAATGATAGTTGGATCATCGATATGCTAAGGATGTTGAGCAAAGCTACTGCTGTCGTCGACGTCTACCTGACCGACTAGCACCTGTAGAGACCTCGGAATTTGTGGTGCAGGAGCCTCCATCGTCCCTTCCAAAATCTTCACTACTTCACCCATGCTTGGCCTTTGATTCTCATCGTCTTGAATGCACAGTATCCCCACCACAACAGCTCTTCTCACCTCTTCGATATCCGCCTGACTTGCTATCCTTGCATCCACAACGCTTATTATGTTACCTCTCTGAATTTGAGATGAAGCCCAGGTAGGAAAGTAGAACCTGCTCTCCTCCACCATCAAGTCCAGATTTCTACGACCCGATATTATTTCCAGCAACGTCATACCAAAACTGTATGCATCTACCTTGGGAGTGATAGGAAGGCCGGAGATCCACTCGGGAGCCAAGTATCCTCGAGTTCCTCTTGTGGTCGTCAGCACGCGGCTGAAATCTCTACCTACCAGCTTCGCTAGCCCAAAATCAGCCACCTTTGGGCGAAAGTCGCCGTCCAGGAGAATGTTTTCAGGCTTAATGTCGCAGTGAATGATGCGATCCCTGCAATCCACATGGAGATAAACTAATCCTCGGGCAGTGCCTAGTGCGATCTGAAACCGGGTCTTCCAGTCCAACACCTTCTCTGCTTCTTCCGAGTCGGAGAAGAGGAAGGAATTTAGGGAGCCATTGGGCATGTAGGCATACACCAATAACCTTCGTGAACGTTCTACGCAGAATCCCCACAGCCTGACCAAATTCACATGCTGTATTCTGCCAATGGTGCTTATTTCCGCACGGAATTGTTTTTCTGCTTGCGTGGAACCCTCTAATCTTTTAACTGCCACAAGCGTGTTGTCTGGCAGGGTTTCTTTGAACACAGATCCGAATCCTCCGCTCCCCAGCTTATGCTTGAAATTCTGGGTTGCAATTCTCAGCTCTTTGTAAGTGAACGTTCTGAGCGACATTGGTACGTCCTCTTCCACGCTTTTCTTCCGCAGTCTTTGACGTTTCCACAAAATAAATGCAGCCAAGAGGAGAGCTAAAACAACAGAGAAAGCCGACGCAGCAGGAAGTAAAATGCAAAGTCCAGGGGCTTTGTTGTTTCGCTCTGATGTCGAGTGCGGCAATTCAGAAGCAGCCAGCCTAATGAAGACGGATTGGCTGTCGGATGAAATGCCCATTCCGAATAAATGCCCAAACCACAGTTTACAGACAGGGGTATCAGAAATAGAGAAAGCGAATGCTGTGCAGGAGCAATTGTTGAGACAAGCAGTTCGGCAACCTTGCTGTTTTTGCTCGTTGTTGTATGAGACAGCTTTTTCTTCGGGCATGTAATGGTTCTTGGCTTCGAAGAAGCCGTCGGTGGTGCCCTCTGTGACGGAGCAGTGCAGGGGTCTTCGCCGAGCACACCCGCTTGACACCCAACTTTGAGAGTCGTGCTTGGGTGTGAAGCCCTCAACACAACTACACACATCATTCTTATTGCACACTCCATACGCCCCGCAGATATCAGTCACTGCATTGACCTCGGTATGTCGTCCATCTCAGACTCCATCTACTATCATCCATCCGGTAGTAAAGTCCTAATTCTCCATTCTTGTCCAACAGGAACCGCCCCGTGAGGGTATGATCTATTGTGTTTATGCCATAACTATAGTATATGCTTGAAGGAGAAACCCTCGTACAGGACATTTGGAATCTCTTCTGAGCTGACATCTCCGGGATCTTGGAAAAATAATTCGCAGTCCACTCTCCACTGGCAAAATATGGAAAACTGTTGTCATAGACCATCACCATCTGCGTCTTTCCTGGAGACATGTCCACCCCTAAAGAGAAGAGTCCAATTGCAGGATCCACAGAACTCTTCCACGAAGTTAGATTCATGCCTTTCCACATCTTCATGCCAGGCAACCATGTATCTCCGGGATGCGCGAAGCTCTCCCAAACAATCTCAGACTTGTTGTGGCCGTCCAGCACAATGAAATTACCAGAGTCCGTTATGACTGCTCGCGATCCTTTCAGACCAATATCAGTCGACCAAACTGGCCGCCCCTTTCGATCAAGCAATCTGAGATTACCGTCTCGAAAAAATTTCAGAGCGCCGGGCATGCTTCTCACAGGATTCTCTCTGTTAGCCACCCAAACTATGGCCTTCTGAGAGATTCGTGAATACCAGATGCCAATGTACCAATTATTTGTTCCTCTCGGACTGAAAAATGCCAAGGCAAATGTGTCATTCATTGACATTATGGTCTGATTTGCAGTGAGCGAATTCCCCAATAGAAGCGTATCTCCACCATCCACTGCTAATGAAGTGCAATTATGCACTGCAATAATCATAGTAATTGCTAGGACCAAATACTTCATCGCCACTTGGATAACCATAGCGTTTGTATTTCGCTTAGAAAATACTTGAAGTAGTGCGTAGATGGTCCTATGTTTCTGGTTTGTTTTCGAATTTAAATAGAGATGCAAACATGCTAGGCAACGGACGAACATGGCTCAAGCAGTGCCGTCGATCCCACGTAAATGAATTCAAAACTTGCAAACTCCAAGTCTGAGAGATTACTAGAAGATAGCGCAAGTGTGAAAATGGAACTACAATCCACTTTCATCCTTCCACAGTTCCACTGTTTCTAGTATCGCTATTCTTGTCTCATTTCTTCCGTCCATTTCCATCGACGCGTTGATGGGGACCACCCATATGCGAATCTAAATTCAGTCTATCTCGCTCCCTGCTGTAGACGGTAGAACTGATGTTGTACGAGCGATTATGCGAACATCACGTCACCTTGATATACGCGGGAAAGACGCGGTAGCTTGTGAGTGATGTCAAATCCAATATAGTATTTTACTTTTAAGAATGTGCTGACGTGGCAGGTAAGGCTTTCCCTACGTCGGTCCCGCGATAGTCGGACGCCGAAAACCTAGTCGGAAAAAATAAATTGCCGGTTTTAATTTTGCGCGGAGTTTGTTTAGACGTCACACTCTGGCTGCCATTCAAAGGTGGTTGGACTTGGAACTTCGATCGTAGTAAAACCTTGAACCTTCTGTTTTAATTTATTCCTGTTCTTGATAGTACTTTCACATGGCAATTTACATAGTCATATACAGTTTTGATACTTCACGGGAAACAATGGTTTGATATGTATATTCTATGGGTTTCATTACTATAGAATTTATAGGTGGGAAGTTTTATCTATGGAAAATATTTCTTTTTATGTTTTTTGACTATTTTAATTTTTTAAATCTTAGGTTGTTTCTTTGTTTGGAAAGTTTAACTTAGGAGTGTTTATGTAGCTTAATTATTACTCTTCCTATTAAAGAATGCTTTTTAAAAAATTAATTTTTCTTTAATGAAACAATTTTATAGCAATGTTGAAATTTATATACTAATTTCCTTTTCTTTTATATTCTAAGTTTATTTTGATAAGAGTGTTTTTAATATAGTGATTACTTTATAAGTAGCATATTTTTACATGAATTTGGTTCATGGAATCATCATATCTCAATCCCATCATCAATTATCCCAAAAGATTGATCATGTTGTGTAGATTCTTTATTCATCACCTTTGATTATATATATGCATGCAAACTTGACCTAAGTCATTTTTTAACTTAAAACTTATAAAATTCACAATACAAATTTATACCTTGCTAACCTTTTCACTAGCCATGCAATTGAGCCTACCTATCATACATTTGTGTTTTTTTGTACACTATGTTGTTATAATTAAAGATATTCATTCATTCATTTTGAAATTATCAAAGACAATATAGGAGTCATTGAAGCGCATTGTTATAGAGCATTTATGATAACATCATAGTAGCATAATTATCAGAGCATTACATTAGATATATCGTCTTAGGTGTATTGCACACTTGCTTCTTGTCTTCAATATTTTATCTACTTCTTTTTGAATTCACTATCAATGAATGAATACAATATAAATTCAAACACATGACAAACATTCTTCAGCAATGACAATATACATTTCTTACCCAACGAAACAAAACAAATTCTATTATTACAATAATTCAAAGCAAGATACTAACCACTACATGGAAATTGTTTAAATATTCAATTTAATTAAAAAATATACTTCAAATGATTAGAAATATGAAAAGAAATCATACCCATTCAAATGAGTGAGTGAGAATATATAGACATTAATGGCCCATTTCTAGAAAAAAATGTGAAGTTTAATATTCTAGGTTTCAACATGGAATATATTATAAGAGGAAGACAAATAGTGATGCAAAGGGAATATTCTTTAAGGTTTTTCAAATTATTATTTTGTTTTGGACTCTTGTAACAGAAAGCGAGAGTGTTAAGGAAATAAATTAATAATTTATAAGTAATGTTAAAATAACATTTAATTAAATAAAAAAATTTAAAAAATATCTTAGAAATAATTTTAATACATTGTTAAAGTCAAAAGAAAGTTTAGATATTTGTTCATATATTATAGAGGAGAAAAGTGTATATTTTGGCTTTTCAAAATTTATTCAACATTTTAGATTTATTATGAAATATTTTATCATAGTATTTACTTCAATCTATTTTTAAGCACAAGCTTGGTCTAATCTTAAAGCCAAGCTTCCATTAGCTTATATCAATTCTCATTTATCTATATCATTACTCACTGTATCTATTATTGTGTTTTGGATAGACTCACAACTATAATTATGTTCCTTGGACATCATCATGCATATAGTCTTGTCCCACAAATTTAAATATTCACTTGTTATTCAATTTCACCCTTTCACATAAATTGATTATTACCCATTAGCTTGCACATAATAATATTTGAATTGAGTACCTAGGAGTGTGTATTTAAGGACAAGCCCAAGGAGATTAATAGACATGAATTCATTAATCATCAAAATATATTACTATAACTAGACATTTTGCATTACATTTTTTTGTGGCTTTAATCTTGTATGATCAATAACATGGCTTGACTTGGATTAGAAAAAGTTGTAAATTCAATTCTCTTGTAAAAATCCTATACCTACTTCTCAATGCCACATTTTATTCATAAAGAAGTATAGACCAAAGCAAACTAGTTTATGAGATCTACAAGCATAAAAGATGGGATTAGGATAGGTGAACTCAATTGTAACATGGAGATGAAATTATGATGATGTGGTTTGATTTTTTATAATAAATATCAAAGAGATCATCTCTGTAGTTAGAGCAATAATTCAATATTAGGTATGAGTCATGTTACATTTGTCACAACTCATTTGACCAATAATGCACAATGATATAGATAATAATCCTTAACCTAGGTTCTCATTTTTCTTCAACATTTATCACATACATGTTTCAAACTTGTCTTATTTATTTATTTACTTATTTATTTTAATTGATTCATAATTTAATTAAACATACTAGATATTATATAGGGCATGTTTATTTTCTCTAGAAGTATTACGTTAGTCTTCTTTAAGATTAGTTAGTTGTAGCCAAATAAGATATTACCAATCAATCAAGAGATCAAAACATTGAAATTGATGTGGAGTTATTAATTGCTATGGATGCAAGGGTTATGCTAACCTCTAATTATTGGATAGAAATGAGACTTGTAAATTGACCTCTAGGATATATTCAAGATATAATACAAAAACTTAGAAGTACACCATTAGAACAACTGACATATGTCATGGTGAAATTTGATAGTTACTCTAAAATTTCATTTGCAGAGGCATATCCAAATATAGTTCTAGTTATTCCAATACAAAGGGGAACATAGAACAACATCCCTTATGATTAGAGTGGGCCCTAAAACTAAAAAATATAACAAGGTTGAAGTGTTCTACAAAAATAATTGATATAGGACAAATAAAAAGGACATGGTTAATATTTATGGTAATATCATATGTTAGGTTCTTAGATGTGTAAAACCCAAAAATGATGAAAATGATAGAAATTTGTTGTTTGTTTTGACATTTTCAAGTTTTACACTAGAATATGATTAGTTTCAAAAGAGAGAGTTTCTTACAAAGAGTAGAATACTTGGATTATTGAAAGATTGAGTGGGAGATTTAGAAATAGAGCTATAATAGAAGATGAAGAGGCATGGTTCTTGAAATAGCCAATGGGTTTCATCCAAGAGAGGTAACCATGCATGCTCTATGAAAGAAAGGTGCCACAAATCAAGGAAGATGACTACTATAAATCTAAAATGTTAGTGGATGCTACTGTGTTACATAGAGCTACACACATCATGATGGTATCCAAGTAAAATAAGAAATTTAAATACTTGACACGTTAGCACAACATGAGATAAACATAAGAGCAACATTGGTTAATACAAAAAGGGGGAAAACACACAAAAATACAAACACAAGTTGGAACAAAGGGTGAGAAAATGCCAAGGCAAGGCCAAATGAGCCTAAGAACAACATTAATAGATGCAAACACTAAAGTGAGACCAAAGCATAACATGATATTTGCAGGGCATGCAATTATTGATAGTACACTTTGCCTCCACTTTAGTAGGTTAATGAAACTAGGAAAAAAGCTACAGTAAAGTATAGAAAAGAAATAAAATCATAAAAATTGATACCCAAAAAGGATATTGTGGAGCAGACATGACAACTCTCTAACAAAGGTAATCACACCACTAGGCTGAGAACCTACAAAAAAAACATGTTAAACAACAAAAACCTCTACAACAAGAAATCTCAGAATAACACAAAACCCACAACCCAAAAGGGGATATAGAAATATAGCCTACAAAATAAGAGTGTTAGCAAATCATATGTAATATGATATGCACAAAACATACATAGAATAAATTACACAACAAAGGACACAAACAAGCACAAGAAGAACACATAAGAAACACACAAAGAGATAAAGAGAAGGATATGAGTGAGAATTTTCTAGCATGCTTTGTTGCTAGAAAATAGAGGAATAATCTCAATATGCTTTGTTATTAGAAAATGTGAGGTATGGTGAACAAGGTCTAGCATTCTCTATTACTAGGAACCATAGGATACCTTCATAAATCACAATCACTAGAAAACTCTATTTCTAGGTGACTCATGAAAAGTATAGAAATTATCTTAAATATGAGGTGCCCAAACTAGCATACTCTATTTCTAGGTGGCTCATATGTAAATACAATATTAGGGATTACATGGGATAGCATGACTTATTACTGGGTAATCCTAATAAGGGTGGATGATCTACATGACTCTTTGTATGTTAGACCACAAGCTACTAATGATCTAGAGAGGATGCCAACAAAGTGTTTGTGCATACACGAGAATGCACATGTGAAAGTGCAAAGTATTCCCCACCTTAAAATAATTGCACAAACCTAGAGTATGCAATTGATTTTAAGGTAGGAAATTGGAAAAGGCTTAAGATCTCTAGGAGGCATATATGAATAGATATGCTCCTAGAATCACCAATGTAAGATGACCCTTAAGGTGAGGCACAAAAGATGATTCTATTGAAGTATTTAGCATGCTACACTTGAACTCATGCTCATGGAATGACAAAGATAAAAGGAAAGACAATGCCACGTAGAAACAAGCAAAATCACACAAAGGCACACAAAAGGGATCGACATGATTAGGATTAATATGTATATATGAATAATAATAGGGAATAAGGACTGAACTATCATCATCCCCCAAGCATGTAGAGCACAAATGAAGAAAAGCCCATAACAAACAAAAAGATAAAATTCTTGGGTCAACATGGAAGAGACCTAAATGTCTCAATGCTTTACATCATCCCAAAAATACTAAGAAAGAAAAGAAAATAAAAATTTAAAAAATATAGATACAAATAGAATAATGACATGAAATTTCACTTATCTTGTATCCATAAGTCCTCTAGGGGGAACTAACAAACAATTAACAAACAAGTGGGTGAGGGAAAACAAGTAAGAATAACAAACAAACATACTAACTAAACACATATACACACATGAAACAAAAATGATACTCAATGAATCATCATTTTCCCAATCTCACCCAAATGGGAGTGGAGGACCACTAAGTGGTAGAATATATGCAAGAATAGCATAACTAGGAGTATGAGGAATGCAACACTATTGAGTAGTGGAAGGGGTAGTGTCCCATCAAGAATTTGTAGGAGGGGTAAGCATCACTAATCATTTGAAGATCATGGATAATTCCAATATTTCTAATACCAAATCAAGCAAGCACTCCTCTAGGGAAGATGTTAGAGGCTTACGGTCAGAGTTTAGAACTAGTCATTAATCCTCACTACTAGCAATAGACATGTGATCACTAGGATCAATAGATCGGCACGGAGGAGGAGCCTCTCCACTAGAGGGAACTAATGTAAAAGGGATCAAAGGAGGTGGAATAGAGTTAGGATTAGGCTAACTAAATGGTGGGGTGGGGTAATGCTCAATTTTATGTTTGGGAGGTGGAGGAGGGATATCAATGTCTAATGTCAAAGGGTTGAGCTCTAGAAAGACATGATGATGGGAGCACATAAAAGAGACCATAGAAGAAAGTGTTGAATATGAGGAATACTGAGAGGGGAGGTGAATCAGTATTCCACAAAACCACTTCTTAACAAGTTTATTAATCAAAATCCCAAACTCAATAACATGAAAGTAGAATAAGCATAAGAACAACAACCATAAAGACATAACACATGAACACTGGGATTTTTACGTGGAAAACCGTAAAGGGAGAAACCATGATGAGTGTTAGCTCATAGTATATTATGATTGCTCAATACCGAATTACAAGAAGGCTCACTGCCTTAGGGCTCACTGCCCTATGAAGAAGTGATCACCGTATAAAGGCTCGCTGCCAAGAGAAAAGAAGAAAGAAGAAGGATTGGCTCACTGCTAGAAGATGAATTGTTGTAGATGCATCTACCACATGTTGGATCACAGTTCCATTGAAGGATCAATATATAGATTCAAAGGTCTTCATTTATATTCTTCCCTGCTTCTTGACTTAACTACGTATACTTTGTGTTCTGTCCTTGTTCAACTTTTCTTCTCTACACTCTGCTCATATTCCTTCACACTTCAAATTTGCACACCACACACCACAACAACCTATTTCATCATTGAATTCCATAGGGTAAATATATTTTCTACAAGATTTATCTCATAATCAAGTTGGCAAGAAAAACATGAACCATGTATAAAAATACATCTTGTCGGCTTGAACTTGTGTACAATCTGCAATGCGGACTTAAAAAAACATACAAAAGTCTTCATATAGGTTAGATTCAATGATACCATCACTTAGATTGACTATTCGGATAATATAACTTCTCTGCATAAGAATCTAACATGTCTGTCAGCTTGTTCCTTAAGAGTATACTTGATCAACTCATCTATCACATCATAATTCCCACTGTAGACCATATGATACTTTGAGATGCATAACCAACAATCATTCTAGATCTCTTAGCATATTTCTAGAACTACAAAACAAAATATACAACTACGGAGGAATGTGGACCCTTTTCTCTAGCACTATGCACTGTTCCTGACTTAACTGTGTTCACCCAGACTTAAGTATTTTAACATGTGACTTCCGGACGAAGTTAGGACTTGAGCACTAGAACAAATCATCACTAAATAGTTATGAACAACATACCTAATCTGCATGTATTGATCTTTTATTGTAGAGGCATACCATCCCAAACATTGTTACTTACTCTGTATGCTATTCATACTTAGTCATTTCTACTTACAGAGTAAAGTGTCTTTGTCATACCGGTGGAGTCTCTTTCCTTTGTTGCCATCAATGACAACTTTCAATCATTAGGACATTATCTCTTGCCACCAATCTACTTCCCCTTACTCTGTGTTTCTTCTCCCCAAGATGTTTGCCCATTTTTCACCGATCTTCTTCTCCCCTTTTGACATCAATGGTAGAGGTGTATGTACAAGAGTCAAAATTAGACCAAAACTAAAAAGAAAAACTTCATGCTCTGCCACATATGTACACATACAATACTTCAACTCAATTAGTTGCTAGTGAAAGAATATCCTTGTACACAATCTTTAATTGTGTAATCTCTTCATTCCATCTAATCTTAGATCTTTCCAAAATTTGAATGTGATCATTTATTATAAAGATTGATTCTTCTACCTTTTGCACATCAGAATTTGTGTCAATTTATGAAGCTGCATGTGCTTCTATTGCAATACTGATCATTGAGTCTAACTTAGGACTAATGAGTCCTCTCAACTAACACATTTTACTTTTCACCTGATCCCTCTTGTTTACAATATCACTTAACTCATTATGAATATTAATTACTTGTATTTCTTTTCTGCTCTCTAAATCAGCTATTGGATCAAATGAATTAGAAATATTTATTAACTATTGTTTTAGATCCTTTAGCTTTTCTTCTATCTCTTTTGTAGCTGCCGGCCAAGATAGAAAAAATTTATATAGGTTACTTGCTTCTCTGATAGCATCCAGTATGCCTTTCATATTATTGTCTAGAAGAGCTTTGTCATTTTTTATCATAGTCTTCAACTCATTTAATCTTTTCTCATCAAATTCTTGTCTTACTTTTGTCTCAACAGATCTCTCAAAAGATTCAAAATGTCCACTTACAGAATTTATTAGTCCTTTTAGTTGATCTATTGAGGACAAAGAAGCCTCCTTTTGATATGATGGCATCAGGTTCCCCAAAATGTTGGATGCCTCACCAATTAGTTCACTGTCCTATTTGTGAGACTTCAAAATTTCTTCCTGTGCCTTTGCCTGTACAATTGATACCAGTTTAAATTTTTGTACTGGGGACATTGAGTCGAGGTTTATTGGTCCTTACAAAACTTCTAGCTCATCCAAGACCTATATCTCTTTCTCTAAAAAGTCTTTAATCAATTATGCAGTGTCTCTTGCTATACAAGAGACATCTTCTACTTGGTTTAGCTCTAGAGGATCTAAATCCATAACTTCATTTGCACTATCCTTTTGTTTCGGTACAGTGATTTCCTTATCCTATTTCTCTTCCTAATCATCGACCTTATCTGTCTTCTCAGTCTTCTCCAATCCTATCTTGTCACCTATTTGATGTTCCGGAGGGAGACTAGACTCAATAACTGTAGCAAGTGCTTCCTTCTCTTTGACCACTCCATCATCTTACCCTTGGTTCAAATTCACTTCCGGAACAAATGTATCATCTCCAACATTTGCTTCATCATTGTCATATATTGTTGGGAGATGAAATTCTTTTAGCACTTTTAATGTGATTTCCTCAGTCTCCTTAACTACTTTCTCAATTCCATTTGACATGAGAGTATTCATTCTCCTCTTTGTTTTGAAATCCTTGCTAAGTTCTTTGGAGATTTATGTTTTGTCTTTTGGAGAGATCTTCAGACATAACTTTATCAGTGTATGCTCAGGGAGTTCATTGTCTTTCGCCATAGCTGCTTCTTTTCTTGCAGACATAATACTACCCAAGGTATCTGGAAGATCAGTAATTATCTCAATGAGGGCTTTGTTATAAATGTCCACATATCTGACAATAGTAGTCTCAATAATTCTTTTGTCTAGATCATTATACTCATCATACAGTTAGGCTATGGGCTTTAAGTTTCCATCAACTGTTATGTCCTTTAGGACATCTTCAAGACTTATAGTGGCTTCTCCTATTTGAGACTCATCTTATCTTAAGCTTTTCTTCTATCTACTCTTGCTGGAGGGTTTATTTTTGCTGATCCCAGAAGCTTTTGTAGCCTCATTTTTCGTCTTCTTTACTTCATCTATTTATGTTTCTTCTTCATCAATACTTATACTTTCATGCATCCTTTTTGCTTTGGTTTTCACCCTTTTCTGCCTAGGTGCCTCCATACTTGTAGATGCTGAACCTCTTGTTGTTCTTTTTGATGCTTCAGGCCTCTTAGTTATATCAATCACATGTGGTGTTGCCATTTTAAATAGATTCATAGTAGGGTTTTGAATCTAAAAAATACCTCTTTTCACTGAATTAGGGTTTCCTTTAGTTGAGGTCAAATTTGACTTGAATTGTTTTGGAAAACTTTGAGTTGCTTGGATTTTAGCTTCAGATCACCTTAAACACTTGAAAAATTGAATGCAAAGTGATTAATATTTTATGAATCCAAGCCTTTAAACCCCTTGAAGTCTTAACTTAATTGTCATACATCCGGTCTTTCAAAAAGCTATCAAACACTTCTTTGTCAGCCATAGTCAATCCAAATTGCTCTGTATTAGATCTTTCTCTATCAAAATTTCTTTCAGAGACTTTCTCATATAGTTCTTCTCAACATACCTTAGTGCCAGATTTCAGCAATAACTTTCTGGCTGGGGGTTTTAGATTTTCAACACAGCTCCCCTTGAGCTAGAGCTCCCAATTTACTTCCTAGAGGAAGTATCTGCACCAGATGCTGGTGCGGAACCATCCTTCAATTCAATTACATCTTTCTTGATCCAAATCTTGTCCATTTCTTTATTAGTTTCAACCAGATCAACTTTTTCTTTTCCCTTATCATTCCTCTACTCTGTTTTCCTTTCTTCAGCATAGTAGTTTCTTTTCACATTCTTGCTTCTACAAAATCTTGCAACATGTCCAAACTTGTTGCAATTGTAGCACACAATGTTTCCCTATCCTTGATTCCTTCCTCTAAATGAATTCATCCTTGATCTGCATTGATTAGCCATATGTCCAAATCTATTGCAAGAAAAATATATTCTATTGAATGAGTGAGTATTCCTTGAATTGTGAAAGCCATTTCTTACCAGACTTTTGCATTCATTTGATCTATGACCAATTTTCTTGCAATTGAAACATTGACTAGAGAATGATGGACCATTCTGATTTATTTTACTCCTACACTGAGTATCTTTATGACCAAACTTTTTGCAGTTAAAATAATGGCCATTGAAAGATGGGTAGCTTTGAGCATTTGGCTATTTGACCAAAGGTCTTCTAGGTCTTTTTCTTTGATTCCTGAACTAGTTGCCTTTGTTTTGCTTCAACTAAAAGTTTCCTTGACCTAATTTTGAACTTTCTCCTTTCTCAAATCCTAAGCCTTTCTTATCATCTGAACTCTTTTGACTAGCAATCATCTCATCAAGTTTTAAAGAACTTATCTTGAACTTTTCTTCATAGCTCTTGGCTTTTTCCAAGTATGTTTTTAGGCTCACAACTTCTTCCAATTTGACACATTCTTCTATCTTGTTGTTTATAATCAGATTTAGATCTTCTTCTGCTTTAGCTCTTTTAATAACTTCCACTTTCAAATCATCTAGGTTCTCACTTGCTGATAACAATTGTTCACTAAAATCTTTGTATTTTTCTTTGAATTTCTTGACTTGTTCTTTTAGCTTTAAAATGCTGCACTCATTAGCTTCTTGAATGTTATCCTTTAGATCCCTAATTTCTGCTTCAAATTTTTCAAGATCAGCAAGAGTTGCTTCCAATTCAACATTGTTTTTATATGAAAAGTTTCCATATCTCATGGTTGCCATGAGTGAACTCTCCCAGATCTCCTCAAGTTGTTAGGCTTCTTCCAAGGAACCTTTCTCTGATACCAATTGTTGAATATGAGGAATACTGAGAGAGGGGGTGAATCAATATTCCACAAAACCACTTCTTAACAAGTTTATTAATCCAATTTCTAGACTCAATAACATGAAAAAAAAATAAGCATAAGAGCAACAACCATAAGGACATAACACATGAACACTAGGATTTTTAAGTAGAAAACCAAAAAAGGGAAAAACCACGGTGAGTGTTATTTCACAATATATTATGATAGCTCAATACCGGATTACAAGAAGGTTCACTACCTTAGGGCTCACTACCCTATGAAGAAGTGCTCACTACACAAAGGCTCACTACTAAGAGAAACGAAGAAAGAAGAAGGATTGGCTCACTGCCAAAAGATGAACTACTGTAGATGCATCTACCACATGCTGGATCATAGTTCCATTGAAGGATCAATATACAGATTCAAAGGTCCTCATTTTTTCTGCCCTGCTTCTCGACATATACTCTATTTTCTGTCCTTGTTCAACTTTTTTGCTCTACACTCTACTCATATTCCTTCACACTTTGAATTCGCACACCACACACCACAACAACTTATTTCATCATTGAATTCCATAGGGTAAATATATTCTCTACAAGATTTATCTCATAATCAAGTTGGCAAGCAAAACATAAACTGTGTACACAAATACATCTTGTCAGCTTGAACTTGTGTACAATCTCCAATGCAGACTTAAAAAAACATACAAAAGTCTTCATATACATTGGCTTCAATCATATCATCACTTAGATTGACTATTTGGATAATATAACTTCTTCACATAAGAATCTAACATGTCTGTTGGCTTGTTCCTTAAGAGTATACATGATCAACTCATCTGTCACATCATAATTCCCACTGCAGACCATATGAGACTCTGAGATGCATAACCAACAATCATTCTAGATCTCTTAGCATATCTCTAGAACCGCATAACAAAATATACAACTGCGGAGGAATGCGGACCCTTTTCTCTAGAACTGTGCATTGTTCTTGACTTAACTGTGTTCACCCAGACTTAAGTATTTTACCATATGACTTCTAAAGGAAGTCGAGACTTGAGCATTGGAACAAATCATCACTAAATAGTTATGAACAACATACTTGATCTGCATGTACTGATCTTTTAATGCGGAGGCATACCATCCAAAACATTGTTACTTACTCTGTATAATGTATACTATTCATACTTAGTCATTTCTACTTCCGGAGTAAAGTCTCTTTATCATACTAGTGGAGTCTCTTTCCTTTGTTACCATCAATGACAACTTTCAATCATCAAGACAATGTCTCTTGCCACTCATATTGGGTACTATTGGATATGACACTCATGTTGGGTAGGTCAATAGGCTAAGAGAATGATGGTTATTTTGGGATCTTTAAGAGTAAATAAGGCTTAGTGGAAGGAGCCGACACTACTTCAACCCGTTTGGGTATTTTCTCTAGGGGTTCTTGGGGAGTGACAAAAGGTGGAGGGATAAAAGTAGGTTGATTAGGGATAGCTCGAGCAATCGTATAGTGTTGATGCTTATGTAATCTAGCCATCATTTTTGTCAATTGTGTGCCTAAGATTTAGAAGAATTAGGGGGATGGTCATCCAACATGGGTTAATTTCCTCTATCTATCATAATGATAAGAGATGAATAGGAGCACACAATTGAGGATGAGTAACCATAGGTTGGGTATGTTAGCAGGAAACAAGGCATAGAGTAAAAGCCACCACAAGTCACCATGCAAAGGGAGTGCGGAGCATAGGGCTAACATGGATGATAGAGTTAAGGATGTTTTGTAAGGGACATGTCCCTATTACATCATATTGTGTAAAGATATGTAATAGAGTATGTATAAGTACGAAGATCTAAGAAGTCTAATATACAAAGCAAACACTTAGACCTGCCTTTTGTAGAGGTTACTAAATATGAATATATAAGGAGATATAAGGATTATAAATTATGGATTAATTGTTTATTGATGTATTTAACATGTTAGATGTGATTAGATCTTACCGCATATGTTGTTTCCTACCACTTCTATCTATCTTTCTATCACTATATCTTCCAGGGTATAAATAGATTACATAGAGTAACCTAGGCTTAGATCTCTGGACTGTGCCCTAATTTCTATTGCCAACATTGGTTCCATTGCCAAGATCTTGGTAAGAGGAGTGGAGAAGAGATGAGATAGAATAAAATAAAGGATATTGTAGAAGAGAAAGAATATCTAGGAATTAGAATAAAAAGAGTTTTTTTTTTTTATAAAAACTTGTGGAAGAAATCTCTTAGGTCCTACCCTTGTTAGAGGGGGACATGCACTTAAGGGATGACAAATGGAAAGGGGGAAAGGGTATGAAAAGATACCTAAAAGATGTAACCATTCATAGTAAGCTGACCATGGGATACATAATGATTAATGTAACCCCATATCAAAAACACCCATGGCCAAAGGAGATAACAAGAAGTTAAGAGAAATTAGTGAAAACATAAAATTAGCAATGGAAATGAACATGGAGGAGAAGATAAAAAAATAGACCTAGGAACATCAAGAAAGATATAGCAAGAGGATGGAGAAGGTAGAAGAAAAAGAAAAGGAATGCGCCATGAGGGCAATGGTAGAATATAAAATATAGGAAGTATTTGAGTGCACCAATGAGGGTGTTACTGAGCGCACCATGGTGGGTGTAGCTGAACAATAACACACAAATTTATTGAATCATGGGAAAACAAATGAATGTGCCATAGGGGATGCCACAGAGATGAGGGAGATAGAGATATATAACACTTTGGAACAAATCAACTCACATATGAATAAAGCAAAAGAAATTTTGAAAAGACTAGAACAGAGTTTTACCACACATGGGTCTTCTAGAAGAACATAGGAAGAAGCACTACCACCACTAAACAAGACACCAATTATTCAACCTAATCCATCTAATGTTCAAATCAGAATTAATGAAAAATGGGAATCGTTAGTAAACCATATGATGAATCTCCAACCTTTTAAATTTTGATTCGGAGTACTTAGAACAATTGGTGAACAAAAGTGTGAGGAAGATAAGAGAAGAAGAAACAAGGTGGTACTAGACAGAATCAACTTCATGTCAAACAATACAAGTAAAATAACATAAAAAAAAGAAATGACACCCATAACAAATGGAATGTCACTAACAAATAAAAATTTTTCTCCAAAAATGAAAAGGCACTATGAAGAAGTACAACCCCTGGAGGATACTGTCACAATAGTGTGTCCCACTTATGAGACATGTTGATTTTTATCTAAAATCACATATTTTTAAGAAAAATTAAACATTTAATCCTTGAGGGGTTCCACTAAAGGGGTTTAATTGAAGGGGGTTCAACAAAATCCCATTAGATCAAATCCCCTTAGAAAGAACCCCCCTAGTCTTAAATAAAACCCTTGATGGAGTCTCTTCCGCACCAATCAAAATGCTAATAAAAACAAATTTTGCTTCACCTTTTGGGGGATCAAATGAAGTCATTTAGAAATTTTTTTTTTTTTAATTATGTAGCCCTTAGGATAAGCTTTCCAAAAAGTATGGTTTTGAATATTTTTCATTTGATTTTATATTTATTAAATCTATTGTCTAGTGAATGTAGGTTTTTCACTAAACATCAATGTCTCTATTCCACACACGCGGAAAAATAAAAAAATAGATTAAAAAAAATTCTGAAAAATATTTATAGTGCACTAGGTATTGATGTCCTTGTTTCACCAAAAAAAATTAATTTTGATATATACACAACAAGTTATGCTTGACGACATACACCTATGTCCAAATTATAGTTACTCTGACTTCAAAAATTAATTAAAAAAAATATGTGAAAAAAAATTATGAAAAAATATCCATGCACTAGATATTGATGTTAAAAATCTATATTTTAATAATTATAATTTTATCCTTTCTAGAAAAAGTTATGTTGGATGACATAAACATTACTTTTTGAAAATGTTGTTTACTATTAAAAACTAGTTATTAAAAGAGACGTTGAAATATTCATAGTTTATTTCAAAAAAAAATTTAAAAATATATTTAGTATCTACACACAAATCACCACAAATCACTAGTTCACATCTTCTTCAAATTCTTCATGGTTTAGCTTCTATAGGTCTCAAAAAGTGAAGATTTAGTTAAAAATGTTGATATCAATGTCCATCTTGGCCAAAAAGTGGGACTCATTATTGTCGGATTACCCTAAACCAAGAGTCACCCTATATGCCCTATAAGTATAGAATAATCTCAATAGAGGATAAAAACAAAGAATGAAATAAGAAAATAGAAAGAGAAAAGAAGATTGCAAGAGATTGCAAAGTAGTATTAGGAAAAGAATACTGACATATAGTTCAAAAGAGATAAAGGGAGAGAAAATAAACCCCTACCGCAAGGGAACACTAAGAAATTGAAAAAATCATAAGAAAAACTCCACCACAAAGAAAAAAAGAATAAACAAGATCTAAAACAGATTCTCCCATCAAGTTGCTAGTATTTGGCAAAGACACCACCAATGCTGTAGAACATATATTTATTCTGGAATTAATTTGGTAGAGAAAGAACACAAACAATCACCAAACTAAGTTATTTGATTTTTTGGGGACTCTAAGGAATGAACTTTTGAATTGGTATAGGATGAATTACACATGACATGATAAGACATGGGATGAGGTTAAAAAGGAATTCTTGGATAATTTTGAATCTTTGGAAATCCCTACTAAAGGAGTTAGCAAGATGAGGGATCTTGTACAAAAAGAAGGGGAATCCATCAAGGAATTTTATAAGAGATTTAAAGAATTCTCCAGAGAACTAGAGAAACCATTAATAGAGGAACAACTAATTGAATGGTTTGTGTTAGGATTAGCTCCACAAATAAGAACATCCCTTAACATCGAAGACTTTACAACATATTCTCAAGTAGTGACCTTAGCATTCCACATTGAAAATCAAACATGGAGAAGAATAGAAAAAGAGAAGGAAAACATGGAGCTTGAAAAATTAAAACTAGAATTGGAACAACTAGAGTTGAACAAGAAATACTATCTAAAAAAAAAAACAATTCATAGAAACATAGACCTAACATATGGTGTACATACTATACTAGGGAAGGACACAAGAAATGAGTGCCCCATGATGAAAGGTGAAAAGAAGGCTGCCACACTCAGGGTAGATCTTAAAACAATTCCTAAAAAGAGCAATATAGTATATTGCGGCTTCTGTGGTGAGTGGGGCAACCATGAAACCGAGGACTGTCTATCACAATGCCTTAGACTATGTACTGAGGACGAGCACCATGAACCTTGGTGTAGGGTAAGAGTTCAAACCTATGTCACACTTTTGAACAACTAAATAGTTTCTATAGAAACAATTTTGCTCTAAATAGTAGTGCCCAAAACCACGTAGCACCTACATGACATTGCATGGCATATAGAGTTTCACTCAAAACCTTTTCACCCAAATTTTTTAAATATATAAAATATGATTTTGAGTTTGAAAATAGTATTTATTTACATACAAGGTTCAGAGCGAGAGAGTTTCACATGAAAATTTTTCGGGTGATACCGTCTTGCCTAAAACTGTCTATGTGGCATCTCGTGTGACAGTCAAGCCCCTCATTTTAAAAAATTCAAATAAAACTTCATGTTCAATTCTAAATTTCTCTTGTGAAAACATACTTTTATAGAAAATGGTCAAATACCCATTATAGTGCTCAGAGTGCAGATTCTAGATATACGTTTTTGTCAAATTTTGATTATTTTGATTATATTTGTTTTAAAATTTATTGTAAGTAGGTTATTATAATCAACATGAACCAAATTAAAAATTACAAATAAATTAGTAAAATATATTTTAAAATTTCAAAAAATATACAGTGCACTAGAGGAGAGAATCTTCTCCAAGAGGGTATTTTTTTCCAAAAAAATTATAAAAAAACTACGAAAGTTGATGTCCCATGAAAACTATAATGTTTTGATTAAATTTGACTTTAAAATATTACTAAAAATATTTTTTATCAAAAAATAAATTTTTTTCCATGTACTAGATATTTGAGTTGTCTAATTAAGAAAAAAATTAATTAAAAAAATTAATGTTTTTGATATTTGTATTGATGTTCCATTGACGTCACTTTTAAAAAAAAAAAATTCATCAATTAAATTTTTTTTAAAATACCTGACTAATTATTAAAAAAATTAAAAAATTATAAACATAAATTACACTAAAATTTCTACATTTCATTAGTTTATGTCATTTTAAAATTCTAAACTTTAATATGACCTTTTTGTCATTTAAGTTGGAAAATTATTTTTGTGTTGGCTGTTTCCTTTATAAAAGTGTGACACAGTACTAAACTTTTATCCTATAATGCACACCACAATAACATATCACTTGATCAGGACATGGCATATGTTAAAGGATTTGCAAAAAGACCACTCTACAATCAGAATCATGGATACAAAGCCCCTAGTTGGAGAAACCAAAGAAATATAAATACACAACAAAATATAAACCCTAATCAAGTACCATACATGAATAACTATAATAATGATGAAAGGGACCAATACAATGGTTATAGATGAGGAAGAGGCCGAGAAAGGAGAAGGAGATATGATGCAATTTGTTAAAAATGAAGTAAGCAAGGACACTTTGCAAATGATTGCTATGGAGATAAAAAGAAACAATGTGCATTTTGTGGGAATACAAAGCATAACTTATTTAACTGTGATAAGGGACAACAATATTTTGGAAATTCACCACCTCAATCCAAGAGTGATGAATTGCAAGGATTCAATCAACAAAAGAGGGCAAGGATAGTAAGAAAAGTACTAAAGGAGACACCACAAGAAGCAAGGAGATGCCAAGAAGAAAATAAAAGTGACTTTAAAGACTTCAAGAACTAAAACATCAAATGATGAGTACCAACATAATAAACTAAAATAAAAACCCAAAAACATAAGAAAATATAAAAAACAAAAATAAAGCTACGGTAGTTACTAGGAAGGGAACCAATATCGCAAAACTTTACAATATCGATAGTGAGGATGCAGATGAACAGGAAGAAGACAACTTCTTCCCTAATAAACACCAACATGAAAAAATTATAGAAAATCCAAACAAATAATAACCAAAGAACAACAAAAAGAGAAACAACAAAACCATTTCATTTCTAAAGAAGACATAGTGGCACTAAAACAACTTACACAATTGACCAAACAAAACAGCTTATTAGAAAAGATCAAACAATTTTTTAAGTACTGGAATAAAAATGAAAACCAAATTCCATAGATAAGGAAAATGGCTAAAACAAACCACACATCAAAAACCAAACCTTTGATGATTACCACCCACATAAATCACAAAAGAATCAAATAGGTAATGATATCATCTAGGTGTTGATGTAAAAATGCTGCTTATTTTTAAATTAAAAATTTATAAATTAAAATATAATTAATTCTCTTTAAACAAATTTAGAGTATGTTTAAACTGAAAAAACATAATTTCTTTTAATTATTTTTAAATATCCTATAAAATTGAATTAAATAAATAATATTTTTTAAAAAAATAGAACATAATTTTTATTAAAAGAAATTGGTACAAAGATTGGAGGAAGATTAAATTTTGTAAAACAAATTTGTAAAGAGAAGTTGATAGAAAGACTAACAATGAGACCAAAATGAATATTATTGGTTGCAACGTGAATCTTGAACAAATTAATTTTTATGAAAGGTATGTGTATACATGATCCATTTCTTATATGTGACCTATAAATACCCTATTTCTCATCATGTTGCCATTGCAATTTTCATTTCACATTTTTGGTAACATAGCTTCCAATATGTGTTGCAAAGTATTGTTGGTGTAAAAAATGTGATGAAAAATCCATAAGATATGAGCTTCTAGGCAAGTTGCATCATAGTATTAATGTGGACATATACATGTAAATGAATTAGATGCACATGGGGCTACACCATTTTATTGGCGACAAGTCAAAGTAGGTCAAGCCCTTACCTCGTTCTACCCCCCTACCTTCATTTTACCTTGTTTTAACAAAGAGAGCAAGTTGTCAACTTGGCCTTTGGTAATGTTGATGAGCTCTACAAATCCTCAAAAATAATGTGTATAGTGCAGGCATGGGTTTTATTGAAGAAAGTAGAAGCCCCTTCAAAAACCCTATTTGCTTCCACCATGACTATAATGTGAAGAACCTACTTCTTTGCATGCATAGTTAAACCATTCAAGGAGCTTGTTAAGTATGGAGAGATAGTAACCTTGCAAGTTTCTAGGTAAAGAGGATGAAACCTCTCCACCTCTACTAAATTCAAAAATCATCCACCAATACTTATCATGGGTGAAGATGAAGTTATTTTGATTATAGGAGGGGGTGTTATAGGGCTAGCTACTACACTTGCCCTTTGTACTTGTAACTAGTGTTACAATTTTTTATATTCTCTATTTAATTAAACAATTCAATATCTTTATTCTCATAGTGCCAATGTAGGGTAGGATTGAAGAGCTTGGTACTTAAGAACATTGATTGTCTTAGAAATACATATGTTGTCATTAATATGTGGTCTAGTGCCTAGAAAGAACTTAATTCTCTTAGTGTAGTAGATACCCTTCACTCATTTTACCCTTATCTTGATGGGTGATTTAGTTTCATTATATAATTGTCATAATGTGTGATTCAAAATATTGATTAAAAAATATGCATAGTTTTTTTGTTTTTTTTTTAAATTATGAACTGAAAATCTTATGCTCATCATATATTATCCCTTTCATGGGAGGAGTAATATAGAGATTTACTTCCAAGATGTGGTTGTGTAGGATTCGAGACTTCTCAAATTGTGCTCAAGTTTGCAAGAATGCCTATTTAAAAATTAGAGGCAAAGGGTAAGGAAGAGGACCATCACTTGAAACAATTGAATATAATCAATTTTCTCCCTCTATAAGGTGAACTAGCTATAATTTGTCATTCTAGGAAAAATTCATATGATGTCACTTTAGCTTAACATTGAAAGGCTAAAACCCTTACAGGACATTTTAAATTGAGCTAAGTTGTAATTAGCATATCTTAAATAACCTATAGGTTGTGGTGAACATAAACATAACAAATATTTATATAGGGAGAATGTCCCACCCTTATATTGATTCAAGGACTGGTCTAAAAAATACTTGTGCATGAAAAAAATTAGGGGTATGGTCATATATATAGAAGGTCACGATTTTGAAAAGCTCATGGTATAGGTCTGGGGCAAAGGATTGAAGACAAGGTTTCTCACTTCCATTGCTAATGGTAGAAAATTAAGTGCAACAATTATTATGATACATTGATCTCTTTCCACTAAAATATCTTCAACATTCAATTTCCAACACTCAAAGTTTTACCTACTAAACTTCTCAATCTTAATTGTCAAGGTGTTAGCCATGACTTCTATTTTTCAAATCTTATTTCAAATCCACATGAATTATCCCACAAAAAAATAAAGCAACATAAGAACTATATCCCTTCCTTCATGGGATCAATCCAAAAAAGATTTGATACCAAATGTTCTTTTTACAATGCTTATTCTTCAATTAGGAGCAATTGAAAACACATGTAACCTTAATTAAACATAGAAGAATAAGTGAAGGAGATAGAGAAGATAAGATGACATATATACTTGGGAAAACCCTTTTGAGTAAGAGACCCACCACTACAATTAAACCTTAATATATTAATGAAACACATCATTTGCTTAAGGACATGATAATTCACCTTTAAGACATCTTTAGGTACCCACTGCACACTAAAGGTAGCTATCTCTAACAATAAAAACATCCCATCTCAAAGATTAATTGATTCATACATGGCATGACTAATACAATTGGAAATGATGCCTCTTATTGAAGTAGCTTAAAAATAGACATTTACAGTATCTCATAAGTCCAACAAATGGAAGGAACACTCACCAGATATTGTTTAAGTCTCCCCTCATTTCACCACCATGCCAACAATAGATGATCAATGTTTTCAAGTAATCTATTGGAGTGAACTACTGTCATACAATCCATTCAAAAACATTCACAATGATATTAGTTCATTAGAGCAACATATTACAGGCCATTGGTAAATAACTTAAAATAGTTACCATCCATAGAATTTGCATCATACATCTCTAGATCCATTGATACACACTAATGATGAAACTCCTTTTGACTAGCTACATGTAATGGAAGAAGATAGTCTTAATGAATGGTAAGCCTTGTCAGGGCTATACCTAGCCCAACCATTTCAATTAGATAGGCTTGACATGCTTGAGAAATAAGAAGACAACTAGTTAATTGCACCATTACTTGTAAATAATTGATTGAAACAAAAAAAAAAACTTTACTTGCACACCTACGTTTTTAAAAGAAAGGTGGCAGTACACCTATATTATAGTATAAAAGAGTTTAAATACAAAAAAAAGACTTAGAGTGTAAACTATTCAACCAGAACAAGGTGGGAAATGCCATCGGATGACAAGCCAATACACAAAAAGAACATAAAACACATGCATTACATAATAGACCTTAGTTTGAATTAGATCCATGAGGTTCTTCTGGAGGGGGAATGGACTCTATCAGCCAATCCCATCAGGAGTTGGAAGTGATGGAGATTCAAAGCTTTGATTAAGGCATTATAATAGTCCACTCTAAGTCCTCTTTGCATCACGTTGTAGACACACGTTGTATCGTGTGAAGACTATAGAAGAAATCTATAAAAGAGCCCACCAATGGGAGCAGGCCCTTCCTAAAAATCATAATCCACTAGGGCTGCCCTCCACCTATTTGAGTTGAAGAAAGAAGGATGCAAAAGCCCAAAATCAATTTCTTGAACATATTCATAATCCTGTAAAATATCAAAAAGGTTAGAAATGAACGTCATTGCAATCTTTGAACCCTTGACTTTTCTGTCTACAGGTTGGAAGAGGTAGAAGCCCAACATGTAATGGATGGTGAACTCAACATTATCACATTTGATCTCAAAGATCTCCCTCATGTAAACTATGTTGATTGCTCCTATATACATAGGCTCCCCATCTAGGGAGGGAAGCAGGATGCAGAGATAAGCCTACCATTCCACCATAGAATTAAGCTTGGAGATGATAAAAAGATGAGATGAAAAAAATAGAGTTTGAGAGTGTGCTAAAACATCCTCCAAATGGTGAATAAATAAGGTGGCTCCTCATGGGAATGGGTGGTATCCCCATGACACGGGGATTAAAGCTAGTGTATTATGTTGTATGCTCCATTGTGTTGCGTGGCTCCTGTGATATACACCTCATTGATGAGGTTGTATAGAATGATAGAAGGACATTTATCTCCTAGATTGGACAAGACCACTATAATGAATTTACAAGCTTGAAGCTAGCGTGAGTCTTAGTGTTGTATCCTTGGGCACTAATTTGATCATGACCAGAGTATTATGCCTAGATTTGGTTATAAATGGAAGTCTATGGTGTCCCCGAATGTAATTTCTATCAATGTATCCATCCATAAATGCCTTCCATGTAAGAGTGCTCCCAACAGCCCTTGGACATGATAGAAGTTGGATTGCCTTACTAACCCACTTTTTGGCTGATGTAGAGAAGAGGAGTGATAATACCTCTAAGAATGCATGTTGCACTTGGTCTTGTCGCTGGGAGATGACATATCTACCACAAGTAGACTATCCACTATGTCAAATCCTTTGAGCTGATCTGAGGAGAAGATTGATCTATGAGCCATTTGGTCGGTAGCCACATTGGCTAAATAATCTACCACCTGATTCATCTCCCTGTAATAATGAATAACCTAAAAATTGTTAAAATATGTTAGTAACATACTTGCTTTCTTGGATTAAATAGTCAATTTTCCAATTGGGAGTCTCTCTCTTTTTAAGGGTGTTTATGATAATCTGGGAGTCTCCCTCAATTTAGATGTTCTTTATCTTGTACTCAATAGCTAGTTTGATGTCATTGAGGAGAGATAGAGCTTCTACATGATTATTTGTGCCTTGCAGGATCTTTATCACCTCTACCAGCACTGGCTTTCCATAGGTGTCTCTGATTATACATCTCATACCAAAGGGTCCCGAGTTGCCTCTGCATGCTCTGTCTATATTTAACTTTAGAAATAAGGCTGTGTGTGGTGTCCATCTAGCTGAGAGCCTTCAAGTTCTGTTCAGGGTGGTTTGAGTCTTAGGCATTACAATTGGGATTTGTAGTTTATTCCACTTGTGAAGAACTTGACTGTCCTACTTCATAAACATTATACTAGAGGAAAATCTAAACCTTACTCTAACATTCACAACTTCTGCAGTGGTTGAAGATATATCTGCTAGGACTTTATCTATGGGTCGTTTAGTCTTCTTGAATATCCTATAATTCCTTTCCTTCCAAATCCCCCATATCACCATAGAAGGACAAACTTCCCATAGACATGTGAGTGTGGAATCCTGGTTGAAGGTTGGCCAACTCTTGAATAGTTCCAGCATGGACCTAGGTAGTGGAGTGCTCCAGTTAGGCTTCTCCATGCACCAATTCCAATATTTGATGTTGAACATGCATTGGAGGAGTAGGCGATTTATGTCCTCTTGTTCTTCACAAAGCACATAATTTAAAGTCAGGCTAATACCAAGTTTGTTAAGTCTATTCCCAGTTAGAATTATGTCATTTAATGCTAGCCAAGAAAAAGCCATAGCTTTTGGTAGTGTATCTGCATTCCCACAAAGATTGTAAGGCCAATCCAACTTTGAGGAGGTGTATAATCATATGTATCCTTGTTTGACTGAGTATTTACCTGAGCTATCTGCAATCCATACAAGATCATCCACCATATCACTTTTTAATACCTTTCTATTCGAGAGGATATCCTATAGAATTCTCTTCTTCTTTAAAGGGAAGGTGTAGCTATCGAAGATTTTCCACTTAATTTCACCAAAGTTACGTTCTTGAATTGGTTGCCAATAATCACTAATCTTAGTTCCCCAATTCTATGTAAGATAGGTCTTTGCCTCAACAAGGTCCATCCTTAAGGATAATTTTGGCCAACCATTCCATGAGTCCTCCAAAAAGTTTGCCTTTTTACCATCATGTATGAGCCACGAGAGTTGTGTCCCAATCAAATATTGGTTATTTGTAATGAATTTACAGATGCTCGAGCCTCTGTATGGACCTTTCACCATGAAGATTCTCTCCCTATCTTTTGAATCCAAATATTTAGCTTGCATCAGTTTAACCCATCTTGCATTCAGTTTTGTGTACATGTGCCATGCCAACTTGGCTCCCAATACCTGATTCTGAAATCTTAAATTGAGAATGTCTACTCCACCCATACTTTTGGGTTTGCAAATTTTCTCCGAAGCCATAAGATGAATTTTCCTTCTCTTTGCCTTTCGTTGCCATAAGAATTGTGTAAATATTTTTTCCATGTTTAGTCTAACTTCTTTAGGCACTTTCAGGGTTGAGAACATGTGTATTGGAATGGCTGTTAAAACAACTTTTAACATAGTCAATCTTCATGCTAAAGATAACCACTTCCCTTTCCATGAATTGATTTTGTTCTGAATGGTCTGAAGAATTTTGTTCCACAAAACTAGTTTCTTCATACCTTTGAACATAAGAACACCTAAGTAGTTTCTTGGCACTGAATCTACCTTGAAATCTAAAATTTTCAAGATACGTTGTTGGACCTCTAGTGCTATATGAAAGATAAACACTTTTGATTTGTTTAAATTTATTCTTTGACCTGAAGCTTTGAAATATGTGGTGATAATATTTTTGATAGACCTAGCTTCATCTACTATGGTGACACCAAAAAGCATGGTATCATCTACAAATAGTGCATGTGTGAAGGGGTCTTCCACTCCTCCAATTTGAATACCAAGCTCCATAACTTCTTGGCATTGGTTTCTCTGATTTTCTAAGTGAAGGCTTTGGCCATAAGAATAAACAGATATGTGGAGATAGGAACTCCGTGGTGAATACCTCTCGAGGCCTCAAAGACTCCCACCTAGTTTACATTGACTAGAACCATGAAGGACGTGCCCGAAATACATTCTGAAAACTATTTACACCATTAGCATGAGAAACCTAGCTTAGAGAGGACTTCTATTAGAAAGACCTAGTCAACCTTGTCATACACTTTAGCCATGTATAATTTGATTACCATAAAGGAGATATTTTTGACTTGAATGGAATGGATTAACTCATGTGTTATAGTGCATGCATCAATGGGTCTTCCACTCCTCCAATTGGAATACCTCTCCATAACTTCTTGGAATTGGTTTATTTGATTTTCCAAGTGAAGGCTTCAACCATAAGAATAAATAGATATGGAGAGATAGGATCCCTTGGTGAATACCTGGTTTCTATTGACTAGAACCATGAAGGACATGCCAAAAATGTTAGAATTAGGTCAAACAACTGAGAGGGGGGTGGTGAATTAGTTGTCTACAATTTTAACCTTTTCTTCTTTTAATCTTCTTATCAACTTACAAATAGATTAATGATGTAAACATTAAAGCATGACTAATCAACACATGAGAAAAAACAAGATGAACACACATCACACTAGATTTTTTACGTGGAAACCCAGTTAAGGGAAAACCACGGTAGGGGTTAACCCACAAGATTCATACCCTATTAAAAGTACTTAAAATAAATGGAAGGCACTTGCCTTTAGGTACACTACCTAGAGCTCACTACTCAAAGAGGTTCACTACCTACAGGAGGCTCACTACCTACAGGATTGTATGTTTAACACAAAAAGAATGAACTGATAAATAGCATCTTCTTCATTCCTGGTTCAGTCCCATTGAAGCGCATAACTCCGTTTCTCTGCTCTACTCTACTCTACCACATCTTCTCTCACATTCCCACCTTTGACGGCCTTACTTTGCTTATTTATATATGACATCAACTTTGGAATGATCATCAAAGTTAGCTTTAAAAATATCTTATTACAAGTGTTCTTCAAGGTCGGCCTAACAAACTATTACAATTACAAGACTTGATTTGATACAAAATATTACATGTGAATCCTTATAGTGTCAGCCAAAGATCTTCTGAGACTTGAATCTTCTTTGATCAACAAGCTATGCTCTAGAGAATTGCACTTAGATCATCCGCAACATGCTTGAATCATCCGGTCAGCTAAGACTGGGAAGAACAACAACATGAAAGAAGAAATCTTCAATAATGAGCTCAATATTCAATGCAAACCTCCAACATAGTAGGCACACAATCTAGAGACTTCCACAAGCATATTGAATTCAACAATAACATCCGCACTACTACAAATCATCAGAATCACTTGAATATTCATTTGATACCTCAAGAACACTGTCTACCATGATTGTCATACTAGAAAGATGGCTTTTGGACCTCTAAATCATGAACCACTTGAGTTGAGAACACACACTAACTTCCCAAAAATGCCTCTAAATCCGCAAATCATAAGTTTTCATTGTGAAGCAATCTATAGACTAATTACCTATCACTTTGTCACTTTTGAATGCTGTAAAACCCAGTTCTAATCAGATGGTCATAGCTTCTTCAAATCTTCATGTGTACCTCTCAAATCTTAACTGGAGCTAGTTAATACAATACTCTACACAACCATATGGTCTGCATACTTTGATCTTCATTCCTCTAGAAATGTGGAGCAATCTACTTCACTGATCTGCACTATTTCCCCTGTTTCTAACAAAGAGATATGTTGACATCAATGACAACACATCATAGGCACATATTTGCAACAATATCCCCCTTTGGTATTGATGGCAACATATGATGTAAAAAATTGGTTCAACCATCAAGAAAAGAACTTCTCCGCCTTTCTCTTATCACACCTACAACCACTTCCTTCACTGCTACACCTTTCATTAGCAACTAGTTTTTCACATGACTTCTCTCCCTCTTTGACATCAATGGAAAAAGGTACATATTTGCAATCTTTTCTGCCCTTTTTGTTATACATTGATATCCAAATTTTGTATACTGACTAGTCCCCCTGAGTAGTATCTCCTTAACATCAATCTGGATCACAAGATATGACTGCGAATTTCTCCAGACTGATGCACACTAGTGCATCTTAGTTCTAGGAATAGGAGGGGTAATAACCCCTAGCTTCCCTTTGAGATACTAAAAAGTATCCTTAGGCAAAGGCTTGGTGAATATATCCACAATCTGATCCTTTGAAGAAAAAAACTCTATTTTGACTTCATTCTCACTTACCTTCTCTCTCAAGAAGTGAAACTTGATGGATATGTGCTTTGTCTTTTAATGCAACACCAGATTCTTTGATATGTTTATTGCACTTGAATTATCACAGAAGATTCTAATAGGCTCTTCAAACACAATTCTAATATCCTTCAACATTTCCTTCATCCACAAGACTTGAGTACAATTGCTTGTTGCTGCTATATACTCTGCCTCTGCAGTAGACAGAGATATTGCCTCCTTTTTTCTCAACCAAGAAACCAATCTTCTTCCCAAGAAGAATGCACCACCACTAGTACTTTTCCTATCATCCACATCTCCTGCTCAATCAACATCTGTATATGCATTAAAAGTGAAGTCATTATCCTTTGGATACCATAAGCCATAATCAGATGTTTCCTTTAGATATCTAAAAATTCTTTTGACTGCTACAACATGGGATTCCCTAGGATCAGCTTGAAATCTGGCAAAAAGTCCAACTGCATTCATTGATCTATACCTTTTCTGATCTACCTTAGGTGAATCATCATCTTTACTCAACTTGCATCTGGTTACCATAGGAGTACTTACCAGTTTTGAATCTTTCATTCCAAATTTTTTTAACAATTCTCTCGCATACTTAGACTGAGATATGAAGATACCTTTATTTGACTGAGTGATTTGCAGATCTAAGAAAAAATTCATTTCACCAAACATGGACATCTCAAATTCATTTTGCATTTGATTAGCAAATTTATTACACGTGCTTCCATTTCCACCAAATATGATATCATCAACAAATACCTCAACAATTAAGATGTGCTCATGATCAATCTTGAAATAAAGATTACTACCAGTTGTGCCTTTGCTAAATCCTAGCTTTAACAGATACTTATCTAATCTTACATACTAGGCTCTTGGGGCTTGTTTAAGTCCATACATAGCTTTCCTCAATATGCAGACCATATCCTCTTGATCAGACAACTAGAATCCTTTCGGTTGCTCAATGTAGACTTCTTCCTATAATTCTCCATTCAGGAATGCTGACTTGACATTCATCTGATAACATTTGAAATTTTTGAATGTCGCAAATGCAAGAAATAATCTGATTGCTTCAATTCTTGCCACTGGAGCAAATGTTTCTTCAAAATCAATTCCCTCTACTTGAGAATATCCTTTGCATACCAATCTTGTTTTTTTTCTTACAACTTCACCATCTTTATTTAGTTTATTCTAGAAGACCCATTTGGTTCCAATTACATTTTTGTTTTTAGGTCTAGAAACAAGATCCCAAGTATGATTTTTTTTAATTTGCATTAATTCTTCTTCCATTGCTTTTACCCAGTTCTCATCATTACAAGCTTCATTCATTGTTTTTGGTTTAATCTTTGAAATCAAATAATACTCTACTTGATCTTCAGCAATTCTTCTTCTAGTTTGAACACCTTTATTCTTGTCTCCTATGATTTTACCTTCAGAATGATTCAACCTTACATAACTGGGGGTTTTGGGACTTTCTTGAACTTCTGATTCTTGAGATTGTTCCTCAACATCTATACTAACTTCTTGATTCAGGGTGAGTGTGAGATCATGATGGGCCAAACAGTGGCAATGGAGAAAAAACTAGCTGGCTAAAAAATTGCTAACATTTAGACTAATATTTAGCTCTAGATGGAAGGGGTGTTAATATTTATAGCTCAAATATGGATTCCCTCGCAAAATACCTTGGGATTACCTCATATTTAGGCAAGTGGGTGTCCTAAAACTTGCCAAAGAAACTTGCAAAACCACCCATTTAGTGTATCCTGAAATTTTCCACAATTTCATCCTTGAAGCTGACAGACTTTTTTGTAACTAAATTTAATCAAATGAAAAGGGTTTATAGATGAAGCTATTAAGATTCTAAAAATATAATATATGCCTCATAATAATTTTAATAGGTAATTATTATTAATTTTCTACATACGCTATGTCTAATTTCCTAATAGATATACATATTGAAAAACATCCATAACTTTCAACATATTAATCCTTTTTTAAATCCAAAAGATGCATCACATTCTAGGATTTATTGGGCATACATTAAAATTTAAATATTTTTATCTTCATATATTTTTGACCAAGTTAGGTTGGCTGGAAAATTAATTTTTTATATTTTAAAAAAGTCACACTAAAAAATCCATAAATAATTATTTATTTACTTAAAAAATTCAAAAAAATGTGTCACATCCGTTCATGTGTCATTTATTTAAATCCAAATCATGGAGGAAAAATATTATCTTTTTCTCATACTTAGGTTGGCTAGAATGACACATCTTTTTTACATTTTTCTAAAAAATTTAGTAGTGCTTCATTGAAATATCCAATTTTCACCACACTATTTTTAAAATTTTCAAGAAAAAAGTAGTAACCCATAAACTAACTTCAATTTATTACAACTTTTATTACTACCTTATTTCTAGATTGTGTAGATAACTCATTCAATTTTTGTCATGAAGTTACTTAAGTCTATTTTTTCACATTTTCATTGCCACTTAGGGGTAGTGTTTGGCCCATCATGATCCTGCACTCACCCGTCACTGGCTTTTCTGGATCAATCTGGATCTAAGTCTAGGTTTGAACTTGCTTTCCTTGAATTTGACTTTCATCTTGATCATTTGAATCATATCCACAAGGTCTGGAAGGTCTTTCTTTACTCTCATCAACCTTGACATTAGCACTTTCAATAATCATTTTCAATCTCTTGTTGAAACATCAATATGCCTTGCTTTGAGTAGAGTAACCCAGAAATATTCCTTCATCACTTCTTGCATCAAACTTGCCTAGATCCTCATCTCTTTTGATATAACATTTACTACCAAAAACTCTAAAGTATTTTACAGTAGGAGGATGACCAAACCATAGTTCATAAGGTGTCTTACCAAAATTGCCTTTGATTTGCACCTGATTAAGAGTGTAGATAGTATTACTCACAGATTCTCTCTAATAGACTTGTGGAACATTTGCTTCCATCATCATGGTCCTATCATCTTCTTGAATGGTCCAGTTCTTTCTTTCCACAACTCCATTTTGTTGAGGAGTCCTAGGAGCAAATAACTGTCTTTTTATTCTATGCTTTTCATAGAATGAATCAAACTCATCAGAGGTAAACTCTACACCTTTGTCAGATCTCAGACACTTTATCTTCTTACCAATTTCATTCTCCACTGTAACCTTGAACACCTTGAATTTGTCAAGAGCTTCTAATTTTTCTTTCAATAAAGTTACCCACATCATCCGGGAGTAATCATCAATCAGTAACATAAAATATCTGTCGCCTTGCACACTTCTAATTCTAACAGGACCACATAGATTAGTATGCACAAGTTCCAATAGTCCACTTGAGAATTGTTCTTTACTCTTGAATGAAGTTCTATTCTATTTACCCAATTGACATTCTCTACACATGCTATCAGCAGGTTTCACAAGCTTTGGAAGATCTCTCACAGCCTAAGTAGAACTTATCTTGATAATATTATCAAAATTCACATGACACGTTCTCCTATGCCATAACCAACATTGATCAATCTGAGAAATCAAACAACTTTTGCCAGTACCACTTAAATGAAAGATGTTACCTTTAGTTTGTGTACTTAATGCAATCACAGTTCTGGATCTTGCTAAGAGTTTGCATTTTCCATCCTTGAATCAGAGATCATATCCTTTGTCAACCAATTGTCCAACACTAAGAAGATTATGCTTCAATCCTTCTACATATAGAACATCATTAGTGTTATTCTTACCATCAAAAGAGATGGATCCTCTACCACGAATTCTACAACCTAAGTTGTCTCCAAACTTCACAAGTCCTCCTTCATATCTTTACAAACTTATGAACTTACTTTTATCACCAATCATATGATGAGAGCATCCACTATGAATCACCCATTCATCCTTTTCTTCAATTTGAACAGCCAAGGCACTTTCCACATTCGCACAGCTAGTAGATTCACTAAGCACCGGATCTTCTTCTTTGATGACAATGAACACCCATTCATTTCCTGAGTTACTTACCTTATCATATTCATCATGAGTGACACCTTCTTCAAATTATTGGACATAGTAACATCTCTTCTAAGCCCTTGATCTATTAGGGTTTGGCTTTGAAACCCTTTCTGGACACCTTGAGGATAAATGACCAATCTTATTACAAGAAAAACATTTGAAAGGCAACTTTCCTTCATACTTACTAGTTCCTCTTAGCAATCTTTTAGAAATAAGGGCTTCAATTTCTATAGCCTCAATTTCATCATCTTCAAGATCCTTCCTTGACTTTTCAAATTTGTTTGATTTTCCTAAAGATCTTTCACCCAGATCATATCTTTGTTTTCCATAAACACAAGCCTTAAATGCAGATTCAGACTTAGGAAGAGAGTCACCAAACTCACTCAATTCAAATGATGAAAGCTTACCAACCAGTTGATCCCTTGTAACAGTTGTCACAATCCTGATCTCTTCAATGGTAGCAACTTTATGCTTGTATTCTGCAGGTAAGGATCTAAGTACTTTCACAACAATCTCTAATTCTTCCAATATTCCACTAGCACTCTTGATACCAGTCACAAGTTCATTCACTTTCTGCATGTAGGAAGTAATGTTTTCATCTTCACTCATCATTAACCTTTCGTATTTACCCTTCAGGCTCTGTAGGTTAGCACATTTGACATATTTATCACCTTCATACAGAGTTTCCAACTTTTTCCAAATTTCATGAGTAGTATTAAATTCTAGGACATTTGTCATTTCTGTATCAATCAGGGCACTCAACAATGCTTCTTTACCTCAAACATTATATTTAGCTTCCTTGAGTTCGTCTAGAGTTATAGGGCCATTCTTTGTAATCTTATACTCATTCTTAGTTATCAACCAAAAGGCATCACCCATACATTTCAAATGACACTGCATGCACACCTTCCAGAAGGAGTAATTTGTTTCATCAAATCTCAGACTATTCATTTTGTAAGTTGACATCTTGGATCTCCTCAAGTGATCAAGCTTCTTTCAGAGGAACTGACTTTGATACCAATTGTTGGAATTAGGTCAGACAACTGAGAGGGGGGTTGAATCAGTTATCTACAATTTTAACTTTTTTTTCTTTTAATCTTCTTATCAACTTACAAATAGATTAATGGTGTAAACATTAAAGCATGAATAATCAACACATGAGTAGAAACAAGATGAACACACATAACACTAGAATTTTTACATGGAAACCTGGTTAAGGGAAAACCATAGTGGGGGTTAACCCACAAGATTCGTACCTTTTTAAAAGTACTTAAAAGAAATGGAAGGCACTTGCCTTTGGGCACACTACCCAAAGCTCACTACTCAAAGAGGCTCACTGCCTATAGAAGGCTCACTACCTACAGGATTGTATGTTTAACACAAAAATAATGAATTGAGAAATAACATATTCTTCATGCCTGGTTCAGTCCCATTAAAGCGCATAACTCCTCTACTCTACTCTCACACTCTACTCTACTCTACCACATCTTCACCCACATTCCCATGTTTGTTGGCCTTACTTCGCTTATTTATATATGACATCGACTTTGGAATGATCATCAAAGTTGGCTTTACAAACATCTTATTACATGTGTTCTTCAAGGTCAGCCTAACAAACTATTACAATTACAAGACTTGATTTGATACAAAATATTACATGTGAATCCTTATAGGTCAGTCAAACATCTTCTAGGACTTGAATCTTCTTTGATCAACATGCTATGCTCTAGACAATTGCACTTAGATCATCTGCAACGTGCTTGAATCATCCGGTCGGCCAAGGCTGGGAAGAACACCAACACCAAGGAAGAAATCTTCAACAATGAGCTTAATCTTCAATACAGACCTCTAACATAGTAGACACATGATCTAGAGACTTCCACAAGCATATTAAATTCAACAATAACATCTGCACTGCTCTAAATCATCAAAATCACTTGCATCTTCATCAGGTACCTCAAGAACATTGTCTGCCATGACTGTCATACTAGAAAGATTGCTTGCGGACCTCTAAATCATGAACCACTTGAGTTGAGAACACACATTGACTTCCCAAACATGCCTCTAAATCTGTAGATCATAACTTTTCATTGCGGAGAAATCTGGACCAATTTCCTGTCACTCTGTCACTTCTGAACACTGCAAAACCCAGTTCTACTCAGATGGCCATAGATTCTTCAAATCTTCATGCGGACCTCTCAAATCTTAATTGGAGCTACTTTAGATAATCCTCTACACAAACATATGGTCCGTGTACTTTGATCTTCATTCCTCTGGAAATGCGGAGCAATCTACTTCATTGATCTGCAATGTTTCCCCTATTTCTGACAAAGAGATATGTTGACATCAATGACAACACATCATAGGCACATATTTGCAACAAGAAATACATGCCAAGACCCATTTACACCATTGGCATGAGAAATCTAGCTTAGAGTGGAATTCTATCAAGAAGGCCCAGTCAACCATGTCATACACTTTAGCCATGTCTAATTTGATTACCATCAAGGAGATCTTTTTGGCTTGAATGGAATTGATTATCTCATGTGTTACTATGGCCCCTTCTACTATCTCTCTACAAGGGATGAAGCCTCCTTGTTCTTCTAAAATAAGTTTTGGGATTATTGTGGCCAATCTCATAGCCATTTCCTTTGTAATTATTTTGTAGACTAAGTTACAAAAAGGTATTGGCCTATATTCTTCTAAAGATGTGGGAGATTTCACCTTTGGGATAAGAATTATAGCTATTTTTTTGAACTCTTTGAGAATATTTTTGTTCTTGCGGGCCTCCTCCACTACTGAAAAGACCTCCTTTCCCACTATCTCCCAACACTTCTGAAAGAAGGAACCTGTGAAGCCATCTAGCCATGGGGCCTCATCCCCTAACATGACAAAGGCTGCTGCTTGAACTTCTTCAATTGTGAAAGCTTTCATCAACAATTAATTGTGCTCCTCCTTGACTAGCTTGGGTAGATAAAATTCTATTGCCATCTATGATCTAGCTCCTAATTTATTGTTTGTCGAGAGGAGTTTCTTGAAAAAAAGAGTGGCTTCATTCTGAATTTCAACCCGCTCAGAAGTGATGTCCCCATTTTCTTTTATCACTGCTCTGATATGGTTATGCTACCTTCTTATTTTCATGGAGACATGGAAGAATTTTGTATTTTTGTCCTAATGTTTTAGCCATGTTTCTATTGATTTATGCCGCCAAAATATTTCCTCCCTCCTGAGGATTTCTTCCAACTTTTCTTTAACCAATTTCTCCCTTGAGTAAGACTCATTATTCATTCCATATAGTATGACATGATGTGCAAAGATTTCCATTTCTTTCTTGATTGTTATTTTTTCTTGGAATATATTTTTAAAACATGACTTGTTCTAGGTGATAACTTGATTTTTGAGTTCAACTTCAATTTGTGTGCAAGTTGAAACATTCTTGAACCTTGTATAAAGGGTACTACTCCCCACCATTCCTTGACCTAGGGAATTAATGTTTGATCCCTAAATGACATATCTTGAAATTTGAATTTTTTTTGCTTTTGAGCTTGTGGCTCCCCTATGGACAAGATGACTGGAAAATGATTTGATCCCATCCATGGAAATATGATTGAAGACATATCTTTCGATGATTTGAGACATTTTCTAGAGATTAGAAAACAATCTAGCCTTTTTGCAATTTGGTTGAGCCTTCCATCTATTAGTCCAAGTGAAGCAACCATTCATTGGGGGTAGTCTATTGGAAATATGCAACCATAAAGACTAGTTCCTCATAATGCAGTAAGAGATTAATGTACAACAATAACTAGAAATCCACTTGCAAAAGAAATATACAATCATACTATCAATGATGCCACAAGATATACCCTAGTAAACCCCTCCATGAGGGAAAAACCTGGCCTCCAAATGCATCCATCTCTCATGTATTATTCATCAATAAAGATTATGTAATACATATGCAAAGATCACCTCTAAAGCATCAAGCACTCTACCTACACTCCATGTGAACAATAATGTAACCATACATCAAATGCCATGCTTCAAACCCTCACAAATGCAACCTACAAGAGATGCTCAAACAAGCTAAACCCAGCCAAAGGCAATAAGCCCTCACCTCACTCTACAACAACTACTTGTGTGTTTACTTTTATAGACATAAGCTCACACAAATACAACATGTGGTATGGTAAAAGCATCTTCCTCAAAACCATGAGTCTACAAAACCATTGACCCCCACATTTGATTATTGGTACTATGTTTTCCCAATAATTAAATAATTACAAATAAATAATTAATTAATCTATGTGTCCCATGCACATAAAATAATTAACCCAATGTTACATACAACTTTTACAAGTGGCACCAAATAAATATTTAATGTGGATAAACACATCACCCATGATGCCACACAAATAAATATTTATTTTACATAATGAAATAATATCAACATTACACAAGTTCTACAACACACCTACTCCAACATTCTCCCACTCGTTGTAAAGATTGCATAAGGGATCAACAAGTAAACTCAAAACATCAAGGGAAACCATCCATATGGCCAACATGTACTATATAACCATCCATGTGCTCCATGTGCTCCAAGATACCTACAACAATAATCAACGTGTCCACCATCTCGAACAAGAATCCTCTCATCCTCCATCATGCCAAATCATGAAGAATAAGATCCTCCAAAGATATGCCAAACTAAACTATCACATAGAAGCAAGAAACCTGCATCAGCTGATATTCAAACACAAGCATCAAATCTAGTGGTAACAAACAGGCTTCAGCAACTGATAAGAATCAATCACCATAGCTGAAATAGCAACCACAACTAGTTGCTAATGCATCAACTAACCATACCTCCAAACCAAGGTATACAAAAGATAACAAGTAGACCTTATCCCATCAACATATCCAACTCAAGTCACAATGATAACAAGTCCCCATATATACTCAATCCTATATAAAGAAGTCCTCCAAGGCAACAACAAAAAGCATGTGATAAAAAACCTCAAGACCCTCCATACTATAGCATAATGAGAACATTCAAAAAAGGAATCATATACATCCTAAAACTCCCACTACATGAGTAAATGTCAAATCTGAAAATAGATCAAGGCATCCAAAGATCCACTAATAGCATGCACATAGAAGATAAGGCTAAATCCTCTATCACAAAGTGTCAAAGAACACACACATAGATATCCAAAATCTGCAAACTAAATAGTTGCAACATAACTCTCACCTAAAGTCCATATATCTCCCAAATCTTCCACATCATAAAATAAGAAGTCAAATAGACTCAAAATATCCATACACATCTCAACTCCAATGTCATGTGGACACAAATATCCAAGAAGAAGAATAAAACCAATCAAGAGAGAACCTACAAATCATAACCATGTCTTTCTATCCATAGTAAAGTGCTATAGCTGTGAAAAGTATGATCTCCTTTACAGCCTCAAAACAAGAAGCCTCCTCAACATCCAACAAATCAAGATGTAAGCCTCTCGAACCAAAGGTAGATCAAACTCATAACCATCCCAAAGTAGGAAAAAGCCCAAAGCCACTAACTATCTCCATTACACACAATGATCTCATAACAACTCAGGATCAAACATCATGAGATAACTAATCATAACCATGCATTTACTCCTCAAACAAGTCCTCACAACCATAATCCATAGCTCAGGACTCAAGCATGAGAAGATACGATACAAAGAAAAGAATGCATTTGAATAACAGGTGGGCATACCTATCAAATCATTCAGTGTTGAGTGGACCAAGAGTGGGAATGAGATTGGTCCTCCAAGATGCACCAAGAGTTGAAGACTCTCTCCAAGAATAATCTCCTCAACATGTCCATATTGGACTCACATTCAACCAAGGTGTAGGCTTCTCAGTCTTGTTTCTAAAATCCTCATCAAAGAGTAACCATATCAACACATGTCTCCAATCCCAAGAGAACCCAAGCCTCACCTAAATCTCCAAGTATTCCATGAGTACCTCCATGATCAATCCATGCCAAACTCCAAGTGCAACACCACACTATTATGAAGCTCCCAAGCACATGACTAATGTACCCAATACCAAGAGAACCATCAAGATCATAATCAAAGCCCCCTCTGCACATATGCATAACAAAGGAACATATCATGAAATTATGATCTACTCATCTCCTCAAAGGAACATCTCATGCACTAATGCACACATCTTGCCTCAAGAGAACATGTATCATGCCAACACTCTAATCTAGAATCAAGAGTAAACTAAGACACAATACCAACATCTCTAAACCAAGGATCAACATCTCCAAATCACATGAAGATAATCATATCTTGCCAAAGTTCCCATTGAACCGTGATACTGAGATATACATGGAAACATCATAAAAATCAAACCATCATTGTCAAAACCTCCCATTGAAACATGTAACCAAGCTATCCATGACTTTGTGATAACCATCTCCTACATGAAGATCATCCATGGCCCCAACATAATCAAAGAATCCCACTATAATGACACAACTCTCAAAAGGTTGAGTAAACCATAATCTCCAAACCAAGAAGATGAACAAAACCTATAAAACCATACATCATTCCAACACCACCAAAATTGCACTTGTAAAATAATCATGTCATGCCAAAGTCCCAACTAAACAAGGAACATCCATGGCACCATGATCAGCACCCAATATATCTACATCAATCTGGACCATCAAGTCTCACACAAGTGTACCATATAGTCAGAAAACATAGGTCCCATATCATGACTTTATCAGGTAATAGCATCTCTCTCTATATCTCATAATGACAAGAAAACCAATGAAACATTTGACTAAACCAAGCCAAAAAATAAAATCTGCATCAACATTGAAATATATATGGGCAAGGCAACCCACATCCAAGTCATAAATGCAACTTATGAGCATACACTGTTGGTAATTAAGGTGTCTCAACCTTTGCAAATTCCTAGGATTTTTTATTTAATTGTGTATTTATTTATTGCCTAATTTTTTTATTTACTTTCACATTCAGTTTAGTCACTTAGTTGAGGTGGAATTGTGACATGTCATCCTACTTGGAATGTGACTTGGATGGTCAAGTCAAACTCACATGGATTTGGGCATCCCATTTGAGGTGGCACTAATATGCCATATGTCAGCATCTTGTGGTACATAGAAGAGAATATTCCATATGACAGAATCTATGATGTGTAAGAGCCAAGTATAGAGATTCCTATGACAAGTGGGGACAAGTGTCGGAGAGTATCTTTGCATGAAAGAAAGGCATCTCTGGGTGCCCAATTTGGGCTATGACATGTAGTAAGAGGAATATGTTATTTTTTAGTCATGTATGATGGATTCTCTTACAATATTAAGTGTTGTCATGTTGAAGTATTTTATGACAGTTGTAAGATGCGTAAGAGCATCTGTCATTGCCTATTTTTAGCATGGAGTGCTCTATCCTTGGGAAGTCAAATCTGCCATGTTATGATAGATGTAAGAGAGGTGAAAATGTGTTGGACAAGTGTCTTTTGAGTGTGTAAATGGCCATGTGGCCAAGTTGGACACCTATCTCTAGAGGCTTCTCGATATTGCCTTGTAACTCTATATAATGCATTGTTTTGGAGTAGTAGTTGCAGAGTTGATGTACAAGTATTGTTATGCTGCTGGAATCACTCTAGAAACAACATTTGAAGAATATTGGAAGAACTTGCACAACAAGTGTACTGTAAATTGTTATTGTTTCGATAATACATTATGCAGGTTTTAGAGTGTGGGGTGTTTCACCTAAAAAAGTTTTTCCCCATGATATATCTTGTGTCTCTCTTTGTTTACATTTTTGTGTTGTGTTTGCTATTGTAATATCTCTATTATATGTTTAACATTGCTGCAATTGTAAGGATTAAAAAGAATTTGCATACATCTCCCCTTATTAGATCGGTGAAGGAAGCGTTTCCACGTACCTTGCTGTTGGGAATTAAGGTGTCTCAACCTTTGCAAATTCCTAATGTTGTATTTATTTATCCCATGTTGAGTTGGCATAGTCAGCACCTTGTGTATATGCAGGAGGATAAATTTTGGTGACTTTGGTAGCCACGGTTTCCCCCTTGAATAATTAATGGGGGTTTGGGGGCAGCGCCCCCAAGATGGGGTCAAGGGGCATAACCCCTTGCAGGATTCAGGGATAGCGCCCCTAGTGCGCTCCCTGTCGCGATACAGGGTAGGGTCAAGAGGTAGGGCCCTCGTGGGGGCTAGGGGGCAATGCTCCTGAAACTTCAAACAACATTTAATTAATGACAAGTGTCGGTGAGTATCTTTGCACGAGAGAAAGGCATCTTTGGGCGGTCAATGGAGGTTATGACATGTAAGAGGAATATGATATTTTTAGTTAGTATATGACGGATTCTATGACAGTTGTAAGGTACGTAAGAGCATTTGTTGTAACCTATCTTGGGACCAGGTGCCCACTTTGATATGGGATGTTGGACAAGTGTCCTTAGGCATGGGTTTTGGGGCATGAGTCTAAGATGGACACCCATCTCTAGAAGGTTCCATATTTGCCTTGTAAATTCTATATAAACAGGTGCTTGAATGGGAGATAGATAACTTTGGTACAAGTACTATTATGCTGCCAGAATATCTCCAGATTTGGCATTCAAGACTCCTAAAAGAGCATTGGCTCTGAAAATGTATTGTAATCTATTATTGTTTACTGTAATACATTTGAGTTGTGTTTTGGAGTGTGGGGTTTTTCACCTGTTAGAGTTTTCCCCACATGTATCTTGTCTCTCTTGTTCTGTCTTCTTTCTAGTTCTTGTGTTTCGCTGCAATATCTCATGTTAATGGTTTAACATTGCTGTAATAGTTAGGATAAAGTTGAATTTGCATAGCCCTCTCCTCATTAGATTAGTGTAGGAAGCATTTTCCGCACACCTAGCTTCCTTTCAGTTAATATCAGGGCTTGATCACCTTTGGTCCTAGTTGTTGGGTAGGGGCTTTTTGAGCTAATCTTAGGTTGAGTGGGAGTCTATGCAGAGCATTTTGTATCTTATTGTAACAAGGAGATGGCAATCACATCAGGAAGGTTTGAAGAAGAGAAGTTCAATGGCAGTAATTTCAAGCTATGGAAGCTCAAAATGGAAGACATGTTAGTTGACCGAGACCTTTGGGAAAGTGTGAATGAAACTAAACCAACTGTAATGTCACAAGTTGACTGGGATCTCAAGGATTGGAAGGCTAAGGGTCTCATAAGACATAGTCTTGCCGATTCTGTATTGTTAAATGTCCATGAGGAGGTTACTACAACACTCTTTTGGAAGAAGTTGGGGGATGTGTATCAAGCCAAATCCCTTGTCAATAAACTTTTCCTAAGAAAGAAGTTGTATTCTCTTCAAATGGAGGATGGAGGATCCGTGGTTGAGCATATGAATGCCTTTAACATGCTGGTTGCACAATTGACATCTATTGGTGTAAAGATGGAGGAGAAGGATCAGTGTATGACCCTACTTTGTTCTCTACCAGACTCACGGGATCATCTTGTCATGGCAATTGGAAGCACCACATCCACATTCAAAATGGAAGAGGTGGTTTCTTCATTGTTATCTAAAGAGATGCGGAGAAAGTCTTCTGAAGTAGCCAAAGAAGCCCTTGTAGTTCGTGGAAGAACCAAGGAGAAAGGGAAGAAGAAGGACAAGAAAGCTGAGAAGGGTAGATCCAAATCCCGTGGGAGATCCAAATCTCCTAGAAAGTCCAAGGCTCCTTGTTGGAACTGTGGCAAGACCGGGCATTTCTGAAAGAAATGCAAACAGGAGAAGAAGAAAAAGAAGAAAGCCCTTGATTCTGATTCTGACAAATCACAAGATGATGGTGATGCCTTCATCACAGCCCTGGCAACCCATGCATCTGATGATGTGTGGCTAATCAACTCTGGTGCATCATTCCACATGACCTCACATCGAGCTTGGTTCATTAAGTATGAGGAGTTTGATGGTGGAAAGGTGTATCTGGGTAACGACTCATCTGAAGATCATTGTTAATAGAAGAGTCTCTATTTGATTCCTTGATGGTCGAGTGAAGGGGATCTCTGGGGTTATGCACATCCCAGGCTTAGCACAGAACCTATTTTCTATAAGTAGTTTGAATGATGCAGGTGTGCAGGTTGTCTTTTCGAAAGAAGGATGCAAGATGACTAGAGGATCTATGGTGCTTGCTAAGGGTACTTGGAGAGGTACTCTGTTTCAACTAGAAGCATGCATTGCACAAGCAATAGTTCTTCTGACTCAAGGAAAAGGGCAGCAGTCACTTCATCCCCACCATCTGAATGAGCAGTGAAGAAATTTGTTGTTTCTAATCTTGATGGTTGTAATCATGCATTGGAAGTTAAACTTCCTGCAAAAAAGACAATGTTATGGCATAAGAGATTTGGCCACATTGGTAAGAAGGGTCTGCGTACCCTGAAAATAAGAACCTCATTGAGGGGTTAGATGATTGTAATCTTGAGTTTGACTTTTGCGAACATTGCATTTATGGAAAACAAAACCATGTTCAGTTTTACTTGAGTTCTCATAAGTCTTCTAGTGTGTTGGACCTCATTCATTCTGATGTGTTTGGTCATGTTAATGTTCCTTCATTATCAAAATCTATGTACTTTGTATCTTTTATAGATGATTATAGTAGGACATGTATTTATTTTCTTAGAAGCAAATCTGAAGTCTATAGCAAGTTTAAGGAGTTTAAAGCCTTTTGCTGAAAATCAGACTGGTAAAAAGATTAAATGTTTGAGAACTGACAATGGTGGTGAGTTTTGTTCTACAAAATTTGATAAGTATTCTAAGGAACTTGGGATTGAAACACATAAGACAACTCCATACACACCATAGCAAAATGGAGTTGTAGAGAGGATGAACATGACACTAATGGAGAAGGCTAGGAGTATGCTTAGTGGAGTTGGACTAGAACAAAAGTTTTGGGCTGAAGCTGTTGCCACTGCATACTATCTGGTAAACAGATCTCCTACACTAGCTCTTGTTGGAAAGACACCCATGGAGGTGTGGTCTAGTAGAAAGCCTTCAGTAAGGCATCTTCATGTTTTTGGTTGTGAGGCATATGCACATGTGCATAAGGAGAAGTGGTCAAAGCTGGAGAACAAAGATGTTAAGTGTATCTTCATCGGCTATTCTGGTGGTGTGAAAGGATACAAGCTTTGAGATCCCGTGGCTGAAAAAGTGTTGTATAGTAGAAGTGTCATCTTCAGAGAGCTTACACCTTCTTCCACTGTTTTGTAGCCAGAAGAAAAAGAAAAGAAAGAGGATGTTGTTCAGTTTCCTCTCACCCCTGAGAAGACTAAACAGAAAGACAATGTTGGACTTGATGATGAGGAGAGCTCTAGCAGCTCTGAAAGTTCAGAGGAAGAAGCTGAACCTCAACCTCAGCTCTTGAGGAGGTCTACATGGATAAGAAAGCAACTTGAAAGGTTTGGTTTTACATTGCTTGATTCTAGTTGTGCTTATGCTTTAATCACTAATAGTGATGAACCTAGAACTGTATCAGAGGCTTTGGATATGAAGAATGCAGGTTCCTGAAAGGAGGCCATGGAGGAAGAAATGGCTTCTTTAGAAAAGAATCAAACTTGGGACTTGGTGCCTTTGCCTCTTGGATGAAAACCTGTTGGGTGCAAATGGGTGTTCAAGAAGAAGATTGGTGCAGATGGTAGTATTGAGAAGTATAAGGCCAGATTGGTTGCGAAGGGGTATTCACAAGTGGAGGGTATAGATTATGGTGATATCTTCTCTTCCATTGCAAAGATGACATCCATTTGATTCTTGTTGTCACTCGTAGCAGCTTATGACTTGGAGGTAGAACAAATGGATGTGAAGACAGCTTTCCTTCATGGTGACTTGGAGGAAGAGATCTACATGTCACAGCCAGAGCATTACATGGTGAAAGGTAAAGAAAATTTGGTTTGCAAACTTAAGAAGTCTTTGTATGGTTTGAAGCAATCCCCTAGGAGATGGTACTTGAAGTTTGATTCCTTTGTGTTGTCAATTAGATTTGTGACATCGAAATCAGTTCACTGTGTGTATTATAAATTTGATGGTGATCGTATTCTCATTGTTGCACTATATGTTGATGATATGTTGCTCATTGGGAAGGGTAAAAATACGATTTCTAATTTTAAATTTTAGTTGTCAGCTCAGTTTGAAATAAAAGATTTAGGGGCAGCCAGGTACATTCTAGGAATGGAAATCAAAAGAGACAGAACCAACAAAAAACTTTGGTTAAGCCAGAGTAAGTATGTGAAGTCCGTGTTGGACAGATTCAGCATGGTAGATTGTAGACCATTGTGTGTTCCCGTTTCTTTGGGGATAAAGTTGTCTGCTGAGGATTGTCCAAAATCTCCTAGTGAGGTGGAGGACATGAGCAGAGTACCTTATGCTAGTGTTGTTGGTAGTTTGATGTATGCTATGGTCTGCACAAGACCAGACATTACCCAAGCAGTGGGAGTCCTTAGCGATTTATGGCTAATCCTAGATGGGTTCATTGGGATGCAGTTAAGCAAGTGTTCAGATATTTGAGGGGTACTTCTGAGTATTCCATTTGCTATCATGGTAATGTTTCAGGACCTCTGCATTATGCTGATATTAGTGGATTTGTGGATTCAAATTGGGTAGGTGACATTGACAGCAGGAGATCCACTAGAACTTATGTTTTTACACTGTTTGGTGGTGCTATTAGTTGGATGAGTAAGCGACAACCTATTGTTGCTTTGTCCATGACAGAAGATGAGCATATGGCAGCAACTCATGCTTGTAAGGAAGCCATTTGGTTTAAGAGATTGTGTTCAGATATTTGTGTTGATGCAGGATAGATCACGATTAGTTGTGACAGTCAGAGTGGAATTTGCCTTACAAAGAATCCAACTTTCCATGCTAGAACAAAGCACATTGATGTTCAGTTTCACTTCGTGCGAGATATGGTTGAGGATGGAAAGGTAAATTTGGAGAAGGTAGATACTTTGAAGAATATTGCAGATACATTGACGAAACCAGTGGGCACAGAGAAGTTCAGATGGCGTTCAGAGTCTATGGGCCTCTTGGCCCCTAGCAGTTAAATCTTGTCATTGCTTTTGGCCCTTGCAAGTTATTCAACAAGTGGAAGAATGTTGGGAATTAAGGTGTCTCAACCTTTGCAAATTCCTAATGTTGTATTTATTTATCCCATGTTGAGTTGGCATAGTTAGCACCTTGTGTATATGCAGGAGGATAAATTTTGGTGACTTTGGCAGCTGCAGTTTTCCCCTTGAATAATTAATGGAGGTTTGGGGGCAGCGCCCCCAAGACAGGGTCAAGGGACGTAGCCCCTTTGCGGGGTCTAGGGGCAGTGTCCCTGGCGCACTCCCTGTCGCGGTACAGGGTAGGGTCAAGGGGCAGGGCCCTCGTGGGGGCTTGGGGGCAATGCCCCCGAAACTTCAAACGACTTTTAATTAATGACAAGTGTCGGTGAGTATCTTTGCATGAGAGAAAGGCATCTTTGGACGGTCAAGAGAGGTTATGACATGTAAGAGGAATATGATATTTTTAGTCAGTATATGACGGATTCTATGACAGTTGTAAGGTGCATAAGAGCATCTGTTGTAACCTATCTTGGGACTAGGCGCCCACTTTGGGATGGGATGTTGGACAAGTGTCCTTAAGCGTGGGTTTTGGGGCATGAGTCCAAGATGGACGCCCATCTCTAGAAGGTTCCATATTTGCCTTGTAAACTCTATATAAACAGGTGCTTGGATGGGAGATAGATAACTTTGGTACAAGTACTGTTATGCTACTAGAATATCTCCAGATTTGACATTCAAAGACTCCTGAAAGAGCATTGGCTCTAAAACTATATTGTAATCTGTTATTGTTTACTGTAATACATTTGAGCTGTGTTTTAGAGTGTGGGGTTTTTCACCCATAAGGGTTTTCCCCACATATATCTTGTCTCTCTTCTTCTGTCTTTTTTCTGGTTCTTGTGTTTTGCTGCAATATCTCATGTTAATGGTTTAACATTGCTGTAATAGTTAGGATAAAGTTGACTTTGCATAGCCCTCTCCTCATTAGATTAGTGTAGGAAGCATTTTCCACACACCTAGCTTCCTTTCAGTTGGTATCAGAGCTTGATCACCTTTGATCCTAGTTGTTGGGTAGGGGTTTTTTTATTAATCCTTAATTGACTAGGAGTTTGTGTAGAGTATTCAATAATCTTATTCGAGGAAGGAGATGGCAGGCACATCTAGAAGGAGAGATTTGGAAAATTTTAATGGCAGCAATTTCAAGTTGTGGAAACTCAAAATGGAAGACATGCTTGTTGATAGAGACCTATGGGAAATAATTTTCCCTACAAAACCAATGGCAATGGCATAGGTAGATTAGAATCTCAAAGATCGTAAAGCTAAGGGTCTTGTGAGACTCTACTTAGTTGATTCTGTCATGTTGAATGTTCATGAGGAGAAGACTGTGGAAGAAACTTGGTGATGTTTATCAGTCTAAATCCCTAGTAAAAAAGTTATTCCTACGAAAGAAGCTTTATTCTCTTAGGATGGAAGATGGAGGATTGGTTGTAGATCACCTGAATGCTTTTAACATGCTAATTGGATAGTTGACATCCATTGGTGTGAAGATGGAGGAGGAGGATCATTGTATGACCTTGCTTTGTTCTTTGCCAGATTCGTGGGACCACCTTGTCATGGCCATTGGGAACACTACAACCACCTTCAAGATGGATGAAGTGGTGTCTTCACTGTTATCTAAAGAATTACGGAGAAAGTATTCTGAGTCAGCTAAGGAGGCTCTTGTGGTTCGTGGTAGACCTAAGGAGAAAGGGAAAAAGAAGGACAAGAAAGTTAAAAAGGGCAAATCCAAATCCTATGGGAGATCCAAATCTCTTGGAAAGTCCAAGGTACTGTGTTGGAACTATGGAAAAAGTGGGCACTTCTAAAAGGAGTGCAAGGAGGAGAAGAAGAAAAAGAAGAACACCTTCAATTTAGATTCTAACAAATCTCATGATGATGGTGATGCTTTTATTGCTGCCTTGGCCACCCACGCATCAGATGATGTGTGGCTAATTGGCTCTAGGGCTTCCTTCCACATGACCTCACATCGAGGTTGGTTCACAAAGCATGAAGAGTTTGACGGTGGGAAGGTGTACCTGGGTGTTGACTCTCACCTAAAAATAGTTAGTTGTGTAAGAGTCTTGATCTGATTCCCTAATGGATGAGTGAAGGGGATAAATGGGATTATACACATCCCTGATTTAGCATGAAACTTGCTCTCTATAAGTAAATTAAATGATGCAAGTGTGTAGGTTGTCTTCTCTAATGGAGGATGCAAGATGACAAGAGGATCTATGATGATTGCTAAGGGTACTCTGAGAGGTACTCTGTTTCAACTAGATGCATTCACTACTTAGTGTAATAGTTCTTATTCAAAGAAAGGAGGTTCAATCACTTCATCCCCACCATTGGAACTGGTAGCAAAGAAATGTGTTACTTCAACTTCTGATGGTAGTGCATTTTGGGTACCTAAGGGTGCTCATGCTTTTGAAATAAAACTCCCTGTTGAGAAGACAATGTTGTGGCATGAGAGAAGTGGTCACATTGGTGAGAAGGGTCTTAGAGCCATGAAAAATAAAAACCTCATAGAGGGGTTAAATGATTGTAATCTTGAGTTTGAATTTTGTGAACATTATATATATGGAAAGATTATGGTGTGTTGGATCTAATTAATTCTGATGTGTTTGGTCATGTGAATGTTCCTTTGATTTCTAAATCATTATATTTTGTATCATTCATAGATGATTACAGTAGAAGGACATGGATTTATTTTCTCAGAAGCAAATATGAAGTCTTTAGTCATTTCAAAGAGTTTAAAGCTTTTGTTGAGAATCAGACTGGTAAAAAGATTAAGTGTTTGCGAACTGATAATGGTTGTGAGTTTTGTTTGGTAGAGTTCGACAAGTTCTGTAAAGAACATGGGATTGAAAGGCATAAGACAACTCCTTACATCCTGCAGAAAAATGGAGTTGTAGAGATGATTAATAGAACATTGATGGAGAGGGCTCAGAGTATGCTTAGTGGTGCTAGCCTCGAACAAAAGTTTTGGGTTGAAGCTATAGCCACTGCTTGCTACCTGGTTAACAGGTCTCCTACTTCAACGATTGTTGATAAGACACCCATGGAGGTGTGGTCTGGTAATAATCCTTCATTGAGACATCTTTGTTTTTTTGGTTGTGAGGCATATGCACATGTGCTTAATGAGAAGAGGTCAAAATTGGAGAACAAGGCAGTTAAGTGTATCTTCATTGGCTATGGTGTCAGTGTGAAAGGGTATAAGCTTTAGGACCCTGTGGCTAAAAAAGTCTTGTATAGAAGAGGTGTTATCTTCATAGAGGTAACACCTTCTATTATTTTACAACTAGAAGAAAAATAAAAGAAAGAGGATGTGGTTTAGTTTCCTACTACCCTTGAGAAGACCAAACTGAAAGACCCTGTTGGACCTGATGATGAGGAGAGATTTGGCAGCTCTGAAAGTTCAGAAGAAGATGAAGAACCTCAACCTCAACCTTTGAAGAGGTCTACATGAAACATAAGGCAACCTGAGAGGTTTGGTTATACATTGCTAGATTCAATTGTTCTTTTACTTTGATTTCTAACACAAACGAGCCTAGAACTGTGAAAGAGGCCATGGGTATGAAAGATGGAAGTTCTTGGAAGGAAGCCATGGAAGATGAGATGGTTTCTTTGGAAAAGAATAAAACATGGGACTTGGTGCCATTGCCTGTTGGATGTAAATAGGTGTTCAAGAAGAAATTTGGTGCACATGGTAGTGTTGAGAAATATAAGGCCAGATTGGTTGTGAAGGGGTATTCACAAGTGGAGGGAATTGATTATGGTGAGACTTTCTCTCTCGTTGCAAAGCTCAAATCTATTAGGTTCCTATTATCTCTTGCATCAACTTATGACTTAGAAGTGGAACAAATGGATGTGAAGACAACTTTCCTTCATGGTGACTTGGAGGAAGAAATTTATATGTCACAGCCTAAGCACTACGTGGTGAAAGATAAAGAAAATTTGGTTTGTAAGTTAAAGAAGTCTTTGTATGGTTTGAAGCAATCTCCTAGAATGTGGTACTTGAAGTTTGATGCATTTGTGTTGTCCATTGGATTTATGAAATCAAAATTAGATCATTGTGTGTATTACAAGTTTAACAATGATCGCATTCTCATTATTGCACTGTATGTTGATGATATGTTGCTGATTAGGAATGGTAAGAATATGATTTCTGATTTGAAGTCTCAGTTGTCAGCATAGTTTGAAATGAAAAACTTTGGGGCAGCCAGGTAGATTCTAGGGATGAAGATCAGAAGAGACAAAGCAAACAGAAAACTTTAGTTAAGCCAAAGTAAGTATGTGAAGACCGTGTTGGAGAGATTCAGCATGGCAGATTGTAGCCCATTGTGTGTTCTTGTTTTATTGGGGACAAAGTTATCTATTAATGATTGTCCAAAGTCTCCTTCTAAGATTGTCCAAAGTCTCCTTCTAATGATTGTCCAAAGTCTCCTTCTAAGATGGGTAGAGTGCCTTATGCTAGTGCAGTTGGTAGTTTGACGTATGCTATGGTCTGTACAAGACCAGACATTGCCCAAAGAGTGGGAGTCCTAAGTCAGTTTATGGATAATCCTGGACGGGTACATTAATATGTGGTGAAGAGAGTGTTTTGATATTTGAGGGGTACTTTCATGTATTCCCTATGTTATCATTGTTATCCTACAGGACCTCTGCATTCTATGAGTATTTGTGTATTTGTGGATTCTAATTGGGCAGGTGACATTGACAGTAGGAGATCCACCAGTGCTTATGTGTTTACCATGTTTGGTGGTGCTATTAGTTGGATGAGTAAGTGACAACCTGTGGTTGCTTTGTCCATGACAGAAGCATAGTACATGGAAGGAACTCATGCTTGTAAGGAATCCATTTGGCTTAAGAGGTTGTGTTCAAATATTAGTGTTGATGCAGGATAGATTACTATCTATTGTGATAGTTAGAGTGTGATTTTATTAGCAAAGAATCCTACTTTCCATGCTAGAACAAAGCATATTGATGTTTAGTTTCATTTTGTTCGAGATATGGTAGAAGATGGAAAGGTGATATTAGAGAAGGTAGACACTTTGAAGAATGTTGCAAATGCATTAATGAAACCAGTGGGCACAAAGAAGTTCAGATGGTGTTCAGAGTCTATGGGCCTCTTGGCCCCTAGTAGTTAAATCTTGTCATTCTTTTGTCTCTTATAAGGTGTTCAACAAGTGGGAGAATGCTGGGAATTAAGGTGTCTCAACCTTTGCAAATTCCTAGCATTGTCTATTTAATTGTGTATTTATTTATTGCCTAATTTCGTATTTACTTGCACATTCAGTTTGGTCACTTAGTTGAGGTGCAATTGTGACATGTCATCCTACTTGGAATGTGACTTGGATGGTCAAGTCAAACTCACATGGATTTGGGCATCCCATTTGAGGTGGCACTAATATGCCATATGTCGGCATCTTGTGGTATGTGGAATTGGATATTCCATATGACAGAATCTATGACGTGTAAGAGCCAAATATAGAGATTCCTATGATAAGTGGGGATAAGTGTCAAAGAGTATCTTTGCATGAGAGAAAGGCATCTTTGGGTGCCCAAGTTGGGCTATGACATGTTGTAAGAGTAATATGCTATTTTTTAGTCATGTATGATGGATTCTCTTACAACATTAAGTGTTGTCATGTTGCAATTTTTTATGACAATTGTAAGCTGCATAAGAGCATCTGTCATTGCCTATTTTTAGCATGGAGCACTCTATCCTTGGGAAGTCAAATCTGCCATGTTATGATAGATGTAAGAGAGGTGAAAATGTGTTGGACAAGTGTCCTTTGAGTGAATAAATTTCTATGTGGCCAAGATGGATGTCTATCTCTAGAGGCTTCTCAATATTGCCTCGTAACTCTATGTAATGCATTGTTTTGGAGTAGTAGTTGCATAATTGATGTACATGTACTATTATGCTATCAGAATCACTCTAGAAATGACATTTGAATACTCTTAGAAGAACTTGGATTGCAAGTGTATTGTAAATTGTTATTGTTTCGATAATATATTGTGCAGGTTTTAGAGTGTGGGGTTTTTTACCTAAAAATGTTTTCCCCATGATATATCTTGTGTGTGTCTCTTTGTGTACATTCTTGTGTTGTGTTTGTTGCTATAATATCTCTATTATATGTTTAACACTGCTGCAATTGTAAGGATTAAAAATAATTTGCATACATCTTCCCTTATTAGATTGGTGTACAAAGCGTTTCCGCATACCTTGCTTCCTCTCATAGACAACCTACAAAAGTGAACAACCTGTAGATCTCACAATGCATCATGTAAACTTGATAATACATGTTTAATGCTATCGAAAAAGAATAATCAGAGATAAACATGTAAGTTTGCAATGAATCAAACACCAAATCATCCCAGATTCAATTTGCTATCAACTCACAAACACACCATAAGTCAAAGGAACCAAAACGAGATCAAACTAATACAAATTGAACAAACTTTAGAATATCATCTACAAACCTATTCCACGGTGTAGTTCTCAAAAATACATTTCCAACTCCATATGTACAAGTTATGCCCGGTCAAAGATTAAACTGTACATCTGGCTTCCAACTAGCAAAACACTATCAAAATGGTAAAAATTGAAAAAATATCTGTCATCACAATGTAGTACATGGAAAGTGCTTTCCGTTGACTATAAAAAGTTGAAAATCCAACTCTGTATCATGAAATTATGGCTTCTTGAAAAAAACCCAACTACACTTATGGAGCAAAAACTAGTGGCCACTAGGTGGCTAGTCAGTGGCCCAGTAGTGGTTCACCGATGGTGGCAGTGCCTTGGTGGCACATACATGGAGATAGGGTGGTGGAACTGAAAATTGTTTATAAACAGTTTTGAAAAGTTTAAAATTTAAAAATTTGTTTTAAAAATCCCCATTGGGGCAAACTAAGGGACTGGCCCCACCAGACTAAAGGTCCATGACTAGGGGCCTACAGCCCACTGGCCACAGCGCCCTAGCTGCCAGCAAGCTAGGGTTCAACAAGGGGCCAATCGGCACTACACCAACGATACTCCTTATGTACCTTGTTGGTACGCGGGCACCCACGTGGGGGTGGGTCCATGCCAATGGTACCCCCACTCACATAACTTAAAATTTTTTCTTTTATTAAAAGAAAAAACTTTAGTTTAAAATTTTTTCTTTTATTAAAAGAAAAAACTTTAGTTTAAAATTTTTTATTTTATTTATTTTTATTTAAAACATTTTTGTAGACAATACCTATGTAGGTGATGCAGGCACCTATACAGGGTATATTCTTTGTACCTACAAATCCCTCTGATGATGTCATATGGTCGTATGGTTACATGGATTCTATACGCTATATGGAATATTCTTTGTCCAAACTCTTCCAAACCCTAGAAATGGATGAAAATTTTTTGTCACCTAACATAGTTGAGTTATATATGGATCCATAGGTTTTCATGCCTTTTGGACTTAACCATGAGGTATGTTTTTGTCCAAGAGGCTTCTTACAAAATCTCACCCCCTGAAACCCTCATAAAAAAAACCTAAGATGAAAACCCACATACCAAATGTCCATGAAACCCTAGATCTACAACAACCCATGTCTACAAACAACCTTGTAACCCTAAAAATGCCTTCATTTTTTCCTACAAATCCATGGATTCAACTATACACAAAAAATCCATGCATAGCTATGGTTATCAAATAGGGATTTCCTCTGACAACCAAGCAACAAAGCTCTGATACCAAATATTGGAAATATGTAGCCATAAAGAGTAATTCTTGATAACCTAATAAGATATTAATGTGCAACAATAACTAGAAATCCACATGCAAAAGAAATAAACAATCATACCATCAACAGTGACACAAGATATACCTTGGGAAAACCCTCCATGAGGGAAAAACCCATCCTCTAAAAGCATCCATCTCTAATGTATTATTCAGAAATAAAGATTACAATACATATGCAAAGATCACCTCTAAAACATCAAGCTCTCTACTTGTACTCCATGTGAACAAGCATGTAACCATACATCTTGAATGCCATGCTTCAAACCCTCACAAATGCAACCTGCAAGAGATGCTCAAAAAAGATAAACCCAGCCAAAGGTAACAAGCCCTCACCTCACTCTACAACAACTGCCCATGTGTTTTCTTTTATAGACATAAGCTCATACAAATACAACATGTGGTATGGTAAAACCATCTTCCCTAAAACCATGAGTCTACAAAACCATTGACCCCCACATTTGATTATTGGTACTAAGTTTTCCCAATAATTAAATAATTACAAACAAACAAATAATTAATCTATATGTCCCACATAGTAAATAATTAACCCAATGTTACATACAACTTTTTGCAAGTGGCGCCAAATAAGGATTGTTACCAAATTGGGCTTGTAGCCCAATTAGGTTGGGCCTTAACAACATTTGTTTAAAAGGGGGTAAGAAGAAACTTTCATGCTTAGGGTCATCCGGTCAACATCTTCTATCTTGGTGAAGAATTGTTACATGATCACATTATCAAAATCATGTAATAGCTCAAATTGAGTTGTTACACCATCCATATAAGTGAAAATGCCTCAACAAGTCAGGGGACATTCGAGAGATGACAGGTGATTGAAGCTACACTAATCTTTATAGTTCATGTTTCAAATGTGTTATCACTATTGGTAAAACACAGTTTAGTATGGTTTAGGAAAAGGTACTTATAACTTGTCATTTCTTTATGATTATAAACATATGTTTTAAATAATGTTTAGTTCATGTTATGTAATTGATTCATAAAAGAAATTACAAGATAAGTCATTACATGATATGAAATAACTAATATATTCAAAAGAGAAATGTTTGTATAGTCCCACACAAGTCGTGGGAGTAATTGTATCTAATAAAAGATAAAAGAGCAAGTACAGAACATGAAAAAGAAGATATATAGAAATAAGGATGGGACCCGTCATTGCCTAGATAAATGACGAATCCCGTTGTTGGAGGTTGCACCGGCATCTCGAGTTGCCCAAGTACAGCTCCAGGAGAAAATGTACAATGGGAGGAGGAAAACTAATTTTAGAGCTACGGGTACAATCCTTAATCCTATATACATCTAGTCAAGAACACTTGCTATTCTATATCTGATCAGCAAAGTAGAATGAATAAACTGAACATGAGGTGCAGACATCAAATCAAGAGATAAATTAGAAAGGAAAAACATTAGATCATACAGATCAAGAGAGAGACTTCAACTTCTATGATTTTTATCTAACATGTTTGTTGACTGTGCAGGTTTAGGTCAAGTGTGATCAAATATGAAAATTACAGCATGTGGAGAAAATGTGGCTCCCATAAGGGTTGAGCCCAGCATGCTATCCTCCTCTTAGTAGTTGAGAGAGTACATGGTCCAGTTAATCAAAGGACAACAATTAATTTGCTGACCAAATGAATAGGACAATCAACATGCATGTCAAAATACAACAACCCATATAAAGAAGTAGTCCATGGTAAGGACAACCCTTGTAAGGAGCCCCATTGGTTCTTTTGATTCTTATGAGAATATCTGCTTGTTGGCTCCAGGTAGCATTGAACTTTTGTGAAGTTGTAAGAGGGAAAATGATTCTTAAAAATACTATTAAATCTCCTCCTTGTACAAGTATCAAAGGCATCAATGAGGCTCCTCACAATGAGGCATGCACTAGCAACTAGTTAAGGAGCATCTTACATTTGGACCATGCATTGTCACAGATAGCTATAAGGTGTGTTAAGGACATCAATACAATTGGAATGCTTGTTGAAAAGAAGATAGTTTAAGAGTCACATAAGGGACAACATGTGTATGGACATTTACATATAAGAATGGGAAAGTCATGGCAGCAGTTTGAAGAGTCTAGAAGGAGCATAAGAGAGGACTATCATGTATTCATAGCAGCCCTTATAATTGTCATACAAAAGAGGATAGCCCTTATGGCCATCATGGAAAATAATGATTATAAAATAAAATTAAATATCAACTTAGAATCAGTCATAGCTATGGAAGCAACCACTAGGCACAAAGTAGCATCAGTGGGCTATCTAAGTGATAATAAGACACCTTAGTATTACAGGAGCAGTCACAAATGCAAAGTTTGATAATGACATGATAGTAAATGCTAGGACAGTCTTGAAAAGAACATTCATGTTCATGCCCTGAGGGTACAATCACATAAGAGCAGTCCAATTGAAAAGAATAGTCAATCAAGTGACTTACAATGGTACAAGAATCTTCAGGTAAAACATCATATATAGTTTTAAGAACCCAATGAGATATCACTACCATGCCATGTGGCTAGTGAGAAGAGGAACAATGAAGAGTAGCCTATAATAGTCAAAGGATAATTCTGCCCATCATAAAAGTAGTCATATCATAGCAGAGATGCTACTAGAGGAATGTATGTAATAAGAGGAAAGAGAGATGGAATAAATCAAGAAGCTTCATACAATTCTGGTGAAAGAACTATACTTTTCTTGCCCTCAAATTCAATAGAAGATGGTAATGTTAAATATGTCAATCATATAGAAACAATCACCAGTCTAATGGCAATGAGGTAAGCAACGATGTTAATAATCTGTCTCAAACAACAGTGGAAGGTGCATAGACAAGTCCAAACAAGGAGAACATATATTATGTTTTTCAGTTCAAAGAGGAGTGCCATGGAGCATGAATGGTAATGACTACATAGTTCATAATGAAGGTGAGTAGTATGGTATAGAGATTCATCCTCTGTATAGTTTTGATATTTACTATTAAATGACATAGGACAGTCTTTATGACTGTAATAAGCAATAGTAGCCAGAAAAAAGCCATTCTACTATTTTCATCTCAGAACCAAGAACAATGTAGCATACAGAAAGAATAAGGGGATTTAGTCTCATTTTCATTCAAATATCAGGAAAGGGATATTGTTTTCATTGTTTTCTCATGATAAGCACAGAAACATGAAGAAAAGAAATAATACTAGAGCCTTCAAGAGAAAATGAAGTAGATTATTTTTCTTTTTATTCAGCAAAGTAATTATGGACAAAAGAATTTAAAATTTCTTTTCTGTAGAGGATGTCGATCGAGTCAAAGCAAGAGGGAAAGAACACCCAAATATATAAGGTCATCATCATGTTCCAACAAGGTAAAATCATAGAGAAATGTATAAGCTCATGCAAATAAAAGAGCTTTCAAAAGAAGGATGTATAGAAATAGAGCAAAAGCCCATCTTCTCCTTTTCATCACAGAACCAAAATGAGGAGAAAGAAGCACGATTCACAGGAATAGTGAAATAAAGATTTTTCTTCAAGGATATAATAGATTTAAAAGTGTTTTCCTCATCAATGCATGATAAAACAATCAGAAAAGAGTGAAACTCACCTTCAGAACAAGCCCAGTGAGCTAGTAGTCCACTTGTGGTAGAGGAATAGCCATTAGAACCCATCAAAATAGCATAGGAAAGCTTCAAACCCTAAACATGGCGGTGCAGTAGAGTGGAGATCAAGGAATGCAAAAGACAAATGAATTAGATTTTAGGGTTTTTCTTTCCATTTTGTTGCGTTACCCTAGCCCGAGCCATGAGTTTTGACTTTTGTTTTATTGAAAATCATTACAAAACAAAATGCCACGAGGTCACAACATTATATGACATCAAACCTAGCAATGATTCCCAGGGAGTCCATGAAGAATAAGGTAAATCATGAAGTGTTTCCCAAAGGTTAAGGTTTTTTATAAGCCTTAAGTCAAAACTTAAAATCATTTGTAAGGGTCAAAGATGGTGACAAAGGCATTTGATGGCAAGGGAGTCATAAGGAGGTAATTATTTTCCTGATTATCAAATATTATTCAAACCTTGGAGTCAAGTGAACTAGTGATTTGACCAAGATGAATGAATAATTTTTGCATGTGCAAGGGGTAGGGTTTTTTTTTCCCTCTAGGAGTTATTATTTTTTTAGTTTAACTCTACCTCTTATGTTTACACAATGAGAGGCAAAATTTGTAACTTAGCAACTATTAAATGCAATAAATTATAAATTGCTTTAATACTTGCTATGTAATAAACATAACGGGGATATCATGCATCACATAGCAATTATTAAATCAATCACATTGATTGGATTTAATAATTGCTAAATTAGTTTAATTTTGCCTCTCAATCATGTAAAAATACAAGGGAGAGTTAAAACTGAAGTACAAATTTATGCATTTGGAGTTATTCTGAGTTTATCCTTGACTTTTGGTCAAAATGGACTATTTTTGGAGTCCTTTTGGGTCAAATTGATCATCAGAAAGTGTTTGGAGATAATTTAGCTCAATTTTCATCAGTTTTGAGCCCTCTTTGTGAGGCTTTTTAGTTTTTCTCATGAGACACATTTGGGAGAGATATTTTGGGTACAGTTAACTGCAATTGAGTCATCTTGACTCTTGGGAGTCCCTTTTTTTATTAAAGGAGGAAAGACTTATCTTTTTCTTTTCAATTCTTGATTTTATACTTTCTCTTGCACATTGCAAAAGAAAGCTTACAATTTTGTAACTCATTTTTGATAGATTCATATATAGTAGCAGGTTTACAGGCTACATTTTTGTCATTTTTCTAGTATTTTCCTTTTATTACTTAAAAGATCAATATTTTATATTCTCATATTTATGTAGATGCCTTCATGAATGATTTTGACGAAACTTAATGTGTTTTAACATAAGAAAAAAACCTTTAGTTTTGTCTCATTCATCATTGCAAATACACAAAACAATTGATTGTCACAGGTCATTGGTTGTTCCATTGATTGATCTTGACTTTGAAGTTGTGAAACACTATTTTCCTTCTAGAAGATAGATTTTTTAAGCCTTCTTATGAATTAATCATATGATTAAATTGTCCAAACTGAGCTATGTGATTAGATCCTTTGAGAAGTAGTTATGAATCAAGCTACACATTAGTTATATTTTGGTGCATCACCTCCTAGAAATAGTTTTTTACATTCAATCAATTATCTTCCCTTTTCCCACAAAATTTCATTAGTTTTTAGGAGAATCAAAAGGGGAACCAACCCATAATTTGGAGATTCATCTTCATTATGAGCATACCCATAGGCTCGAAGATGTTTCCATGTTCACGGGATTGCTGAGCCTTCAAGCTTAGCATCTGGATGCAATCCTTTGTCAATAGTTTTTGGCATGCTTGATGGGACACTAAACTAAAGTTCAAGCCACTTAAACACAATTTGTCTTTGCTATTTTGGTATGCACAACAAAGTTTCAACCTTTTTAGGTGAAAGCAGCAATACCTGGCAACTCAATTCTCTAAGTTTCAAGCAGATCTAGTGCAGATTGTGATAATCTTTAGATCAAAATATTACCGATATTAGGTGTGTATATCAGTAAGATCTACCTTTGGAGGCAAAATGTACACACATCTGGTGACTCTGAGCTCAAATCTACTAGTTTCAAGGAGGACAAAATGCTGGTATGTTCTTAAGCTTTGATAAAAATCAGTTTTGATTATTCTAATTTTTTGGTATTTCAATGAGTTTCTAGCCTATATAAATGTTGGAAACTATATCCATTTCATGGAGAAAAGCTTCATCATGCTCCATTTCATGAAGCAGTTGTTAGAGTACCCTCCTTCCAGCCTTACCAAGCTAATCATGATGCTGGTTGTGCACCTAATTCCTGTGATTTTCAAAGAAACCAGCATGCACAGTATGATTACCTCCCACCCACCACTACTTAACTTCCATGGTAGCCTAACTATCCTCAAAATCAGCCCCAGAATCACAATTTTGTTCCCAATCAGCATACATTTTCTGCCGATCAGCCTCAATATGATGATAGCATGAGTATTCAGGATTTTTATTTGAATTTTCAAAGACATTTAGATGATCTTGTCAGAGAACAAGAGTATAAGATGTAGCATGAGGAACTGACTTATCAAGCCTATCTTCATGAGCAGGAGTTGGAGGCATAAAGGTTACAGTTTGAAGAAAGTCTTAAGAGGGAGATAGTCACAAAAGAGGAGTAGATCAAGTTTTTGCTTTCTCAATCACAAAGGCACGAGGTCCAAACAATTCTTTTAATCCCAGATCAACCTATTCAAGACGAGCCACTTGAAGAGCCTTTTTTCCTCCATGAAACTCAAGAAACTCCCCAAGTTTCCCTACCAGATGAATCTGAATGTCCTATCACTATATTCCTTTATAAGGGTGGACCTATTGTCTTTTAAGATAACTCACTCACCATGAAGGAAGATAGGAATATAAATTTTATGCATAAAGTTGTGAAGCAATATAGGTTAGAGTAGAAATAGATCAAACAAGAAAAGATCTCTCAAGAAGAATCTCTAAATGGGCAGATTGTTGTTGACGAGGAACAAATGACACAACTTCTGGCAAAAAGTTTGTACTTGGTTACAAGCTGAAGCTATCCAAAACCAGTCCATTAATCCTCAGTTTCAGTCATATCAAGAGCCTGAACCAAGTCACCAATATTTTGAATAGCCATGGTGGCCTTCTTGGACTAAGCATCCTAATTTTAAAATGACAAACCTTGTTAAGGCTACTCCTTCCATAGCAATTCAAAAGCAAGAATAAGAAAGAGTAGTAGAATCTAAACCAACCAAGATTCCAAGTTGGTGTGGTGGGCAGGAGCAAGGGGTTGTAGAGTCCAATCCAATCAAAATTCCAAGTTGTAGGAGTGCTCCTTTAATACAATAGCCAATTCATAGCCAAGAGTAGTCTAAAACACGTCATAATGAGCTTAGAAATGAGCATTTTCATTCTAATTCAGTAGCTAAAGGTTCTTGTAGTCCTTTTTGTGCCACCAAATTAGAAAAATTAGACATGGAGAAAAAGGTTGTTGTTGTTTGTACTATGTCTTCAATGGAATATGAGCATAATGCATGTGTAGAGGAGGTTGGTTCATGTTTGGCATTGAATCCTTTGCACTTTGATTCATTTGAGAAGTTTTCTAATGTTGTTTATGAGATGAATGAAAATAGAATTGAAAGGCTACAAAGTGAAAGTCTTCTGTTGCAAAGACAAGTTGTCCAAGTTTCATTGGAGAAGGCACCACATGAGGAGGAAGATTCAATTTCTTTGTTTGATCACCTACCTAGATTTGTTGACAATGAGGAAGAGAGCATCTAGGTGCTCAACTTACCACCTGATTCGGAACAACAAGAACATATTAAAAGAATTTAGGAGTTGTTGGTCCATGAAAGCAAGGATGAGGATAAAATCTCAATTCATATAGAAGACCAAAAGGACAATTTTGTTTTGGAGTCTAGCAACCTTGTTTTGCATGAAGATAGGACTAACTACCAGGTTGAACATGAAACTAAATCAGATTAGGTTCTCCACAAAGATGAAACATCTAATTTGTTTTCAAAACTCCCTTTGTACTACAATGAAGAGGCTAACATGGATGAAACTAAGGTAGCTTACCTTGAAGAGAAGTGAAGTGAACTTATTGAATATGATCAACCTTTTCAAGTCAACTCTATGCTTGATTGTCAAGATCCTAACTATTCATCTTGTAGAGAGCTTGCCACTCTAGGGTAAATGCAAAAAGATGGGGGGCCAAAAAGTGGCCACATTGTTTTGAAAAAAAATAATACATAACACGAGCGCGTTATAATGTGCTCACGTTATGGTTTGGTAATGACGAGCCTAAGGCTCATCAAAACCAAACCATAACACACTCGCGTTATAATGCGATTGCGTTATTACTTCTTATAAATAAATAAAAAGCACTTCACTTCATTTCTTTTCTTTTTCCTCCTATATACCCGCAGCCTACAAACTCTAGGAAGCGCGCTCACGTTTTGGAAATCTCAATTCAACTCAAAAATCTTTGCAATTCATCGCCAAAATGCTTCCACGATGTCGAGCACGCCAAAGGAGTGAGTTTTATTTGTTTGTTTCTTTGAATTTGTTTCTAAATAGGTAGGTTTGAGTTGATTTTTTATGTAAATTTGGTTAATTGTCAGGAAATGTTAATCCACCTCCTCCTCCTCAAAATCCACAAAATCCTGTGAAACAACAACCTCCTCCATCCATTCCTCAACATGCCCATGTAACACAAGAAAATATAATGGGGCAAACTAAAAATAATAAAAAAGAAATTGAAGATATAATTGCAAGGTTGAAAGATCCTTCCACTTCAACCTTGCATAGGTCCACGCTTGTTGAATCTCTTGAATCTATGTTATCAAATGTAGATTAAATTAGCAAGCAAATATCTAGCTAGATTGATAAGAGGAGAGAGTTTAGAGACTCTTATGCAAACACGTTGTCATACCAAGATGTGAAAAAATTATAAATTACAAAATTAGACTTGTGTTCAATTTTCACAAACCCACAAACAAATCAACCTCCATCCATTACATGCAAGAGGTTCCCTATCCATTAGTGCAACAACCAAGCGATAAGGGATAATTTTGGGCAGAGGTGGTTGATTGTTTTTGACCATCCTCCATGCAATAATAATGGGGTCCCGCAATACTTTTTGAGGAAACTCTACTATGAGTTTATCCTCAATAAATTGCCAGACTATTTTGATATGTGGGACTTCTAAGGTAGAGGTAGGGGGTCAGCACAAGATAGACCAGGGGCACGTGTTGACCCACAGCGACTAGTGGGATGAGTAATCAATAGACCAGCCCATAAGCATGTTTCTATCCCTTCAATTATGAAGGAGAGTGTTGAGGTTGATACACTTTAGTCCATTAGTGCCTTGACCTAGAGCATCATAGAGCATGCCAGTCCTATAACACATAGTGGGTTGGGAGATAGTGCAAGGAGTAGGGTCCCACCCCATGCTTGTCAGGCTTGCAGGTTAGCCTGTGGTTATGACCCCATGGATAGTCAGGATGTAGGTGCACAGGCTACATCTACAGTTGAGTAGATGGTGATGATAGATGCCTTCTTGAGTGAGACTTTTAGCCTTGATACTTAGGTAAATATTAGCAATTTTATTGAATTTAATTTATTAAATTTTATTTTTAAAATGCAAGATTAACTAATTTAGTTTGATGATTTTAATGAAATTTTAGGGTCATAGCGTTGATGCAGTTTTCAGTGGTTCTCCACCTGCATATTACACTAGATCATCTACTGTCGGGGCATGTAACTAGTAAACAATTATAAATACTACATGTGAATAGCATCATTATATGAATGGTATTCTAATATCTAATTTTGGATGTTGAATAGGTTAATATTGGAGATTTCATGGCAACACCTGCTAGCGGTGGTGGACTTCAAAGCTTCACGGAGGTAATAAAAAAAATAGTTTAATGAATGAATTGTACTTACTAGATTTTTGTATGTGACTTGTGTGCTTTATTGTGTGTACTTCCATGTTTAGATGAACTTGTGTGTATGTTAGGAGCCATGATTTGCATCACTATTATAGTTTTTGTAATTGAATAATGTTGTTTTATTTCCAGATGATGCAAACTGCGGAGACACCTCCCGATGTTCATAGGGCAATGGAGCATGATGTGACCTCTGCGATTCATAGCTCCATGGCATTGACAGGGGTATGAGGTAGATTAGTAAATTTTAATTTACATTCATTGTTATAGTTGTTTATTTTGAAAAATTAAAAGATTATTGATTTGAAGTTTAATTTCTATCTGGATGGTTTCTATAGGACATGACATCACCACGGCCTATTCTTGCTACTGAGGCAAGTGAGAAGATATATTATATGGTAGCGGTAAGTGATTATTTTGTTAAATGTTTCATTTTTTATAACATGTAATTTCTATATATTAATTTCTATACATTTTATTGTAACAACTAAAGATGCCGGAAGAACTAAGTAGGATGAGTAGCCCTCAGGTTCGCAGTAGACCACCCACATGCATGTCTCCATCCCCTAGAAGATCAAAGGCTGCCTGTGATCTATTCTCTTCACCAGCCAGAGGGGAATGACTTTTTATTATTTTCCTTTGTTGTATGCCTATATGGCATTTGTGGACATATATTTTGTATTGCATATATTTGACATTGTATGCCTATATGGCTATTTTGTATATATGTTATATCGATAGATATTGATGTATGACTATATGGATATTTGGTTAATACAAATCTTTTTATTGATGACGTCCATACTTGCATTATAAATCCATTTTTGAATGGATATTTGTAGATGACTACTTCAAATATTTAAAGTCCAATTGTATTACATAGGATGTTTGTTGATCCAATAAGATAGCTATTGTTATTCAAGTATCACCTAAACCTCATTTTGGAACTAAAAGATAAAAGTTGTATTTAAAAAAAAATGAATCATCATGTTGAATAGAAAATATTAATATTCTTTATGAGTAGCATACAATGTCAACTATATGCAATACAAAAAAAGTAATCATCATGTTATTCTTTATGTTTGAGATCCTATAAATGACTAAGTCGAGTAGACTGATATCCTGAAACACTAGAAATTGACTAAGTCTAAAAACTAGTGGATCCTCCAAATTCTATAATCTACATGTTAAATCCAGTGGATTCGAGACCTATCTCAAACATCCTGAAAGGTATATTGAAAAATATTTAAAGTATATTCAATATACCTTATCCTCTCGAACTTACACATTTAGGTGCAAAATTGCTCTAAGGAGTTAGGCGTGCTGTCCCACCTCTGCAAACTCAAATCAGTGCCTAAGATTGAGACCTTAAAGTGTACCTAGAGAAGAAAACAAACCTTTGATCATCCCAAGTTATGGCGCCTTGAATGGAATTGATACAAATGACCTTAAGCATTGAAAATTTGACAAGGAAAACACATTATGAGTTTAGGTACCCTTCATGATTCATATCACCAATTTTGGCACCTTGGCAACATAGTAGATGAATAACACCTCAAAATGAGTGCCTAAGGGTGATGTAGTCATACAAGGGTGCAAACAAGTGTTAAAGGCCTTAAAATATCAAGGAATAATCCAAATTCAAGTAAGGTGCATTTTCACACCTTGATCATCATCTAAGGTGCTTTGCAAAGGAGGTCTTGAGCAACATAAACCTTAGGTGCAATTTTTTGCTTCTACAATCAAATTTGAGTGCCTAAGGAGTGGATTGGTGATGGACATCACTTTGAGCGCCTTAAAAGTGTTTGAAGGTTTGAATTGGTGAATGATAGTGTCTAAAGGTCTTAGAACCAACTTGAATAAGGAATTGAAGAATGAGTTAACCACTTTGAGCGCCTTGAAGGAGAGAAGTATGTATATGAAGATTGATTGAATGTTTGGAGTTTAGGTGCACTTTCCTTGTCATCTAATCGCACATTGGCACCTAGGAAGAGTTGACATGAAATAATCCTTTGAGTGGACTCCTTGATGAGATCTCTCCCATTGCTTAAACTTGTTGAAATGTTAAAAGCTAAGTCAAATGGATTCTAGGCGCTCTTTGCCTTCAAAATGACCTTGAATTAGTGCCTAAGCATAACAATAGAGTTTAAATCCATTCAATATGGCACCTTGTAAGAGGAGAGCTTAAGACCATGAGACTAGATGGTATTTAAGAGTCAAGATCATCAAAATCCAAAGAAATGGGCTAAGTAAGCTAAGGCACCTTTGCTTGTCATTTAATACCTCCATGAGTGCCTAGATTGAAATTGCATCCAAGGACATCTAAGAGTAGGCACCTAGAGGGGAAAAGTCATCCTAATACCTTCATAATTATTTAAAGCATAAAAAATGCCAAGTATAAAGTTTCATGATGTTGGGTGCTCTTTCACCTCCATATAGATCTAGATTGGCGCCTTAGATAAAGTATCACAAATCTATATCATTGAGTATGTTCCAAGAGAGAAAGGCTTACTTCAAGCATGTTTAATCATTCAAGGTCTTACAAATAATGAATAGAGCCTAAATTGATGCTAGGCACCTCCTCTTGTCTCTACTATCTAGTTTTGGCACCTAAGTAGAAATTGCATCTAGTGAACTCATTAATTGGTGCCTAGGAGGAAAAGACCTTAAACATACATTATTGAGTCAACACTTTAGAAATTGAGCCATTCCTAGTCAATTGGAGTCATAAAATATCAAATACAAAGTCAAATTAGACTTAGGCACCCCTTCATGTAATTTCCCACCATCATGAGCGCCTAGATCTAGGAAGATCATCCAATTGAGCCTAGGAATAAAATATAAGTCCAAAACCTCAAATTTGAGTGCCTAGAAGTGTGATGGATTGAACAAGCTACATTGGCGCCTAAGGGTAAGTTGTATCTAATGACATCACCTAATTGAGCACCTAGGAGGTATAAAGCTTAACATTGACATGAGGACAAGCACTTAGTAAAGGAGAGTTGCTCAAACATTTAAACATGTGAATGAAGTCATAGAAATGCACTAAGTCATCTAGGCACCATTTTCCCCTTGTGTACCCTTACATTTGCACCTAAGAAGAAGTTGCTTCAGTTCATTGGAGTGTATGAGTATTGAGGATTTCTTAGAAATGATTTGAACCCCTTTGAATAAGGCAAGATCAACAAGATACATCTGAACTGTTCATTATCAAAGTAATCATATTGAAGATATCATACAAATATTAGTTTGGCCACATGAGGAGAAGAACGAAAGTTACACCCCTTTACAACTTTACACTACCTCTTTTTGACAATTTTTGGGGCAGCAGAAAACCTTTCACCATAGGCAAATTCCTCAGAGATATAAAAAACCAAGAGAGATTATTGTAGAGGCACTCTATGTGATCATGGTACCTCAGACAAAATATTTCTAAGGGACACAATTTTTGAGTAACATCTCATCAAAGATTGCTACCTTTTTACACTTTGGACTCTTCAGGGATATTGCCGGTACAATGTAGCTCAGACTGTTTTGACATGTTTGGGTGAAAAATAGGACCATGCCTAGCATAAATGTACCCATCCGGATGCGTTGGAATAGTTAGTTTGGTCATATCAGGAGTAGGATGAAAGTTACACCCCTTTGCAACTTTACACTGCCTCCTGCCAATTTTTGGGGCAGCTGAAAACCTTTCACCATGGGCAAATGCCTCAGAGATATTAAAAAATAAGAGAGGTTATTGTAGAGGTACTCTACATGATCATTTTGACTTTGACAGAATGTTTCTAAGTGACACAGTTTTCGAGTAACATCTCGTCAAAGATTGCTACCTTTTTGCAATTTGGACTCTTCAGGGATTTCATCGGTACAATGTAGCTTGGACTATTTCAACATGTTTGGGTGAAAAAAGGACCATGCCTACTGTAAATGTACCCATCTGGATGTGTTGGAATAGTCAGTTTGGTCGTATTAGGAGTAGTACGAAAGTTACACCCCTTTGCAACTTTACACTGCCTCCTAACGATTTTTGGGGCAGCAGAAAACCTTTCACCATGGGTAAATGCCTCAGAGATATAAAAAACTGAGAGTGGTTATTGTAGAGGAACTCTATGTGATCACGTTTCCTTAGAAAGAATGTTTCTAACTAACACAGTTTTTAAGTAACATCTCGTCAAAGATTGCTACCTTTTTGCACTTTGGACTCTTCAGGGATATTGTCGGTACAATGTAGCTCAGACTGTTTTGATATGTTTGGGTGAAAAGGACCATACCTAGTGTAAATGTACTCATCTAGACACGTTGAAACTATCATTTTGGTCACATCAGGAGCAGGATGAAAGTTACACTCCTTTGCAACTTTACACTACCTTCTTCTGACGATTTTTGGGTAGCAGAAAACCTTTCACCACGGGAAAATGCCTCAGAGATATAAAAAAATAAGAGAGGTTATTGTAGAGGCACTCTACATGATTGTGTTTCCTTGGATAGAATGTTTCTAAGTGACATGGTTTTGAGTAACATCTCGTCAAAGATTGCTGCCTTTTTGCACTTTGGACTCTTCAGGGATATCATCGGTACAATGTAGCTTAGACTGTTTCAACATGTTTGGGTGAAAAATAGGACCATACCTGCTGTAAATTTACCCATTTAGATGCATTGGAACTATCAGTTTGGTTGCATTAGGAGCAGGATGAAAGTTACACCCCTTTGCAACTTTACACTGCCTCTTTCTGACAATTTTTGGGGTAGTAGAAAACCTTTCACCATGGGCAAATGCCTCAGAGATATAAAAAACTGAAAAAGGTTATTGTAGAGACACTCTACATAATCATTTTACCTTAGAAAGAATGTCTCTAAGTGACACAGTTTTCAAGTAACATCTCATCAAAGATTGTTTCCTTTTTGCACTTTGGACTCTTCAGGGATATCATCAGTACAATGTAGCTTAGATTGTTTCGACATGTTTGGGTGAAAAATAGAACAATACCTAGCCTAAACGTACCCATCCGGATGTGTCGGAACTATTTGTTTGGTCACATCATGAGCAGGACACAAATAATGCATAACATAATGATGTAAAAATGTGTATATGTGTAAAAATGCAGCAGGAAATTAAAAAAAGACAAACCTTACAAATTAATGTGCATACTTACAATTCAATGTAACATAACTTTACAAAATCAATGTGAATACTTACAAATTAATCCAATGAACCATCTGGGTCTTCTCTACTCTTTATTATGTCAAGTATTGCTTCATGGTCAGACTGACGCACCTTCCACAAGATTTTGTTCAAAGGTCTACCCCGATACTTTATCAAATGAACTTTGGATGCCATGACAAGGTTCGAGTAATGAAGAATCTTCCGATGTGTGTCAAAGTACTGAAACAACCAAATATTAACACTCTTATGTGGGTACCTTGTAAGCCATGTTCCAATAATAACCACTGAGCTTGTAGGGTATTCGATGTTTTCTCCATCTGTAACAGGGGCCTCCAATTTATTTTTGGCCTCAACACAATGACATAAGTAATAATCTATTCCCTCTTCATTATCTTCATCTGCAATAACTACATATACGTGCCCTACATTGATATGTGTAGCAAATTAGATGAAATTAGTCAACATTACAAAAACACTACAAAGTGAGATGACATTACCTAGTTGAACTAGATGAAATTACATGCATATACGTGCCCTATATTACCTGGTTGAACTAAATCTGATATGTGGTCAAAGTTAACTGATGATTCCATCTATGTTAGTTCCAGGCCGTCGGGGGTTGATATGTGTCAAGTGGGCTAAGGTAACTTAACTGCCATTCATCAACCCACTCCTTTGACTCGCACTCATCCCAGACTTGAATTGTACAGGAAGAACAAAAGCATTACATCTTTCGCATATGGATACTCCATGAACTTGCAATTGAGCTTCTGAAAGAGTGCATCTCATTTGATTCTGTCAGTGTAGAATAGTCCTCATATGGTACAATGTTAGTATCATCTATCAACCAAAAAAATCTACGAACTGAAGACTTACCTTCATTACTTGGTCCCATCGAAGCATTACACCACTTGACAATTGATTTTACATCTGTCAACTTTGCATTGTCTTTATACTTTAACTCTTTTCATGCTATGACTCTTTTGATACATGCTCTTGCACCATCATGCTCCCGCTTTCCATGCCTGACCTCACAAAAGGTCCACATATGCTGAATACCAATAGAGATTCTACGAGTTCTTGAATTGTGATGCACAGTTATCTGACCATATGATATGCTGACTGAACGATATGCCCCTTCTAGCCAAATCATTGTAGAACACTTGAAAGCAACCTTGTACAAACTCCATAGAATGTGTGTGATCATCACTAATATAGAAATTATACTCCCTTATGATCTTTCTGTCATCCTCTGTACTATCATTCACATGAATGAATGCGATGTACACAAATATAGAAACCTGTGTGGAGTTGTAATATTGTGATTGCACCTCACACTGTGGCTGTAGACTGTAGTTCTCTACAAAGTCAACAATTGAAACAATGCTACCAACCGAAAATGTGTCCTTGCATAACTTGAATTGCAAGTCCAACCATCTAGCTCTATGGGCATGTCTTGCATACTCATACACTATGCTGTCACGAAATATGGGCATAAACTGATACACTGGAATCTTTTCAATAACCAATTCACACCTCTTTACTTCTTTACCATCTTTTGTATTGTATTCCATTGTTTTATACTTGCCAAACTCTACTAGTTCATTTCCAACCGCATGTGTTCTTTCCACATGTTCACATATTATCAAATGTGGCAAGCCACCGCAATGATGACATGTGCCATCCAAGCATAATTTCTTATAGAATATTTGACCTTCCTCTCTTTCACATAAAATTCTTGATATGAAGTCTCTTGAAGATGTTGGTGGGGTACGTATGGCATGACCTTACAAAATATTTTTAGTATGCATATCTAAACATATAGACCTATAAGCATCAAAATGGTTAGAAAATTCAATATGTAATCTACAACAACAAGTAGTTCATGTGTGATTTATCTTGACATAGAAAGGTTTTAGCATTTCAAAACATCTTTGACAAATTTTAATTTGAGGATACTTCTCTAGAAATTTACCATAAAACTATGTTTAAGTCTCATCCAAAAAATGCCTTGGATGTGGCCCACAGTTCTGACTACCAATTCTCCTTCTTACCACATCCCTTTGATTCGGAGATACCCTTGTGTAATTCTTCCAAAAGTCTTCAATTAGTGATCTCAATGCTTCAACAATTGGTTTATCTTTTCATGGTAGTCTCCCTGAGAATGCCCATAATTCATTAGCATTAATGTCCTCAATTCTTTGGCATTTTCCAATGGCACTTGATAAAATTTTCCTATTAATTCTTAATTCTTGACTCATCTTTCTAATGAGATGAGCTTTCCTCGTTTGACTACTTACTATAGTCGATGTAATCACACGTCATGTTGCATTACTATCTTTTGTGCATGAGGTGTTACCCACACTCTCATACGCACTCATTAGATTCTTGACAATAGATTATTCACTTGAAGCATCTAATGTTCTCAACCCAAGAATCTTCATGATGGACCTATACTTTATACTTTGCATCATTTCAATGAATAGTTGACATCTTGCAGTCTCACTTAACTTTTCAAAGAAAAATCTCCAAATCTTATGAGCATATCTTCTACAAGTGCATTTTGGAATCTTACCTTCCATTGGCTACAAAATATTCTCATCAATATCAATTAAATACTTTGGTTTTCTATGCAAAATTCTAGGTGGTGTTAAGTTAGGTAAATTCATCTCAACATTAGGAATTTTATCAATATTTAAATGAGATGGGCTAGATGGCGTACCTTTAATCGAAGATGGAATAGATGACATACCTTGAGGTTGAGGTGGGAATGATGGCATACCTCCTTCATCACATGTGAGTGATGATGTACTTTCAACTTGAGATATGGTAGATGGTGTCCCTACATGTTGACTTGCAGTAGAGGACGTGTCTCCAACTATGGTATTCAAATCTCTTGTAGCACAAAGTTTTTGCATTCGTTCTCTTTGTATCACCAATACCATATCTCTTGGTGATGGTTGTGGTTCCTCTTCAATTGACATATCTTCATTTATCGTGTCTAATTTCCTCTTCTCATGAAGTTCCCTCATAGCCACTACTTTCTTTGCATTCTTAGCTTCTATCTCTTCTTGTGTTGGTTTAATTCTTGATTGTTTCCTCGGCATGATGGAGAATTTGTCTGTAGCATGATAAAGAGACCAATATTAGTTCCTAAGAAATGAATACAAGATAATAGTGGGATTGTATTTTTATTATATTGTAAGGATTTATTCTTGTATAGTTTGACATCATGGTATGTTAAGGTCTGTTTATTACACATAATTATTAAAGAGCCCAAGTGTAGAAAATATACATCGCATCATGTGAGATTGTAAGCCGCTTTCTTGATTGGGAATGTGTCTATTTTAAACATGTATGATAAAGCATGATAAAGTAATTCAAATAGAATTAAGGAAAATGTAAAGAACATGCATGTAAAGACTTGACATACCTAAAAAATAAAGATTCGAATGGAGAGAGTACCCAATTATGTAGTTTTTTTTCCTTTTTGCATCAAACTCCTCAACAATTTGAGTTTTTCACCACTTGCTTCCTTTTCAATGTTAAATTGAATAACACTCAAATGCAATTACTAACAACAATACTATTAACCAATCTATAATGTTAGATTCCCAAAATTGAATCACAATTAACATTGCAACACTACAAAAATTGAAACATGAATAGATATATATCAAACTTGGTGTGAAAACTATGTTATTTCCTCCTTCTCAAGTTGGCAAAGCAGAAAAGGTGGTGGAAAGATCATGCAAAGGTGGTAGAATGTGTAAAATGTGCATGTGAACTTCCCAACAGCATGAAAGCACTTCTTTTTTGTCAGAGCACGCGTAGAATCAGTATGAAAATAGAACATGTGGACATGGATCATGGGGGTCAACACTTTTTTACAGTTTCTATAGCAGGACAAAATGCGAGCGCGTTATAATGCACTCGCATTATAACACGCTCGTGTTTTGTCCTACTATAGATTGATCCATAAATATTTTACCTATCTCACCTTCGATAGCACCTTTAAAATATCTCACCTCTAGTTCCATTAGATCATGTTCTATATCTCACTTATCTCTCCCCCTCACCTCTCTACCTCTCCCCTCTCTATGTATCTTAGTCGCTCCTTGTCTACCTTAACCCTAACCCCTCGATCCTCAACCCTATCCCTAAACCCTCGACCCTTGAATCTCAACCCTCAACATCAAAACCTAATCCCTCAACCCTTAACTCTGATCCTTCAACCCTCAACCATTAACATTGATCCCTCAACCTTCAAGCCTATCCCTAAATGCTAAACCCTAAACCCTAAAGCCTCAGTCCTCAACCCTCAACCCTCAACATCAAATCCTAATCCCTCAACCCTTCACTCTAATCCCTCGACCCTTAACTCTGATCCCTCGACCCTCAACCCTATCCCTAAACCCTAAACCCTAAACCCTAAATCCTCAACCCTCAACCCTCAACCCTCAACCCTTAACGTCAAATCCTAATCCCTCAACCCTTCACTCTAATCCCTCAACCCTAAACCCTATCCCTAAACCTTCAACACTATACCTTAAACCCTAATCCCTCAACCCTCAACCCTAATATGTCATCCCTCAACTCTAATCCCTCATCCCTAAACCCTAAACGCTATCCCTATTCCTAAACCCTCAATGGGCTTGATATTATACATTAAACCCTAATCCCTTATACCTAAACCCTCCAATCCTATCCCTAATCCTTATAGCCATGACACTCTACTTTACCCCTAATCCCTCAACCCACAACCCTATCTGGAAACCCTTAACCCTCAAATGTCAATGTACTCAACCCTCAACGTCAAACCCTAATCCCTCAACCCTTAACTCTGATCCCTCGACCCTCAACCCTATCCCTAAACCCTAAACCCTAAAGCCTCAACCCTCAACCCTCAACATCAAATCCTAATCCCTTGACCCTTCACTCTAATCCCTCAACCCTAAACCCTATCCCTAAACCCTCAACACTGTATCTTAAACCCTAATCCCTCAACCCTTAACCCTAAACCTTATCTCTAAACCCTAATCCCTCAACCCTCAACCCTAATCCATCATCCCTCAACTCTAAACACTCATCCCTAAACCCTAAATGCTATCCCTATTCCTAAACCCTCAACATCTCGATACTATACCTTAAACCCTAATCCCTTATCCCTAAACCCTCCAACCCTATTCGTAATCCTTATACCCTTAACACTCTACTTTAACCCTAATTCCTTGACCCTCAACCATATCCTGAAACCCTTAATCCTTGAACCTCAATGTACTCAACCCTCAACGTCAAACCCTAATCCCTCAACACTTAACTCTAATCCCTCGACCCTCAACCCTATCCCTATACCCTAAACCCTAAAGCCTCAACCCTCAACCCTCAATGTCAAATCCTAATCCCTCAACCCTTCACTCTAATCCCTCAACCCTAAACCCTATCCCTAAACCCTCAACACTATACCTTAAACCCTAATCCCTCAACCCTCAACCCTAAAACTTATCCCTAAACCCTAATCCCTCAAACCTCAACTGTAATCCGTCATCCCTCAACTCTAATCCCTCATCCCTAAATCCTAAATACTATCCCTATTCTTAAACCCTCAATAGCTCGATACTATACCTTAAACCCTAATCCCTTATCCCTAAACCCTCTAACCCTGTCCCTCATCCTTATACCCTCGACACTCTACTTTAACCCTAATCCCTTTACCCTCAACCCTATCATAAAACCCTTAAACCTCAAACTTCAATGCACTCAACCCTCAACATCAAACCCTAATCCCTCGACCCTCAACCCTATCCCTAAACCGTAAACCCTAAAGCCTCAACCCTCAACCCTCAACATCAATTCCTTATCCCTCAACCCTTAACTCTAATCCCTCAACTCTAAACCCTATCCCTAAACCATCAACACTATACCTTAAACCCTATTCCCTCAACCCTCAACCCTAAACCTTATCCCTAATCCCTCAACCCTCAACCCTAATCCATCATCCCTCAACTCTAATCCCTCATCCATAAACCTTAAATGCTATCCGTATTCCTAGACCCTTAATGGGCTTGATACTATACATTAAACCCTAATCCCTTATCCCTAAACCCTCCAACCATATCCTTAATCCTTATACCCTAGACACTCTACTTTAACCCTAATCCCTCGACCCTCAACCCTATCCCGAAACCCTTAACCCTCGAACCTCAATGTACTCAACCCTCAACTTCAAACCTTAATCCATCAACCCTTAACTTTGATCCCTCGACCCTTAACCCTTAACCTTGAACCCTAAAACCTATACCTACATGCTTGACACTGGACACTATATCTTAAACCCTAATCCCTTAACCCTCATCCCTAAAGCCTCAACCCTAAATCCTTAAACCTTCAACCCTAAACCCTATCCCTAATCCGTCTACCCTCGACACTCTTATTTAACCCTAATCCCTTTACCATTAACCCTATCCCTCAAGCCTCAAGCCTCAACCGTCAACCCTCAACTCTCAACATTAAACCCTAATTCAGCAACCCTCAACCCTAATCCCTCAAACCTAAACCATATCCCTAAACCATCAACCCTCAACACTATACCTTAAACACTAATCCCTATCCCTCAACCCTTAACCCTTAAAACTTAAACCCTATCCCTACACCCTCAACACTTGACACTATATCTTAAGCCTTAAACCCTCATCCCTAAAGCCTCAACCCTCAATCCTTAAACCTTCAACCCTAAACCCTATCCCTAATCCCTCTACCCTCGACACTGTAACCCTAACCTCGACATTAAACGCTAATTCGTCAATCCTAAACCCTAATCCGTCAACCCTAAACCCTATTCCTAAACCCTCATCCCTCAACACTATACCTTAAACCCTAATCCATCAACCCTATAACCTAATCCCTCAACCCTCAACACTAAAAACTATCAATAAACTCTCAACCCTCGACACTATACGTTAAAACCTAATCCCTCAACCCTCAACCCTCAACCCTAATCCCTCATCCCTAAACCCTAAATGCTATCCCTATTCCTAAACCCTCAACCCCTGACACTATACCTTAAATGCTAATCCCTTATCCCTAAACCCTAAACCCTATCCCTCAACCCTTAACCCTTAAAAATTAGACCCTAAAACCTATCCATAAACCCTTGATGCTCAACACTATATTTTAAACCCCAATCCCGTAACCCTTAGTCCTAAAGCCTCAACCCTCAATCATTAAACATTCAAACCTAAACCCTATCCCTAATCCCTTGACTATCAACCCTATCCTTAAACCCTCAACCCTCAACCCTCAACAGTAAACCCTAATTTGTCAACCCTAAACCCTAATCTGTCAACCCTAAACCCTAATCCCTCAACCCTAAACCCTATCCCTAAACCCTCAACCCTCAACACTATAACTTAAACCATAATCCCTCAACCTTAAACCCTAATCCCTCAACCCTAAACCCTAAACCCTATCCCTAAACCCAACAAAACTACTTTGCCTTATGTTAGGTTGTTAAACCCATCATTTTTGACACTCTTCTCTTAAAGATATTTGAGTTGCAAGATTATGTCATAAAAATGGCTATGAACTTTTTTAATGTTAGTAATGTTATATGGCATGTTTTTTTGGCCCATCTGGGGTTCATTATGCCAATAGGTGTACACACTATGAGAAAAGCTTTGCGTATGGTACATCCACAGTGAGTAATTAACAGTTGAAATTAGAAGGATGATCATTATGAGAAAAGCTTTGTATTGGGGTACATCTATGTTTCTTATTGTCCACCCCACATTTAGGGGAGGTATATTGTTATGAAATAGGCAAATAATCTCCCATTGTTTACTGGGTCTATCCACAAGAACTACTAAACTATACCTTAAACCCTAATCCCTCAACCCTAAACTTTCAACCCTAAACCCTATCCCTAATCCCTCTACCCTCAACACTCTACCTTAACCCTAATCCCTCGACCCTTAACCCTAAATGCTATCCCTGAAGCCTCAACCCAAAACCCTAATCCCTCAAGGTCCTAAACTCTAATCCCTTATCCCTAAACTCTAAATCCTATCCCTAAATGCTCAACCCTCAACCTTATACCTTAATCACTTAATCCTTATCCACCCCTCTCCTCCCCTATCTAGCTCACTCCCATCTCTACCCTGCTCTGCCCTCGACACTATACATACATACATATAGGCATACATACATACATACATACATATAGGCATACATACATACATACATACATACATATAGGCATACATACATACATACATGATTAATAGCATTGAAAAAAAAATTAAGGGAAACATAACATGAGTGCGTTATAATGTGGTCGCATTATAACACGCTCGCATTATTTCAAACATGACAAACAACACAAACTTTTGCGGAAAAGGAAAAATGTAAAGAAAAACATAATGTGAGCGCCTTATAACGCGAGCGCATTGTAATGCGCTCGCGTTATGTTTTACTTTGTGAATCCCAAGCATTGGGCTTGGGATTTTCTTTGGATTTCCAACCCAAAGGCTTGGAGTGCCTTTTGAACAGCCACAAACGTGTTTTCCATATTCTTCAAGATTTCACATAATTTCGTTTGTGCTAACCCTCAAGTTTACAAGTGTTTCAAGGTCAATCAAATCAAACACCTGGGTAATGTTAGGCTTTCTCTTAGCTATTTGACGATGTGATTTTTTTCACATTTTAACAATATTAAGCCTTTCATCTTTAATTTCTTTTGTTTGTGTGTCCTTTTTTGGGCAAAAACCACTGTTTGGTCTTTTTTTCATTGTAAATTAACTATTCATTAAAATTCCAAAAAAGTTACATATTTAGAAACTAGACTCCATTCTACAAATATTAAAAAAAGAAAAAATAATTTTCAATTAGTTTTCAAAATTTATAGGGGTAGCATGGCCAAAATTCTATTTTTTAGGGTGTGTCCACTTTGAAAATTAGTAAAAAATCAAATATTCGTCCAAAAATTATCAGAAAAATTAGGCATAAACTACATGTTATTAGCTAATTTCTCACTAAAGTGATTTTAAAAATACCAAAAAAAAGTTGACCTTTTGAGGGAGCCACAAAACATGCTATGTTATGTTTTTTTGATAGAAACAACACCAGTTTTTGTGGCTCCCTCTTTTGAACCCCTTACTGTATGCCATTTAAAAAAAAAAATAGTAGTTGAGAAAGTAGACTCGAAGCACTATGAACATTGTTTTGGTTGCATCTCTAAATTTTGAGTGTAACTATGCTCAATTTCTCATCCAAGGCTAGTATTTCCTAATTTCAGAAGAAAAAAAGTGGCCACTTAAGACCCATTTTTGGCCCCCATCTTCTTGCACTTACCCTCTACTAAATTCTTATAACGACGAAGACCCCAAGTCAGTAAGTGTGGAGGACAGCAAGGTAAAATAGGTTTCTGAACTTGTTCCTTTTGTATTTGATCAATATGAAGCTAATCAATTTGAGGATAGCAAGGAAAGTATGAAGCTAGAGCTTTTGGAAGAGGAGGCCAAACATCAAAAGGGCTTCAAGGTTGCTGCTAGTGGCATGAACATTCAGGAAGAGGGGCAGCAATTAGACAACCCAAATCTGAGTAAGTTTTTAGACCTCTCTAATTGGTCCATCTTTCACATTCAGGGTGAAAAGGCAGTAGAACAAAAAATCAGCATTGATTGTTTGCACATTGGTTTATCAAGAGGATGTCCCATTCGACATCTAATCCAATTGGAAAGTAGAAAGTAGAAAGCATTAGATGAGCAACAAGAAGAGGAGAACCAACTCCTTTGTCCACCTCAGAACAGCTCTATTTTCAGTCAAAGCAAGTGGGCATGTATGTTTGTTCTTTCTCTACGAGAGGTTTTACATGCATTTATTGGATGCCTACCCTTTCCACACCCCTTGTTGGATGCTCCTAGGTATAAAAAGCACTCCAAGTTGGTCAGAAAAGGGAGATATTTTACAGAACCAGTTAATGGCTTTGTTTAGCCAGACTATTTGATTTGTTAGTTGAAGGTAGGTAGGATATTTTAGTTTAGTTTCTATTTTCCAAGAAGTGCTCATGCACAACTAGCTAGCCTTGTTTAGAGCCATTGAAGTTCGCTTTCAGTTTTGTTTTGCTTCTATTCAGTTTCTAGCAGCTGAGTTACAAATGATTTTCAAACTGCTTTAGGCCAAGAAAGGACTCATATGCCCAATGGATATGCAAGGCTACTGATCATGTTAGTTTAGCAGGAATACATCCCTAAGAGGTCACCAAAAATGTTACCAAATTGGGCTTGTAGCACAATTAGGTTAGACCTTACTAGCTATTGTTTCAAAGGGGTTAAGAAGAAACTTTCATTCGTAGGGTCATCTGGTCAACATCTTCTATCTTGGTGAAGAATTGTTTCATGATCACATTATCAGAATCATGCAACAACTCAAATTGAGTTGTTACACCATCCAGATTACTGAAAATGCCTCAGCAAGTCAAGAGACATTCAAGGGATGATAGGTGATTGAAGCTAAACTAATCTTTATAGTTCATGTTTCAAATATGTTATTGCACTATTGGTAAAACACAGTTCAGTATAGTTCAGGAAAAGGTACTTATAACTTGTCATTTCTTTATGATTATAAAGATATATTTCAAATAATGTTTAGTCCATGTTATGTAATTGATTCATAAAAGAAATTACAACATAATTCATTCCATGGTATGAAATAACCAATATATTCAAAAGAGAAATGTTTGTAGAGTCCCACGCAAGTCGTGGGAGTAACTGTATCTGATAAGAGATGAAATAGCAAGTACAGAACATGAAAAGAAGATATATAGAATAAGGATGGAACCTGTCATTGCCTAGATGAATGACGAATCCAGTTGTTGGAGGTTGGATCGGCATCTCAAGTTGCCCAAGTATAGCTCTAGGAGAAAACGTACAAGGGGAGGAGGGAAACTGATGTTAGAGCTCGGGGTACAATCCTTAATCCTATATACATCTAGTCAAGAATACTTGCCATTTTATAACTGATCAGCAAAGCATAATGAATAAACCAAACATGAGGTGTACACATCAAATTAGGAGATAAATTAGAAAGGAAAAACATTAGATCATATAGATAGAGAGACTTCAGCTTCTATGATTTTTATCTAACATGTTTGTTGACTATACAGGTTCAAGTCAAGTGTGATAACATATAAAAATTACTGCATGTGGAGAAAATGTGGTGCCCACAAGTGTTGAGCCCAGCACACTGTCCTCCTCTTAGTAGTTGAGAGGGTACATGGTCTAGTCAGTCAAAGGACACCAATTAATTTCCTAACAAAATGAATAGAACAATCAACATGCATGTCAAAATACAACAACACATATAAAGAAGTAGTCCATGGTAAGTACGGCCCTTGTAAGGAGCCACATTGGTACTTTTGATTCTTATGAGAATATCTTGCATCAAATTGAATAACACTCAAATGTAATTACTAACAACAATACTATTAACCAATCTATAATGTTAAATTCCTAAAATTGAATCACAATTAACATTGCAACACTACAAAAATTGAAACATGAATAGATATATATCAAACTTGGTGTGAAAACTATGTTATTTCCTCCTTCTCAAGTTGGCAAAGCAGAAAAGGTGGTGGAAAGATCATGCAAATGTGGTAGAATGTGTAAAATGTGTATGTGAACTTCCCAACAGCATGAAAGCACTTCTTTTTTGTTAGAGTACGCGTAGAATCATTATGAAAATAGAGCATGTGGACCTGGATCATGGGGGTCAACACTTTTTTATAGTTTCTATAGCAGGACAAAACACAAGCACATTATAACGTGCTCGCATTATAACATGCTTGTGTTTTGTCCTGCTATAGATTGATCCATAAATATTTTACCTATCTCACCTTCGATAGCACCTTTACAATATCTCACCTCTAGTTCCATTAGCTCATGTTCTATATCTCACTTATCTCTCCCCCTCACCTCTCTACCCCTCCCCTCTCTATGTATCTCAGTCGCTCCTTGTCTACCTTAAACCTAATCCCTCGACCCTCAACCCTATCCCTAAACCCTCGACCCTCGAACCTCAACCCTCAACGTCAAAACCTAATCCCTCAACCCTTAACATTGATCCTTTGACCCTCAACCCTTAACTCTGATCCCTCAACCTTCAAGCCTATCCCTAAACCCTAAACCCTAAATCGTAAAGCCTCAACCCTCAACCCTCAACCCTCAACGTCTAATCCTAATCCCTCAACCCTTCACTCTAATCCCTCAACCCTTAACTCTAATCCCTTGACCCTCAACCCTATCCATAAACCCTAAACCCTAAACCCTAAATCCTCAACCCTCAACACTCAACCCTCAACCCTCAACCCTCAACGTCAAATCCTAATCCCTCAACCCTTCACTCTAATCCCTCAACCCTAAACCCTATCCCTAAACCTTCAACACTATACCTTAAACCCTAATCCGTCAACCCTCAACCCTAAACCTTATCCCTAAACACTAATACCTCAACTCTCAACCCTAATCTGTCATCCCTCAACTCTAATCCCTCATCCCTAAACCTGAAATGCTATCCATATTCCTAAACCCTCAACGAGATCAATATTATACCTTAAACCCTAATCCCTTATCCCTAAACCCTCCAACCCTATCCCAAATCCTTATACCCATGACACTCTACTTTAACCCTAATCCCTCAACCCTCAACCCTATCCCGAAACCCTTAACCCTCGAACGTCAATGTACTTAACCCTCAACATCAAACCCTAATCCCTTAACCCTTAACTCTGATCCCTCGACCCTCAACCCTATCCCTAAACCCTCAATCCTAAAGTCTCAACCCTCAACCCTCAATGTCAAATCCTAATCCCTTGACCCTTCACTCTAATCCCTCAACCCTAAACCCTCAACACTATATGTTAAACCCTAATCCTTCAACTCTCAAACCTAAACCTTATCGCTAAACCCTAATCCCTCAACCCTCAACCCTAATCCATCATCCCTCAACTCTAATCCCTCATCCGTAAACCCTAAATGCTATCCCTATTCCTAAACCCTCAACAGCTTGATACTATACCTTAAACCCTAATCCCTTATCTCTAAACCCTCCAACCCTATCCCTAATTCTTATACCCTTGACACTCTACTTTAACCCTAATTCCTTGACCCTCAACCATATCCTGAAACCCTTAACCCTCGAACCTGAATGTACTCAACCCTCAACGTCAAAACCTAACCCCTCAACCCTTAACTCTAATCCCTCGACCCTGAACCCTATCCCTAAAGCCTCAACCCTCAACCCTCAATGTCAAATCCTAATCCCTCGACCCTTCACTCTAATCCCTAAGCCCTAAACCCTATCCCTAAACCCTCAACACTATACCTTAAACCCTAATCCATCAACCCTCAACCATAAACCTTATCCCTAAACCCTAATCCCTCAATCCTCAACCCTAATCCGTCATCCCTCAACTCTAATCCCTCATCCCTAAACCCTAAATGCTATCCCTATTCTTAAACCCTCAACAGCTCAATACTATACCTTAAACCCTAATCCCTTATCCCTAAACCCTCCAACCCTGTCCTTAATCCTTATACCCTTGACACTCTACTTTAACCCTAATCCATCTACCCTCAACCCTATCTCGAAACCCTTAACCCTCAAACTTCAATGTACTCAACCCTCAACGTCAAACCCTAATCCCTCAACCCTTAACTCTAATCCCTCAACCCTCAACCCTATCCCTAAACCCTAAACCCTAAAGCCTCAACCCTCAACCCTCAATGTCAAATCCTAATCCCTCAACCCTTTACTCTAATCCCTCAACCCTAAACCCTATACCTAAACCCTCAACACTATACCTTAAACCCTAATCCCTCAACCCTCAACCCTAAACCTTATCCCTAATCCCTCAACCCTCAACCCTAATCCATCATCCCTCAACTCTAATCCCTCGTCCCTAAACCCTAAACGCTATCCGTATTCTGAGACCCTCAACGGGCTTGATACTATACCTTAAACCCTAATCCCTTATCCCTAAACCCTCCAACCCTATCCTTAATCCTTATACCCTCGACAATTTACTTTAACCCTAATCCCTTGACCCTCAACCCTATCCCAAAACCCTTAACCCTCGAACCTCAATGTACTCAACCCTCAACATCAAACCCTAATCCCTCAACCCTTAACTCTGATCCCTCAACCCTTAACCCTTAAAACTTGAACCCTAAAACCTATCCCTACATCTTCGACACTTGACACTATATCTTAAACCCTAATCTCTTAACCCTCATCTCTAAAGCCTCAACCCTAAATCCTTAACCTTCAACCCTAAACCCTATCCTTAATCCATCTACCCTCGACTCTCTTATTTAACCCTAATCCCTTTACCATTAACCCTATCCCTCAACCCTCAACCCTCGATCCTCAACCCTCAACCCTCAACTCTCAACATTAAACCCTAATTCATCAACCCTAAACCCTAATCCCTCAAACCTAAACCCTATCCCTAAACAATCAACCGTCAACACTATACCTTAAACCCTAATCCCTATCCTTCAACCCTTAACCCTTAAAACTTAAACCCTATCCCTACACCCTCAACACTTGACACTATATCTTAAGCCTTAAACCCTCATCCCTAAAGCCTCAACCCTCAATCCTTAAACCTTCAACCCTAAACCCTGTCCCTAATCCCTCTACCCTCGACACTCTAACCCTAACCTCAACATTAAATGCTAATTCGTCAATCCTAAACCCTAATATGTCAACCCTAAATCATATCCCTAAACCCTCAACCCTCAACACTATACCTTAAACCCTAATCCATCAACCCTATAACCTAATCCCTCAACCCTCAACCCTAAACACTATCAATAAACCCTCAAGCCTCGACACTATACCTTAAACCCTAATCCCTCAACCCTCAACCCTAATCCCTCATCCCTAAACCCTAAACGCTATCCCTATTCCTAAACCCTCAACCCTTGACACTATACCTTAAACCCTAATCCGTTATCCCTAAACCCTAAACCCTATCCCTCAACCCTTAACCCTTAAAAATTAAACCGTAAAACCTATCCATAAACCCTCGATGCTCAACACTATATTTTAAACCCCAATCCCTTAACCCTCAGTCCTAAAGCCTCAACCCTCAATCGTTAAACCCTAAACCCTAAACCCTATCCCTAATCCCTTGACCATCAACCCTATCCCTAAACCCTCAACCCTAAACCCTCAACCCTCAACCCTCAACATTAAACCCTAATTTGTCAACCCTAAACCCTAATCCGTCAACCCTAAACCTTAATCCCTCAACCCTAAACCCTCAACACTATACCTTAAACCATAATCCCTCAACCCTAAACCCTAAACCCTATCCCTAAACCCAACAAAACTGCTTTGCCTTATGTTAGGTTGTTAAACCCATCATTTTTGACACTCTTCTCTTAAAGATATTTGAGTTGCAAGAATATGTCAGAAAAATGGCTATGAACTTTTTTAATGTTAGTAATGTTATATGGCATGTTTTTTTGGCCCATTTGGGGTTAATTATGCCAATAGGTGTAAACACTATGAGAAAAGCTTTGCGTATGGTACATCCACAGTGAGTAATTAATAGTTGAAATTAGAAGGATGATCATTATGAGAAAAGCTTTGCATTGGGGTACATCTATGTTTCTTGCTGTCCACACCGCACTTAGGGGAGGTATATTGTTATGAAATAGGAAAATAATCTCCCATTGTTTACTAGGTCTATCCACAAGAACTACTAAACTATACCTTAAACCCTAATCCCTCAACCCTAAACTTTCAACCCTTAACCCTATCCCTAATCCCTCTACCCTCAACACTCTACCTTAACCCTTATCCCTCGACCCTTAACCCTAAATGCTATCCCTAAAGCCTCAACCCAAAACCCTAATCCCTCAAGGTCCTAAACTCTAATCCCTTATCCCTAAACTCTAAATCCTATCCCTAAATGCTCAACCCTCAACCTTAAACCTTAATCACTCAATCCTTATCCACCCCTCTCCTCCCCTGTCTGGCTCACTCCCATCTCTACCCTCCTTTGCCCTCGACACTATGCGTACATACATATAGGCATAAATAGATACATACATACATATAGGCATACATACATGCATACATACATACATACATACATATAGGCATACATACATACATACATGATTAATAGCCTTGAACATAAAATAATTTAAGGGGAACATAACACAAGCGCATTATAATGTGCTCGCATTATAACACACTCGCATTATTTCAAACATGAAAAACAACACAAACTTTTGCAGAAAAGGAAAAATGCAAAGTAAAACATAATGCGAGTGCCTTATAACGCGAGAACATAACATGAGCGCGTTATAACGTGCTCACATTATAACACACTCACGTTATTTCAAACATGACAAACAACACAAACTTTTACAGAAAAGAAAAAATGCAAAGCAAAACATAATGCGAGTGCCTTATAACGTGAGAACATAACATGAGCGCGTTATAACGTGCTCGCATTATAACACGCTCGCATTATTTCAAACATGACAAACAACACAAACTTTTGTAGAAAAGCAAAAATGCAAAGCAAAACATAATGCGAGCGTGTTATAACGCACTCGCATTATGTTTTGCTTTGGGAATCCCAAGCCTTGGGCTTGGGATTTGCTTTGGATTTCCAACCCAAAGGCTTGGAGTGCCTTTCGAATAGCCACAGATGTGTTTTTCCATATTCTTCAAGATTTCACATAATTTTGTTTGTGCTAACCCTCAAATTTGCACGTGTTTCAAGGTCAAACAAATCACATTTTAACAATATTAAGCCTTTCATCTTTAATTTCTTTTGTTTGTGTGTCCTTTTTTGGGCAAAATCCACTTTTTGGTCTTTTTTTCATTGTAAATTAACTATTCATTGAAATTTCAAAAAAATTACATATTTAGAAACTAGACTCCATTCTACAAATATTAAAAAAAGAAAAAAATAATTTTCAATTATTTTTCAAAATTTATAGGGGTAGCATGGCTAAAATTCTATTTTTTAGGATGTGTCCACTTTGAAAATTAGTAAAAAATCAAATATTCATCAAAAAATTATCAGAAAAATTAGGCATAAACAAAATGCTATTAGCTAATTTGAAAAATACCAAAAAAAAGTTGACCTTTTGAGGGAGCCACAAAACATGCTATGTTATGTTTTTTTGATAGAAACAACACCAATTTTTGTGGCTTCCTCTTTTGAACCCCTTAATCTATGTCATTTTCAAAAAAAATAGTAGTTTAGAAAGTAGACTCGGAGCACTATGAACATTGTTTTGGTTGCATCTCCAAATTTTGAGTGTAACTATGCTCAATTTCTCATCCAAGGCTAGTATTTCCTGATTTTAGAAAAAAAGTGGCCACTTAAGACCCCTTTTTGGCCCCCATCTTCTTGCACTTACCCTCTACTAAATTCTTGTAACAACCAAGACCCCAAGTCAGTAAGTGTGGAGGATAGCAAGGTAAAATAGGTTTATGAACTTGTTCCTTTTGTATTTGATCAATATGAAGCTAATCAATTTGAGGATAGCAAGGAAAGTATGAAGCTAGAGCTTTTGGAAGAGGAGGCCAAACATCAAAAGGGCTTCAAGGTTGCTGCTAGTGGCATGAGCATTCAGGAAGAGGGGCAGCAATTAGACAACCCAAATCTAAGTAAGTTTTCAGACCTCTCTAATTGGTCCATAATTCATATTCAGGGTGAAAAGGCAGTAGAACAAAAAATCAGCATTGATTGTTTGCACATTGGTTTATCAAGAGGATGTCCCATTCGGCATCTAATCCAATTGGAAACTAGAAAGTAGAAAGCATTAGATGAGCAAGACAAAGAGGAGAACCAACTCCTTTGCCCACCTCAGAACAACTCTATTTTCAGTCAAAGCAAGTTGGCATGTATGTTTGTTCTTTCTTTAAGAGGGGTTTTAGATGCATTTATTGGATGCCTACCCTTTCCACATCCTTTGTTGGATGCTCATAGGTATAGAAAGCACCCCAAGTTGGTCAGAAAAGGGAGAAATTTTACAGAACTAGTTAATGGCTTTGTTTAGCCAGACTATTTGATTTGTTAGTTGAAGGTAGGTAGGATATTTTAGTTCAATTTCTATTTTCCAAGAAGTGCTCATGCACAACTAGCTAGCCTTGTTCAGAGCCATTGAAGTTTTCTTTTAGTTTTGTTTTTGCTTATGTTCTGTTTCTAGCAGCTGAGTTACAAATGATTTTCAAAGTGCTTTAGGCCAAGAAAGGACTCATATGCCCAATGGATATGCAAGGCTACTGATCATATTAGTTTAGCAGGCAAACACCCCTAAGAGGTCACCAAAAATGTTACCAAATTGGGCTTGTAGCACAATTAGATTGGGCCTTAATAGCTATTGTTTCAAAGTGGTTAAGAAGAAACTTTCATTCTTAAGGTCATCCGGTCAACATCTTCTATCTTAGTGAAGAATTTTTACATGATCACATTATCAGAATCATGTAACAGCTCAAATTGAGCTATTACACCATCCAGATAAGTGAAAATGCCTCAGCAAGTTAGGAGACATTCAAGGGATGACAGGTGATTGAAGCTAAACTAATCTTTACAGTTCATGTTTCAAATATGTTATTGCACTGTTGGTAAAACATAGTTCAGTATAGTTCAAGAAAAGGTACTTATAACTTTTCATTTCTTTATGATTATAAACATATATTTGAAATAATGTTTAGTCCATGTTATGTAATTGATTCATAAAAGAAATTACAACATAAGTCATTACATGATATGAAATAATTGATATATTCAAAAGAGAAATGTTTTTATAGTCCCACGCAAGCCATGGGAGTAACTATATCTGATAAGAGATGAAAGAACAAGTACAAAACATGAAAAGAAGATATATAGAATAAGGATGGGACCCGTCATTATCTGGATGAATGACGAATCTAGTTGTTGGAGGTTGTACCGGCATCTGAAGTTGCCCAAGTATAGCTCCAGGAGAAAACCTACAAGGGGAGGAGCAAAACTGATGTTAGAGCTTGGGGTACAATCCTTAATCCTATATACATCTAGTCAAGAATACTTGCCATTCTATAACTGATTAGCAAAGCATAATGAATAAATTGAATATGAGGTGTAGACATCAAATTAGGAGATAAATTAGAAAGGAAAAACATTAGATCATATAGATCAAGAGAGAGACTTCAGCTTCTATGATTTTTATCTAACATGTTTGTTGACTGTACAGGTTCAAGTCAAGTGTGATAACATATAAAAATTACAGCATGTGGAGAAAATGTGGTGCCACAAGTGTTGAGCCTAGCACACTGTCCTCCTCTTAGTAGTTGAGAGGGTACATGGTCTAGTCAATCAAAGGACACCAATTAATTTCCTGACAAAATGAATAGGACAATCAAGATCCATGTCAAAATACAGCAACACATATAAAGAAGCAGTCCATGGTAAGTACGACCCTTGTAAGGAGCCCCATTGGTACTTTTGATTCTTATGAGAATATCTACTTGTTGGCTCCACGTAGCATTGAAATTTTTTGAAGTTGTAAGAGGGAAAAGAATTCTAAAAAATACTATTAAAGCTCCTCCTTGCACAAGTATCAAAGGTACCAATGAGGCTCCTCATAGTGAGGCATGCCTTGACAACCAGTCAAGGAGCATCTTACATTTGGACCATGCATTGTCATAGTCAGCTATAAGGTGTGTCAAGGCTATCAATGCAATTGGAATGTTTGTTGAAAATAGGATAGTTTAAAAGTCACATAAGGGATAGCATGTGTATGGACATTTACATATAAGCATGAGAAAGTCACGGCAATAGTTTGAAGAGTATAGAAGGAGCATAAGAGAGGATTGTCATGTATTCATACCAGCCCTTATAACTGTCGTACAAAAGAGGACAGTCCTTATGGCCATCATGGAAAATAATGATTATAAAATAAAATAAAATAGTAACTTAGAATCAGTTGTAGCTATGGAAGCAACCACGAGGCACAAATTAGCATCAGTGGGCTATCTAAGTGATAATAAGAAACCTTAGTATTATAGGAGCAGTCACAAATGCAAAGTTTGATAATGACATGATAGTAAATGCTAGGACAGTCTTGAAAAGAACATTCATGATCAATCCTTAAGGGTACAATCACATAAGAGAAGTCCTATTGAAAAGAACATTCAATCAAGTGACTTACAATGGTACAAGAATCTGCAAGAGAAGCATTATCTATAGTTTTAAGAACCCAATGAGATATCACTGTCAAGCCATATGGATAGTGAGAAGAGGAGCAATGAAGAGCAACCTATAATAGTCAAAGGACAGTTATGCCCATCATAAAAGTAGTCATATCACAACAAAGATGTTTCTAGAGGAAAATATGTAATAAGAGGAAAGAGAGCTACAATAAGTCAAGAAGCTTCATACAATTCTGGTGAAAGAACTATACTTTGCTTGCCCTCAAATGCAATAGAAGATGGTAATGTTAAATCTATCAATCATGCTTGAACTATAGAAATAGTCACCAGTCCAATGGCAATGAGGTAAGAAATGATGTTAACAATCTATCTCAAACAACAATGGAAGGTGCATACACAGGTCCAAACAAGGAGAACATATATTATGTTTTTCAATTGAAAGGGGAGTGCCATGGAGCATGAATGGTAATGGCTGCATAGTTCATAATGAAGGTGAGCAATATGGTATAGAGATTCATCCTCTATACAGTTTTGATATTTACCATTAAATGACATAGGATAGTCTTTATGTCTATAATAAGCAATAGTAGTCAGAAAAAAAAATCCTTCTACTATTTTCATTTTGGAACCAACAACAATGTATCATACAGAAAGCATAAGGGGGTTTAGTCTCATTTTCATTCAAATATCAATAAAGAGATGCTATTTTCATTCTTTTCTCATGATAAGCATAGAAACATGAATAAAAGAAATAATACCAGAGCCTTCAAGAGAAAATGAAGCAGATTATTTTGATTTTTATTCAGCAAAGTAATTATGAACAAAAGACTTCAAAATTTCTTTTCTGTAGAGCATGTCGATAGAGTTAAAGCAAGAGGGAAAGACCACCCAGATATATAGGGTCTTCATCATGTTCCAGCAAGGTAAAATCATAGAGAAATGTATAAGCTCATGCAAATAAAAGAGCTTTCAAAAGAAGGATGTACAGAAACAAAGCAAAAGCCCATCTTCTCCTTTTCATTACAGAACTAAAACAAGGAGAAAGAAGCACGACTCGCAGGAACAGTGAAATAAAGATTTTTATTCAAGGATATAATAGATTAAAAAGTGTTTTACTCATCATTACATGATAAAACAATAAGAAAAGAGTGAAACTCACCTTCAAAACAAGCCCAACGACCTAGTAGGCCACCTGTGGCAGAGGAATAGCCATCAGAACCCATCAAAACAACACATGAAAGCTTCAAACCCTAAACATGGTAGCATGGCAGAGTGGAGCTCAAGGAATGAAAAAGACAAATGAATAAGATTTTAGGGTTCATCTTTCCATTTTACTGAGTTGCCCTAGCCCGAGCCATGAGTTTTGACTTTTGTTTTATTAAAAATCATTACAAAACAAAATGCCATGGGGTCACAACATTATATGTCATCAAACCTAGCAATGATTCCCAGGTTGCCCATGAAGAATAAGGTAAATCATGATGTGTTTCCTAGAGGTTAAGGTTTTTTATAAGCCTTAAGTCAAAACTTAAAATCATTTGCAATGGTCGAAGATGGTGACAAAGGCATGTGATGGCAAGGGAGTCATAAGGAGGTAATTATTTTCCTGATTACCAAATATTATTCAAACCTTGGAGTCAAGTGAACCAATGCTTTGACCAAGATGAATGAAGAAGATAAAGATATTTTATTTTCAATGAGTCAAGAGGGCAGAATAGGAAATAATTTTTGCATGTGCAAGGGGTAGGATTTTTTTTTTTTGCCTCTAGGAGTTATTATTTTTTCAGTTTAACTCTACCTCTTATGTTTACACAATGAGAGGCAAAATTTGTAACTTAGCAACTATTAAATGCAATAAATTATAAATTGCTTTAATAATTGCTATGTAATAAACATAAGGGGGATATCATGCATCACATTGCAATTATTAAATCAATCACATTGATTAGATTTAATAATTGCTAAATTAGTTTAATTTTGCCTCTCAATCATACAAAAATATAAGGGAGCGTTAAAACTGAAGTATAGGTTCATCAATTTGGAGTTATATTCTAAGTTTATCCTTGACTTTTGGTCAAGCTGGAGTGCTTTTGTAGTCCTTTTGGGTCAAACTGATCATGAGAGAGTTTGGAGCTAATTTGGCTCAATTTTCATCATTTTTGAGCCCTCTTTTTGAGGCTTTTCAATTTTTCTCGTGAGACACATTTAGGAGAGATATTTTGGGTACAGTTAACTATAGTTGACTCCTCTTGACTCTTGGGAGTCCCTTTTTTATTATAGGAGGAAAGACTTTTCTTTTTCTTTTCAATTCTTGATTTTATGCTTTCCCTTGCACATTGCAAAAGAAAGCTTACAGTTTTGTAACTCATTTTTGACAGATTCATATATAGCAACAGGTTTACAGGTTACAATTTTATCATTTTTGTAGTTTTTTCCTTTTATTACTTAAATGATCAATATTTTACCTTCTCATATTTATGTAGATGCCTTCATGAATTATTTTGATGAAACTTAATGTGTTTTAACATAAGAACAAAACCTTTAGTTTTTTCTCATTCATCACTGCAAATACACAAAACAATTGATTATCACATGTCATAGGTTGTGCCATTGATTTATCTTAACTTCCAGGCTGTGAAACATTGGTTTCCTTCTAGAACATAAATTTTTAAGCCTTCTTATGGATTACTCATGAGATTAAATTGCCCAAACTGAGCTGTGTAAATGGGTCCTTTGAGAAGTAGTTGTAAATCAAGCTACACATTAGTTATATTTTGGTGCATCACCTCCTAGAAATAGTTTTTTACATTCAATCAGTTATATTTCTTCCCTTTTCCCACAAAATTTCATTAGTTTCCAGGAGAATCAAAAGGGGAACCAACCCATAATCTAGAGATTCATCTTCATTATGAACATACACATAGGCTCTAAGATGTTTCCATGTTTCACGAGATTGTTGAGCCTTCAAGCTTAGCATCTAGGTGCAATCCTTCATGACAACAAGTATTTAATGTGGATAAACACATCATCTATGACGTGCCACAAATAAATATTTATTTTAAATATACAATAAAATAATATCAATGTTATGTAAGGTGTACATGACACCTACTTCAACATAGTCTAGGAGGCCACTATCTGAGATGAAGTCCTTAAAATCCTTTGTTGACTTAATGGGGTGAGAGATACCTCCTTCCTTCTCATCTTTTGCCACTACAACATTGAAATCTCCTCCAAGGATGACTCTTTCCTTTCTTAATTTGTATAGAATTTGACTTAGTTCATACCACAACATAATCTTTTGGTTCATGCCACAAGGGCCGTATATGCAGAGAATCTATAAGTCCTCCCTACCTAAGGATTTCAGGAACTTTCCCAGCATCCACTTTCCTTTCATAGCTATGCACTCCAACTTAGGCATCTGTTTTTGCCAAAGGATAGCCATGCCGTTTGATGGAACATTCGTAGGAGTTAGTGTTGAGTCCCATCCCCACCATTGTTGAAAGATTTTCTGCCCTTGCTCCTCTAAGAATTTTGTTCCTTGCATACCTACTTTTACCCACTACTATTTTAAACCAACTTTACTTGCATACATGTCAACATATTTAATTTACTCCATTTCTTTTCTAATGTAGGACAACAACATAGATCACTACATACAAACCTTTGGAAGACATAATTTATTTGAGATTTATATTCTTAAACAATTTTTTTTATGATGGGTTGCATAGTAATTCTTTTCTAAATATAAGTTCTTTATTTTATGAAATGATCTACTATTAGGTTGTGTCTTTCTAATTCAGTCTTCATGAATGTTTTAGCTCAAAATATTTCTAATAAATTATGAGATTAAACTATTGCATTATATCAAACAAAGTGTCTTGTAAATAAGCTATTTTTGGAAAGAAATTTGTATTCTTTAAAGATGCATGAAGGAGAATTTGTAATTAAACATTTAAATTCTTTTCATATAGTAGTGAGTTAACTAGCTTCTATAGATGTAAAAATGGAAGAAGAGGAAAAATGTATCACTTTGATTTGTTCATTATAGGATACTATCTTTTTATTTTGAAGCCTATTTATTTAAAGGGAAGAAATATACTTTCTTTGTTCTCTAGAACTGGGGTTGTAGAAGTTTATTTACATCATTTGGGTATACCACTAACTCTCTTCCCACTCTCTCTATCTATCTCTTTCCTTCTCTTACTAACTCTCTCTCCCCTCATTCAATATCTCTCAATTTCTCCCTTTCCCTATCTTCCTCTTTCTCTCTTTCTCTATCTTCCTCTTTCTCTCTTTCTCCTTATCTCTCGATCTCCATCTATTTTTCTTTCTCTCTATTTTCCTCTCTATCTCTCTCTCTTCTATCTCTTTCCCTACCTCACTAACTCTCTCCCCTCTCTTTAGTATATTTGTGAGGTCTCAAAACACACCCCATTTTGCCCTAGCAAAATAGGGATCCAACATTTTACTTTGCTTGTAGGTTTTCTTGCTTTGGGCGGTATGGTAATATGTTAGGTCTTGATCCATAGTCAAAGGTCAAGTTTAGTAAATTTCCTAGCAAATGTCACCATTGGATAGAGAATCAAATTTTGAGAAACTTTTCCTTTTGAACCATATTGAAATTCTTCGAAATAAAGAAGTTATGCTTGGTCAAAGTTTAGGTTTTTTATGTTTTTACCTTGTTCAAACCAGTTAAGTCAATTGTCATTAGGAAAATCCTAAGGAAAAGAAATTTGAATATTTTTGTTAGTTAGTTAGTATGGGATTTTGCTGATTCCCCAACTAACCAATAGAAGAGAAATAAACCTTAGGTTTTTTGGTTCGTAGATTTCCAATGTTGCCGATAAAGGAAAAGACTTAGGTTTTTTAGAAGTTCACCGGTTTAGATATTTTCTGATTCCCTAACTCAGTGGTAAAAAAGGTATAAGCTTAAGATATCTTTGGTTCTAATTTTTTCCATTTTTCCGATGAAGGAAGAACTTGGAAAAGACTTAGCTTATTTTTATGGTTAGCGATTTCATCTTTTTGCCGATTCGCCAACTGGGCGATAAGAGGGAAAGTCAAACTTCATGTTTTGACTGTTTCACCAATTGAAGGAGCTTCGAAGCCAAAAGGCATTAGAAAATTATGAAGACAAAAGGTTGTTAGAAAAATGTTCATCGGAAAAACTTCTATGTCCAAAAGTCAGTTAGCCAATTAGGTTTTGCGTCAATTTGCCAATAATGGGAGAGATAGCAAAGAAAGGTTTATAGTTATTAACTTTTGCTAATTGAATGTTTTGAAAAAAAAATGTTAGAATTGTATTAAGGAAAAGGGGTTGTCGGGAAAAGGTCTATCAATAAAACTTCGATAAGGGAAACTTAGGGTTTCTAAATTGGTTTTAAAGTTAGCGTTTGGGTTGATTTGTTGATAAACCTAGGACAAGGTAAAATTCGTGATTCTATAGATTTGCCAATAAGCCTAAGCCAAGCAAAGCTTCAGAATCTCACACATTTGTCAATAATATAGAACATAAAAAAAGTTATAAAATTTACACTTTTACCTACAAAGAGAAAAACAAGCAGAGTTCTAAATCCTTAACATTTGTTGATAGAATAATGAGCGATAAGAGGGCAAAGTTCAAAAAGTTGAACTTTTGTCGATGAAAGAGCAAAGTTCATATTTCTCAACTTTTTCTGATAAGGAAAAGAGGCAAAGTTCATAAATGGGAACTTTTGCTAATAAAGGAGATATAAGGTGATAGTTCTAAAAAACTCAAAATTGCTGACAAAGCAATAGAAAGGATCAGTTTGAGAAATTTGAAAATTACTGATAAAGGTGATAGTTCGGTAAAGTGACTTTTTTGCCGATAATGGGACATTGAACCACAGTTCAAAAGAACATATTTTTTCTGATAAGTGCCTAAAAGGGCAAGTTTTTGGAAAAGGGTAAATATTCTTGTGGACATTTGTACACTTTAAAAGATAAATGCATCTATTAGTGTTAAACATTAAGATTTCTGAGCTAACACTGCAGGGAAGCTCAACGTTGTCTAAGACAATTTATAAAGCATGATTCTCTACACAGGAAAAGGTTGAAATTCAAAGGATTAATATAAATGATTAAACTCTATATATTTGTGATTGCAGGCTTACACATAGACTCTGCAAAAGAAGAAGAAAGTTGGATTCTAGGGAGGAAGGCTAAACTAGATGAAATTGTAGCCAAACAAAGTAGGCGTAAACCAAAACTTGAAGATACTAGAGAATATGTTGTCTACCAGCTGGAAGGATGCTGAATCAAAGATGCTAAGAATATTCCTTTTGTGAACTGTATTCCACAGAATTATTGCCAATTGGCAATCACATGCTACCAATCTAGACCATTGATTATTATGAGTGATTCTTGATCGTTGGATCATATGTAACTGTTTTGGGCCTTATTCTATAGAAGGACCATGACCTCTCTTTTCAAAAGGGGAGGAGAAAGAGGGAATTATTGCATAATGGATGATGCAATCAAATTACGGAAGATAATGGAGACTGAATTGTTTCAATTCTGAGCACAAGTTTGTGATTTTCTACAACTTGGTGAATTCTCTTGCAAGATTCCTTCTCCAGACCACTATAACTGTACATGTTCTTTGCATACATGATGGATATGAAGCTATAGATTACCTCCAGATTCTAAATCCTATGTAATCTTCTAGTTGACTTCTGGATATATAATGGTGAAATGTTGCACTCTATAGAAGTGCTTTCATTTTATTGCATATTGTTGTCAACTTTCTTTTAAAGATTTGCACTGATCATACATAGTTGTGGAACATCCTAGTGAAGTATGATTTAGTTTGCTTCTTTTCATTACTATATCAAAGCATGTATGTGGATCATTGATCAAAGTTAAGTAATTTTAGTAATCTTAATCTCTAAACTCTATTTTCTCAGTTTTAGTTTTATAGATAACCATAGAATAATTGCAAACAATGATGAATCATAAGCAAATGCAGTGAAAATATTATGAATTAGTACAAATAATCATATATCCAGAGCATATTACAATAAGAATTGCACATCATAGTGAATATCATGAAAATAATGACAAATTACAGTGAAATACATGTTTATAGGCAGTCTTTGAACAAATTTAAAGTGCAGAAGAAAAGATTAGTTCAGATAAGGATAATTGTAGAAGAACTAATCAAAGTTGGAAATATATTCAAAATTAGTCCAAAGAAGGCATGTATTCAAGTGAATTGCTCAAAGTTAGGATCAAATTGACATCTATTTTCTTAAATCTTGACTTAATAGTATAAGATATGATAGAATTGTTGAAGATTCATGTATAGCAAGCATAGATGATAGGATATTTCAAGGAATATTTAAGAACTTTGCAAGAATTATCAAAGCATGTAAGGCCCCAAAATGATTAACAACAACACACATCAACCCTGAGTGACTGTAAGAAGGTCAATTCGTGACCAATGGAGACTTGGGACCATAAATTCATTTTGAATTTGTTGTATCTTTCAAGATGATAAAGGTTTTTTGTGTAAATTTTATTTGTATTAATGAGACTAATAATCACATCAATAGAATTGGTGCTAGAAGGATGACCTTGAAAATCGAATGCTTTAGTGTTTCCACAAAGATCTTGTCATTATTTTACAATTTGAGTAGTCTGACTGTAAATATCCCTTCCTTAAGGATAATCGATCAGATATTTGCAAAGAGGTGCTTTAAAATCACTGTCCATCACATGTTCTTTTCCTGCCATCAACAGACTAGAAGCTTGGTATTTCTATAAAGATCTCATAAATGTTTCATTATTTGAGTTAAGTGTTTGTAAATATCTCCTGTTTGAGAAGAACTGACTATATCCTTGCAAAGATTTAGCTCAAAACTTCAAAGATCAACCTGATTTCTTTAGCTCTCACGTTTTCATTCTGAGATATGTTAGATCTCCTTAAATTTCAAAATTCTAAAAAATTGAAAATAAAGTCTCACTTTCAATGGATCTGTATGAAGTTCCTAACATTAGGATCCCTCCAATTTTTGGGGGATTGTCTAAAAGATCATATTGGGAAGAAAAATCCCATGTTAATATTCCTTTCTTGTAGGCAACTTTAAATAAGTGACTTTATCCTCAAAGTTTGTCTAACTTTGGTTTATCCATAAGATGCAGGATACATGATTCTATACAGCATGGTGAAATTAATTGTATAACTTTCCTTACAAGGTTGGATTTGGATTTAAAAAAATAATTCCTTTCCCAGATGTGTACATGACCAAAGTTTGGCAAGAAAATGAAAGAATTCTAGAGCAACAAGAAAATACAACACAAGAAGTAATTACTTGTCCATAAAATGCAATAGTTGAACTCTTTCTAGAAGATAAGGATAAAGAAATATCTTTCCTTGAATCATTTTATGGTAAGAGTAGGAGTGCTCAACTTCTTTGTGAAATTTCAAATATGAATAAAGCAAAGTGTATGTATGAATCTTATAAAGATTGTAGAAAAGAAATCACACCTTACTTTTAGTCATCAGATAACAAGCAAAAAAAATTAAATCATCCTGATACAGATAATAAGTATATTGAATTATTAGCTGAAGTTGTTGTAGAAGATTCTTAATTATTTGATGAAAATGATTGGGTAAAGAAGTGTAAAGAGGTGTTGAAGGAATTAAAATGCACAACTGCAATAGAAGATTTTATAACAGTAACAAAAGGAGTCATCGAAAATAGTATAAATACTAACCTATTATTAGATTATTTTAAATCAAATGGTCAACTCCAAGAGTATTGCAAGATAATAGAACCAAACACTAGATACTAGATGGTAGAAGTGAATTATTTGAAGAACAATCTATAAAAATACAAGATACAAAAAGTTTTGTTGTTGTTGTGCATGATCATATGTCAATCCAGTGCCATTTTGAAAATGAAATAGGGAAGTGTTCCTATCTATCAAATGTTGTTTCACCTTTACAATTAAATGATTTAGAAATGATAGATTTATATATTTTAGGTTTTGATGATGACAATACTCACCTAAATACTGTTGTGCAGAAAATTGAAGAAAACATTAAGGTGTTTCTTGAGCTTAAGGATCAAATAAGCATATAGAATGAAGAATTGGAGTTAGATAAAGATGAGGAAATAATCCATTGAGAGTCACACATCCTTAAAGTTGAATTGGGACAAGACATTGAGTCAAGTAGTGAAAATGTAAAGTCATTAAATGGAGAACTAGCTGGCAATGAACAGGCATGTCCAGTGGAACAAGAAATGCACCAGGTTGTATCTTTCCTTTCCCCATTAAATGATGTTGAGTATTATTTAGATTATGGAAATTCAGGGGATAGAACATGTTAGTGGATCAGTCACAAACATAATTAACTTCCTCAATTGCTGATCATCAAGGATCATTCTATTAAATACGAGAAATTGAGAATAGAAGAATATTTTTCAAAATACAAGGATGAATTCACTAGGAGTATGACCATCAGTAATTCCCTGATACTCCTACATATTCTGAGAAGGCATGAAAATATAGGTATTTTTGGTGTTATCATAGGTGTCATTTACCTTTTAGTGTCCCGTACATAGTGTGGTAGGGTAGTGTTGTTTTTGCTTCTTTCCTTTCAGTTCTGGTTTGGTTTCCCTTTTGTACAATGGTTTCTTCTACAAAGGTTTGTTTTCTTGGTGTGTTTTTGCTTGGTTGTGTTTGTTTTTTTGTTTGTTGAGTTCTTGTTTTAGTTAGGCATGATGTTGGACATCTTTCACTTTAGAAAATCTCCAAAATTTCTAAAATTTAGGACAAAACTTCAAATCCTTTCATAGACTATGACCTTTACAGGGTCTAGTTATATTGATTTATTCCATGAAATCATATTTATCAATCCAAACAAAGTTTATCTAAGGAATCATTAGATAAACCTATTTAAAATTACAAGGATTGGTTCAAAATATTAGTGTCTGCATTAGGTAAAAAATCTAAAGGTTTGCCTTTGCTACCACTATAATTCCCAGCTTGGCAACAAACCCCATTACTGTGCAAACAATGAGCTGAAATGATATATTTTATAAAAAAAAATTGTTGAAAAATCAACAGAAAGAGAATTCATTCTCTTAAGGCCATCTTGATAACCCTACCAGGGCTATAAACACTTGATTGACAATGGGCCTCTATTTAGGGGAATTATAGGCAACAACCTTTTCAGGGTTATGGACACTTGACTGGCAGCAAGGTTCTATCCAAGATTGGCTTAAAAGATGAAATCCAACTATGTAGCTTAATGCTGATTATTGTTTTTTAAACTTATCCAGTAGGAAGGAAATGAATCCAAGGACACACTTACATTCCTTCTCATAATCTAGTTTCATTGATGAACATGATTTCTTTTGAACTAATCTAGATATCCATGAATAGTTAAGGTTGGAATTTTATGTCTAGATTTGCCTTTCTTTCCTAAATTGAGTTCAAATTTGGTTGTTTTCTTTGGTGGCAAGTTGTTGTGAGTTCTCACAATATGCCCCATTTTGTCCTAGCAAAACAGGGACCCAAATTTTTTCTTTTCTTGTGGGTTTTCTCGCTTTGGGCAATATGGTAAAATGGCAGGCCTTGATCCATAGTCAAAGGTCAAGTTCAATAAATTTCTTAGCAAAGGTCACCATTGGATAGAGAATCAAAATTTGATAAACTTTCCCTTTTGAACCATGTTGAAATTCCTTGAAGTAAAGAAGTTATGTCTGGTCAAAGTTTGGGTTTTTTATGTTTTTACCTTGGTCAAAATAGTTAAGTCAAGTGTTATCAGGAAAATCCTAAGGAAAAGAACTTAGCATATTTTTGTTCATTATCCAGTTCAACATTTCGATGATTCCATGAATAATTGATAGAAGAGAAATAAACCTTAGGTCTTTTGGTTCGTAGATTTCCAATGTTTCCAATAAAGGAAAAGACTTAGGTTTTTTAGAAGTTCGTCGATTTGGACATTTTCTAATTCCCCAACAGAGTGGTAAAAAGGGTATAAGCTTAAGTTATCTTTGGATCTAATATTCTCCATTTTTTTATGGAGGAAGAACTTCAAAAAGACTTAGCTTAATTTTATGGTTAGTGATTTCGGCTTTTAGCTGATTTGCTGACTGGGCGATAAGAGGAAAAAGTCAAACTTCATGTTTTGACTATTTTGCTGATTGAAGGAGCTTTGACTCCAAAAGGTGTTAGAAGATTATGAAGACAAAAGGTTGTCAAGAAAATGTTCATAAAAAAAACTTCTAAGTCATTAAGTTAGTTATCCAGTTAGGTTTTGAGCTGATTTGTTGATAACGAGAGAGATAGCAAAGAAATGTTTGCACTTATTAATTTTTGTCGACTGAATGTTTTGAAACTAAAATGTTAGAATTGTGTTAAGGAAAAGGGGTTGTCAGGAAGAGGTCTATCATCAAAACTTTGATCAGGGAAACTTAGGGTTTTCAAATTGGTTTTAAAGTTAGCATTTTGGCAGATTTGTCGATAAACCTAAGAGAAGATAAAATTCATGATTCTATACATTTGTCAGTAAGCCTAAGCCAAGCAAAGGTTTGAAATCTCACACATTTTCCAATAACATAGACTATTAGAAAAGTTAGCAAATTTACACTTTCACCAGGAAAGAGAAAAACGAGTAGAGTTCTAAATCCTTAAAATTTGCCGATAGAATAATGAGCGATAACAGGGCAAATTTTGAAAAAGTGAACTTTTGCCGATGAAAGGGCAAAGCTTGTATTTATTAACTTTTGCCAATAAGGTAAAGAGGTAAAGTTCATAAATGGGATCTTTTTCTGATAAAGGAGATATAAGGCGATAGTTCTGAAAAACTCAAAATCACCAACAAGGCGATAGAAAGGCTGAGTTCAATAAATTTGAAAATTGTAGAGAAGGGCGATAGTTTGGTAAAGTGAGTTTTTTATGATAAAGGGATATTGAGTCACAGTTTGAAAGAATATATTTTTGCCGATAACAGCCTAAAAGGGCAAGTTTGTGGAAAGGGGTAAATATTCTTGTGGACATTTGTACACTTTAAAAGATAAATACATCAGTTAGTGTTAAACATTACGATTTCTGAGCTAACACTGTAGGGAAGCTCGATGTTGTCCAAGAAAATTTATAAAATATGATTCTCTACATAGGTAAAGGTTCAAATTCAAAGGAATAATACAAATGATTAAACTTTGTATATTTGTTATTGAAGGCTAACATGAAGAACGTGCAAAAGAAGAAGAAAGTTGGATTCTGGGGATGAAGGCTAAACTAGATGAAATTGCAGCCAAACAAAGGAGGCATAAACCAGAACTAGAAGATACCAGTGAATATTTTGTCTTCTAGCTAGAAGGATGCTGAATCAAAGATGCTAAGAATGTTCCTTTTGCCAAATGTATTCCACAGAATGATTGCTAACTGGAAATCATGTGCCACCAATCTGGACCGTTGATTATTATGAGTGATTCTTGATTGTTGTATCAAATGTAACTATTTTGGGCCTTATTCTATAAAAGGACCATACCTCTCTTTTTAATAGGGGAGGAGAAAGAGGGAATTATTGCATAACAAATGAGGGGATTGAATGACCAAAGCTAATGGAGATTGAATTGTTGGAATTAAGGGAGACTAAATTGTTTCAATTCTAAGCACAAGTTTGTGATTTTTTGTAACTTGGTGAATTACCTCACAAGGTTCCTTCTCCAAAACACTGTAAATGTACATGTTCTTTGCATACCTAATGGATATGAAGTTAAAGATTACCTCTTGATTGTAAATCCTATGTAATCTTCCAGTTGACTTCTAGATATGTTACACCCCATGCATTGCTATCCATTTACTATTTACCGATATTGGTCAATTTTTTTAAATATTGAATGATTATGAATCTCTGCATCAATGTGAAAAGTGAATTTTTGAATTAAATATATTTGGAAAAGTAAATTATGCAATGTGATGATTATTATTATGAAATGTATAAAGTATACGATTATCTTGTGAACGGCTAACTACTGTGATGGTGGTCTAAGTGGATTCAAGAATAGGTTGCTCCTCTAGAAAGGAGGGGAAGTATCACTCAAGAGGAGGACTTTATTTGGTAAACATTGGAGAAAGCCTAAACTGAGAAAACACACACACCACTGTCCTATTGGTATAGGTTAGGTCAAATCCGTGTGGGTAGCAGTAAGTGATTTATGTTGGATCATGAATGCTTGTTTGGATGATGAGTGAAAAATATGATTTGACCTACATGTTGATTTAAGTCTTCTTTGATGAGTTTATGGTTGCATAGGCAAGGTCTTATTGTGGTTTGGTTATAACTCGTGCAAGCCCATGATACGTTCATACATATGAGTCGATGCGAGCATGAGTGTAACATACGTAGGTAGACTCACCTACGCACACTCATGAGCATATTCTTCATAGGTACGAGGATATCAATTTGGACCATGAAGAGTTATTGGCTCTTATGTAAATGTGAATTTTATGTCATTTATGTCTATGTGGATTTTATGTCGGTAAATGAATTTATGAGTAATAAGTTGTATGTTGTTTATGTTGCAAGTATGAGGTGAACCAGTGTTGTCATTGATGTCAACATACTCATATTGCACTGACAAGAAGGATTGGATGAGCTGTGTGCTGAGGATATTGAGAAAATTAGCCTCAGTCAGGAACAGTGAAGAACAGTGATGAGAAGAAGGCAAACGTATTGTAAAGGTTGAGAACCGGAGGATGCGGATTAAAGGGTTTGTAGATATGAGTCTTGAGATGTTTCAGTTAAGATTTCAGAGGTCTGCATGAAGATCTGAAGAAGTTATGGCTGTCTATGTGGAACCGGTTCCAGCAAGTGTCCAGAGGTGACAAAGGATCACAGAAAGGTTCGGTGAGGTCCGAAATTGTATAATCCTAATCTGCAGATTAGAAGGAGTGTTTGGGATGTCCTTGTGATGTGTCATCTCGAGTTGTGTATGATTTTGAGGTCCGGAAGTACCTTTTGCATTGTGACAGTGGCAACAGACTGTGTTCTTGAAGTTTCGGAAGAGGAAGAGAAGAGATTCCAGTAAGTAGAGAAAGTACGAATGTACTTGGTCATTTAGGCAGGCTTGTGAAGGTTCTTGGATTGTGTTGAGGTTTTGTTGTTGATCCGCATTAGTGGTAGAGCTCAGAATTGAAGATATTCTTCCGGATGAAGTTCTTGTTCAGACTAGCTAACCGGATGAGTTGTTCATCTTGCGAATGTTCTTGTGGTGGCTGACCAGATGTATTAATCATCTTGCGAATGTCCTTATGGTTAATTTCTGACTTTGATGATTGTTCCTAAGTCGATGTCTTGTATAAATAAGTGTTTGAGAATTCATTTTGAGTGTGGATTGTGTGGATGAGTGTGGCATAGCGAAGAGAAGTGCGAAAGGCAGAGCAGGGGTTTTTTTGGGCTTAAATGGAACTGTTCCGGACATGGTAGAGATGTCATTCTCCAGTTCAAGATTGTGATTCTTATCACTTTGTAGACAGTGTGTCTCCTTGTAGGCAGTGGGCCTCTTTGTGAGCAGTGTGCTCGGGCAGTGAGCCCTAATTGGCAAGTGCCATTCTTTTTCTTATTCTTCTAACAGAGAATAATCCTTGGGTTAATCACCCCGTGGTTTTTCCCTTAACCGGGTTTTCCACGTCAAAATCTTGGTGTTCAATGTGTTGATGTTTATCTGCTCTTGTGTTTATGTATTATGCTTTCATGGATGATTAATTGATACGATGTTAATTAACAACGAAGAATCAAGTGTTTGAAGTAACAAGAAGTTTTTATACAACTGATTCACCCCCCCCCCCTCTCAGTTGTATGCCCTAAATCCAACAGTTTATGTATAGATGATACATACATACATACATACATACATACATATATAAATATATAAGTTATTTATTATTATATTCATATAATTATATTTATGTAATTACTATGTTTTTTGTGGAATGAAAAATATGTGAATTCTATTATCACATAGTTATGTTTGTAAAGAATATATATATATATATATATATATATATATATATATATATATATATATATATATATATATATATTCAGCCATAAAACAAGGTAATACAACAACATTAGAGAGCTGGTTTAGGTGGCTATCTTGGAGCATTTATTATATTAAATGAAACTTGTTTGGTATGCCTCTAATCCATGACTCTTTGGCAACGATTTGACTTGGTCATAAGCATTGGAATAAGGCAGAATAAGTTAGAATTTGTGAAGTTTTAATGTTCCTTCTATAGCAGCACATAAACATGAGTATATTCATCATTCCAAAGAGAATTCCAAAATGAACTCTTGGCAGCATTTGAGTCTATCATAAGACATGGAATCAAGTTTGAATAGTCATGTTTGTTAAGGACTCTTCCTTTGATTTCCAATGTTTGCAATGACTTTTTCCTATAACCAGTTTAGCTTGTAAATAGGAAACATGGTTAATTTTGTGTCACCATTTTGAAGTCATTTTAATCTTGTAGAAGTTTATTTCCCATATTTTGGTTGAGTATGTTTATAGAATTCTGCCACCTTTATTCTAAGTTAGCCGAGTTGACTTGCATGGTAAATGGTGTCGACTGACTCACCAATTTTATAGGCATTGATGTCAAATCTTTAAGTATATAAAGAGGGGTCAAGTATCTCATTTAGAACACCCAATCTAAAGCTATACTCTGTTTCTTTTAATCTGAGAGTTATAATTCTGAGTTAGAGTTGTTTACTGAGAGCATGGAGGAGATTATTGAGAGATATTGCATTGAGAGTTTATAGTATTTGAGGTGAAGTCTAGTAAGCTGATTTTGTGATAGTTGAGAACTAGATTGATCAATTGGATTAAGTGGTCAACAGGCATGAGAATTTTATTTTTCATTTACTTATCTTTTATAATGAAAGAATGATTGTTTAAATTTTTTGCTTGGAATAGCATAGTATGCTTACATTAGTGAATTGTATTATTTTCTTAGGAAAAGGAAAACAATCATGTAGATATGATTTCCTTATGAGTATTTTATATACACTCCACATTAAGGAGTGTATGCTATCATCAGTATTACATATTAGGAATTGATGAACATGAATAGATTGAGAAGTTATTAAATACTCTTATATACCCGATTAGGGAATTCTGATAATGATGTTTCTATACATAGTTAGTCTTTACTACATGTATTATGTGATATGTATCAATATCATAAAGTGACTTGACAATGTGGCTTATTATTCTAGGAAACCTTTAGAATAATAAGGTTTAGCATTGCAACAATAAAGATAGTATGAAAGATATGATATGGTGAGACGTCATATTGCTGATATATACTTGATTAATTATTTGATCTTTACTTTTCCTTGGAATGAAACCCTAGGTTGATTAGCCTACTTGTTTGGGTTACTTAATTGATCTTTGATTGGAACACATAGGTTTGGATTAACCTACATATTGATGATTGTTGACTTTATGCCAGGATTAGGATATATATACATATCAAGGTTGAGACTCACCTTTGTGATTAAGTTGATCACTTGAGTTTGTGAATTACCTTTTGATTGGAACCATAGGTGGGATTACATATTAAGTCAGAGTTGTCTCTTGATTGGTTGCCTTATATTTTATATGAAGTTACATCTTTATAGCCATTTATTGATGAGATTGCACTCTTGAATAGAGTCTTTGCAACTAGTATTAATTCGACATATGTGTCGTAGTAAAACTTGGGAATAGGTTAACCTTGGGATTTGTTGATCCATGGAAGGGAATAACCTAGAATTGTTAGTAGGATTATGCCTGGGATATGTGTGATCCATAGATGGGAATAACCTTAGATGCCTTTGCAAATTGAGCTAGAATGATGGGCAAGCGTGTGACTTCCATTCTGAGTTAAGGGTGATGAAACTTTGGCCAAAGTAGTGTAAACAACCAACATTTACATTGGAAGTTCACTATTATCTAGGTTTACATTCTATGAAGGGCAATCATGCTTGGGGTTGTAGCCATAATGTATGATAGTACTAGATATGTAGGACACAACATCAACTCAGTTTAGGCTATTCTTTCAAGTTACCATACCAATCCCTTCATCGAAGGGTGGGGCTGTTTACTAGTATGGTGAATGTGTGGGGGGCCACAGTTAGTCCATGGTTGGTGGAAAAGAACTTGAGTGATGCTTCCCCTCTTGTAGTTGGTGGTTGGGATTTGAAGACAGACATCAAAATCATTTTGTATCTTATTTCAGTTGGCTAATTGAAACTTGTATGTAACTTTCTATGGAAAATTTGTAATGAGGCATATTCAATTCTTTAATATTGAAATGTATTTGATTGTGCAATGGGAGTTTGAAATATGTTTCAAATGTGCATTTATTGAATGAATTTAAGGAAAAAATTTATTACTTTCACTATTAGTATCTTGATTTTTTTACTTTCAAGTTAAACTTGGTAAATCTTAGTTGGTAAAACAAGTGGCATGTTACAAGATATGTAATGGTGAAATGTTGCGTTCTATAGAAGTGCTTTCATTTTATTGCATATTGTTGTCAACTTTCCTTTGACGGTTTGCACTGATCATACGTAGCTTTAGAGCATCCTGGTGAAGTATGATTTAGTTTCCTTCTTTTCATTACAATATCAGAGCATGTATATGGATCATTGGTCAAAGTTAGGTAATTTTAGGAATCTTAATCTCTACACTCTATTTTCTCAGTTTCAATTTCATAGATAACCATAGAATAATTGCAAACAATGATGAATCATAAGCAAATGTAGTTAGAATATGCTAAATTAGTACAAATAATTATATATATAGAGCATATTACAGTAATAATTACACATCATAGAAAATATCATGCAAATAATGGCAAATTACAGTGAAATACATGTTTATAGGCATAGTCTTTGAGAAAATTTAAAGTGCAGAATCAAAGATTAGTTCAGATAGTGATAATTGTAGAAGAACTAATCAAAGTTGGAAATATAATAAAAAATAGTCTAAATAACGGACATATTCAAGTGAATTACTCAAAGTTAGGATCAAATTGACATCTATTTTCTTAAATCCTGACTTAATAGTATAAGATTTGACAGAATTGTTGAAGATTTGTGTATAGCAGGCATAGAGGACAAGATATTTCAAGGAATGTTGAAGAAATTTGCATGAATTATCAAAGCACGTAAGGCCTGAAAATGTTTAAAAACAACACACATCAACCCAGAGTGACTATCAGAAGGTCAAGTCCTGATCAATGGAGACTTGAGATCATAAATTCATCCTAAATTTATCGTATCTTCCAAGATAATAAAGGTTTGTTGTGTAAACTTTTATTCGTGTTAATGAGACTAATATTCACATCAACAAGTCTCTCTCTCTCTCTCTCTCTCTCTCTCTCTCTCTCTCTGGATATATATATATATGTTAACATATAATACATTTTTTATGTTTCTTTCTATTTTTTTGGGGCAATAATTCATGTGGATTTGAAATAAGATTTGAAAATTAGAAGTCATGGCCAATGCCTTGACAATTGAGATTAAAATGATCATCAATGGATCAATATTAATGGGACAAATTGACTATTAGGTTGTGTCTTTATACTTTAGTCATGATGAATGTTTTAGTTCAAAATACCGCTAAGAATTTATGAGATCAAATTATTGTATTATATCAAACTAAATGTGTAACCAAACATTTAAATCCTTTTCAATTGCTTCCATAAATATAAAATTTTTCATTATACGATACCATCTTTCTATTTTAAATCCTATGTTTCTAAAGGAGATGAATATCCTTTCTTTATTCTCGAGAAATGGGGTGCAGAACTTGCATTGCATCATTTGGGTATATCACTCAATTATGTTGTATCTACAAAATTTTTTAAAGAAAACAAGTTTATCCTCAAAAGTTTAGTGGAAAAGATACAGCAAAAGGGTGAATTGATTGAGGTGGAAGATGTGTAGAATTTGACAAAAGAAAGACTTGATGAAATGATTAATTCATGTTCCCCCAAATTGAAGAGGTTAGCAAAAACAATAATTAAAAATTATGGACATTATTTTGATTATATGGAGCAAATTTGTTTGCACAATTAGCATGTGACTAATTGTAGGCTTGGATGTTGCCAATTACAATCCTAGGGTTATTAGTTTGATTAGTCATGCTAACCATGTGATTTACTTTTGCAAGCATTGAACGAAAGCCTTGATGATGTACAAAAAATCAAATTTCATAAAAGAGAGCATCTAGATTTAGAAAAGGATTACTATGAAACCCATCACAAGAAACCATTTCAGAAGATAAAGCTCAAAAAAAGTATGTCTTCTAAAGGTTTGTATATAGAAAATAAAGATATAATTTTTTGTTTACCACACATGTTAAAGGATTCATTGGATTTGGAGTTCTTAATTACCTTGTGGGTCAGTAGTGGAAAAATTGTATGGGAGTTGTAAGAGCCTCTCCTACTTGGGAGAAGATGCTCAACATGTGTGGGGTGGGGGAGGAGTGAACCTCCTCAGGGTCACATCCTAGATTTTGTGGAGTTGTAGCCTTGAGCACAATATGTGTATATGTGTAATATGTGAAATGGCTTGAGAGCCAAATGAAAGCTTTGTGAAACTATGTTTAAAATTTTTGGCTTGAGGCCTTGAGAGGTATTTGTATTGGGAGGTTTTGGAGTGGCACTCTTGAGTTGAGTGATGTCTACTCCCCTACCTCATTGAACTCATCTTGAGTGAGGTTTTGTGTTGTGATAAGCCATGGGAGTAAATTGTTTTTGGGTGTTGAATGCAACCTTGTGTTGTGGTTTGAGTTTACCTAGTGTGAGGATGACCTACTAACTTGGGGGTGACTCATGAGTGAGTAAATGGTAGGGAGGAGAGCAGCTTGTTGTGGTTTCTTCCCACTTCTTGTGTCATTGCAAGATTCTTGGAGCTTAGAGATGTTGAAGCAAACTATACCTCTTTCCTTGTGATTGTTATTTTGAGCTCTTGAGAGAGCATGGCCAAGTTATGCCTTGTGAAGTTTATTTAGAATTCAAAGAGAGGAAATCTTAGTTTCTTGAGTTGTATAGATCTATGTTCTAAACTTGAGTTGTAATAAATTTGTTTACATTTAGAAATGAAATTTTTAGTTGCTGATTTTAAATACCTTATTGATTTAAAGGAAAGTAGGGCCCTAAAGGAAGACCATGTTTATAGTAGCTTAAGTTGAATGTTTATTTTTTGTTTTTAAAAATATAGGATAGTTGTTGTTTGATGTTGTGAGACAAAATGAAAATCTTTACATTTTATTTTATTAATATATATATATATATATATATATATATATATATATATATATATATATGTTGTTATTATGAAAGCAAGAACTAATTGCATTTGCTTTTAAAAAAAAGTAATGAATAGATCATTTGAAGAGCTGGTTATAAGGAAATATGTTCTTTTATGTTTTTTTTTTAAATGTTATTTTGCTTTATTACATTAAAAAAAAAAGCGACTGCATTATATATATATATATATATATATATATATATATTCTTTGTTATATGTTATTATTCAATAAATTGTATAAATATATATATATATATATATATATATATATATATATATATATATATATATATATATATATATATATATATATATATATATATTCTTTGTTATATGTTATTATTCAATAAATTGTATATATTCTTTGTTATATTTTATTATTCAATAAACTGTGATTCCAAATGAAACTGGTGTTTTAATGAGTATATATATATATATATATATATATATATATATATATATATATATATATATATATATATATAAACAAATCTCTTTAAAGAAAATTCACTATGAAATGAATGGTAATCAAACATTACTTAAATTGTTACAGTTTATATATATGAAAAAAGAAAAAAAAATGAAAGGGTTTGGGGGGGTTCGATCGTTGTTTTGTGTATGGGTGTGGGGAGGGGGCAGAGACCCCACCCACACCCCGTCACTACCCTTTAACCACATCATAGACCCTTCCCTGTCATGGCTCCCTTTCCCCTCTGCGGCCTCCATCCACCGCTCCCTCCGCCGGTGCCCACACTCTCCCATGCCCCACCATTGTGGTTCTCCCACAATCTACCGCCATGGAAAACTCCAAACCCCCACCATCGCAGTGTTCCCTCCACCCTACCACAGACCTCACAGCGCCATTACCACTCTCTTTTTCAGCGTCTGTGGGTAGTAATCCCCACACCCATAGCATAATTAATATACATAATATATAACACACACACACACACACACACACACACACACACATATATAACACATGCACTTCCATGAATGGCCTCCATTAAACCTGCAACAAAAACAAAACAAAGAAAGAGAGAAGATGGAGAATTTGTGAGATGGAGGAAGAAGAGAATGTGGAGAAAGTAGGGTTAGGGCTTTTTGCCCTTAAGGAAATTGTTTTTTAATTGTGAGGACTTTTTAGGGCTTGGATATTTAAAATTGCCCTTATTGTTTTATTTCCCACTTTTTTTTATTAATTTTCTCTCATTTTTTTAAATTTATTTTTAGAATGGAATTTTGTGATAAATAAGAAAATGGGTAATATTTATTTCTTTGGGTATGTTCTATTTATTTGATAGTGGTATGGTAATATTTATAGAATAGTTTTGACTAGAGGAAAATTATAGTTAATTTTAATTTGATTATTGTAGAAGGATTTTTATTATTTTATTTAACTTTTACACCAATTGAATTATTTGAGATGTATTTGTTCTAACAATTGGGTCAATCATTGCTTTCAAACCTAATTCGAAGAGGACAATATAAACTACATCATTATTAACTTAATTAACCTAGAGCGATTTTATTAGTTTAATGAAGACATCATTTTAATCCAACTTGGAAACCTAGTAAACTATCCAAATAAAGTTAGTATAACATGTTTCTATAATCTAGTCTACCAAGAAATTAGGAATAATGTAAAGGATGCAGTGATAACTCTGATTGATAGAAAACATAAAGAAGAACAAATTGATCAAGCTTTGTTGAAAAATATTTTAAATTATAGAAAACTTGAAGAAGAAAAAATTGATCGAGCTTTGTTGAAAAATGTTTTAAATTATAGAAAATGTGAAGAAGAACAAATTGATCGAGCTTTGTTGAAAAATATACAATTAATTTATTTGACTGATCTACCAATTTAACTGATGTTACATAGGTAATTTAACACCAACCCAGTAAACTTTTGATCAGAATTAGTTTTATTATAATAAACACTAATCACGCCCGTTAGACATTATGCTGTCAGATTTTTCCATAATTTAGGGCTTAGCTACGTTAGTGAAATTTAACCTTGTTTAGGATTATATTATTATTTTTTTGCTGATTATCGACATTAGATTTTTGTATTAAATTATATCTTTCTCATGAACTTGAATTTGGATTTTGATTTTGATCATTGATCCTAACCCTATTGGCGATGTTAACTGCATTACATTGACCCCCTAGTTGGCCTTCATTGCGAATGGTATGCACAAGTAAACGCATTACCCCACATTCAACTGTCACATTTACGCCTTATGCGTAATGCCATCGAGCACTCTTACACATGCGAGGGGGTTTCTAGGGAAGCGTGGTAAAATTTTTGATATTTCATGTCATGACCACATGACAAATGTGGACATGACATGTGTGATGCGTGTCATGACCACATGGGAAATGTGGGCATGACATTTCATATCAGAGCCTAAGTTTAAACACTGGGCTTATTTGGGCACATTACTTATTCTGTAACTTTGATTAATTAGTGCCTACCTTATTTTTGTAGGATACCTCCTTGACGAATTCAGCGAGCGCGATCATGTCACACTGCATCCGCCGAGGTGCATAGTGATTCCTCTATAGAGAGTCAAGGACCAGTAGCCTTATCAGATCAACCGGTACCGTAGGCACCACCAGGACTTGATATAGGACCTCAGATTTTACAGACATTATAGGCCATGTTAGAGAGGCTAATTCTAGTTGTACCAGTGCCATGTGATGAGCCCCGCGTTAATCTGCGAGAGGAGCCATGTGAGGAGCCGCATGCTGAGTCACGAGCTAAGCCACGTGTAGAGCCCCATGTTGATCTGTGAGAGGTACCATGTGTGGAGCCTTTTGTAGAGATACCAGATACTACTGTGGAGGAGGTAATGTCAGCTTACAGAGCATAGAGTAGGAGTCCTCCATGATATACGAGATGAGATGAGACTTTGAGGGTTGAGCAGGTACATCATGGACCTTATGAGTATGGTATGGATGAGTCGGTCATAGGACATAGAGACAGAGGAGATCTCATCAGAGACCTACTTAGGCTTAATCCACCTACCTTCGTAGGAGCTACAAAGGGAGCCGAGGTTGAGGCTTGGCTCATCAGTCTAGACAGATGCTATGTTGCAACCTTATGGGAGCAACACGAAAGTATGTGTGGTAGTACACCACCTGAGAGATGCAACAACTACTTGGTGGTGCACTGAGGAGTGCAAGCATCGGTTATCATTAGACACACTCACATGGGACACATTCATAGAGCACTTTAATGCGCGTTACTTATCAGACCATTATAGGTAGTGCCAGATAGATGAGTTCCACGACTTATAGTAGAGAGGACTCACAGTTGCACAGTATGAGAGTTGATTTATTAAGCTTTCACATTACGCAAAGTATCTCCACGATGAAAAACTTCTGGTGTATAGATTCATCAGAGGTTTGAATCAGGGGATAGCAGGACCAGTGCATACGGTAGAACCCCAGACTATGAGTGAAGCTACCAAGAAGGCTTATATTGCAGAGGAGATTTAGGGACATGGGCAGGGATCATGCTGCCAGTTTTAGGATCGAGAGCAGCAGCAGTACTAGCAGAGTTAACGCAAACCACCACTACCACCACAGAAAGGAGGATTTAGTTCTCTGTCACTACCTCCTAGACCTCCATAGTAGCAGCAGAATCAACAGAGGTCTAGACCCCAATAGAGGGCACAGGGAGGGTAGAATCGAGGATGGTAGTAACAAGGCCTGCGTAGAGACTAGAAGTAGCAGAGACCACTTGCGAGGCCTGCGAGGTCTCAGCAGTCATACAAGGGTTCATAGGGTTCCACAGGTAGATTGGATAGTAGCAGTCAAGTAGGACTCAATTAGGACAGATATAGGCTCGAGACCCATGCTATGTGTGTGGTGGAGTAGGTCATCTAGCAGAGAGTGCCCACAGGGCTTTATGGCAGGGGGACAGCCCCATTCAGGAGGGTCAGAGCAGACTATAGGGGATGTGGGCAAGTCCCACCACATGTTTGTAGTTGTTAATAACCACCAAGCTGACTATCAGGCATCTGTGATTGAGACATCAGGTATGATCGGGGGTGCCCCCGTCTCTATTCTTTTTGACTCTAGAGCTACCAATTCTTTTCTGTCTACATCCTTAGTGGAATGTTGTAGGCTGGTGGCTTCTAGGCAAGACATTAGGTGGGAGGTTGAGTTGGCCTCTAGTGCTAGGATACCAGTAGATACCTTGGTTTGGGATTGTGAGATTTCTTTGGGTTCCTTCACTACATCTTGTGACCTTAGAGTTATGCCATTAGGATCCTATAGTGTGGTTTTGGGTATGGACTGCCTTGCGGCTCATGGAGCCAAGCTAGATTGTCATCGAAAGGCAGTTAGCTTCTTAGATGATCATGGTACACCAGTTGAGGGTGAGTGCAGGATCATGATGGGCCAAACACTACCCCTAAGTTGTGTTGTGATGTTCACAACACGCCCCTGTTGATGCTTGTTTTGATGCAATCATAACAATAAGTTAAAATTCACATAAAATGAACTGAAACTATACTTGAAAGACAAGAAGGAATCATCTGGTGATTCAACTAATCCCAAGTCTACAATGGTTCGGTTGGTCAAGTTCAGTTGGTCAATGTGAAGCTGTAATGTTCAAGGGGCCTTACGTAGTTTAGGTTTATTTTGTGGTTTACTGGACTAAGAATATGCAAAGAGGTCATAGATTTCAACAAGTATTTTGTTCATTTGCATACAAGTGATACCGGGCTGCAAGTTTCAGAGGGTTTTCTTGGATTTTTGCAGCTTTCTTCTTGATCTGTTTATGAAAACTGTCTACTTATGGCTCTGTTATCATGCTTCTTCAAATTTGAGACAATTTCCTCTAGATTTCTACGTTTTCAGCTAAATATTTCAGATGGGTTGGGAAAAGTTAGAAAGATCTAAACTATACCTCATTTAATCTACCGAAAGATCTAAGTGTTTCTGTTATGCACTATGTAAATACCACAGTAATTTGATCAAATCCACAGTAAAAACCCTAAATGTAAGTTCTGAGCATTTTCACCAACATACATTTAAAATTGCAAGCTCTCAAAGAAGATATTTCAAAACACAAAGAAGAGCATGAGAACACTCAGAAGATAGATGCAGAACTCCAGATTCTATTGTATTAGAAACGAATAGCCATACATGATTTACAATGTAAGAATGACTCTTAGTTTCATTGATCATACTACAGAGAACTTACAAGCTTTACAGATACAGTAAGGCAGCCAGACATTCCACGCACACCTTACTACAGACAAACAGGTGACCTCCTTCTTCTACTTCTAAACTATGCTAAGCTATCTTGCTGTGTTTTCCTAGAATCTCTGTTGTAGGCCCTAAAAAATCCCTGTTGTAAAGTATTATAGTGTAGAGAGGCACAATATAAAGACATTCTGATTGTCCTCACTACAGCAAAAAACCTAACTGAACCCCTGGTTCAAACCCCTGGTTACAGCAATAAATGCAGGTGAACCAGCTCTCAAAAATATCTCTGAGCAGTGGTCAAATCTGGGCGAAATATTGCCCCTTCTGAGAAGTTCCAGCAGCTGGGTAATAACTTCTGTTTGTCTGTTGCAGTAATACCTTCAGCTGCAACCTTCCTCTTCACTTCAATGGCCTTGACTTTTCACGCACTTCATCCTTATCTTCTTGCTCCTGAGATCAGATCTTCTGCCTCCATGAGGTCACTGCGCTGACTTTCCAGCTGCTTCCTCAACTGCAAGCCTGCAAGACAAGACAAGCAATAAGTTTCACATTTATCACAAAAAATAGCACGAAATTAAAATAAGCGTTTAAATCCAGGTGACAGCACAAGATTGAGAAAATCAGATCAGAATGCACTCAAAAACGCGTCCAAAATGCGCTCAGGCTGCTCAAACTTCATCGGGTCAACCATCGCTGACCGAAAAATGCCAGAGGCACCAAAAAAAATGCTTTAAAATTCCACCGCCTCATTTCCCACCCATCGGCATGACTATCCCTGTCGGTGCGTCAAAAAAAATATGTTAGCCGACATACTTCATCATCATGATATTTCGCTTCTGCATATTGGAGAAAAGAACAACATCATCATCATCATCATGTTGAAGAAGAATAGGAGGATATGAATATAATCATGCTGCCGAGGAAAGGAAGATGATGGTGACGTCATCATGATATTCAGGCTTCATTGAAATGCTAAGGATGACGTCATCATCATGTTCGGTTAAGATCAGGGGGATATTTGTGATATCGGGTCACCTAAGGAGCATGATCAGGATGATGAAGTGAATATGACCCTTTCGCGGCCAAGGTAACCCTCTCGAAAGATCAGGATGATGATGATCATCATAATAATTCGCGAAACGGATCGTGCTTGAAAAAATCCTGTTTGAAGGAAAAATGTGATGATGATGATCATCAGGATATTTACTTCTTCGTTTATCAGATCGGGATAACGTCATCATGATATCCGGGGCCTTTGTTAAACTTAAAACAAGATGTCATCATGATATTTCGCCAACCGGATCATGTTTGGGAAAAAATCCTGCCGAAGGGAAAATGTGATGATGATGATCATCAGGATATGTGCAAAAGGTTGTATTTCATCGGCAGGAGGACTTTGCGAAATATCAGGTGGACAAACAAGATCATGATGATCTTGACTACAGGACAGGATAAAACATATGATGATGATGACCCTCATCGATTTATCATGATGACGTCATCATCATAATTTGTCTTCGGAGCACAAGGATGAGTTAAGGTCATCATGATATTTGCGCTAGGGTGATATTGTGAAATATGATCATGCTGTTGAGAAATGCAATATCGACCCCCTCTGAATAGATAGGGTGATCATCATGATATTCGCTAACTGGAGATCAGGAGGATATGAAGATGATGATCCTCTTAATCAAATTATGATGATGATGCTTCCATCACTTAGCGAATTTCAGCAAATGACTCGTGAAAGATCAAGATGATATGGAGTCGTCATCATCATAATTCGAAGTTCAGCAAATATCATGATGATGACCTTGCGATAGGATTATAACACGCGCACGCAAATATGCCGAAGGTGGATTTTTCTAAGTCAGGGTGATCTTATACTATCAGCATGATATTTTAGTTTCAGGCGATGCAAAGATATCATGATGATGCTCGCGATACAAAGACCGGTCGATGGGGGAACCTACCTTGACTTAAAGCCGATGTCATCATGATATTTGAACCTCAGGATATTGTCGGGGGGGTGCATTTCAAATATGATGATGATGTCCTCATACAGCAAAACCAAGTTTATAAAATATGACGCTCCTAAGAAAATCATGATGCTGATGATGCGCCTGAGGCCATTTGACGGGTAAAGGGAACTACCACCTAAAATTGACGTCCGGATATTGCGACTGCATGATTTTTAGCAGGTGATAGACCAAGATCATGATGATCCTATCAACATGACTTAGGATATAAAAATATGATGATCCTCCTGCGAATATCAGGTTTGACCAAGACTTTGACCGTGCATAACTTCCACATATGGACGAATTTTCAAGTGAAGTAAAAGGCAAACCTGCATGGAATTTCAAGCTCTTTTAAAATATGAGGTCATAGAAACAAAATATGAACTTTGACAAACAGACCTCATGATGATGATGCACCTGACCTTCATTTTTACCAGACCGCCAGGAAGCAGAAAAAACACAAGCAGAAGCAAAAAGCAAAACATCAGCAGGGGTCCCCATTTTGCTAAGGAGCACAATGAGGCATGTTGTGAACATCACAACAACTAGCAACCAAAACAAAACAATTAAATTCAGAGTGTTCAAGGAAACTAGGTGAAATGAACTCATAACTTCCAACTATCTTTCCTGCAAATTACTATTCAGCTTGAGACTCAAAGTGTTCAATAAAGATGCATGAATTTCCATTTTCAGTTTAGTTGTGTGCATGTGATTAATTATCCTCATCTTGAAGATCGGTTGAACAAACCAGTGACTGACATTAGCCTACGTAGGTGAGGATATTCCCTCATAGCCGACCGGATAGAGCCTTGCTGCCAGCGAGCGTCTATAGCCCCGGCAAGGTTATCGTTACAATTCTCCTAAGTAGAGCCCCACTGCCAGCGAGCGTCCATAGCCCCGGTAGAGTTACTTAGATGGATTAATCTAGATTTTCAGTATAATCCGCTTTATTTATTTATTTATTTATTTTTTGTTTTCTAATTTTGAAAGATTTCATAAGATATAGCAATTTGTAACTTCATGATGATGCAAGGAGTGGACACTTGCTAAAATTAAGCTGAGAATTGTAATGGTAGCAAGGGTGACCTCTGATTTTTCACCTAATATCTACACTGGTAGGTTCAACAAACCCAAGGATTTTAGGTGTGTCATCGTGAGAAACCTGCTTCGAATTCTCAATCACATTTATTGAATACAAAACTTCAGAAGATGAACAACTCTCTACATTCATGACAGTGATAGGTTATGTGTAAATTGCAAATGGTTAACCTGAATATCCTAAATTATATACTGTTTTGAATGGTTGCTAGTTTTGCTCCTTAATACTCTACAGCAAAATAAAGATCCCTGCTGAGGAGACAACAAACAAACCAAACAAACAGGCTGTACAAACAACACAACAAAAGAAAAAACTGTACAAACAGAAAGAAACAAAAAGAAGACAAGCTATACAAACAACCAACCTAAAAGAAAACAGCAAAAGAAGGACTGTACATTATCTACAGCACTTTACATTAAGAAAGAAAGGACTGCCTCATCCTGACCTTCAAGCCTGGAAGTAGTGTTTCAAATGCTGGCCATTAACTGGTAATGGCACATCTTCTCCAGTCAAGGTCTTAAGTCTAAAGGTGTTATCTCCTATTATTTCTAAGATTTGTAATGGACCCAGCCATAATCTATCGAATTTTCCATGGCTTCCTTTCTTTTCATGTGCTTTGTCCCAGCACAACACTAAGTCTGATATCCTAAATGTTTTGACTTTTGCCCTTTTGTCAAACCACCTCTTAACAACTGCTTGGTGTTTGGCAAACTTCTCGAGGGCTTGACCTCTTTTCTCCTCTAGTTGCAACATTTGCACTATTCTGGCTTCCCTATGGTTATCAAAGCCTAGATATTCATTGGCAAACTTCCAGGTTGGTATTCTCAGATTAACCGGAAGTATGGGATCAGTCCCATAAACTAAGTGATAAGGTGTGCTACCTAAAGCTGTTTTGAACTTGGTCCTGTCTACCCATAATGCATATCTTAATAGGGTATTCCACTCTCTAGGACTTTTGGCAATTAACCTCTTGATGATGTCTAATAAGATTTTGTTTGTTGATTCAGCCAGTCCATTACCTTGAGGGTAATAATTCGAAGAAAACCTTAGAATGATCCCATATTCAAATGCCCATTTAGAAAATTTTAAAGAAGAGAAAGCAGGGCCGTTATCACATACCAATGAATAGGGCGTTCCAAACCTGGTGATAATGTTTTCTTCAAGGAACTTGATAACTACCTCAGTTGTGGAAAATTTGCAGCAGGTGGCCTCAGTCCACCTTGTACAATAGTCCGTTACCGTCAATATAAACTTGTGTCCTGCAGAAGATGGGGGATTGATGACTCTGATAAAATCCAAGCCCCATTGTGCAAACGGTCTGGACTCGATCACAGGCTGCAGTGGATTGGCCAGATTTCTTCCTTTGTCTGCTGCAGTCTGACAGGTGTGGCAGCTTCTGATGTGACTCTTAGTATGTTTGAATATAGTGGGCCAATAATAGCCCGCTCTCAGTATTTTGTGTGCTGTAGCTAAATGGGAACCATGGCCGGTTCCGTATTTGTCATGTAGTTCTGTCAACACCCTATCAGCTTCAGTTCTGTTTATGCATCTCAAATAAATTCCATCATGGTTCTTCCTGAATAGAAGACCTCCTTGCACCATATAATGATGTGCCTTAATCTTCAAAGCTCTCCTCTGAGAAGCCTTCATCTTGCCTGGGTACTTTCCAGCTATCAGGAAGGTGCTTAAATCATCATACCAGCCTGATGCGTCCTGGGAATTCAATACATATTGCTATTTTATCAGATTTGGATCCATGTTTGCTATTGTCTGCACCAGCGCCTGCCCTCTAACCAGCTTTGCGGGAATGATCTCCATGTCAAATTCTTGCAGTGTGGTGATCCATTTGGCTCTTTTTTCTCCAGGCTCGTTTTGCATCAGCAACATCTTTACTACTGCGTCTGGTACTATGGCTTTAATCTGGCTGCGCAGAATGTAGTGTCTGAATTTTTTCACAGCCTTCACCAACGCAAATGCCTGTCTTTCGATATCTAAATATCTCAGCTGTGCATCCTTCAGAGGTGCACTCATAAATGCTATGGGCCTCTCGTCATTATTTTCACCTTTCTGTGTCAAGGCAGCAGCGACAGAATGAGAAGATGCAAAGGAGTAGATGTAAAACGGGCATGTGTAGTCTGGACTTGCCAATACAGGGGCATTAGAAATTGCCTCCTTGATATCTTCAAATGCGGCTTTGGCTACTGGCGTCCATTCCATCTGTGCATCTTTCTTTAACATGGCATTCAACGGCTGCACAATCTCTGCAAAACCTGTTATAAACTTCCGAACAAAGTTAATTTTACCAAAAAATGATTTCAATTCTTTCCTACTGTTTGGTATTTGCAAATTTTTTATGGATTCTATTCTATCCGGATCAATTGAAATTCCATTTTCAGAAATGACATGGCCTAATAATTTACCTTTAGTTACGCCAAATATACATTTCTTAGGATTAAGGGAAATCCCATACCTTTCACATCGCTGGAGTACTTTTCTGAGGTCCTCAGCGTGGGTGGATGCATCCTTGGAATACACAGTTAAATCATCCATATACACAACAATGCATTTACCTGATAATCCACGGAATGCAACGTCCATGGCCCTCTGAAAAGTGGCACCTACATTAATTAGTCCAAAAGGCATTCTTCTATACGCATAATTTCCCCATTTGCAAGTGAAGGTGGTTTTTAGTCTATCTTCTCTGTCAATTAAAACCTGGTTATAACCTGAAAAACCATCTAAAAAAGACATCATCTTTGCGCCATTTACTGTTTGCAGTACTTCATCTATTGGGGGCAAAGGATAATTATCCTTTTCAGAAGCCTTGTTTAAATTTCTAAAGTCTACGCACAACCTGATGTCTCCGTTTTTCTTCCTCACTGGTACTAAGTTAGCTACCCAAACAGAATGTCTGACTGGAAAAATTATTCCAGCGGACAGTAGTTTTTTAACTTCCTCAAAGATTAAAGGCTCTAGAATGGCATTTACAGGCCTCTGTTTCTGCCTAAATGGTTTGACTTCTTTTCTTAAAGGTATTACGTGAGTTATGATGGACTCATCAAATGTTTTCAAGTCTTCATAAGTCCATGCTATGACATGTTTATACTCTTTCAGAACATCCAGAACCTCTTTTCTGATTTTCTCATAGCAAGCTTTCCCAATTAGTACGTTTTGTGGATTTAGCTCAGTCCCTAAGTTATGTAAATCACACTTACCCCCTTCTGTTTTGGGTAAGTCTTTCTGTCTTATTATTCCGTCGAAGTCAAAGATGTGTTCTAATTCAATTACTCCTTTTGGCAAGAAGTTGCTCTTTAAGTTGATCATATCTTCTTCGTCCCATGTTAATTCAGGCCTTTCTTGTTCATCAATAATTTGGGCCTCAAATGCCTCATTACAAGTCAGAAAATCAATAATTTGCTAATCCTCTCCAAATACCTGAAAGTGTGTAACGTTGTCTGGTATACTGGGTACGTTAACTAACTCAACAGCAAATCGTCTTAATCCTGACAGTGTCAATGGTTCTAATGTACTAGCAGCAACTGCTAACGCATCTGGCCTGTGGTTCAGCTCTCTAGGAATATGCTCTATGTTAAAAGCATCAAATGAATCCATTAAACCCCATACTCTATGTCTGTAACTGATCATCTTCTTATAATTGCAGGCATATAGTTTCCTCACTTGTCTGACTACTAATTCAGAGTCTGAAAATACTCTGATGGTTTTTACCCCTTTCCTGATGGCCATGACAAGTCCTAAAATTAGGGCCTCATATTCAGCAATATTGTTAGTGCAGGAAAATTGTAATCTATATGCTGCCAAATGTGATTTACCTTGAGGATTTATGAGTTCAATACCTGCACCTGCGCCCTGTTTTGATTTGGACCCATCACATTTTAATGTCCACATGCCATCTCTACCTTTCTGATCTTTTACCTTGGCATACTTTGTCTCTTTTATTGCCTGTGGGGTGTTATCTTGTTTATTCATGGGTTTTTCCGTTTGGTTATCTTGCATATGTGTGTTTTTGGTTTGCAACTCAGAAAGATAACTACCCTCATCTTCTATTTCTTTCCCTAAATCTGGAATCAAGGCACTTATATTATCCTGAACATATCTCTGTGCTGGATCAGGATTCTCATTTTTCTCTTGTGACTCTACCCTCCCTATGCACTTTTTGTATTCATATTCAATGATGTCTTTGCATATTTCACAATTCTCCTCAGAATGCTGCCTATCATGGACTCTACACCTATTTTTATATAACTTACATTGGACTGGGAGATTGTGTGTAACGCACTCTTCCACCTCTTGTCTAATGGCACGACCAAATTTGTCTATTGCATTGTTTTCCTCATCTGAAGAATTTCCGTCAGACTCAATGAATAGTGCCGTTCTATTGCTGACACACTTCTTTCTAATGTTTAACATCATAATCTCTTCAATCTGTATCCCATTGTTGGCAACTCTATAGACACCTGGTTCAACAGCAGCATATAATATTTCATTAGTTCGATTATACTCTGTTATCATATGTTTCATTCTAGGCTCTGCCCCTATTCTGATCTGGTTTGGGATGCCTCTCCATGGTAACCACATGTGTGAAAAGTCAGTAGCCATATATCCATTTAATGTCTTGGACCAATCCCTACTCAGCAACATTCCATAATTTACGGGTATATCCACTACTTGGATGTCAATGATTTGGCTCACCCTAGGGTCTGAAGCTAATTGCACTTGTATGTTCATGAGTTCTCCTATCACACTAACCTCGGTCTTATCTAATTGCGTGACAACCTTGGCAGATTTGGTGGGAGTCAGCCCGAGAGTTTTACATATTCCTAAGGGCATTACGTTGGCTGAAGCACCAGAATCTACCATGCAATTGTGTATATTCTTCCCACACAACCTAACAGTTAACAAGAAAGGTTGAGTATCCCTCTTATCCGCATGTATTACCACATTTGTATTGGAAGGCTGCTCAACTTTCTTACCTTTCTCCTTAGGTGGTGAATCACTATTAGGAACAGTTGTATCAGCAGACACCTTGTTTGTTATAGATGTGTCTAGGGATTTTAAAAAAGCATTTCTGATCCCTGGGGTCTTCAATAATTCATTTAGAGGTATGCTGACCTTCATTTTTTTTATTTCCTCTGATAAGTAATTCATTAGTCTTGTTGTCTCTATTGTTTCTGTCTTACTTGTTTGATCCTTTTGCACTGCTGTTTCATTATTTGTGTGCTTACTAGCTTTGAGTGTGGCATGATTGTTGCTAGCATTCTGATCTGGGGGTGTATTGATGTTATTCGGGGGAGTGGAAGGGGTGAAAGGTCCTCCCGGCCTAGGGTTGTTCCTCAAATTGTAGGTGTGGCTTTTATTTGTTTGTTGAAAGGCCTGCACCTCCTCTGTTTCATTTAATATCTCATTTTCAGATTCAAAAGGAAACTGAAAAGCATTTAACACAAAGGCTGATTCTAAATAAAGACTTTCACAACAGTATGGTTCATCCTCTAGCAATTCATCCTCCTTCTCTTCTGCAGTTGCAAAGGTAAACGTTTCTAAGACTAATGCTGTGTCATATTCTGAGGGTACTACCTCATTACCCTTAGGGATGAGAAATTCAGAGGTAGGAGGCTGTACATCTACGTTGAAGATACTAGCTGCCAAGTGGAACTATGGACAGTCATGCTCAGCATGGGCATTGGTATTGTGAAATCTGCACCAATTTTTGGGTGCTGTATTGGCCATTTGTATGTTAGTTATTTGTTTTGCACCATGATTATCTATATTCTTGAAAGGAGAAGCCAGAGTACCGTTGTTGGGCCCAGTGTTCCATGTCTTGGGTGGCCTAGGTTGATTCTGATTTTTGTTATTATTGCCCCGGGTCCTATTATCTATCACTGGCCCCCTATTTTGCATTGGTTGCCCCTGACTGGGGCCTTGATGCTAATTGTAGCTTTGGTTCTGATTGTATTGCTAATTTTGGTTGAGATTGTAATTCTGATTTTGGCCTTGGTTGTGATTTTGATGTGGATTGTAGTTTTGGTTGCTTCTTCCATAGAGGTTCTCATTTCTTAGCTGTGTCACTTCGGTTGTTAACCTTTTCAAATGTGCAGTAATCTCTTTGATTTCTTCCCTATCCTCTTGTGCTTTTGCCACAGTTACATCCCTAGGAAGTTGGAAGAAAGGCTGACCATTATTTTGACTGTTATTGGAAGTACTAACCGTGTAAGGAGTTATAGCCTGGATTGGAGCAGGGTTATACACAGGTGTGTAAGAAGGAACCAGATTTATTAGTGGAGCATGCTGCACAGGGACTCCATTCCATGGGTGTGCCTAATTCTGCACCCCAAAATTTCCTCCAAATGGACTGTAAGTTGTATGTCTCATTTCTTGGTTCACTGAGGCTGCCTCTTTATAGGCTTTGGATATTGAATCTATGTCAGGTTTCCTTTTGACAAACATGGCAGTTAAAGGATCCAAAGCAGCATAGTACATAGCCAACAAGGGAGCATCATCTATGGTATAAGGGGCTACTAGCCTAGAATAGGCCTTTTGAAATCTGTCATTGAAATTATCAATTAGCTCTCCCTCACCTCGTTTTATAGCAGCCAGTTTATGATACAAAGCACAAGGGTCAATGGGTCCTCTAAATCTTGACAGAAATGCTTCTTCCATAAGTGCCCAGGAAGAAATGTAACCATTGGGTAAGTTTACGTACCAGCTAGAGCCCTGCTCATTAAAGGTGTAAGGAAACAACCTACACACAACATCCTCGTGCTCTAACATAGCCCTAAAACATGCTTCCTTAAATATTCTAATATGATCTTCTGGGTCTTGATGCAACTGATATTTGGGACATATCTTTTCCGGATTTTTTGGCATGTCATGATAATCATTGAAGAATATGGGAGAATTGACATTGAAATAAGCCATTGCAGGTGTTTGAGCTTGACTTGAACTTGCAGAAATACCTGGATTGATTGGTGGATTAGGATTTAGAGGAGGATTGAGACCTCCAGGAGTGCCTGAACCCAGATTTAAAGATCTGAACAGCGATCTGTCAGGACTTACAATACTACGGATGTTAAAAGGTGACCCAGGAGGTGTTCCAGATGAACTTCCTGCTTGCGATATCTTTGGATTCCAAATTAAAGGGCTTTTACTTCGCCTTGTATCAGGTAGTTGCACAAATATATCTCCTGAACTGGACCTAGACCTAGTCACTCTGTTACTGTCGTTAGCCAGTTTGAAATGAAACCTAACTCAGGCAGGCCCTCCTTCTAGCGCCAGAAAACTGTTGATGATTGTTTTGATGCAATCATAACAATAAGTTAAAATTCACATAAAATGAACTGAAACTATACTTGAAAGACAAGAAGGAATCATCTAGTGATTCAACTAATCCCAAGTCTACAATGGTTCGGTTGGTCAAGTTCAGTTGGTCAATGTGAAGCTATAATGTTCAAGGGGCCTTACGTAGTTTAGGTTTATTTTGTGGTTTACTAGACTAAGAATATGCAAAGAGGTCATAGATTTCAACAAGTATTTTGTTCATTTGCATACAAGTGATACCAGGCTGCAAGTTTCAGAGGGTTTTCTTGGATTTTTGCAGCTTTCTTCTTGATCTGTTTATGAAAACTGTCTACTTATGGCTCTGTTATCATGCTTCTTCAAATTTGAGACAATTTCCTCTAGATTTCTACGTTTTCAGCTAAATATTTCAGATGGGTTGGGAAAAGTTAGAAAGATCTAAACTATACCTCATTTAATCTACCAAAGGATCTAAGTGTTTCTGTTATGCACTATGTAAATACCACAGTAATTTGATCAAATCCACAGTAAAAACCCTAAATGTAAGTTCTGAGCATTTTCACCAACATACATTTAAAATTGCAAGCTCTCAAAGAAGATATTTCAAAACACAAAGAAGAGCAGGAGAACACTCAAAAGATAGATGCAGAACTCCAGATTCTATTGTATTAGAAACGAATAGCCATACATGATTTACAATGTAAGAATGACTCTTAGTTTCATTGATCATACTACAGAGAACTTACAAGCTTTACAGATACAGTAAGGCAGCCAGACATTCCACGCGCACCTTACTGCAGACAAACAGGTGACCTCCTTCTTCTACTTCTAAACTATGCTAAGCTATCTTGCTGTGTTTTCCTAGAATCTCTGTTGTAGGCCCTAAAAAATCCCTGTTGTAAAGTATTACAGTGTAGAGAGGCACAATATAAAGACATTCTGATTGTCCTCACTACAGCAAAAAACCTAACTGAACCCCTGGTTCAAACCCCTGGTTACAGCAATAAATGCAGGTGAACCAGCTCTCAAAAATATCTCTGAGCAGTGGTCAAATCTGGGTGAAATATTGCCCCTTCTGAGAAGTTCCAGCAGCTGGGTAATAACTTATGTTTGTCTGTTGCAGTAATACCTTCAGCTGCAACCTTCCTCTTCACTTGAATGGCCTTGACTTTTCACGCACTTCATCCTTATCTTCTTGCTCCTGAGATCAGATCTTCTGCCTCCATGAGGTCACTGCGCTGACTTTCCAGCTGCTTCCTCAACTGCAAGCCTGCAAGACAAGACAAGCAATAAGTTTCACATTTATCACAAAAAATAGCATGAAATTAAAATAAGCGTTTAAATCCAGGTGACAGCGCAAGATTGAGAAAATCATATCAGAATGCACTCAAAAACGCGTCCAAAATGCGCTCAGGCTGCTCAAACTTCATCGGGTCAACCATCGCTGACCGAAAAATGCCAGAGGCGCCAAAAAAAATGCTTTAAAATTCCACCGCCTCATTTCCCGCCCATCGGCATGACTATCCCTGTCGGTGCGTCAAAAAAAACATGTTAGCCGACATACTTCATCATCATGATATTTCGCTTCTGCATATTGGAGAAAAGAACAACATCATCATCATCATCATGTTGAAGAAGAATAGGAGGATATGAATATAATCATGCTGCCGAGGAAAGGAAGATGATGGTGATGTCATCATGATATTCAGGCTTCATTGAAATGCTAAGGATGACGTCATCATCATGTTCGGTTAAGATCAGGGGGATATTTGTGATATCGAGTCACCTAAGGAGCATGATCAGGATGATGAAGTGAATATGACCCTTTCGCGGCCAAGGTAAACCTCTCGAAAGATCAGGATGATGATGATCATCATCATAATTCGTGAAACGGATCGTGCTTGAAAAAATCCTGTTTGAAGGAAAAATGTGATGATGATGATCATCAGGATATTTACTTCTTCATTTATCAGATCGGGATGACGTCATCATGATATCCGGGGCCTTTGTTAAACTTAAAACAAGACGTCATCATGATATTTCACCAACCGGATCATGTTTGGGAAAAAATCCTGCCGAAGGGAAAATGTGATGATGATGATCATCAGGATATGTGCAAAAGGTTGTATTTCATCGGCAGGAGGACTTTGCGAAATATCAGGTGGACAAACAAGATCATGATGATCTTGACTACAGGACAGGATAAAACATATGATGATGATGACCCTCATCGATTTATCATGATGACGTCATCATCATAATTTGTCTTCGGAGCACAAGGATGAGTTAAGGTCATCATGATATTTGCGCTAGGGTGATATTGTGAAATATGATCATGCTGTTGAGAAATGCAATATCGACCCCCTCTGAATAGATAGGGTGATCATCATGATATTCGCTAACCAGAGATCAGGAGGATATGAAGATGATGATCCTCTTAATCGAATTATGATGATGATGCTTCCATCACTTAGCGAATTTCAGCAAATGACTTGTGAAAGATCAAGATGATATGGAGTCGTCATCATCATAATTCGAAGTTCAGCAAATATCATGATGATGACCTTGCGATAGGATTATAACACGCGCACGCAAATATGCCGAAGGTGGATTTTTCTAAGTCAGGGTGATCTTATACTATCAGCATGATATTTTAGTTTCAGGCGATGCAAAGATATCATGATGATGCTCGCGATACAAAGACCGCTCGACGGGGGAACCTACCTTGACTTAAAGCCGATGTCATCATGATATTTGAAGCTCAGGATATTGTCGGGGGGGTGCGTTTCAAATATGATGATGATGTCCTCATACAGCAAAACCAAGTTTATAAAATATGACGCTCCTAAGAAAATCATGATGCTGATGATGCGCCTGAGGCCATTTGACGGGTAAAGGGAACTACCACCTAAAATTGACGTCCAGATATTGCGACTGCATGATTTTTAGTGGGTGATAGACCAAGATCATGATGATCCTGTCAACATGACTTAGGATATAAAAATATGATGATCCTCCTACGAATATCAGGTTTGACCAAGACTTTGACCGTGCATAACTTCCACATATGGACGAATTTTCAAGTGAAGTAAAAGGCAAACCTACATGGAATTTCAAGCTCTTTTAAAATATGAGGTCACAGAAACAAAATATGAACTTTGACAAACAGACCTCATGATGATGACCTACCTTATCATATATCATGATGATGATGCACCTGACCTTCATTTTTACCAGACCGCCAGGAAGCAGAAAAAACACAAGCAGAAGCAAAAAGCAAAACATCACCAGGGGTCCCCATTTTGCTAAGGAGCACAATGGGGCGTGTTGTGAACATCACAACTGCCCCATTTTGCTCCTCGGCAAAATGAGGACCCTTGTTGTTGCTTTGCTTTTGCTTCCACTTGTGTTTGTTCTGTCTGGTGGTAAAGGGAAAAGAGAGTCAGATTTGCAAACCTTGTTAAAAATATAGAAAATTCCTTTTTTTTAGTACCATTGCATAATATGGTTGGATTCCTTGTGAAAAATGAGCCAGGGTTGCTTTTTGAACCATCTTAAAATTCATCATATTTTGCAAGTTATGATCATTTAGGCAAAATGTACTATCGAGTTTTGCATGATAAACAGTCAGTTGTTTGCCTTTTTTCTTGTTGGCATTCGTTTTAAATTTTGAAAAAATTTATACTTAGTGGTTCCGAGTCATGGGCAATTTTGTCTGGGTTCCACTCTGTATGTTACATTTGATTGTTTTGATGAAAATACATCGATTCACTTTAATCGCCATTACTTATTCATTGGAGGTGTTTTTTCACAGGTTTGAACCTGCGCGTGTTGAACCTTTCGCTTGAACCTTATGGCGGGGTTCAATGGTTCAATGGTTTATTAGTTCCGGGTTCGGGTTCAAGACAAGGGCTATTGGCATAATAGTTGCCATCGGTGGGACTTTGGAGTGTTCCACCGAAGTGGAATCTCTCGCCGATAAAGCATAAACAAAAGGGAGATCAGCAGGAGTCATGCCAATAGTGGCAGGGTTCAATAGTTCGGGCTCAAAGGCTTTGGTAAGCCTGTGGCCGAAACAATAGTGATCGGCGTAACATAGAGCATCGGCCGAGTTTGAATTCATCGTGCTGAAGGGTATGGTCTCGCCGATAACTAAGGGCTATCGGTATAGTGGTCGTTGTCAGCCAAGTTTTTTGGGCCTTTGCCGATGGGCAAGGTCTGGCCGATGGAAGAAAGGGAGGACTTAGCCAAAATGCGAAGGATGGGAAGATGGATATCGGCAAAACTTTCGCCAATATCGGGTATCGGCGTAGCGTATGCAATCGGCGGTGGTCAAAAATCCTTTGCCGATGGGCAAAGTTGGGCCGATACAAGGAAAGGTAAGGATGTGGAGGTCATCGACCGAGGTAGAGGCATCGGCAGAGGAAATAAGGAGCTCGCCGACAGTGGAATCTCTCGCCGATGAAACAAAGCAAATGCCATCGGAAGGAGGAGTTTGTGAGTTGCCGATAGGCAAACCTCACGCCGATGGAGAGCAATGAAAGAGCATTGGTATAAGGTAAGGCATCGGCGGAGGAAATAAGGAGCCCGCTGATAGTATAATCTTTCCCCGATAAGAAGAAAATGCAAGCTGATAAGGCTATATCGGCAACACTTGCGCCGATGGAGGGAAATAAGAGGCCATCAACCAAGGTATTGTGATCGGCGAAGAAGATATGGAGTTCGTTGATGGCGAATCTCTTGCCGATGGAACAAAGCAAAGGGGCATCGGTGGAAAGAATATGGAGTTCGCCGATGGTGAATCTCTCGCCGATGAAGAGGAAATAAAGTGCAAGGGGCCATCGGCCTAACAATGAGGATCGGCGAGGAAGATTTAGAGTTCGCCGATGGCGAATCTCTTACCGATGAGAAGGAAACGAAGGCTAATATGACATCAGCAACACTCTCGCCAATACAAGGGTATCGGCATAGCCAACGCGATCGGTGAAGGAAATTTTGGGCTTGCCGATAGGCAAACCTCACACCGATGGAGAGAAACAAAGAAGCATCGATGGAAGAGAATCATTGGCGAGGGAATTTTGAGGCTCGCCGATAGTACAGACTTACGCCGATGGAAAGAAATAAGGAGGAAATAACGAGAAAGGCCATCGGCCAAATAACGAATGTCGCCCAAGTATTTTTTGGATCCGCTGATGGCGATTATCATGCCGATGGGCGGGAATGGACGAAACGGTGGGAATTTTAAAGCACATTTTTGGCGCCCGTGGCATTTTTCTAGTCAGCGATGGTTGACCCGTTTGGTTTTGGGCAATCTGTGTACATTTTGAATGTGTTTTTGAGGGTTTTTGAGCTAGATTTCCACATTTTTACAGTCACCCTGATTTAGATAGATATTTTGAGTTTCCTGCTGTTTATTTGATAAATGTGATACTTATTGCTTGTCTTGTCTTACAGGCTTGCAGTTGAGGAAGCAACTGGAAATTCAACATAGTGACCTCATGGAAGAAGAAAATCTGATCTCAGGAGCAAGAAGTAAAGATGAAGTGTGAAGAAGTCAAGGCCAACCAAATGAAGGACAAAATTGCAGCTAAAGGTATTACTACAACAGACAAACAAAAGTTATTGCTGAGCTGCCAAAGCTTCTCAGAAGGGGCAATATTTCACCCAGATTTGACACTACTCAGAGATATTTTTGAAGAACTGGTTCACCTATATTTATTGTTGTAACCAGGGGTTTGAACCAGGGGTTTAGTTAGTTTTTTTGCTGTAGTGAGGACAATCAGAAAGTCTTTATATTTTGCCTCTCTACACTGTAATATTTTTACACAGGGATTTTTAGTATTTTGCCAGAATTGTAGAGTCTTTCTGGGCATAGTTTAGTTTAGAGGAGGTCGCCTGTTGTCTACAGTAAGGTGCGCATGGAATCTCTGGCTTCCTTACTGTATCTGTAAAGCTTGTAAGTTCTTTGTAGTTTGATCAATGAAACTAAGAGTCATTCCTACATTGTAAATCATGTATGACTATTTGTTTCTAATACAATAGAATCTGGAGTTTTGCATCTATCTTCTGAGTGTTCTCCTGCTCTTCTTTGTGTTTTGAAATATTATCTTTAAGAGCTTGCAATTTTAAATGTATGTTTGTGAAAATGCTCAGAACTTGCATTTAAGGTTTTTACTGTGGATTTGATCAAATTACTGTAGGATTCACATAGTGCATAACAGAACAATTAGATCCTTTGGTAGAGTAAATGAGGTATAGATTAGATCTTTCTAACTTTTCCCAACCCATCTGAAATATTTAGCTGAAAACGTAGAAATTGAAAGGAAGTTGTCTCAAATTTGAAGAAGTATGCATAACAAAGTTAAAAGTAGACAGTTTTCATAAGTGTATGAAGAAGAAAGCTGCAATAATTCAAGAAAACCTATCTAAAACTTGCAGCACAGTAACACTTTTATGCAAAGGAATGAAAAGTATTAACATATCTCATGATCTTTTGCATAATCTTAGTCCAGTAAACCACAAAGAAACTCTAAACTACGTAAGGCCCCTTGAACATTACAGCTTCACATTGACCAACTGAACTTGACCAACCGAACCATTGTAGACTTGGGATTAGTTGAATCTTAAATGATTCCTTCTTATCTTTCAAGTATAGTTTCAGTTCATTATATGTGAATTTTAACTTATTGTTATGATTGCATCAAAATAATCACCAACAAGTTGCAATGTAAATGTGAAAAACAAACTTAAGTAACTTCATGTGAAAAATTGAATGAGTTATCTATATAATCTAGAAATAAGGTAGTAATAAAAGTTGTAACAAATTTAATTTAGTTTATGGGCTACTAATTTTTTCAAAATAGTTTGGTGAAAATTAGATTTTTCAATGAAGCACTACTAAAATTTTCTGAAAAGCGTAAAAAATATGTGTCATTCTGGCCAATCTAAGTATGAGAAAAAAATAATATTTTTCCTCCATGATTTGGATTTAAGTAAAGGACATATGAGCGAATGTGACGCATATTTTTTTAAAATTTTAAAGTAAATAAATAATTATTTATGATTTTCTTACTATGACTTTTTTAAAATATTAAAAATTAATTTTCCAGCCAACCTAACTTGGTCACAAATATATGATACTCAAAAATTTTAAATTTTACTATATAATCAATAATCCTAGAATGTGACGTATCTTTTGGATTTAAAAAAGGATTAAAATGTTGAATGTTATGGATGTTTTTCAATATGTATCTCTATTAGGAAATTAGACATAGCGTATGTAGAAAATTAATAATAATTATGTATTAATATTATTATGAGGCATATATTATATTTTTAGAATCTTAATAGCTTCCTCTATAAACCCTTTTCATTTGATTAAATTTATTTACAAAAAAAATTGTCAGCTTCAAGGATGAAATTATGGAAAATTTTAGGATAACACTAAATGGGTGGTTTTGCAAGTTTCTTTGGCAAATTTTGGGACTCTAACTTGCCTAAATATGAGGTAATCCCAAGGTATTTTTGGAGGAAATCCATATTTGAGCTAGAAATATTAAAATCCTTTCCATCCAAATCTAAATATTAGTCTAAATGTTAGCACTTTTTCATCTAACAAGTGTTTTCTCCATTGCCACTATTTGGCCCATCATGATCTCGCACTCACCCTCGAGATAGTGGGAATTTAGAAGCCTACAGTAGTTTGTATGATATCCGCTCAGCATCTTAAGTGCTACATGTGGAAGGGATGTCAGATGTTTGCTATCACAGTTAGTGATAGATCAGAAGACGAGCCTTAGGCATCACTAGATGATCACCCCATTTTGAGAGAGTTTGCCAATGTGTTCCCACCAGATTTACCAGAGATGCTATCCCATCGTGAGGTAGACTTTCATATCAATTTAGTGTTAGGTGCCGAGCCAGTGTCTCGTGCACCCTATAGGATGACCACTCATGAACTTACAGAGCTCAAATTGCAGTTAGAGGAGTTGCTAGAGAAGGGGCACATCCGACTGAGCGTTTCACCTTGGGGTGCTCCAGTTATCTTCATAAAGAAGAAGGATGGGTCTCTTCGCTTGTGCATGGACTATAGGTAGTTGAATAAGGTGATGGTGAAGAACCGTTACCCTCTGCCTAGGATTGATGACCCTTTTGACCAGATGCAGGGAGCCAAAGTGTTTTCAAAAATTGATCTAAAATCTTGGTATCACCAATTGCACATCACAGAGGCAGATATTCATAAGACTACTTTTTGAACTAGATATGGCCACTACGAGTTCACAGTGGTACCCTTCGGGTTGACGAATGCCCCTGCAGTGTTCATGAGTCTCATGAATGGGGTGTTCTGCACTTACTTGGATCAATTCATGATTATTTTTCTTGATGACATATTGATCTATTCATGGACTAAGAAGAAACATGAGGAGCACCTACATCAGGTTTTGCAGTACTTGAGAGAATAGCAGCTGTATGCCAACTTGGTGAAGTGTGCCTTTTTCAAAACAGAGGTATAGTACTTGGGGTACATCCTATCAGGTGATGGCATCTCCATAGATTCATCAAAGATTAGAGCTATCAGATATTGGCCAGTACCAACCAGTGTGACAGAGCATAGGAGTTTCATGGGATTAGCCGGTTACTACTGCAGATTCGTAGAGGGCTTTTCCAGGATAACACACCCCATCACTTCCCTTCAGTAGAAAGGGAAGAGTTTCACTTGGACCAAGTAGTGCGAGAGGGTCTTTGGGGTCCTCAAGGAGCATCTTATCAGCGCTCCCATATTGGCGGTTCTAGATCTTGCAGAGGATTTTGTAGTTTGCACAGATGCATCACTTGAGGGTTTGGGAGCCGTTCTTATGTAGGGTGGTAGAGTGATTACGTATGAGTCGCGTAAGCTCAAGCCACATGAGCTAAACTACCCTACTCACGATTTAGAACTTACAGCAGTGGTGCATGCTCTTGTTCATTGGAGACACTTTCTTTTGTGTCATCGCTTTGAGCTTCATTCAGATCACCATAGATTGTAGTACATATTCACACAGCCAAATTTGAATGTCCTCCCGTGGCGTTGGATGGATTTTCTATGCAGGTATGACTTTGATTGCCACTACATCAAGGGGAAGGAGAATGTGGTCGCTGACGCCTTGAGTCAGAGGCACAACGAGATCCTAACCTTGACCTTGAGTGTGGACTTGAGAGAGTGCATCATTCAGCATCTACCTGAGGATGAGTGGTTTCTTGAGGTGCAATAGGAGATCCAGAAAGAGAGGGCCCTTAAGGGTAAATTTGCAGGATATTCCCTCGAGTCAAATGGATTTCTTAGACATTGACAACACATCTATGTACGTCATGTGGGTGACCCTCATGCAGTGGTTCTTTCAGAGGCTCAAAGAGAACCTTATGCAGCACACCTAGGGGTGAAGAAGATGCATGCCAACTTGCGACAATTATACCATTGGGCAGGTATGAGATGGGATATTGCAGAATATGTTTCTCATTTCCTTGAGTGCCAGAGGGCCAAGGCCGAGCATTAGCATTCAACGGGTCTTTTATACCCTCACAAAATACCTGAGTGGAAATGGGACACAATTTCCATGGACTTCATTGTTGGTCTTCCTATGTCATCATGCCCCCATGATGCCATCATGGTGACGATTGACAAGTTGACCAAGGTGGTGTATTTCTCACCTATATGCATGATGTACAATGTACCATTTGTGGTGAGAGTATTCTTGGATCAGATTGTTAGATTACATGGGGTACCTCGCCGTATCATTTCTGACAGGAATTAAGTGTTCACTTCAGCCTTTTAGAGAGCCTTGCAATAGGTGTTGGGCACATAACTCGACTTCAGTTTCGCTTATCATCCTAAGACCGATGGACAAATAGAGAGATTTAATAAGGTTCTTAAGGATATGCTCCATATGTATGTCATGGATCATTAGAGTAGATGGAAGGAGTATCTATATCTAGTTGAGTTTGCCTACAATAATGGGCATCACAGCTCGTTGGGTATGCCTCCTTTTCAGGCCTTATATAGCAGACCTTGTAGGACACCTTTGAGTTGGAACTGTATTGAGGACAAGGTTGCAATAGGGCTAGAGTTGGTTCAGGATATGGAGTAGCAGGTGACTTTGATTAGCCAAAGACTTCAGGAGGCTCAGGATCGACTGAAGAAGTATGTCGATGCTAAGAGGGTAGATCGGAGCTTCTCAGTTAGGGACAGAGTGTTCTTGAGAGTGCGACCGCACAAGAGTCCAATCTATTACGGAAATGGCTCTAATCTCGTACCTCATTTTGTTGGACCTTTTGAGATCTTGGAGTGGATAGGACCTATAGCCTATCATCTAGCCTTGCCACCTAGCCTGTCGCATATCCATGATGTTTTTCATGTTTCTATTTTACGGCATTACATATCTAATTTATCTCATGTATTGGATTGGAGTGCTCTTTAGGTAGAGGCAGATGGTCAGCTGGCTTTGGAGCAAATTCGCATATTGGCTCGTCAAACACTGGGCCTTTTAGATCGAGAGCTGGACCAAGTTATGGTCTAGTGGGATATGTACGATGAGGTCACGGCGACATGGGAGGATGCAGTGAGATTGAGGGCCCTTTATACTCACCTCTTTGATAACTTCCAAGAGGAAGTACAGTTTTAGGGGGGAGGATGTGAGGCCTACCTTCTTTTTCCCTTATAGTTGACTACTTTATTTTTACTATTGGTGATACTTACTAGACTTGTGGGACTGTTGATCCTGAATTTCAAGACTATTAGACTTTGTGTTGTTTATGGATTTATTATGTTTGGCATGATTACAATGTGATTAGAACTTGATATAGATTTACTGACGATGTTAGACATGTGATTTACATTGTGATGCTATTTGGATACTATGCATGTGATTTTAGTTAGAAATTTATTATGTGATTCTATCTTGGGATGGATGTTTGAAATGTAGAATTTAGAATTTAACTATAATTTGATTTCCTTGATGCTTATATGAACATGTGATGTTGTATGTGCTTGTTTCACTTTCCTTCGGCTATCATATACATGTCGGATTAACATTTCATTTGAGTGCATAGGTGTTTCTAACGAAGCCACAGAAATTTGGAGATCATCCCATGCATTGTGTTGTTTTCCCTTGTGAAGCTAATCTAGTTCCAAGAGGAACCAAGATCAACTGTGTATTACATGATGAATTTTTGTAATGTTTGCGTATGGTGTCCTCTGGGCTAGGTCTACCCTTTTTCATTTGATTGTATTATGGTGTTGTAAATGTGTAATGTTTATTTAACTCAATTTTTGTTTTAATTTTTTTTGTGACCCCTTTTCATGTGATTTTCTACATCCTAAGGTGCTAAATTTGGGTTAAACTTGACCTTAGGTTGTACCCCTAGGGTCTAGGGGTCATTTGGGCTTGTGTAACCCTAGGTAAGATTCCATTTAATCACTTTAACTTCACCTTGAAGTAAAGTGACGAAAATGGAAGCTTGGGAGGGAGAGGATGAGTGGGTCAAACACTCAACCTCTTCCTTTCCTCTTCCCTAGGTTGGGGGAGTCTTCAAGACCCCTTAATTGTGGATGACTTCACTCTAAGTATCTCCCACAATTGGTGAGGGTACCTTGGGGTTGTGTGGTGCTTCTTAGGAGAGGATTGGGGCACATGTGGTACCCACTCCTTCTTAAGCTCCACCTTTCTCTCCTACATGTTTAAGAGAGAACAAGTGGATGGGAGAGAGACTTGGTGGGGTGGGTGAATGAGATGTGTCACCACCCCATTTCAAGAGTCTTACTTGTAGTTGGGAGGAGGAGCGAGGAGGTGACATGTGTCACCTCCCCATTCTTCAAGGCTCATGAGAAGAGCCTATTTTAATCCCTCTTGAAGAAAGGGATGGGGTTGTTGATTTTTTGGCAATTTTATTGATTTTAATTATTTTGGGAAAAAGTTAGAAGAAATCTGGTGGCTCAACTTGGAGAAGGAGTTAGAGGAGTTCTTCTCAACCATCTTCCAATTGGGCTTTTTAAGGTAGGTTTCAAGGCTAAGGCCTTCCCTTATGCATTTTAATTACTTGTGTAATGCTATGTGTGAGTCTCCATTTTTGAGTTTTTACTTGTTGTGGGGAAAAATTGTATGGGAGTTGTAAGAGCCTCTCCTACTTGGGAGAAGATGCTCAACATGTGTGGGGTGGGGGAGGAGTGAACCTCCTTGGGGTCACATCCTAGATTTTGTGGAGTTGTAGCCTTGAGCACAATATGTGTAATATGTGAAATGGCTTGAGAGCCAAATGAAAGCTTTGTGAAACTATGTTTAAAAGTTTTGGCTTGAGGCCTTGAGAGGTATTTGTATTGGGAAGTTTTGGAGTGACACTCTTGAGTTGAGTGATGTCCACTCCCCTACCCCATTGAACTCATCTTGAGTGATTTTTTGTATTGTGATAAGCCATGGGAGTAAATTATTTTTGGTTGTTGAATGCAATGTTGTATTGTGGTTTGAGTTTACCTAGTGTGAGGATGACCTCCTAGCTCAGGGGTGACTCATGAGTGAGTCAATGGTAGGGAGGAGAGCATTTTGTTGTGGTTTCTTCCCACTTCTTGTGTCATTGCAGGATTCTTGGAGCTTAGAGATGTTGAAGCAAACTATGTACCTCTTTCCTTGTGATTGTAATTTTGAGCTCTTGAGAGAGTATGGCCAAGTTATGCCTTATGAAGTTTCTTTTAGAATTCAAAAAGAGGAAATATTACTCTCTTGATTTGTATGGATCTATGTTCTAAACTTGAGTTGTAATAAATTTGTTTACATTTAGAAATGAAATTTTTAGTTGCTGATTTTTAATATCTTATTGATTTAAAGGAATGTAGGGCCCTAAAGGAAGAGCATGTTTATAGTAGCTTAACTTGAATGTTTAATTTTTTTTTAAAAAATATAGAGGATAGTTGTTTGATGTTGAGACAAAATGAAAATCTTTACATTTTATTTTATTAATATATATGTATATATATGTATATATATATATATATATATATATGTATATATATGTATGTACATATATACATATATATATATATATACATATATATATATATATATATATATATATATATATATATATATATATATATATATATATATATATATATATATATATAGTTGTAATTATGAAAGCAAAAACTAATTGCATTTGCTTTAAAAAAAAAAAATAATGAATAGATCATTTGAAGAGCTGGTTATGAGGAAATATGTTCTTTGATGTTTTTTTTTTTTTAAATGCTCTTTTACTCTATGCTAATTTGTTTTAAAAAAAAAATTGTGAGTTTATAATGACAACTATGTTTCAAAATATAGTTATTTAAAAGCATATAGATATAAGAAAAACAAATATATATATATTTGAATGCATATATTTAAATATGGATTACTTTGTTTTTATATTCTGATAATATACTGTCAAACAAAAAAAAGAGACTGCATTATACATATACAACAGTATATATATATATATATATATATATATATATATATATATATATATATATATATATATATATATATATATATATATATATATGTTATTATTCAATAAACTATGATTCCAGATGAAATTGGTGTTTTGCTGAGTATATATATATAAACAAATATCTTTAAAGAAAATTTGCTGTGAAATGAATGGTAATCAAACTGTACTTAAATTGTTATAGTTTATATATATATATAAAAAATTGAAATGGTTTGGGGGGGGGGGGGGTTCAAACCCCCCCCTCCCACACCGTCATTGCTTTCTGTATGGGTTTGGGGAGGGGGTGGAGTCCCCACCCACACCCCACTGTGTGGGATGTGGGTGGGGGTTCTGCCCCCTCCCCACACCCTGTCACTACCCTTTAACCACCTCACAGACCCTTCCCCGCCGTGGCTCCCTTTCCCATCCATGGCCTCCGTCCACTACTCCCTCCGCCGGCACCCACACTCTCCCATGCCTCGCCACTATGGTTCTCCCACAGTCCACTACCATGGTAACCTCCAAACCCCCGCCATCACAGTGTTCCCTCCACCCTTCCATGGACCTCACAGTGCCATTACCATTCTCCTTTTCGGCCTTTGTGGGCAGTAAACCCCACACCCGCAGGATAATTAATATACACATTATACGTATACATATACGTATACGTATATATATATATATATATATATATATATATATATATATATATATATATATATATATATATATATATATATATATCACATGCACTCCCATGAATGGCCTCCTTTAAACCTACAACAAAAATAAAACAAAGAATGAGAGAAGATGGAGAATTTGTGAGATGGAGGAAGAAGAGAATGTGGAGAAAGTAGGGTTAGGGCTTTTTGCCCTTAAGGAAATTGTTTTTTAGTTGTGAGGACTTTTTAGGGCTTGGATATTTAAAATTGCCCTTATTGGTTTATTTCCCACTTTTTTCTTATTAATTTTCTCTCATTGTTTTAAATTTATTTTTAGAATGGAATTTTGTGATAAATAAGAAAATGGGTAATATTTATTTCTTTGGGTATGTTCTATTTATTTGATAGTGGTATGGTAATATTTATAGAATAGTTTTGACTAGAGGAAAATTATAGTTGTTAATTTTAATTTAATTATTGCAGAAGGATTTTTATTATTTTATTTAACTTTTACACCAATTGAATTATTTGAGATGTATTTGTTTTAACAATTGGGTCAATCCTTGCTTTCGAACCTAATTCGACGAGGACAATATAAACTACATCCTTATTGATTTAATTAACCTAGAGTGATTTTATTAGTTTAATGAAGATATTGTTTTAATCCAACTTGGAAACCTAGTAAACTATCCAAATGAAGTTAGTATAACATGTTTTCGTAATCTGGTCTACCAAAAAATTAGGAATAATGTAAAGGATACAGTGATAACTCTGATTGATATAAAATGTGAAGAAGAACAAATTGATCGAGCTTTGTTGAAAAATGTTTTAAATTATAGAAAACGTGAAGAAGAATAAATTGATCGAGATTTGTTGAAAAATGTTTTAAATTATAGAAAATGTGAAGAACAAATTAATTGAGCTTTGTTGAAAAATGTACAATTAATCTATTTGACTGATCTACCAATTTAACTGATGTTACATAGGTAATTTAACACCAACCCAGTAAACTTTTGATCAAAATTAGTTTTATTATAATAAACCCTAATCACACCTGTGAGGTGTTATGCTACTGGATATTTCCAAAATTTAGGGTTTAGCTAGGTTATTGAAATTTAACCTTGTTTAGGATTATATTATTGTTTTTTTGCCAATTATCGACGTTAGATTTTTTTATTAAATTATATCTTTCTGATGCACTTGAATTTGGCTTTTGATTTTGAGTTACGTCAAAATCCCATCATTCACATAGGTTAACTTAGGGTTTTGATCGTTGATCCTAACCCTATTGGCGACATTAACCATGTTGCATCGACCTCCTAGTTGGCCTTCATTGCAAATGGTATGCACAAGTGAATGCATTACCCTACATTCAACTATCATGTTTACGCCTTATGCATAATGACACAGAGCATGCTTACGTGTGTGAGGGGGTTTCTAGGGAAGTGTGGTAACTTTTTTATATTTTGTGTCATGACCACATGACAAATGTAGACATGACACGTGTGATGCGTGTCGCGACCGCATGGAAAATGTGGGCATGACATATTATTTTTATTATTATTATTATTATAATTATTAGTAATGTAATAAGATTATAGCTAGTAAGTAAAATAACCATGAAAATGCAGCAATAATCAAATAGTTTGTGAACATATGAAGATTATATGACCAAGAAAGCTTATGCAACGTAATCAATTGTTGGGGCCCATTGTTAAAAATGTTAGAGTGGCTTCATCTATGAGAACCAATGATTATGGAGGTTAACTCAAAACAAGGCTAAAGTGCCCGATTTAAACAAGGTGACAAAGAAAAGTAAAAAAAAATATTCTCTACATAATTCAACAAGCCATTTAAATTGGGGAACAAAAGTGAAAGATTACTTTGAAATTGATCCCAATTTAGAAATTACTACAGTCAAATGGAAAAATTTTGATGAGTTTTTGGTTCCTCAAGAGTAGAAGACTCTCCTTAAGAATATTTTGAAAGAAAGAAGACTTTTATCTCAGATGATAAGGATAAATTAGTCTAGGCCCCTTCTAAATCTGGTTGGTACACAGTTAAACAAGGTTATCTAAGTATCACTAGCAAGGATTCCAATTCAAATTTTACGTGGCCTTATAAGCTCTATTGGAGTGAGTCCTACCTGCTTAAAGCGGGAGCTTTTTCTTGGTTAGCTTTGCATTATCGAATCCTTACTAGTGATAGATTAGTTAAACTTGGGGTTGCAAATTCCTTCTTATGCCCCCTCTGTTACGAGGTGGAGGATTCAGTGGATCATCTCTTGTTGGATTGTGATTTCTCTTCACAAGTTTGGTATTGGCTTCTCTCAAAATTAAACTGGTTGGGTCCCCTCCCTTGTTCATTAGTACAAGTCTTTCAAAGCTGGCCTATACTATTCTCTAAGTATACTTTTTCCACTTTGTGGATTGTGTCACCAAGTATTGTCATCTGGTCCTTATGGTTAGAAAGAAATAATAGAATATTTTAAAAAATAAATAATCCTATCCATATAGTGTTGGGCAAAGTTGAAAAAACCAAAACAGAAGTGGTTTTAGCCTCATTGCTATCAAAGAAGGTGGGTTCTCTAATTTTTACAAACTGGGATGATATGATATTAAAAAATTGAAAGCATTTAAGGCTACCCAATACTAGTTGCTTTAAATCTAAAGTCATGATTGATCGATCCCTTATTAAGTGGATCCCCCCACCTGAATCGTTTGTAAAACTTAATTTTGATGGTGTGAGTAGAGGTAATCCAGGAATTTCTAGTGCTGGTTGTGTTATTAGAAATCACAATGGAAGAGTTCTTAGAGCTTTGTCAATAAAGTTAGGTACAATAACAAATAATGAGGCTGAGGCTTTGGCTTTAATAGTTGGTTTGAATCTAGCACTAAAATATGGCTTTACTAACATTATTGTGGAAGGTGACTCACTAAATATTCTTAGAGCTTTCTCTAAAAACTCTTCTACAAGTTGGAAAATAGATTACATTCTAAAGTTTGGATGGGATTTATTAAAACAGTTTCAATCATTTCAGATAATGCATACCTACCGTGAAGGTAATATTCTAGCAGACTTCTTAGCTAATTTTGCTTTCAGTTCTAATGATACTGCTATCGAATGGGACTCTGAATCTTTTCCTCTGATTCCCAGAGTCAGTTATTTATTAGATAAGGACTCCAATGTGTAATTTATGACATTTTGGTATACTTTATTAGATTATCATCCTTTTTTAAGCTCTATCTCATTTGGCCTTCTGTGCTGATAAGCTGACGTTGGTCAAGTAGTGTGAACTATCTTTTCGAAGGGAGTATTGTACTTGGATGCTTGTTCAAATGAAGGCTAGTAGAATTCACACAAGGGAATTGGCAATTCATTATCTCTTATAATTTATGAGATATGTGGAGTATTTTTTCATTTAATCTGGCAAAATGCTTTGTTTTTCATTCTAGTAGTTTCTATTATTTCTCATTTCTTGTTAACCTACAGTTTTCTATAGTTTACTATGGGTTCTATTCACCAGAATACTAGAATTTCCTAGCCTATTCGGAACTGGGAACGTCCCCTCCTTGGTTGTTTTAATCCAAATTCAATGCAAGAAACTTTTAAGGTCTATGAGGAGTCTGTGGGTAGAGCGACCATTCAGGTTTGTAATTTACCAATTTTACATTTTCTAGTTACTATTTATCCATCTTAGGCTGCTTCACATTTTCTATCCAATGTGATGGACCTTTTGCAAAATGGAGCTAGGGTAAGGGAATTGGGGTTAAAGTTCATTCAAAATGTTCACTTCTCTGTCGATACACTTAATTCTACTTTAGAAGATTATGATTTGCATGAAGGTTCTGCTCTTGTGGGAGGGTTGTTTGATTATAGGTTATTGTTCCACATGCTTGGTCTTCATTGCCTTTTCAATACATTTTTACATGGCCTCCGAAACAACTACATCATTTCCTTTCAAAACTTAATTCATTGTCATAGGCATGAAATTGGGAATCACCTGGCAGTGAAGGCTTCAAAAGTGTTTAATGCTTTGCTTTTTTTGTTGAACTATGTGCCTTTTCCACTACCTCCACCTCCTTAGCTCACAGAAGATGATGGTCAAGCAGAGGACCATGTTTTGCAGATTATAGAGATAGCATATTAATGGGGAATCACTTTTTGTTTTTGGTCTACATCATTTATTTTTTTGTATTGGTTAATGGCTGTCTTTGCCAGTTGCTTTGTAAATTCTAATTGTTTATTGTATGTATCCTGGCATGAATTTAGACATAAACTTCGTTTGGATCGACTCTTTTTTGAGTTGATTTTGTTTAATCTTGTTAAAAATAGGCTATAACCAGAGGTTTTCTTTGCCGATTCTTTCCTGCCGGTATGCCTTTCTAAATCTGGCATTTTGTATCCTCTTTTTTAATTAATTAATTTTAGTAGTATACCACTTTTTTGGAAAAAAAAAAACAAGCCATTTAAATAATTACAAACTATTCCTTGGGAATAATATATACATAGCTATTGAATAGGATTTTAAATATTGGCATGACAATTTGACAAATAAGGGGAATCCTTTACCTTGGTTATTGGTTCCTCGGTAGAGGATGTTTTGTCACGAGAAAATAAAAAGCTTTCTGGAGTAAAATGAAGCGGTTAAAATATTGGCATTCTACTGAATGAGGGATATGTAACCACCTAAGTATAGGTAAGTAATAAATTCCATAAAGTATGGTAAATCCCCTTTGACTACTCCAGAAATCAAATAACGAAATGAAGTCTCATATAACGGTTCTATTGAGCTTTTAATCTCATGCTAAAGTTGACATGTAAGGAAAAACACCACTATTTTATGGCACCTATGCCTACCTCTCCAAGGCATTAATTTAGCCTTTGCTAACGATTAATACAGACTCATAAATTCGATGGTAAAGAATGAAAGAATAGGTAAACAATTGAAAAAGGATATTTTTTTTTACGATGGAGTTCCTAAGTTCTGTTCAATGTTGGAGATCCTATTTCCTAGTTCACCCTAACCCTAATGTTTCCCAAGCAGGAAAAGAAACACATCTCTGCCCAATTTCTCAGCTGCCACAGCTAAGCCAGATTTGCAGAGAGGAATGGCGGTTCAAGGGTAAAGCAGTGCCAATCTTCTGTTCCTGATGTACAAATCGGTTAAGGAAAAGGGTGACTATGATAATTACAAGATCTTCATTGGTTCAATCGTTTCAGGAGTAGCACTTGCATATAATTATTTATATGTAGTTTAGGGTCTTTTACAGGATACACGGTACTGGAACCCATATCAATATCATGGCTAAATACACTTTGGTCACTTCATTTATGCTTGTTTCTTTTTTTTTCTATTCTCTATTTGATTTTCACTACAGCACTAACGAGAGTACTATCTTTACATTGGAAAGATAAAAAAAAAAGAGAGGAAAAGAGATTCCATTGATTTTTTTTAACAACAAATGCCTTCGGTATAATTCTTTTTATGCTACAGGTTTCTATTCTCTTTGGTTTGCCTAACTGACCCCTTTTAATATGTGCTGAATCTAAGATGGTAGTGAGGGAGAGTGCAGAACAACTAGGGTATTGTGAACACACGGACGACCTATAGGGCCGACCATCCAAGTTTCTTATCTACAGGAGATAGGGAGAGACGTAGCTCTCTAGGCCGTCCAAGGAAATGTGGCTCATTCCTAGCCATAAACTAAAGAGGCGATGAATTAGAAGAGACCTACCTGGGTGCTAGGAAATTTCCATAGATATCATAATTATCATCTTTGTTTTTGAATTAGAACAAACACACAAGATTTATACCTATGCAACTAGACTAGTTTAATACGTAGTGATATAGTTCTAGGCATGCTTCTTGACTATTTGCAGAAGCTAGTTGTCTGGCGCACACGTTTTCTATCTCTATTCCTCTCTTGTAATTTCTAAGGGCATGTAGTTTAAATTTGTCTATAAGCATCTTACATTTCTTCCCTTTTTTCTCTAGAATTCCATATAATAGATAACAACATTTATTTGTGGCTTATATACCATTTCTAGGTTAAAGAAGAGATCAAAATATAGTATACTTCTTAGGTTTGAGAAATATAACCAATTCATTTTCCTATTTTTTCGACAATTGAAAGAAAACACATTTCTATCTTTCTTTGGTATAAAAGTTTAGGTTTATTTATTATTTATTATTTTTTAACTTTCTTTCACACAAAGCAGATTCCTAATTAATAAGTGCTAAACATTGTACCTTCCAAAGTGAACTAGAAAACCACAAGATTGTCACTACTACATAATAGTAAATGGGATGTTTTACACAGGTCAAATGATTTATCCTCATAGGCATGAAGCCCTGTAATAAATACACATCACACATCACACATGACTCCATAGCAAATAACACAGTTTTTGCTGCTCGGAAACATAATCAAATAATCTATTTTCCAGCATATTTTAAAAATGAAAATAGCTGCAATAACAAAATTCAATTTACCTATATCTCCTAGTATGTATATATATATATAATTAAACATTGTAGCCTATCTTGTTAACTGTACAGAATTTACAGAGGTCTAGTTATACATCTCACATTCTTGTAGATTAACTCCCTACCAATAGCTAAGCCTCCTGGTTGAAGATTTACCCCTCTCAGTCCAAAGAAGAATTGCAATAGGAAAATAAGATACAACAAGTGGTGATGATAAAGGAAGAGAAGAGTGACTAGAAGTAGTAGTAGTAGAAATTTTACAGTGGAGGAATAAATTTTATAGCAGAGGGATTTTCAACATGTGGTGAGAGGAAGAAGCCCCCCCCAAAAAAGTAGCCCTCCTTTTTAAAATAAAACTTTTAATAGAAACCTAAGCATTTCCCCTGTTGAAGAAGCCACTTGTCCTTCATCTAGACACTTGTTTCTCTTTCAATTAAAGTTTCTATCTCCCTTACACAACATCACTTTTTGTTGACTCATCAGCCCCTTTGATTTTCGTCACTATTTTTAGGGTGAAAATAAAGATTTTCAAAACTTAATATTTTTGTTAGTTTTGCCATCCAGAAAGCACCTAGACCATAGTCCTAGGTTGAGAATTAATTTTTTTAATGATATAAGTGTCTTTTGAATTATCTTACACTTTTTATAGGAAGCTAAATAAATTTGATTAACTTCAAGTTACTCAACACATAACAATACATGAACAAAGATGGCAATAGCATGTGTGGGAGAGCAAGCTAGGGCACGCAAGCCCTAGCTTGTAGGTTCAAGCTTTCTCAGTGCACAGGGCATTTGCATGTTAGCTGGGGGTTAAGGGGACCAGGTCTACTTCTTTGTTTCTTCCTTTTTTTTCTGGTTTTAGCTGGCTGTGAGGCATTCTTTGGTGCGGATAGCGGTGTGCAGGGTTCAAGGGTTTCCAACTCTAGGTTCTATTTTATTGTGTGCCCTCTGGTTCATGTTTGCTACACATTGGGGGGTTTTCTTCTTTCGAGGTGTTGTCTCTAGTGGTGGTGTGCCTATTTGGAGCCATTGCTTTGGATTCAATGTGGTCTGGGGGATGATTTTGTGCCCTCACTCATTTGGTATAAATGGCTTCGACTATGCCTTTGGATATGGCGGGTCATGCTTCTTCCATGGTTGGGGAAGATGCCAGTATTCCCATTCAGTCTTCTTCTAGATCGGATGTAGTCTGAAATGGTTCCCTTAAATTGCCAAAGGTGAATGGATGCTTGGAGAGGGCCCATGAGTGGCCGGTTTTAGTAATACAATCGGAGTCGGTAGCTGAGGATATTAATTACTACTGCAATTATGTTTTGATTTGTAAGTTCATGGGGATGAGGGTTTCTCTCCTATTTCTTAATACATGGATTCGCAAGACATGGAACCTGGAAGGAGACTTTGATATTTTGATGGCTGCAAATAACTTCTTTATGGTGGATTTTTTGTGTGTCACAAATCAGAATAGGGCCTTCACAAGGGGCCCATATTTTTATAATCAAGTGGGTCTCTTCATCAAACCATGGCATGCTAGCTTTAACTCAGCGGAGGAGTTACCTTCTAGAATCCCAGTTTGGGTTCATCTTCCTCGGCTGCCACTTGAATGCTGGAGAAGTGATATTACAGTCGATTGCGCTATTATTGGGAAAACCTATTGGTCCTTCTTAGCAAACTTTGAATAAGAGAGTTTTTTCTTATGCTAGGGTTTGTGTTGAAATTGATTTGAGCCAGCCGCTTCTAGACTCTATTGATATGACTATTGGGTCTTGCTCCTGGACTCAACCATTAGATTATGAGACATTACCTTTTAGGTGTCGGCTATGTCATGAATATGGTCATCTTCAGCAGAGGTGTCCTCGAGTTTCTAGTGCAGTTGGTTCAAGTAATGCTCCTACTCAGCCTGATTTGAAAGCAAACAAGGGTAAAGCCCCCATGCAGGGAGGTGGGGCTGATAAAGAAGGTTTTATTCCGGTTAAGTCTCATAATCGTGGTCGAGGCTTGAAGAGATCCCTCAAGGATAGGCAGGAGGAGGAAAATTTCAACCGATTTGAGACGTTGGAGATTTGGTCCAGGAGGAAGGTTTTCAAGTGGACTTGTAGGCAACAGTTGGATCTTTTACTAAGGTTGTTCTTGGGGATCAGCCTAATGTGATTCCTAGTTTAGATCAGCTTGGTGAGTAGGGTACTCAGATGGACACTGGATTGGCTCCTCTGGCTCCTATTCAAGGTGCGTTAGATTTGGCACCAAAGGGTACTTGTGGCTCTCCTAGTGTCGGTGGTGTTCTATCTAAAGTGCGGGGTACTCTAGACTTAGGAAAAAGTAAGGCTCCTTCCCTAGCCTTGGGTTTGCAACTAAAAACCCTCAAAAAAGGGGCTCCTGAGAAACCTCTTAAGGTTGGTAGAAAAAAGGACCTAGAAAAGGTAAAGCTAGCTGGTGAGACATTGGTTGAGTCAGGTTCGGTGAGGACTATTGATGCCCACTTCTTCCAACCCCAATGATGATTGTGCTCTCTTGGAATGTGAGGGGTATGAATAGCATCCCTAGATAAAAGGCTATTCGAGATTTGGTTCATATTCATTCTCCTGATGTGGTTTTCCTTTAGGAAACTAAGTTATCAGTTGATAGTATGATGAGTGTGGCTTCAAAGATTTGGAGTCGTGGTCAGTGTCAATGTGTTGGTGCTCTTGGTAGCTCTGGTGGGGTTGCATGCTTATGGGACCCATGTAGAGTCAAGCCAATTTGGTGGTACTCCTATAGAGGTTTGATTTCTTGTGTTGCTTCTCATATTAAGTCTGGAGAGAGAATACTCTTTTCTAACATCTATGGTCTGGCTGACCTTCATGGCAAGGTAAAGTTGTGGGGTTTTGTCAAGTATGTGAGGACTTTGGATCCTTATCTCCCATGGATTTTAGCCAGGGATTTTAATGCCGTTGTTTCTTTGGAAGAGAAGAGGGGAGGCATTGCTCACTTGGAGCCTTCTTCTGGTCTCTTGCAGGTTAATTTGGCTCTCTTGAATTTGGTTGACATCAAGCCTATTAATGGGGTCTTTACTTGGGATAATAGGAGATGTGGGGACGCTTCTATTTCTGAACGTCTAGATAGATTCTTGGTGTCTAGTTTTTGGTTGGGGGACAGGTGGCTGACTAGCTCTGAGATTTTGGATGGGCGGGGTTCTGATCATTGGCCAATCAAACTTATTGCTGAGCTTCCCTGGCATTGTGTAAAGTAGTCTTTTAAGTTTCAGCTCATGTGGTTAAGAGATGACTCCCTCCATAATCTTCTTCCTGGTTGGTGGAATTTGGGGAAGCCGTCACATGGGACCGCTATGTACTCCTTCTCCAAGAGGCTCCAATATGTTAAATATAGGTTGAAACGGTGGAATAGGCAACACTTTGGTAATGTTTTCCATGCAAAATAGTCTACTCAAGCTCATTTGGACTCAATCACCAGGTAGATTCATGATCAGGGCCTCACTTAGGATCTGGGTTTGCTGGAAGCTGCTGTTGTGAAGGAAGTTGAGGAATGGGAATTATGTGAGGAATTTTTTTGGAAACAAAAGTCCCGAATCGAGTGGCTTTAGGTGGGAGACAGGAATACCTCTTTCTTCCACAATTCAATAAAAGATAGGAGACAAGGTAATGTCATTTCTTCTCTCAGGTCTTCGAATGGGGAGATTCTCTCCTCCTCTGCTTCTATTTTTGCTGAGGCTATTCATTTCTTTTCTTTTCTACTTTCTAAGGATTCCCTTCATGTGGAGGTGAATAAAGTTGATATTTTGAATAGTATTCTGCCCTTAGTCACCAGTGAAATGAATGCTTCATTGCTTCATCCCATTTCTTTGTCAGAGCTTAAAAATATTGTGTTCTAGATGAAAAAGGGAAAAGCTCTAGGGCCTGATGGTTTCCCGGTTGAGTTGTACCAAGATTTCTGGGAAGTAATTATGTTGGATTTGTTGGAGGTCATTCAAGAATCTTTCATGAATAAACAAATGCTGAAATCCATGAATGCTACCTTCCTTTCTCTCATCCCAAAGAAGGATGGGGCTAATTCTCTCGATCTTTTTAGTCCCATTGCCTTATGTAATGTGGTTTATAAGATTATTACTAAGTTGATTGCTGAGTGGCTAAAACCCTGGTTGAGTAGGCTAATTTCTGAAGACCAAGGGGGTTTTGTGGCTAGTAGGTAGATTATGGATGGTGTCATTATTGCAGCCAAGATGATTCATTCTATGGATCATCCTAAAGAGAAAGCTATGTTTATTAAGTTGGATATGGCTAAAGCTTATGATCGGGTTAAATGGGCATTCTTATTTAAGATTTTGGGAGCGTTTGGTTTTACTGGTGAATGGATTGAGTGGGTGAAGAGCTATGTTACTTCTCCTTCCTTTTTGGTGCTGATTAATGGTGAGCTGACGGAGTTGTTTGGTGCTTCTAGGGGGCTCAGACAAGGGGACCTTTTATCCCCCTATCTTTTCATCTTATTGGCAGAGGGTTTGTGGAGGTTTATTAGATCCCAGGTGGAGACTAGTTTCATTAAGGGCTGGAGTCTTGGAAATAATATCCCCCCTTAGTCACATTTGTAGTTTGTTAATGAAATGGCTCTGGGGCAGAGCCAAGGTTGAGGAGGCTTTCAGTTGGCATAGGATTGTGGATTGTTATTTGGCTGCGTCAGGTTAGAAAATTAATGAGGGGAAGTCTTTTATTTACTTCTTTCATACTCTGCAGGCTCTTCAGAGGAGAATTGCTGGTATCCTTTGTTTTCAGATTGGCACTCTCCCTTTTGTGGATCTTGGTATTCTGCTTGCTATTTGTTTGCTTCCTAAATTGATCTGGCAGGAGATTATGAATAAGTTTAGAAATCTGGTTAGTCATTGGACTAATAGGTGGCTCTCTTCTACGGGTAGGATGACTCTTCTAAAGGTAGTAGTGCAGGCTCTTCCTTTGTACAAATGTTTTGTTCTCTCTGCACCTTCCAGCTTTATCAAAGACTTTGAGAGTTTGTCTCTGCAGTTCCTTTGGTCTGGCAACCTCCTTCACATGAAGTGGAGTTTGGTTAAGTGGGAAGCTATTCGTAGGCTGAAGCAAGCTGGTGGTCTGGGTCTGCATAGAACTGATTTGAATGGACAAGCTTGAGCAACTAAGTTGTATTGGAGGTGGTGTTCGCAGAAACATCAATCTTGGGCAAAAATTCTTACCTCAAAGTATCTGGGTGTAGTTGAGAGTGTGGATGTTGCCCACTTTAGTTTGGAGGGGAAGGGTTCTATGATTTGGAGTACCCTCAAAAGGGGCGCCATGTTGGTTAAGCAAGGGTTGTTTTGGATTTACAATGGGGGGCAAGATGCTCTCTTCTGGCATGATTCTTGGAATGGTTATCCTCCCATTTTGTCTACCCACCCCCACCTTTAGAATTTGAGAGGCATTTTATTGATGCTGGGTGGTGCCATGTTGTTGATTTTAAAACTCTTCATAATTTGGGACAAGTTAGTGTGTATAGATGGAAGGTTCCATAGCAGTGGCCTCCTGGTGGGGCAGTTGGGGATTATCAGGAGCTTGCTGGGATCCTATCGAGGCATGTCTGCACTTCTCTTCCTGGGAGAGATGTGTTAGCTTGGGGTCTTGATCCAAAAGGCAAATTTACTATTGCCTCTAGTTATCAAGTTCTTGATAAGCAAATGTTTGGGAGCTCAAAGGTCTTGTGGTGGAAATAGGTTTGGAATAAGTTTGCTTGGCCTAAGTGTAACTTCTTCTCGTGGTTAGTTATTCAAGGGAGGTGCCTTACTTAGGAGAACCTCTGGAAATGTGGGTTTTAGGGGCCCTTTAAGTGTGTTCTGTGTGGTGGGCATGAGGAGTGCATCCCCCATCTCTTCTTTCAGTGTTCCTTTGCAAAAATTATTTGGCATTTCTGGTGGAATCTCTGGCATATACCATGTAGACATGCTTCTTCTTTAGAAGATTTTTGGAGGAGTCTGGAGCCTCCCCTTATAAAGACCTCTTTTCTCCTCATTGCTTGGATCATTGGCCCCAGTTTGATAATTTGGCATATTTGGTTGGAGTGCAACCGTAGAATTTTTCTAGACAAGAAGCTACTTGTTGTTCAGCTCTAGTTGAGGATTCTGGGGGGTCTACAGGAAACTTTGGCTGCTAAGTGTGATATGTTTGTCCCTGTTGTTTCTGGTGGCTGTGATGTGGTTAAAGCCCTAGGTCTCTCTGGGGGTGGACAGACACATTTGAGGGTGGTTCATTATAGGCATGGGAGAGTGAGGGTCTGTCGTACTAGTCGTTGGTGTCCTCCCACTATGGGGGAGCTAAAAATCAATACTGATGAATCTTCCAGAGGTAATCCTGGCCATGTTGGAGTTGGTGGCATTGGCAGGGATAGTTCAGGGGTGGTAATTTTTTTCTTCTCTATATCTAAAGGTCATCATACAAATAATCTCATGGAGGCTCGTGCTATTCTTCTGGCATTAGAGCATGCTTGTGCCCTTGGCTGGAGGCAGATTATTTGTGAATTAGATTCTCAGGTGATCATTGATATGCTGAATAAGAGACATTTTGAGGAGGTGAACTGGCAACTTGCAGTGGTGGCCAAACAAATTGTTTCTCTGAGCAATGCTTTAGATTCTGTTGCTTTTTATCAAGTGCCACAGGAGTGGAATAAGGTGGCAGATAGTTTGGCAAGGTGGGCATCTGAGCAGATGGAGACTTGGAATGTAGATGATTGGGGTAATCTTCCTGGTGATTTGGCCCCTGTTCTTGAAGATTGGGTTATGGAGCATATGAGGAGCTTTTTGGATGTTACTTAATTCTTGTTTTTGGTTGTGCCCCTTATGGGTGTTTCTTTCTGCTTTGTAATGATTTTATGATTCAATAAAGTTTTTACCCCTTTAAAAAAAAAATACACATAACAATACATGGTACAACACATGGACAACCCACAACATACGATGATACATGCAAAACGACACAAGGGCAAGGAACAACATATAACAACACATTTCACAACACAAGGGACCTGAGTCCCTTTGAATTGACTAGGTTGGTGCAACTGGTTATTCACAGTAGGGTTCCCATATGTTTTCCCGCTGTCCACTGGCTACCAAATACTTACATATTTCCATGTCAGTTGTTGTCATGATATCATACCTGAAGAAACAACAATTGACATCAATTAATTCATCAATAAAAACCTCTCTACCAAGTTTACCTATCACAAACCATTATTTCAGAATGTAAGATCATAATTAAATATTGAATTATAACATGTCATTGTAAAGTAAATCACTACTCAATATACTGAATCAGGTACTATTTAATCATCACATGTACGACATCATAAAAATGGTTAATCATGCTACATATATGTATAAATAATCATTAGATATCAAAAGAGTATATCGAACCCATAAATTAAACTAATGCTAATATTGATAATACAATGCCTCCTTGATAATTTCAACATGATGAGAAGAATGGTGTAGTCAGGTCTTATTATAACAATATCACTAGGGAAGGCTCAAGTGGGCCTACACATGGCCTTACATTCTCCACCCCTTGCATAGACTTCCTCCTAGAAGTCCTTAAGAGAAGATAGAGTTATCATATCAAATCATATAACAAGAAGCAACTTCATTACCTCGAGTTATATCAATGCATGTTAATTTACATACCTAAACATGCCCTTAAATCATCATTAGCAACATGATTATATCCATTTATACGAAGGGAATTGAATTTATGTTTTCCATATCCTATTCTAGTAAATAATTTCTAACACATAATTCTCAACAACTCTCTCAATGAGACACATGTCACAAAGCTTAACTTCACATAAAACAAATTATTCAATTAATATCCCTTTTAAATCACTTACTTCTCATAAGTAAAACACATGAAGTAGACTATACTCTCATATTACAATCTATACTCATCACAAAGACATCACAGGACTTGCATCTCTAGGCTCAACAAGAATGGGTAGTACGAGGAGGACAACACTAATATACCACTGAGCAATCCATAGTGACATAGAGCTAATAACCAATGAATGAATAACCATGTTATGTAGAATCACTGCCAATATCAAATAGTGTAACACCATATAATCTTACCTCTAAAGGAAATACCAATATCACCTATACCATAGTGACAGATAAGAAATGAATAACTATGCCATGTAGAATACCACTATGCCAAGTAGCAGATCATGAAGGATGGTCTTAGGGTCCTCTCTAGGAGCCCTCTAGACATACTCAATATGCAAAAGATTTCCCAAGCCATCTACTCCCCTATACAACCTATCAGTGATCCCTCTAGGATATGACAATAAACAATAATCATAACACTCCACACATACCAGTAATTGCAACATTAAAGTGCCTCAAATGAGAAAATTAAAGAAGTAAATCAAACTCATAAATTAAACCTCAATAAAGTAGAAGAAAATAAATATAATGAGTAATAGAAGAAATGGAGATCAAATAACAATCATTACATTATCCCAAGTTAATCCAAGAACATGTCCTTGAGGCAAAAGGACTAACTCAAACATAAAAATGACCAATTAGCCCAAAGTAACAAAACATTGTTGGCTTGCAAGCAAAATATTTAAAACATAAATAAATACTCCAATGATCTCTTAGAAATTTACACATTACACACACCATGCGACTTTGTAACAAGGTCACCTAAAGGAGAGGAGGGGAATCGTAAAGTGGCTTCAAACTACATAAGATAATAACATGCAATATCATGGTGGTCTCAAACCATAGAATAATATGGTGGTTCTCAAACCATAGAATGATATGGTGGTTCTCAAACTAGATGAAAATCCATGAAGATTTAACTATGTCATAATAAGTATGTCCCACACAATCTAGACTAGCTTTATCATATATCTACATGAAGAATTCCCATGAATAGGCACTTGCCCCACACAACCTAGAATCCTACCACCATACCAAGGTCCACTGACATATGCCACAAATGAGTCGTCTAGAGGATCTGACATCCACCTCACAAGAGAAAACCCACAAGCCTATATGGTTATCATGTAATAGGAGTATGAGATATCACGTATGTATAAGGTCATCTATAATTATTTCAAATAGAGAACAATACACCTCATACTTATATTAACGGCCACATCAAAAGTCATATCGTCCTTGTAACAAGGTATCATTCACTATTATCTCATTACACACAACTTTCATCTCATCAAGATGCCATGCCAAATACCATGCCACACTTATCCAAATTCATCTCTCTGAACATCCTAATAACACATAATGTCTCACTGCTTGAAGTTACCAATATTTTTGTTTGAAACCATTATCAATTTTCAAAATCAAATGTTATAACACTATCTATATCCAATGTAGTGTTAGTACCTCATCACTAATGGTAGCTTCCCAAATACTAGAAATCCATGATGGCATCAATATAGATGCTAAGTGTCTATAGTTAAAACTGAGTATAAGCTCAGGGCATATTAAGGGCCATCCTCAACCCATGGAACAATAGAAAGGAAAGGGTTTACAACACAAACCAACCAATGTGGTTTAATTGGGGAAGAAGAGGAATTGTACTCCAAAGTGGTTATGAGGGAATGCCTTCAAATTGGGGTGACACTAAACATCACATCTTATAAGAACATGAAGGGTGACCCACACATCTCTATACAAAGACTTCCAAACATTTCTTTAACGTTTCTCTACTAAGTCAAAGGGGGTTATTCACACACATGTACAAGTATCACAAGGATATGACTACAACATTCACTGGCATTTACACATCACAAATCATATCCTTAGTCCACAGGTATAACATTATAACATTACAACATCACCTAGGAAAATTACTCAGGTTACCTCTGTTATCCACAACATAGTACAAAACATAATTCTTTTTCCTAATTATTTGCTGTTAAAATCATTTTTTTTCACATGCAATTCTATAATGCAGTGAGTACTTGTTTGCAAAGAATTATTCAATGGATCATATTACAATGTCAATTAATCTAAGAGGCATAACAAAACTTTTTCAAGATGACTAATGTCCACTTACTATACAATATAATCAACTTATATTAAAAATTCTACCCAAACTATTGCAAGGACACTCATGTATGTACATTAATTAACAATTGAATTCTTGTAGGCTATCTAAGGAATCACAACTTAGTCTAGATAGAGTCTTTCTATATTCATGAGAGTAATTTGCTCATAAGATTGTTTAATACCCTATCCACAAGTCTTATACAACCAAATAGATAAGAGAATTAATCAAAATATGAAATTCAAGTTGCATCATCCCTTCTAACCATCAATATATTAAATTTCACAACATAATATAGAAAGGTATTTCTGTACAATACTTGAATGTAAGACATAAGTGTGAAACTATATAGCTACCTCTACTATCATGCAAGCATCTCAAGGTACGTAAAGTAATGAAAAGGTCTTCTCTAAATTCTATCATGTCTATTTCACACCCAGAGGGTGTACAATGTGTGGGCAAGTAGTGGGCCTCATCTACTCATATGTTAAGGTTCACATACTACCCACAAACATATTCACAATACACGAAATGATAGACCTTCCTCCTAGACTACATAAAAGGCAATAAACACAAGGACTACAAAATAGACAAGGTATGTGCACCCTCAAGGTTAGCCCATACAAACACTTCCCAGAGTTCCCAGAGTTGTAAAACTCTTGGTCTAATACCTATGTAACACTCACAACTAATCACTTCAAGAATTGAAAGGACACTTAGCCCAATTTTTTTTTTGTTTACCATATGATACAACAATCCTAATATAAATATATATACTACAACAACCCACAACAAGAGAAAACAACATGAAACCCTCTCTCTCTTGGAAGAAGAGATAGATATCATAACTGAGGAAAACTAGCTCCATTAATTAACGCTAATAAATTTCATATTCATCACTAACGTCAAAGTGTATAAGGTTTTTCCCCAAACAAATTTATTTATTTATTTTATTAATACTAATAATGAATATATAAAAGCCTTCCTCTAGACTAAATTCTAAAGAAGGAAAAATAACTTAATTAAGTATTTATTATCATTGTAGGAAGGTAGATATGCAAATGTAATAATATAGGTTAAATTATTTTTTTTGTTTTACAAAGAATATTAATTACAAAGAAAATTGAATAATTATAGGATTTCCCTTCAAAATAAAATAAAATAAAATTAATTTCTATCCCTAAGAAAATAGTAACATCTATGCACTATATAAAAGAAAGAAAATGAAAACTCTAACAGATGAGAATTACCCAAAAGAATTTAAATTCATATATATATATAACGTCAAGAATTAATTAATACAAACATAACCACATGTAACTAACAACATTTAAAACACATTAAGAGAATTACCAAAATTAAGTTCCACAAATTGAATCAAGCATACTATGCGCATAATACATGGTATGATGACACATAGAAATTAATGCATAATTAATGTATTTATACTAACATTTATTTGAATAGTTATTATATGTAATGCCCCCCACCCCATATATCATATTATGTTTACAACCCAAGTTGTTGACTTACACCATTATTGTTCCTCTGAGGACAAGTTAGTTATATTCGTGATTGTAGAAAAACATATACATGTGTTGTACCAATAACATAACAAAAGCTTATTTATGGTTATTCATATACACCATATTATAAGTACTATAAAATTGGAATCATAAAAATTCTAAGAATTATATAATAGCATCAACCTAATGAATAACTATATATATAACTTAGGTCCATTAACTATGATTTTATATTTTTACACCACGAAGACTTGATCTATTGTAGGATTTGTTTTTTTCACATTATTATTTTTCAGTTACCCAAAAATGGTTAGATGGTGAGTTAGAAAGTTATGTTGTAGCATGAGACAAACCCTATCAACTAAACATAAAATAAAAACATATAAACAATTAAAAGTTATATAACTAAACCCATATTTTTTTTATACTATTCTTTCAATATATATATATATAAAACTTCATTTTGAATAAAAGATACCTCACATATATCTATAATTAATAAATAAAAGAAAAACATATAAATATAAGATGTGTAAAAATAAAGTAAACATTAGTAATTAAAACATGGTAATTTTTCTTTTATCTAGTTTATTTTTCTTGAGAAGGAATATATGAAAGGAATTCAATAAGGAAGATATAAAGTTAATACCAAAAAGGAAACCATATTTCATGTGCCATTCAAGTTATAAACCCAAAGATTATATTTATCTATAGGCAATTAGATTGCACCTATGAATGCATTTTCTAGCCCAACAACAATTGGCTTCACATGCGTCTTACATCCATGGCATGGGTTTATATTCCCAACAGCTCCTTTATTATTATTATTATTATTATTATTATTATTATTAATGTAATAAGATTATAGCTAGTAAGAAAAATAACCGAGAAAATGCAGCAATAATCAAATGGTTTGTGAACATATGAAGATTATATGACCAAGAGAGCTTATGCAACGTAATCAATTATTTAGGCCCATCTTTAAAAGGTTGGAGTGGCTTCATCTATGAGAACAAATGATTAAGGAGGTCAACTCAAAACGAGGCTAAAGTGCTCGATTTAAACAAGGTGACAAATAAAAGTAAAAAAAAATAGTCTCTACATAATTCAACAAGCCATTTAAATAAATAAAAACTATGCCTTGGGAATAATATATACATAGCTATTGAATAGGATTTTAAATATTGGCATTACAATTCAACAAATAAGTAGATTCCTTTACCTTGGTTATTGGTTCCGTGGTAGAGGACATTTTGTCACGAGAAAACAAAAATCTTTCTAGAGTAAAATGGAGCGGTTAAAATATTGGCATTCTACTAAATAAGGGATATGTAACCCCCTAAGCACAGGTAAGTAATAAAATTCCATAAAGTATGGTAAATCCCCTTTGACTACTCTGGAAATCAAATAATGAAATTAAGTCTCATATAACGGTTCTATTGAGCTTTTAATCTCATGCTAAAGTTACAATGTAAGTAAAAACACCACTATTTTATAGCACCTGTGCCTTCCTCTCCAAGGCATTAATTTAGCCCTTGCCAACGATTAATACAGACTCATAAATTTGATGGCAAAGAATGAAAGAATAGGTAAACAATTGAAAAAGGATATTATTTTTTACAGTGGAGATCCTATTTCCCAATTCACCCTAACCCTAATGCTTCTCATGCAAGAAAAGAAACACATCTCTACCCAATTTCTTAGCCACCACAGCTAGGCCAGATCTACAGAGAGGAATGGTGGTTCAAGGGTAAAGCAATGCCTATCTTCTGCTCCTGATGTACAAATCGATTAAGGCAAAGGCTGACTATGATAATTACAAGATCTTCATTGGTTCAGTCTTTTCATGAGTAGCACTTGTGTATAATTATTTATATGTAGTTTAGGGTCTTTTGCAAGATACACGGTACTGGAACACATATCAATATCACACCTGAATACACTTTGGTCACTTCATTCATGCTTGTTTCTTTTTTTTTTTCTATTCTCTATTTGATTTTCACTGCAACAATAAGGAGAGTATTGTTGTTACATGGAAAAGCTAAAAAAAAAGAGAGGAAAAGAGCTTCCATTTATTTTGTTTAACAACAAATGCCTCTGGTATAATTCTTTTTATGCTGCAGGTTTCTATTCTTTTTGGTTTGCCTAACCGACCCCTTTTGATATGTGATGAATCTAAGATGGTAGTGAGGGAGAGTGCAGAGCAGCGAGGGTACTGTGAACACAGGGATGACCTATAGGGCAGACCATCCAAGTTTCTTATCTCTAGGAGATAGGGAGAGACGTAGCTCTCTAAGCCGTCCAAGGAAATTTGGCTCATTCCTAGCCATAAACTAAAAAGGTGATGTATTAGAAGAGACCTACCTGGGTGCTAGGAGATTTCCACAGATATCATAATCATCATCTTTTTTTGCATTAGAACAAACACACAAGATTTATACCTGTGCAACTAGACTAGTTTAATACGTAGTGATATAGTTTTAGGCATGCTTTTTGACTATTCATAGAAGCCAGTTGTCTGAGGCACATGTTTTCTATCTCTATTCTTCTCTTGTAATTTCTAAGGGCATGTAGTTTAAATTTGTTTATAAGCATCTTACATTTCTTCCCTTTTTGCTCTAGAATTCCATATAACAGATAACAACATTTATTTGTGGCTTATGTACCATTTCTAGGTTAAAGAAGAGATCGAAATATAGTATACTTCTCAGGTTTGAGAAAGATAACCAATTCATTTTCTTATTTTGTCGACAATTTAAAGCAAACACATTTCTGTCTTTCTTTGGTATAAAAGTTCAAGTTTATTTATTATTTATTATTTTTTAACTTTCCTTCACACAAAGCAGACTCCTAATTAATAATTGCTAAACATTGTACCTTCCAAAGTGAACTAGAAAACCACAGGATTGTAACTACTACAGAATAGTAAATGGGATGTTTTACACAGCTCAAATGATTTATCCTCATGGGCATGAAGCCCCTTAATAAACTTAAGTAAAATCATGTTTTCTTTTCTATCTATAGGTGTTCCTTCTGCAATGCAATGTGGATTATGGTGGATACATTCATCAGCCTAGTATAATCCTACATAAGGGGTAGACTCTTGAATACAGCTAGTGGGATGCTCACCTCCCAACCTAAGATAGAAGCTATCCACCCTCGAGCTAGGGGAAAGCACATGGGGACCAGGAAGAAAACAAAACAGGTGACTACACAACTTAGCTTCTCAACTTATTCTTACAACTCATTTAAATAGTTATTACACAAAGCTTGTCTACCCAGTTACACACATTACAGATTTGAAACAATTTCCCTTGTAAATACACATCACACAACACACAGGACTCCGCAGCAAATAGCACAATTTTTGTTACTCGGAAATAGAATCAAATAATCTATTTTCTAGCATATTTTAAAAAGGAAAAAATCTGCAATAACAAAATTCAATTTACCTATATCTCCTAGTATATATATATTGATATAATTAAGGATTGTAGCCTACCCTGTTAACTGTACAGAATTTATAGAGGTCTTGTTATACATCTCAACTTCTTGCAGATTAACACCCTACCAACAGCTAAGCCTCTTTGTTGAAGATTTACCCTCTCAGTCCAAAAAAGAATTGCAGCAAGTGAATCCTAAATAAGTGTAGATGCAGCAAGAAAATAAGATACAACAAGTGGTAATGATAAAGGAAGAGAAGAGAGAGTAGAAGTAGTAGTAGAAATTTTACAGTAGAGGGATTTTCACCAGGTGGTGAGAGGAAGAAGCCTCCCAAAAAAAAACAACCCTCCTTTTTAAAATAAAACTTTTAATAGAATCTTAAGCATTTCCCCGGTTGAGGAAGGCACTTGTTCTTCATCTAGACACTTGTTTCTCTTTCAATTAATGTTTCTACCTCCCTTACACAACATTACTTTTAGTCGACCCATCAGCCCCTTTGATTTTCATCACTATTTTTAGGGTGAAAATACGGATTTTCAAAACTTAATATTTTTGTTAGTTTTTCCATCCAGAAAGTACCTAGACCATAGTCCTAGGTTGAGAATTAATTTTTTTAATGATATAACTGTCTTTTGAATTATCTTACACTTTTTATAGGAAGCTGAATAAATTTGATTAACTTCAAGTTACTCAACACATAACAATACATGGTACAACACATGGACAACCCACAACATACAATGATACATCCAAAATGACACAAGGGCAAGCAACAACATATAACAACACATTTCACAATAGAAGCGAATTGAGTCCCTCCGAATAGACTAGGTCGGTACAACTAGTTATTCACAGTAGGGTCCCCATATGTTTTCCCCATGTCCACTTGCTAGCAAATACCTGCATACTCATTTCAATGATAGTTGTTGTCATGGTATCATAGCCGAAGCAACAATAATCGACATCAATTAATTCATCAATAAAAACCTCTCTACCCAGTTTACCTATCTCAAGCCATCATTTCAGAATCTAAGATCATAATTAAATATTGAATCATAACATCTCATTGTAAATTAAATCACTACTCAATATACCAAATCAGGTACTATTTGACCGTCACCTGTTCCAAATCATAAAAATGGTTAATCAATATCTGAAGAGTATATCGAACCCATAAATTAAACTAATGCTAATATATATAATACAATTCCTCCTTGATAATTTCAGCATGATGAGAACAATGCTGTAGTAAGGTCTTATTATAACAATATCACTAGGCAAGGCTCAAGTGGGCCTACACATGGCCTTACATTCTCCCTCCCTTGGATAGACTTACTCCTAGAAGTCCTTAAGAGAAGAGAGAGAGTTAGCATATCATATCATATAACAAGAAGCAACTTCATTACCTCAAGTTACATCAATGCATGTTAATTTACATACCTAAACATGCCCTTAAATCATCATTAGTAACATGATTATATCCATTTATATCAAGAGAATTGAATTTATGTTTTCCATATCCTGTTCTAGTCAATAATTTCTAACACATAATTCTCAACAACTTTCTCAATGACACACAAGTCACAAAGCTTAACTTCACATAAAAACACATTATTCAATTAAAATCCCTTTTGCATCACTTACTTCTCATAAGTAAAACACATGAAGTTGACTATACTCTCATATTGCAATCTATACTCATCACAAAGACATCACATGACTCGCATCACTAGGCTCAAAAAGAATGGGTATTATGAGGAGCACAACACTAATATACCACTAAGCAATCCATAGTGCCATAGAGCTAATAATCAATGAATGAATAACCATGTTAAGTAGAATCACTGCCAATATCAAATGGTGTAACACCATATAATCTCACCTCTGAAGGAAATACCAATATCACCCATACAATAGTGACAGATAACAAATGAATAACCATGCCATGTAGAATACCATTGTACCAAGTAGCAGATCATGAAGGATGGTCTCAAGGTCCTTTCTAGGAGCCCTCCATACATACTCAGTATGCAAAAGATTCCCCAGGCTATCTACTCCCCTATACAACCTGTCAGTGATCACTTGAGGATATGACGGTAAATAATAATCACAACACTCTACACATACCAACAGTTACAACATTAAAGTGCATCAAATGATAAATTTAAAGACGTAAAGAAAACTCATAAATTAAACCTCAATAAAGTAGAAGAAAATAAATATAATGACTCATAGAAGAAGTGGAGATCAAGTAACAATCATTGCATTATCCCAAGTTAATCTAAGAACATGTCCTTAAGACAAAAGGACTAACTCAATCATAAATAAATACTCCAACAATCTCTTAGAAATTTACACATTACGAACACCATGCGACCTTGCAACAAGGTCACCTAAAGGGGAGGAGGGGAATCGTATGGTGGCTTCAAACCACATAAGATAATAGCATGCAATATCATGGTGGTCTCAAACCACAGAATAATATGGTGGTTGTCAAATCACAGAATGATATGGTGGTTCTCAAACCACATGAAAATCTATAAAGAATTTACTCAGAATAAGTGTGTCCCACACAATCCAGACTAGCTTGATCATATATCTGCATGAAGAATTCCCCTAAATAGACACTTGCCCCACAGAACCCAGAATCCTCCCATCATACTATGGTGCACTGACATATACCACAAATGAGTCATCTCTAAGATCTGACATCCACCTCACAAGAGAAAACCCACAAGCCTATATGGTTATCATGTAATAGGAGTATGAGATATCATGTATGTATAAAGTCATGTATAATTATTCCAAGTAGAGAACAATACAATTCATACTTATATTAATGGCCACATCAAAAGTCATATCATCCTTGTAACAAGGTATCATTCACTATTATCTCATTACACACAATTGTCATCTCATCAAGATGCCATCCCAAATACCATGTCACACTTATCCTAATTCATCTCTCTAAACATATGGATAGCACATAATGTGTCACTACTCAAAGTGACCAATCTTTTTGTTTGCAACCGTTATCAGTTTTCAAAATCAAATGTTATGATACTATTTGTATCCAATGTAGCATTAGTACCTCATCACTGATGGTAGCTTCCCAAATACTAGAAATCCACTACAACATCAATATAACTGCTAATTATCTGTAGCTATAATTGAGTATAAGCTCACGGCATATCAAGGTCCATCCTCAACCCATGGAACAATAGAAAGGAAAGGGTTTACAACATGAACCAACCAATGTGGTTTAATTGGGGAAGAAGAGGAACTGTAATCCAAAGTGGTTATGAGGGAATGCTCTCAAATAGGTGTGACACTAAACATCACATCTTATAAGAACATGAAGGGTGACCCACACATCTCCATACAAATGCTTCCAAACATATTTCTTTAACGTTTCACTACTATGTCAAAGGGGGTTATTCACACACATGTACATGTATCACGAGGGCATACCCTCTGTCATCACATACTTAAGGTATGACTACAACATTCACTAGCATTTACGCATCACAAATCATATGCTTAGTGTATAGGTATAACATTATAACATTACAACATCACCTAAGAAAATTACTCAGGTGACCTCTGTTATCCACGACATAGTACAAAACATAATTCTTTTTCCTAATTATTTGTTGTTAAAACCAATTTTTTTTTCACATGCAATTCTATAATGCAGTGAGTACTTTTTTACAACAAATTATTCAATGGATCATATTACAATGTCAATTAATCTAAGAGGCATAACGAAACTCTTTCACGATGACTAATGTCCACTTACTATACAATATAATCAGCTTATATTAAAAATTCTACCCAAACTATTACAAGGACACTCATTTATGTACATTAATTAACAATTGAATTCTTGTAGGCTATCTAAGGCATCACAACTTAGTCTAGATAGAGCCTTTCTATATTCGTGAGAGTAATTTGCTCATACAATTGTTTAATACCCTATCCACAAGTCTTATACAACCAAATAGATAAGAGAATAAATCAAAATATGGAATTCAAGGTGCATCATCCCTTCTAACCAACAAAAGATTAAATTTCACAACATAATATACAAAGCTATTTCCATACAATACTTGAATGTAAGACACAAGTGTGGAACTATATAGCTACCTCTACTATGATACAAGCATCTCAAGGTACGTAAAGCAATGAAAAGGTCTTCTCTCAATTCTATCATGTCTATTTCACACCCAAAGGGTGCACAAGGTGTGGGCTAGTAGTGGGGCTCATCTACGCACACGTTAAGGTTCACCTACTACCCATGAACATATTAACAATACACGAAATGATAGACATTCCTCCTAGTCTACAAAAGAGGCAATAAACACAAGGACTACAAAATAGACAAGGTATGTGCACTCTCAAGGTTAGCCCGTACAAACACTTCCCAGAGTTCCTAGAGTTGTAAAACTCTCACTCTGATACCTATGTAACACCTACAACTAATCACTTTGAGAATTGAAAGGACACTTAGCCCAATTTTTTTTTCTGTTTACCATATGATACAACAATCCTAATATAAATATATATACCACAACAACCCACAACAAGAGAAAACAACATGAAACCCTCTCTCTCTTGGAAGAAGAGATAGATATCATAACTGAGGAAAACTAACTCCATTAATTAACCCTAATAAATTTCATATTCATCACTAACGTCAAATTGTATAAGGTTTTTGCCCAAACTAATTTATTTATTATCATTCTAAATTCTAAAGAAGGAAAAATAACTTAATTAAGTATTTATTATCATTGTAGCAAGGCAGGTATGCAAATGTAATAACATAGGTTAAATTATTTCATTTATTTTACAAAGAATATTAATTACAAAGAAAATTGAATAATTATAGGATTTCCATTCAAAATAAAATAAAATAATATTAATTTACTATTCCAAAGAAAATAGTAGCATCTATGCACTATATAAAAGAGAGAAAATGAAAACTGCAATAGATGAGAATTACCCAAAAGAATTTAAATTCACACACACACACACACACACACATAGACATAACCACATATAACTAACAATATTTAAAAGATATTAAGAGAGTTACCAAAATTAAGTTCCACAAATTGAATCAAGCATACTATGCGCATAATACATGGTATGATAACACATAGAAATTAATGCATAATTAATGTATTTATACTAACATTTATTTGAATAGTTATGATATGTAATGTTCCCCCCCCCCCCCCCCCCCCCCACCCCATATATCATATTATGTTTACCACTGAAGTTGTTGACTTACAACATTATTATTCCTCTGAGGACAAGTTAGTTATATTGGTGATTAGGGCGAAACATATACATGTGTTGTACCAATAACATAACACAAGCTTATTTATGGTTATTCGTATATACCATATTATAAGCACTATAAAATTGGAATCATAAAAGTTCTAAGATTTATATAATAACATTAACCTAAAGAATAACTATATAGATATAACTTAGGCATTAACTATGATTTTATATTTTTACACCACAAAGACTTGATTTGTGGTAATTGCTAGATGGTGAGTTAGAAAGTTATTTTGTAGCATGAGACATATATCCTATCAACTAAATATAAAATTAAAACATATAAACAATTAAAAGTTTTTTATAATATAAGGTGGCTAAACAAGGGGCCGAACCCTTACAAAAAGTAGACAGGCCACAAAGGCAGCAAGCACAAAAAGTGCCTTAAACCAGATACATCAATTACAGTTATCCCAGCATAAACAATAAAACCACCCGCTATAAACTAAGATAGTAAATACAAAGTAGTAGAGTATCAGCAACATAAAAGCAAAAACTGAGGCAAATTCTCTTCTTACTTAACCATGGATTTAATAATGTCATCCAAATTCCTAGCAAGATCATCATTGTCAGCATTGACAGGCACCCTAAGGTTTTTTAGCACAGACATATTGAGGAAAATAGAATTCCTCAGCACAGTGGAAAGATTCTATTCCAGCTTCTCAATGCGAGCCCTCAAACCCACTAGATCAACTCCCAGACCAGCATCAATGTCCATATCATCATCGGCCCCTTCCACGAACATCTCTCCTGCTTTGTCAGCATTATCAAAAGAGTTAGCAACATCCTCAGTGGTAGCTCCCGTATCATGAGTCTCCTGCTTACCTTCAGCATCCCAAGATATGTCCTGAACCTCCATATCCTTAGCCTCATCCCCCTGAGTGGATTCATCCGAACCGCTCTCAGAATAATCAATTAGTTTTTCTTTAAGAGCAGGTTTACCAATGATTCACCCTGACCGCCTAACTCTAGAGGAGAGACCATCCTTAAAAACCTTAGCAGATGAATGAGACTTGCTACTCTGTCCCACCGAGGTCCTACCAGGATTTTGAGGGGTCCCAACCATAGCCCTCCCAGTGCTTATTTCACCAGCAATTGTCTTTCTCTTTTTGCCCTTCGTATTGACAGTAGGACCCAGAGTATCAACAAGAATCTCCTCAGGAGTTGAAAAAGAAACTTCTTTAGTCTTAGTAGGAATAGGGGAGGGCCCAGGTTCTTCAACACCAAGAATATCCTTAGGGTTAGAGGATGGTTCCCCACTATTGGTTTGAATGGACTTAGAAGGTTCAAGGGCAAGATGGTGGTTATAAAGACAAAGGATAAGGCCCTGATGAAGAGGGATGGGTTTCTTAGTAGGATTCTTAGCCAGTTTAGCCCTAACCCTAAGGACAGAATGCTCAAGGGAAGAAAGCAGATAAAACTGAAAGCTAATTTGAGCATTGCGATGAAAATGATTCAAAAGGGGAAGATTATAGTTGTAAAACCTGGTGAAGTGTCCCTCCAGGGTGAAATACTTCATGAGGAGAAAACACACACCATCCCAAGGCTCGAGCAGCTTTGCTCTGTCAAATCCCCCCTGATAGGGGACTAATTCTTCGCCATCTCCAAGAAAGAGCTTCTAACTGGAAAGGTCTGCAATTTTAGTTTTCCTCTGCAGTTTCAAACCCTTAGTAGACATACCAGTGGCCATAGCGATCACCCTTTCAGAAATTTCAAAACTAATTCCACCCACCAAAACCCACCAGTTCTGCCAAGACCTAGCGAATTGTTCAGATAAATTTTCATTATACCCATTGAGCCACTCCAAATAGGGACTAATCCCACCCTCTTTGCAATAATACCAGACCACCAGGTTGTCTTTGAACTCATAGTAAGAGACGAGTTTGGTTCTGATTCTATCACCACCCATGTCAGAATTACAAAGCATTTCATAGAAACCCCAAATCTCCCCAGTCGTATTTACAGAAACATTGCTTGCTTGATCAAGGCTAATGATGCAGGTGATAAAACCACACGCATTATCATAAATATGGGAAACCTTGCAAAAATGACGCTTACTCATCCCATACTTAATCATAATTACATGGCACACACCATAATGATCCAGCCATCTGCTCACCTTATGAGAGAAAGGAGCGGAAATGACAATTGAGAAGGTACAAAAAGAACCGTACTTCAAGAGGCACGTCAGCCCCCTCCCAAAGAGATGACAATATGAGCTGTCTTTCCAATAAATCTGACTCATCATTAACCCGATACTTCCTTAAGAATGAGAGTCTTAAGATTTAAAGGGATATGATCAAATTGGTGCCAACACCGCCAATTTGAATACCGTTGTCCAAGTTCTGCACAGGCATCTGCAACACCATTGCCCTCGCGGTAAATATGTGAGATATTCAACTGGGAATCTTCTACAGGAGAATATGTATATCCCTAATAACATCTTTCAACTTAATGCCAATAGTCGACACTTTGTTAACTGCATCAATAACCATTTTAGAGTCCCCCTAGATATACAAATTCCTAATACCAAGTGATATAGCCAATTTAATCCCCCAAAGAAGAGCAATAGCTTTAGCATAGTTATTGCTTTGACAGCCCAGACTTCCAGCATAGATAGCAAACATCCACCCTTTGTCATCTCTTATGATCCCTCCCCCACTAATTGTACCATCAATCTTAGAAGCCCCATCAAAGTTAAGTTTCATCCAGTTAGGAATCGGAGGACTCCATCTAGTATTAAGCCTCTGCAACAATTTGGCATTGTTATGAACAAGAATATGATTGAGAATCTTCCATTTTGCTGCAATTTGTTCCTCTTCATGGGTCAGAGGTTTCTCTGCAATTCGGATATGGGCCGTAGTGACACTTTCCAGAAGAGTCTTAATAAAAGTGTGAGAAACCTGAGAGGCATCTCTAGCAGTATCCCTAAAAATCCTATGATTGCGCTCTTTCCACAAAGTCCAGCTCAAGCACGGCAAAGTTTGATTCCATAACTCAACAAGCCAGGGACGAGAAAAGGGTGGATGCCAGCTGTTAATAACTTCCTTGATATCAGAATTGCAAACCCACTAAATACCAAAATTACTTAGGATTAATTTCTAGATTTCCCTAGCAAAGTCACAGTGAAGGAATAAATGAGAAATAGTTTCCTCCTTGTCACAGCACAGACAACATCTATTGACCAAGGTAAAACCTCTCTTCTGCAAATTGTCTTGGTCAGAATTTTGTTATGAACAAAGGCCCACCAGAACATATTGATTTTCGGAACAAGTTTGTGGTTCCAAACTTTTCTCCATATCTCCTTTCTATGTACCTCAGGAACCAATAAGTGATAGGCGGACTTAATAGAGAAGTGTCCATACTTATCCGGCCACCAAAACTGCTCGTCTTCACAAGGGAAGAGAGGGATTCTAACTCCCTAAATCAACTTTTGAACAACCCAAACTTTAGAGGCGAGATCTGGGCGATGTGTGCAGCAGTCCAACAAATTTTTCTAGCTCCTGTTACCATTATTATTTAACATGTAATTGCTGACTTTATCACCAAAAAACTACGTAGCAATGCTAGCAATTTCACCATAATCCCCCTGAGTAATGAGAGCCTTATCTTTTATCCAAATATCAATCCAAAACATAATAGACATACCATTACTCAATTTCCATCTAATCCCTTGCGTGAGAAGGCTTCTAGATTTCAGCATTTTATTCCATATAACAGATCCCTTACGTAAACCTTCCTATTGGAGGAAGTTGGACTAGTCAGTGACATGCAAATATTTGGCTTGCATGATTTCTCCCCAATCTTTATGTTGATGAATCAGGTTCCAATTGATTTTTAAGAGCAAGGCTTTATTCATATTGCATATGGATCTAATATTGAGACCTCCATGGGATTTAGGGAGACACACTTTTTCCCAGCTGACCAAGGACATTCTCTGTTTATCTTCTATTCCCATCCATAAAAATTTTCTTTGAATCTATTCCAGCTTGTCAGCAAAAGAAGTAGGAATTTTAAAAAGAGAAAGGAAATAAGTGGGTATACCTTGCAGGGAGGCCCGAAGAAGCTGCAATTTACCGGTACTAGTGAGAACTTTCCCCTTCCAACCAATCAATTTCCTCTGAGTTCTTTCCAATAGGTTGTTCCAGAAATTTTGAGATACCTCTTTAACCGTAAAGGGGAGGCCCAAATAGATAGTAGGAAGATCATCTTCAGCACATTCTAGGATATGAATGATTTTTTGTCAGAGATCAGTAGGAGTATTGAAAAAATACACATTACTCTTTTGGAAATTGATGTTTTGCCCAAAAGCTATGGCATAAAGGTTTAAAATATTCTTCCATCTCCAAGCTTCAAGCACATAAGAGATGCCGAAAAGAATGGTATCATCAGCAAATTGTTGCACAGACATAGGGGCAAGGGAGGAAGTAGGTTTGATGCCCACAAGATGCTTAGAAGTGACATTAGCTTGAATGTATCTCCCAAGAGCCTCTGCCATTATGATAAACAAGTAAGGAGAAAGGGGATCCCCCTGACAGAGTCCTCTCGAGGAAGAGAAAAAACACCTAGGAACCGCATTGACCAGGATAGAAAATTTGGCGGAAGAAATGACCATCCAAATGAGGAGATAAATTTTTTCATTAAACAAAAATTTCCTAATAACTTGAAACAGAAAAGCCCATGAGACCCTATCATAGGCTTTAGAGATATTCAACTTAAGAGCCATGCTAGGTATTCTACTCTTATCCATGGAATGAATAGTTTCGTGAGTGGAGATTACAGCATCCAAAATTTGATGACCTGGGACAAAACATTTTTGAGATTTTATCTAGAAAAGGTTAAAATCTCATGACAAGGACTTTGGTGCAAAGCTTATAGATAGTATTACACAAGCTAATAGGTTTGAATTTAGAAAGATTGGTGGAGTTCAGCTTTTTAGGGACAAGGACAATAAAGGTGTTATTGAGCTATTTTAAAAGTTTGCTAGTTTTGAAAAAATTATGAACCGCAGCGATGAGATCAGCCCCCACAATATCCCAATATTCTTGGAAAAAGATAGGAGCGAAGCCATTCCGAACCCAGAGCTTTGAAGGGACCCATAGAGAATAAAACAGCATGAACCTCCTCCTCAGATATAGGCCTTAGTATTTCCAGGTTATCTTCCTTAGTTATTAGACAGGGAATTTTGTCAATGAACTGATTTATAGACCTGCCATTGTCAACAACATTAGCTTGTTCAGTCAACAAATTCTGAAAGAATATCATAGCTTGTTCTCCAATCTCATTATCCTCAGTGATAACATTGCCACTTTCCAAACATAATTTTGTGATGGAGTTAGCCTTCCTATGTTTCATGGTAGAAATATGGAAAAAAGTTGTATTCCGATCTCCCTCTTTAAGCCACTGAATTCTAGATTTGTGCTTCCAAAAGACCTCTTCTCGGCACATAAGATTCCTCCAGTCTGAAATCAGATCACATTCTTCCTTAGTAGTGTCTTCTGAAACATCTCCTTGAGCAATCCACTGCTGAATATCCACTAGTTTTCTAGTTATATTTTTCTTCTGATAAAACACATGACCAAAACTATATCTATTCCATCCAGGAACCTCCTGTTTGATATGCATAAGCTTTTTAACCAGTCAGAACATAGGAGTACCCTAGATAGGAATTTACCACCAGTGAGTCACAAGTTGTCTGAAGTCCTTATGCTTAATCCACGTTGCTTCAAAGTAGAAAGGGAAAGGGCCCCGTTGACATTGATCTTGCCAATGAAGGAAGATAGGGCAGTGATCAGATATGGTTCTAGGAAAAGCCTACAAATGCATATTATGATGATTATCCCAATTACTTGAAATAAGAACCCTCTCTAATTTAACCTAGATCATATGGTCACCTCGTCTTCTGTTAGACCAGGTAAAAATCTGATTTTGCAGCTCCGCATCTAGCAATGCCCAGACATTAATAAATTCCACAAAGTCAAACATGCTGTCAGAGTAATCAAGGATCCCACAAGATTTTTCAAAGGGATATAAAGGAGTGTTGAAGTCACTAGCCAACATCCATCTAGAGCACGGGGAATTGGTCAGAATGCTACTCAAATCAGTCCACAAAGATTGCCTTAGAGCTCTAGTATTAGGAGCATAAATATTGATTAAATACCAATTGAATGAAGGCAAGGAGAAGTTGATAACCAGAAAATGCTTGCTAGAAGCCACAAGAGAACCCTGAATTTTTGCACTGTTCCACATTGTAACAATCCCACCAGAAGCCCCTATAGCCAGACTAATGCATAACTCATCCTTAGGCCATATGTAATCAGCAATCTTCCTGAAGCTTTCCTCATTCATCTTGACCTCCTGAAGAAGCAAGATATCTAATTTATTATCTAGAACATAGTTTTTGACCTCAAACTATTTTGTGGGGCTGTTGAAACCCCTCAGATTCCAGGATAAAATCCTTATTTAGAAGGTTTGAGGGAAGTGACCTCTAATGTTTTCTGCTTGCCACTTGCAATTTCCCTAGCAATCTCTCTTTGCCGTGTTTCCCATAGGGTCAGTCTCCCTTGTTTGGAGTCAGTGCCAACATCAGTAGTCTTTTTACCTTTACAAGTCTTTTTCTTAGGGGTAATCCATTCCTCCTATTCATTACCACTACCACTTGGACCGATTTCCACTGTCAATGAAGGATCAGCTGTTTGATCACCTATTTCTGGAGCATTATTCTGAGTTGACTCAAAAGCTATTGCTCCTACAGTATCTGCTGTCTCTTTAGGAAGAACCTACAGATCAACCCGCAAAACTTTACCTTCTTCAGCATCCCCATATATCAATTGGTCCCGTATTTCACCCTCCTCAAACCCATTGGTGGTCTGTTGATCCATATAATTAACTATGTCTAAAACATCATTTTGATAAGCTTTGTCCAAAACCTTCTCAGTATTATCCTCTAGGTAAGCATTATCCCCATTACCTGAAGCCGTCTGATAGTCTTTTTCCATAGCCTGTTCAGTATTCTCATCTGGGAAAGCATTTTCTGCATTACCCCCCATTCCCTGATTGCCAGGGGAAATAGTTTTTTGTGAATGATCCTCAACCTCATTATGGGGGTCAGTCTTCTTGCCCATTTGCTTAACTTTACATTGGGTCATTATATGGCCCTTCTTCTTGCATATCTAATAGAAAGTGGTAGCATTTTCATAAAGGATTGGCTGGGTCCAAATCCCATATTTAGAGTTTAACTCGATGAACATTGGGAGGGTTTGGTTGATGTCCACATTGACACAAAACTAAACAAAAACACAACAAGATTGAGTACGGGTAGTATGGTCCATAGTAACATACTGGCCAAAGGAGTTGCCAATAGTGGTAAATATTTTTTCATCCCAGAATTCCAAGGGAAACCGTGGTAATCGAACCCAAACAAGAGCAGACTTATTGAGGTCCGAGCTAGGGTCAAACCCAGGTTTCCAAGGGCACAAAGCAAGCAAATGTGATCCATAAAGCCAAGGTCCCCTAGCAAGAGTAGCTATCATATCCTCCCTATTCGTGAATTTAAATAGGAATAATCCTCTTGCCATAGCAATGACCAAAACACTACCTTTGATTCTCCACTAAGATATCACCCATTTTCAGACCATCTCAATATTGGGACAGAAGGAAAAGAACTTACCTACCAGAGAAAGATCCATGGTCACCATGATTTCTTCAATTAGAACATCCAGAATATCCAGAGCTGTACCTTCTACAAAAACTTTTTTGATAGGAAGTCCCAACATGCATTTAGAAGACCCCATCTTTTCCCCTGTTAATGCTTTCTTGCATCCATTGGAAGGAACGTCCTCCATCAAGTTCGCAGTCTCAGAGGCACTGCCCAAGGCAACAGCCTCCATTGACACCGAAAGCACTCAGAGCAAAAACCCTAAAAAAAAAACCCTAAACAGCCATGGGAAGCAGAGAGACTTGACATCAACTTTTGATTCACATTGATATCATTGTTGTGATAAAACAATTAAAAGTTATATAACTAAACCCATATATATTTTTATACTTTTCTTTCAACATTAAAATGTATAAATTCATTTTGAATAAAAGATACCTCACATATATCTATAATTAATAAATAAAAGGAAAACATATAAATATAAGATGTGTAAAAATAAAGTAAACATTAGTATTTAAAATATGGTCATTTTTTTTAATCTAGTTTATTTTTCTTGAGAAGGAATATATGAAAGGAATTCAATAAGGAAGATATAAATTTAATACCAAAAAGGAAACCAGATTTCATGTGTCATTCAAGTTATAGACCTAAAGATTATATTTATCTATAGGCAATTAGATTGCACCTATGAATGCATTTTCTAGCCCAACGACAATTGGATTCACATGCGTCTCACATGCATGGTATGGGTTTATATTCCCAATAGCTCCTTTATTATTATTATTATTATTATTATTATTATAGTAATGTAATAAGATTATAGCTAGTAAGTAAAATAACCATGAAAATGCAACAATAATCAAACGATTTGTGAACATATGAAGATTATATGACCAAGAGAGCTTATGCAACATAATCAATTGTTGGGCCCCATCTTTAAAAGTTTGGAGTGGATTCATCTATGAGAACCAATGATTAAGGAGGTCAACTCAAAACGAGGTTAAAGTGCTAGATTTAAACAAGGTGACAAATAAAAGTAAAAAAGAAACATTCTCTACATAATTCAACAAGCCATTTAAATAATTTCAAACTATGCCTTGGGAATAATATATACATAGCTATTGAATAGGATTTTAAATATTGGTGTGACAATTTAACAAATAAGTAGATTCCTTTACCTTGGTTATTGGTTCCTCGGTATAGGACGTTTTGTCACAAGAAAACAAAAAGCTTTCTAGAGTAAAATGAAGCGATTAAAATATTGACATTCTACTGAATAAGGGATATGTAACCCCCGAAGTACGGGTAAGTAACAAATTCCATAAAGTATGGTAAATCCCCTTTGACTACTCCAGAAATCAAATAATGAAATTAAGTCTCATATAATAGTTCTATTGAGCTTTTAATCTCATGCTTAAGTTAACATGTAAGGAAAAACACCACTATTTTATGGCACCTACGCCTATCTCTCCAAGGCATTAATTTAGCCTTTGCCAATGATTAATATAGACTCATAAATTCGATGGCAAAAAATGAAACAATAGGTAAACAATTGAAAAAGGATATATATATATATATATATACATACGATGGAGATCCTAAGTTCTTTTCAATGGTGGAGATTCTATTTCCCAGTTCAATCTAACCCTAATGCTTCTCAAGCAAGAAAAGAAACACATCTCTTCCAAATTTCTTAGTTGCCACCACTAAGACAAATATGTAGAGAGGAATGGCAGTTCAAGGGTAAAGCAACGCCTATCTTCTACTCTTGATGTGCAAATTGGTTAAGGGAAAGGGTGACTATGATAACTATAAGATCTTCATTGGTTCAGTCTTTTCATGAGTGGCACTTGTGTATAATTATTTATATGTAGTTTAGGTTCATTTGTAGGATACACGGTACTAGAACCCATATCAATATCACAGCTGAATATGTTGGCAAGAGACACTACTAGGTCACTTAAGTGTTGTCATTGATGGCAGCAAAGTGTATCCTGGACATCCGTAGTTAGTAATTCACTCTTACTGGAAGTCATATTGAAGTCAAGATGGTCCGGAAGACAAGAACAGAGTATGCAAAATGATCTAACAATCAGGTCTAGTTCTCTTAGATGGTGTAACTCGGTAAGTTGTGAACTTGGACAAGTCAAGAGGTGTAGCATTACTATTGTACTCCAAAGATTTACCCTCCAGTGATAAAGCATGAAAAAGAGATGAGCATCTGAGTGTTGGGTTCCAGTCAGGTAGAGTAGACAGAGGAAGAACTGACCGACAGAGTATCAGACTTCAATCTGGATGAGTAAAAGGTGTTGATCAAACAATTTGTGGGATTATACATTGTTGGCTAACATGATTAATGACTTCTATGCTTAAGCTTTTGATACGCATCACAAATCAAGCATGGATTTAGCCGATAGATCAATAACTTGCAAATATCTTAAGTGTTCTTGTTGCCAACTAGAAAGTTGATGAAAATCCTTGATGTAGATATATATACCCGATGGATTCCAACATGTAAGGGTGTGTGGTGTGGATGTGAAAAAGGAAGTGCGAAGAAGAGTAGAAGGAAGTGAAAAGATAGTACTCCAAGCTCGGAATGTGACAAAGGAGAGATATTACACCAAGGAAGAATGAAATGTGCTAGATTAGTGTATGGAGCCTAATCAGAACTAAACTCTTGCATATGTAGATGCTTCTCATCAGTTCAAATACTTGGTTATCTTTTGTAAATTATGTAGATAGTGAGTCTCTTGTAGGTAGTGTGCCTCTTGTGAGCAGTGTGCTCGAGTAGTGAACCCTAATTGGCAAGTGCCATTTTATACTCCTTTATTCTTTTAACAAAGAATACAATCTTGGGTTTGTCACCCCGTGGTTTTTTGTTTAACAGGGTTTCCATGTAAAAATCATTGTGTTATGTATGTTGATTTTATTTCTGTTCTTATGATTACATATTCTTTCATGTTTTGATATAACACTGAATATTGAGATAACAAAAGAAAATAAAATTAAGGGAATTTTGAGATAACTGATTCACCCCCCCTCTCAGTTATCTGCCTTGTTCCCAACAATTAGTATCAGAGCCAAGTTCCTCTGAAAAGTCTAACAGCTTGAGGAATATCTAGGAATATCAATGGATGAATATGGTATGAAAGAACAACTATAGTCTGCTCTAGATGATCTTGAGCAATGTCACTCTGAGGTCAATAATTTGAGAAAGCAACTTAGGGAAGCTGATGATTTCATCAATAAGTTGAAAGAGAAACTCAGTATTTTTGTGAAAAAGAGAAAGGAATTACTTTAGAAACTAGCAAATCAAAATGAAGCCAATATTACTGATGAGGATCTGAATGAAAAAACAAAGCTATGTGAAAAACTTTCAAAAGAAGTCATTATGATGAGACATGAAATAGAATTAGGAGCTATGAAATTCACCCAAGAAATTGAAGAGAAAGGAAAGACTGAAGATAACCTGAAACAATCTCTTAAGGAGAAAATAGAGGACTGCCAGAAAATGGATAGAATAATAAGACATCTTGAATCTGATCTTGAGGAAGCCAGATGCAATGAAAAACAACTTGAGAACCAGATTGATTCTCTCAAACAAGATCTTCAATCTACAAATGAATACAAAGAAAAATTCAAGATAAGCTCAACCCAACTTGAAGTTTTTCTTCAAAGCCAAAAGAGGGTAGATGATAAGCGTGGCTTAGGATATGAGAAAGGTGAAAGCTCTGGATCCGGTCAGAAGGACTCTATATCTGGAAATCAAAGAAATAGGCCTAGAAGACCTCTAGTAAGGCAAACTAATACCCAAAGATATCCATCTTTCAATGGATACTGCTTCAATTGCAATAATTTCAGTCATAAAGCAACTCAGTGCAAGAGGAGAATGAATCAAAATAGTCCATCCTTCTCTACACAATGTTTTAATTGCAAAAGGTATGGTCACAAATCTCATGAATGTAGAAATATGCAAATAAACAATTCATTCAATGGTAGATTCTTTGCATACAATAGAATGGGACATTTGGCTAATCAATGCATATCAAGAGGATATCAATCAAATAAGCAAAGAAATGTTGTATGTTACAATTGCAATAGATCCAGTCATGTTGCCAAATTCTACAGAAGTAGAAATTAGGATAGAAAAGGTCCGGTGGAACATGATCAGAAACAAGATAAGGGCAAAGGTAAAGTGAATGCGGATGAAGTTCAAAAGGAGATTATCAAGATTTGGGTAAAGAAGAGTATAGTAAATATTGGGGATGGATCTGCACCAGAATCCAATGTTGATATTCCTTCTAGAAACTAAAAGGTAAGCTCTGGCTCAAGGGGAGCTATAGAGAAGATCCTTTTCCCCCATCCAGCTAGTGAGTGCCTAAATTTGGCACATTGAGTTAGAACAAGAGGTTACAGTTTAAAGGGTTTTGGGAGATTCACTTGAAAGTCATCCAGTCAAAATTTGGCCAATCCGCATGCAAATTTGAGCAAGTTATGAGGAGATCCTGGATCGACAGCTATCCGGTAGAGCAGAATTTCACAGATAGATCCGGTATGATCCAAAATTGAAATAATTTAAGCTATGGACCTATGAGATGTTTGAAAAGGGTGAAGATATGTTGTCAACCCTCATAGGTAATGATTTTAAGATCCGTTTAGTGATTCAGGAAAATCTCTCTCAAATACAGGCTAATTGGATGACTTAAGTTGTGCATTTATTACAAAAGGAAATTAGGGTTTACAAATGGATAAAAAGGGTTTTTCACTCATTACTTACACACTTGCACTCATGAAGAAGAAGAAAAGAAGAGCTCTACAAATAAGACTCTACAATTCTTTTAAGTTCAACTGAAGATTGAATTCAACTAGAGAATCACTCCAATTTTTGCTCCAAACCCTAAAATGTGAAAAGGTACTTCCCTTCTAAAAACTCTCTGGATGTCTTGCAAAAATGGCTACTCCAATGGTTGTCAATATTTCTGATAGGCCGAGACCAAAATTCAAGAAACACACTTACAAATCTCTAGAAGTTGATCCCTTTGGTGCGTTTTCTAGTATTCTGCATGAAATCTTGCATGTAGAAGATGTTAGGGTTTATATCCATACAAACATTGAAGATTTTGGGGACTCAAAGTTGATTGACATTTATCACAAATAGTTAATAAATAAAAATTTTGAACTTAGACCTGAATTCAAGGCTCTATGGGATAAACACTTCAAACATTGCATACATTTTCTATCTTTTGCAGAAGACGACTGGGTCTAGTATGTTCTAAGTCAGATGCATGATAATTTTATGTGGCTATTGAGGCCATTCATGATAAATAAAGATGTCATTAGGGTAGTGACTGGACTACATTCATCAGGTGGGTTACTCGCACTCAAATCTGTGAAGAACCAAATGGTAACTGAAGCCACCAGATCAAAATTTGATAAAAGGGGAATGACAATAGATGACATCACAGATCTGGATGTCAAGTTTGCTTCAATGATAATTGGCTACCAAATCTACCACTCGAGCAAGGAGAATTCTGTGTCTAGTACAGCAATCTATGCTGCATATCAAATGTTAAGGGAAAATACAGATTATGATTTGTGTGAGCTTCTACTAAATTAGCTGATGGAGAACTTGCAGAAGATCAAGAAAGACAAGAAAAACTCTTTCAAATATGGTAGTCTAATACTGTGTCTATTTTTCTACTACATGAATGAGCTACCTAGATCAAAGGGTTGGGTTTGGGAAAATGATAAACTAGTTGCAATTCAAATCAGAGACTACATGTATGGACCTGGCGATGCACAAGCCCAAAACTCTACTCTCTGGGGTTACATTAAGAACTTACAGAGCATGATGCAAGCCAGAGAAATAATACCACAGTCAATAGTTGAGAAGTACAAAGACACAATCTGCTTCATGGTTGACACTGATCAATGCCTAATGGAGGCAGTTGAAACAAGAACTATGTTGATAATGCCCATGGGATATGAGGTTGATGAAAATATTTTGGAGATACATGTTCAACACTTACTGAGTCAACCTAAAGATACCTTTGAAGAGCTAAGCATAAAATTACATGTTGAGTTAAGGCAGCCTGAGATGAAGAGAAAAGTAAGAAAGGAAGTTGAGGAAGTTGCCAAAAGATTTAGCATATCAAAAGAGGTAGTAGATGGTAATAGAGAGAAAATGGAGAAGGTAGAGAAAGAAAAGAAAGAAGCAAAGAAAGAAAATGTTCCTGTGCAAACCTCCTCTCGAACGAGATCCTCCAAAAGCTCTGCTCTTGTCACCCTAAAAAGCACAAAACCTACCAAACTAGAGATCAAGTCATCTGGAAGAGGACAAAACAGGATGAAGACCAAAGCCACAAGGACATATACAAGCCATAAAGATGATGAATAAATAGAATCAGCTGAAGAAATCAAGAAAATGATGAAGAGAACATCTGGGAAGTTCTCTACTAGTAGAAATGAGGAAGAGAAGGCAGAGGAATTTGTTGAAAAGCCCACTCTTTCCATTGATGACATCATCAAGGTAGTTACTGTGGATGGGAACCTGCAGCCGATGACAGAGCTCTATGATGAATACAATGATGCTGACAAGAGAATTCTAGAGGAAGCTACTATAAGGTATTTGAATATCTATAACAAAGCATTCATTGAAATAATTTCATTAATTCCAAAAGGCCTAGAAGAAGTATTGGAACAAAGAAAGGTGAATGCAAAGGTTAAAGAATTAGAAATCTAGGAGCAAATAATGATACAGCTTTACCCTTCTATCACTCCAAAACAAATGGACATGATTTTCAAGGATTGTAAGGATGAGTTCTGGAGTAAGGCGAGAATGAATAAACTCATGCTTGGAGAAATAGACAAAGTAGCAAATGAAACAAAAGATATCCTCCAGAATGCCTTGAAGAGATTTAATCTTCCTATTATAGAGGAAATAGATGAAGAACCTTCTACCATGAATGTTGAAGGATTAAATGATATCAATGAAGAACCTTCTGACAAGGATGTCGAATGATTAAAGAAAATAAATGAAGAAATCTCTAAGGACTTAGGGTCCTCTATTCCAGCAGAAGAAGTTCATGAAGCATCAAACACAGGTGATATCTCTCCTCCAGATCCCACTGCAGCCATGACAAACTCTCTAGATACTGAAGCTGAAGGGGAAGGTAGAAAAGAAGAAAAGAAGAATCAAGAAAATGAGGATAAGGGAAAAGAAGAACAACCAAAAAAGATTAATGATAATTTATCAAAACCAGTCAGTCCAGATGACCCCAAAAGGAAGGGAGTAGAATCGGGAAGAGACACCATAGAGATAGTAAAAAACTTCCTAGATAAAGAAATAATGGAGCTGGATGAACCTAAGTTATTTCAAGGGCCACTAAATTTTGACTCTCTCTCTCTCTGGTTTAGACAATGAAAATAGCATCTTTTGCTCAAGCCAAAGCAAAAGAGAAACTTCTAAAATATCATATGGAGGACTGTGAGCTGTTGGAGATTGCATCTAGGATGATGGAGAAGATTATGCCAAACTTTCAAAAGGATCCTTCTGCCTCTCCATCCAGTAATCTGAAAAACTTAGTCAATTCTATTGACACTCATTTTGAATCTGTAGAGAAATCTGCAGAAGCTAAGGTCCAGAAGGAGTTCTTAGGAAAAAGGTTTAGTGAAGTACAAGGGCTAATTACTAATGAAAGAAGAACCTTGGGCATTGGGATAAAGAGCCTTGAAAACAGTCTTAAAGATTGTGGGGACATTTACAAATTTTGTTTAACTTGGCCCAAAGTGACAGAGGACATTGAGGAGAAAGTAAAAGAACAAGAAGAAAAACTATCAAGCATAGTTCAGAATTTTGACCCCCTTTCTTCCTCTCTAATGAATCAAGAATGCCAGGCTATTGTTATCATAAATGAAATAAAGAAGCTGGACAAAGAAAAGAAGAACATAATGAATAGAATGGGCGAACTCAGAGGGATAATTATCCCTAAGCTACAGGCAATGCATGAGGCCTTGACAAATGTTCAGACCACAACCCAGACCAGTGATCCAACAGATTTAAAAAGGGCAGAACCATATGCATTTTTGTTGAGTGGTCACATCTCCATTTTGGATAGGATGAAGAGGAGTTGGGCCACAGAGTTTGTATAGCTGAAGACTACTTTTGCAAACATACTCAAGTATATGTAAGTTTATCTTATGAATTGTATGTACATATGCGGCATTATGTAGTAATTGTTTGCACAATTTTGGTTTGCGGATCCCTCCCTTTTCCATTGATGTTAGTGGGGGAGTGAAAAGAAATGAAAAATGTAGAACTCCACATTGAAAGAGTACCGGTATAGTTGGAGCATATTCAAAGGAGGAGTTGTTGTAACACTTAGTCATTTTTCACTAAGTGTTGCCATCAATGCCAAAGGGGGAGATTGTTGGCAAGAGACACTACTAGGTCACTTAAGTGTTGTCATTGATGGCAAAAAAGTGTATCCTGGACATCTGCAGTTAGTAATTCACTCTTACCAGAAGTCAGATTGAAGTCAAGATAGTCTGGAAGACAAGAACAGAGTATGCAACATGATCTGACAATCAGGTCCTGATCTCTCAGATGGTGTAACTCAGTAAGTTGCAGACTTGGACAAGTCAAGAGGTGTATCATTACTATTGTACTCTAAAGACTTAGCCTCTGGTGATAAAGCATGAAAAAAATATGAGCATCTGAGTGTTGGGTTCCAGTCAGGTAGAGTAGATAGAGGAAGAACTGATCGACAGAGTATCAGACTTCAATCCGGATAAGTAAAAGGTGTTGATCAAACAATTTTTGGGATTATACATTGTTGTCCAACATGATTAATGAATTCTATGATTAAGCTTTTGATACACATCACAAATCAAGCATGTATTCAACCGATAGATCAATAACTTGCAAATATCTTGAGTGTTCTTGTTGCCAACTAGAAAGTTGATGAAAATCCTTGATGAAGATATATATACCTGATGGATTCTAGCATGTAAGGGTGTGTGATGTGGACGTGAAAAAGGAAGTGCGAAGAAGAGCAGAAGGAAGTGAAAAGGTAGTACTCCAAGCTAGGAATGTGACAAAGGAGAGATACTACACCAAGGAAGAATGAAATGTGCTAGATCAGTATATTAAGCCTAACTAGAACTAAACTCTTTCAGATGTAGATGCTTCTCATTAGTTCAAACACTTGGTTATCTTCTGTAAATTCTGTAGACAGTGAGTCTCTTATAGGCAGTGTGCCTCTTGTGAGCAGTGTGATCGGGCACTGAGCCCTAATTGGCAAGTGCCATTTTGTACTCTATTCTTTTAACAGAGAATAGAATCTTGGGTTTGTCAGCCCATGGTTTTTCACTTAACAGGGGTTCCACGTAAAAATCCTTGTGTTATGTATGCTGATTTTATTTATTTTCTTATGATTACATATGCTTTCATGTTTTGATATAACACTGAATATTGAGATAACAAAAGAAAAGAAAATTAAGGGAATTTTGAGATAACTGATTCACCCCCCTTTTAGTTATCTGCCTTGTTCCCAACAGAATACACTTTGGTCACTTCATTCATGCTTGTTTCTTTTTTTTTTCTATTCTCTATTTGAGTTTCGCTGTAGTACTAATGAGAGTACTATCTTTACACGGAAAAGCTAAAAAAAGAGAGGAAAAGAGCTTCCATTGATTTTGTTTAACAACGGATGCCTCTGGTATAATTCCTTTTGTGTTGCAGGTTTCTATTCTTTTTGGTTTGCCTAACCAACCCCTTTTAATGTGTACTAAATCTAAGATGGTAATGAGGGAGAGTGCAGAGCAGCGAGGGTACTACAAACATAGGGACGACCTATAGGGTTGACCATCCAGGTTCCTTATCTATAGGAGATAGGGAGAGACATAGCTATCTAGGCCATCCAAGGAAAGGTGGCTCATTCCTAGCCATAAACTAAAGAGGTGATGTATTAGAAGAGACCTACCTGGGTGCTAGGAGATTTCCATAGATATCATAATCATTATCTTTTTTTTGAATTAGAACAAACACACAAGATTTATTCCTGTGCAACTGGACTAGTTTAATATGTAGTGATACAATTTTAGACATGCTTCTTGACAATTCACAGAAGCCAGTTGTCTAAGGCACATGTTTTCTATCTCTGTTCTTCTCTTGTAATTTCTAAGGGCATGTAGTTTAAATTTGTCTATAAGCATCTTACATTTCTTTCCTTTTTTCTCTAGAATTCCATATAACAAATAACAACATTTATTTGTGGCTTATGTACCATTTCTGGGTTAAAGAAGAGATCAAAATATAGTATACTTCTCAGGTTTGAGAAAGATAACCAATTGATTTTCCTATTTTATCGACAATTGAAAGAAAACACATTTCTATCTTTCTATGGAATAAAAGTTTAGGTTCATTTATTATTATTTTTTAAAACTTTCTTTCACACAAAGCAGATTCCTAATTAATAATTGTTGAACATTGTACCTTCCAAAGTGAACTAGAAAACCACAGGATTGAAACTACTATATAATAGTAAATGGGATGTTTTACACAGCTCAAATGATTTATCCTCATGGTCATGAAGCCACTTAATAAACTTAAGTAAAATCATGTTTTCTTTTCCATCTGTAGGCTTTCCTTCTACAATGCAATGTAGATTCTACTGGATACATTTAGCACTTTAGCTTGGTATAATCCTGCACAAGGGGCAGACTCTTGAATGCAGCCAGTGGGGTGCTCACCTCCCAACCTAGGATAGAAGCTATCTAGCCCCGAGCTAGGGGAAAGCACATGGGGACTAAAGAGAAAATAAAACAGGTGACTACACAACTTAGCTTCTCAACTTATCCTTACAACTCATTTACTCAGTTATTACATAGAGTTTGTTTACCCAGTTACACACATTAGAGATTTGAAACAATTTCCCTTGTAAATACACATCACACAACACACAGGACTCCACATCAAATAACACAATTTTTTCTACTCGGAAACATAATCAAATAATCTATTTTCTAGCATATTTTAAAAAGGAAAAGAGCTGCAATAACAAAATTCAATTTGCCTATATATATATTTGATATAATTAAGGATTGTAGCCTACCTTGTTAACTGTACATAATATATAGAGGTCTGGTTATACATCTCATCTCCTCCCAGATTAACTCCCTACCAACAGCTAAGCCTCTTGGTTGAAGATTTACCCTCTTAGTCCAAAGAAGAATTACAACAAGTGAATCCCAGATAAGTGTAGATGCAACAAGAAAATAAAATACAACAGGTGGTGATGATAAAGGAAGAGAAGAGAGAGTAGAAGTAGTAGTTGTTGTACAAATTTTACAGTAGAGGGATAAATTTTACAGCAGAGGGATTTTCAGCAGGTGGTGAGAGGAAGAAGCTCCCCCCCCCCCAAAATAAAATAAAATAAAATAAAATAAAACAGCCCTCCTTTTTAAAATAAAACTTTTAATAGAACCTTAAGCATTTCCCCTATTGAGGAAGCCACTTGTCCTTCATCTAGACACTTGTTTCTCTTTCAATTAAATTTTATATCTCCCTTACACAACATCACTTTTAGTTGACTCATCAACCCCTTTAATTTTCGTCACTATTTTTAGGGTGAAAATAAGGATTTTTAAAACTTAATATTTGTGATAGTTTTTCCATCCAAAAAGTACCTAGACCATAGTCATAGGTTGAGAATTAATTTTTTTAATGATATAAGTGTCTTTTGAATTATTTTACACTTTTTATAGGAAGCTGAATAAATTTGATTAACTTCAAGCTACTCAACACATAACAATACATGGTACAACACATGGACAACCCACAACATCCTCCAAATAGACTAGTTTAGTGCAACTGGTTATTCACACTAGCTAGCAAATACCTGCATACTCATTTCAATGTCAGTTGTTGTTTTGATATCATAGTCAAAGCATCAATAATCGACATCAATTAATTCATCAATAAAGACCTCTCTACCAAGTTTATTTATCGCATACCATTATTTCAGAATGTAAGATCATAATTAAATATTGAATTATAACATCTCATTGTCAAGTAAATTACTACTCAATATACCAAATCAGGTAATATTTGACCCTCACCTGTTCCACATCATAAAAACAGTTAATTACGCTACATATATGTATAAATAATCATTAGACATCCGAAGAGTATATCAAACCCATAAATTAAACTAATGCTAATATAGATAATACAATGCCGCCTTCATAATTCCACAAAGACTCATGGATCGATTTAAGGGAAGCGTTTGGCACAAAGCTCTTTTTTGCACTGGCAAAAGGTTCATGGATTTAATATTGCCATCCAGCACAATGTTTTTCTGCTTTTTGTGGGGATTCAGAGGAGATAAACTAATCGTCGTGCAGTGCCCGTTGCGATCTAAAACCGAGTATTCCAGTCCAACACCACCGCTTCTTCGGATTTTGGAATTTAACTTGACAATCAAAACGGCTACGTAATGAACGAACATTTCGCAAGTGGTGCCGTCCATCGCACTTAAACGAATTCAAAACTTCAAATGTCCAAGTCTGAGAGATTATTGGAAGAGGGGACCGAGTTTGGAAATGCAGTAGAATACGACCTGAAAGTTACAACCCATTTTCAAAGCTCCACCATAATTATCCTTCGATATTCTACGCTGCAGAACGTGTGAAGTGGGACACGGTAGTGAAGAAATTAGACCCCACTCCAACAAATGAGCAAATTTGCACTCAAGCGTTTGAGATGCTATACGTCTATCGCCTCTGGTATAAGACAGTTGTAGTTCAGTAAGACTGCAGGTAAGTCAAGTCTTTTGTGCCGGTTGAGATGGCCATATGACTGGATAAAAGACTTGATATCAATCAGTGGAAGAGACCCATCCAACGAAAGTGAACTTGATGAACATGAAATGGAACATGGCCGGACAAAATTGTCAAAATTGAGATTATTAATGTGGAAATTAAGAGAGTACTATTTCGGATTTTAAATAAAACAAAAACAAAGAAAAAATTGTTAGGGTATAAAGGTTTAAGCAATTAAACTTGGTATAAAGGTTTAAGTAATTAAACTTGATATTAAAATTGAAAATCAAGTTATTTGTAGAAGAAATTTGTAATATGTGTTTCTATCATGATATATATATTGTATTCTTTGTATTACTTTGTGGCCCTTCTTGTTTACAATTCATCTAAGTGGTTTTGATTAGAGCCCTATGTTGTGATTCTTAAGCTTACATTTTGTAAAATTCATTTTCAATCATGTTCTTTTAAGTCCTTTGTGTGCTTCTTAGTCTTTGCTTGCTAATGTGGCCACTTAATTTTGCCAAAATTGATTCAAGTGAGCTCTACTATTGATCTTATGGCTTCTATGTGAAATCCCCATTGTTGGTGTTCTACCATGCTTCAAGTCTATAGTCATGGGAGCTTGGTTCTAAAGTGCCTAAGTGTTCATTTTCTCTTCATGCACTTTTGTTCTTGTAGAGTCTTAACTCTACAATTTGTCGCAGAACTACATTGTTTATGATGATGGTAGACCTTGCCTTATAGAGGTGTTATCATTTCTTAGGTGGGATCTATATTTTTATTCTCTTGTGTTCATGGCTCAAGTTATGATCAATTTCAGGCCTCAAGGACCTTTCATTCTTTACACTTTGGTATGAACTATTTTTTATGTCAACAAGGTTTTGAGACATTCGATGCATTCGTAATCAATGTCTCACCCACCTCTAAAGCTATCAACATATGTTGTCAATTCTGATAAGTGCTAGTCATTGGATTGTCTTTTAATTATGTGGCATGCACATTCTCTAGAAGTTGTCAATTATATAGTCAAAGTTGGGATGTGGGATTGGTTTAGCATTTCCATGACATCCTTTTGTTGGTACCTCTAGCTTATGTGTCAGATCACAAGGTTAGCAATGCAACATGGTGGGTTTACACATTTTCACAATCTTTTGAGAGCTTAAAAGGTCTCCATAATGTGCAAGCCACTTGATCAATTTTTCATCTAATAGTTGGTTCATCCTCATGTTGGTGGCACTAAGTTGTTAGTGTTCCAAATGCACCATTGTTTGGCAAGTTATAGTTGGCAATCTTTTGGTGGGCCCTCTTTCTTTTACCCACATGACCTTAAGGTATAAGCTAATAATTATTATATGAGTGAGGACTCATGCAGAGCCCACACATTCCCAAAGGTTTGTCAATGATTTTAGTCATCCATGGGTTAGGGTGTCATTAGCCAAGGAATCCATCTCTGCTTGATAGGATGGGGCCCAGGGTTTTTGGTGATCTTTTATTGTGTAGGTATATTTAGGTTTCAACAATTTTCAACATAGCAGAAACTATCTAATTTATCCCGATTTAGACCATATATTGGCTTGAACAACTCCTTTCCATTCTTTTGAAGTTTTTAGAGCTAGTGTACACTAACTGTTGGATGCATTTTTATCAAGAGCATGATGTTAGCTCCCTATATGTGCATTTTTATCATATCTCTATCACATTTTGCTACCTCTTGTAAAACTAGCAGTTAGTATATGTGGATCTTAACTACTATGTTTTTTAATTCAAATGCACTCCAAAGGTCATGCTACAAAATTGAAGATGTCATCAGTGCACACATTTAATCTCCACTACAAATCAAATTATGGGAAATCATTAGCCAAGTGGATCAAGTACTTCATGCAATATTCTAGCCAACAATTCCTTAAAAAATTCCCTACATCCTTGAGGCATTCATTGCCCACATTCTATGAGCTATTTAGTTGGTTTTTTTCTATTTTGTATAAATACGAGCTATATGCTAAGTTATAAGGTTAGAATGTAATAGGTATGCTCATGTTGATGGAGCTTTGAAAATTTATTATATTCTCAAATATTTTTCAATTCTAGTAGCATATATGTTCTCATAAATGTTCTAGCGATCTATAGTTTTGTATATGTGCCCAATCTTATGATTAATATAAAGAAGTCATCATCAAATTTATCCCTCTTCTTCTTTCTCATGATAATAGTCTTTCCCTTATAATAGAGATGCTCAAGTCACAAATATTTTGATTATTACTATGAAAATTTTGAAGTAGCAAAATAATTAGATTATCTAGTGAATGGGTTTAGAATCATTTTCTTAGATTAATTTTTAATTCAAAATTTTATTTTTAGTATTTTGTCCCTTTACCCATTTTTAAAAAGTAGATGCTGGTGCTTATTGAATTCCTATGTTTATAGGATTCCTATGTTTGGTATCTATGTAAGAATAAGTTTATAATGAGAGTGTAAACTTAAATATCAATAGTTCTTGGCATGCCCAATGGGACAAGAAGCATATGTTAGCCTAAATTTATTTATTTTTGTGTATATGATGAACATAACTAGATCCATCACAACCGTTAATTCTCAAGTGACAATTCAACCATTGGTTGGTGTCTTGAGAAGAAGAGGACACTAGGTTCCACCATCTATACCCCCCTTGAAATGGTTGTCCAACCACCTAGAAATCTTGTGAATGGGAATAATGGTAATCAATTGATTTCCCCCATTTCTCTTCATGTATGTGGCTGATGTATGTGTTAGATTTATCTATGGAAATAGCCACCCAAATCAAGAGAGCTAGAAGCAAGTACAAATAGAAGATCAATACATGAATGAATAATACCATTCTATTCGAGGATGCAATATGTAAAAGAAATCAACTAATTAATTCATTGTGATGGTAGGATGTATACAATTGATATATAGTCTCATAGTTTCCAAATCTGATGAGGATGATGAAAGGCACAAAACTAAAAAACAAGGGATGACCTTTGAATTTCTAAATCTAATAAGATTAGAAAAATAGAATCCCATGAAAGAAGGTAATGACTTGTACACACTTATCCTATCCTACCTACTTCTAATAAAAATAAACTACCTAAGTAAAACTTAATATAATAAGGCACAACTAAATAATTACACCAGCACTATCTACCATGCACAATGTTATCAAACAAAATGTGGCTCTACAACTACTTGTTTCTTCCTTCAAGGTTAAAGTGCTAGATGAGTATAGGTTTCTTGCTCCTAAATTGATTGTAACCTACAATCATCTTGTTAATGCCTTTTTTTATTACTCCAAAGAAAAGGGAGACAAGTTATCCCTCCTTCAACAACTGATTACCATAAAGAGAGCTCCTTAAGAGGTTGCCTTAGATTTTAATAATAGATTCAACAAAACATGAGAAATGATACTTGCATCTACATGACCTCTACCTAATATGGTCTTTGTGTTTTATTTAAAAGCTCCAATTTGAACATTTCTTTAATGATTTAGTCACTAGGAGGCAAATCCTTACTCGTGACCTATGAATAATAGTCCTAGCTAAAAAAAAAACTGATAGATGTTTAGAAATTACCTCCTAGACCTCCTTTTCTAGGATTTCTAGATATTTCTCTTCATGTCCAAGTGGGTCCTTCTAACTGCAAATTTATTACCTACCACCTCTCTATTGGAAACAATCCAAACAACTAAGAGGGGTGGCGATGAATCAGTTGTCCCTAAACATTAACTTTTAAAATCTTCTTTACAACCAGATTAATGTTGAAAACATTAAAGCATTATTCAACACATGGGTAGAAACAATATGAACACATAACACCAAAATTTTGATGTGGAAAACTTGGTTAAGGGAAAAACCATGGTGGGGGTTAACCCACAAAAATGCATACCCTGTTAAAAGTACTTAAGAAAATAGAAGGCACATGCCTTTAGGCACACTATCGAGAGCTAACTATTCAAGAAGAGGCTCACTGCCTGTTAGCACTAACCCGACTACCACTACACCAAAAGCTCAAACTATCAGTGAATGGACTCTGGTAGTGTTACCAGAGACCACGCGGGCCGAGGAAGGGAGGAATTGAGGATCACACACCTAAGCGCCAACAAAACCCCCACCAATTTGTACCTACCCCTTGGGCAAGCACGGACTGCTAGGCACACCTTGTATGCATGAAGGCAGTGGGCATCGGTGGGAATTGAACTCCTCCCTAGTAGAGTTGCCAGCTGTTAGCACTAACCTGGCTACCACTACACCAAAAGCTTGAACTGTCAGTGAATGGCACCCCGACAGTGTTACCTAGAGACCCTGCAGGCCCGGGAAAGGAGGAATTGAGGGTCACACACCTAAGCGCCAACACTGCCTATAAGAAATCTTGATTTACATAGAGATAATAAGCTGAGAAATGGCATCTACATTCATGCCTAAATCAGTCCCTTTGAAGGCTCAAAAACTTTTGCTCCTATCTTCAAATTCTTCTTCATTGACTCTTCACTCTATACTTCCTTCACTTCTCTTCTGCTCTGCTCTGCTTTTTGATCCTTTCTTCATATTTAACTTATTTGTTCAAGGGTGCTTTTCAACGACTCCTCAACAAGTATTTATACACTTCATCAACCTTGAAATAATCAACAAGGTCAGCTAAACTCAATACGAATCTTCACAATGTCGGCCAAACATCACTGAGACTTGAATCTTCCTTTATTAACACACCACTCTTCATAACATGCTCTTTAGATCATCCGCAACACAATAGGACCATCTAGTTGGCCAAGAACATGGAAGAACAACAACGTCAAAGAGAAATCTTCAACAATAAGATCAACCTTCAATGTGGACCTTCAACACAGTAGCCACACAATACCGAGACCTCCTCCAACACATTAAATTCATCAATCACATCCACTCTGTACCAAATTGCTAGAATCATTTGTATCTTCCTCCAGAACTTTAAGAACACTATCTACTATGATTCTCAAACTAGAAAGATTGCTTGTGGACCTCCAAACCACAAACCATTCAAGTTGAGGGAACACACCAATGTCCCAGACATGCCTCTAGATCCGCAGATCATAGAGTATTAATACCGAACCAATCCGGACCAACTTCTTGTCACACTATCTCTACTGAATACTATAGAATCTGGTTCGACTCAAATGGCCATAGCTTCTTCAAATCTTCATGAGGACTTATCAAATCTTAACTAGAGCAGCCTCTGACAATCCTCCACACACCCATATGGTCTGCATGCATTGATTGTCATTAATTTTTTAATATCCTCAACAATCTGGTCTTCTATACAGATAGCAGTATAGGATACAATTGACACCAATGACAACAAGGATATGTTGACATCAATGACAACACCACTTAGGCATATATTTGCGCCAATCTCCCCCTTTGTCATTGATGGCAACATATGATGCAAGAAAATGAATTCAACCATCAAGACAAGAACTTCTCCCCCTTTCCTTTCTCACTTCTACAATTTCTTTCTTTACTGCTCCCCCTTACATCAACAACTAGTTTTTCACATGACTTCTCTCCCCTTTGACATCAATGGAAAAGGGCACATATTTGCTATCTTTTCTCCCTTTTACTTCATACTAATCCCAAAATTTGCATGTTGACTACTCCCCCTTTGAGTAGTACTTTCTTAACATCAATCCAGATCACAAGCTATGAATTGAAATCCACCAGACTAATGCACCTTAGTGCATCTTAGTTCTGATCAAGAGGGGTAATAACCCCTAACTTTTCTCTGAGATACTCAAAAGTATCTTTGGGAAGAGGCTTAGTGAAGATATCTGCAATCTGATCTTTGGAAGACACAAACTCTAACTTGACTTCATTCTCATTAACTTTCTCCCTTAAGAAATGAAACTTGATGGATATATGCTTTGTCTTTGAGTGCAATATCAGATTCTTTGAAATGCTTATAGCACTTGAGTTATCATAGAAAATTGTAACTAGTTCCTCAAACACAACTCTAATGTCCTTTAGCATTTACTTCATCCATAGAACTTGAGAACAATTATTTGCTGCTACTATATACTCTACCTCTATAGTAGACAGAGAAATTACTTCTTGCTTGTTGCTCATCCAATATACCAATCTTCTTCTCAAGAAGAATGCACCTCCACTAGTACTTTTGATGTCATCAACATCTCTTGTCCAATCAGCATCTGTATATGCATGAAGAGTGAAGTCATTGTCCTTTGGATACCACAATCCATAATCAATTGTCCGCTTGAGATATCTAAAATTTCTTTTGACTGCCACAACATGGGATTCTTTTGGATCAGCTTGAAATCTAGCAACAAGTCCAACTGCATTCATGATGTCAGGTCTGGTCTGAGTCAAATAAAGCAATCATCCAATCATTGATCTGTACCTTTTTTGATTTGCCTTGGGGGAGTAATCATCTTTGCTCAACTTACATCCAGTTACAATAGGATTACCTACTGGCTTTGAATCTTCCATTCCAAACTTCTTTTTGCTGAGGAGTCCTAGGAGCAGATAACTGTCTTTTTATTCCATGCTTTTCACAAAAAGCATCAAACTCACCGGAAGGGAATTCTCCACCTCTTTCAGATCTCAGACACTTTAATTTCCCACCAATCTCATTTTCAACCATCATCTTGAACACCTTATACTTATCAAGGGCTTCTGATTTTTCTTTTAGGAAGGTTACTCACATCATCCGGGAGTAGTCATCAATCAGCAACATGAAGTATCTATCTCCTTGTACACTCTTAATTCTAGCAGGACCACAAAGATCAGTATGTACCAATTCCAATCTCTCACTTGAACCTTGTTCCTTACTTTTGAATGAAATTTTGTTCTGTTTGCCCAATTGACATTCTCTGCAAATGCTATCCAGTTTCACAAGTCTTGGAAGATCTCTTACAACTTTAGTGGAACTTATTTTGACAATGTTATCAAAATTCACATGACACGTCCTCCTATGCCATAACCAACTTTGATCTGTTTGAGAAATCAAACAACTTTTACCTGAACTACTTAAGTGAAAGATGTTACCTCTAGTTTGAGTCCCAAATGCAATTTCAGTTCTAGAACTTTCCAAGATTCTATATTTTCCATCCTTAAACCAGAGATCATAACCCTCATCAACCAACTGTCCAACACTAAGAAGATCGTGTTTCAGTCCTTCCACATATAGAACATCATTGGTACTATTCTTACCATCAAAAGAGATGGATCCTCTGCCACAAATTCTACCAGCTGAGTTGTCTCCAAATTTCACAAATCCTCCTTCATAATTTTTAAAACTCACAAACTTACTCTTGTCACCAGTCATATGATGAGAGCATCCACTATCAATCACTCATTCATCCTTTTCAACAACCTAAGTAGCCAAGGTACTTTCCACATTTGCACAGCTAGAAGATTCAGTAGATATTGGATCTTCTTCTTTAATAGCAATGAACACCCAATCACTTTCACCATGATCAGATTCATCATCTGTGACTCTTTCTCTAGCTTCTTGGACATAGTAGCAATTCTTCTAATTTCTGTATCTGTTAGGGTTTGGTTTTGAAAACCTCTCTAGACACCTTGAAGCAAAATGACCAATCTTATTACAAGAAAAACATTTGAGTGGCAACTTTCCTTTATACTTACCGGATCCTCTTGGCATCCGTTTGGCAATGAGAGCTTCAAGATCTGTAGTCTCATTTTCATCATCTTCAAGATCCTTCCTTGTTTTGATAAATCTGCTTGATTTTCCTAAAGAACCTTCACCCACATCATATCTTTCCTTTCCATGCACACTGGCCTTGAATGTCGATTTAGATTTAGGAAGAGAATCACCAAATTCACTTAATTCAAAAGCTAAAATTTTGCTAACCAGGTGATCTCTTGTAACATCTGAGACAGTCCTGATCTCCTCTATAGAATGAACCTTATGTTTGTATGAATTAGGCAAAGATCTGAGCACTTTTGACACAATCTCTGATTCATCCAAAATTCTGCCAGCACTCCTGATCCCACACACAAGTTCATTTATCTTTTGCATGTAGATTGTGATGTTTTCATCTTCACTCATCCTTAGATTTTCAAATTTTCCTCTCAAACTTTGTAGTTTGGCACATTTGACATATTTATCTTCTTCATACAGATTCTCCAACTTCTTCTAGATTTCAGGAGCCATTTTCAGTCCAAGGACATTTGTCATTTCTAAATCAGTTAGGGCACTCAACAAGGCTTCTTTAGCTCAAAGGCTATTTTTAGCATCCTTGAGTTCATCTGGAGTTACAGGACCTTTCTCTGGAGGTTCATACTTATCTTTGGTTATTAACCAATAAGCATCACCCATGCATTGTAAATGGCATTCCATGTGACTCTTCCAAACAGAGTAATTTGTTCCATCAAATCTTGGACTATCCTTCTTGTAAGTCGACATCCTAGATCTCCTCTAGCGGTTGAGGTCCTTTTAAAGGAACTTGGCTCTGATACCAATTGTTGGAAACAATCGAGACAACTGAGAGTGGGGGGGTGAATCAATTGTCCCTAAACTTTAACTTTTAAAATATTCTTTACAACTAGATTAATGATGAAAATATTAAAGCATTAATCAACACATAACACCAGAATTTTAACATGGAAAACCCAGTTAAGGGAAAATCCACAGTTGGGGTTAACCTAAAAAAATGTGTACCTTGTTAAAAGTACTTAATAAAATAGAAGGCACATGCCTTCAGGCACACTGCCTAGAGCTCACTGCTCAAGAAGAGGCTCACTGCCTATAAGGAATCTTGATTTACATAGAGATAATGAACTAAGAAATGGCATCTACATTCATGCCTGAATTAGTCCCTTTGAAGGCTCAAAAACTTCTGCTTCTATCTTCAAATTCTTCTTCACTGACTCTTCACTCTATACTTCCTTCACTCCTCTTCTACTCTGCTTTGCTTTTTGATCCTTTCTTTGGATTTAACTTATTTGTTCAAGGATGCTTTTCAATGACTCCTCAATAAGTATTTATACACTTCATCAACCTTGAAATAATGAACAAGGTCGGCTAAACTCAATGCAAATCTTCACACTATCAGCCAAACATCACTGATACTTGAATCTTCCTTTATTAACACACCACGCTTCATAACATGCTCTTTAGATCATCCGCAATATGCTAGGACCATCGGGTCAGCCAAGAACATGGTAGAACAACAACCTCAAAGAGAAATCTTCAACAACAAGCTCAACCTTCAATGCAGACCTTCAATGTGGACCTTCAACACGGTAGCCACACGATCCAGAGACCTCCTCAAGCACATTGAATTCATCAATCACATCCACTCTATACCAAATTGCTAGAATCATTTGAATCTTCCTCTGGAACCTCAAGAACACTATCTACCATGACTGTCAAACTCGAAAGATTGCTTGCGGACCTCCAAACCACAAACCACTCGAGTTGAGGGAACACACCAACATCCCAGGCATGCCTCTAGATCTGCAAATCATAGAGTATTTGGGACCATCAGGTCAGCCAAGAACATGGTAGAACAGCAGCCTCAAAGAGAAATCTTCAGCAACAAGCTCAACCTTCAATGCGGACCTTCAACACGGTAGCCACACAATCCAGAGACCTCCTCAAGCACATTGAATTCATCAATCACATCCACTCTATACCAAATTGCCAGAATCATTTGTATCTTCCTTTGGAACCTCAAGAACACTATCTGCCATGACTATCAAACTAGAAAGATTGCTTGCAGACCTCCAAACCACAAACCACTCGAGTTGAAGGAACACACCAACATCCCAGACTTGCCTCTAGATCCGCAGATCATAGAGTATTAATACCAACCAATCCAGACCAACTTCTTGTCACACTATCTCTACTGAATACGACAGAATCTGGTTCTACTCAGATGGCCATGGCTTCTTCAAATCTTCATGCGGACTTCTCAAATCCTAGCTAGAGCAGCCTCTAACAATCCTCTACACACCCATATGGTCCGCATGCATTGATTGTCATTAATTTTCTCAATATCCTCAACAATCCGGTCTTCTATACAGACAGCAGTATATGATACAGTTGACACCAATGACAACAAGGATATGTTGACATCAATGACAACAACACTTAGGCACATATTCACAACACTCTCAATTCCCTCCTTACATGTATGTGTACCCATCAAATCCTATGCTAACTCCTCAACCTCTCTCTAAGATGGATGATGTCAAAAACATGTTGAGAACCTTATAAAATAAAATCATAAACTTGAAGAGACACCAATGTACCTATCCCTTGAGGCCTTATTATTAGAATAATTAAGGTCCCAAGCCCAAATATTAGCCTAATAGGTGTCAAGGCCAATCTCCCTATTAAAATTAGGGATAGTTTCAAAGACAAGCATGGACTTAACCATAAAATAAGTTATTCCAAAGCCATGCCACTTGCCCAAGGTAAAAATCATATTTGAGACATTGTCCCTAGACAAAATAGTTTTTCTTAAGGTTCCAATGTGCAGTGTTTAGCCAATGACTATATGAGAAATTTACACCAAAAGGTTTTTGCAAAAAAGGTAATTCAATACCATGTAAGGTGTCCCACAAGTATAGGTTTCACCCTAGTATATAGAATCTTTTCCTTGCATCTCAAATATATGATATGTCCTATGAATACGAAGAGGAAAATTTGTTAAAGCATGCTATATTTTTATGGATAGAAAATGATGATGTGGTGCTCAACATCACATCAACCTCCGAAATTTTTTTTTTAAAATATTTTTTTTTAATAAAAGGTGTAAAACACCTATATTTAATATTAAACAATGATGAAGATAAAGAGAACAAGCTACAAAATTTATTGGCCCTAGTAGACCAAAGTTGGTACAACCACCCCCAGAATTACATACATTTCAAAATTCATATTGTTTAGCTGCTAGTGGAACCGAAAAAATAAAAGAAGCAGACTGTACATCGGTCAAATGCCCTAAAATGACAACCTATTACCTATAATGCTATGGCCAAAGGCCCAAAATTATATAAAAATGCTACATTAAATTGGGTTATGGGAGCTAGAAGAGCTATCGTCAGCCGGTGGAGGCAAGGGAGTAAGTAACGCTGGCAGAGCTATGGATGGAGGACATGCACTTGGTCTGCTACATTGAATTGGGTTATGGGAGCTAGAAGAGCTATCGTCAGCCGGTGGAGGCAAGGGAGTAAGTAACGCTGGTAGAGCTATGGATGGAGGACGTGCACTTGGTCTGGTGCATTCAAGCATAAGGAGTAGATGGCCTTAAAGAGCTCTTTAATTTTGATGTCTACCATCGACGATAATTGAAATTTGTGCATGTCCAACACTATGTTGAGGGCATTCTTGTACCGATGTCTAAGGCCCTTTGAAGGGTGTGATAAATGCACATAATGGTAAGAGAGTTGTGAAGTAGATCTAGCATAAATAGACCCCCAAGCAAACCCTCGCCCACATACATGTAGTTTTCTAGTACGGGCTTCAACTTGTCTGCAGTGACTAGATATTCATGAATATACCCAAAATACAGCATTTCAATGAAGCCCACGTCTTGGACAAGGTCCATGATGTTCAATAAAAATATAGATGCCACCTTCAAAAAGAGAAGAATCTAGGGACATTAAGCAGCAAAGAATTGCCAATAACACATCTAATGGCAAATTCAACATGGGGGTAGTCGATATCGAACACATGAGCTAATTTCGATGAATCATAAGGTCCTACTTCCACTTATTCCCATTTCTGGGATTGGATGTGAACCTAGGTGATCTTGACTACTGATTTCATGGCTGAAGAGGAGTGGAGGCGAAGATTGCAGAACGCACCACCAAGAGGAAAGAGAAGGTGGAATGAGGTAGAGTAGAAGATGCCAAAAGATAAATAGAGGCAGGTGAGAGTTACATTAAAGGCATTGACAAGGACGAGCTAGAGCAACCTAAGAGTGGAGATGGTGGTAGAGAATAAAATTCAAATGCGATGAGAGATTGGCTCATAAAGGTGAAATAAATGTTAGAATAATTCAGAAGAGAAAGGAAAAGAACAATGGAGAGGTATAATCAGGCATCTCAGGCTAGTCCAGTGATTTTAGAAGTGATGACTACTCCTAAGAAAAGCAATTTGAATACTTCACCTGCACAACTTGTCAGGTGTAATTTCAATACTTCACAAGAGCAAGGAATATAACAATGGAGGGGTATAATCAAGCACCCTAGGCTAGTCTAGTGATTGAAGAAGTGATGACTGCTCCTAAGAAAAGAACCGTTATGTTTCAAAGTCAAAATATTCTAGTCAAATATAAATAGTCTGAGGTGATCCAAGATTATGTTTTACCTAAAGTCACCAACGTCTTGGTCGAAAGATAAAGGTATCAATTAAATCCTAGTAATCCACCGAGATTGCAGCAAACCAATCCTTTCAATGTAGTTGAGCATTAAAAATGACCACCGCTAATGTATCTCTATGAGACATGTTGTCCAACCCTAGGCAAAGAAGTTTTTTTCAAGAAGCTTTAAAGACATGAAAAGATGGAGGAAAGAAAAAAAAGTTCAAACAATTGAAGCACCAAAGTTTTGTTGGTCAACCAAAAAAAAATTCAAAATGATCAATCCACCACTCTATAAATAAAGAGTTGTTAAAACTTTATAGTTCTTTAAATAATATTTATCTAGATAAATTTTATTGTCTTTTTAAAATCAGTTACCAGTTTTATATTTCTAGTTTTAATAAAAAGTTAAGATTGTTTATTATGGTTTATATATTATGATTAACATTGTTTTAATATAAATGTATTATAAAGAAAGGGGGAAAAATTAAAAACACCTTAAAATATAGATTAAAAAATACATATAAGAAAAGAGGTATTTTAATTATATATATTTTTAATTGGAAAAAGAAAAGGTATATAAATTAATTAGTTTTAAAAAAAAAACATTTTTTAGAAAATTTCAATCAACCTAGAAATGAAATAACTTTCTAAATGTAAATTCTGACTATCCTAGAAATGTAAAACAAGAAAACTCTCATGAAAATATGGATACTATTTTTAATGTCCATATAATGCAATGTAAAGAAAAAGTTTTTAAATATTTCTTAACCTTCATTTATTCTGTACTCCTACATAAACACATTGTTCCTCCTAAATTCAAAACAAGGTGTAGTGTCATAATTTTTTTCCACTCACAATTTCACATTAGACTTGGCCCTTTGTGTAGTGTGCATGATCATTTCTATTTGTGATGTGGCCATTTTAATGTTTGCATAAGAGAATGTGATAAAACCCTTAACAACTGACATTCAAGGACAAATTGGGCCTGGACACTAGTGCTAGGGTCTTGCACATTACCTCGAAAGGTTTGAATTCAATTGTCGTCCTTGTGCATTGAACGATGCATCTCCCTTGTCGACCTCAAATGAAATGACTCTTTGAAAGGATGTTTGATTCATATATAAACAAGTATTTTTCCCTCATTTGAGGGGGTAAGGAATCTTTACAACATCTTGACAATGTGACATGATATGATCTTGTGAATTCTGCTACAACAAACCTCTAACTTACCGAAGCTCCCTACTTGTGATTATTATTCATACTAACCCTTTTCTAGGTATTTGATGAAGAGTTTTCATCTTCTATCAACTCTTTGTATGTGATTGTGTTGTCACATCAATCCAACTAGGGTTTCATGCTAAGGTAAATCTATTTCAATTACAACAGTCTTTATTACTTGTTTTTCCTCTGTTCATCATGAAGACACACTCTATACCATCATCATTTGTTGTTGTGCAGGTGGGAAAACCTACACGGGGTTTGAATGAGGCAAGCCCCTATATAGCAGAACCATTTTGCCCTCTCTCTTGTGTGCAAATCTGAAGATGGAACTTTCAACAGAGATGAGTGACGGGAAGAAAGAAAGTACAAAGATGAACATTGAAAAACATAATTCTTCCCAAAACTCTAGGACCATAGCACCCAGTGCTAGTGTCATGTCTAGTTCACTCCTGCTTCTGGTGACAAGTTCTCTATGATCTACTCCATTCTATTCTTCTTTTGTTTTCCTCAATCTGTATAGTATTCTATTAGCTTACCTAGTTTGTCCATTAGATATTCACATTGCATAGCTTAGTCAATCATTGGTTGTCAATCTTTGATCTTTTCAACAAAGGAACAAGATCCAGACAGTTTGGCTCTCACTTGAGGACTATAGCCAAACATAAAGGTTTTTGTCGATTCATGTTCCAATACGGCATGGAGAAAGCTTGATCTAGGTTAATTCATTTGATTAGGCTAGATCTCTTTTCTCATATCACATTTTGGTGAACCTGGCGCATCTTACACTTGCACTTATAAATCTCATTGCTATGTTTGATTAGTTGATTAATTGATTAGACACTTATATTGCATATCTTCTTTTATTTTATGTGTTTAATTTAGAAAGCAAAACACACTTAAACACATTTTTTTCTCTCTTAGAAAACAAAAGAAAAAACATATAAAAAAATTTATTATTCTTCTATCCCTTAATCAGCATATATGTCTTCTCATCACTCTTTCTTTTCTATTGCTTCCTAGGAGCATATGCGTGTGCTAAAACTCGGAATTGCTTTATGAGTTTTATGACTTTGTGTTCTAAATATGAACTCCCTGTAAGAAGAAGTTATCAAATTTTAATGGGTTGTCGTGCTTTGAGTAGCTCTGGTGTTTCCACATCAAAATTTGATTTCGTTAACCTAATCATCCTGAGAAGTTCAAGAATGTGATCATCTCTAGATCACATTCCAACCTTACCAATGATCTTTGAGGTACAACCTTCTCTTGATTCTCTTGAGAACTCCATGGCCCATGTTCCTGATTCCCAAATTTAGAATCTAAATAGTGAGTTAGCTAGCTTCCAACAGTTCTTAGGCATGGAACATGTGGCTAGGGAAGTTAATTCCTCTCATAGAAAATATTAGAAGATTGTTAACTAATGATCCTCAAGGTGTCGAATTTCTATGTAGCTTCGCTCACATAGTGGATAATAACATTATGTTGTTGGCTAATTGCACATAAATCATCAAAAACACATCCTCCCAAAACTACATGGGGATGTAGGTGTCGATACCCATGACAACATCTTCTATTTCAACATTCAATTATTCTATTGTCACCACCACTACACAATTTGGTAATAGTGCTAACACTAGTTCTAAGGTAACAGGTGGGGATCAATTCTTGTAGAAGGTCCTTTATGAGTTTGTTATTTCCTTTCATTTATGTTACACACACTAGTTTGGTTGCTTTATGTAGACCTTAAAACAAGCATTCATAGCATTACTCTTGTTGTTCTTATTTTTAGGCACACATACGATTAAGAGCACATGATTTTTCTCCCCTTTATCATATTGGCGACTGTGGATCATATCAAAAGAAAAAAGTAGGGGATTGATCATTCTTAACAATCTCTTATACAGTCCCAACCCTTTTCTTGATTCCTTACAACTCTAGGTTTCTTTTGGTGAAGATATCCAATTGAAGGTAGCTTTTTTGACCTCTTCCCTATCTTGTGATTTTTATAATTTCCTTTCAAATAGAGAGATAAATCCTTTCATTTTACTTTTTTTTATCACTTGGAGGTCTTCTCAATCTTCTTCATTCTCATTTTGTGTAGACTATGCATGGTTCTCAAGGAGAAATTCTAAAGTTCTATATTTTCCTACCATACAGATAACAACGTGACATGTAGACATCAACATGATGCATTGGTGTCCTAGATAGTCAACTCCAAACTTTGGTGCTAGGTTCCTCTTAACTCTATATTTACAGTTCTATGTTTGGTTTATTAAATTTGCACTTGGAAATTATGTAAATTAGTAATTTTTAATTTGCATAGTGTTTTAATTTGTTAGAAAATTAGAATATTTGAAGGGTAAAATGCATTAGGTCCATCTAGTAAAATTTTCTCTTCCTATTAGATTAGCAGAAGATTAGATTCATCCTTAAATGAGCTAGTTGTTCATAATGTGGTGCCTTTGAAAACATTTGGCATTGAAAACCAAAGTTTTTTTTGGATCAAATTTCATACGCTATAGAAATACACATTATGTTTTTAAACCTACACAGGTTTAGTTCGTGATATATAGGATTTCTTTAACATTTATACCTTTCTTAGTTAATTCATGTATTGATTCATAATGTGTTGAAAATATGTAGAAAATGTGGCATTGCATTGAGGTTGCTGGTGTTGATGAAAGGAGTCATTGTCATTCTAGGTTAAACCAAAGGCATGGATAGATTTCACCTATATAGATATTGTTGGTAGTGTGAGCTATATGCTCACCTATGTAGATACTATTGAAACAAGTTTGAGTAATAATAATGATGGAAATAGGAAGGATGAATGTTTCAAATTATAATTTCTAATCTATAGACTAGAGCTCTCAAATATCTTTATAAAAATATAAATAGAAATAAATTTTATACAATCTCAATTTACTACTTTTTATATGATCTCAACTCCAATGACTGCACACATTCTATTGATTTGAATCTCCTATTTCACCATATGTTATTTATACATTCTAGCCTTTGAATCATACATGTAACATTTAAGTCAAAGCTCTTAAGGATATTAATGTAACCAATAAGTAGAATTTAGATATCCAACAGAGGTATACTAGCTCTATTATGATATAGGAAATGATGCCATGTACTTTACCCTTGTCCTATTACATTTTATGTTTATGATAAATCATTTTCATTTGATATTATCATGGCAAGGGTTTACTTTTGGCTTCTATGAAATTGATTTAGGGATTTAACCATGCCTAGGAATGAGGTAGGAAGAATGATATGGGGCATGCTACCATCCACTTTTCCCTTGATGTGTTATGTTGTAACTTACACTTTAATCTACTTTTCTCTTGTTATTCCTAAATCCCGAAGGCAAGGATTTAGTTGTGGATTCTAGGTAGTTGTTTTAAGGATTTGATTTGTACAAAAAAATGTCGGCTAAAATACACATCATGTTTTCATTACACATTTTTAGTTCACCAACATTTGACTTGTCCACACCTTACAAATAATGAACTAATAATGTGTAGGTTGAAAATGGTGATGGGACCCACATTTCCTTGAAGCAAGAACAAAACCTAGTAGAAGGAAGCACCAAACACATCTAGCAAAACATAACATGAACAAAAGCTATGGAAGTTAAAATATAATATTTGTATTTTAACTTGCATAAGTTTTGTTCATGTTTGGTGAGATGACTTGTGTTTCTTTTTGGTGTATTTCAACTTGCATATATTTTGTTCATGTTTTGTAAGATGTCTTGTATGTTGCCTTATGTTGGATTTTATTTTTTCTTTAGGGAAGTGTGGGTATAAGACATCTTATAGAACATGAACTATCTATAGAAGTTTTGTTCATATTTTGTAAGATGTCTTTTATGCTACCTTCTCCTGGCTTTTATTTTTTCTTTAGGGAAATGTGGGTCCCATGACCCATCACCATAGCTAGCAGTCCATACAATTACATGATTGTATTGGCTATTCTCAATACAAAATAGCATGTGTAAGGCATCATCTCACAATGCTAACATAAAATAGCATGGTATGACGAACCACCAACTATGATGATGGGACCCACAATGGTCATTAACTTGATATTTTCCCCATGCCACTTTCCATCAAGATGGGCCTCTAGCTATAGTGATGATGGGATCCACATTTACCTGACACTTTCAAATATGTGTAGTTTTCAGTCATTGCCATCATTTTGTTTAATGTGAGAAATTAAAATTGAGATGTAGATGGCTAAGAGCCAAGAATGAGTTATGGATGACCATAACTCTTCTAGGTAGGTTTATCTACTCCATGTCAATGTGTGTTGTCCAGTATTTTTCTCAAATTGCAAAGTAGAGTTTAATTCATTTAAAAAATGTTAACTATGTGCTATATCATTCTTCCTACACGATTCTCTTTCTTGACCATAAAATTAAATCATAATGCAACAAGGGAAAATGTTTTGTAGGGCTGTATAGAGATTATTAAATTTGGTTTGGTGTGCTACGATTTGATTTGTATAGAAAATTACAAGTTGAAATACACATTGTTTCAACCTGTAATTTTCTTCACCAACATTTGAAAGGCATCTTATAAATCACCTGTTAGCAGCTAAATTAACACAAATTTTAACACCTATTAACACAAATGTGAATTTCATAAATATGAATTAACCTCCACTTCTTCATAGTTTCCATAGAATGACAAATTGACAAATATTATTAATAAATGCAACCTAAACCTAAATCTTAATCTTGAGCCTATTAGAGAAATCAACTCAATAAACAATAAAATGCTCGGCGACCGCATTTCAGTCTACATTATCGTTGCGCAGTTTTTCAAAAAATATGTTACCATGCAGCGTGGTTTAATTTGGATAGAAATATAATTCTCAAGAGTCCCGTAAGGGTAAACGAAGTTGCTTTAAGGACAGAGTGGAGGCTTGGACTAAGTCAGCAGGACTTTGTTCTGACTAGTTTTGACTGAATGGATGTGAACCCACTAACTGGAAAATGCCTAATACATGAGCAACAGTTGGTACACCAACACAGGTTTAGGTACATGGATTTATATGACAATGGAAAAGAAGGTAGTGTTTAATGGGCTCATGTTTTACTTGGTTGGCACTCCAGATAGAGAGCCCCGCCTTATCTCCATAATAAACAAATAATATGAAGAGTACATGCGAAGCAAAAGAAGTCAAGAAAATAAAACAGGCAAATACAGTTGCTAACGATACATTGCATATGAATTTGAAATGGTGTTAAAATATTAGCATTCCTTACCAACCTACCGAACAAAAGGGAAAGGACCTCACAGCTTATTTAATCCTTGTATCTATATATACAGAGAGAAAGACAGAAAGAGGTCAGAAACAATTTGGCAAATACTTATTTAGCCAGTTTAAGTTGAGACGGGACTCTGGACACTAGACTATTGTATGGTTTTGGCAATGCAGACTTTTTATAGCCGCCTCCTGTTGCCACTTTTGGCATTGTGGTTCACTGTTCATTTTGTTTTAGGGGAACACACTGTGGTTACACGGCACTACAAATTCGACGTGGGTTTTACGTTACTATGGAATGAGTTGAATGTTTGATTATTTATGATTTATTTTATTTTCTTCTCAGATTCCCTTGATGCATTGTTTATTCTAAATATCTACAGATACAAATGAAGAATGCGACCCGTCTTTGTAATACGAAAGCTCTATTGACTGTTAACGGGCAATATCCAGGGCCTCCAATAGTTGCTCGAGAAGGAGATCGCGTGGTTATCAAAGTGACAAATCATGTTAAAAACAATGCTAGCATACATTGGTATCTCTTCTACTCCCGCATCTCAGTTATTTACATGCTGTTGTATTACTTTAGCTGGTGCACCTAATGAATTCCTATAAATTGCTTAGGCATGGAATTCGGCAGCTTAGATCTGGTGGATGGTCCTGCTTATATCACTCAGTGTCCAATTCAAACAGGACAAAGTTATGTGTACAAATTTATTATCAAAAGGCAGAGAGGAACATTGTGGTGGCATGCCCACATCTCATGGTTGCTTGCAAGCTTGCATGGGCCCACTATTATCTATCCCAAAAAGAATGCTTCTTACCCATTCCCTCGGCCACACCAGGAAGTGCCTATTATTTTTGGTATGCCTTTCAGTACTACCAGTGTTAAATTTAAAATGAAAATACTGTTGTTGGCTTGCAAATTGCAGGGGAGTGGTGGAATGCAGACACCGAGGCTGTTATCAATCAAGCATTGCAAAGTGGCGCGCAAGCTAATGTGTCAGATGCATATACCATTAACGGACTTCCTGGACTTCTGTATAACTGCTCTTCCAACGGTGAGGGTGGATGAAAGATAAACAGATTGGTTGCTATTGCTTCCTTGTTTAAATGTAACCAAGTCTCCTGTGTAATGCAGATACATTCAGGCTCAAAGTGACCCCTGGGAAAACTTACCTACTTCGAATGATTAATGCTGCCCTTAATGATGAGTTGTTTTTTGGAATCGCCAACCACACATTGACTGTGGTGGAAGCGGACGCTGTGTATGTTAAACCTTTTCAAACCAATGTTATTGTTATCACCCCTGGCCTGACTACCAATGTCCTCTTGACAACTAAATCTCAGCCACCCAATGCCACATTCCTCATGTTTGCGAGCCCTTTCGCTACGGGAACAGCAGCAGCTTTTGATAACTCAACAATTGCTGGAATTTTGGAATACGTGACAGCAGCTAATTCGTCCTCATCATCTCTTCCTATGATGAAACCAACGCTTACAGCCCCGAATGATACCTCCTTTGCTGCCAATTTTAGCCAAAAGATGAGAAGCTTGGAAAGTCCGAAATTTCCAGCCTAAATAAAAATTTAGGATTTTTTTGCTATGGATGAATATGTACCACCTGTTGGCTCATCCGTAAGTTGCATGACATGATGGCCGTTAATAGTAGTCTTTCACAACTTCCCACTACCCAATGTCAAAGTACATTAGAACCCTAATGATTGTGTCTCTCGCGTTAGAATTAAAATCCCTTCAAGAAACTACTTTAGTTTTTCCCAAGACCATAGAGAATATCTGAGCCTTTGTTGCAAGTCACCTTTGAACATTGATAAACATCATTCCAATCATTGAACTAGGTTGATCTCCTAGGAACGACTAACAGATATTATTGCTAGTGATTAGTTTCCATATTCTTTGAGACCAATAGAATGATAGATGCATATTGATGTGTTGATAAATGGTTAGAGCAATTTAGTAAAACTAAGATACACAAATTTTAATTTAGTCATTGGAGCTAGTTTGTCTACTATCCCATGAAGGCACAACATGTGTTCAAGTGGTCGGGACCACTCTTGATCGATATATATTTTTATTTTATATCAATCTTTACACTATTTTGGAATCCCACATTTTTGTCCATCAATAACATGTTAATAAACTTATTTTGGTACATACGCGATAAATAGTGGTCTGGTTAGTGGCCAAAACCTTGTAAGTTTGGTCATGGATTGTGTTGTGTACTAACATGGTATGTAACATGTATAAGTATAGACAAGGTGCTCAAATGGTTTGAACAAATGCTTCAAAGAATGTGATCCCATGGAATGTCATGATTGCACAATATGTACAAAAGGGATATGTTGAAAAGGATTCAAAAGCTTTCAAGAAAATGGAATTGGGCAAGTGTAAATCCCCACTTTTATTTTATTGTGTTACATAAAAAAAAATTCAAAAAATATAATATATTTAATTAAATTTATTTACTAAATAGTATTACGAATATAAATACACTTTCATTAATTATAATAAATAAATAATTTTAGTTTATCATAAATTTTTTATATATTTATATTTTTTTATTATAAATTATTATTTTAAAACATATAATTTATTGTATTTTTAGATTCACTAATATTGCATTATATAGTATATAGATGTAATTTAATGGTATTGATCTTAGGGGTATGGAATAATAATGTGAATAGAGTTGCTAGGAATAAGTTGGGGAAGACATCTAACTTTTGTTTCTATTGATCCATTTGAGAGCATTGATTGGATTTGGAGATGATGATTTAAACAAGTTTATCATGTTAACTGGGATTTCAATCAGCAAGTCATGTTATCTTGTATTAAAATGAGAAACTCTTGAAAATAGAATGTCATTATTAAACTAATCAATTAGACAATCTCTAAGTTACACTGTGGTGAACCTTTAGGAGAGCCAAAAAGAATTTTCTATAAAATTTGAAATCCATGTTTCTACCTAGGTGGATAGAATTTTTTAAATGAAAATGAGTCATGTTGTTCTATATAAACACAAGTAACTCTTGAATATAGAAATTTATTATTAGTCTAATCAACTATACAATCCCAAGGTGTACCCTTAGGAAATCCAAAAATAATTAAAATAAAATTTGAAATCCATGTTTTTACCTTGGTGAAACAATTTTCTAGATGAAGCAATAATAATATCATTTAGCACAATACTGTAGCTTTCAAGTTTTGATTTGATCTTGATCTTGCTCTTAGCAGGTGAACTATAATTATAAAGTTTGAGACCTATTTGTTTTCGAATTTTTGTACTACAATACAATCAATATTTTCTCCACATACAAGGCTTATTGTTGGTGAAATAGTGCTAGATATTTAAAAATAAAAGAAGATTTAATTTTTTTGGCAATTATTGTTTAATTCTTTCTAGCATGCGGTAATTAAGATGCTATACATATACCACTTATCTCCTTTTCCATGTTCACACACTTTTATACATTCACACTATCTACTTATTTATTACTTTCATGATCACATATTCACATGCACATGCTATCCACTATGATCTAGCTCATTTTCTCTCATGGGACTAGTTTACAATTGCTAGGTTGGCCTTGCATCTCACACAGTCATCCCACCAAAATTAACTTTTTAGATAAATTACTTAACTAATTATTAGTATGTTATAATATTTTATACCTAATATTTGTATTTATTTTTAACAAAGTAAATAGACAATTTTTAACTAAAATGTTGAAATGATTAATTACTAACACTGAAAACCTTATATTACAATCTTCATATTAATGTACAATTCCGACCTATGAAGTATGCAAAATATCGTATCAAATAAGGATTTAGACAAATCAATATGGGGACATACACAAAGACTGGAAATTTAATGCACAAAGACTAACCCATCTAGTTGTCATTTTCGTTTAACTGAGTACCTTTATCTAATGTTTTTAGTTTTTTTTTGCATTAAATTGTTATTAATCATATACATTTAGGCATTTGCTGGGCATTGAATATTTCTCACCAACTCTTAGCTTTTAGTTTTTAGTTTTGAACATCCATTTTAATTTTCATACTCTGCTATATGAATGCTTTTGAAAATTTGCTATGGTTTTTTTATTAGTCTTGAATTTGTATTTCAAATTTTTGAGAAGACTAAATCTAGAAGACTTTCTATTGAATGCAATAGATCTAAAGGGTTTTTTAAAGTCTTGAACTTTTCAATGAAGTAGGTATAAACCTTTCCAAAAAAAAATTGAAAATAATTGTAATTGGTATGGGAAGAAACTATTAGTAGTAATGTTATTTCTTGGTTTTTGAATACTAGAAAAGTAGAAGAGTAAACAATGCAAGGTATAGATTTTAATATATTGTATGAGTTATGTTATACATAAATCATAAACTAGAAGAACAAATTAAAAAAAATGGCAACCTAACCATGATCGAATAACAAACTCCTTGCTTGATCGTCTTCTATAAAGAGTCAAGATTGTGAAAAGATATAATGATATAATCTACAAGTCCAATCCATATGTTCAAGGCCTCACCTTGCATTTCTATGTGCTAATATATTTTTTTGAAAAAGGTGCATAGCACCCATACTTTACTAGAAGAAGAGATTTGAGATAGAGAAACAGGTCGAGGTTTGCCAAGAGAAGGGCCAAAGGCCAACAAAAATTAGCGGTAGGTATACAATCATGTATTTTAAATTAAGATGACATTAAGAAGAAACATCCACTTACCAAGATTTAAAATTAGATAGACATCCCTATCAAAATGAAACCCAAAGTCAAAGCAGTGGAAAGGAAGAGAGAAAATAATTAATGGAGAGGATTTGAAGTGACTAGTTGACAAATCCAACAAGAGGAAAATCTCCATCAGATACACAATTAACATGAAAGAGCCATTGAAACATCAAACAGGCCAAATTATGAGAAAAAGAAGCCATTGGGGCACACCTCTAGGTGTCATCTTAGTGCAATGAACTGCTAGAGACTGTTGGAGTTAAGGAAAGGTCGGTTGCCCAATAGTCGAAGGTTGAATAGACAAAACCCATTGTATCCATGCAAACCTAGAAAGGCCAGAAAGAAATCTCAAAGTGAAGAAAGCATACCAATATACCTTGCTTGAAAACACCAATAGGAGATGCCAAAGATGTAAACCCAAATCCCCCAACCAACTGGAGTTGTGAAAAAAGAGACATAAGGAATGGATGAATAGAAAAAATTCACTTGTAAACCAAAACACCAACACCCCACTGGACAGACAAACAACTTTATACACCAATGATCATATATCTCAAATCTCCTCAAGGATTTAAAGGGTAAAACTACACCCCTATCGATAAAAATAATCCTCCTCCAAAATGAACTAGACCAAACTGAAATCAAAGAAGGCCACAAACAAGGAGCCCCTAAATCATGTCAAAAACTTAGACAATGATGCTTTCCCTAAGACCAAAATACAATAGAGAAATGAAATCATATTTAAATAAAATGCCAGGAAACAACCAACAAGAGTAGTTATGGGCAAACCTCCTCAAAAAAATTCAAACAAAGAATAGCTTATTTCCCTTGAGGAGAGAACTCTACTTTCTTTGATCTCTATGATTTTTCACTTGTGGTTTGGTTTCCTGCACCAATCTCCACTTCAATCTTGTATCTTCTTAATTTGCAACCTTTCTGACTAATGTCAGGTGAAATGCTTTCTGGATTCTTTGTGATATTGGTTTGAGAAATTACCAGTTTTGGAGAGATGTGAGGATTTAACTCTGCTTTATTAACCTCCTTGAGGGTGACAATATCATCTTTAAAAATTGTATCCCCTAAAATGACCTTAGGCCTGCATCTATAGATTCAATCCCCCTAGAGAAAAACCTCTTCTAGAAGTCAAATTTTCAATTTCTTCTTCGTCTTAATCTTGGCTCATAAATGAGAAGAGCTCCTCAGCCATTTCTTCTTCTAGACATGCTACTCTATTCTTGTGAAGAATGGCATTTTGGTTAGAAGTGTTGGTCCAAGTCTTTCAACACCCAAAGGAGCCTGGCAGCCATGGGCAGTCTCCATTTGATCAAGATTAAAAGTTTCTAGGAAAACTTCATTGGTCATGTCCTCAAAGACATCCTCACTTCTTTTTAGAATGACTTCCTCCAAGAAAACATTAATATTAGTGTCATTACTAGCTTTGTTACCAACTTCAATTGACAAGGACTAATACACCTCCTTTGATAAATCCTTTATGAGCTCTTTTGGGGGTGCGACTAGGAGAGTCCCATCTAAATGACAACACTCTTCCCCATCTTCATCCATGACACCTTCCTTAGGGGCCTTCAACTCATTAATAGGGATCTCATTGGATCGCTCCTCCACTTCTTTATTATAGCCTCCTACCTTTAAGATTTCTAAGGGTCATCCCACAATAATGGGTTACACGTTTTGGCCAAACTTGACATTGAAATCAACATTTTTAACTAAATCTTCACTTTCTAACACCTATAGCCACTAAACCGTTAGGATTTTTAAGATGATGTGAACTAGTTGTTGATAATGATTGTTAGTGATAACAACATGCATAAAAATTTGGACAACAAACCTTTACTATCTTGAAAAGTATGATCAATTTGGAACAAATTGATGACTCCAAGTCTCCGTTGATCAGGTCATGATCTTCTGACATTACTCAGAGGTTGATGTGATATGTTGTTTTCCATTCAAGGGACCTTACATTATTTAGATAACATGAATTATTGTCCATAAACTTGATTTTGCACCTCCTTCCTATAAATTTCTTCACAAACAAAGGTTAATCCTTCCAGATTCTACAAATGATGATGATCTTTGGTAAGTTTGATCAATTCTTCTGATCATCAACTCTAATTGATTATTTTACTTCTGCACTTATGAATTTGCTCAAATCATGTGCCTATAATATGATATTTGCATGATTACTACTGTTATTCATGTTCATTTGCATGATATTTTCAATTATACATGCAGATTAGTTCAGATATGCTATGAATGTTCAGTTTTCTTCAGACTATCAGCATATTTATGAGACTTTCCTTAAGATTATCTATATGTTTGCAATTATGGAGGTGATTGTAATGAAATTAAAGAAAATAAACTCAAACATTCTAAATTTACTGAAATTAAATGAGTCTTTAACAGTTGATCCATATGCAGCGTTCAATATTTCACAAAACAAAGATTAAATCAAAGCATGTGTTGCCTGGCCATTCCACAACTTCACACAGCTGATGCTAATCTTTTAAGATAAAGAATGACAACAATATCCACAATTTGACATGCACTCCAAGGGACGCAGCAGATAAAAGTGAAATATCCAAATGACATTCACAAGATTACTTAGAATTATAATCTGATATCTATTTTATTAATATTCAAAACATGCACATTTATAATATGTCTTGAGAAAGTATCATGACATTCAACAATCCTATCTCAATTAAGTCTCTAATAATGATACAATGAGGACTCCATTTCCTTCTATAGGACAAGAAGAGGAGGCAGTTACAACTGATCCAATGATCAAGATTTGTCTGTTCAAATCAACGGTTCATATCTCTTGTTGACCAGGTCAACACATGTCATCGTGGCATAGGTTGCCAGCTGGTAACCTTTTGGTAGAGCTAAATCATTACTTTTGTCTTGTTATGGATATGACCTTGTTACCATACATCTTTACTTACTCTTCACTTTCCTCTTCTTTATTTTCTTCTTCATTGGCATCTTCTTCCTCTTCATCTTCTTCTTCAACATCATTATCTTCTTTTTCATCATCATTATCTTCTTCTTCATGATCATGAGGGTCACTTCTTATATGTACCTTGATTATGCTCCGGACGGACTCATATGCTAGTGCTATTATCTCAACTTCTCCTTCATCCTGAATTTGGGATTGAAATGATGTTTCCAGAATAGTCCATTTGCTCTTTCTGCTATTTACCATCTCATTGTATGCCTCCACCTTGACCTTCATTCTCATAGCCTTATTAAGTACATCCTTTGTCAAATAATGGTGAGGGTCATATGATGCCTGCTTGAAGTTATCATGGAAAGCTTGGATTGCAAAGTCAGCATCCTCATTCTCTATCTTTCCTTCAACATTGCCTTCCAAGGCCTCCAAAACATTTATTTCATCTACCATTAGGTGGTGTATCTAATACTGATATCCCTAAGTTTGATGTTGCATTTCTTTAGGATATCACTCTGAAATTTGGTATCTTCATACCATAGGCCTAACAATTGGGTAGTATTTTTATCTAGCACCTTATTGTCTATGAGTATCTACACATCTATGTGCCTCATTTCAGCTAAGGTATCCAGGTGCTTCTCCAATTTGAATGACCTTCTTCCAGCCTCATTTTGCATTTTGTCCACTTTGCTTTTTAATGTACCTAGCGAATTCCAATTTGTGAGGGAGGTTTTTATTACATTTTCAGCCTCAAAAATGAAAAGAATGAACCAATTATCCACCATGTGGGTCTTATGCTTCATTATGTCTAGCTCTATTATCTCCTGTTGAGAAATGATGGTTAGTGTTGTGGCTATATTAGCTGGTACATGGTTAGGGTCAATTAACCCTTTTATGAATGCATGTAATTGAGCAATATGCTCTTTATGCACTTTGTTCATATCCTTCTCCTTCTTCACACTTTTGTTTAAGGAGTCAATGATATCCTTGGGCTCCTGGCCTTCTTGCTCCTCAGTAGGAAAACCTAGATCAACACTGGTTATCTCAAATTCATCAAGGCTTATTTTTCCTTTCTCTTTATCTACCACTGGCATGGCTACCTAAGTTGTCCTCCTACCTGTAGTCAGATCTCTCCTTATTGCAGATGTAGGCCTGGCCTTTCTCTTTGGATTCATCATATCCTTTGAAAACAATGTAGATACATCAAATTCTGGGACCTCATCAATCTGCTACAGGCTTATCTCTCATTGTAGCCAGTATGGAACATCACCCTTGGGTCCTTATTGATCAGTTTGCTCATTTTGAACATCCTGAGACTCTATGTTTTGTACTACCCTTGGTGGTGAATTTTCTTTCCTTAGTTCTTCCTCATGCATTTTCTCATGAGGAATTTATTGCTGAGGTATTTCCGGTTTAGGGGTCTCCTGTTGAGGGGGAGGCTCTTGTGATGCATTTACATTTTGCTCCTGCGTATTTTGTTGCAGTTTATACTCATGAGGATTTTGAAAACTTTGATCTTGACTATTTTGTGGCACTTGTTCTTCATGGGAAGACTGTGTATTTGAATCTGTCTTACTCTATTGATTACCCTGATCCTCATTAGCAGCTTGAACCTTTTGACTTTCTCTAGCTAAGGGATCACCTTGATCACCCTTGGTCATATCTTCTAGTTCCCTAGGCTGGTTACCACCTTGTGGAAAACTCTACTCCTCACCTTTTAATGTATCTATTTCTCCAAAGCTTTGTACCTTTTCAATTTCTTTTTTCTCTTCTCTTTCGGGTGCTGGCTGTATTTTTATCAGGCACCTCCTCATTCTAATTATCTCCTTTATCAGGTATATCCTGATCACCCTCCTTCTCTACATTGATTTCTACCTTCTCTTGTTCTGGAGGTGCATTGTTTTTTTTTTATCTTGATCAGACGCTTCCTTCTCAGCCTCTCTCTGTATGTTAATATCTACCTTTTGTCACTCCGAAGGTGGACCATTATCTCTGCTTTGATCTTCATTAGCCTGGTAGGCTAAGTCTATTACATCAGGGCTACTGACTTGATCAACCAGATTGGTCAATCCTATCTGCTAAGCTACTTCCTCAGGATTCTCTTCTTCAACTTCCTCTGTTTCAACCTCCTCTTGATAGGTTTCTTTTTGTACAATAGTAGTGCCATGAGGGGTCATTCTTGTGTTAGGCACCAGGGTCTCCATCTTTGGAGTAGCAACATCTCTAACTATCTCATCATCAAACAAATATATGATATCATCAAGTGGAAGAGGTGGCTCTTTCCTTGTCCTTTGCCTCTCTTCTCTTTGTTCTTTTGATTTCTTAGTTTTGAATTGAATAATTTTTCGGATAGGAACTTCATGTTACAGGTTCTTTAAAATTCCCTGACCACCTGCACCCCTCAATAAAATAGGATCAATATCCACATTTCCTCTCATTCTAGCCTTTTGTTTCTTTTGGGGTGGTGTCTGTTGCACCTTCTTTCTCTTCTTTGTTATCAACAAGTCATCATCCAATGGCTCCTCTTCCTCTTCTATAACAACATGAGCAGGCTTTGGGGCGTTCTATTTTTTTGATAGGAGTGTGAGTTGATGCAACAGCTGATGTAAAGGCTACATCACCTTTTGGTTTTGATCACCCCTCCAAGTGGTTGGGCTCCTTTCTTGTTCTTTCTTGGTTGCTTCTCTTCCCCAGGTGACTTTCTTTCTCCATTTGATTGTCTTTTCTCCCCAAGGAAATCATCATATTCTTCTTAAGACAATTCTTATCTTTTCCTCTTATTATCTATAGTAAGGGCTACACCCTTCCTCTTTAATTTATTTACCTCAGTATCTGCCCAACTTTCAGTTAGCTGAATGACCTTTTGCATTATTTGGTCCAGTGAGATCACCTTAGGTTGACTCAAGTCAGGGGCTGATATTGTTTCATTATACACCTTGTTGTCCTCATATTCTCTGGACATGATCTTCCCATCATCCTTGTGTAACTGAGTAGGCACCGGTATGCAATCAAATGTATGTGCTCGGTTTAGAGTGAGTCTCTGGTAGCTTCTTCTTCTCACTTCTGCTTCATCATCACAATTACCCCAATAATCTTCTAGGTACTTTTGATGTATAGACTTCCCAAGTAATGTGTGCATCCTGCCATATGGGTCATATGACCTAGCTAATGGGAATGGTTGTAAGTGCATTAACTTCAATTCTTTAGTCACATCTTTGATACTTTCTCTATCTGGGCACATATACCAGCCAATAAAAATTGAAAACAACGTGTAGGGGAATCTTTTTCTTCTCAATGTGAGCCTCTACTAAAGGCAATATCTGTCTAGAAAATTTCATCAAAATGACTTTATCATTTGGGTAGCTAGGTAGCTTGAGAGGTTGCCTATCAAATCCTTCTATTCTTATATATGAAAATGTAGGGAATTGGATAAACCAAGCCCCATATTTGTAAATGGCAGCTTGTGCCTCTACACTTATTCTCTTCATCTTGTCTTCCTCCATGGTCCTAACCAGATGCATGGCAAATGAGTCATTTACTAACTTATAATCTTGGAGAGATTCCCTCCTCTTCAACTGGGGGTAATGTTCCCATATATTCACATCTCCTGGGTTATTTCCAACCCTTCCTACTATCTGTAATCCATTGAAGGTCCCCCTAAAAGCATAGGCATACACCACATAGGAAGTCATGTGAAACATGTTTGCCTTCCCTCCTAGCCTCTTCATGCCTGCATCTAGGCTGTCACTTATGATTTTAGCCCAAAGGGGCTTATCATATGAATATTCCACCATCTAAATAATGCCATACATCTAGTTTTTGAATGCTCCAACATTCGGTCTTCCTATCATTCTACTGAGCATGACCATCATATATTGGTACTCTTGAGAAAAATCAAATTTGTAGAGGTACACCAGCAATTTGGTTGAGGCCTTGTATGTACTGCTCTTAGATCTCCACTGGTACATGCCCCTCTGGGCTTCTTTCTGGTTGTTATGGTATTCTTTTTCCAAGCTGCTCAAGCTTAGGTGAACCACCTTAGGTCTTGTGGGAAAATTAAATGTAGAGGTGATGCCTGTAATTGAGAAATCAGCATACAACCTGCCATGTTTTTCCACTTTCCTAGTTTCTGGGTCATAATTTCTTGCACATTGTATTACTAACTCAGTAGCTTCCATAGCATAAGGAAATCCAACAGCATTCCACATCCCTGATGTGTATATGCTTTGAAGAAAAGGGTTTCCATTTTCCTTATCAAGTTTTTTGGTCCATGTATCTAGATCAGTACTTCCCTGATGTGTATCATTGATTATTCCATACCTGAATGCTACCCGTTCTGGCTGTAAGAACATGGGTTTCAAGAAATCTGTCTTAGATCTATTCTTCCTTACATCCATTAGATCCTACAATTTAAACATTCATGTTTTACCCTAACATATCATATGCAGCAGGATTTAGGGATCACACGCATTCCATGATAGTGATTCGACTATTCTATTCTATCTTATGCAATCATTTTTTAATTGACTCAGTAAAAACTATTTTTACCGCTTGATTCACCATAAATGACAAAAAGTGGGTTTCACTATTACATACCTAGCAATCACTTTCCTTTTTTTACTCTATTAGTGATGACTGTATAAATGCAGTATCATTGAATTCTCTGTCCTTCATTCCATTTGAGTGCCAGTCCGTTTCATTGGTAGGTCGTGGTGATACTTCAATCTCTCTGAGCTCTGTAATTCTTGTTTAAACATAGGGTACATGTAAAATGAACCCTCCAAAATTACTTTAACCAATGAATAAGGTGAATTAGGGTGCGGTTAGTGTCTTTTGTTTAAGTCCTTTGATTGACGCATGATGTCTACGGATGGCTAACAAGTGGCGAGTAGGTATTTGAAATTTTGAAGGTTCAACCTACTGTTAGGTTTACATTTAATGAAGAGGGCGATCTCCGTGAGGATTGGGGATATTTCAAAATAATATGACCAATATCGGGCATATGGGGGGATATCCTCGCGAGTATGGTAAACCTTTGACTAATAACTGAGATCGGATCACTTAAGCACTCGCTAATAACTGTGATAATATAATGTATCATTATGATCTGGGGAGATGCCACATGGCATTGTTGTATTCGTCACTAAGAATCTCAGCATATCAGGTGATCTAAGGAAATATGAGGTATATTGGAAATATCTAGATCATTCAACACTAGGAAATATCACCATAATCAAGAATGTTAGGTGACATCAACATTTTATTAGCCTTTGAAATTGCTCAAAAGAATGACATCATCGTCATATTTGTTAAGGTCATGGATATTTCAAAATTGGACCCTCGTGGGCCTAGATCATGATGACATCATCATCATATCAAATTTTCATTATATCAGGTTGAGATGACATCATCTTCATATTGACAAATATGACGGATGTTTGGAAATGTGACCCTCCAAGTGTTGGGCAAATTGATGATGTCATCATCATGATGAGTTCTTTTATATATCAAAACAAGATGATGTCATGGTCATATTTTGTGAAGGGTGATATTTTGAGCATGATAGATATTTAGAAATGTGACCCTCTGAAAATATACATGCGGACTCGACAGGTATCTAGACTATCAGTCTTAAGTTTGACATTTGCACATTAGGGAACATGTGGATATTGAGTGATCTTCACGTGTCAGGGTCATCTAATGAATATGACTAATTTTTTTATATTGGTTTGACCAAACTTTGACTTAGCATAACTTTCTATCCTGGACGAATATCAGTGTGATCCAAAAGGTAAACACGCTTAGAACTTCACACTCTTTCAGATTGTAAGGTTTGTGATGACAAATTCTAACTTCAGTAATCAACCTTCACTTTTATGAAGCACATGCATGTGCCAGGGTGATATACTTAAGTAATTTTTTCCAAACCACCCAAGGCAAGAAAGCAAACAAGTAGAAGCAAAACGTTGCATCCCTGTTTTGCTAAGGCCAAATGGGGCGTGTTGTGTAACCACACAACAACTTGCCACCAGAGAAATCAACTAAATTCAAATGATTAAAGTGACAAGGTCACATTAAAACATAGCACCATAACTCTCTCTAAACCTAAGTATCATGACCTTTCTGGATGATATCATGTTCATAAGTGCAACAATGCTAATAAGGGATCAAGTGTGTGCATATGAATAATAATCCTCATCTTGAAAGTAAGTTGAAAATAGTAGTAACTGGTGTTAAGCTACATAATTTGGGTTCATCCCTCATAGCCAATCGAGATAGAGCCTTGTTGCCAGCAGGCATCCATAGCCCCGACAAGGTTATCTTTACAATCCCCCTAAGTAGAGCCCCAATGCTAGTAGGCGTCTATAGCCCCGGTAGAGTCACTTGGATGGCCTAAATTTTATCCCTCTTGGATTTCAATATTCATCTTTTCTTTTTTATATTCATATGATATCATCATGTAAGCTCAATATGCAAAGTGTGATCACTTGCTGCTTTAGGTTGGGGATTGTAATGGTAGCAAGGGTGACCCTTTGGATTTTTCACTTAACACCTATACTAATGTGTTCAACAAACCCAAGGCTATTAAGTGAGTCATTGTGACAATCTCCATAATCAAGAAAAGGCATCACTAATAAAAAGGACATCACAGACCTAGTCAAGGATACTCCCTAGGGTGAGTCACAACCTATGGAAAAAAATTTGTCCTCATCACTTGAATCCTAACAATTTTGTTGGTTTCTTTAGATGATAAGGTGCATCATCTTGACTAAGCAAAGAAAAGACTCAACAACAACAAGCAAACACACAAAGCAAAACTATACAAACAACTATACAACATGTACATTATGATACAAATCACTTACATGACCCTGTTTAAGCTTGAAAGTAATGTTTGAGGAACTCTCCATTGACTGGAAATGGAACATCCTCACCAGTTAGGGTCTTAAGTCTATAGGTGCTATCTCCTAGGATCTCTAAAATTTGAAAAGGACCTATCTAGAGTTTATCAAATTTTCCATGGTCACCTTTCCTTTCATGTGCTTTGTCCCATGTGAGGACTAAATTTGAAATCCTAAAATATTTAATTCTAGCTCTTTTATCAAACCAACATTTGATAGTAACTTGATGTTTAGCAAACTGGTCAATTGTTCTATCTATTTTTTCCTCTAGGTGCATAAGCTGAAGTAATTTGACTTCTTGTTTATTATATATACCTAGATATTCTTGTGCAAATTGCAATGTAAGTATATTTAAGTTAATAGGGATCCACCCCATACACTAATTGGTAGGGAGAGTTTCCTAAGGTAACCTTCATTCTGGTTCTATCTACCCACAAGGCATACTTTAGCAGGGTGTTCCACTCCCTGGGGTTCTTCTCTATTAGTTTCTTTATGATATTTAGTAAGTTCTTATTTGTTGACTCTGCTAAGCCATTCCCTTTGGGATAGTAATTTGAAGAGAATTTCAAGGTAATTACATGATCAAAAGCCCAACTAGATAACTTTAGTTATGCAAAGGCAAGTCCATTCTCACATACTAAAGCATATGGAACCCCATACCTAGTCACTATGTTGTTCTCCAAGAACTAGATCACATCTTCTGCAAGTCCAATTGGTACAATAATCAGTGATTTCTAGGACATACCTATGACCTGAAGATGATGGGGGATTGATTGGTCCTATGAAATCCATGCAACACTGAGAAAATGGGCACATCTCCATCACTAGCTACAAGGTTTGAGCAACATTTCTTTCTCTATTAGTAGCAACTTGACAAATATGACAATATTTAATATGTTCAGTACTGTCTTTAAAAATAGTAGGCCAACAATATCCTACCCTTAGGATAGCATGGGCAGTAGCTAAGTGAGATCCATGTGCAGTTCCAAACTTATCATGTAACTCAGCCAAAACTTTATCATCTTCTTGTCTTTCCATACATCTGAGATATATTCCTTCATAATTTCTTTTGAAAAGGACTTCTCCAATAATCATATACTTTTGTGATCTTATTCTCAAGGCTCTTCTTTGAGAAGCTTGCATCTTTGATGGGCATTTACCAATGATCAGGATGTGTCTAATGTCTAAATACCATTCTTTATCTTCCTTAGAATTCACTACATATTGCTGACTCACCAAATTGGCATCAGTCTCAGAAATCATCTGGGTCAAGGTTTGCCCTCTTACCAGCTTCATGGGTATTATCTCCATATCATATTCTTGAAGAACTGTTATCCACTTGGCTCTTTTCTCACTAGGCTCGGTCTGCATCATGAGCATTTTCACTGTTGCATCTGGTACTACAACAATTATCTTACTTCTTAGAATTTAGTGCCTAAATTTTCTTATTGCTCAGACTAAAGCAAGAGCTTGTTTCTCAACATCCATATATTTGAGATATGCATCCTTGAATGGGCAACTCATGAAAGCTATGGGTTTCTCTTCTTTAGCTTCATTCCTCTGTGTTAGTACAGCTGCACATGTGTGATATGAAGCAAATGAATAGATGTAGAACTCTCTTGTGTAATAAGGACTAATTAGAATAGGTGCATTTGATATGGCCTTTTTGATGTCTTCAAATGTAGCTCATGCTTTAGTGGTCCATTCATCTTAGCATCCTTCTTTAACATTACATTAAGTGGTCTGAAAATCTCTGCAAATCCAGTGATGAACTTCTTAACAAAGTTAATTTTACTATAGTATGATTTAAGTTCCTTCTTACTTCCAAGAAGTTGCAACTTCATGATGGATTCTACTCTAGTAGGGTTAATGGTGATCCCATTTTCTAATATCAAGTAACCTAATAACTTACCTGTGGTCACTCCAAAGATGCACTTTTTTGGATTAAGTGAGATACCATAATGCTCATATTTTTAAGTACCTTTTTGATATCTTCGATATGATCACCACTCTTCTTTTAAAACATGGTCAAGTCATCCATGTATATGACTATGCATTTTCCAACTAGGCCTCTGAATACTATGTCCATTGCACGTTGGAATGTGGCTCTAGCAGTGATCAAGCCAAAAGGCATACGTCTATATGCAAATATCCCCCACTTTGTGGTGAATGCAGTTTTTAATCTATCTATTTTGTCTACCATCACTTGGTTATACCCTGAGAAACCATCCAGGAAAGACATCATCTGAGCTCCATTCACTACTTGCAAGACCTCATCCAATGAAGGTAAAGGATAATTGTCCTTTTTAGAAGCTTTGTTCATGTTTCTGAAGTCTACACATAGGCAGATATCACCATTTTTCTTTCTTACAAGGACCAAATTGGCAACCCAAGTTGAATGTCTCACATGAAATATGATTCTGGCATTGAGTAGCTTCTTAACTTCTCAAAGATGATGGTCTCTAACAAAGCATTAATAGGTATTTGCTTTTGTTTGAAAGGTTTGGCATCTAGTTTCAATGGTATAGTATGAGTGATAATTGAGGTATCATAAGTCTTCAGCTCATCATAAGTCCAAGTCATAACATGGATGTAATCCCTGAGTGCTTGTGTTATCCCTACCATTTCTTCTTCAATCAAAACATTACCAATCAAGACATTCCTTACATCTTCCTACTATCCTATATTGATTGGTGAGTATTCTCCTCCATCAGTCTTTGGGAGGTCTTTCTGTTTCAGCATACTATGTAGGTCAAATGCTCTCTCTAATTCTATCATGCCTTTAGGAATCTTATTGCTGGACAGATCCATGATCTCTTCTTCTTCCCAAGTATGATCTTCTACATTCCTTTCATCTATGATCTAAGCATCAAATACATCTCTATTTGATATGAAATCTAGAATATGTTGGTCATCATCAAATACTTGAAGATTGGTGACATTATCTGGTATTGAAGGTATTGATACCAGTTCAACTAAGAATCTCTTCAAACTAGAAATGGATAATGGCTCCAACATACTAGCAACCTGTGTCAAAGCATCCACTTTGTGATTTTGTTCTCTAGGCACATGGATGATGTTGAATGCATCAAATTCTTCTATTAAATCCCACACCCTATGTTTGTAGTTAGACAATTTCTTGTAATTGCAGGAGTATATGCTTCTTACTTGTCTTACCCCCAATTCTAAATCTCCATAGACATGCAAAATTTTCACTCTTTTCTTGAGAGAAAACAATATCCCATGAATTAAAGCCTCGTACTCTGTCGCATTATTGGTGCATGGGAATTGTAGTCTATATGCTGCTAAGTAGGACTTTCCTGATGGATTAATAAGATCTATCCCTACTCCATCTCCTTGTTTTGACTTTGATCCATCAAACCTGAGAATCCATGGCTTATCTTCTGTCAAAGGCTTATCAAGACCTTCTCTTTTCTTTTTATCTTTAGTAGTTGCACCACTTGATATCCATTTTAACTTTTGTGATTCATTCCTTGTCATTTTCAGTGGGTGATTTGAATCTGGCACCTTTCCCTTTTTGACATCTGTTGTATCATCACTGCCAATATCAATTTATGTTTTAACTTCCTTCTTTCTGTCTTTAAGTATGTCTTTGCTATTAGATAACTAATTCTTTGAATAAATCATCTCTTGCTTATTCAACATATGTAAGCACAATGAGCATGTGGTCTCTGAATGTGGTGCTTCATGAAGTCTACACCACCCATCCATTAAAGCATGATGTGGAGGAATCTCTTGCAACATGAGCCTCTAAATCTATTTTTCTAAAAACTCTTCGAACTTTGTCAAATTGCTCTCTTTATCTTCATCAGATATTTCATAATCCAACTTAATCAAACAGTCAGTTCCTGGGGTGATATTATTTTCATATCTAGGAATATTCTCAACATACATCAGGATCTCTTTTGAATTGTGAGTGTGACTTTCATCTTGATATGTATCTTCTTCTATTCCTATAGATGATAAACAAGAATCAACATCATTATAACTACATACACTACTTACTTTGGCTGAAGATGATTCCCTCTCACTATAATCTTGTTCTAGATCCATCATATCCAGGTAGGTACCGCAAGTTTTCTCTGAATGTGCTTCATCATGTAACCTACACCAACCTTCAATCAAAATATCCTTATTGGATATATTCAATATTTAGCAACATTGTATTTCTCTAGATAGGTGTAACTCAAAGTCCCTAAAATGATCAATTTCATCACTACTATCTAAAGTATAATCAGACTCTATAATTATTATATTATCTGGATGAACATCTTCATGGATATGTGTATTACACATGAGAATTTCTTCTATCCTGACTGCTTGAGGTCTAATGGTGTAAACCCCTGGTTCAACATCCATGTACAGTATCTCATTGGTCTTGTTGTATTCGGTAATCATGTGTTTCATCCTAGGTTTAGCTTCTATCCTGATTTGATTGGGAATCCCCTTCCATGGTAACCACATGTGACTGAAATCTATGGACATGTAACCATTAAGTGTCTTTGACCAATCCCTACTAAGCAGCATCCCATATGTGTTAGGGATATCTACCACTTGAATGTCAATGTAATATTGAATCCTTGGATTTGATGCTAACTGCATGTGGATATGGGTTAACTCTCCTACTACACTTACTTCTAACTTATCTAACTGTGTCACCTTCTTGAGTGATTTAGCTAGATGTAACCCTAAGGCCTTGCAGATAGACAGTGGCATCACATTAGTAGATGCACTGGAGTCTACTAAGCAATTGTGTAAGTTTTTACCAAACATCCTCAATGTAAGTAGGAATGGATGTGACTCAGCTTTATCTTTATAAAGGGTCATATGTGACTTGAAGAGTAGCCAGGACCTTTTGTTTTACATTATTTTCTTTAGCTACATGATCCTTATTTAGAACCTACTCGGGATTATGAGCATGAATATCATCTTTTGATATAGGCTCATCTAAAGACCTCATGAAACCTTTTTTGATGGTTCCAGAGTCTTCAGCAGTTCTGACAATGACTGGCTAATTTTGACTCTTGTCATCTCCTCTACTAAGTATGTGACTAACTTATGTAATTTGGGAGACTTATTATTAGCCTTTGTCACAGTATTTTGAGGTGCAAAATACTAAGGACTAACCTTGGGAGGACCAAGATTATTATTAGCCTTTAGATCAGGAGGGGTGTTGAAATTGTTTGGAGGCAAAGATGTGGTCAAAGGACTAGATGGTCTGTTAGAATTACTTCTAAGGTTATAGTTATGCCTACCTTGATATTGCTGCTGATAAGCATGAATTTCTTCATGTTTCACTAATGGTTCATTTTCATCCTCAAAGGGAAACACATAATCTATTTCAAATGCCTTGGTAGATTCCTCACATGCTAGTGTGTAGTTCTCATGAGCTAAAGTTGTTTGGTGATGAGAGTGATTGACAAAACTCTCAAGCACAAGGGTAGAATCATATCCACAGGGAACAATTTCATTCCCTTCAATGAAAGGAGGGTCACTCATACTGTTGGACACTTTAGCCTGAAAGATAGATGCTGCTATTTTGAACTGAGGACAATCTAGTTCAGCATGTGCATTGGTGTTATGTATCCTACACCAGTTTGTCAATGCTGCCTCTACAAGATTAACTCTAGTGGTTTGTTTTGGTTCACTAGGAGGTTGATTATTTAAGAGGGATGGAAAGGAACCATTGTTTGGCCTAGTATTCCATACTCTAGGTTTTCTAAGTGCATTATTGTTATTGTCATTGTTACTGTTATAGTTCCTATCATTATTGTATCCTCTGTCAGGATATCCTGATCTATCATTATTATATCCTCTATTTTGATTTGACTGTGAATAGAAGTTCTGACCTCTTAGGAGTGTAATCTCTGTTATCAATTTCCTCAGTTCTGCATATATCTCTTTAGTGTCCTCCTTTTCTTCCTGAACTTTAGCTACTACATTTTTTGATTGAGGTTTAAAGAAAGAAGAACCATTGTTGTTGTTCTGTCATACATCCTGAGATGTTTGAGCATGTCCAGAATATTGTACCATCTGACCATTTGCATTTGGAGGGGGCATGATACTAAGGGGAGGTACCTGTAATGGACCAGGCATTGTAGCATGAGGCATCATGACTACAGTGGTCTGTTGTTGACTAGGATATGCAAGATATGCAAGATATGTGGGGTATGCTATGTTAGGTGTCACGGCAGGAATCAGTTGCTGATTTACTTTTATAGCTTCCACAAAAGCTTGTGTCAAGGATGTAACACTAGGATGTGTTCTCCTTATGAACATAGAAGTCAGTGGATCTAAAGCTGAGTAATATATACTTCTATCTACCTCATCAACTACATTATATGGAGCTATCAGTTTAGAATACATCTTCTAAAATCTAGCATTGAAACTTGCAATAGGTTCCCCTTCAAATCTTTTAATTGTGGCAAAGAGGTGATAAGTCATGGAAGGATCTATAGGTATCTTGAATCTATCCTTGAAAGCTTTCTCTAAGGCATCCCATGAACCAATTGAGGCTTAAGCAAGGCTAATATACCAACTATATGCTTCCTCTACCAAAGAGTATACAAATAGTCTACATACCACATCTTGATGCTCAATCCTTGCTCTAAAGCAGGTTTCCTTAAATGTCCGGACATGATCCTCTACATCGTGATATGGATGATATTTAGGGAAAATCTTATCAGGATTCTTAGGCAAAGGATGATATGCAGTGAAAGTCAAGGGTGAATTATTAGCAAAGAATGACATTGTGACTGGTACTTGATGCACTTGAGGTGTAACTGGTGATCCTGGAGGTGTCTGATGTATGATTGGAGATAATAGAGGTGTTATAGTATGTCTTAGTGAAGATACTGATGCACCTAAGTCAGGAATGTGATGAATATCTATGGTACAAGGTCTTAGTCCACGAATAGGTAATTCTTCCAAGAGTCCAACAGAGCTGGACTTGGTATTAAGCCTGTGAGCCAGGATTTTGACAACTTATGACAAAATGTGGATATCTTGACTAGATTTTTACAAAGATTAGGAGAACTATCCTAATGAAGTGATATTCCTAGTCTGGACTCAGTAATGACTTGATATTTATGCAGTATTTGAATCAAACATGCAAATATGAGCAAAGCTTGAACATCTAGACCTAGATATCAGGATATCAAGATATACAAGTAAGTCACCACTGGGAATTCATGGGAAAACTTAAACAATGACTCAAACCTCAAAGATTTCAAATAGTTGACTGCAAAGCCTCAAGTATTTATGTTCTATTCCAAGGTATTTATCATAAACAGACTTGAAACAACATGAATTAAACAAATCTTTGCATGAATGCTTAAAGCATTAACAACTCTCTTGGGCTTTGAGAAGATTACCTTGTACAAATGTAGGACTAACATATTTGTGACTGACTCACTTACCAACACCAATTTATGTTGTGTTAGAAGCAAGGAGTGTGCAGCTCGCAGTGGATTTTCATAGCGATGCAGATGATTCAGATTGAACATGAACAAAATGCTTCTTCAAACATATTTATATGTTAAGGTCCTCCTTCTAGCAACAATTTATGTTGATGATGATTGTCAGTCATAACAACATGCATAAAATTTTTCACAAAAAAATTTACTATCTTGAAAAGTATGATCAAATTGGAACAAATTGATGACTCCATGTCTCCGTTGATCAGGTCATGATCTTTTGACATTACTAAGAGGTTGATGTGATATGTTGTTTTCCATTCAAGGGGCCTTACATTATTCTAATAACATGAACTATTGTCCATAAACTTGATTCTGCACCTGCTTCCTATAAATTTCTTCACAAACAAAGGTTAATCCTTCCAGATTCTACAAATGATGATGATCTTTAGTAAGTTTGATCAATTCTTCTGATCATCAACTCTAATTGATTATTTTACTTCTGCACTTATGAATTTGCTCAAATAATGTGCCTATAAGCTGATATTTGCATGATTACTACTGTTGTTCATGTTCATTTGCATGATATTTTCAATTATACATGCAGATTAGTTCAAATATGCTATTGATGTTCAATTTTCTTCGGATTGTCAGCATATTTATGTGCTTTTGCTTAAGATTATCTATATGTTTGCAATTATGGAGGTGATTGTAATGAAATTAAAGAAAATAAACTTAAACATTCTAAATTTACTGAAATTAAGTGAGTCTTTGACAGTTGATCCATATGCAGCATTCAGTATTTCACAAAATAGAGATGAAATCAAACCATGTGTTGCCTGGCCATTCCACAACTTCACACAGCTGATGCTAATCTTTTAAGGTAAAGAATGATGACAATATCCACAATTTGACATGCACTCCAAGGGACGTAGCACATCACAGTGAAATATCTAGATGACATTCACAAGATTACTTAGAATTTATGATGATATGTAATCTGATTTCTATTTCATTAATATTCAAAACATGCACATTTACAATCTATCTTGAGAAAGTATCATGACATTAAATAATCCTATCTCAATTAAGTCTCTAATAATGATACAATGAGCACTCAATTTCCTTTTATAGGACAAGAAGAGGAGGTAGTTACAACTGATCCAATGGTCAAGATTTGTCTATTCAAATCAATGGTTCACATCTCTTGTTGATGAGGTCAACACATGTCATCATGGCATAGGTTGCCAGCTGGTAACCTTTTGGTAGAGCTCGATTGAATTCCTTTTGTCTCGTTATGTATATGACCTTGTTATCATGCATCTTTACTTACTCTTCACTTTCCTCTTGTTCATTTTCTTCTTCATTGGCATCTTCTTCTTCTTCGTCTTCTTCTTCATCATCATTATCTTCTTCATCTTCTTCTTCATCATCATTATCTTCTTCTTCATGATCATGAGGGTCACTTCTTATATGTATCTTGATTATGCTCTAGATGGACTCATATGCTAGTGCTATTCTCTCAACTTCTCCTCCATCCAATAATCTTCTAGGTGCTTTTTATGTATGGCCTTCCCAAGTAATGTGCGTATCCTACCATATGGGTCATATGACCTAGCTAATGGGAATGGCTATAAGTGCATTAACTTCAGTTCTCCAGTCACATCTTTGATTTTTTTCTCTATCTGGGCACATATACCAGCCAATAAAAATTGGAAACAACATAGTGGGAATCTTTTTCTTCTCAATGTGAGCCTCTACTGAAGTCAATATCTGTCTAGCAATATCCATCAAAATGACTTTATCATTTGGGTACCTCGGCAACATGAGAGGTTGCCCGTCAAATCCTTCTATTCTCATATATGAAAATGTAGGGAATTGGATAAAACAAGCCCCATATTTATAGATGGCAGCTTGTGCCTTGACACTTATTCTCTTCATCCTGTCTTCCTCCATGGTCCTGACCAAATGCATGGAAAAGGAGTCATTACTAACTTATAATCTTGGATAGATTCCCTCCTCTTCAACTGGGGGTAATGTTCTCATATATTCTCATCTCTTGGGTTATTTCCAACCCTTCCCACTATCTGTAATCCATTGAAGGTCCCCCTAAAAACACAGGCATACACCACATAGGAAATCATGTGAAACATGTTTTCTTTCCCTCCTAGCCTCTTCATGCCTGCATCTAGGCTGTCACTTATGATTTTATCCTAGAGGGGCTTATCATCTGAATATTCCACCATTCGAATAATGCCATACATCTAGTTTTCGAATGCTCCAGCATTTGGTCTTCTAGTCATTCTTCTATGCATGACCATAATATATTGGTACTCCTGAGCAAAATCAAATTTGTAGAGGTATGCCGGCAATTTAGTTGAGGTTTTGTATGTACTGCTCTTAGATCTGCACTAGTACATGACCCTCCAGGCTTCTTTTTGGTTGTTACGGTATTCTTTTTCGAACTTGCTCAAGTATAGGTGAACCACCTTAGGTCTTGTGGGCAAATTAAATGCAGACATGATGCCTATAATTGAGAAATCAGCATACACCCTGCCATGTTTTTCCACTTTCCTAGTTTCTGGGTCGTAATTTCTTGCACATTCTATTACTAACTCAATAGCTTCCATAGCATAAGGAAATCCAGTAGCATTCCACATCCTTGATGTGTATATGCTTTGAAGCAAAGGGTTTCCATTTCACTTATCTAGTTTTTTGGTCCATGCATCCAGATCAGTACTTCCCTGATGCGTATCATTGATTATTCCATACCTGAATGCTACCCCTTCCAACTGTAAGAACATGGTTTTCAAGAACTCTGTCTCAGATCTATTTTTCTTGAAATCCATTAGATCCTGCAATTTAAACATTCATGTCTTACACTAACATATCGTATGCAGTAGGATTTGGGGATCACACACATTTCATGATAGTGATTCGACTATTCTATTCTATCTTATGCAATCATTTTTTAATTGACTCAGTAAAAACCATTTTTAACTCCTGATTCACTTTAAATGACAAAAAGTGTGTTTCACTGTTACATACCTGGCAATCGCTTTCCTTTTTTTTACTATTTTAGTGATGACTATATAAATGCAGTATTGTTGAATTCTCCATCCTCTGTTCCATTTGAATGTGAGTCCATTCCATTAGCAGGTTGCGGTGATACTTCAATCTCTCTAAGCTCTATAATTCTTGTTTAAATGTAGGGTACATGTAAAATGAACCCTCAAAAATTAGTTTAACCAATGAAAAAGGTGAATTAGGGCATAGTTAGTGTCTTTTGTTTAAGTCCTTTGATCAATGCATGATGCCTATGGATGGTTGACAAGTGGTGAGTTGTTATTTGAAATTTCGAAGGTTAACCTACCGTTAGGTTTACATTTAATGTAGAGGGTGATCTCTATGAGGATCGAGGATATTTGAAAATAATATGACCGATATCGGGCATATGAGGGGATATCCTCACGAGTATGGTAAACCTTTGACTAATGACCAAGATCATATCACTTAAGCACTCGCTAATAACCGTGATAATATAATGTATCATTATCATCTGGGGAGGTGGCACATGTCATCGTTGTATTCATCACTGAGAATCTCAGCATATTAGGTGATCGAAGGTAATATGAGGGATATTGGAAATATCTGGGTTGTTCAACACTAGGAAACATCACCTTATTCGAGAATGTGAGGTGAGGTCAACATTTTATAAGCCTTTGATATTGCTCAAAAGAATGACATCATTGTCATATTTGTTGAGGTCATGGATATTTCAAAATGTGACCCTCACGGGCCTAGCTCATGATGACATCATCATCATATCAAATCTTCTTTATATCGGGTTGAGATGATGTCATTGTCATATTGAGAAATATGACAGATGTTTGGAAATGTAACCCTCCAAGTGTCGGGCAAATTGATGACATCATCATCAGGATGATTTCTTTTGTATATCAAAACAAGATGACATCATGCTCATATTTTGCAAAGGGTGATATTTTGTAACATGATGGATATTTAGAAATGTGACCCTCTGAAAATATACATGCGGACTCGACGGGTATCTAGACTATCGCTCTTAAGTTTGATGTTCACACATTGGGGAACATGTAGATATTGGGTGATCTTCATGTGTCAGGGTCATCTAACGAATATGACTAATTTTTGTAAATATGACCCTATGGACAATATCTGGTTTCACCGAACTTTGACTTAGCATAACTTTCTATCTTGGATGAATATCAGGGTGATCGAAAAGGTAAACATGTCTAGAACTTTGCACTCTTTTAGATTGTAAGGTTTGTGATGACAAATTCTGACTTCAGCAATTGACCTTCACCTTTGTGAAGCACATGCATGTGCAAGGGTGATATACTTAAATAATTTTTGCCAAACTGCCCAAAGCAAGAAAGCAAACAAGCAGAAGCAAAAGGTTGGGTCCCTATTTTGCTAAGGCAAACTGGGGCATGTTGTGTAACCACACCACACTAGTGATTTGTGAGATTTTATTTGTAGATTCTAAATATATATTTTTAAAAAAGTTTGGAGTTAAATTGTAAAAAATTTTGTGTCTCTTTTGATAGCTAGTTTTTAATAGTAAATAACATTTTTTTAAAGTGATGTGTATTCTATAGCACATAACTTTTTTTCTACAAAGGATAAAATTATGATTCTTTTGAATTTAGATTGGTAACACCGATATATATGGCATGCATTTGGTTTCATAATGTTTTGTTGAATATAATTATTTAATTAAGTTTTGAAGTCAAACCAATTATAATTTAGACATAGGTGTATTCCGTAAAACATAACTTTTTCTGTATGTATCAAAATTCAATTTTTTTTTTGTTTAAACAAAGACATCAATACCTAGGCCATATTTTTCAAAACAAAATTCACTAATTTACTAATTTTCCATGTGTGTAGAACAGAGAACTTGATGTTCAGTGAAAAACCTACATTCACAAGAAACAAAAAATAAATATAATAATCAAAATAAATATATTTAAAATTATACTTTTTGGGAAGCTTATAATAAGGACTACATACTTACAAAACAAAAATTTTAAATGAATTCATTTGATCCCCCAAAAGATAAATCAAAAGTGGTTTTTTATCAGCATTTTGATAGGTGTAGAGGAGACTCCATTATAGGTATGGTTTAAAACTAGCAAGGTTCTATCCAAGGGGGTTTGAATCTTAGGGTGTTTAATCAAACCCTCTTCAATTAAAATCCTTTAAATAGAACATTTAAATGCAAAAATCATTATATTTTTTAAAAATGTTTTATTTCAGCAAAAATTAGGATGTCCCAGAAAGTGTAACCCATTATTGTGGCAGCACCCCTAACTCATTTAGGAGGTTCATATTAGAATACTCTTGTTCCACCATAACTATAACTCCTTCTGATGAGACCTCCCACTCATTAGGTGATTCCTATCTTTGGCAAAATCTTCCAACACCATGGGAAGGAGCAAAGGATTCTTTGTAGGAAAGAAATTTGCAGCAGGATCAGGTGAACATTTAAGGTGGCCCAGGCCTCCACAAATTCTACACTTAGGCTACAAGACTTCAATGGATACTTCTTTAACCCAATCTCCCACAATGTAGTGGAGCATGATATTTTTAGGGAAACTTTTCTTGAGATCCAAAAGAATACAGATCTTAATGTCCTCTTCAAAGAGAGAATATTCTGCATCTAAAACTTGAAAACCTCTGAGAGAGTCTCCAATAAGCTTCAAAATTTTCTCATCTTTGTATTCCAACAACAAGCTTCCCAGCTTAATCCAAAAGGGTACAAATGAAAGGTTGGCATTAAGAGGATTGAAATTTGGCTGTTAGGGCTACAAATACAATCTGGAATCTTCTAAAACCTAGTCATGTCTTGAAAAAACAAGTTCTTTGTCCCCTCTACTCTCAAAGAAGATAAAAAAGAGACCATCTTCGAGAAAGAAGAAGTCATGGCTCTTGGGCAAGTTTGACATAATCAAGTTTAGCAAGGCAATTTTAAAAGAAGGATTCTTCCAAAACTTGCCGATCAATATTGTCTCTTTTAGATTACTAACCCTACCTTCAACCAATTCCTCTGGGATGAGGATTTGGAGCTCTAATTTTTTAGGGGAAACTGCCTTAGCATGAGGAGATCTATTCGTCAAGCTTTCTTTGAAGGAGGGCCATTTCCCTCTATTCCATTTTTAAAAAAACCCTTCTGTTTTGCTTGGATTATTTTGGTTGTAGAACCTACCTTTTTTCCTAAAGGCCCTAGATTACTTTGGCCTCCAATATCCATTAAAATATGCTCTACTATCCCATCTAGAGAAGTCATATTGAACTCCTCTACTATTGTTCCTAGAACCTCTATCCCAGGCTCTCATAGTTGAACAGCATGGACCAGATCTTTGGCTAGTAAAAACACTATCCTTAAGGGCCTCCTTTCTCTTGGTGCCATTAGAAACAACTCTATTCCAAGTTTGATTCCCATCTCTATTTCCATTACCATATCTGCATCTTCAAAATTTAAATTTCCATGTGTTAATGTTGACATTGGTGTTTTCATCTAGCTTATCAATCACTAGGTCATAGTGCATGTAAAAGTAATCTGGATGGCTTTCAGTTTCCCAAACTTGACTTTCATAGGAATACCCACCTTCAAACATAGAGGAATGATAACAAGTATTAAGCCACTAATTGTTGTGTAGTTCCTATGTTCTTTAGCCACTAATTGCAGTGCATAACAAGAAAAACTATTAAGCTGTGATCAATGGTGGTGTACACAACACACAAAACAAGGTAATAACCTTTTAACTAAGCCATCAAAAGATAAATTGACTACCAATGGTATAGATACCATAGCACATGGTGGGTCATCTTAGTTTTTAGTCAAGAAAATTGGCCACCAGTTTAACTTTTCATGCTACGGGTAGCATAAGGGTCACACTTACCATGTTGGATGGTGTTTAATCAAATACAAGATGGGTCATTTTAGATGGACTCCCACATCTATGCTAGAAAATGTGAACTTGAACTTTGATAGGTTATGTTGAAATTTGACATTTTTGAGAAAAAAACTAGACATATGTTTAGAGAATGTATAACTAAATTAAAAATCAAGATATATTTTTCTCTGGAGGAGGAATATGTAGCTATATCTAGTCCATAGTCTATGACTATAGATATTGGATCATCCATAAGTTGCATGACACAAAGGCTTGCAATGGTGGTAGTATCTTTCATAGCTTGCCTTTGCCCAATATTGAAATACATTGCAATTGTGATCACTGTGCCTATCACACTAGAATTCAAACACCGTTTAGCATTATCTTTAGTTCTACATAAGACCATATTAGATATCTCATATGATACAAATTACCTTTCCATGCTATCATTATTGCCAATGATTAGTTTCATTTTTTTCATAATCGATTGAATGACAGGCACCTACCAATGCCTTAATCAATGGGTAGAACAAGTTAGTTGAGAAACTAAGATACTAAAATTTTAAATTAGCAATTTTGACTAGATTGACTACTAGCCCATGGGAGCATGACACCTGTCCAAGTGGTGGGGACAAATCTTAGTCAATAGAAATAACTTTATTCAATTTCAGTCTTTTATGTTATTCAAGAATCCATATTTCTCTCCGTTGATAACATGTTAATAAGCTTATTTTGATAAAAATAGGAGAAATAGGGTAGTATATATTCTCCATAAAAATAGCATTCTTAAGAGATCATGTCACCATTTAAAATACAATACCATACCTTGATGAACCACTAGCTATTGTGATGGTACACACATCAGACGTTAACTCAAAATTTTTCCCTAAGCTACTTTCTATCACGATTGACTACTAGCTCTGGTTATGATAGGACCAATATTTCATTGGTACTTTCAAATATGTGGAGCTTTTAAGCATTGTTCTCATTTACTTTAATTAGAGAAATTAAAACTAAGCTTAGATACATTTTCCACTAGCTTCATGAGGGATGAGTTGTAGATGATAGAGAGCTAAAAATGAGTTGTAGCCAATCGTAACTCTTTTTAATTTTTGGTAGATTATTTTTCATTGAATATTATAAAGGAAATGGTTAACGCTAGGCTCCATTAAATTTTTTGAGGGACTTCCTTAATGGACCTCATGGGGCCCTTTTCTTAGGATTTAAAATGTCTTCTTCTAGATGCTCAAGTAGGTAAACCAATTGGGTATGTATTTTTAATTTATAATAGAGTATTTTCAATACTACAAAAGAAAGGGCTTACCCATGGATTCTATAAAATTGTTTAAAGGAATTCCTCAATGGCCCTCATGGGTCCCTCTGGGTCTTAAAAATATCTTTTTCTAGATGCCCTTGTAGGTAAAACCAATTGGGTCTATGTAACCCATCAAGTTAATCACATGCTTCAAAAATTGTGGATGTCTAGAGGTATCATTTTATTTTCTTATCAAATTGTCTTCCATAGCAACCCCAATCTATTTTGGTTTTTAATTAAATATAGTTTTAAGAAGTTTAGATAGGTAGTTTTAATAATATGCATTTGTAAGTTGATTTAAAATATTCCCAATATAGCAAACAACAACTGTTCTCCATACAAAATAAAATGAGACCTTTGCAGTTAAAACTTAGTAGGTCTATATAACCAATCAAGTGAATCACTTGCTTTCAAAACTAAGGAATTCTAGAGATGACTTTTTTTTAAATCAAATATGGTCTTCCATAAAACCTGTATCTATTTTGGTTGGTTTTTTATTAGAGGGTAAAACATGATTTGAAAGGTCCCGAACCATTTACAAACAAACTTCAACCTCAAAAGAGGTTGACCAATAGCACAACAGCAACCTAGCTACCAAGAGATCAAGTGCCAAACATAAACAGAGCATCCAAAGCATAGTACTCCACAAAACAAAGAGAAAAATAACCTAAACTATGTTGTAAGTAGATCTAGCCTTCCTCACACCCTTAACCTAAGTTTGGGAAAGAGAGACTGACTTTGGAAGACCATTCTTCCTTCGTTGCACTAACCTCAAAGAGACATCATTATCTAGGTCAACCAAGTAAGGGGAAGGGGGAGAGGAATCCTCCACATAAACACCACAGCAAGGAGAAGATCGAGAGGAAGACCTTGCTAGAGAGGAAGATCGCCGAGGAACCATAATAGGAGCCCCTACAAAAGATACGCTCTAGTAGGAAATCAGGTTTCAGCCAAGCTGTCACCACAACCACAAGCCAAACCACTAGAGACACAACCAAACAAATGTCATCAGTGAAAGTAGTAGAGACACCACCATCAATAGCCAAACCATGGAAAGTCGGCGCAGTAGAGATGACGCCAAGACCAACAACCACACTGCCTCCAGAAAATGGCAAAGCTGGATTGAGCAGAAAACAAGGGACCATGGAAGATCTATTTTGGTTGGTTATTATATATAGTTTTTAGAAGTTTATTTCTCTAGTTTTCCAAATATGCATTTGTGAGTTCATTTAAAATATTCCTAATAGATGAGGTAGTAGTTATTCTCCACACAAAATAAAATGAAGCCTCTATAGATAAAATCAATTGGGTTTGTATAAACCATCAATTAGATCATTTTCATGGAAATTTTTGGATGTCAAAAGGTCTCATTTTATACTTATTCACGAATAAAATGATACCTTTGGCAACCCATCATCTCTTCTATAAAATCCCCTATCTAATTTCATATCCTTTATCTTGATGTAATGGAGAGCTCTCTATGAACCCAAGTGTAGACCTAATAAAAGTTTCTGCCTAATTAAATTATGTTTTCAAGATTGTATAGAAATTATTAGTTTTGGTAATTTTCTATTTTAGGATTTGATATTATATAGAATTTGTAGGTTAAAATTGTATTATCAAAAATTGCATCCCATTTTAATTTCGTTCTACATTTTGTGCTTACTTTGGTTTCCATCCCTATAGTATGTTTTAAGGCTCATTGTATTCCTTGTCCTAGCCTTTTCCCACCCATAGTGTTGAGTTTGTGCTTACGTTCTATCCTTTGTATTTATTTTCATGTCATTCTATGTACGTGTCTTATATTATTTTATTTCTTAAGGTGTTTTAATGTTTTAGGAAATGAAATCACTTGGATACATTTATCTCTCTTCATGAAGGTGACTGAGTTCTTTTTCCTCTCTTTTTACATCATTCTCTTAGTATAAATACATTTTTGTAGAAGGTTCTTTATGAGTTTTTTAGTTCCTTTCATTTATATTACACATACTAGTTTGGTTGGTTTATGTAGTCCTTAATACAAGCATTCACAACTTTACTCTTGTTGTTGTTCTTTTTTTTTAGGTGCACATAAGATTAAGACCGCACATGATTTTTCTCTCCTTTATCATATTGGAGGCTGCGTATGTCAAAAGATAAAAGTAGGGAATTGATCATTCTTGACAATCTCCTATACAATCCCAGCCCTTTTATCGATTCCTTACAACTATAGATTTCTTTTGGAGAAGATATCCAATGAAAGGTGGGTTTTTTGACCTCTTCCCTATCTTGTGATTATTGTTATTTCCTTTTGAATAGAGAGATAAATCCTTTCATTTTAGCTGTTGTTATCACCTAGAGGTCTTCTCAGTCTTCTTCATTCTCATTTTGTGTAGACTATGCATGGTTTCCAAGGATAAATTCTTAAGTTCTACATTTACCTACCATATGGATAACAATGTGACATGTGGACATCAACATGATGTATTGGTGTCCTAGATAGTCAACTCCATTTCCAAGGAGAAATTCTTAAGTTCTATATTTTCCTACCATATGGATAACAATGTGACATGTAGACATCAACATGATGCATTGGTGTCCTAGAAAGTTAACTCCAAACTTTGGTGCTAGGTTCCTCTTAACTCTATATTTATAGTTCTATGTTTGGTTTATTAAATTTGCACTTGGTAATTCTATAAATTAGTAATTTTTAATTTGCATAGTGTTTTAATTTGTTATAAAATTAAAATTTCTGAAGGGTAAAACTCATTAAGTCCATCAAGTTTAATTTTCTCTTTCTATTAGATTAGTAGTATATTAGATTCATCATTAAATGAGCTACTTTCCCTAGTGTGGTGCCTTTGAAAACATTTGGTAATGAGAACAATTTTTTTTTTCTATGAAATTTCATATGCTATAGAAATACACATTGTGTGTTTCAACCTACACAAGTTTCGTTCATGATTTCTAAGATTTCTTTAACATTTATACCTTTCTTAGTTAATTCATGTATTGATTCATAATGTGTTGAAAATAGGTATACAATGCGGTATTGCATTGAATTTGGTGGTGTTGATGAATGGAGTGGTTGTCATTCTAGGTTATACCAAAGGCATGGATAGATTTCACCTATATAGATATTGTTGGTGGTGTGAGCTATATGCTCACCTATGTAGATACTGTTGATACAAGTTTGAGTGATAATGATGATGTAAATATGAAGGATGAATGTTTCAAATAATAATTTATAATCTGTAGGCTAGAGCTCAAATGTCTTTATACAAATATAAATAACTCTTATACAATCACAATTTACTAAATTTTATATGATGTCAATTCCAACCACTGCACACATTCTATTGATTTGAATCTCCTATTTCACCATATATTATTTTTACATCCTAGCCTTTGAATCATACATCTAACTTTTAAGTCAAAGCTCTTAAGGATATTAATGTAACCAATAATTAGAATTTAGATATCCAACATAGGTCTACTAGCTCTCAGTATGATATAGGAAATGATGCCATCTACTTTACCCTTGTCATATTGCATTTTATGTTTATGATAAATCATTTTCATTTAATATCATCATGGAAAGGGTTTACTTGTGGCTTCCATGAAATTGATTTAGGGACTTAACCATGCCTAGGAATGAGGTAGGAAGAATGATATAAGGCATGCTACCATCCACTTTTGCCTTGTGTTATGTTGTAACTTACACTTTCATCTACTTTTCTCTTGTTATTCCTAAATCTCAAAGGCAAAGGATTTAGCTGTTGCATCCATGTAGTTATTTTAGGGATTTGATTTGTATAAAAAATTAGGCTGAAATACACATCATGTTTTTCACATTACACATTTTAGTTCACCAACATTTGACTTGTCCACATCTTACAAATAATGAACTAAGCATGTGTAGGTTGAAAATGGTGATGAGACCCACATTTCCTTGAAGCAAGAATAAAACTTAGTAGAAGGAAGCACAAAACACATCTAACAAAACATAACATGAACAAAACCTATGGAAGTTAAAATATAAAATTTGTATTTTAACTTGCATAAATTTTGTTGATGTTTTGTAAGATGGCTTGTGTTGCTTTCTAGTGTATCTCAACTTGCATAGGTTTTGTAAGATGTCTTATATGTTTCCTTATGTTGGAATTTATTTTTTCTTTAGGGTTCAAGTGTGGGTAGAAGACATCTTATAGAACATGAACTATCTACAAAAGTTTTTTACATATTTTGTAAGATGTCTTTTATGCTACCCTCTACTGGCTTTTATTTTTTCTTTAGGGAAATGTGGCTCCCATGACCCATCACCAGAGCTAGCAGTCCATGCAATTACATGATGGTATTAGCTATTCTCCATACAAAATAGCATGTGTAAGGAATCATCTCACAATTCTAACATAAAATAGCATGCTACATGATGAACCGCCAACTATGATGATGGGACCCACAATGGTCGTTAACTTGAGATTTCCCATGCCACTTTCCATCAAGATGGGCCTCTAGCTATAGTGATGATGGGATCCACATTTACCTGACACTTTCAAATGTGTAGTTTTTAGTCATTGCCATCATTTTGTTTAATTTGTGAAATTAAAATTGAGATGAAGATGCCTAAGAGCCAAGAATGAGTTATGAATGACCATAACTCTTCTAGGTAGGTTTACCAACTCCATGTCAATGTGTGTTCTCCATATATTTTTCTCAGATTGTGAAGTAGACTTTAATTCATCTTAAAAAAATATTAACTATGTGCACTATATCATTCTTCTTACCCGATTCCCTTTCTTGACCATAAAATTAAATCATAATGCAATAAGGGAAATTTTTTTGTAGGGCTGTATAGAGATTATTAAATTTGATTTGGTGTGCTATGATTTGATTTGTATAGAAAATTACAAGTTGAAATACACATTGTGTTTTTCAACCTATAATTTTCTTCACCAACATTTGAAAGGCATATTATAAATCATCTGCTAGCACCTCAATTAACACAAATGTATCTCATAAATATAAATTAACCTCCACTTCTTCATAATTTCCATAGGATGAAAATTTGACAAATATTATTAGTTCCTACCATAGGCAGGATTGCTAATGCATCGGTTCAATGCAAATTTCCTGATTATTTGGCCAATCATCTTGCAGAATTAAAAATTTTTAACACGAAACCATAGTTCATAAATATTTTCTCTTCTTAAATAATTTAAAAAATATGTTTTATCAGTCATCCTATTCATCTACGTTGTGAACAGTATGTAGAGAAAATGAAATTTAATGATTTAAAATATTATGAAATTTAGGATGCGAACATAAGACTTTTATTAAAAACAACAATGCATATCTGAAGAGGCAATAAATGCTATGATTTTCTAATGTGACTAAAGTTCTCACAACAGTGTATCATAGTGGGGACTCAGTAAATACATATAAGACTTGTCCCCATTAGCGATTTACATAATATCAGGGTGCAGATCTTTGTATGTAATCATAGTTAAGAGTTTTTTGAAAGACTCCCTATCAGTGCGACCATTGAGGTCCTAACGCGTCAAAACCTGAGAAAGCACATCATGTTCATGGATGCAATTGGGAGGCCTATGGATTTCTAGTTCTGGAGCTCCCATATGACCGTCTTCCATCCCAGCCATTGCTTCAGCTCTTCAGTGATATTACTTCTCTGTAGCAATAATAATCCTTCTTCACCATGGGCTTCTTGTGCTTTCTCCACGTCCTCTCCACCCATTTCACAAGTCTTAAACAAAATTTCAGCTTCTGTGTTGAAGAATTTTACTTAGATGTGCAATGATCCTTGCACATATTTGATTTTGCTTACACGACTCTCTTATTTAACCGTTAAGTTAGGTTGGAGAATGAATACAGAGGGAGGGAGCCATTGGAATCTTTGGTGGGTGTTGACCTCAGGCATGCTCCATAACCAAAAACAAATACTGATTTGCACAGCTAAGGGAAAACCTACCAAAAATTTTAAGAGACATCAAATATCTTTAAGAGTTCACACATATGAATCTAACATAATCTGTAGGAATCACCCAAAGATTTACAAAGACGCCCAAGGTTTTATCCAAAACACAGACAGTGCACCAATATCAGACACTAAGTTTCTGGACTCCTAATTTTGTCACAAGTAACATAGACATCTGAATAGCATAAATGCGCACATAAACAAATTCAACAGACTAGTCTGGTATCTCTAATTTCTCATTAATGCTCAAATTAGAGAAAATCACGGGTCAGTGAAATGCAATTAAATAAATTGAAAACATGGTATGTCACAAGGAACTGAATATTTCCCCTGTCTAGGAACTTCTGACAAAAATGTTTCCATGTTTTCATCTCAACCTAAGGCATTACTAAGCAAACTCTTCCCAGTACAAAAATGCCTAATTAAAGATGAAGTTGAATGCAACATAAACAAAAACATCTTGAATAAATTATTGGACAAACCATGCCTTGCAAAACATGTAAAATTACCTGACTTGCCAAAGAGAAACAAGCGCACTAAATGTTGGCTACATCTCTAGCTTGCTTGGTCAAACATAAAACACATGAGAAATTAGCTTCCTAAATATCCACATTTCACAGAAAGTTTTGAATGTAAAATCAATTTATTGCCCCCTTCCAGCCAAATAAGGTGACATTCAGAAACCTTGTATACGCTATATGTAAGCATCCCAAATGTTTTCTCTTTTAACTGCACTATCCAACACAATCTGCAGAGGTACAATTCAAGGGAAATATTCAATTTAGAAGGTTCGGCCCATTTATTACCTTAAGCTGAAGGTAAGAAAATCAAGAATGCTACTACATGTACATACACAGTAATCAATTACCAACACGTTGCAAGAAAAAAGGTATAGATGTTTAGAAATTACAAATCTAAATAAGCTATTAATAATAAATATCTATCCATTACTTTAGATGCAGCAACTATGATTCAGTTGCTGGGCTATCAAAAGGAGACAGAAGATGTGGATATTAACTAGTAGCCAAGGATGGTAGTCGCAAAAGAGTTAAAAATAGGAGGAAGGACACTTGGATGAAACAAAACATTAAGTGGATGAGTAAGTGGAGAATTAAACTACAGAAATGCCCAGGCATCAATCAGAAAAAAATTAAAGATATGGGAGTAAAAAGTTCAGGTTAAATATGTGTACAGTGAAACTCAGTAAAGTGAAAATACTGCATCAATAAATTCAACTCCGCATATGAGCACTGGTTAAGAATCTACAATGGGGCAGAAATCAAGTGCAAACTCAAAGATGTGATAGAAAAAGTCAGGCTAAACATGTGGACAAGGAAACTCGGTAATAGAGGGAATAGTACATCATCAAATTCAACCTTACATGTGAACAGAAGATCTACAACGGGACAGAAATCAACTGGAAATTGAAAGATATTTGAGAAAAAAAATCCAAGATAAACATGTGGACGATAAAGACCAGTAGGAAGAGGAAACACCACATCAATCAAATCAACCCCACCTATGAGCACCAGAAGAAAATCTCCACTGAGGCAGAAACCAAATGAAAGGCAAAAATGTTGACAGCTCAATTGAAAAACTCTCACATCAACTTGGGTGTGATAAGCGTAGATGGGTAGCACCCAAGGATGAGTTCGGCAGAGACAGGGTGGCACTAAATTATGGAGTGCTCAGTCTACAAAAACATCAAAATGAAATGAACAACCTGAGCATTGACACTTCGACTCCTTCTCAAAAACAAGAGATTACCAAAAACAGGGGAATTACTTGCCAATATCAATAATAAGAGATCCAAGCTCAACAAGCGACACCATCTCAAAATCAACTTAACGGACCTTATACAATTTTCCTAGGTATGGTGCACTCAATAAAGTCCAGAGCTTTCTTATCACTATCATTGAGGATTGCAGTGCTCTCAATACTCATGGCTTCGGACAAGGTGATCTAATGAAAAAAAACTTAAACTATATCCTAAAGGACTTAGATGAAGACGAGGATCGCTGAGTCACACTACTAGATGGAATGCATGCAGAACTGAATGACTGTATGACATCATGTGTCTTATTAAAATTTAAAACATTTCTCCGCCCACTCCGCCCGTTTCATTTTTTTCCGGCCACCTCCCATGTCATTTTTTACAACTGGTTCGAGCCACAGTTTCACCCCAAGCCACAGGTTCGGGCCAAGCCATAATCAGTCAAAGTAGCGTGGGTCTAGCCACCGTCCATCTTTATAAGTTATCTAATTTGGCTTAATTTTTCCAATCTCTTTGCACTAAGTTTTCTTCTAAAACCATGTAATGATTTTTCGATATGAACAATACTACAAATTCCAAAAATACTTAAACTTATGGCTTCAAATGCCAAAAAAATTCCCTATCTTTCTTGAATCTACACTATGAACCATAGTATTAGAATTTTAAAGGAGTAATATCTAAATTTTTTCAACCTAGGGTCTACACGTTCCTAAGTTTTATACAACCATAGGAGATATTGTAAATGGATAGCAATTGTGATTTACAATATATTTTTTTAAGTTTGTAAATATAATTTATTCATTTAATGTATTGTATTTTAATATAGTTGTGTTGGTCAAGGTCAAAGAAATTTCCATGGCATTTAATTGGGGTTAACGTCAAAGAGGATGTATTTGATCCTAAACACTTAAATTTCATTATCATATGGGATGTCCCAAATGTGCATCTAAACTATTATAAATGCCCGAGATACTCTCTTTCATCTATAGACATCAAAATCTCTATTTATATACTTTTCAGGTCATGGTAGTTTGATTGTGTGGCAAATTTTCAATTCTCTCCCTACTTCTACATTGAAAACATACAAGATTTTATTTCAAGAAAAGCAATATTCTTAGCTATTATAAATTGTTATGGTAGTTAGTGGAAATTACTCAAAAAACATCAAAACCATTGTTCTCTTTTTGACACTAACACTTAGAAGAAGAAGTAAAATGCTCAATTTATGCAATTAAATTCTACTACAAGGTTTTTAAGCTCAGGAATTTGCAATATAAACTATTAATTTTTACTTGTCCGTTATCAGTTAAACACTCAAGTTAGAGGACCATGTGTGAGCATACCGTATTTGCAAGTCTTTTATAATAGGTAATTCATTACCAATTAAACACTTGTTACAAGACTATGTGTGAACACACACTATTTGTAAATCTTTTATAAGGCAAAATTAGCTACAATTTGAAATTGAATTGTTATCTTGTGATGTGAGTTCAATTTTATTTTTCATGTAACTATTTCTACAGCACCTAATATCTATCAGTTGACTTTTGGAATATGATGATTTTAATTCTTTTAACTTGAATCAACCTATATTCCCTAAGTTTCGATTACAAGAATCAAATTTAAGTCAACACTTGGCCTGGGTTCCCACAAAGGTCGAACATCTAGACAAACAATGAGATATAAAGGTGTTCGGATACATCCTTGGGGTTATTATGTTATCAAAATTAGAGATCCTAAGTCCAAGGAAAGTAAATGGCTTAAGGCATTTGATAGAGCAGAAATTAACTATTTATCCTTATGATATGATACTTAGATCCATAACAAGCATCAATACAATAATGAATTTCTTCTACATAAATAAATCCATACAATTTCTACTCAAAGTAATCTTCAAAATAGACACAATTTTGATTCAATCTATGAACAAGGTGTGAGCTATATCATCTAATTATGCATGGACATATTCAACAAACATGATCCAAAACAAAGATGAATCGCTTGTAGGTGTTTGTCCCAATTTTCAAGTTTCAATCCTTGTTTTTATAGAAACTCACAATACTTAAACTGATAGACTACAACAACATTCATAGCATTACGGCAGAACCCTGACACAATACGTCTCTTGTTAATTAATGCAACCTAAACCTAAATCTTAATCTTGAGCCTAAGAGAAATTAACTCGAGAAACAGTAACATGCTCGGTGACCGTATTTCACTCTACATTATCGTTGGGCAGTTTTTTAAAAAGTATGTTACCATGCAGCGTGGTTTAATTTGCATAGAAATATAATTCTCAAGAGTTCCGTAAGGGTAAACGATGTTGCTTTGAGGAGTGGAGGCTTGGACAAAGTCAGCAGGCCTTTGTTTTGACCAGTTTGGACTGAATGGATGTGAACCCACTAACTGGAAAATGCCTAATAACAAAAAAAATATGAGCAACAGTTGGTACACCAACAGAGGTCTAGGTACATGGATTTATATGACAATGGAAAAGAAGGTAGTGTTTAATGGGCTCAGGTTTTACTTGGTTGGCACTCCAGATAGAGAGCCCCGCCTTATCTCCATAACAAACAAATAATATGAAGAATACGTGCTAAGCAAAAGAAGTCAAGAAAATAAAACAGACAAATACAGTTGCTAACGATAACTTGGATATGAATTTGAAATGGTGTTAAAATATTAGCATTCCTTACCAACCTACCGAACAAAAGGGAAAGGACCCCACAGCTGATTTAATCCTTGTATCTATATATACAGAGACAGTGAGAGACAGAAAGAGGTCAGAAACAATTTGGCAAATACTTATTTAGCCAGTTTAAGTTTAGACGAGACTGTTGCATGATTTTGGCAATGCAGACTTTTTATAGCCGCCTCCTGTTGCCACTTTTGGCATTGTGGTTCACTGTTCATTTTGTTTTAGGGGAACACACTATGGTTACACGGCACTACAAATTCGACGTGGGTTTTACGTTACTATGGACTGAGTTGAATGTTTGATTGTTTATGATTTATTTTATTTTCTTCTCAGATTGCCTTGATGCATTGTTTATTCTAAATATCTACAGATACAAATGAAGAATGTGACCCGTCTTTGTAATACGAAAGCTCTATTGACTGTCAACGGGCAATATCCAGGGCCTCCAATAGTTGCTCGAGAAGGAGATCGCGTGGTTATCAATGTAACAAATCATGTTAAAAACAATGTTAGCATACATTGGTATCTCTTCTGCCCCCGCATCTCAGTTATTTACATGCTGTTGTATTACTTTAGCTGGTGCACGTAATGAATTCCTATAAATTGCTTAGGCATTGAATTCGGCAGCTTAGATCTGGGTGGGCGGATGGTCCTGCTTATATCACTCAGTGTCCAATTCAAACAGGACAAAGTTATTTGTACAAATTTATTATCAAAAGGCAGAGAGGAACATTGTGGTGGCATGCCCACATCTCATGGTTGCGAGCAAGCTTGCATGGGCCCATTATCATCTATCCCAAAAAGAATGCGTCTTACCCATTCCCTCGGCCACACCAGGAAGTGCCTATTATTTTTTGTATGCCTTTCAGTACTTGCTGTTGCCATTGTACACTACTACTAGTGTTAAATTATTAATGAAAATACTGTTGTTGGCTTGCAAATTGCAGGGGAATGGTGGAATCCAGACGCCGAGGCTGTTATCAATCAAGCATTGCAAAGTGGCGCACAAGCTAATGTGTCAGATGCATATGAAGATTTTTAAATGAACAAACAAAATAACCATACAAGATATATGCAGACACAGAGAATAAACTTTTTATTGCAATTGAAAAAACAAGAGAGCTACAGCTCTTATTACAATGTATTTATTTCCAAAGGAACCTATATGGAAAAAACAGAAAAAGACAAACTAATGATAGCATGTTTCTACATGCATGAACATGCAGCAAACAACTCCTAAAAACAACTAACAACTAAACTGACTTTAAAAAAGAAACTGGAAAATAGAAACTGCACATCTGGCTGTGCCACATCAGTTATCCAACATACTCCCCCTTGATGCGGAGAGGAGTCACAATACTATCTCGAAGCATCAAAAACTGAACCTTCGCAACTGCCTTGGTGAAAATGTCTACAAGTTGTTCTGTAGTCTTGATGTACCTGAGTTCTACTTCTTTCTTTTGCACCAAATCTCTGATAAAATGATATTTCAGATCAAAGTGTTTAGTTCTACTATGATGCACGGGATTTTTTGTCAATTTGATTGTGCTCATATTATCACAAAAGAATACTGTAGGTTGAACTTGTTTTTCTGCAATCTCTTCAAGAATTTTTCTGAGCCATAATGCTTGAGTACCTACAGAGGTGACTGCAACATATTCTACCTTTGTGGAAGAAAGAGAAACTATGCTTTGTTTCTTTAAACTCCAAGAAACCAAACCAGAACCAAAAGTAAAACAATTATGAGAGTTAGACTTTCAATCATCCACACTACCTCCCCAATCAGAATCACTGAAATCAACTAGATTAAATCCTTTAGAACTGTAGTAATTAATGCCAAAAACAAGAGTTCCTTTCACATACCTCAAAATTCTTTTAGCAACGTTCATATGTAATTCAGAGGGTTCTGTCATATACCTTGAAACAAGAGAAACTGCATAAGCAATATCAGGCCTTGTGTGGGTTAGAAACATTAGACTGCCAACAACACTTCTATAAGTTGTCCCATCAACTCTTTCAGCACCATCCTCTCTACACAACACAACTCCATGAGAAATTGGAGTGGAGGTTGGCTTAAAATCAACCATATCAAACTTCTTCAACATATCCTTGGCATATTTTGTTTGACAAAGGAAAATTTCATCCTTACTTTGATAAAACTCCATGCCTAGAAAATATTGCATAAGGCCTAGATCTTTCATTTCAAACTCATTCATCATAGCATGCTTGAATGCATCCTTCATCTTAGAACTACTGCCCATATACAACAAATCATCAACATATAAACTCACAATAAGAATATCATTACCTTCTTGTTTGTAGTAGAGGGTAGGCTCACTCTTACTTCTCTTAAAGCCATTTTGCTGAAAATACCCATCAATCCTAGCATACCAAGCTCTTGGTGCTTGCTTGAGGCCATATAAGGCCTTCTTTAGCTTGTAGACATGATGTTCTTTTCGTTGCACCTCAAAACCTTGTGGCTATTCCACATAAATTTCCTCATCTAAGTACCCATTCAGGAAGGCACTTTTCACATCCATGTGATGAATGCTCCATTTCTTTTGGGCTGCAAGGGAAATCAACATTCTAATAGTCTCTTGTCGGGCTACGGGTGCAAATGTTTCTTCATAATTGTTGATGACTGTTTTGATGCAATCATAACAATAAGTTAAAATTCACATGACATGAACTGAAACTATACTTGAAAGACAAGAAGGAATCATTTGGTGATTCAACTAATCCCAAGTCTACAATGGTTCGGTTGGTCAAGTTCAGTTGGTCAATATGAAGCTGTAATGTTCAAGGGGCCTTACGTAGTTTAGGTTTGTTCTGTGGTTTACTGGCCTAAGAATATGCAAAGAGGTCATGAGATAGGTCAATGCTCTTCATTCCTTTGCATAAAGGTGCTACTGTGCTGCAAGTTTCAGATGTTTTTTTTTTATTTATGCAGCTTCCTTCTTCATGTACTTATGAAAACTGTCTACGTAGACTCTGTTATGCATGCTTCTTCAGATTTGAGACAATTTCCTTTAGATTTCTGCGTTTTTTAGCTAGATAATTCAGATGGGTTGGGAAAAGTTAGAGAGATCTAATCTATACTTCATCTAATCTACCGAAGGATCTAAATGTTTCTGTTATCCACTATGTAAATACCACAGTAATCTGATCAAATCCACAGTAGAAACCTTAAATGTAAGTCCTGAGCATTTTCACAAACATACATTTAAAATTGCAAGCTCTCAAAGAAGATATTTCAAAACATAAAGAAGAGCAGGAGAACACTCAGAAGATAGATGCAGAACTCCAGATTCTATTGCATTAGAAACGAATAGCCATACATGATTTACAATGTAAGAATGACTCTTAGTTTCATTGATCATACTACAGAGAACTTACAAGCTTTACAGATACAGTAAGGCAGCCAGACATTCCACGCGCACCTTACTGCAGACAAACAGGCGACCTCCTTCTTCTACTCTAAACTATGCTAAGCTATCCTGCTGTATTTTCCTAAAATCTCTGTGTGTAGCCCCTGTTGTAAAGTATTACAGTGTAGAGAGGCACAATATATAACATCCTGATTGTCCTCACTACAGCAAAAAACCCTAACTGACCCCCTGGTTCAAACCTCTAGTTACAGCAATAAATGCAGGTGAACCAGTTCTCAAAAATATCTCAGAGCCATGGTCAAATCTGGGCGAAATATTGCCCCTTCTGAGAAGTTCCAGCAGCTGAGCAATAACTTCTGTTTGTCTTTTGCAGAAATACCTCCAGCTGCGACCTTCCTCTTCACTTGAATGGCTTTGACTTTTTGCATTTCATCTCTATCTTCTTGCTCCTGAGATCTGATCTTCTGCCTCCATGAGGTCACTGTATTGACTTTCCAGCTGCTTCCTCAACTGCAAGCCTGCAAGACAAGACCAGCAATAAGTTTCACATTTATCACAAAAAACAGCAGGAAACTAGAATAAGCGTTTAAATCCAAGTGACTGCGCAAGATCGCGGAAATCAGATCCAAAATCCGCTCAAAACGCGTCAAAAATGCGCCCAAGCTGCTCAAAATTGATGGGTCAACCATCGCTGACTGAAAAAATGTCAGAGGCGCCAAAAAAAACACTTCAAAACTCCACCGCTTCATTTCCCGCCCATCGGCATGATATTCGCAGTCGGTGCGTCAAAAAAAATAGGTTAGTCGATATACCTCATCATCATGATATTTCGGAAAATATGATGCTTTCCCTCCTGAAGGTTCAGATGAATGTCATCATGATGTTTCGCCTCTGCATATGGGAGAAAAGAACAACATCATCATCATCATGTTGAAGAAGAATAGGAGGATGCGAATATAATCATGCTGTCGAGGAGAGGAAGATGATGGTGACGTCATCATGATATTCGGGCTTCATTGAGATGCTAAGGATGACGTCATCATGATATTCGGTTAAGATCAGGGGGATATTTGATATCGGGTCACCTAAGGAGCATGATCAGGATGATGAAGTGAATATGATCCTTTCGCGGCCAAGGTAACCCTCTCGAGAAAATCAGCATGATGAAGATCATCATCATATTTGGGGCGTATGTCGAACTGGGAAAAGGACGTCATCATCATGATAATCGGGAACCGGATCGCGCTTGGAAAATATATCCTGCTCGAAGGAAAAATGATGATGATGACCATCAGGAGGATATTTGTTTTGTCGAACACAGAAGAAGACATCATCATGATATTTGGGAACCGGATCGGGTCTTGGAAAATATCCCGCTGAAAGAAAGAAAATGATGATGATGATGATCAGGATATTTACCTCTTCGTTATTCAGATCGGGATGACGTCATCATGATATCCGGAGCCTTCGCTAAACTTGAAACATGACGTCATCATGATATTTCGCCAACCGGATCATGTTTGAGAAAAATCCTGCCGAAAGGAAAATATGATGATCATGAGCATGATCAGGATAAAAATATGATGATGATGATGATCAGGATGTTCTCAAAAAGGTTGCATTTTCGGCAGGAGGACTTGGCGAAATATCGGGCGCACAAACAAGATCATGATGATGATGTTGTTAACAGGACAGGATAAAAATGATGATGATGACGTCATCATCATATTCGCGCTAGGGTGATTGTAAAATATGATGATGCTGTTCATCAGGATATTTACTTCTCATCGATTTATCATGATGACGTCATCATGATAATTTGTCTTCGAAGCACAAGGATAAGTTGGTCATCATGATATTTCGGCTAGGGTGATATTACAAAATATGATGATGCTGTTTAAGAAATGCAATATCGAACCCTTCTTAATAGATAGGCTGATCATCATGATGTTTCGGCAAACGGATATCAGGAGGATATAAAGATGATGATCCTCCTTCAAAATTATCATGATGATGTCTTCATTACTTAGCGAATTTCAGAGAATGTTCTGTGAAAGATCAGGATGATGATCAAGAAGCCGTCATCATCATATTTCGAAGTTCAGCAAATATCATGATGACGACCTTGCGAAAGGGAGACCAGGAGGATATGAAGTCGTCGTCATCATCATATTTCGAATGCCAGCAAATATCATGATGATGACCCTCCAATAGGTTTTGAACGTGCGCATGTAAATATGCCGAAGGTGATTTTGTTAAGTCAGGGTGATCCTATACCATCAGCATGATATTTTAAGATCAGGCGATGCAAGGATATCATGATGATGCTCGCGATACAAAGGCCGCTCGACGGGGGGAACTTACCTCGACTTAAAGTTAATGTCATCATGATAATTGGACCTCAGGATATTATCGGGGGGGGTTTAAATATGATGATGATGATGCTCTTCAGCAAAACCGAGTTTATAATATAACCTTCCTAAAAGATATCATGATGCTGCATAATGCGAAGATCATGATGATCCTGTCAACATGACTTAGAATAAAAAATAAAATGATGATGCTCCTGCGAATATCAGGTTTGACCAAGACTTTGACCGTGCATAACTTTCACATATGGTCGAATTTTCAAGTGAAGTAAAAGGCAAACCTGCATGAAATTTCAAGCTCTTTCAAAATATGAGGTCACAGAAACAAAATATGAACTTTGACAAACAGACCTCATGATGATGACCCACCCTATGCAATATCATGATGATGATGCACCTGACCTTCATTTTTACCAGACCACCAGGAAGCAGAAAAAACACAAGCAGAAGCAAAAAGCAAGACATCAGCAGGGGTCCTCGTTTTGCTAAGGAGCAAAATGGGGCGTGTTGTGAACATCACAACAACTAGCAACCAAAACAAAACAATTAAATTCAAAGTGTTCAAGGAAACTAGGTGAAATGAACTCATAACTTCCAACTACCTTTCCTGCAAATTACTATTCAGCTTGAGACTCAAAGTGTTCAATAAAGATGCATGAATTTCCATTTTCAGTTTAGTTGTGTGCATGTGATTAATTATCCTCATCTTGAAGATCGGTTGAACAAACCAGTGACTGACATTAGCCTACGTAGGTGAGGATATTCCCTCATAGCCGACCGGATAGAGCCTTGCTGCCAGCGAGCGTCTATAGCCCCGGCAAGGTTATCGTTACAATTCTCCTAAGTAGAGCCCCACTGCCAGCGAGCGTCCATAGCCCCGGTAGAGTTACTTAGATGGCTTAATCTGGATTTTTAGTATAATCCGCTTTATTCATTTATTCATTTATTTTTTTGTTTTCTAATTTGGAAAGATTTCACAAGATATGGTAATTGTAACTTCATGATGATGCAAGGAGTGGACACTTGCTGAAATTAAGCTGAGAATTGTAATGGTAGCAAGGGTGACCTCTGATTTTTCACCTAATATCTACACTGGTAGGTTCAACAAACCCAAGGATTTTAGGTGTGTCATCGTGAGAAACCTGCTTCGAATTCTCAATCACATTTATTGAATACAAAACTTCAGAAGATGAACAACTCTCTACATTCATGACAGTGACAGGTTATGTGTAAATTGCAAATGGTTAACCTGAATATCCTAAATTATATACTGTTTTGAATGGTTGCTAGTTCTGCTCCTTAATACTCTACAGTAAAATAAAGATCCCTGCTGAGGAGACAACAAACAGACCAAGCAAACAGGCTGTACAAACAGCACAACAACAAAAGACAAAACTGTACAAACAGAAAGAAACAAAAAGAAGACAAGCTATACAAACAACCAACCCAAAAGGAAAACAGCAAAAGAAGGACTGTACATTATCTACAGCATTTTACATTGAGAAAGAAAGGACTGCCTCATCCTGACCTTCAAGCCTGGAAGTAGTGTTTCAAATGCTGGCCATTAACTGGTAATGGCACATCTTCCCCAGTCAAGGTCTTAAGTCTAAAGGTGTTATCTCCTATTATTTCTGAGACTTGTAATGGACCCAGCCATAATTTATCGAATTTTCCATGGCTTCCTTTCTTTTCATGTGCTTTGTCCCAGCACAACACTAAGTCTGATATCCTAAATGTTTTGACTCTTGCCCTTTTGTCAAACCACCTCTTAACAACTGCTTGGTGTTTGGCAAACTTCTCGAGGGCTTGACCTCTTTTCTCCTCTAGTTGCAACATTTGCACTATTCTGGCTTCCCTATGGTTATCAAAGCCCAGATATTCATTGGCAAACTTCCAGGTTGGTATTCTCAGATTGACCGGAAGTATGGGATCAGTCCCATAAACTAGGTGGTAAGGTGTGCTACCTAGAGCTGTTTTGAACTTGGTCCTGTCTACCCATAATGCATATCTTAATAGGGTATTCCACTCTCTAGGACTTTTGGCAATTAACCTCTTGATGATGTCTAATAAGATTTTGTTTGTTGATTCAGCCAGTCCATTACCTTGAGGGTAATAATTTGAAGAAAACCTTAGAATGATCCCATATTCAAATGCCCATTTAGAAAATTTTAAAGAAGAAAAAGCAGGGCCGTTATCACATACCAATGAATAGGGCGTTCCAAACCTAGTGATGATGTTTTCTTCAAGGAACTTGATAACTACCTCAGTTGTGGAAAACTTGCAACAGGTGGCCTCAGTCCACCTTGTACAATAGTCCGTCACCGTCAGTATAAACTTGTGTCCTGCAGAAGATGGGGGATTGATGACTCCGATAAAATCCAAGCCCCATTGTGCAAATGGTCTGGACTCGATCACAGGCTGCAGTGGATTGGCCAGATTTCTTCCTCTGTCTGCTGCAGTCTGACAGGTGTGGCAGCTTCTGATATGACCCTTAGTATCTTTGAATATAGTGGGCCAGTAATAGCCCGCTCTCAGTATTTTGTGTGCTGTAGCTAAATGGGAACCATGGCCGGTTCCGTATTTGTCATGTAGTTCTGTCAACACTTTATCAGCTTCAGCTCTGTTTATGCATCTCAAATAAATTCCATCATGGTTCTTCCTGAATAGAAGACATCCTTGCACCATATAATGCTGTGCCTTAATCTTCAAGGCTCTCCTCTGAGAAGCCTTCATCTTGCCTGGGTACCTTCCAGCTATCAGGAAGGTGCTTAAATCATCGTACCAGCCTGATGCGTCTTGGGAATTCAATACATACTGCTGTTTTATCAGATTTGGATCCGTGTTTGCTATTGTCTGCACCAGCGCCTGCCCTCTGACCAGCTTTGCGGGAATGATCTCCATGTCGAATTCTTGCAGCGTGGTGATCCATTTGGCTCTTTTTTCTCCAGGCTCGTTCTGCATCAGCAGCATCTTTACTGCTGCGTCTGGTACTATGGCTTTAATCTGGCTGCGCAGGATGTAGTGTCTGAATTTTTTCACAGCCTTCACCAATGCAAATGCCTGTCTTTCGATATCCAGATATCTCAGCTGTGCATCCTTCAGAGGCGCACTCATAAATGCTATGGGCCTCTCGTCATCATTTTCACTTTTCTGTGTCAGGGCAGCAGCGACAGAATGAGAAGATGCAAAGGAGTAGATGTAAAACGGGCATGTGTAGTCTGGACTTGCCAATACAGGGGCATTAGAAATTGCTTCCTTGATATCTTCAAATGCGGCTTTGGCTACGGGCGTCCATTCCATCTGTGCATCTTTCTTTAACATGGCATTCAACGGCTGCACAATCTCTGCAAAACCTGTTATAAACTTCCGAACAAAGTTAATTTTACCAAAAAATGATTTCAATTCTTTCCTACTGTTTGGTATTTGCAAATTTTTTATGGATTCTATTCTATCCGGATCAATTGAAATTCCATTTTCAGAAATGACATGGCCTAATAATTTACCTTCAGTTACGCCAAATATACATTTCTTAGGATTAAGGGAAATCCCATACCTTTCACATCGCTGCAGTACTTTTCTGAGGTCCTCAGCGTGGGTGGATGCATCCTTGGAATACACAGTTAAATCATCCATATACACAACAATGCATTTACCTGATAATCCACGAAAAGCAACGTCCATGGCCCTCTGAAAAGTGGCACCTGCATTAATCAGACCAAAAGGCATTCTTCTATACGCATAATTTCCCCATTTGCAAGTGAAGGTGGTTTTTAGTCTATCCTCTCTGTCAATTAAAACCTGGTTATAACCTGAAAAACCATCTAAAAAGGACATCATCCTTGCGCCATTTACTGCTTGCAGTACTTCATCTATTGGGGGCAAAGGATAATTATCCTTTTCAGCTGCCTTGTTTAAGTTTCTAAAGTCTACGCACAACCTGATGTCTCCGTTTTTCTTCCTTACTGGCACTAAGTTAGCTACCCAGACAGAATGTCGGACTGGAAAAATTATTCCAGCGGACAGTAGTTTTTTCACTTCCTCAAAGATTAAAGGCTCTAGAATGGCGTTTACAGGCCTCTGTTTCTGCCTAAATGGTTTGACTTCTTTTCTTAAAGGTATGACGTGAGTTATGATGGACTCATCAAATGTTTTCAAGTCTTCATAAGCCCATGCTATGACATGTTTATATTTTTGCAGAACATCCAGAACCTCTTTTCTGATTTTCTCAGAGCAAGCTTTCCCAATTAGTACATTTTGTGGATTTAGCTCAGTCCTTAAGTTATGTAAATCACACTTACCCCCTTCTATTTTGGGTAAGTCTTTCTGTCTTATTATTCCATCGAAGTCAAAGATGTGTTCTAATTCAATTACTCCTTTTGGCAAGAAGTTGCTCTTTAAGTTGATCATATCTTCTTCGTCCCATGTTACTTCAGGCCTTTCTTGTTCATCAATAACTTGGGCCTCAAATGCCTCATTACAAGTCAGAAAATCAATAATTTGCTGATCCTCTCCAAATACCTGAAAGTGTGTAACATTGTCTGGTATACTGGGCACGTTAACTAGCTCAACAGCAAATCGTCTTAATCCTGACAGTGTCAATGGTTCTAATGTACTAGCAGCAACTGCTAATGCATCTGGCCTGTGGTTCAGCTCTCTAGGAATATGCTCTATGTTAAAAGCATCAAATGAATCCATTAAACCCCAAACTCTATGTCTGTAACTGATCATCTTCTTATAATTGCAGGCATATAGTTTCCTCACTTGTCTGACTACTAATTCAGAGTCTGAAAACACTCTGATGGCTTTTACCCCTTTTCTGATGGCCATGACAAGTCCTAAAATTAGGGCCTCATATTCAGCAATATTGCTAGTGCAGGAAAATTGTAATCTATATGCTGCCAAATGAGATTTACCTTGAGGATTAATGAGTTCAACACCTGCACCTGCACCCTATTTTGATTTGGACCCATCACATTTTAACGTCCACATGCCATCCTTCCTTTTCTGATCTTTTACCTTGGCATACTTTGTCTCTTTTATTGCCTGTGGGGTGTTGTCTTGTTGATTCATGGGTTTTTCCGCTTGGTTATCTTGCATATGTGTGCTTGTAGTTTGCAACTCAGAAAGATAACTACCCTCATCTTCTATTTCTTTTCCTAAATCTGGGATCAAGGCACTTATATTATCCTGAACATATCTCTGTGTTAGATCAGGATGCTCATTTTTCTCTTGTGACTCTACCTTCCCTATGCACTTCTTGTATTCATATTCAATGATGTCTTTGCATATTTCACAATTCTCCTCAGAATGCTGCCTATCATGGACTCTACACCTATTTTTATATAACTTACATTGGACTGGGAGATTGTGTGTAACGCACTTTTCCAGCTCTTGTCTAATGGCATGACCAAATTTGCCTATTGCATTGTTTTCCTCATCTGAAGAATTTTCGTCAGACTCAATGAATAGTGCTGTTCTATTGCTGACATACTTCTTCCTAATGTTTAACATCATGATCTCTTCAATCTGCATCCCATTGTTGGTAACTCTATAGACACCTAGTTCAACAGCAGCATATAATATTTCATTGGTTCGATTATACTCTGTTATCATATGTTTCATTCTAGGCTCTGCCCCTATTCTGATCTGGTTTGGGATGCCTCTCCATGGTAACCACATGTGTGAAAAGTCAGTAGCCATATACCCGTTTAATGTCTTGGACCAATCCCTACTCAGCAACATTCCATAATTTACGGGTATATCCACTACTTGGATGTCAATGATTTGGCTCACCCTAGGGTCTGAAGCTAACTGCACCTGTATGTTCATGAGTTCTCCTATCACACTAACCTCGGTCTTATCTAATTGTGTGACAACCTTGGCAGATTTGGTGGGAGTCAGCCCGAGAGTTTTACATATTCCTAAGGGCATTACGTTGGCTGAAGCACCAGAATCTACCATGCAATTGTGTATATTCTTCCCACACAACCTGACAGTTAACAAGAAAGGTTGAGTATCCCTCTTATCCGCATGTATTACTACATTGGTGTTGGAAGGCTGCTCAACTTTCTTACCTTTCTCCTTAGGTGGTGAATCACTACTAGGAACAGTTATATCAGCAGACACCATGTTTGTTATGGATGTATCCAGGGATTTTAAAAAAGCATTTCTGATCCCTGGGGTCTTCAATAATTCATTTAGAGGTATGCTGACCTTCATTTTCTTTATTTCCTCTGACAAGTAATTCATTAGTCTTGTTGTCTCTACTGCTTCTGTCTTACCTGTTTGATCCTTTTGCACTGCTGTTCCGTTATTTGTGTGCTGACTAGCTTTAAGTATGGCAGGATTGTTGCTAGCATTCTGATCTGGGGGTGTATTGATGTTATTCGGAGGAGTGGAAGTGGTGAAAGGTCCTCCCGGCCTAGGGTTGTTCCTCAAATGGTAGGTGTGGCTTTTATTTGTCTGTTGAAAGGCCTGCACCTCCTCTGTTTCATTTAATATCTCGTTTTCAGATTCAAAAGGAAACTGAAAAGCATTTAACACAAAGGCTGATTCGGGATAAAGACTTTCACAATAGTATGGTTCATCCTCTAGCAATTCATCCTCCCTCTCTTTTGCAGTTGCAAAGGTAAACGTTTCTAAGACTAATGCTGTGTCATATTCTGAGGGTACTACCTCATTACCCTTAGGAATGAGAAATTCTGAGGTAGGAGGCTGTACATCTACGTTGAAGATACTAGCTGCCAAGTGGAACTGTGGACAGTCATGCTCAGCATGGGCATTAGTATTGTGAAATCTGCACCAATTTTTGGGTGCTGTATTGGCCATTTGTATGTTAGTTATTTGTTTTGCACCATGATTATCCATATTCTCGAAAGGAGAAGCCAGAGTACCGTTGTTGGGCCCAGTGTTCCATGTATTGGGTGGCCTAGGTTGATTCTGGTTCTTGTTATTATTGCCCCAGGTCCTATTATCTATCACTGGCCCCCTATTTTGCATTGGTTGCCCCTGACTGGGGCCTTGATGCTGATTGTAGTTTTGGTTCTGATTGTACTGCTGGTTCTGGTTGAGACTATAATTCTGATTTTGGCCTTGGTTGTGACCTTGAGGTGGATTGTAGTTTTGGTTGCTTCTGCCATAGAGATTCTCATTTCTTAGCTGTGTCACTTCGGTTGTTAATCTCTTCAGATGTGCAGTAATTTCTTTGATGTCTTCCCTATCATCTTGTGCTTTTGCCACAGTTACATCCCTAGGAAGTTGGAAGAAAGGCTGACCATTATTTTGACTGTTATTGGAAGTACTAGCCGTGTAAGGAGTTATAGCCTGGATTGGAGTAGGATTATACACAGGTGTGTAAGAAGGAACTGGATTTATTAGTGGAGCAGGCTGCACAGGGACTCCATTCCATGGGTGTGCCTGATTCTGCACCCCAAAATTTCCTCCAAATGGACTGTAAGCTATATGTCTCATTTCTTGGTTCACTGAGGCTGCCTCTTTATAGGCTTTGGATACTGAATCTATGTCAGGTTTCCTTTTGACAAACATGGCAGTTAAAGGATCCAAAGCAGCATAGTACATAGCCAACAAGGGAGCATCAGCTATGGTATAAGGGGCTGCTAGCCTAGAATAGGCCTTTTGGAATCTGTCATTGAAATTATCAATTAACTCTCCCTCACCTCGTTTTATAGCAGCCAACTTATGATACAAAGCACAAGGGTCAATGGGTCCTCTAAATCTTGACAGAAATGCTTCCTCCATAAGTGCCCAGGAAGAAATGTAACTATTGGGTAAGTTTACATACCAGCTAGAGGCCTGCTCATTAAAGGTGTAAGGAAACAACCTACACACAACATCCTCGTGCTCTAACATAGCCCTAAAACATGCTTCCTTAAATATTCTAATATGATCTTCTGGGTCTTGATGCAACTGGTATTTGGGACATATCTTTTCCAGATTTTTTGGCATGTCATGATAATCATTGAAGAATATGGGAGAATTAACATCGAAATAAGCCATTGCAGGTGTTTGAGCTTGACTTGAACTTGCAGAAATACCTGGATTGATTGGTGGATTAGGATTTAGAGGAGGATTGAGACCTCCAGAAGTGCCTGAACCAAGATTTAAAGATCTGAACAGTGATCTATCAGGACTTATAATACTACGGATGTTAAAAGGTGACCTAGGAGGTGTTCCAGATGAACTACCTGCTTGTGATATCTTTGGATTCCAAATTAAAGGGCTTTTACTTCGCCTTGTATCAGGTAGTTGCACAAATATATCTCCTAAACTGGACCTAGACCTAGTCACTCTGTTACTGTCGTTAGCCAGTTTGAAATGAAACCTAACTCAGGCAGGCCCTCCTTCTAGCGCCAGAAAACTGTTGATGACTGTTTTGATGCAATCATAACAATAAGTTAAAATTCACATGACATGAACTGAAACTATACTTGAAAGACAAGAAGGAATCATTTGGTGATTCAACTAATCCCAAGTCTACAATGGTTCGGTTGGTCAAGTTCAGTTGGTCAATATGAAGCTGTAATGTTTAAGGGGCCTTACGTAGTTTAGGTTTGTTCTGTGGTTTACTGGCCTAAGAATATGCAAAGAGGTCATGAGATAGGTCAATGCTCTTCATTCCTTTGCATAAAGGTGCTACTGTGCTGCAAGTTTCAGATGTTTTTTTTTTATTTATGCAGCTTCCTTCTTCATGTACTTATGAAAACTGTCTACGTAGACTCTGTTATGCATGCTTCTTCAGATTTGAGACAATTTCCTTTAGATTTCTGCATTTTTTAGCTAGATAATTCAGATGGGTTGGGAAAAGTTAGAGAGATCTAATCTATACTTCATCTAATCTACCGAAGGATCTAAATGTTTCTGTTATCCACTATGTAAATACCACAGTAATCTGATCAAATCCACAGTAGAAACCTTAAATGTAAGTCCTGAGCATTTTCACAAACATACATTTAAAATTGCAAGCTCTCAAAGAAGATATTTCAAAACACAAAGAAGAGCAGGAGAACACTCAGAAGATAGATGCAGAACTCCAAATTCTATTGCATTAGAAACGAATAGCCATACATGATTTACAATGTAAGAATGACTCTTAGTTTCATTGATCATACTACAGAGAACTTACAAGCTTTACAGATACAGTAAGGCAGCCAGACATTCCACGCGCACCTTACTGCAGACAAACAGGCGACCTCCTTCTTCTACTCTAAACTATGCTAAGCTATCCTGCTGTATTTTCCTAAAATCTCTGTGTGTAGCCCCTGTTGTAAAGTATTACAGTGTAGAGAGGCACAATATATAACATCCTGATTGTCCTCACTACAACAAAAAAGCCTAACTGACCCCCTGGTTCAAACCTCTAGTTACAGCAATAAATGCAGGTGAACCAGTTCTCAAAAATATCTTAGAGCCATGGTCAAATCTGGGCGAAATATTGCCCCTTCTGAGAAGTTCCAGCAGCTGAGCAATAACTTCTGTTTGTCTTTTGCAGAAATACCTCCAGCTGCGACCTTCCTCTTCACTTGAATGGCTTTGACTTTTTGCATTTCATCTCTATCTTCTTGCTCCTGAGATCTGATCTTCTGCCTCCATGAGGTCACTGTATTGACTTTCCAGCTGCTTCCTCAACTGCAAGCCTGCAAGACAAGACCAGCAATAAGTTTCACATTTATCACAAAAAACAGCAGGAAACTAGAATAAGCGTTTAAATCCAAGTGACTGCGCAAGATCGCGGAAATCAGATCCAAAATCCGCTCAAAACGTGTCAAAAATGCGCCCAAGCTGCTCAAAATTGATGGGTCAACCATCTCTGACTGAAAAAATGTCAGAGGCGCCAAAAAAAACACTTCAAAACTCCACCGCTTCATTTCCCGCCCATCGACATGATATTCGCAGTCGGTGCGTCAAAAAAAACAGGTTAGTCGATATACCTCATCATCATGATATTTCGGAAAATATGATGCTTTCCCTCCTGAAGGTTCAGATGAATGTCATCATGATGTTTCGCCTCTGCATATGGGAGAAAAGAACAACATCATCATCATCATGTTGAAGAAGAATAGGAGGATGCGAATATAATCATGCTGTCGAGGAGAGGAAGATGATGGTGACGTCATCATGATATTCGGGCTTCATTGAGATGCTAAGGATGACATCATCATGATATTCAGTTAAGATCAGGGGGATATTTGATATCGGGTCACCTAAGGAGCATGATCAGGATGATGAAGTGAATATGATCCTTTCGCGGCCAAGGTAACCCTCTCGAGAAAATCAGCATGATGAAGATCATCATCATATTTGGGGCGTATGTCGAACTGGGAAAAGGACGTCATCATCATGATAATCGGGAACCGGATCGCGCTTGGAAAATATATCCTGCTCGAAGGAAAAATGATGATGATGACCATCAGGAGGATATTTGTTTTGTCGAACACAGAAGAAGACATCATCATGATATTTGGGAACCGGATCGGGTCTTGGAAAATATCCCGCTGAAAGAAAGAAAATGATGATGATGATGATCAGGATATTTACCTCTTCGTTATTCAGATCGGGATGACGTCATCATGATATCCGGAGCCTTTGCTAAACTTGAAACATGACGTCATCATGATATTTCGCCAACCGGATCATGTTTGAGAAAAATCCTGCCGAAAGGAAAATATGATGATCATGAGCATGATCAGGATAAAAATATGATGATGATGATGATCAGGATGTTCTCAAAAAGGTTGCATTTTCGGCAGGAGGACTTGGCGAAATATCGGGCGCACAAACAAGATCATGATGATGATGTTGTTAACAGGACAGGATAAAAATGATGATGATGACATCATCATCATATTCGCGCTAGGGTGATTGTAAAATATGATGATGCTGTTCATCAGGATATTTACTTCTCATCGATTTATCATGATGACGTCATCATGATAATTTGTCTTCGAAGCACAAGGATAAGTTGGTCATCATGATATTTCGGCTAGGGTGATATTACAAAATATGATGATGCTGTTTAAGAAATGCAATATCGAACCCTTCTTAATAGATAGGCTGATCATCATGATGTTTCGGCAAACGGATATCAGGAGGATATAAAGATGATGATCCTCCTTCGAAATTATCATGATGATGTCTTCATTACTTAGCGAATTTCAGAGAATGTTCTGTGAAAGATCAGGATGATGATCAAGAAGCCGTCATCATCATATTTCGAAGTTCAGCAAATATCATGATGACGACCTTGCGAAAGGGAGACCAGGAGGATATGAAGTCGTCGTCATCATCATATTTTGAATGCCAGCAAATATCATGATGATGACCCTCCAATAGGTTTTGAACGTGCGCATGTAAATATGCCGAAGGTGATTTTGTTAAGTCAGGGTGATCCTATACCATCAGCATGATATTTTAAGATCAGGCGATGCAAGGATATCATGATGATGCTCGCGATACAAAGGCCGCTCGACGGGGGGAACTTACCTCGACTTAAAGTTAATGTCATCATGATAATTGGACCTCAGGATATTATTGGGGGGGGGTTTAAATATGATGATGATGATGCTCTTCAGCAAAACCGAGTTTATAATATAACCTTCCTAAAAGATATCATGATGCTGCATAATGCGAAGATCATGATGATCCTGTCAACATGACTTAGAATAAAAAATAAAATGATGATGCTCCTGCGAATATCAGGTTTGACCAAGACTTTGACCGTGTATAACTTTCACATATGGTCGAATTTTCAAGTGAAGTAAAAGGCAAACCTGCATGAAATTTCAAGCTCTTTCAAAATATGAGGTCACAGAAACAAAATATGAACTTTGACAAACAGACCTCATGATGATGACCCACCCTATGCAATATCATGATGATGATGCACCTGACCTTCATTTTTACCAGACCGCCAGGAAGCAGAAAAAACACAAGCAGAAGCAAAAAGCAAGACATCAGCAGGGGTCCTCGTTTTGCTAAGGAGCAAAATGGGGCGTGTTGTGAACATCACAACAATAATCAATGCCATACCTCTGTGTGAATCCTTCAGTAACTAATCATGCTTTGTGTTTTTCAACACTCCCATCACTATGGTACTTAGTCTTGTAGACCCATTTAGTGCCAATCTTTTTCTTGTCATGAGGAAGCTCTGTAAGCTCCCAAGTACCATTCCTATGAATAGTATCCATCTCTTCTTGCATTGCTTGCACCCAAACTTCATTAACACATGCATCTTCATAACATGATGGTTCAAAAATAGATTGTGAGAATAAAGCAAAATTTATTGTTTCACTTATAGGATTCTCTTCATGTGCTTGGATTGTACTTCTTTTATAGATATCACTTAAGCTTCTGACCTTCCTTGTAGGACTTGGACTTGAATTTGGACTTGTACTTGAAAGTGGAGAACTAGATGAGGGGCTATTTGGTGGATGTGTAGCACTTGGAATTGAAGTATTAGCTGGCTACTCATGATCAATATAAGCAATAATACCACCATTCAAAACAGATTTAGACTTCTCAACATGGTCCTTTTTATGACCATAAAGTCCCCCTTCATCAAAAATCACATCTCTTGAAACAAGAATGCTATTAGTGCGAGGGTTATACAACCTGTAAGCCTTAATTTGCTCACTATATCCAACAAAAATGCATGACTCACTTTTGGGATCTAATTTTTGTCTCTTTGGATCAGCCACATGAACATAGGCTAAACAACCAAAAAATCTAAAATGATTAACATTAGGCCTTTTTTCATTCTAGGTTTCATAAGGAGTCATCATGTCAAGTGCTCTAGTAGGACTCCGATTGAGAATGTACACTGCTGTAGCAACTACATCACCCCAAAAAGAATTGTCTAATCCTTTGGTATGTAGCATACTCCTTGCCATTTCCACCACTGTACAATTTTTCCTTTCAGCTACCCCGTTTTGTTGAGGTGTGAAAGCAGTGGTGAGTTGCCTTTTGATACCATTCATATCACAATAATTCTTAAAATCTCTTGAGCAAATTCTCCTCCACAATCTGTCCTTAAGTATTTGATCTTACAACCCTTTTTATTTTCCACAAGGGCTTTAAACCTTTTGAATATATCAAAGGCTTCATCCTTGGTCTTCAAAAAATAAACCCAACACTTTCGTGAGTAATCATCAATAAACGTAATGAAATATGATGGCTTACCCAAACTCTTTGTCTGCATAGGACCACAAATATCTGAGTGAACCAATTGAAGTGGGTAATGGGCCCTCCATGCATTGCCTTTTGGAAATGACTCTCTTGCATGTTTTCCTTTAGCACAGCCTTCACAAACTTCCTTGTGTTCTTGAACCTTAGGAAAACCATAAACCAAAGCTTTTGAAGTGAGAAACATCAAACTATGAAAATTCAAATGTCCATATCTGGGATGCCATAGCCAACTCTTATCCTCATATGCCATATTGGCAAGATGGCTGCTATGTTCACCAAACTTCAATGGGAACATCCTATTATTGGACATAGGCACTACCGGAACCACTCTATTGCCTTGCTTTTTATCATAAATTGTACATTGCTGATTTTCAAATACCACCTAATAATTCTTCTCACACAGTTACCCAACACTCAATAAATTATGTTTTAATTGTGGAGTGTAGTAAATATCAGTTACACATTTCTTACCTTCTTTTGTATTCACCTCCATAGCTCCTTTAACTGCAACCTCCAAGGACTTGTCATCACCAAGCTTAATTTTAGATTTGAAACTTTTATCCATTGTAGAAAAAATCTCATTATTCCCTGACATGTGGTTAGAACAACCTGAATCTAAATACTAGACTTCTTTAGAACTATTTTTAGCTTTGTCATATGATAAGAATAAATTTCTAGGAGAAGCCTCTTCATTCTCATTAGTAAAATTAGCACTTCTATTGTTATTACCTTCTTTTAATCTGCATTCCCTTTCAAAGTGACCATACCTATTGCAGTGATAACATTGAACATTTCTTTTATCAAATCTGCCTCTACTTCTTCCTCTTGGACCACCTCTTTGTCCTCTGTTTCCTCTTGAAGAATTCTGATTTAGACCTCTGCCTTGGCCTTGATTATTTTTGGTGCTTGAGCTAGCATTTTCATTCTTTGTAATTTGTACTTTGGAAGCAAAAGCCTTCTCATTACTTTCTCCAGATGAATCTCTCAATCTTTCTTCATGAGACATGAGAGATCCAACAAGGTGATCAAACTAAAGAGTAGTCAAATCCTTGCTTTCTTCAATAATGATGGCAACATTGTTCCACCTTGGTGTTAGAGACCTCAACACCTTTTTGATCACACCTTCATTGTCCATAGTTTCTCCAAGACTAGCAATCTTATTAACCACATCTTTTACTCTTACACAATAATCACTCACATTTTCACTTTCTTGCATCTTCAAATTCTCAAATTCTCTTTTTAATGTCTGCAACTTCACAACTTTGACTTGATCACTACCTTGGTAAGCTTCTTTTAGAGTCTTCCAGGCATCTTTAGCTGTCTGTGCACCTATAATTCTTGGAAATAGGCTCTTATCAAGAGCTATTTGAATATGAAATATAGCCTATGCATTCTTCTTCTTAGCTTCCTTCTTAGTTGTTCTATCATTGGCTGCAAGAACATTCCAATCAGCTGGCTCTTCATATCCTATTTCTACAATTTCCCATAAATCTTTTCCTATCAAAAAAGTCATCATCTTGATGCACCAATAATCATAATCATATCCATTAAATTCTGGGATTGGTAAAGAGTTGGAATTTGACATGATAAATTTTTTAACAAATTAACCTACTCTGATACCAAATGAAGATTTTTAAACAAACAATATAATAATAGATTTAAAATGAACAAACAAAATAACCATACAAGATATATGTAGACACAGAGAATAAACTTTTTATTGCAATTGAAAAAACTAGAGAGCTACAGCTCTTATTACAATGTATTTATTTGCAAAGGAACCTATATGGAAAAAATAGAAAAAGACAAACTAATGATTGCATGTTTCTACATGCATGAACATGCAACAAACAACTCCTAAAAACAACTAACAACTAAATTGACTTTAAAAAAGAAACTAGAAAATAGAAACTACACATTTGGTTGTGCCACATCAGTTATCCAACAACATATAACATTAACAGACTTCCTGGACTTCTGTATAACTACTCTTCCAATGGTGAGGGTGGATAAAAGATAAATAGACTGGTTGCTATTGTTCCTTGTTTAAATGTAACCAAGTCTCCTGCCATGTAATACAAATACATTCAGGCTCATAGTGACCCCTGGGAAAACTTACCTACTTCGAATGATTAATGCTGCCCCTAATGATGAGTTGTTTTTTAGAACCACCAACCACACATTGACTGTGGTGGAAGCGGACGCTATGTATGTTAAACCTTTTCAAACCAATGTTATTGTTATCACCCCTGGCCAGACTACCAACGTCCTCTTGACAACTAAATCTCAGCCACCCAATGCCACATTCCTCATGTTTGTGAGCCCTTTCTCTATGGGAACAACAGTTTTTGATAACTCAACGAGCACTAGAATTTTGGAATATGTGACAGCAGCTAATTCATCCTCATCCTCTCTTCCTATGATGAAACCAACGCTTCCAGCCCCGAATGATACCTCCTTTGTTGCCAATTTCAACCAAAAGATGAGAAGCTTGGGAAGTCTAAAATTTCCAGCGGCAGCTATTCCTCAGAAGGTGGATAGACAATTCTTTTTCATAGTGGGGTTGGGGCTAAATCCATGTCCCAATGGACAAACATGTCAAGGCCCCAACGGCACCAAACTTGCAGCCTCCATTAACAACATATCCTTCATTCTTCTCACCACTGCTCTTCTTCAAGCATACTACTTTGGCCAGTCCAATGGAGTTTACAATACCACTTTCCCTGACATTCTACCATTTCCTTTCAACTACGTGGGCACGCCTCCTAACAACACTCAGACCCTCAACGACACCAGAGTCAAAGTGGTTCCCTTCAACACTAGCATACAGCTAGTTCTGTAGGACACCAGCATGGTGATGCCCAAGAGCCATCCTCTGCATCTGCACGGCTTCAACTTCTTCATCATGGGTCAAGGTGTGGGAAACTACACTACAAGAATTGACCCCTCTAACTTTAATCTGCTGGATCCTCCCAAGAGAAACACAGTTGGAGTTCCCAGTGGAGGTTGGGTGGCTCTCAGGTTCCTAGCTGATAATCCAGGTATTACTTAATCATCCCTTCAATCATTCAATAATATTGTGCTTGTTTCATATAAACCCATCCAACTGTATCTATGTAATGCAGAGCATCTCACTTAAATTCTCCCGTCCACGTCCTCACCGTGGCATTTATGGAATTTTCTTTTATTTTGGTTTTCTTTCTACTATTTCCATTTTATTGTGGTAGTTTTGGGTTTTTTCCTATTTTTGGTGTGTGAGTGGTCTGTGGACAGGTCAGCTGCATGCTGGCTTAACTGGGGGCTATTTTTAGTGAAGTTTTTGGTTTAAGTTGGAGGGGGAGCTACTTTTTGAGGACACGGATGAGAAGAGAGATAGGGGGCTAGGTTGGAGGAAAAATGGGAGGGGACTTTATAGGAGATTTTGACTGGGTTTTTTGAGATGTGAGGAGTCTATCAATTCTTGATTGAAAACTAAAAAGAATATTTACCTGAGTCTGTCCTTATTTTATTTGTTAGATTCTTATTATTTGTTATTTCAGCAGATCTATGCTTTTATTCATTGTTTTGAGCTGCATCATATTGGTATTAGAGCATCTTTCATGGCCCAGAGGGGAACTTGGGGTAGAAGAGGTCAAAGAAATGCCAGAGAGCGAGACAATGTTGTTGATGAAGTACTCAGGAGGTTGCAGACCCTTGAGGCTAGATTATCACATGAAGATTCTGAGAAAGAACCAGAAGACCAAGGAGGTCAAGGGGGAGCCATTGACCCCAAAGAAAGACTTATTGAAGCTCTTACTAAATAGGGAACTAAAGTTAAGGTTGAAGTGACCCCTAATTTTAAAGGTGAGTTGAATCTAGAAATGTTCTTAGATTGGATCCAAGAATTAGAAAAATTATTTGACATGGAAGGGATTGAAGAGACTAATCCAAACAGAGTCAAAATTGTTGCATCTAAACTGAAGTCACATGCTACCTTATGGTGGGAGAATCTCCAGAATGCTAGGAAAAGAGAAAATCAAACTTTGGCCAAAGATGTTAAAACATTTGAGAACTAAATTCATGCCCTTGAATTATTAGCAAAAACTCTTTAAAGAGTTTCAAAATCTGAAGCAAAGAGAGTTGGCTATATCAGCTTATACTGAAGAATTTTTGAGGTTGCAAATCAGGACTAATTTAGGAGAAGAGGATGATCATGCAACAACTAGATACATTAATGGACTTCGATTCCAACTCTAGAATGAATTAGCCTTACTCAAAGTGGGTAATGTGGATGAGGCATATCAATTAGCCTTGAAAGAAGAAGAAAAGTTTAATAGAATGGGCAAATCGACAAACAAAATAGGTGGCAACACTTCAAGTAGAGGAAGAGGAAGCTCCTCCAAAATGGCTAATGGAGAAGAACCAGAAGATGATGTGAAGCCAAACTTCCAAGGGAGGGGTGGCTTTAGAGGCAAGGGACGAGAACAACAATTACTTGAAGGATGGAAACCTTTGAAATGCTTCATTTGTAGTGAAGCCCATAAAGCTGCAAATTGCCCTCAGAATCCCAAGAGAACAATGGTGGTCAAGCAAAAAGGAGAAGAGCGCTTGAGAGAAGAAGTTGAAGCAGAAATAGGTGAGAATCTAATGTTGAATAGAACTTTGGTTGCTAGTGATAAAGAAACTCCCATGACTGATTGGAGAAGGAATAGTGTGTTTCGAACGCAATGCAAGTGTAAAGATAAGGTGTGCAAAGTAATTGTTGATGGAGGATCCATTGACAACTTGGTAAGTATAGAAATAGTACAAAAATTACAGCTAGTATGTATTCCAAAACTGAATCCTTATAAAATTTCTTGGTTAAAAAAGGATCATAGTGTGCTTGTGAAACAATCTTGTCTAGTTGACTTCAAAATTGGTCCTTATGAGGATAGAGTGTTATGCGATGTAGTACCTATGGATGCATGTCACCTATTATTGGGTAGACCTTGGTTATATGACAGAAATGTAACTCACCGTGGTAGAGAAAATACCTATGAGATTCAGCAGGAAGGTAAACTCCATGTATTGGAACCATTTTAAAGGAGGAGAGAAAACTGAAATAAAAGACTTGTCTTTGACTATAGTGGGGTGTAAAGAGTTTTTTAGATAATCTAAGGGTGAGATTTTCTATCTATTGTATCCTCTAGAGAATAAGAATTTAGATTAGCAGATAATTCTATTGAAGGTACAAGAATTGTTACAACAATATTCTGATTTGACTTCATCTGATCTACCAGCTAGTTTGCCTCAATCCAGAGGCATTACCCATCAAATTGATCTTATTCTAGGTGCCAAACTTCCAAACCAAGCTGCTTATAGGTTGCCTCTATTGGAAAATGAGGAAATGAGGAGACAACTTACTGAATTATTGAAAAAAGGATTTGTAAGAGAAAGCATGAGTCCATCTACCACACCTGCTCTACTCTCTCCTAAGAAGGGGGGTAAATGGAGGTTATGTATGGATTCTAGAGCCATTAACAAAATCACTGTGAAGTACCGATACCCCATACCTAGAATGGATGACTTGTTAGATTGCTTGTCAGGTGCTAAAGTCTTCTCCAAAATCAACCTTAGAAGTGGTTACCATCAGATTTAGATCTGTGAAGGTGATGAGTGGAATACAACCTTCAAAATGTAAGATGGATTATATGAGTGGGTGGTGATGCCATTTGGACTATCCAATGCTCCAGCTACCTTCATGCGAACAATGAACCAGGTATTCAAACTACATATTGGAAAATTTATCATAACTTATTTTGATGATATCCTGATTTATAGTAAAAATATGGAGGAGCATTTAGAACATTTGAAAATAGTGTTTGACATACTTAGAGCAGAAAGGTTGTTTATCAATCCTGAAAAGAGTGAATTTTGCAAGGATAAGTTCGTATTTTTGGGAAATGTTATTTCAGCAGATGGGTTGAGCATGGACCTAGAAAAAATCAAGGCTATTCTTGACTAGCCTACTCCTCAAAGTATCACCGAGGTTAAGAGCTTCCATGGGTTGGTGAATTTCTTCAAGAAATTTATTAAGAATTTTAGTGGCATTAGTGCACCAATAACTGATTGCAGTAAAGAGAAGGATTTCACTTGGACCAGAGCAGCTAATATGAGCTTTGAACAACTCAAGAAGAAGGTTACTGAAGTACCTATTCTTGCTTTGCCAGATTTTGAGAAGCTTTTTACAGTGGAGTGTGATGCTTCAGGTGTAGCTATTGGGGGAGTGTTGAGCCAAGAGGGAAAGCCTGTGGCCTTTTTTAGTGAGAAGTTAAATGAAGCCAAAAAGAAGTATACCAGTTATGATAAATAATTCTATGTAGTGGTACAAGCATTAAAATATTGGAGACATTATCTTCTACATAGAGAGTTCATCTTAATGACTGACAACCAAGCCTTGAAATATATAAACTCACAGAGTAGGCTGTCCCACAAACATGCCAAATGGGCTTCATTCTTGCAGGCTTATACTTTTGTTGTGCAACACAGGAGTGGTAAAACTAATGTAGTGGCTAATGCATTTAGTAGAAGGCAACATTTATTGGTTGTAATGAATAATGGGTTAGTTGGCTTTGAAGAAATGAAGAATGAATATACAAATGATCCAAACTTTGGTCACATATATGCCATTCTCAGCAGTCAAGACCATTCATCCATGCATCCATTTGAAGATTACTTACTGCTGGATGGATTTTTTTTTAAAGAGAATCAACTCTGCATTCCCTTTGGGTCTAGGAGGGAACAACTCATGAAAGAGATGCACTCAAATGGGTTGGGAGGTCACTTTGGAAGAGATAAGACTTTTGGAGTAGTAAGTGAGAAATTCTTTTGGCCTAACATGAGGAGAGATGTGGACAGATTTGTTGCTGCTTGCAAGGTGTGTCAAGTGGCAAAAGGAGGACAGCAAAATACTAGCCTATACAGGCCTTTACTAGTGCCAAGGGAACCATGGACTGATATCTCTATGGATTTTGTCTCGGGTCTTCCACGAACCCAAAGAGGTACTGATTCAGTGTTTGTGGTGGTGGACCATTTTTCTAAATGGCCCATTTTATTCCTTGTAGGAAGACTAATGATGCAAGTCAAGTGGCCCATTTGTTCTTTAGACAAATTGTGTATTGCATGGTATTCCAAAAACCATAACTAGTGATAGGGACACCAGATTCTTAAGCCACTTTTGGAGATTTTTGTGGAAAAGGTTGAATAGAAAATTGCAATTCAGTTCAGCATATCATCCCCAAACTGATGGTCAAATAGAAGTGGTAAATTAGAGTTTGGGTAACCTATTAAGGTGTTTAGTTGGAGACAATCCTCGACAATGGGATTTGGTGATTCCTCAAGCTGAATTTGCCTATAATTCCAGCATTAATAGGTCTACAGGCAAGTCTGCGTTTCAAATTGTATATGGAGCAAAACCTAAGGGAGTAGTAGACTTGGTTGACTTGCCAATAAGCCCACATAACAGTGAAGAATCTACAAATTTTTAAAATCATATCCAAGAGATACATTAGCAAGTTAGGCTCAAGTTGTAGTCCATGAATGAACAATATAAGAAGAGAGCAGATTTGCATTAGAGAGAAAAGGTTTTCCAAGAGGGAGAAAAGGTAATGGTTCATCTACACAAGGAAATATATCCCCAAGGTACCTACAACAAATTGAAGCCCAAAAAGATTGGGCCTTGCAAAATTATAAAGAGGATAAATGACAATGCCTACCAAATTGATTTACCAGAAGAATTGGACATTAGTCCCATTTTTAATGTTGCTGACCTGCATTCATATTCAACTGCAAATATGGAAGATCAGATGGAAGAGGAGCACAATGAGACGGATGACAACCTTTGGAGTAAGCAATTGCCAAAGAAGAAAAGAGAGAAAGTTGAACGAATAATAGATACCAAATTAGTGGCAACACGATCCAAGTCATATAAGATTTATTTCGTTAAGTGGGAAAATTTGTCAGATTCTTACAATTCATGGATCACTGAAGCTGATTTGACGAAGCACAGTCGACCAGAACTAGGAGGTTCAGATTTTCTCAAAGGAGGGGAGAATGATGCGGAGCATCTCACTTAAATTCTCCCACCCACGTCCTAACTTTGGCATTTATGGAATTTACTTTTATTTTGGTTTTCTTTCTGCTGTTTCCATTTTGTTCTGGGAATTTTGGGTTTTTTCCTTATTTTGGTGTGTGAGTGGTCTGTGGATAGGTTAGCTGCATGCTGGATTAACTGGGGCTATTTTGAGTGAAGTTTTTGGTTTAAGTTAGAGGGGGAGCTGCTTTTTGAGGACACAGATGGGAAGAGAGATATGGGGCTAGGTTGGAGGAAAAATGGGAGGGGATTTTTTAGGAGATCTTGATTGGGTTTTTTGAGATGTAAGGACTGTATAAATTCTTGATTGAAAACTGAAAAGAATATTTACCTAAATCTGTCCTTATTTTATTTGTTAGATTCTTATTATTTGTTATTTCAACAGATTTGTGCTTTTATTCATTGTTTTGAGGTGCATCACTATGTATGTAATTGCAGAAGTGTGGTTTATGCATTGTCATCTCGAGCTGCATACTAGCTGGGGATTGAAGATGGCGTGGGTTGTTTTAAATGGAAATGGCAGCAGATCTCAATCTCTTCTTCCTCCGCCCAAAGATCTTCCCTCTTGTTGATCGCTTAACCTATGCCTTCAAATTCTAACTGGGGACCGTGTGCTTATTTTTATAAATTTCACTACTACCAATTTTGTGCCAGTTCAATATAGTGTGCAAAGAAGAAAGAGAACATGTATGTCTGCGTTCTCTAATATACAAGAAACAAGAATGTGTGTGTCTGATTAACAGGTACCTCCTATAATAACAGTAAAATTTGTTTTCTTTCTTGTCGAAACATTTTTTTAATTGATTTTTGTCCCTTTTTTAATTTAAATCTCTCCACTTTATGCTCTATTCCTGCGTTACTGACTGTGCTAGCTAATGGCAATACTATCGCAATCAAATTTATTTAACTAAATATTAAGTGATTTTATTAATCAATTATATTTTATAGATTTCTATTTAAAGTAATATTTTAAAAGTAAATATGTAAATCTTTTAAAGATAAATGTCAAAAAAATTAATTATTGGCATTTCTATTGTATAAAATTTTTTAGGTCTGTTATTGGAACCTTCATGTGTTCAAGACAATTAATACTGAACTTTGCACATTTCTAACCTATTAGTGTATGGAAATTCCAATTCTAAATATGAAAATTAATAATTATTTGTGGCTTTAACCCACTGTACATGCTATTTTCCCCTTTCTTTGCAATTCTTAATAATTAGAAAAACTATCCATAGAAAATCAACAAATATTACCATTCCTCCCTATACACAATGAGTTAAAATTCTTGTCAACAATAACATCATGCTAGAAATTCATTGCCTTTCAATCACTTAATGTTGGACCACTAAATTGTATTTGGGGAGCATGGATGATGAATAGACATTGTAAGATCCATATCAGTTCACATACCTTATTTATGCTTATGTTGATCTTTAATATTTTTAATAGAAACTAGATAAATGTCTAGAGATGTCAACGTTATTTAAAATTTAGGATTTTTTTTCCATGGATGAATATGTAGTTGTGTATAGTGTACACGATGCCACCTATTGGCTCATCCATAAGTTGCATGACATGAAGGCTGTTGATAGTAGTCTTTCACAACTTTCCACTACCCAATGTGAAAGTACATTAGAACCCTAATGTTTGTGTCTCTCACGTTAGAATTAAAATCCCTTCAAGAAACTACTTTAGTTTTTCCTAAGACCATAGAGAATATCCAAGCCTTTGTTGCAAGTCACCTTTGAACATTACTAAACATCATTCCAATCATTGAACTAGGTTGATCTCCTAAGTACAACTAATAGATATTATTGCTAGTGATTAGTTGCCATATTCTTTGAGACCAATACAATGATAAATGCATATTGATGTGTTGATCAATGGTTACAGCAATTTAGCGGTAAAACTAAGTACACAAAGTTTAATTTAGTCATTGGAGCTAGTTTGTCTACTATCCCATGAAGGCACAACATGTGTCCAAGTGGTGGGGACCACTCTTAGTCGATATAATTTTTTTATTTTATATCAATCTTTACACTATTTTGGAATCCCACATTTTTGTCCATCAATAAGATGTTGATAAGCTTATGTTGGTACATACAACAGAAATAGTGGTCTGGTTAGTGGCCAAAACATGGTAAGTTTGGTCATGGATTGTTAGGGATTGCATGCAGAAGATATCAATTAAATGCAAATAAATATTAAATAGAGGAATGAAAATACACAAAAATAATAACAGCGAGAGACAAGTTTTAACGTGGTTCACCCAAACTCAAACTACATCCACCAACAGAGAGTCCAATATTATTATCTAGTAAATCAAACCAATTACAACCAGCAATCCTTGCAACTTAATACCACTACAAAATGCTACAATACAATATCAACGGAAACCCTAAATGGTGCAGGAGCACCTACCTGACAGCTGGCCTTCATGAGGCAATTAGTTAGTTTGAGTCTTGTTCATGTTTCTAAGAAGGTCTGATAAGACCAAATGCATGTAATAAGGTCATGCTGACCATGTTTTACTATTTTTAGATAGTTTGTTAGGACAGCTGTATGCTGTAGGTCCGGTTGGATCTCCCAGCCGTCTGGAGAGATTTCCCAGCCGCTTGGAGTTGGGTCAGTAGTACTCGCAGGAAAACCTATTTATGCATGAGGATCGTTTGGTATTGCATATCATCGATCAGACTTTACGAGAGAGAGACAGAGTATTGTAATAGCATCTTTTGAAATCGAATAAGAGATCCTGTTGTGTTCATTTTCTGTTTGGTCTCCACTGTGTGATCGATTTGCTGTTTTGGGTGGTTTTATGGATTCGCTGATCCATTCCACCGGTTGATTCGTCGGATCGGTGGAATGGTTATGTACAGTAGGTTAGGTTTTAGTTTACTTTTTGTTTGCATGCAGGTGTGCAGGATCGCGGTCGTGAGATGTTGAGGACCCTAGCATGGGTATGTGCTAGGTCGTGTTGGCTGTTAAAGTGTGGAAGATCACCCTGAAAGTGGATCGGGTCATCCCAAGAGGATCGGCGAGTTGAAAATTCGCTAAGGCTGGAAGTTCGTTAAAACGGCATCATCAGGATAATTTGGTGAATATCCTGCAGTCACTTCGGGCATCGTCATCCGGGTAGATGGAGATGAGCATGATGCAGTCGAGTGCATGAAGTGAATGTGCATCGGGGTGATCATCATCAGGAGTTGCCGAGGAGGAGCGTATCGGCATAAGGTAGAAGATCAGGTTGATCGTGGGCCGGAAAAAAAGTTAAGTTTGGCCAACAGCAGGATATGACGTCATCATCATCAGGATATACGTCATCAGGATATTGCGGGGCAGCAGGATATTGAGGAGCTGCATGTGACATCATCGTCATCAGGATAATCGTCATCAGGATATCGGGGTGATGTAAGCATTGGAGAAAAGGTGCGTGAAGTAAAGTAACATCATCAGGATATATGGCGGGAACCGGATGTTCCATATCCTGCTGATTAACATGATGTTGAACATCATGATGCTGAAGATAGTGAAGGCAGAGGTTGTCGGTGAGGTGAACAGTGGACGTCAGGAGGATGTTCGCGCTTGCTGAATGTGATGATGCTGCCGATAGTCGGATATGATGATGCTGCTGGCAGGCGAAGGGCGAAGGCTTGTCATCATGAGGATATCGTCGGCAGAGTAAATATGATGATGCTGACAGTGTAAAGGAAAATATGATGATGATGATGATGATGATGATGAAGGGTTGCGGACATCCATGCTGTATGTCAAGGTTATAGTGTGGATCCCTCTGCATCATAGTGGTATCAGAGCTCAGCAAAAGGTCTGGGCTGTTGTGTGTTGATTCTGTCACCGAAAGGGCAGAGGTAGAGTTGATTGTGTGTTGTGTGTGGATTGAGAGGTTGACAAAATGCCTCCGAAAGGTAGTGGGACTGCAAGAGAATTGCAGGAGATGAAGGAAAAACATGCCAGAGAAATGAGGAAGATGAAGGAGCTTGCTGAAGCACTTCAAGCCAGGCTTGTAGCCCTGGAAAAGAACAAAAAGAGGGAAGTGGAAGACAGTGAGTCTGAAGAAGATGAAGATACTGTTGAAGAGTATGAAGAGGTAGCTGAAGATCTGGATGCTGAAGACCAGAGATTAGCAAAACTGTTAAAGGCAGTGCAGAGTGATAAACCTAAGGTAAAGGTTGATGTTTCCAAGTATAATGGAAGTTTGAATGAAGATGAGTTACTGGATTGGATTGCTGCACTTGATAATCACTTTGAATGTGAAGATGTTGCTGAGGATCAGAAGGTAAAGATTACAAAGACCAAGTTAGGAGGTCATGCTTTGGTATGGTGGGATTATGTACAATCTGAGAGAAGGAAACAAGGGAAGTCAAAGATCACTTCATGGGATAAAATGGTAGCAAGGATCAAAGGTAAATTCTTGCCAAGGGATTATGAGATTCAGATGTTTAAGAAGCTGCAATTTTTAAGGCAGAAGGAAATGGATGTGAAGGCATATACTGAGAAGTTTTATAAGTTGAGTATGAGATCTAGTCATCATGAGAATGAGGTAGAAAAGGTGGCTAGGTACTTGGCTGGTTTGAGATTGAACATACAGGATGAGTTAGTTTTAGCTAACCCTAAGAATGTGGAGGATTGTTACCAAATGGCAATCAGGATTGAAGAAAAGCTGAATAGAGGACAAGTCCATGAGAGGAAGAGGAAACAACATGAGGGGAAGAGGAGCAGCCCCTACACAAAGGCAAACCAATGAGGGTCAAGAAGACACTGGTAAAGGACAGGGACAGTCTGATTTCAGAGGTGGATGGAAAGGTAATAAAGGTAGATTTGGAGGTGGTAGAGGTTCTACTACATTTTCAGGCAAATGTTATACCTGTGGTGAGTTTGGGCATCCATCTTTCAAATGTCCAGAAAACAAGGGTTCATCATCCAGAAATGATAGAACAAATGACAAGAGAGTACAACTTGTACAAGAAGAGAAAGTAGAGCAAAGTGTGCAGAGTTCAAACACTTATCAAAGAGATAGGGAGCCTGAATATTATGCATATCCTGAGGAGGGAGAAGCATTGATGCTAAGGATAATTAGTTTGCAGGCATCAAAGGATATGATGCAAAGAAGAGCTCTTTTCAAGACCATATGCAAGAGCAAAGGTAAGGTATGTAAGGTTGTGATTGATACAGGTTCAACAGACAACATGGTATCTCAGGAAATGGTGGATAAACTAAATTTGGAAAGGATTCCACATCAACACCCTTACAAGGCATCTTGGGTGAGTGATAGTCAATCACTTTTTGTCTATGAACAGGCATATGTGGATTTTTAGATTGGAGCATATCATGATAGGGTTTTGTGTGATATTTTGCCCATGGAATGTTGTCACCTACTATTGGGTAGACCATGGCAATTTGATAGAAGGGTATTGTATGATGGGTATGCTAATACCTACACCATCAAGAAAGATGGGAAGACTATTAAGTTGATGCCATTGCAGGCAGATGCTGCAGCACAGGGGGCAGCCAAAATCATTTTAATGGGAAAGAAGGAGTATGTGCAGATGCCTATAGGAGCAGGCATAAAGGCAGTTAAGGACACTGCAGGGAAAGAAGTTGTTAAGGACAACAGGTTGAAGAAAGTTTTAGTTTTGACTGACAGAGGTCAGCAGCAGGTGCAGAAACAGGTTTGCAAACAGCAACCAGTTGAGAGGAATGACAAGGATGTTGTCATAGTTGGGACTATTGTTTGCCCTGTAAAAGTTGAAAGCAAGATAGAGTTGAACATTGCAGAAGTTCAAGAGGCAGTTCAGACAGAGGTTCTGGTCAGACAACTTGACAAACACAGGGTATGTGAGAGAAAGGCCTACATTGATAGGCATGAGGATTTACTTGCCAGAAAGCAAGTTACAGTTTAGAAGTCTTGGAGCAGCCAAGAGCCAGCAGAGGATAAAGCTAGAACAGGTCAGAACACTGACATGATAAAGTGTAAAGGTGGAGGACTTCCACAACCCAAACTCATGGGACATGAGTTCTTTTCTGTTGGGGAGTATGGTGCAGGAGCACCTACCTGACAGCTGGCCTTCATGAGGCAGTTAGTTAGTTTGAGTCTTGTTCATGTTTCCAAGAAGGTCTGATAAGACCAAATGCATGTAATAAGGTCATGCTGACCATGTTTTACTATTTTTAGATAGTTTGTTAGGACAGCTGTATGCTGAAGGTCCGGTTGGATCTCCCAGCCGCCTGGAGAGATTTCCCAGCCGCTTGGAGTCAGGTCAGTAGTACTCGCAGGAAAACCTATTTATGCATGAGGATCGTTTGGTATTGCATATCATCGATCAGACTTTGCGAGAGAGAGACAGAGTATTGTAATAGCATCTTTTGAAATCGAATAAGAGATCCTGTTGTGTTCATTTTCTGTTTGGTCTCCACTGTGTGATCGATTTGCTGTTTTGGGTGGTTTTATGGATTCGCTGATCCATTCCACCGGTTGATTCGTCAGATCGGTGGAATGGTTATGTACAGTAGGTTAGGTTTTAGTTTGCTTTCTGTTTGCATGCAGGTGTGCAGGATCGCGGTCGCGAGATGTTGAGGACCCTAGCATGGGTATGTGCTAGGTCGTGTTAGCTATTAAAGTGTGGAAGATCACCCTGAAAGTGGATTGGGTCATCCCAGGAGGATCGGCGAGTTAAAAATTTGCTAAGGCTGGAAGTTCGTTAAAACGGCATCATCAGGATAATTTGGTGAATATCCTGCAGTCGCTTCAGGCATCGTCATCCGGGTAGATGGAGATGAGCATGATGCAGTCGAGTGCATGAAGTGAATGTGCGTCGGGGTGATCATCATCAGGAGTTGCCGAGGAGCGTATCGGCATAAGGTAGAAGATCAGGTTGATCGCGGGCCGAAAAAAAAGTTAAGTTTGGCCAACAGCAGGATATGACATCATCATCATTAGGATATACGTCATCAGGATATTGCGGGGCAGCAGGATATTGAGGAGCTGCATGTGACGTCATCGTCATCAGGATATCAGGGTGACATAAGCATCGGAGGAAAGGTGCGTGAAGTAAAGTAACATCATCAGGATATATGGAGGGAACCGGATGTTTCATATCCTGCTGATTAACATGATGTTGAACATCATGATGCTGAAGATAGTGAAGGCAGAGGTTGTCGGTGAGGTGAACAGTGGACGTCAGGAGGATGTTCGCGCTTGCTGAATGTGATGATGTTGCCGATAGTCGGATATGATGATGCTGCTAGCAGGCGAAGGGCGAAGGCTTGTCATCAGGAGGATATTGTCGGCAGAGTAAATATGATGATGCTGACAGTGTAAAGGAAAATATGATGATGATGATGATGAAGGGTTGCGGACATCCATGCTGTATGTCAAGGTTATAGTGTGGATCCCTCTGCATCACTAAACCTTAGCCATTTTTATCAAGACTTATGTCAGTTTCAAAATAGGCTTTTTTATTTCATCTAATAGAAAATAACTCTTGACGCCTTTATAAAATAATAGGCAATTTTTGCTTCGGGGGCCTCGCAGGAGGGGCTCTACCCCCCCCCCCCCCTGGCACTCCCCCATTAAATAATTTGGGGGGAAATCAAGCCGATAAAAGTGGGGAAAATTTAACCTCCGAGTCTAATTAGGCTCCATTTAACAACATGGATTGTGTTGTCCACTGACATGGTATGTAACATGTATAGGTATAGACAAGGTGCTCAAATGGTTTGATAAAATACTTCAAAGAATGTGATCCCATGGAATGTCATGATTGCACAATACATACAAAATGGATATGTTGAAAAGGATTCGAAAAATCTTAAGAAAATGGAATTGTATTGTATTTTATTGTATTACATAAAAATTAAAATTTAAAAATTATAATATATTTTATTAAATTTATTTACTAAATAGTATAACAAATATAAATACACTTTCATTGATTATAATAAATAAATAATTTTAGTTTATCATAAAATATTTATATATTTATATTCTTTTTATTATATATTATTATTTTAAAATATATAATTAATTGCATTTTTAGATTCACTATTATTGCACTATATAGTATATAGATGTAATTTAATGGTATTAATCTTAGGGGTATAGAGTAATAATGTGAATAGAGTTGCTAGAAATAAGTTGGGGAAGACATCTAACTTTTGTTTCTATTGATGCATTTGAGAGCATTGATTGGAATTGGACATGATGATTTAAACAAGTTTGTCATGTTAATTGGGATTTAAATCAGCGAGTCATGTTATCTTGTAATAACATGAGAAACTCTTGAAAATAGAATGTCATTATTAAATTAATTAATTATACAATCTCTAAGTTACATTGTGGTGAACCTTTAGGAGAGTCAAAAAGAATTTTCTATAAAATTTGAAATCCATGTTTCTACCTAGATGGATACAATTTTTTAAATGAAAATGAGTCATGTTGTTCTATATAAACACAAGTAACTCTTGAAAATAAAAATATATTATTAGTCTAATCAACTATACAATCCCAAGGTGTACCCTTAGGAAATCCAAAAATAATTAAAATAAAATTTGAAATCCATGCTTTTACCTTGGTGAAACAATTTTCTAGATGAAGCAATAATAATATAATCTAGCACAATAATGTAGCTTTCAAGTTTTGATTTGATCTTGATCTTTCTCTTAGTAGGTGAACTATAATTATAAAGTTTGAGATCTATTTGTTTTTAAATTTTTGTACTACAATACAATCAATATTTTCTTTACATACAAGGCTTATTGTTGGTGAAATAGAGCTAGATATTTTTAAAAAAGGAAGATTTAAAGGTTTTGGCAATTATTGTTTAATTATTTATTACTTTCACACTATCTACTTATTTATTACTTTTATGATCACATATTCCCATGCACATCCTATCCACTATGATCTAGCTCATTTTCTCTAACGGGACTAGTTTACAATTGCAAGGTTGGCCTTGCATCTCACACATTCATCCACCAAAATTTATTTTTTAGATAAATTACTTAACTAATTATTAGTATGTTATAACATTTTATACCTAAAGTTTGTATTTATTTTTAACAAAGTAAATAGACAATTTTTAACCAAAAATGTTGAAATGATTAATTACTGACACTGAACAACTTATATTACAATCTTCATATTAATGTACAATTCTAACCTATGAAATATGCAAAACATTGTATCAAATTTGGATTTAGACAAACCAATATGGAGACATACACAAAGAGTGGAAATTCAATGAACAAAGACTGAACCATCCAATTGTCATTTCCATTTAACTGAGCACCTTTAGCTACTATTTTTTAGTTTTTAGTTTTTTTAATTGTTATTAATCCTATGCATTTAGGCATATGCTAGGCATTGAATATTTCTCACCAACTCTTAGTTATAGCTTTTATTTTTAAAAATCCATTTAGTTTTCATACTCTACTATATGAATGCTTTTAAAACTCTGTTATGGTTTTTTTTATTAGCCTTGAATTTTGTATTTCCAATTATTGAGAAGACTAAATCTGGAAGGCTTTCTATGTAATGCAATATATCTAAAGGGTTTTCTAAAGTCCTAAACTTTTCGATGAAGTTGGTATAAACCTTTCCAAAAAAATTAAAAATAATTATAATTGGTATGGGAAGAAACTATTAGTAGTAATGTAATTTCTTGGTTTTTGAATACTAGAAAAGCAGAAAAGTAAACAATGTCAAGGTATAGATTGTAATATATTGTATGAGTGATGTTATGCACAAATCATAAACTAGCAAAACAGACCCAAAAAAAATGGTAGCCTAACCATGATCGATTAACAAACTCCTTGCTTGATCGTCTTCTATAAAGAGCCAAGATTGTGAAAAGATATAACAATATAATCTACAAATCCAATCCATATGTTCAAGGCCTTGCCTTGCATTTATATGTCCTAATATTTTTTTTAAAAAGGTGCACATCACCCATATGTTATTAGAAGAAGATATTTGAGATACAAAAAGGGCTAGAGTCTGCCAAGAGAAGGCCCAAAGGCCAACAAAAAATTGTTGTAGGTGTACAATTACGTCGTTAAAAATAAGATGACACTAAGGAGTACCATCCAATTACCAAGATTTAAAATTAGACAGCCATCCCTGTCAAAATGAAACCTAGAGTCAAAGTGGTGGGAATGAAGAAAGTGAATAATTAATGGTGAGGATTTGAAGTGACCAACTGACAAATCCAACAAGAGGAAAATCTCCATTAGATACACAATTAAATGTAAAGAGCCATTGAAACATCAAATGGGCCAAAGTATGAGAAAAAGAAGCCATTGGGGCACACCTCCAGGTGTCATCTCAGTGCAATGAATTGTTAGAGACTGTTGGAGTTAAAGAAAGGTTGGATACCCAACAATTGAAGGCTGAATAGATAAAACCCATTGCATCCATGTAAACCTAGAAAGGCCAATGTGAACTATCAAAGTGAAGAAATTATACCAATATACCTTGCTCAAAAACACCAAGAGGAGACACCAAAGATGGAGACCCAAATCCCCAAACCAACTGGAGCTATGAAAAAAGAGACATAAGGAATTCATGAAGAGAAAAATTTCACCTATAAAACAAAACACCAACACCCCACTCGAGAGACAAATAGTCTTATACACCAATGAGCATATATCTTCAATCTCCTCAGGGGTTTAAAGGGTCAAACTACACCCCTATCAAAAAAACAATCATGCTCCAAAATGAACTAGATCAAACCAAAATCAAAGAAGACCACAAACAACGAGCCCCTTAATCATGTCAAAAACTTAGAAGATGATGCCTACCCTAAGCTCAAAATTCAATAGAAAAATAAAATCATGTATAGATAAAATGTCAGGCAACAACCAACAGGAGTAGTTACGGGAAAACCTCCTCAAAAAACTTCAAACATAGAATAGCTTATTTCACTTGAGGAGAGAACTCTACTTTCCTTGATCTCAAATATTTTTCAATTGTGGTTTGGTTTCCTGAACCAATCTCCACTTCAGTCTTGTGACTTCTTAATTTGCAACCATTTTGACCAATGGCAGGTGAAATGCTTTATGGCTTCTTTGCGATATTGATTTGAGAAATTCCCATTTTTGGAGAGATGTGAGGATTTAACTCTGCTTTGTTAACATCCTTAAGGGTGATAATATCATCTTTGAAAATTGCATCCTCCAAAATGACCTTAGCCCTACATCTATAGTTCCAATCCCCCTAGAGAAAAACCTCTTCCAAAGTCAAATTTTCAATTTCTTCCTCATCTTAATCTTGGCTAATAAATGAGAATAGTTCCTTTAACCATTTCTTCTACTAGACATGCTACTCTATTTTTAAGAAAAGTGGTGTTTTGGTTAGAAGGGTTGGTCCCTTCTTCAAATCCCAAAGGACCTTAGTAGCCATGAGTAGTCTCCATTTGATCAAGATTAAATTTTTCTGGGAGAACTTCATTGGTCAAGTCCTCATAGATGTCCTCACTTATTTTTAGAATGACTTCCTCCAAGAAAAAATTAATATCAGTGTCATTACCAACTTTGTTACTAGCTTCAATTAACAATGAGCGATCCACCTCCTTTGATAAATCTTTTATGATCTCTTTTGGGGGTGCGAGTGGAAGAGTCCCATCTAAATGACAACACTCTCCCCCATCTTCATCCATGACACCTTCCTTAGGGGCCTCCAGCTCATTCATAGGATCGATTGGATTTTTCCTCCATTTCTTTATCAAAGCCTCCTACCTTTAAGAATTCTAACTCATTTAGGAGGTTCATATTAGAATACTCATGTTCCACCATAACTATAACACCTTCCTATGAGACCTCCCACTCAACAAGAGGTTCCTATCTTGGACAAACTCTTCCAACACCATGGGAAGGAGAAAAGGATTCTCTGCAGGAAAGAAATTTTTAAGGGGATCAAGTGAACATTTAAGGTGGCCCAGGCCTCCACAAATTCTACACTTACCCTCCAAGACTACAATGGATATTTCTTTAACCCAATCTCTCACAATAGAGTGGAGCCTAGTACTTTTAGGGAAACTTTTCTTAAGATCCAAAATAATATAGATCCTAATGTCCTCTTTAGAGAGAGAGAATATTCTCCATCTAAAACTTGAAAACCTCCCTGAGAGTCTCTAATAAGCTTCAAACTTTTCTCATCTCTCTTTTCCAACAACAAGCTTCCCAGTTTAATCTAAAAGGGTGCAAATGAAAGGTTGACATGAAGAAGATCAAAATTTAGCTACTAAGGCTACAAATACAATCTAGAACCTTCTAAAACCTATGAAAAAACTAGTTCTTAGTCCTTTCTACTCTCGAAGATGACAACAAAGAAACGATTTTCAAGAAAGAGGAAGACATGGCTCTTGGGCAAGTTTGAGGTAATCGAGTTTAGCAAGGCATCTTTAAAAGAAGGATTCTTCCAAAACTTACTAATCAATGTTGTCTCTTTTAGATTACTAACCCTACTTTCAACCAACTCCTTTGGGATGAGGATTTGGAGCTCTAAATTTTTAGGGGCAACCACCTTAGCATGATGAGATCTATTCCTCAAACTTTCTTCGAAGGGGGGCCATTTCCCTCTACTCCATTTTTAAAAAAACCTTTTCTTTTTCCTAGATTCTATTGATTGTACAACCTTCCTTTTTGGCTAAAGGCCCTAGAATACTTTGGCCTCCAATATCCATTAAAATATGTTCTACTATCCCATATAGAGAACTCATATCGATCTTCTTTACTATTGTTCCCAGAACCTCTATCCCAAGCTCTCATAGTTGACCAGTATGAACTCGATCCTTGGCTACTAGAAACACTATCTTGAAGGGCCTCCTCTCTCTTGGTGCCATTAGAAACAACTCTATTCGAAGGTTGATTCCCATCTCTATTTCCATTACCATATCTAAATCTTCCAAAATTTAAATTTTTGTGTGCTATAGTTGACACTGGTGTTTTCATCCAGCTTATTGACCACTAGGTCATAGTGCATGTAAAAAGTAAACTGGATGGCTTTTAGTTTCCCAAACTTGACTTCCATAGTAATACCCACCTCCAAACATAAAGGAATCATAAAAAGTAGTAAGCCACTAATTGTTGTGTAGTTCCTATGTTCTTTAGCCACTAATTGCACTGCATAACAACAAAAACTATTAAGCCACACAATTATGTTGAACATTGTGCACAATAGTTGTATGCTTTCAAGTAATTGTGTCCTCTAAAATATGTATCCTACATTGAGTCTATCTATTTGGTGATTAATCCAATGGTAGGAGCCAAGGTTTTCCCAGATCAATGGTGGAGTACACAACACACAAAACAAGGTAATAACCTTTTAACTCAACCATCAGCAAGTAAATTCACTACCGATGGTATGGGTGGTAAGTAGTGATACCATAGTACATGGTGGGCCATCTTAGTTTTTGGTCAAGAAAATTGGCTGCTAGTTTGATTTTTCATGCTACAATTAGCATAAGGGTCACACTTACCGTGTTGGAGGGTGTCTAATCAAATACATGATGACAAATTTTAGTTGTACTCCCACATCTATGTTAGCAAATGTGAGCTTGAACTTTGATAGGTTATGTTGAAATTTGACATTTTTGAGAAAAACTAGATATATGTTTTGAGAATGTATAACTAAATTAAAAATCAAGATATATTTTTCTATGGAGAAGGAATATGTAGATGTGTCTATTCCATAGGCTATGACTATAGCTACTGGATCATCCATAAGTTGCATGACACTAAGGCTTGCAATGGTGGTAGCGTCTTTCATAGCTTGCCTTTGCCCAGTATTGGAATACATTGGGGTTGTGATCACTGTGCCTATTACATTAAAATTCAATCAACTTTTAGAATTATCTTTAGTTTTGAATAAGACCATAGTAGATATCTCATATGTTAAAAATTACCTTCCCATGCTATCATCATTGCCAATGATTAGCTTCAATTTTTTCCTAGCTGATTGAATGACAAGCACCTACCAATGCCTTAATCAATGGGTAGAACAACTCAGTGGAAAAACTAAGATACAAAAAGTTTAGATTAGTTATTGTGACTAGATTGACTACAAACCCATGAGAGCATGACACTTGTCCAAGTGGTGGGGACAAATATTGGTCAATAGAAATAACTTTAAATTCAATATTAGTCTTTTATGTTATTTAAGAATCAACATTTCTCTCCATTGATAACATGTTAATAAGCTTATTTTGATACAAACAGGAGAAATAGGGTAGTAACTATTCTCCATAAAAATAGCATTCTTAAGAGATCATGTCACTGTTACCATTTTTTACCAAAGCTCAAAATTGGCTGAGTAGATGTGACCTTATCATTTTTTGAGTGAGGTTTGATAATCTTATATTATGAATTAGTTGTATAGTAATTATGTTTCAGTATTAAATGTAGTTCAATTGTTCAAGAAAGGAGGAAAAGGTTTTAGATCATTCATTGAATTGGAGAATGGTCAAGTGAGATAAATATTTCATTCATCACAATGATTATCCATTTACAAGTTGAAATACATAAAGGATAAGCATTGCATTGAAAGAAATGATGACATATCAGATGTCCCACACAAGCCGTGGGTTATAGTTGAACATATGCAGATATAAAGAAAATACTATTCATCTAATGAATAGAAATGGAAAGACATAGCCATTATTGCCTTACGGCTTGTTGAGATTTGAAGTGCCTCCTGTCGTGCTCCTGATCTCAACATGAACTTGCAAAAAAAAATTTGGGAAGGGTCCCATTAGAAGCTCTGGTTATGAAAATCCTTTATCCATTAGAAGAGGCATAATACTTTAATTATAATGCCTTAATCAAATGAACATCATCCATATGTAGAAGCAATTAAAAAAAAAAGAAATAACCATGGAGCATCATTGTTTTATTTTAATCTGTTTGTTTCATGTGCAGGTATAGGATAAGTCATGTAGTTGATTGAAGACATTCAACATGTGGTGTCAAATAGGCTCTGACAAGGGTTAAGCCCAGCATGCTACTTCCCCTTAATATCAAAAGGGATGAATAGAAAAGAAAGAATCATTGTTCACATTTACATGACAAGTTGAAGGAATAATAAAAGAAATCATATGCATCAGTTCTGTTCCAAGACATAGTCATGATTACAGTTCAAGTAATAAAAATGCAATCATGAAAATAAACTGAACTGTGAAAAGGGACTGCATCTAATGCGCATGGCAACTATCATCATCACTTCGGTTGATATTGGAAAAGTGACATTCAGAGGTTTTTCACTTGTATATCTTTCATAGTATTTTGATGCAACAGAAAGAAATGAGAATATTAAGGTACATTGCATCATTTGAATGTCAAAAGTTGCCAGTGAATATTAAGAGGCAACTTTATATGATTGTTTGATGATAACATAACATTAGAAAATAGGTATCATTCGTATGCATGTTTTGAATAAATAGTATCATAAGTGCATATATGGATCAAGCTATTGTCATGCCATAATGGTGGAATAGAATGCAGATTGCATTACATAGACTAAATCAAGAAAACAACAATCTTGGAACACCATAGGTTCTTATTTCTTTTCATGATTGATATGAGGAGCTATTGCTTTTAGACTATGAGAACAGTTACATCATGGAGGAACAAATAAGTTTTAGCAAACAATGCTACAAAAGAAAAGAAATGGAACAACAAGAACTACACATTCCACATTAGACAGTATCTCATTCATGAGATAGTCCTATGATTCCAAGTGACTGCCATGATGACAAGAATAATCAAATACAGTTGTGCATGTCCAATTTTTAGAAGTGTAACATTCAATTCCAATACATAGGCACTTTAACAATAAAGCTTGTTCATAAATGATAGAGACATCTATTCAATCCTCCATAAGAAGTAGGTCATATGAAACAATGAGTTGGAATAGCTAGCCAAGAGAGCATTGCAGATCAATTGATATCTTATCACATCAAGTCATGGAGAGTAATCCGGTTGCACATTTACATGATGAAGAAATAGTGCCATGGTGTCATCATTTAATAATGTTATCATGTTTTGTTAGAGATATCATAAGTATACTACAGTGACAAGAGTGTGCAAGTATTATAAATATCAACATGATATCATATATTGCAGATCAATAAACATCTTGTTAGAAAGTTAGATGACAGTCAAACTGTTTAATATCTAATCTATCATTATACAGAAGGAAGAAGCCATTGTCATTCATAATGACATGTGATAAATGCCAACTGTATTTGCAACAACTGTAGAACCATACAAATACAGAGTTCATGGACAACCAATAATGATACAGAGATGAGATGAATATATGCTATAGGAGGAAGTGATTTCCATACAAAATGAGAGATCTCAAATGCATCAGAATGGAGAACAAATACACAAGTGGCAGCCATGCATTGATCAAAATGAACAGCTATAGATTAATGTGGACTGGTTATACATTCAATGTCCAATGATCATATGATAAGATCAGATAATCAAGAAGAAGATATGAGCTATAGGAGCTGCCAAAATAGAAGAATCATTTGAATGCATGCATCTTTTTCTTCTCATATGATAATGTGTCATGAGCAGTTGACAATGATTTTGACATAGTACAACCATACAGAGGATCAAAATGTCAAGGTTACAGGAAGATATAATACATTATCTGAGTATGATAGTCATTAAGAAATGAAGTACAATGCATTAGAATCATGACAAGATGACTTCATAGAAGAACCACAATAAGTAATGTTCAAGACGAAGAGCATGTGTATGGTTGTGCCAAAGAAAATCTTTTTATGCTTAAAATGTAATACCCAACTTCTTATAAGGAAACCCTTGTCTCATACACATAAACCCATCAATTGGTTACATTTTTTGTGTCTACAGAAGTGGTTGAGCATAGCCATGAAGATGATGTTTCATTTTATGCCAACAAAATGAAAGTTTGTTTTAAAAATTTTGAAACCCTTGTGTCAATTTTACATACAGTCAAGAGAAGGGTTACAAAGTACATGAAATGCCACAGTCGTGCCAAGGAGGAGTTCAATATATACCAAATGAGATACCCATTTCAAGTTTTCAAACCCTCATGTCATTTTTTGTATTTTGGTCAAATGAACATCTACAGAAAGCAAAGAGAAGATAGCCGTGGTATGGAGAGGTCTCTGTATACATAAAAAATGAAATCCTTGTTTAATATGATAAAAACCCTCAAGGTTTTTTCATCTGCACTAAAAAGAATGGACATAAACAAATGTAATAGATGTATATGGTTGTGGCCATAATAGCATAGTTCACATTTGTAAAGAAAATGAAATACCCATCTCATTTTTTTTACATAGAACTCTCATCTTTTCTATTACAATGAAAATGAAACCATATACAGAAATAGAACAAAGGGGCTCACCTTTGGTATATATATTGGAGAAGCATCTAGCGACGGCCTCATATAAGGTTTTTCACAGTTTTGTCATAGTTGCAAGGATGCAAAGACACAGGTGGATCAAAAGAAAGAATGTCAAAGTTTGCAGAGGAAGAAAAGACCATCATGGCCACACCCATTGAAGGAAACAACAGCTACAAATAGTAAAATGCTAGTAAAAAATTTTTATGCCATGCTTACCATGTTCTAGGCTTTCCTCTTACATAGAAAATGTAACATTTCGACCACCGAAGAGGCAAGGAAATGGAGGAGAAGACCACAAAAACTCAAACCACAAGTTGGTTTTCATGAAGCTGCAAAACCAACAGCAAAGATTACAAAATGAAAATGAGATAGCTTTTAGGGTTTGTTTCTTTGTTTTGTTCAATGGGTCGTTCTTCATTTTTCATTTTTGACTTTGCAAATACAAACATCATTGCCTTATCCAAAGTGTATTGTGGTCAACACTTGACAACTGATGGCTCCTAGTGATGATGAAATGGAAAGGCCGACAACATATCACATGTTCCCTTTGTTTTGCTAAGTCAAAGGTGGTCAGTGTTATGAAGAGATAAGGCTTATGCCTTTTAAATCTTTTTCAAAGCCTTATTGTTGAGTACTTGTGACTTAGATTATAGGCATTAGCCTGACAAGCTCTATCAGTGCTGCTTGATGTTTCCTACCAATGGTCTGAAGTCCCACCGATCAGTTCAATGGTTCATTGGTTCATCGATTAGTGCTAGTTCAAGGGTTCAAGGTTCTATTGGATTGGTGAGACTTATTATTATCGGAGCAGCTTGGGAGACTACTTTCGATGTATAGGGTCTTACTGATGAAGGGTTAGTGGTATACTCTATCGGGCTGACTTTCACTATCGGCATGGATTGGAATTCTCTCTCTGATGTGTTGTGTTACTCCGATGGAGGCCTGGCATCAGCATGAGTATAACTATCAGTACAGTTTTGAAATGTTACTCCGACAGCTTGTGGTCACTCCGATGAATGACATCAGCTAGGGTCTTTCTGATGGTCGGTGAATGGTAGACCGATTGGTCTTGTCAGAAAAAGTGTCGATGGTTATCATACTTGTGGTTGTGCATATAAACGGGAAAATTGACCAATGACTGATGCATGTGGGACTAATGAGTTCTCACAAATACGAACAGTTAGAAATGATAGTTTTGACAGTTGAACTGAACGGATGAAGTTGAACAGTTATGAGCTAGGATGCTGGTAATTGGTTGGTGCCTTGGTGGTAACTGTTACTCCATGATGTGGCAGAAGAACAGAAAAGAAAATGTTGTATTGGAAAAGCATACGGAATACATTTGTCTTTTGTATTTGTCCAGTCTATTCTTGTAGTCAAAATGTTTACTCTCCTCTGTAATGTGATATATTAAACGCATTGTGACAAAGGAATGAGAACAAAGTTCTCTTGAAGGGGTTTCAGGTCGAGAGGGAGAAGAATATCTCTCTCTCTCGGTGATGTCCTGTACTATATGCTATTTATGGCATGATAACAGTATGAAGGACTAACCCTAGTACTGTGTGCAGGGTTATGCTGTTAGTTATTCTTCCAGAGGAGCAAGATGTTAATCTCCATGAAAGGCTTAGTGCCAGATTTGTATTCTAACTATATTTTCTATTGCTGAATAATACAATGGTGATCTGGGCTTTTGGAGTGTGGGGTTTTTTACCCATAAGGGTTTTCCCCACATAAATCTGTGTTCTTTGTTATGTCTTTCATGTTTAATATTTTTGTTGTTGAAACTGGTTAATGTTGCTTGTACTTTCCTCTAAGGATCAATGTTGTAAATGTTCTATGTCTGCTTCTGCTTATGGCATAGTTGTGTGTTTTTGAGGCAATCTAATGAAATTTAAATCTGTCGAAGGCACCACTGTTCTTAGAAACATGTTCTGAGATGCTCTCATTTCCTTACACTTATTTTTTATGTGGTTGACTGCATGTGGTCGAGATGCCTTATAAGCATGCACGTGGTCAAGAATCAAATGTTCTCCCACTTTATGCATCAATTATTACTTTAATTCCTTGTATAATGCATAGAAAGATAAAAGAACATATGAAGACAAGATATCCATATAAGGTAATGGCATTATAAGAAGGGTCAATTTTGACAAAGATGAGGTGGCAGGGTATTGACATATGGACAATGCATTTATGGCATTAGAGCCATGGTATTGAGCCTTCGAGGCTTTGATATTTTTGCAAAAGTATATAGTAACGTGTTCATCATTTTTATGATTTTTGTAGAAAATCAATTGTAATACCTTGTAAAATATTTGGCAAAATTATGAGCTAGATATTATTTATTTTTTGCAAAAATCAAATTAAATAGGGATATAGATCAAATTGCCATAACATTGTGGAGTTAGTTTTAAAGCAATCATTGATAAATTGCTTTTAAAACTTAACTATTTTTAGGCAATTTATAGGCTAATAAAACAAATCAGATATTCTTTTTGATTTGTTTTATTTAGAGTCATATAGGACAAAATTTGAGGATTTCATGACCAGGAGAAAGCAACTTTGTGGTGGGGACACATCAAGAGATCCTTTGGCATCATGATTTGGCAGTTTGGACTATTTTTACTCGAAAATGGACTTGGAGTCTATTTTTAGGAGATTTATTCCAGCTTTCAAGGGGATATTTCACAGCATATACCTTAGATTTTCCTTCCTTTTGAGGGGTTCCAATTTCATTTTTCAGTTTTCAGTTAGAGTTTTAGAGATCAGAGTGCAAAGAGATAGAGTCTTCCTCTCACATCAAGAGTGTTGTACTCATTTATTTCATTGTACTCATTATTCCTTCAGTTATTGAGTAGCAGCTTTCCTTCATATTTTGTCTAATTCTTTGCAAGTTAATCTAATGTTGCATTGTGATGAAAGTTTGTCCTTTGTTTTGTCTTAGCTTGTGATTGCTTTGCAAAATCTTGGTTTAATTCAGGTTACAAGTTGTGTCTACCAGACCTTCATGGGAAATATTTGAGTTAAATGATCTGAGTGTTGTGAAGGTCAGAGTTCAATAGTTTGTTTGTGAGTAAGATCTATTAGTTGATTCAATCTTCAAGTTAATTAGGATTCATTTCTTTTAGTATATCCTTCTATCCCTTTTCCCCGCAAGCCATTAGATTAGGAAAATCATAAGGAGAACCAGCTCACTCTAGAGATTCATTCTCATTATAGTAGACCCACATCTGAGAATGATTCCATGTTTCAATAGGTAGCTAAGTTTCTATGAGCTTAGCAGGGTGCATACTTGATTGACAACAGTTTTTGGCACACTCGGTGGGTCTTTGAAAGCATTTTTAGAGAAGTTTTTCAATCTTGAAGCTATTGTTCTAGTATACGTAGCAGTGTTTCAGCCTTCATAGGCTCCTTACAAATATACCTGGTGACTCTGAGTTTAAATCTACTGGTTTCAGTATGATCAAGTGCTGGTATGTTATAAAATTCATCTATTTACCAGCTTTTATATGAATAGAAATGTCAAATTTTCATAGGCAGTATGAATATCCACCACCATACTATGAAAATGTTATCCATAGGGCCCCTTATCAGCTATATTAGACCAATCAAGCTGTTGTTTCCAATTCTATGGCCATGCAAAGCCAACATGCACAACATGCTTGCCACCAACCCACCCCTGCTCAGTCTCCTTACCAACCATACACAAGTAGTCATAATGCTAGTTTTAGTCCAAATACCCAGGATGCTTACCGCATGCCTGTTCCTACCCAAGCTTCCAATCAGCTTCAAAATTTTCAAAGTAACTTTAATATGCAGATGGAGGAGATCGAGAGGGAATAGGAGTATAAGTAGCACCAGGAGGAACTAGCTTACCAAGCCTATCTGCATGAGCAGGAGTTGGAGGCACAAAGAGCATAGTATGACTAGTAAATTGTAAGCATGAAGAGTTATCAATACTAGCAAGAAAGGGGATTTCAAGAAAGGCAGTATGAAGAATCTAATTTTAAGCCACATGAGTTGAAACACCAAGTTTACGTTCAACATACAGAGCAGCCACCCTGTGAGATCTCTATTTTTTATCAGGAGTGGGAGACACAAAAGAGATAGTTTGAAGAGAATCTTGAGAGAGAGGCAACTACACAAACAAAGCTCTTCCTTGCTCGAGCCTAAGCAGCTCCTGATGTTCCAGAATAGCCTGCTCAAGAAGAAGTACATAAGTATAAATTTCCAAGTTTTAGATAGAATAAACCTCATAAGGCTCCTAAAGTTGAAATCCTAAGTTTTGGGTAGAATAAAGTTCTTGACCCCTCAAGGCAGCCTAATAAGTCTAAAATACCTAGTTTCAGAAACCCTCAACCCTTGCAAGTTGAGGAGAATAACCATGTTCAGCCTAGAATAGTTACTAATCAGCCCCTTGTGCAACATTTTTCCTCACAAGAAATCCAAGATCAACCCATAAATCCTAAGTTTTAGTCACATCCAAAAGCTCCTCAAGTTTCCCAACCAGATGAATCTGATTTCCTTTCACCATTTGCCTTTATAAAGATGGACCTATTGTCTTTCAAATTAACTTACTCACCATGAAGGAGGCTAGGAATGTAAATTTATTGCATATGGCTATGGAACATAGGATAGAGCAGAAAAGGATCGAGTAAGAAAAGACTCCTTCTGATGATTCTTTCAATGATTGCACTAATGACTCTCCTTGTTTTGTGAAAGATGATCAACCAGATAAATTAGATGAGAAGCAGGAGGTTGCTACCATTTGTACTGATTTTAGAACTAATTATGAGAATAATACATATGAAAGGATGTTGTTATGAACTCAGTACCAAACCCCCTACATTTTGACAAATTTGAAAAAATTTCTAACGATATTCAAAAGATGCATGATGACAAGGTACAGAAAATTCAGCATGAGGAGAAAGAATCATCTTCTTTGTTTGATCAGTTACCTAATTTTGTCCAGCCAGCTAAGGGTGATATGCTCATATCAAGGACAATAGTTTTAGAGCAAAATGAAGATCCTCAACAATCCAAGGAGTTTCTGATTGAAGCTAAACAATATGACATTGAGGTCTTGGATCAAGCAGAGTGGTGCAGGGCACCTAGGAGTAGTTTGATTCCTGAGAACATTTTTAAGCATTTTGCTAAGTTATGTTTTTTTTGTTCATTGTGTTTGTAATAAGGCTTTTAGCCATGGATGTAAGGTCCTTTTGTGTGGTCAATATGTTTGGGGTGACCATATAAACCTCACTCATTCTTAGTCCACTTGGACCCTAGTTGTGCCACTTAGGCCTAATAGGTCTAATGATTGGTTTTTGAGTCTTTTTGGTTGTTCTAGTGTTTTAGCATGTTTTAGGGAGTGCATTGGTCGTTTGAGACCCTTAGACAAGTTGAACCAATTGGTATCTTGGTGTAAATGCAAAAATACCATAGTGTCAAATGTTGCCAATGGTGTCAATGACACATTGGCCGGTTACAACTCATTTTGGACAGTTCAAAACTGTTGTTGGAGGTTGGATACTGACTTGGATCGGTTTATACTATTGTCATCTCACTCTTGTACGGCAGAGAAGTTTTGGTATGGAGTTTTGGGCACAGACATAAAGAAAACTGACTATTTTTCCCTGCATTTTAGTTGTTGTACGGCCTGTACGGATTGGCCAGGTGGATCAATGTTATTTTTCTGAAACTAGTTGGAGTCAAGGTTCAAATGCAGCAAGTTTAAGGTCTTGAAGTGATTTGAATAGAAAGTTATTGCATTTTTTACTTGAACTGGTCTAAAACCCTATTTTCTACGGTTTATCATACAAAATCTGCCCTAGAATGCATTCCAACTAGTGAAATCTCATGCAAATCGGTGAAATGTAGGCTAGGGATGTATATTACCTGATTCCAAAAGCATTTGGTGGGGAAAAACTATTTTCGATTTTTGGAGTGATGCCCTAGGTCAAGTATTACCATGTATTTGACCAAATTTGTGCAATTTAGTGTTGCAAATGACAAAATCCTGATAGGGTGAGTGAATGGATGGTGGTTTTGAGTTGTTTGGACGTGGTAGAGGTAATCCAAGTTCCTGTCCCTAATCTATGACCCCAAATTAGACCACTTGCTTTGTAATCTAGCCCTCAACTGATCAATTAGGCCTAGAGACCTAGTGGGTGTTCTGAGTTGCTGGAGTAGAGTTGGACCTAGAGGTTTGGAAGTTTGTTGAAGTGCCCTAAAGGGTATTTAAATCCACCATTTTTTTTCCTAGTAATTTAGGGTTTTGTCAAGTTGTGTAGAGAAAACTAGTTTAGGAGGGCTAGTAGCCACACTAGGCCAAGTAGAGGTTGGAGAGTTGTGTGAAGTTGGGGATCAAACCAACTGTGTGGAAGTTGTTTTCAGACCTACCTTAAGGTGTGGAAGGAGCCTTAGGGGTTGGATAATAGCCTAGACCACAAATCCATAATTTGCACTTGGTGAGTGACCTTGGTTGGTTGAAGGAGTGAAGTGGGTGAGTGGGCAAAGAAGAATAACAACTTATTGCTTCCCTTGTGTCACTCTGCATCAGGTGGTATCAGAGCCATCAAAGAGATGGGAGATAGAGAAGAAGAGGAGGAAATTCCTCAAAAGGTGACAAATGCCAAATTGGCAAAGATAGTGAGAGAGCAAGCAGCTGAGAACAAAAGGATGGAGGCTGAGATAGAGAAGTTGAAGAAGGATAAGGATAAGAAGAAGAAACCAAAGCTCATCTTGGATTTAGATGAAGAGGATCAAGATGAAGAAGAAGGAGTGCCCATGGAAGAGCCACAAGGAGGCATGTCAGAAAGACAATTTCTAGATGCACTTGGAAAGTTGAGTAGGAAGGACACTAAAGTGGATTTACCTATGTTTCCTAGTAAGATGAACCCAGAGGAGTGCCTTGATTGGATTGAGGCAATGGAGAACTATTTTGAATGTGAACAAGTGGCAGAAAATCAGAAGGTAAGGATTGCCAAATCAAGAATGAAAGGGCCAACGTTGAGTTGGTGGAACTTCATTCAAAATGAGAGGATTGAGGATGATAGGAACCCTATCACTACATGGAGGAAGATGGTACTTGAGATAAAGAAACAATTTGTTCTTGAAGATTATGAAGTCAACTTGAACAAAAAGTTGCAAAACTTGAGACAGAAGGACATGGATGTGAGCACATACACCGAGGAGTTTCACAAGATGTCTTTGAAAGCCAAGATGCCTGAGAATGAAAAACAAAAGCTTGCAAGGTATCTTAATGGCCTTAAGTTCTCCATTCAAGATGAATTAAGTATCTTTAACCCTAAGACGGTCCATAAGTGTTTTCAAATGGCATTGAGGATTGAGGACAAATAGAGAAGGAGAGGTGATTCAAATAGCAGGGGCAGAGGCAATCTAAATTTCAGAGGCAGAGGCAGATTTCAAAACAGAGATAACTTTCCTAGACACCAAGAAGGCAGATCACAAGAGGGTAGTCAAGTGCAGGCTGACAGAAATAGTGCTAATTAGGGTCAGTTTAGAGGGAGAGGTAATGGTAGAGGAAGAAGTGGAGGTAGGGGTTCCAATGTGTTCACTGGAAGGTGTTTCTCCTGCAATCAGATAGAACATCAGTCCTTTAGGTACCCATAGAAGATGGGAAACACTACTGCAAATCAGAAAGATAGAAGGGTGCAACTCCTTCAAGAGGATGACTATCAAAGCACCACATCTTATCAAACAGACTCTTCCAAGCCTGCAGCACCAGAGAGTGGAGAATGCATCATGTTTAACAGGTCTCTCATCATGCCAACCGCCAAGGAGAAACCCCAAAGAAACAATTTGTTTAGAACCATTTGCAAGGTGAAAGGAAAAGTATGCAAGGTAATAGTTGATTCAGGTTCTTCTGAGAATTTAGCCTCTAATGAAATGGTGAATAAGTTAGGATTGCAAAGGATACCTCATCCTAACCCCTATAAAATCTTTTGGCTAACCAAGGACCAACAAATTGTGGTGAAAGAACAATGTTGGGTTGAATTCAAGATAAGTGAATATCATGATAGGATTCTTTGTGAGATAGTGGATATGGATGCATGTCACCTTCTTCTTGGCAGACCTTGGCAACATGATACAAGTGCCCAACATGATGGTAAGCAAAATGTAATTCATTTGTCTAAAAATGGTGAAAATTTCACAATGACTCCTTTGATTGATGATAGCAAGGAAAAGATCATTCCTAGTTCAGTCATGTTAGTAGGTGAAAAAGAGTTTTTGGCTAACCTCAAGGAGGAGAAAGTGCCATGTTTTGTAGTGGTCATCAAGCCCAAGGATGCAAATCCTAAGAAGATCAAAGTGTAGCAGCCTCTTAGGAGGATTGGACCAAAAGAAGTGGAGGAACTATTGGAGATGTTCCATGATGTGATAGCAAATGAAAGTAAGGATGCCCTTCCACCAAAGAGGGAGATTAGTCATTGCATTGATCTCATCCCTGGATCCACCCTACCAAACCAAGCAGCCTACAAGTTGACCCCAGAGCAAAATGTTGAAGTGGCAAGACAAATCCAAGACTTGTTGGATAGAGGGCTTATCAGGAGGAGTATTAGCCCATGTGCAGTACCTATAGTTCTTGCACCCAAGAAGGAAGGAACATGGAGACTATGCACTGATTCCAAGGCCATCAACAAGATCACTATCAGGTATAGATTTCCAATGCCTAGAATAGAAAATTTAATGGATTGCTTGGGTAGGGCTAAATATTTTACCAAGATGGATCTAAAAAGTGGTTACCACCAAATCAGGATAAGGGAGGGGGATGAATGGAAAACAGCCTTCAAAACCAATGAAGGACTATTTGAATGGGTTGTGATGCCTTTTGGCTTGTCAAATGCACCAAGAACCTTCATGAGGTTGATGAATGAGGTGCTAAAACCATTCCTTAACAAGTTCATTGTTGTATATTTGGATGATATATTGGTTTTCAGTGATAGCAAGGAAGATCACATAAGGCATATCCATCAAGTGCTTAGGAGGCTTCAAGAGGAGAAGTTGAGAAATAACCTTGACAAATGTATCTTCCTACAAGAAGAATTGACATTCTTGGGGTTTGTCATCTCCAAAGGCAACATCAAGATGGATCCAAACAAAGTGGCAGCCATTCTTAATTGGCCAACACCTACCATAGCCTCTGAGGTAAGGAGTTTCCATGGTTTGTGCAATTTTTATAGAAAGTTCATTAGAGGGTTTAGTGCCATTTGTGCTCCACTTGTTGATACTATAAAAGGGGGCAAGAAATGTGTGTTTGTATGGACAAATGAGGCCAATCAAGCCTTTGAATTGTTAAAGAAGAAAATATCAGAACAACTGGTCCTACTGCTGCCTGATTTTGATAAAACCTTTGTTGTTTTGCAAGTAAGAGGGCTGTTGGGGGAGTCCTAAGTCAAGATGGGAGGCCTATAGCCTTCTTTAGTGAGAAGTTAAATGAGGCAAAACAGAACTATTCTACCTATGATTTAGAGTTATATGCAATGGTTCAGTCATTGAGAAAATGGAGACACTATTTACTACCCAAGGAGTTTGTTGTTTTCACTGATAACCATGCTTTGAGCTTCTTGAATAGGCAGGAGAAATTGAACCACAGGCATGTCAAGTGGATGGAGTACATCCAAGCATATACATTCTCCATTAAGCACAAGAAAGGAGTGGCCAATAAGGTAGCCGATGCCTTAAGTAGGAGGAATCTTGTGGTTCAAACCATTCAGTTCGAGGATATAGGTATACATGCCATCAAAGATCAGTATGCAGAAGATGAAGACTTCAAGGAACCTTACCAATCTTGCAAAGCCATGACAGGCAGGTATAACACTAATTTTTTTGATTTTTTTATACAAGATGGATTTCTCTTCAAGGGCATCCTGTTGTGTATCCCAAGAGGGTCTGTTAGAGAGTGTATCATTCAGGAGAAGCATTGTGGCAGCATGGCAAGCCACTTTGGCATTGATAAGACCCTAGAATTGGTTAGGAGATATTGCTATTGGCCAAGGTTACCATATGATGTAAGAAAGTTTGTAGAAACTTGTCAAATCTGTCAAAGAGCCAAGGGTCATACATCTAATGCAGGTCTATACACTCCACTACCTATCCCTTCAAAGCCTTGGGATTCCATTAGCATGGACTTTGTACTTGGTTTGCCTAGGACTAAGAATGGACATGATAGCATTTTTGTGGTTGTAGATAGGTTCTCAAAAATGGCTCACTTCATCCCATGTAAAACCACACATGATGCCTCACACATAGCAGGTATTTTCTTCAAAGAAATAGTCAGATTACATGGTTTACCTTTGTCCATAATCTCTGACAGAGACCCCAAGTTCATAGGACACTTCTGGAGGACACTTTGGAAAAGACTAGGTGCAAATCTATCCTTGTCATCAGCCTATCATCCTTAGTCTGATGGTCAGACTGAGGTGATCAATAGGTCACTTGGCAACCTCCTAAGGTGCCTAACTAAAGAGTAGGGTGCTAGTTGGGATTCAGTTTTGGCTCAGGCAGAGTTCTCATACAATGACACTGTCAACAGAAGCACTGGCCTGTCACCTTTTCAAATTGTTTATGGCACTCACCCAGGGGTATTTTGGAACTTAGAGAGGTTGGAGGACTAGAGAAGAGTAGTGCCTTAGCTGAAGACTTTGTCCAAGTGATGAAAGATGTCCATGAGCAAGTAAAATAGAAATTACAGTCTACCTCTGCAAAGTACAAACAGTCTGCTGACAGAAAGAGAAGGGATCTGCAGTTCAAAGAAGGGGATTTGGTCATGGTGCATCTAAAAAAGGAGAGGCTACCTGTAGGTAAATACACCAAGTTGGTTATGAAGAAGATTAGGCCTTGTGAAGTGCTAATGAAATGTGGAGAAAATGCCTACAAAATCAGGCTTCCAGATGGCATTACTTTGTCACAAATCTTTAATGTATTAGACCTTTATCCCTATAAAGGATCTAATCCTCATACAACTGTGGTAGAGGAACAAACTGATCAAACACTTCAAGAATTGATTCCTTCATCTCCTGATCAGATTGAATGCATTTTGGATCAAAGGATTGCTAAACAGACTAGGAGGCACACCTATTATGAATATTTGGTGAAGTGGCTCAATAAGCCTCAGGAAGATGCAACTTGGATGAGCAGAGTAGCCATTGAGAAGGCAGGATTCACATTTGACAACATTCCCAACTCAGGAGGCTTGAGTTCTGTTTGACAGTGGGTGTATGGTGCAGGGCACCTAGGAGCAGTTTGATTCCTAAGAACATTTTGAAGCATTTTGCTAAGTTGTGTTTTTTTTGTTCAATATGTTTGTAATAAGGCTTTTAGCCATGGTGTAAGGTCCTTTTGTGTGGTCAATATGTTTGGGGTGACCATATAAACCTCACTCATTCTTAGTCCACTTGGACCCTAGTTGTGCCACTTAGGCCTAGTAGGTCTAATGATTGGTTTTTGAGTCTTTTTGGTTGTTCTAGTGTTTTAGCATGTTTTAGGGAGTGTGTTGGTCATTTGAGACCCTTAGACAAGTTGAACCAATCGGTATCTTGGTGTAAATGCAAAAATACCATAGTGTCAAATATTGCCAATGGTGCCAATGACACATTGGCCGGTTACAACTCGTTTTGGATAGTTGAAAACTATTGTTGGAGGTTGGATACCAACATGGATCGGTTTATACTATTGTCATCTCACTCTTGTACAGCAGAGAAGTTTTGGTATGGAGTTTTGGGCATAGAAATAAAGAAAACTGACTGTTTTTCCCTACATTTTTGTTGTTGTACGGCCTGTACGGATTGGCCAGGTGGATCAATGTTATTTTTCTAAAACTAGTTGGATTTAGGGTAAAAATGCAATAAGTTTGAGGTCTTGAATTGATTTGAATAGAAAGTTATTGCATTTTTTACTCGAATTGGTCTAAAACCCTATTTTCTACGGTTTATCATACAAAATCCGCCCTAGAATGCATTCCAACTAGTGAAATCTCATGCAAATTAGTGAAATGTAGGCTAGGGATGTATATTACCTGATTCCAAAAGTATTTGGTGGGGAAAGACTATTTTTGATTTTTGGAGTGATGCCCTAGGTCAAGTATTACCATGTATTTGACCAAATTTGTGCAATTTAGTGTTGCAAATGATAAAATCCTGATAGGGTGAGTGAATGGATGGCGGTTTTGAGTTGTTTGGACATGGTAGGGGTAATCCAAGTTCCTATCCCTAATCTATGACCCCAAATTAGACCACTTTCTTTGTAACCTAGCCCTAAACTGATCAATTAGGCCTAGAGACCTAGTGGGTGTTCTGAGTTGCTGGAGTAGAGTTGGACCTGGAGGTTTGGAAGTTTGTTGAAGTGCCCTAAAGGGTATTCAAATCCACCATTTGTTTGCCTATTCTTTTAGGGTTTTGTCAAGTTGTGTAGAGAAAACTAGTTTAGGAGGGCTAGTAGCCACACTAGGCCAAGTAGAGGTTGGAGAGTTGTGTGAAGTTGGGGATAAAACCAACTATGTGGAAGTTGTTTGTAGACCTACCTTAAGGTGTGGAAGGATCCTTAGGGGTTGGACAACAGCCTAGACCACAAATCCATAATTTGCACTTGGTGAGTGACCTTGGTTGGTTGAAGGAGTGAAGTGGGCAAAGAAGAATAACAACTTATTGCTTCCCTTGTGCCACTCTGCATCACAGAACAATGTGAAGGTAAGCCTATCATGCAACATACGTAGCTGACCGTGAATAGTTACAAGGTAATAAGTTGTTCCCTTTCACAGGAAAAAACAATGCTAATGAAGAGGACATGTTTTGGGATGTCCTTAAAAATTTTGTTTCAACTTTAGATGTCAAACAATCATCTTTTGAAGGAGAATCTATAGAACAGCAAGTTGTAGGCACAAAAGATGTGTTGAAACTCAAGTTTTGATTGAATACTTTGAAGAACTTCCTTTGTTTGTTAGTATTAATGAGGAAAATTCATGTGAACTAACAAAGTTATTGAGTTCTAAGCAGCTAAATGATGACGAGGGGCTGACTAGCAAACAGATAGATGAGAACATCCTTAATTTGGACAGTCAAGAAACTGGTGTACTTGCAAGCATTGTCCAAATTGAGCAGAAGAATGAGGTTGCATTACAAGGTATGGTCCTTGATATTTCTCCAAGTTCTTAGAAATCAGTCGGGAAGGTACCCTAGAGCCTATTATGGATCAAGAGGCTGATTACAGATTTGATGATATCTTATGTACTAATATAATTGATGAGTTTTGTGCAAGATTGAGTGACATGTTTTCAAATGATCTCAATCAAAAGGCTGAGTTTGAAACAGTGGATAACCAAGAAGGAGCCATTCATAAAAGATTAGGGTACATCCTTTCAAGAGTATGCCCCATTAGGGGTTTGACCAATGGAGTAACTAGCAAGGTTCAAAGCATTTTTAGTTCCCCTGAGAATGAGATTGTAGTTTTGGAGCAGCAGAACCATCTTGCTCATTCATGGCAAACCGGAAGTATATCTGAATAGAGTGAAGAAGTTCAAACCTTTGGTTGTGTTTCTTAGGTTGCAATACAACAATTTATAAGGAGTATTCCTATTTTTCATTACATATTGTTAGTTTGCAAGTATAGGCAGTATCCTCCGTTGGTTAGGAAAGGTAGTTATTTCACCCAATCGGTGAATGGTTTTGTTTGACCAGCTTCCTTGGCTGGCTAGAGTAGGGTTAGTGTACTATTTTCAGTCAATAAGTGCTTTCTACACATTTGTTTTCAGTATTTTGTTTTTTCCATCAGGGCTTGTTATTTTTCTTTCAGTTGTGTTTGTTTTCAGTTTTCTGTTGTTGTTGATGTTAGAGAGCTGAATTGTAGTGTTTTCTGAGTTTGAGAAGGATAGAGTATGAATCAATGCCCAATGGATATTCAAGGCAACTGATCAAATGCTTAGCAGGCAAGCATATAGCAGAAGTCACTAGAAATCTTACCATTTTTTACCACAACTCAAAATTGGTTAAATAGATGTGACATTATCATTTTTTGAGTGAGGTTTGATATTCTTCTGTTATGAGTTAGTTGCATAGTTATTATGTTTTAGTGTTAAATGCAATTCAGTTGTTTAAGAAAGGAGGAAAAGGTTCCAGATCATTCATTGCATTGTAGAATGATCAAGTGAGATAAGTATTTAATTCATCACAATGATTATCCATTTACAAGTTGAAATACATAAAGGAATAAGCATTACATTGAAAGAAATGATGACATATTAGATGTCCCACACAAGTCGTGGGTTATAGCTGAACATATGTAGATATAAAGAAAATACTATGCATCTAATGAATAGAAAAGGAAAGACATAGCCATCATTACCTTAGGGGTTGTTGAGCTTCAAAGTGCTTCCTGTCCTACTCCTGATCTCAATATGAACCTGCAAAAAATATGTGGGAAGGGTCCCGTTAGAAGCTCCGGTTATGAAAATCCTTTATCCATCAGAAGAGGCATAATACTTTAATTATAGTGCATTAATCAAATGAATATCATCCATATGTAGAAGGAATTAAAAAAAAAAAGAAACAACCATGGAGCATCATTGTTTTATTCTAATCTGTTTGTTTCATGTGCAGGTATAGGATAAGTCATGTAGCTAATTGAAGACATTTAACATGTGGTGTCAAATGGGCGACCACAAGGGTTGAGCCCAACATGCTACATCCCCTTAATCTTAGAAGGTATGAATAGAAAAGAAAGAATCATTGTTCAGATTTACATGACAAGCTGAAGGAATAATAAAAGAAATCATATGCATCAGTTCTGTTCCAAGACATAGTCATGATTACAGTTCAAGTAATGAAAATGCAACCATGAAAATGAACTGAACTGTGAAAAGGGATTGCATTTAATGCACATGGCTACTGTCATCATCACTTCAGTTGACTTGGAAAGGTTACATTCACAGGTATTTAACTTGTATATCTTTCATAGTATTTTGATGCATCAAAAAGAAATGAGAATATTAAGGTACATTGCATCAGTTGAATGTCATAAGTTGCCATTGAATATTAAGAGGCAACTTTATATGATTGTTTAATGATAGCATAACATCAGAAAATAGGTATCATTCATATGCATGTTTTAAATAAACAGTATCATAAGTGCATATATGGATCAACCTGTTATCATGCCACAATAGTGGAATAGAATGCAGATTGCATTACATAGACTGAATCAAGAAAACAACAATCTTGGAACAACATAGGTTCTTATTTCTTTTCATGATTGATACATCATGGAGGAACAAACAAGTTTTAGCAAATAGTACTACAAAAGAAAAGAAATGGAAAGGAACTACACAGTCTAGATTGGACAATATCTCATTCATGAGATAGTCCTATGATTCCAAGTGACTGCCATGATGACAAGAATAATCAAGTATAGTTATCCATGTCCAATCTGTAGAAGTACAACATTCAATTCCAATACATAGGTACTTTAACAATAAAGCTTATTAATAAATGATAGATACATCTATTCAGTCCTCCATCAGAAGTAGGTCATTTGAAACAGTGAGTTGGAATAGCTAGCCGAGAGAAGATTGTAGATCAATTGATATGTTATCACATCAAGTCATGAAGAGTAATCAGGTTGCACATTTGCATGATGAAGAAATAGTGCCATGGTGTCATCATTTAATAATGCTATCATGTTTTGTTAGAGATATCATAAGTATACTACAGTGAGAAGAGTATGCAAGTGTTATAAATATCAATAGGATAGCATATATTGTAAATCAATAAACATCTTGTTACAAAGTTAGATGATAGTCCAACTATTTAATATCTCATCTGTCATTATATAGAAGGAAGAAGCCATTGCCATTCATAATGACATGTGATAAATGCTAACTGTACTTTCCACAACTGCAAAACCATACAAATACATAGTTCATGGACAACCAATAATGATACAGAGATGAGATGAACATATGCTATAGGAGGAAGTCATTGCCATACAAAATGAGAGATCTCAAATGCATCAAAATGGAGAACAAATACACAAATGGCAGCCATGCATTGATCAAAATGAACAGCTATAGATTAATGTGGACTGGTTATACATTCAATGTCCAATGATCATATGATAAGATCAGATAATCAGGAAGAGGATATGAGCTACATGAGCTGCCAAAATAGAAGAATCATTTGAACGCATGCATCTTTTTCTTCTCATATGATAATGCGTCATGAAGAGTTGACAATGATTTTGATGGAGTACAACCATACAGAGGATCAAAAAGTCAAGGTTACAAGAAGATAGAATACATTATCTGAGTATGATAGTCATTAAGAAATGAAGTACAATGCATTACAATAATGACCAGATGACTTGATAGAAGAACCACAATAAGTAATGTTTAGGATAGAGAGCATGTGTATGGTTGTGCCAAAGAAAAGATTTTTATGCTTAAAATGTAATACCTAGCTTCTTATAAGGAAACCCTTGTCTAATACATAGAAACCCATCAAGTGGTTGCATTTTTTGTGTCTACAGAAGTGGTAGAGCATAGTCATGAAGGAGATGTTTTATTTTGTACCAACAAAATGAAAGTTCTGTTTGAAAATTTTGAAACCCTCATGTCATTTTTACATACAGTCAAGAGAAGGGTTACAAAGTAGATGAAATGCCATAGCCATGTGAAGGAGGAGTTCAATATATGCAAAATGAGATACCCATTTCAAGTTTTCAAACCCTCATGTCATTTTTTGTATTTTGGTCAAATGAACATCTACAAAAAGCAGAGAGAAGATAGCCATGGTATGGAGAGGTCTCTGTATACATAAAAAATGAAACCCTTGTTTCATATGTTAAAAACCCTCAAGTTTTTTTCATCTGCACTAAAAATAATGGACATAAACAAATGTAATAGATGTATATAGTTGCAGCCATAATAGCATAGTTCACATTTTTAAAGAAAATGAAATACCCATCTCATTTTTTTTTACACAGAACTCTCATCTTTTCTGTTACAATGAAAATGAAACCATATATAGAAATAGAACAAAGGAGCTCACCTTTGGTATCTATAGTAGAGAAGTAGCTGGACGCGGCCTCATATGAGGCTTTTCATAGTTTTGTCATAGTTGCAATGATGCAAAGACACAGGTGGATCAAAAGAAAGAATGTCAATGTTTACAGAGGAAGAAAAGAGCATCATGGCCACGGCCATTGAAGGAAACAACAACTACAAATAGTAAACTACTAGTCAAAAATTTGTATTCCATGCTCACCACATTCTAGGCTTTCCTCTTACATAGAAAATGCACGATTTCAACCACCGAAGACCCAAGGAAATGGAGAAGACCAAAAAAACTGAAACCCCAAGTCGACTGTCATGAAGTTGCAGAGCCAATAGCAAAGATTGCAAAATGAAAATGAGATAGCTTTTAGGGTTTGTTTCTTTGTTTTGTTCGATGGGTCATTCTTCATTTTTCACTTTTGACTTTGTAAATACAAAAATCATTGCCTTATCTAAAGTGTATCCTAGTCAACACTTGACAACTGATGGCTCCTAGTGATGATGAAATGGAAAGGCTGACAACATATCACATGTTCCCTTTGTTTTGCTAAGTCAAAGGTGGTTGGTGTTATGAAGAGATAAGGCTTATGTCTTTTAAACCTTTTTCAAAGCCTTATTTCTTATGTGGTCGACTGCATGTGGTTGAGAGTCAAAGGATCTCCCACTTTATGCATCGATTATTACTTTAATTCCTTGAATAATGCATAGAAAGGTAAAAGAACATATGAAGACAAGATATGCATACACAGTAATGGCATTATAAGAAGGGTCAATTTTGACAAAGATGAGGTGGCAGGGTATTCACACATGGACAATGCATTTATGGGATTAGAGACATGGTATTGAGCCTTCAAGGCTTTGATATTTTTGCAAAAATATATAGTAATGTGTTCATCATTTTTATGATTTTTGTAGAAAATCAATTGTAATACCTTGTAAAATATTTGGTGAAATTATGAGCCAGAGATTACTTATTTTTTGCAAAAATCAAATCAAATAGGGATATAGATCAAATTGTCATAACATTGTGAAGTTAGTTTTAAAGCAATCATTGATAAATTGCTTTTAAAACTTAACTATTTTTAGGTAATTTATAGCCTAATAAAACAAATCAAATATTCTTTTTGATTTGTTTTATTCAGAGTCATATAGGACAAAATTTAAGGATTTCATGAGCAGGAGAAAGCCACTTTGTGGTGGTGACACATCAGGAGATTCGTTGGCATCATGATTTGGTAGTTTGGACTATTTTTTAAAGCTTTCATTCATGCTTTTCTAAGTAGCTCAAAAATGGACTTGGAGTCTATTTTTAGGAGATTTATTCTAGCTTTCAAGGGGATCTTTCATAGCATATATCTCAGATTTTCCTTCCTTTTGAGGGGTTCCAATTTCAGTTTTTAGTTTTCAATTAGAGTTTTAGAGATCAGAGTGCATAGAGACAGAGTCTTCCTCTCACATCGAGAGTCTTGTACTCATTATTCCTTCAGTTATTAAGCAGTAGCTTTCCTTCATATTTTCTCTAATTCTTTGCAAGTTAATTTGATGTTGCATTGTGATGAAAGTTTGTCCTTTGTTTTGTCTTAGCTTGTGACTTCTTTGCAAAATCTTGGTTTAATTCAGGTTGCATGTTGTGTCTACTAGACCTTCATGTGAAATATTTATGAGTTAAATGATCTGAGTGTTCTGAGGGTCAGAGTTCAATAGCCTGTTTGTGAGTAAGATATGTTAGGTGATTCAATCTTCAAGTTAATTAGGATTCATTTCTTTCAGTATATCCTTCTATCCCTTTTCCGTGCAAGTCATTAGATTAGGAAAATCATAAGGAGAACCAGCTCACTTTGGAGATTCATTCTCATTATAGGAGACCCACATCTGAGAATGATTCCATGTTTTAACAGGTAGCTAAGTTTCTATGAGCTTAGTAGGGTGCATACTTGATTGACAACAGTCACCTTTTTAATAGACAATACCATACCATGGTGAAACACTAGCTATGGTGATTGTACACACATCAGACGTTAACTCAAAATTTTTCCCTAAGCTACTTTCTATCACGATGGACTACTAGCTTTAGTTATGATAGGACCAATACTTCATTGGTACTTTCAAATATGTTGAGCTTTTAAGCATGTTGTCATTTAGTTTAATTAGGGAAATTAAAACCAAACTTAGATACATTTTCCACTAGCTTCATGAGGGATATGTTGTAGATGATAAAGAGATAAAAATGGGTCATAGCCAATCATAACTCTTTTTAATTTATGGTAGATAATTTTTCATTGAATATTACAAAGGAAATGGTTAACCCTAAGCTCCATTAAATTTTTTGAGGGACTTCCTCAATGGACCTCATGGGGCCCTTTTCTTAGGTCGTGAAAATCTCTTCTTCTAGATACTCTAGTAGGTAAAACCAATTGCGTATGTATTTTTAATTTATGATAGAGAAATTTTAAATACTACAAAAGCAAGGGCTTAACCATTGATTATATAAAATTCTTTACAGGAATTCCTCAATGGCCCTCATGGGACCCTCTGGGTCTTAAAAATATCTTTTTCTAGATGCCCTTGTAGGTAAAACCAATTGGGTCTGTGTAACCCATCAAGTTAATCACTTGCTTCAAAAATTGTGGATGTCTAAAGGTATCATTTTATTTTCATATCAAATCCTCTTACATAGCAGCCCCAATCTATTTTGGTTTGTAATTAAATATAGTTTTAAGAAGTTTAGATAGGTAGTTTTAAAACTATTTATTTGTGAGTTTATTTAAAATATTCCTGTTGGCAATCAGGATTGCACCCTTAGCAAAGATGAACATTACTATCCTATTGCAATATGGAAACACTCTCAGGTTGTTGGTAATCTATGTTGAGAGTGAATCTCCAGAGTGGGTTGGTTCTCCTTATGATTTGCTAAACTATTGACCTGTCTGAGAAAAGGTATGAGAGAGGTGTACTAAAATAAATAGCTGAAATTAACCTCTAAGGCGATGCACCAATACTAAAATCCTATAAGATCTTACTCACAATTAGACTATAGAACTTTAGTCTTCACAACACTTTGATTCTTCCTAATTGATAAATATTTTGCGTGAAGGTTCAAAAGAACACGACATGCAACCTGAATCAAGCAAAATAATCACATAAATATCACAAAATCAAGATAAAATAGAGGATAAATATTTATCACAGTAGAATATCAAATCAACTTTGCAAAAGTAGAGGCAGAAAGTGAAGGAAGACTGCTGCTCTATAAATTGAAGGAATAATGAGTACATGAACTAGAATATAACACTCTCAGTGTGAGAGGAAGTCTCTAATATCCTAAACTCTAATCTTTACTGCTACTCTCTCAACTGATCTCTAATTGGAACTTCAACTGATAAGACCTGACTATCTGTCATATACCCTGTAGAATGATCCTTCTGAAAGGATTGAAAAAGCTCCTAATAATAGATATGCCAATCCATTTTCTGAATCCATCAAAAAGCTGATAAAAATCCCATCAAACTACCTTAAAATTGTGAAAACAAACTGCCAAAATTTTCTGTCAAGTGGGCCCCACCAAGATCTCCTTTAAAACATGTTTTATCTGCTCAGAAAAACATCTATTTTGTCATTAGCTGTTGAACTTCATCCAGAAAGAAAACAAATCTACAAAAGATCATCCTAGATTCTTTTCTGCTTTAACTACTTTAAATGACAAATATTCAAACACAATTTATAAATAATAGTGTCTTACAAGATTTTGTAGTTTTATTACACATCCTGATTCGATTTGATTTTTTTTCCAAAAATAATAATAATACAAGGCTTTAAAATTGCCAAGTACATTACATCTTATCTAGGCATTTGATTTCTTATAAAATCATGAAAAATATGATGGAATTTATATGGTTTTGCAAAAAATAAATCCTATAAGGCTCATTTTCATCTATCTCTACAAGAAAATCTCCTAAGGCATGTGACCTATCCTTAAAGGTGCCCAAATGGGTTTTAAAGGCACCATGCCTAGGCATTAAATATGCAAAAGGAACCTAAAGGCATGTAAAAAACCTAAGTCATAAGACTAGGTATAAACAAGGTGGTCAACATCACCAAGATAGGCATTTAGATAAGGCATACAAAAATGTAAATGATGTGACAAAATGCCACAATTGGATTTAGGTCAAAAGAAAACCCTAGTCACAAAACAAAAATGCCCTATGTTTTCAGGCCCATTTTGTATTTGACAATTTTTTGAGAGATGGCTCTCTACATTCAGCTGCCATGGATAGGGTTTGAACTAGAATTCTCCAATTTCCTGCTGTTTCAAGTCAATTTTTTGGAAAATATTCACAACAAACAAAAGGTAATTCATTCTTTGTCATAAATCTAGACATTTTCCTACATTTGAGGTGTCATTGGGCCTTATAGGCCGTGGCTAAAGCAAACTCTCTGATGTATTTTTGGTTGTGCTTTCACTTCCATTTCCTTCCTATGTGCTCGTGGCTACTGTGAGAGTTCCATGAAGCCACTCACATGATTCCGTAGCTTTGGTTCACATAAGCTCGAAGCTTTATGTCTCCTCAACTCTTTTACTTACAAGAACCTAAAACCTCCACATTTCCTGTATATGGGTTTTTTTATAAGAACCCCATGTTAGTTATGACCTGTTGTGAGAAAAGACTCACTTTGGCCGTGGATTTCAAAAACACAATTGGTTTTTTCCATTATCTATAGTAGAAGATAAAAACAAACTTTTCCCTGAATGCTTTGTGTTGGGCCACCACAATTGCAACATGAGGATAAAACCCATGGCTCCATTGTTTGCACATCAATTTCTACATTATTTATTTGGTTCCCCTATTGACATGAGGCACAAAAAACAAAGCTTTCATTAAAGATTTACAATGAATGCAGCCACGATGTTGTATATCTGATTTTCTCACAATTGAGTATTTGTATCCATATGAGCTCGAGTTGACCTATTCTCCTCTGCACCTACAATTTCATATTGAAGACCCCAAATGGGTCTTGTGCTATGAAGAACAGGTTGTTTTCTTTCTTTGGCTAAAACCTATACCTTTGCATATTTGAGCACTTATGTATGTCTTTATGCACAAATTGAAACTTCCATTCTCTGTATTTGTCATTACATATGAAAGTGGCCTCATGTGAACTTTCTCAAACATACTATGCTTCACCGGAATATGACATTGAAACTTCATGGAAAAATACCTTCTTGTTACTTCTGAGCTGGTATACATTCTATGCCTGTAAAAAATGTAAACACTTGATGCATTTTGTGGTGTAAACATACATAGATGAACACAACTTGGTTTTCTCCTGTCATTGAATATGATCATTGAATCATATATGTGTGCATTCTATATATGGTTGACTGCCTTGCACAGTGACATATCATTGTTATGCTCCTTTTACTATCCTTGTAAGTTCATATTTGCTATTATGATTGATTCATGCTATGCATACACTTGGCCTGTTCTCCACTTGATGACCACACTCATCATATGACATGGCATTGATCATGTTGTCAAGCATTTGTATCTCCATTGGTTGTGGCAACACATTTCATAGGGTTAATGTTGTTCATGGTTGTATTTGACTGTCACTTATTGTATATCTTCAAGTGCTACCTCTATATTACCATTTCTTCTACTGTTCTAGCATAGTGATTTGAACGCATGCATGTGACATTTTATGAGATTGTGATAGCAAATAGATGTAAAATGATCGTGATTTTAACAATACTTTAACTCAGCTATTTTGAAAGAGCTCAATGCTTCTTCATGGCTTTCTATAGCTATTTGCTTGGATCATGTCTATTGTGATCATATTTCTTATGATAGTATAATGTATCTTTGATGACTTTTTCTGAAAAAACATGGTGCACTCCACCGTCTCTCACCATTGCTTGGTTCTATTGGGAGCATCAAAATATATGATCACAAACCTCTTAGCACAGTTATGTGAGTAAACTAGTGTTCATATGCCTGTAAGATCTATGTACCAAGAAGCTGCCTTTCATCTGCATCTTAAAACACTTGCATACTGTAACTTTACATCTATGGCACTTGTAGTTGATATTTTTGACAAACTAGCATTGTTCTTTTATCATCATTTGCATTTGCTACCTAGTGAGTTTGGCTATAAGACAGTGCATGATGTCTCTGGGAGCAACTTGTAGACCTTTTTCTATGATGACCACCTCAAATGGCCTTGCAAGTTGACTGTCTTATATAAATATCTTCATGCACTGCAATGTTGTTTCTTAACTTCCCATTTATGCTATATCAAATATATGTTTATTGCATCTTTCTTCTATCATTGCCTCTCATGGCTTCAAGGATAGATCTATAGTGATGTATGTATAATGGTTGAAGAATGACAGATCTCTTCCAAATGAATAGTAGATTCTAGCAATGATCTATTACCTAGCTTGATCTTCTAAACCTATTGTATGATCCTTATTTACCTACTGATATTGCTGTCCTATTTACTTAGTTCTGCAGATTGACATGTGTCTGAATGAGCTCATTCTCATTTATGATTATCACTTCAAGGTGAAGGAACTGATAGGCATAGATGGGCAATGGGTTTTGAGGGTCATGCACTCAGTTAATGTGAGACTTCTTCAGCTGAATATGCCTTGATTTGAATAACAAGAATATGTACCCTCTTGCATCCCCTCTTAAGAATCAGGGGCAGCATGCTGGGCTCAACCCTTGTGGGAGCCCACTTTGCACCACATGCTGATATGTCTTCAAACAGCTACATGACTTATCCTATACCTACACATGAAACAAACATGATTAGATAAAACAATGAAGTTCAATGATTGTTTCATTTTCAGTTCCTCTGCATGTTAATGATGTATTTCCGATCTAGTGCATTATAGGTAATGTGTTATGCCTCTTCTAATAGGCACATTCAGAACTCATAACTAGAGCTCTAACAGGTCTTTTTCCATTTTTTTGCAGATTTTTATCAGAGATCGGGAGCAAGGACAGAAGGCAACCTCGAAGACTGAAGACTTAAAAGGCAATGATGGCTATGATCGTTCTCTCCTATCCTTAGATGCATAGTATATTTCTTATATTTGCACTTGTTAAGCTATTCCCATGGCTTGTGTGGGACATTTTATTTATCATTCCTTCATTCAATGCAATGCTTATTTCTTTTATGTATTTCATTTGTAAAATGGATAAACATTGTAGTGAAATGAAATAACTTATCTCTTATGCAGCCTTCTCCAAATGAATGATGATTTGAATTTTTTTTTTCTTTTGAACAACTGAACTACAAGATAACTGAATCATTCCAACTATGCAAATAATTTACAGTAGAAAATGTTAACCTTTCTTAGCTAAAACAAACTAAATGTACTCCCGCTCTACCAATTTGAGCTATAAGAAAAATTGGTAACATTTCTGGTGACTTTTGCTATATGCTTGCCCACTAAGCATCAAGACCAATTTCCTTGAACATCCATTGGGTATTGAGTCATACTCTGCTCTTCTCAAACTCAAAAAACACTAAAACTTAGGACTCCCACTAGTCCAAACAGCAACAGAAAACAAAAACAAACCAAACTGAAAACAAACTAACAGGCCCTGGTGGCCAGAAAACTTGTGCAGTAGCACTTAGGGAAACAAAACAACTAAAAGTAAATGTTCATAAAGCACTTATTAACTACAACACTCCTCTAACTTACTTTAACAAGCCATAGTAACTAGTCAGAGAAAACCATTCACTAGCTCAAGGAATAACTGCCCTTCCTTTGTAGTCTACAATACTCCATGGGGTTATTAATCAGCCCAAAAAGATGGAGAGCAATCAAAACTTCAGAAAACTGTTGTAACACTTCTTCGAGAAAGAAAATACAGTCACTTATCCACTTGACTTCCTTTGCTAATTGATCCACCTGATACCCTCCTTGATGATCCAAATCAGTGTCACTATGAGGCCGTCCCCCTCTATTGATTTCCAAACCAACTAGATACCTAATAGGACATCCTCTCGATGGTTTTGGAATGGAAACAATAGCATTATCTGCACCTTGCATGATAGCCCACCATGTGGCTTCCTCCTCTTCTGTTAGAGTAGCTAATAACTCATTAAAACTTGGAAAATTCTTAGCAAGAGCTACACTAGGCTCAAAATATTCAAGATTGCTTGAGGAGATACACTCTAAAATAGGTGTTTCTTCAACAAGTGAAGGTAATAATTCAAATAATGAACTAACCTCTATCGACAAACCATCAATTTGCTTATCAGCCTCTAGTTCCTGCGTGTAATGGAAAGGTGGCTCCTCCAACCATGATTCATTCAGCTACAAGTTAGGCTGTTCTTCACTTGATTTTTCCTGAATCTGCACTTTACCTAACTAATTTTCTTCCTCCTACTTATTGTCCTCATCATCAACTAGCTTGGGCTCTTGATTGCTACAAGAAATCAGTAGAATGGCAAGCTCTTTACAAGCCAAACAGTCAAGATGCTAACAATCCAGTATAAAGTTGTCTTGGACAGGTTGATCATCTCATTTGGTCAACTTTATTTCTCGTCAAGGCAAGCTACCTTAGTCTCATTCATGTCAATTTCTTCATTACAGTACAATGGGAGCTCTGAGAACAAACTAAATGCCTAATCCTTGTAAAGAATCTGATCTGATTCAACCTTGTGTTCAGCCTGGTAGTCAGGGTCTTCATGTAAAACAAGAATGCTAGATTTAGAGACAAAACTACCTCCTTGCTCTTCAAACTGAACTGAGGTCTCAATCTCATCATTGCCCTTTTGAAATAGTAGTGCATCATTTTCTACAATATCTTTTGGCTGTCCCATATGGGCTGATAAGTTTGTTTCCTGCATACTGCCTTCATTATCACAAACATAGGTGGATAGCTGATCAAACAAAAAAACTGAATCATTTCCCTTTTCTGGTCTATTCTCCATTTGAACCTAAGCATTGTTTCTTTACAATTGAAGACTTTCACCCTCCAATCTCTGTATCATGCTTTGATTCATCTTATAAAAAGTGCTAGAAAACTTTTCAAAAAGAATCAAAATGCAAAGGGTTCAGTGGTAAGTTTGAATCAACTCCTGCTACACATGCATTATGTTCAAGTTTATTTGGGGATGCAACACAAACACCAGCAACCTCTTGGTCCCTATTTGATCTTTTAGCTACTGGCTTGACATTTGAGATTCTGATTGGTTTGGGTTCTTGATATGGCTGAAGCTAAGGACTAATGGACTGGTATTGAATGCAGACAGGCTCCTGAGAAAAATTAGAACTTCTGAAACTTGGGAGTTTGATTTCTTGGGGAGTATGTTTGCATTCAAACCCTATCTCTTGGGCTTGGGGATAATTCACACCACAATATTCAGTGCCTTTCCAATTCATAAAAACCACCTCAGGGTTATAATTTCTTCCTTGGCCCTGTGGATCAGTTTGGAAAGGTGGCCTATTTAGCTGATTAGACTGATACAAGGCTTGGTAAGGCCTATACTCTTGATCACTATGCTTCTTGAAAATTACCAACTCATTCATGATGGTTTTTAGTGTGTTATTAAGTGCTTGGAATTCTTGGACTAGAATAATGGTTTTTTGGGCTACGGCTTGGTTTCCTATTGCTAGGATAGTAGCCAAAAGGGGAACTACCATGGGTACAGGTGGCTAAATTTCTAGAAAAATGGGTACGGGAAGCCTTGGGGCTATTTTCCCTACTAGAATAAGGCATTTTTCTTCTCTAACAACAATCTCAAAAGCATCGAGAAGGGTAGATCCACCCAAAGACTGAATCATAACAGATATTTCGCTGTTTAAAGCTCTCAGATAAAATAAAAAGGCATGCTGTGGTGTAGGCTTTACCATCACGGGGATCCTATCCTAAGTCTTCTAGAAACAATAATTCAAATAAGACATATGTTCATGTGGAGCCCTCTTGATGGTACTCAACTGCTCCAGCAGAGACAAAAGATTGGATTTGTCCTCAAAATGTTGCTGCAAACCATCTCCCAAGTCATCCCATGATGTGATTGAGCCTAATGTGAGTCCTCTAAACCACTGCAAAGCTTTACCTTTTAGTGATGCAACCAATAATTTGATTGCTATGTTTTCTTGGGTAATATTATGTACTGAACACAGCGTTGCCACATCCAAAATGTGCTCAACAACTGTAGTGTGATCTTCTTCGGTAAAGCACGACAAACCTTTCAGGGCTGCAATAGGAATGTCATCATGTTGGACAAGTTATAATGGGCTGCCCCTATTAAATGCAATAAAAGGATACGATCTAGCCATTTTGCATAGAAAGCCAGAATCATATGCCACTCATAATACAAACATTAAGAAAGACACCACTGACTTGGTTCATTGTAGAATCTTGGGCTGTTGAAACCAACTGATATATAATCAAAGTTGCCAAGGTGTTTGATAATTTTGCCTCTAAAGGATGTTAATACTGAAGAAAAAACCTGATCTTTTAGTATGTAATTCTTTTCTTGTGTTGTTTCACTAGATCTGCATGTAAAAATTAGAGATTTGAGTCGCCAAGTATGTTGTTTTTACTTTGAAAGGATGAAAACCTTGTTGCGCATACTAAATAGTAGAGGAAAAATGTGATTTTGTCCCACTGGGTGTGCCAAAAACTGTTGGCAATCAGGATTGCACCCTTAGCAAAGATGAACTTTACTATCCTATTGAACCATGGAAAAACTCTCAGATTGTGGGTAATCTATATTGAGAGTGAATCTCGAGAGTGAGTTCATTCTCCTTATGATTTCCTAAACTATTAACCTATCTGAGAAAAGGGATGAGAGAAGTGTACTAAAATAAATAACTAAAATTAACCTCTAAGGCGATGCACTGATACTAAACTCCTATCAGATCTTACTCACAATCAGACTACAGAACTTTAGTCTTCACAACACTTTGATTCTTCCTAATTCATAAATATTTCATGTGAAGGTTCAACAGAACACGACATACAACCTAAATCAAGAAAAACAATCGCATAACTATCACAAAATCAAGACAAAATAGAGGATAAATATTTATCACAGTGCAATATCAAATCAACTTTGAAAAAGTAGAGGCAAAAAGTGAAGGAAAACTACTACTCTATAAACTGAATGAGTACATGAACTAGAATACAACACTATCAATGTGAGAGGAAGACTCTAATATCCTAAACTCTAATCTCTACTACTACTCTCTCAACTGATCTCTGATTGGAACTTCAACTAATAAGACCTGACTATCTATCATATATCCTATAGAATGATGCTTCTAAAAGGCTAGAAAAAGCTCCTAATAATAGATATGCCAATCCATTTTTGGAATCCATAAAAAAATTGATAAAAAGCCCATCAAACTATCGTAAAACTATGAAAACAAACTACCAAAATCTTCTGTCAAGTGGCCCCCACCAAGATCTCCTTTAAAACATATTTTATCTGCTTAGAAAAACATCTATTTTGTCCTTATCTGTTGAACTTTGCCCAAAAATAAAACAAATCTACAAAAGATCATCCTAGATTCTTTTATGCTTTAACTGCTTTAAATGACAAATATTCAAAAGCAATTTATAAATAATATTGCTTTAAATATTGCCTTTCAAGATTTTGCAGTTTTATTACATATCACGATTTGATTTTTTTTTTCCAAAAATAATAATAATACAAGGCTTTAAAGTTGCCAAGTACATTCATCTTATCTGGGCATTTGATTTCTTATAAAATCATGAAAAATATGATGGCATTTATATGGTTTTGCAAAAATAAAGCCTATAAGGCTCATTTTCATCTATCTCTACAAGAAAATCCCCTAAGGCATGTGACCTATCCTCAAAGGTGACCAAATGGTTTTTAAAGGCACCATGTCTAGGCATTAAATATGGAAAAGGAACCTAGAGGCATGTAAAATACCTAAGTCATAAGACTAGGTATAAACAAGGTGGTCAACATCACCACAATAGGCATTTAGATAAGGCACACAAAAAACATAAATGATGTGACAAAATGCCACAATTGGATTTAGGTCAAAAGAAAACCCTAGTCACAAAACAAAAATAGCCTAAGTTTTTGGGCCCATTTTGCATTTGATAATTTTTTGAGAGATGGCTCTCTGCATCCAGCCACCATGGATAGGGTTTGGACTGGAATTCTTCACTTTCCTTCTGTTTCAAGTTGTTTTTTTGGAAAATCATCATAGGAAACAAAAGGTAATTCATTCTTTCTCATAAATCTAGATATTTTCCTACATTTGAGGCACCATTGGGCATTATAGGCCATAGCTAAAGCAAACTCTCTGATGTATTTTCTTTTGTACTTTCACTGCCATTTCCTCCCTATGTGTTCATGGCTGCCGTGAGAGTTCCATGAAGCCATTCACATGATTCTTTAGACAAAAGAACAGGTAACTTCTTTAATCTTAGATATCTCTCCTTTTGTTGTAGCCTTCCTATGCATTCTGTAGCTTTGTTTCACATAATCTCGAAGCTTTATGTCTTCTCAATATCTACTTCTCTTTTACTTACAAGAACTTGAAACCTCTACATTTCCTGTATATGGGTTTTTGTATAAGAACCCCATGTGAGTTATAACCTGTTGTGAGGAAAGACTCACTTTGGTCGTAGATTTTGAAACCACAATTGGTTTTAACCATTTTCTATAGTATAAGATAAAAACAAACTTTTCCTTGAATGCTCTGTGTTGGTCCACCACGATTGCAATCACTTGAGCTTATTTAAAGGCAACATGAGGATAAAACCCATGGCTCCATTGTTTGCACATTGATTTCTGCATTATTTACTTGGTTCCCCTGTTGACATGAGGCACAACAAACAATGCTTTTGTTAAAGATTTACAACGAATACAGCCACGATGTTGTGTGTCTTATTTTATCACTTCTGAGTATTTTTATCTATATGATCCTGAGTCGAGCAATTCTCCTCTGCAACTGTAATTTCAGATTGAAAACCCCAAAAGGGTCTTGTGCTATGAAGAACAATCTATTTTCTTTCTTTGGCTACAACCTATACCTCTGCATATTCGAGCACTTATGAATGTCTTTATGCACAACTTGAAGTTTCCATTCTCTGTATTTGTCATTACATATGAAAGTGGCCTCATGTGAACTGTCTCAAACATAATCTGCTACACCGGAATATGGTATTGAAACTTCATGGCAAAACACCTTCTTCTTACTTCTGAGCTGGTATACATTCTATGCATGTAAACGATGTAAACACTTGTTGCATTTTGTGGTGTAAACATACATAGATGAACACAACATGGTTTTATCCTATCGTTGAATATGATCATTGAATCATATATGTGTGCATGTTATATATGGTTGACTACCTTGCACAGTGACATATGGCTATTATGCTCCTTTTACTATCCTTCTAAGTTTATATTTGCTATTATGACAGATTCATGCTATGCATACACTTGGTCTATTCTCCACTTGATGACCACACTCATCATATGACATGGCATTGACCATGTTGTCAAGTATAATGTATCTCCATTGGTTGTGGCAACATATTTCATAGGGTTAATGTTGTTCATGGTTGTATTTGACTATCACTTATTGTATACCTTTGATTGCTACCTGTTTATTACCATTTCTTCTACTATTCTAGGATAGTGATTTGAACGCATACATGTGACAATTTATGAGATTGTGACAGCAAATAGATGTAAAATGATCATAATTTTAACAATACTTTTACTCAGCTATTATGAAAGAGCTCAATGCTTCTTCATGGCTTTCTATAGCTATTTTCTTGGATCATTTCTGTTGTGATCATATTTCTTATGACAGAATGATGTATCTTTGATGACTGTTCCTGAAAAAACATGGTGCACTCAACCATCTCTCACCATTGCTTGGTTCTATTGGGAGGATCAAAATATATGATCACAAACCTCTTAGCACAGTTATGTGAGTAAACCAATGTCCATATGCTTGTAAGATCTTTGTGCCAAGTGGTTGCCTTTCATTTGCATCTTAAAACACTTACATATTATAACTTTACATATATGGGACTGGTACTTGATATTTTTGAGAAACTAGCACTATTCTTTTATGATCATTTGCATTTTCTACCTGGTGAGTTTGGCTATAAGATAATGCATGATGTCTCTGGGAGCAACTTGTAGACCTTTTTCTATGATGAACACCTCAAATGGCCTTGCAAGTTGACTATCTTATATAAATATCTTCATGCACTGCAATGTTATTTCTTAACTTCCCATTTATGCTATATCAAATATATGTTTATTACATCTTTCTTCTATCACTGCCTCTCATGGATTCATGGATAGATCTTGAGTGATGTATGTATGATGGTTGAAGAATGACAGATCTCTTCCAAATGAATAGTGAATCCTAACAATGATCTATTACCTAGCTTGATCTTCAAAACCTATTGTATGATCCTTATTTACCGGCTGATATTGCTGTTCTATTTACTCAATTCTGTAGATTGACATGTATCTGAATGAGCTCATTCTCATTTATGATTATTACTTCAAGGTGAAGGAATTGATAGTCATGGATGAGCAATGGGCTTTGAGACTCATGCACTTAGTTAATGTGACACTTCTTCAGCTGAACATGCCTTGATTTGAGCGACAAGAATATGTACCCTCTTCCATCCCCTCTTAAGAATCAGTGGAAGCATGCTAGGATCAACCCTTGTGGGAGCCCACTTTCCACCACATGTTGATATGTCTTCAAACAGCGACATGACTTATCCTATACCTGCACATGAAACGAACATGATTAGATAAAATAATGAAGTTCAATGATTTTTTCATTTTCAGTTCCTCTATATGTGAATGATGTATTTCCGATCTAGTGCATTATAGGCAATGCATTATGCCTCTTCTGATAGGCACATTGAGAACTCATAACTAGAACTATAACATGTCTTTTTCTAGTTTTTTGTAGATTCTTATCAGAGATTAGGAGCAAGGACAAAAGGCAACCTCAGAGACTGAAGACTTAAAAGGCAATGATGACTATGATCCTTCTCTCCTCTCCTTAGATGCATAGTATATTTCTTATATTTGCACTTGTTCAGCTATTCCCATGGCATGTGTGGGACATTTGATTTATCATTCCTTCATTCAATACAATGTTTATTTCTTTTATGTATTTCATTTGTAAAATGGATAAACATTGTAGTGAAATGAAATAACTTATCTCTTATGCATCCTTCTGCAAATGAATGATGATCTAAAATTCTTTTCTCTTTTGAACAACTAATCTACAAGATAACTGAATCATTCTAACTATGCAAATAACTTATAACAAAAAATGTTAACCTTTCTTAGCTAAAACGAACTGACTGTACTCCTGCTCTACCAATTTGAGCTGTAAGAAAAATTGGTAACAATTCCCAATATAGAAAACAACAACTATTCTCCATACAAAATAAAACAAAATATTTCCAGTTAAAAATTAGTAGGTCTATATAACCAATCAAGTTAATCACTTGCTTCCAAAACCATTGAATTCTAGAGATCACTTTTTTTAAAGCAAATATGGTCTTCCATAAAACCCGTATCTACTTTGGTTCATTTTTTTATTAGAGGATAAAACATGATTTGAAAGGTCTCGAACCATTTACAAACAAACTTCAACCTCAAAAGAGGTTGACAAATAGAACAACAATAGCTCAGCTACCAAGAGATCAAGTGCCAAACATAAACAAGGCATCTAAAGGATAACACTCCATAAAACAAAGATAGACAAATAACCTAAACTATCTCATAAGGAGATCTAGCCTTCCTCACACCCTTAACTTGAGTGTGGGAAAGAGAGACTAACTTCAAAAGAGCATTCTTCCTTCAATGCACTAACCTCCAAGAGACATCATTATCTAGTTCAACTAAGTAAGGGGAAGGGAAAGGGGAATCCTCCACATAAACCCTACCCCAAGGGGAAAACTGAGAGGAAGACCCTGCTAGAGAGAAAGATTGCTAAGGAACCATAATAGGAGCCCCTACAAAAGACACAACTCTAGTAGGAACTGAGGTTTCAGCCAAGCTATCCTCACCACCACAAGACAAACCACCATAGATGGGTAGCACAGCCAAAAAATGTCATCAGTGCAAGTAGTAGCGACCCCACCCTCAATAGCCAAACCATGGAAATAGGGCGTAGTAGAGATTATGCCAAGACCAACAACCACACTGCCTCCAAAAAGTGGAAAAGATGGATCGAGCACTAAACAAGGGACCATGGAAGATCTATTTTAGTTGGTTATTATATATAGTTTTAGAAGTTTATTTCTCTAGTTTTCCAAATATGCATTCATGAGTTCATTTTAAATATTCCCAATATACGAGGTAGTAGTTATTCTCCACACAAAATAAAATGAAGCCTCTATAGATAAAATCAATTGGGTTTGTATAAATCATCAATTAGATAATTTTCATGGAAAATTTTGGATGTCAAAAGGTCTCATTTTATTTTTATTCAAGAATAAAATGATACCTTTGGCAACCAATCCTCTCTTCTATTAAACCCCCTATCTAATTTCATATCCTTTATCTTGATGTAATGGAGAGCTCTCTATGAACCCAAGTGTAGACCCAATAAAAGTTTCTACCTAATTAAATTATGTTTTGTAGGGTTGTATAGAAATTATTAGATTTGGTAATTTTCTATGTTAGGATTTGATATTATAATAGAAATTTGTAGGTTAAAACTCTAATGTCAAAAATTGCATACCATTTCAATTTCATTCTACATTTTGTGCTCACTCTAGTTTCCATCCATGTAGTATGTTTAAGGCTCATTTTATCCCTTGTCCTAGCCTTTTCCCACCCACAGTGTTAAGTTTGTGCTTATGTTCTATCCTTTGTATTTATTTTTATGTCATTCTATCTGCGTGTATTATATTATTTTATTTCTTAATGTGTTTTAAGGTTTTAGGAACCGAAATCACTTGGATGCATTTATCTCTCTTCATGGAGGTCATTGAGTTCTTGTTCCTCTCTTTTTACATAAGTGTAAATGATTTTTTTGTGGAAGGTTCTTTATGAGTTTGTTATTTCCTTTCATTTATGTTACACACACTAGTTTGTTCAGTTTATGTCTAGACCTTAAAACAAACATTCATAGCATTACTCTTGTTGTTGTTCTTATTTTTTAGGTGCACATAAGATTAAGTGCACACATGATTTTTCTCTCCTTTATCATATTGGAGGTTGTGTATGTCAAAAGATCAAAGTAGGAGATTGATCATTCTTGACAATCTCCCATACAATCCTAGCCCTTTTTTTAACTAAAAGAGGGGTAAAAATTTATAAACACAAGTAACTCTTGATTATAGAAATTTATTATTAGTCTAATCAAATATATAATCACAAGGTGTACATACCCTTAGGAAATGGAAAAAAAATTAAAATAAAATTTGAAATCCATATTTTTAGCTTGGTGAAACAATTTTCTAGATGAAGCAATAATAATATAATCTAGCACAATAATGTAGCTTTCAAGTTTTGATTTGATCTTGATCTTGCTCTTAGCAGGTGAACTATAATTATAAAGTTTGAGACCTATTTGTTTTGGAATTTTTGTACTACAATACAATCAATATTTTCTTCACATACAAGGTTTATTGTTCATGAAATAGAGCTAGATATTTAAAATAAACGAAGATTTAAAGTTTTTGGCAATTATTGTTTAATTCTTTCTTACATGGGGTAATTGAGATGCTATACATCTACCAATTATCTCCTTTTCCATGATCACACACATTTATACATTCACACTATCTACTTATTTATTACTTTCATGATCACATATTCCCATACACATCCTATCCACTATGATCTAGCTCATTTTCTCTCATGGGACTAGTTTATAATTGCAAGGTTGGCATTGCATCTCACACATTCATCCCACCAAAATTTATTTTTCAGATAAATTACATAACTAATTATTAGTATGTTATAATATTTTCTACCTAAAGTTTATATTTATTTTTAACAAAGTAAATAGACAATTTTTAACCAAAAATGTTGAAATGATTAATTACTGACATTGAATACCTTATATTACAATCTTTAGATTAATGTACACTTCTCACCTATGAACTATGCAAAACATCGTATCAAATTTGCATTTAGACAAACCAATATGGAGACATACACAAAGAGTGGAAATTATATGAATAAAGACTGAACCATCCAGTTGTCATTTCCATTTAACTGAGTACCTTTAGCTAATGTTTTTTAGTTTTTAGTTTTGTTAATTGTTATTAATCCTATGCATTTTGGCATATTCTAGGCATTGAATATTTCTCACCAACTCTTAGTTTATAGTTTTTAGTTTTGAACATCCATTTAGTTTTCATACTCTACTATATGAATGCTTTTGAAACTCTGTTATAGTTTTTTTGATTAGCCTTGAATTTTGTATTTCCAATTATTGAGAATACTAAATCTAGAAGGCTTTCTATGCAATGCAACATATCTAAAGGGTTTTATAAAGTCCTGAACTTTTCGATGAAGTAGGTATAAACCTTTCCAAAATAAAAATAAAAATTATTCTAATTGATATGGGAAGAAACTGTTAGTAGTAATGTAATTTCTTGGTTTTTGAATACTAGAAAAGTAGAAAAGTAAACAATGTCAAGCTATAGATTATAATATATTGTATGAGTGATGTTATACACAAATCATAAACTAGCAAAACAGACCCAAAAAATTGGTAGCCTAACCATGATTAAATAAAAAGCTCCTTGCTTGATTGTCTTCTATAAAGACTCAAGCTTGTGAAAAGATATAAAAATATAATCTACAAACCCAATCCGTATGTTCAAGGCCTCGCCTTGCATTTATATGTCCTAATATTTTTTTTCGAAAAAGGTGCACATCACGCATATGTTATTAGAAGAAGATATTCGAGATACAAAAAAGGGTCGGGGTCTGCCAAGAGAAGGCCCAAAGGCCAAGAAAAAACTGCTGTAGGCATACAATTACGTCTTTAAAATTAAGATGACACTAAGGAGTACCATCCACTTACCAAGATTTGAAATCAGACAACCATCCCTATCAAAATGAAACCTGAAGTCAAAGCAATGGGAAGAAAGAAAGTGAATAATTAATGGAGAGGATTTGAAGTGACCAGCTGACAAATCCAACAAGAGGAAAATCTCCATCAGATACACAATTAATCGTAAAGAGCCATTGAAACATCAAACAGGCCAAAGTATGAGCAAAAGAAGCCATTGGGGCACACCTCTAGGTGTCATCTCAGTGCAATGAATTGCTAGAGACTGTTGGAGTTAAGGAAAGGTTGGATAGCCAACAATCGAAGGCTAAATAGACAAAACCCATTGCATCCATGTAAACCTAGAAAGGCCAATATGAACTATCAAAGTGAAGAAAGCATACCAATATACCTTGCTTGAAAACACCAAGAGGAGACACCAAAGATGGAGACCCAAATCCCTAAACTAACTGGAGCTGTGAAAAAAGAGACAGAAGTAATTCGTGAAGAGAAAAATTTCACCTATAAACCAAAACACCAACACCCGACTTGAGAAACAAATAGTCTTATACACCAATGGGCATATATCTCAAAGCTCCTCAAGGATTTAAAGGGTCAAACTACATCCCTATAAAAAAACAATCATGCTCCAAAATGAACTAGATCAAACCAAAATCAAAGAAGACCACAAACAAGGAGCCCTTGAATCATGTCAAAAACTTAGAAGATGATGCCTACCCTAAGTCCAAAATTCAATAGTAAAATAAAATCATGTATAGATAAAATGTTAGGCAACAACCAATAGGAGCAGTTATGGGAAAACCTCCTCAAAAAACTTCAAACATAGAATAGCTTATTTCACTTGAGGAGAAAACTCTACTTTCCTCGATCTCAAAGATTTTTCAATTGTGGTTTGGTTTCCTAAACCAATCTCCACTTCAGTCTTGCAGCTTCTTAATTTGCAACCATTTTGACCAATGGCAGGTGAAATGCTTTCTGGTTTCTTTGCGATATTGGTTTGAGAAATTCCCAGTTGTGGAGAGATGTGAGGATTTAACTCTACTTTGTTAATGTCCTTGAGGGCAACAATATCATCTTTGAAAATTGCATCCTCCAAAATGACATTAGCCCTACATCTATAGTTCCAATCCCCCTAGAGAAAACCTCTTCCAGAAGTCAAATTTTCAATTTCTTCCTCGTCTTAATCTTGGCTTATAAATGAGAATAATTCCTCAACCATTTCTTCTACTAGAAATGTTACTCTATTCTTGAGAAGAGTGGTGTTTTGGTTAGAAGTGTTGGTCCCTCCAAAACCCAAAGGAGCCTAGCAGCCATGGGCAGTCTCCATTTGATCAAGATTAAAATTTTCTCAGAGAACTTCATTGGTCATGTCCTCATAGATGTCCTCAATTATTTTTAGAATAACTTCCTCTAAGAAAAAATTAATATTAGTGTCATGACCAACTTTGTTACTAGCTTCAATTGACAAGGAGAGATCCACCTCCTTTGATAAATCCTTTATGATCTCTTTTTGGGGTGCGACTAGAAGAGTCCCATCTAAATGACAACACTCTCCCCCATCTTCATCCATGACACCTTCCTTAGGGGCCTCCAACTCATTATTAGGATCCATTGGATATTTCCTCCACTTCTTTATCAAACCCTCCAACCTTTAAGATTTCTAACTCATCTAGGAGGTTCATATTAGAATACTCATGTTCCATCATAACTATAACACATTCCTATGAGACCTCCCACTCAATGAGAGGTTCCTATCTTGGAAAATCTCTTCCAACACCATGGGAAGGAGAAAAGGATTCCTTGCAGGAAAGAAATTTTTAGGGGGATCAAGTGAACATTTAAGGTGGCCTAGGCCTCCACAAATTCTACACTTAGCCTCCAAGACTACAATGGATATTTCTTTAACCCAATCTCCCACAATAGAGTGGATCCTGATATTTTTAGGGAAACTTTTCTTGAGATCCAAAATAATATAGATCCTAATGTCCTCTTTAGAGAGAGAATATTCTCCATCTAAAACATGAAAACCTCCCAGAGAGTCCCCAATAAGCTTCAAAATTTTCTCATCTCTGTATTCCAACAACAAGCTTCCCAGTTTAATCCAAAAGGGTGCAAATGGAAGGTTGACATGAAGAGGATCAAAATTTGGCTACTAAGGCTATAAATACAATCTAGAACCTTCTAAAACCTAGACATGCCTTGAAAAAACTAGTTCTTTGTCCTCGCTACTCTTGAAGATGACAACAAAGAAACCATCTTCAAGAAAGAGGAAGTCATGGCTCTTGAGCAAGTTTGAGGTAATCGAGTATAGCAAGGTATCTTTAAAAGAAGGATTCTTCCAAAACTTACCGATCAATGTTGTCTCTTTTAGATTAGTACCCCTACTTTCAACCAACTCCTTTGGGATGGGGATTTGGAGCTCTAATTTTTTTGGGGAAACCACCTTAGCATGAGGAGATCTGTTCCTCAAACTTTCTTTGAAGATGGCCCATTTCCCTCTACTCCATTTTATAAAAACCTTCTCTTTTTCCTAGATTCTTTTAGTTGTACAACCTTCCTTTTTGGCTGAAGGCCCTAGAATAATTTGGCCTCCAATATCCATTAAAATATGTTCTACCATCCCATCTAGAGAATTCATATTGAACTTCTCTACTATTGTTCCCATAACCTCTATCCCAAGCTCTCATAGTTGACCAGTATGAACTAGATCCTTGGCTACTAAAAACACTATCCTGAAGGGCCTTCTCTCTCTTGGTGCCATTAGAAACAACTCTATTCCAAGGTTGATTCCCATCTCTATTTCCATTACCATATCTAAATCTTCCAAAATTTAAATTTCTATGTGCTAATGTTGACACTGGGGTTTTCATCCAGCTTATCAACCACTAGGTCATGGTGCATGTAAAAAGTAAATTTGATGGCTTTCAGTTTCCCAAAATTGACATCCATAGGAATACCCACCTTCAAATAGAAAGGAATCATAAAAAGCATTAAGCCACTAATTGTTGTGCAGTTTCTATGTTCTTTAGCCACTAATTGCACTACATAACAACAAAAACTATTAAGCCACACAATTATGTTGAACATTGTGCACAATAGTTGTATGCTTTCAAGTAATTGTGTCTCTAAAATATGTATCCTACATTGAGTCTATCTATTTGGTGATTAATCCAATGGTAGGAGCTAAGGTTTTCCCAGATCAATGGTAGGGTACACAACAGACAAAACAAGGTAATAACCTTTTAACTCAGCCATCGGAAGGCAAATTCACTACTGGTGGTGTGGGTGGTAAGTAGCGATACCATAGCACATGGTGGGCCATCTTAGTTTTTGGTCAAGAAAATTGGCGGCTAGTTTAATTTTTCATGCTGCAGTTAGCATAAGGGTCACACTTACCACGTTGGAGGGTGTTTAATCAAATACATGATGACAAATTTCAGTTGGACACCCACATCTATTATAGAAAATGTGAGGTTGAACTTTGATTGGTTATGTTGAAATTTGACATTTTTGAGAAAAACTAGATATATGTTTTGAGAATGTATAACTAAATTAAAAATTAAGATATATTTTTCTATGAAGGAGGAATATGTACCTATGTCTAGTCCATAGGTTATGACTATAGCTATTGGATCATCGATAAGTTGCATGACACAAAGGCTTGCAATGGTGGTAGCATCTTTCATAGCTTGCCTTTGCCTAGTATTGGAATACATTGGAGTTGTGATCATTGTGCCTATCACATTTGAATTCAAACACCTTTTAGCCTTATCTTTAGTTTTACATAAGACCATAGTAGATATCTCATATAATAAAAATTACCTTCCCATGCTATCATCATTGCTAATGATTAGCTTCAATTTTTTCCTGGCTGATTGAATGACAAGCACCTACCAATGCCTTAATCAATGGGTAGAACAACTCAGTGGAAAAACTACAATACAAAAAGTTTAGATTAGCTATTGTGACTAGATTGACAACAAGCCCATGAGAGCATGACACATGTCCAAGTAGTGGGGACAAATCTTACTCAATAGAAATAACTTTAAATTGAATTTCAGTCTTTTATGTTATTCAAGAATCCACATTTCTCTCCATTGATAACATGTTAATAAGCTTATTTTGATACAAACAGGAGAAATAGGGTATTATCTATTCTCCGTAAAAATAGCATTCTTAAGAGATCATGTCACCATTTTAATATGCAATACCATACCATGGTGAAACACTAGCTATGGTGATGGTACACACATCAGATGTTAACTCAAAAAATTTCCCTAAGCTACTTTCTATCACGATGAACTACTAGCTCTAGTTATGATAGGACCAATACTTCATTTGTACTTTCAAATATGTGGAGTTTTTAAGAATGTTGTCATTTAGTTTAATTAGCAAAATTAAAACTAAACTTAGATACATTTTCCACTAGCTTCATGAGGTATAAGTTGTAGATGATAGAGAGCTAAAAATGAGTCGTAGCTAATCATAACCCTTTTTTAATTTATGGTATATTATTTTTCATTGAATATTACAAAGGAAATGGTTAACCCTAGGCTCCTTTAAATGTTTTGAGGGACTTCCTCAATGGACCTCATGGGGCCCTTTTCTTAGGTCAAGAAAATCTCTTCTTCTAGATGCTCTAGTAGGTAAAACCAATTGGGTATGTATTTTTTATTTATGATAGAGAATTTTTAAATACTACAAAAGAAAGGACTTACCCATTGATTCTATAAAATTCTTTACATGAATTCCTCAATGGCCCTCATGGGTCCCTCTGGGTCTTAAAAATATCTTTTTCTAGATGCCCTTGTAGGTAAAACCAATTGGGTCTATGTAACCCATCAAGTTAATCACTTGCTTCAAAAATTGTGGATGTCGACAGGTATCATTTTATTTCCATATCAAATCCTCTTCCATACCAGCCCCAATCAATTTTTGTTTGTAATTAAATATAGTTTTAAGAAGTTTAGATATGTAGTTTTAAAAATATGCATTTGTGAGTTTATTTAAAATATTCCCAATATAGAAAACAACAACTATTTTGCATACAAAATAAAATGAAGTCCTTGCAGTTAAAACTTAGTAGGTCTATATAAACAATCAAGTTAATCTCTCGCTTACAAAACCATCAAATTCTAGAGATCACTTTTTTTCAAAGCAAATATGGTCTTCCATAAAACCCGTATCTATTTTGGTTCTTTTTTATTAGAGGATAAAACATGATTTGAAAGGTCCTAAACCATTTACAAACAAACTTCAACCTCAAAAGAGCTTGACCAATAGCATAGCAACAGCCCAGCTGCCAAGAGATCAAGTGCCAAACATAAACAAAGCATCCAAAGGATAGCACTCTATAAAACAAAGATAGACAAACAACCTAAACTATCTCATAAGGAGATCTAGCCTTCCTCACCCCCTTAACTTGAGTGTGGGAAAGAGAGACTAACTTCAGAAGACCATTCTTCCTTTGATGCACTAACCTCCAAGAGACGTAATTATCTAGTTCAACTGAGTAAGTGGAAGGGGGAGGGGAATCCTCCACAAAGATTGCTAAGGAACCATAATAGGAGCCCCTACAAAAGACACAACTCTAGTAGGAATTGAGGTTTTAGCCAAGCTATCACCACCACCACAAGACAAACGACTAGAGATGGATCACATAGTCAAAAAATGTTGTCAGTGGAAGTAGTAGCAATGCCACCATCAACAGGCAAACCATGGAAAGAGGGCGTAGTAGAGATGATGCCAACACCAACAACCACATTGCCTCCAAAAAGTGGAAAAGATGGATTGAGCACAAAACAAGGGACCATGGAAGATCTATTTTAGTTGGTTATTATATATAGTTTTTAGAAGTTTATTTCTCTAGTTTTCCAAATATGCATTTGTGAATTCATTTTAGATATTCCCAATATATGAGACCTAGTAGTTATTCTCCACACAAAATAAAATGAAGCCTCTATAGATAAAATCAATTAGGTTTGTATAAATCATCAATTAGATAATTTTCATGGAAAATTTTGGATGTCAAAAGGTCTCATTTTATTTTTATTCAAGAATAAAATGATACCTTTGGTAACCCATCCTCTCTTCTATTAAACCCCCTATCTAATTTCATATCCTTTATCTTGATGTAATGGAGAGCTCTCTATGAACCCAAGTGTAGACCCAATAAAAGTTTCTACCTAATTAAATTATGTTTTGTAGGGTTGTATAGAAATTATTAGATTTGGTAATTTTCTATGTTAGGATTTGATATTATAATAGAAATTTGTAGGTTAAAACTCTAATGTCAAAAATTGCATACCATTTCAATTTCATTCTACATTTTGTGCTCACTTTGGTTTCCATCCATGTAGTATGTTTAAGGCTCATTTTATCCCTTGTCCTAGCCTTTTCCCACCCACAGTGTTAAGTTTGTGCTTATGTTCTATCCTTTGTATTTATTTTTATGTCATTCTATTTGCGTGTATTATATTATTTTATTTCTTAAGGTGTTTTAAGGTTTTAGGAACCAAAATCACTTGGATGCATTTATCTCTCTTCATGGAGGTCATTGAGTTCTTGTTGCTCTCTTTTTACATCATTCTCTTAGTGTAAATCATTTTTTTCTAGAAGGTTCTTTACGAGTTTATTATTTCCTTTCATTTATGTTACATACACTAGTTTGTTTGGTTTATGTCTAGACCTTAAAACAAGCATTCATAGAATTGCTCTTGTTGTTGTTCTTATTTTTTAGGTGCACATAAGATTAAGAGCACACATGATTTTTCTCTCCTTTATGATATTGGAGGTTGTGTACGTCAAAAGATCAAAGTAGGGGATTGATCATTCGTGACAATCTCCCATACAATCCCAGCCCTTTTTTTAACTAAAAGAGGGGTAAAAATTTATTCAAACCAGAGAAGAGAAATACAAAGCAAGGGCATTACACATACCTATCTATCTCCACTAATTGATCCAACATTTGTGACAAATCTGGGGGTAATTGACCCCTTTCCACATTATTTCAATCATGCAAATGAGCAGAAGGTCATTTAGCCAAACAATCCACAACCCCATTCCATTTTTGAGGAATATGACAAAAAGAAACAAAATCCAAGGAAGAACACAAATTAAGAATTTATTATATAATAACAGCCAAATGCCAACTGACATCCTCAAACTGTTGCCTTTTCAGCAAATTCACCACCTCCTGAGAATCAGATTCAAAAATGATCAATCTCCACCCAAGAACACAACCACGCTCCACCGCACATAAATTGGCAAGAGCCTCCACCACATTGTTAGTATACCAACCCTTGTAAACAGAAAAGAAAAACTTAACAATCCCAACCCTTTTATTGATTCTTTACAACTATAGATTTCTTTTGGAGAAGATTTCCAACTAAAGGCAGGTTTTTTTACCTCTTCCCTATCTTGTGATTTTTGTTATTTCCTATTGAATAGAAAGATAAATCCTTTCATTTTAGTTGTTTTTATCCCTTGGAGGTCTTCTCAGTCTTCTTCATTCTCATTTTGTGTAGATTATGCATGGTTCCCAAGGAGAAATCCTTAAGTTCTATATTTTCCTACCAAATGGATAACAATGTGACATGTAGACATCAACATGATGTATTAGTGTCCTAGATAGTCAACTCCATTCCCAAGGAGAAATTATTAAGTTCTATATTTTCCTACCATATGGATAACAATGTGACATGTAGACATCAACATGATGCACTGGTCTCCTAGATAGTCAACTCCAAACTTTGGTGCTAGGTTCCTCTTAACTCTATATTTATAGTTCTATGTTTGGTTTTTTAAATTTGCACTTGGTAATTCTATAAATTAGTAATTTTTAATTTGCATAGTGTTTTAATTTTTTAGAAAATTAAAATTTCTTAAGGGTAAAACACATTAAGTCCATCAAGTTTAATTTTCTCTTTCTATTAGATTAGCAGTAGATTAGATTCATCATTAAATGAGCCAGTTTTTCCTAGTGTGGTGCCTTTGAAAACATTTGGTAATGAGAACAAAAGTTTTTTTCTATCCAATTTCATATTCTATAGAAATACACATTCTGTTTTTCAACCTACACAAGTTTAGTTCATGATTTCTAATATTTCTTTTAACATTTATACCTTTCTTAGTTAATTCATGTATTGATTCATAATGTGTTGAAAATATGTATACAATGTGGTATTGCATTGAAGTTAGTGGTTTTAATGAAAGGAGTGGTTGTCATTCTAAGTTATACCAAAGGGATTGATAGATTTGACCTATATAGATATTGTTGGTGGTACATGAGATATATGCTCACCTATGTAGATACTATTGATACAAGTTTGAGTGATAATGACGATGGAAATAGGAAGGATGAATGTTTCAAATAATAATTTCTAATATGTAGGCTAGAGCTCAAATATCTTTATAGAAATATAAATATAAATAACTTTTATACAATCTCAATTTACTACATTTTATATGATCTCTACTGCAACCATTGCACACATTCTATTGATTTGAATCTCCTATTGCACCATATGTTATTTATACATCCTAGCCTTTGAATCATACATCTAACTTTTAAGTCAAAGCTCTTAAGGATATTAATGTAACCAATAAGTAGAATTTAGATATCCAACATAGGTCTACTAGCTCTATTATGATCTAGGAAATGATGTCATCTACTTTACCCTTGTCATATTACATTTTATGTTTATGATAAATCATTTTCATTTAATATCATCATGGCAAGGGTTTACTTGTGGCTTCCATGAAATTGATTTAGGGATTTAAACATGCCTAGGAATGAGGTAGGAAGAGTGATATAGGTCATCCTACCATCTAGTTTTCCCTTACCATGTTATGTTGTGACTTACAATTTCAAGTACTTTTCTCTTGTTATTCCTAAATCTAAAAGGCAAGGATTTAGTTGTAGTGTCCATGTAGTTGTTTTATGGATTTGATTTGTATAAAAAATGTAGGCTGAAATACACATCGTGTTTTTCACATTACACATTTTTAGTTCATCAACATTTGACTTGTCCACATCTTACAAATAATGAACTAAGCATGTGTAGCTTGAAAATGGTGATGGGACCCACATTTCCTTGAAGCAAGAACAAAACCCAGTAGAAGGAAGCACAAAACACATCTAACAAAACATAACACGAACAAAACCTATGGAAGTTAAAATATAAAATTTGTATTTTAACTTGCATAAGTTTTGTTGATGTTTTGTAAGATGGCTTGTGTTTCTTTTTGGTGTATTTCAACTTGCATAGGTTTTGTTCATGTTTTGTAAGATGTCTTATATGTTGCCTTATGTTGGATTTTATTTTTACTTTAGGGTTCAAGAGTGGGTAGAAGACATTTTATAGAAAATGAACATGGGCATAGGAGGCCTTGGGGGCAATTTTCTAGCATCTATCAAGTTATTTTCAGCCTTGACTACCAACACATATGCTTCTGGTAGTGTCTGACCTCCTAGAGACTGAATCATTATTGATATATCAGAGTTAAAAGCTTTGAGGTAGAACACAATAGCCATACCTGATAATGGTCTTACTGTATCAGGAATTCTACCCCAGGTCTTTTGAAATCTTGAGTTGAAATCAGTCATGGCTTCTTGTGATGCCCTTTTGATAGTGATTAATTGTTGCAGTAGGGAAGATTTATCACCTTTATCTTCAAATCTTACAAAGAAAGCATCACCAAGCTGATCCCACATAGATATTGTATTTGGAGTGAGAGATCTATAGCAATCCAGAGCCTTTCCTTTGAAAGAAGCTGCTAGCAGTCTTATTGCCACATTCTATTCAGTAATAACATGTACTACACACACATCAGATACATCTTACAGATGTTCCCCAGGTGTCTTGAAATCTTCTCCACTAAACTTAGGTAGAGCCTTCAAAGCATTGGCTAGAATAGGATCCCAAGTTGCTAGTGGTACTAGGAGAATGAGGGGACTCCTAGTATTTCAATTTGCATAGTTCCTTGGAGGTATAGGTGCTCCCATATTTATTCTTTGTGCTACTATAACCTGATTCACTCTTCTCCTTGGTGTAGTTACTAATGGTGGTAAAAGAATGCCTAGATTAGTAGTAGACTGAGCTCAGAGGCAATTTACAGCAAAAGATAGCATAACAGAGAGGGTCAGAAGGACAATTCTCAACCTCTAATACTACACCATATCGGTCCCCTAGTGTTCAAAATGTAGTAATGGTGGCCCAGATGCAAGGGATGTCCATACAACAACAAGAGGAAATAGCCCCCAAACATGCCTTATTTTCATGGATTGAAGAGGAAGATTCAGTGTTCTTGAATGAGGCATCCACTTCAAAGAAACCATTGGTGCAATCAGACTATTACACCAGATCAAAGAGGAGAATGATGGAGCAGCCTAAAGTCACTAATAATGAAATTATCAGAACTCCTCCATTTCAAAATCATCATAATCCAATCTCTAGGCAAGACATGCCCCAGCCGGTGCAGAATCAGGTAACCTCGGGACAGGTTCTAGAAAAGACAAGGTACCCTTATTATTCAAAGACACAAGCATTAGGACCTATAAACGTGGTGGACTAGTTGAAAATAACTCTAGCACACATATCAATCTGGGATATGTTAGCTATCCTGAGTAGAAGACACTGTTACAAGAAGCTCTGCAAGGTCAAGAAGCCTCTAAATACACTAGTACTAAAGGAGGAGCTACTGATAAAGGGAAACTCCAACATAAAGATACTGTACCTCTATAAACAATAGATTTGTTGAACAATGCACCTAAGGTAGGTAAATCTAAACCAGGTCCCTTTTATTTGACTCTAATAGTTGGGAAAAAACTGTTGCATAATGCAATGATAGATTTTGGGGCCAGTACTATAGTAATGCCAAAGAAGATAGCAGATGCTTTAAAGATAAAGTATGAACCACTTACAAGAGTGGTCATCCAGTTGGATGGGAAATCTGTTCAAACTATAAGAAAAATCAAACAACTTCCATTAAAACTATATACTTGTCCCAATATAATTGTCAATCAGGATGTGGTAGTCATAGATATTCCTCCTGTATTTGGTTTATGATTGTCCAGAGATTTTACAACCAAAATAGGAGGTTACATGTCACTAGACTGGTCACACCTCATCCTGAGAACCAAATATGGGACAAAGATGAAAGTATTGTCTGAGCCATTATCCAAATATCATATCGCAAATGAACAAACCCCAAAATTAGAAGCATCCCATGCCATGCTGAATAAAGAGGAGAGAATCTTTGTTGAAGAATTAGGTGACTGGACTAAACATGACCAACAGGAAGAAGAGAACAATCAACCATTGACCATGATGCAGAGTGATCCCTATGGAAACTATGACTCTACTGGTCTAGGCACTTATGTCATTTTTGAAGAAGACTTCTCATCCCATTTTTTAAGTTGGCTCTCTGGTATTGAAATGGGATGAAAGAACTGCCAAGCTAGGTCGACATAGCAAATTTGAATCATTATGGATGGGCCCTTATAGAGTTCATTCTTACAAGCAAAAAAATTCATTTGAGCTGGAGACCATGAATGGAGAACCTGAAGAGATTCCGGTAAATGGGATCTTTCTGAAACATTTCAATTAAGAAGGGGCTCATCATGTATCATAGTTAGTTAGTTTTGTTTCCTTTTCTCACTTTTGTGTTTTTCCCACTTTCTTTTCCACTTTCCCTTTCAAATAAGTGTTCAGTGAACATGTGCCAAGCAGTGCCAAGCCCCTTCTCTTCTAGCCTCACATTTATTAAGGTTGTTCGACAATCCCCAAAATCTCACAGAAGTACACACTTTTTTAGAAAGATAGCCACTCTCATAACATATTTGACACTTCGTTCAATGCAGATTTCAAAAAGACACACTAGTTGTTTCTCAGTATTAATGCCATTAATAATATGGGATGTGTCATTTATTATTTCCATAATCGCCAATGAGATAGGCTTTAATTCCTTCCAAGTGTAAACATCATTTTGTTTCTATCTTTCTGCTCTGAATCACTGTTGCATCCGAACTCTATCCCTAACAAGTGCCTTTCAGCTAAATATCACTCTGACAAAATAGTTTCATTCTTTTCTGTGTCAAAGTTTCCCACATTCTTCTCACAAAGATACAAATATGTCTGAGACACAGTCACCATGGGAGGGACATGGAATTTTTGAGTCGACGGATAAACTATTGAATAGGAAATCATATACTTCGGCACCTGCACAACCATGGAAGTCCTATCCAAGAACTAGGGTTCCTAAAGTAGGGCTATCTATCAACCCAGAACAGGTGAAGGACTATGCAGATGACATATATGACACTCCCCTTCAAAAGAACACCAAGAATCTCTGGGAGGGGGCACATCAGAGGTGCCTCATCCGGGCGAACAGTGGGCAGTTCGAGACTTTTGGCATGAGGATATGGACCTCTCAATTGGCACGGTTCCTGGTCCCAAATGTTCACCCTTGTCTCGAGCTAATTGAATTGTGTGCAGATCTATTTCATGCACCATCAAATTCTATCCAACAAGGCCCTTTCATAGTGCATATTATGCCCAAGTCCATAAGGGACATGATGGCCTTGCAGTATGATAGAATGGCCACATTTCCAACTATTACCAAAATGCAAGGCACATGGGCAAATTTACATAACAAACTAAAATTCTTGAATTCAGAGATGCAGCTAGGAGAGGATAATACTTAGATGCCCACATTACCCACTAAACGGGCACAATTTAACCAAAATGTTTAGGATGCAATTTCAATGATAGCTTTCATTTTTGGAATGAAGGAGGACAACATAGTTCATGACTAGAAATTGGAAATCATTTTCAGAATGAAAACTGTGGATAAATCACAGGAGTACCGGATAGATTTTTCGGAACAAAGTATTGCTGCCATGATTGATCAGTTCACAAATTTCAAAACAAAGCGAGTATTCAGGTATTCTGCTTTCCTATTTCATTTTATGTTGTATTAGAACTTTGGTCTTTTTGCACAACATATGCATTTAAGTATGTATGATCCATATTTTGGTCATGGTAAAACCATCCCTGTGTCCGCATGGACACATGTGTTATCTGAAACCTCTGACCCCTATGAGTTTTGGGAGCATTTTGTCACCCCCACTTTCTGGCAGTTAAGCACTAAGCCCATGGAGCATAGGATGACATAGAGTATTAGGGGTTTTATAGCCAATTGCCCAATTCCCTGTGACTACTTCTTTGGAACACATCATACAATAATCAGAGTCCAAGGTTGCTGGGGAACCTGTGCTATTGCCTAAAGTATTGACCCCTAGGTTCATATTTTTAGAGGTTACCCGTCAAGTATCTGTTGTTGATAATGACTTTGGCCACAAGAAAAGAAAGAAGATGTATGATGTCCCATGGGCCACAAAAAATATGACACTTGAAGTTAGAGGTCTAGAGAGCCTCTTGTTAAGGAAGTTAGCTGCCCTTGGGCTCCTCATCATAGAGGATAGATGGAAATATGACCCAGATAGTTTTCTAGCCTCCTGGATTATAAATAATAAGGTTCGTGGCAAGATGGTACATGAAGGTCGTCCATTTTGGGAGGACATGAGGAATCCAAAGGAAGACAACCTAGATCAATATGTGGAGTTAACTGATTTGCCCTATGAGGGGCCTAGGCCATGGGAAATCTTTTATGTCAAAGAGAAGGAGTTTGACCCTAAGTTGAAGATGACTGTTGGTATGAGGAAAGCATTAAAAGAAAAAGAATGGAGAACAGAAAAGATTGAAGCCTATTGGAAATATAGGCAAGAGACTTAAAAAATTACACATTCATTTGGGAATGTTGAAAATAATGAAATATGGGAATCAATCTGGGATGAGTGGCATCCCTCCCTAGTCTCAAGTCCAGACACAAGTAGAATTCAGAGGAAGGGTGAGGAACCAAGGGAAGGGACAGAATCGGCCCCAATAATACAAGAAGTAGGATAGGCATCATCTGCTGCTTCTACATCTTCATGGCCTCAATCCCTTAGCACCTTATAGAAGCAAAAAGGTGTTGTGTCATCACCAATTCTAGGGACTCAAACAACTTTTGCATCTGGGGGTTCCAGAATTGTCCCTTTGCAACCACCAGTGGTTGTAAATATTGAAGATGAAGAAATAGAGGAAAGAAGAGAGAGGCCTAAGAAACATAGGAGATTGTTCCTGCAAGAGGAAGAGGAAGAAGCAGCACCATAGAAGCAACAAGTGCTAGTCACCTCTTCAGTCACTCAAGTAAGTATTCTTCTCCCTTCTCTCCTATATCTATTTCTTCTACTATAGGAGTGGCAATCCCAAGTATTCAGGCATCCATGTCCCCTGCCACTACTACTAGTACATCGGCCATGTCCTCACAGGCCATTACATTGCCATTATTTTCTCCATTTGTGCCTAAACGTACCCCTCCTCAGTTTCTCCTAGCCAGTAATTATCTGCTATTCCCTATGGCCAGCCTCAAGGTCACCCCTTTGCTGGAGGTTATATTGCATCCCCTCCTATCTTCCAAGCTCAAGCAAACACAACAAAAAGGGCTAGAGAGGCCAGGATGGACAAGAAGAAGAAAAAGGAAAATAAAAGCCCTACTATGGCACACATGAGGTCACTTTATGACCCTATTCAACAATCATTGACAGTTACACATTTGTCTCCAAATGTGGTAAAACCAAATGAACAAATGTAGCCCCAGGATTATGCTATGAATGTTGTGGCCATGGATATGTCTCTCTTCAGGCCACAGGATAGGGTTGAGCTACTAAATGAAACTGCATCTACTATGGCAACAGACTATTTGAAAGTGTCCAAGAAGTTGCAAAAGGTAGAAAATGATTTAGCTCAAGAGAAAGTGAATAGTAGCAATCTTGCTAGGGAGATTCAATCTAAGAAAAATGAGACTAATAATCTGAACAAACAATTGCAGAATATTGTTTCTTTGCAGATACATCAGGCTATTCAGGCCCAGATTGCTTCTCTTAAGACTAAGATAGCATAAGAAAAGGCTACTGAAGACAGGAAAAAGCCACTTCAGAAAAGAAATATCAGGACAAATTGCAAGAGGCCACACACTTGCAACAAAAACTATTGAATGAACAAAATGCCAATAGTGCAGTTCAAGCACAACTCATGGCTGAGCAACAAAGAACAAAGCAGCTGGCAATTGAGCTAGCCAATAGGCCACAAAATGTTGGAGTTCTAAATTTGGTAAAAGAGCTATATGTTTTAGTGTGGAAGAGAATCTCTAAGGAGATTATCCAGCTAAAGCCATCTTTGACTTTTCTGTTAAATGCTCAGCAGCTGTGCAAGAAAGTAGAAACTTCGGTGCAAGCCACCTTATCTACTATTTCATTGAGGGTTTCTGACTCTCAACTTTAGTTAAAAAAGTTGTATGACACAACAAATGAGACATTATCAGCAGTAGGTATCAATGATAGAATGGTTTCTGCTAAGAAGGTCAATGAGGTTTTGAGTTGTAACTCTGTAGCCACAAATTGTTAGGAGTACCTAGATATAGTAAAGGAAGGAGTAAAGAATATGAAGAAACATATAGAGAATTTAGTGCAACTAGGGCTTCCTTCACCGTTCCTAGATCTAGTAACACAGTGTTGATGATTGATGACATCAAGGCCCTTTGTTTCACTAAGCAAAATGATCAGACAATCTTCCAAGTTTTAAGTGATTCATCAATAGTAATGGGAGTTGAAACTATGTTGATGCCTATGGCCCAGCTAGAATTTCAATTAAAGGCTGTGGTACAAATTTTGCAAACATTTTCTCATAAAGATATAATTAATCTTAACTTTGCTTTTCAAGATTTGCAAAGTAGACAAGGGCTCTCAGATTCAAAATAGTCTATATATTAGACAGCGTTGTAAAATCTATGATTCAAAAGCTTTATTTTCAATACATATTTTTTTTGTCAGTTTTGGGTTCTTTCAAAGTAGGCTCAAAAGTTCTGATGGCCACCAAGAACTATAGAGTGTCAAAACTCTAGATTTTGTTTTAGTTTCATCTTAATATCTGCAGCTTAGTGCGTGGGTTTCAAATGTTTCTGTGTGGGTTTCAAATGTTTCTACGCAGGTTTTTAAATGTTTCTATGTGCAGGTTGTGCCAAGTGTCAAAGCCACAGTTAAAGCCACACCAATGTTTCTAGTATCAAGTATTATACAGAGCGCACCACATAGCAGGTAGCATCAATAGTTTATTTTGTTTCAATGATGTGGACGGCACCATGTGTCACATGCGGAGGCAGTCTCAAAAGCTTCCTTTCTTGCTATATTTTGTGTTGAGGGCACCATGTGTCTTTTGAGTTTTATGCTAATGATGCCGCGTGTCTCTTTTCATGTTAATATTGATGTCAACATAAATAATGGTGGGCCACAGTTTATTTGGTTTTAAGCTTGCGGAGGATACCACATGGTGGTATGCAGAGAAGGAGTTGCTTTATTTATAACTCTTGTAGCGAGAAACTTTTTGATTCACAGATTTGTGTGGAATGCGCCAAGTGTCAACTTCCGCAAGACCCTTCAAAAGTTTTATTTGTTTTAGCAGTGTTGCGGAGTTGCCGCGTGTTAGCTAGCATGAGCGCGAGAACTGCCATCTATCCCATTTTTGTTCCCTTTGAGGGTAGTGAGTTATAAAGGTTGTGGGTCTTATTATTGTGTCTCAATTTATAAGTGAAGCGGGTTGTGACAGATGTCATAACGGTAGGCGTCCGACTATAAAGACACAAGTTTTAAGGGCTCCACAGGATAAGACACGTATCATATTTTAGAAGCTGTGGAATGCGACAAGTGTCATTTTTCTGTTGTTTTCTTTGAAGACAGGAGTTTCTGAGTTTGATGTAGACATTGCCATTTGTCATATTTCTTTTCAGTTTTATGCACACGGGTCTCACCGGGTGTCTCAATACAGGTGGTGTGCCACATAATACTCAGCCCCAGCCAATGAGTGTTCATAAGAGATGGCCGTTGAAGATTTAGAAGATCGTAAATGCCATGGAATTCTAGTAATCTTCAGTTCTGTTGGGCCATTGATGATTCAGGTTGTTGCAGGCAATCTTGGATCAAATCGATGATTATAAATATGCAGTATTTTTAATAGAGAGAGATATAGAATTCATTCATTCATAGAGATTCAAGGATCTTTGATAAGTTTTAGTCAAAAATCTAAGAGAGGAGTCGAAGACTTTGTTGTGACCAGTTTACGTCATTTTGCCTTTAATTTGTTGTTCTTGATAAGAAAGTTAATGTATCTGTGCCTTTTATGTTGCTAGAAGATTAATAAGAAGAACTCTGTTCTGTGCCTTGGTTGACATCATCTGTGTCATTGCAAAGTTGTCTAGTTATAAGCCTTTGATAATATTCATTCTATCTATTTATATTGATCATGTAATATCTGTTCTTTAATATAAATGTATCTTGAGAATAGCTTCATTGTACTTGAATTGAAGGGATACCTTTTACTTAGGTGCATCACCATAATTAGATTTGCTTATTGTATCTGTAATCCTGTTAATTTCTTCCCCTTTGCTCAAAACCCAATTGAAATAGAGAAGAGCCAGCTTCTTTAAAATCTGGAGGTCGTTTCAAGTAGCAAGTCTCACATTCTTGAAACTTCCCATGTTGGTGTTAGAACCTACGCAATTTTATACATCAACACTACCCTCTGCTCGCTTTTATTTTTTCTTTAGGGAAATGTGGGTCCCATTACCCATCACCCGAGCTAGCAGTCCATGCAATTACAAGATGGTATTAGCTATTCTCTATACAAAATAGCACGTGTAAGGCATCATCTCACTATTGTAACATAAAATAGCATGCTACATGATGAACCACCAACTATGATGATGGGACCCACAATGGTTGTTAACTTGAGATTTTCCCCATGCCACTTTGCATCAAGATGGGCCTCTAGCTATAGTGATGATGGGATCCACATTTACCTGACACTTTCTAATGTGTGTAGTTTTCAGTCATTGCCATCATTTTGTTTAATTTGAGAAATTAAAATTGAGATGCAGATGCCTAAGAGCCAAGAATGAGTTATGAATGACCATAACTCTTCGATGTAGGTTTATCTACTCCATGTCAATGTGTGTTCTCCATATATTTTGCTAAATTTGTGAAGTAGAGTTTAATTCATGTAAAAAAAATATTAACTATGTGCACTATATCATTATTCCTACCCGATTCCCTTTCTTGACCATAAAATTAAATCATAATGCAATGAGGGAATGTGTTTTGTAGGACTGTATAGAGATTATTAAATTTGATTTGGTGTGCTAGATTTGATTTGTATAGAAAACTACAAGTTGAAATACACATTGTGTTTTTCAACCTGTAATTTTCTTCACCAACATTTGAAAGGTGTCTTATAAATCATCTGCTAGCACCTAAATTAACACAAATCTAACTCATAAATATGAATTAACATCCACTTCTTCGTAATTTCCATAGAATGAAAAATTGACAAATATTATTAATAAATGCAACCTAAACCTAAATCTTAATCTTGAGCCTATCAGAGAAATTAACTCGATAAACAGTAACATGCTCGGTGACCGCATTTCAATCTACATTATCGTCGGGCAGTTTCTTAAAAAATATGTTACCATGCAGCGTGGTTTAATTTGCATAGAAATATAATTCTCAAGAATCCCGTAAGGGTAGACGATGTTGCCTTGAGGACAGAGTGGAGGCTTGGACTAAGTCAGCAGGACTTTGTTTTGACCAGTTTGGACTGAATGGATGTGAACCCACTAACTGGAAAATGCCTAATAACAAAAAAAAAAATATGAGCAACAGTTGGTACACCAACACAGGTTTAGGTACATGGATTTATATGACAATGGAAAAGAAGGTAGTGTTTAATGGGCTCATGTTTTACTTGGTTGGCACTCCAGATAGAGAGCCCCGCGTTATCTCCATAACAAAGAAATAATATGAAGAGTACATGCGAAGCAAAAGAAGTCAAGAAAACAAAACAGACAAATACAGTTGCTAACGATAATTTGCATATGAATTTGAAATGGTGTTAAAATATTAGCATTCCTTACCAACCTACCGAACAAAAGGGAAAGGACCTCACAGCTGATTTAATCCTTTTATCTATATATACAGAGACAGTGAGAGACAGAAAGAGGCCAGAAACAATTTGGCAAAAACTTATTTCGACAGTTTTTCAGTTGAGACGAGACTGTTGTATGATTTTGGCAATGCAGACTTTTTATAGCCGCCTCCTGTTGCCACTTTTGGCATTGTGGTTCACTGTTGATTTTGTTTTAGGGGAACACAGTGTGGTTACACGGCACTACAAATTCGACGTGGGTTTTACGTTACTATGAAATGAGTTGAATGTTTGATTGTTTATGATTTATTTTATTCCGTTCTCAGATTGCCTTGATGCATTGTTTATTCTAAATATCTACAGATACAAATGAAGAATGTGCCCGTCTTTGTAATACGAAAGCTCTATTGACTGTCAACGGGCAATATCCAGGGCCTCCAATAGTTGCTCGAGAAGGAGATCGCGTGGTTATCAAAGTAACAAATCATTTTAAAAAACAATGTTAGCATACATTGGTATCTCTTCTGCTCCTGCATCTCAGTTATTTACATAATAATATATTCTGTTGTATTACTTTACCTAATGAATTCCTATAAATTGCTTAGGAATGGAATTCGGCAGCTTAGATCTGGGTGGATGGATGGTCCCTGCTTATATCACTCAGTGTCCAATTCAAACAGGACAAAGTTATGTGTACAAATTTATTATTATAAGGCAGAGAGGAATATTGTGGTGGCATGCCCACATCTCATGGTTGCGAGCAAGCTAGCATGGGCCCATTATCATCTATCCCAAAAAGAATGCTTCTTACCCATTCCCTCGGCCACACCAGGAAGTGCCTATTATTTTTGGTACGCCTTTCAGTACTTGCTGTTGCCATTGTGCACTACTATTAGTGTTAAATTTAAAGTGAAAATACTGTTGTTGGCTTGCAAATTGCAGGGGAGTGGTGGAATGCAGACACCGAGGCTGTTATCAATCAAGCATTGCAAAGTAGTGCACAAGCTAATGTGTCAGATGTTGGGCACGTGGACTGATGAAGCCCAATGTAACGGCTTTAACTCCTTGTCTACTTTATTGTATAACCGTCTATTTTGTAGAGAGCCGATCTTGGCTTGTAACTGATTCTATTATCTGGGTCACTGATTTAGATGTTGCTCAGACAGTTGGTAGGAGTTTTGTAAGAGTCTTTTAGACTGCTACGTTTAGGCTGCTGTTTAAATAGATATAAAAAGAAGAATGTATGAGATATACGGAGATGTATCAATAGTGAATAAATGGAATCCCCTTCTTTGTGGAAGTAGCCATCAAAATGGTGAGCCATGTTAATTGCTTTGTCTTCTCGGTGTGATCTTTTCATTCTGAGTATTCTTGTTTTAATTGCTGTTACTCTGTTTTGGTTCTGCTGTTTTGTTTCTTGCATCTACAATTGGTATCAGAGCTCTGTGTGAAGCTCGGTCCAGGAGATAGCCTATGAGGACTTTTCGAACCTATAAAGAAATCAAAATGGATGATACAGGAAAATGGAAAATAGAGAAATTTACTGGGCAGAACTACGGACTGTGGAAGGTGCAAATGGAGTCATTGCTCATCAAGCAGGATCTCTCACTTGCATTGCTAGGGAAAGCAAAAGGTAAAGGTTCAATGTCAGATGAAGACTGGGACAAAATGGATATGAAAGCGAAGGCAACTATATTTCTCTCATTGTCCAGCAATGTATTATTTAATGTTTTAGCTAAGAATACTACGAAAGAGTTTTGGGATAAGCTCTCTAGCATGTATCTGATTGCTTCGGCTTCGAATAAGGTATTTATTATGAAGAAATTATATAACTTGAAAATGAAAGAAGGTGGGGTTATGTCAAATCATTTGAATGAATTTAACACCTTAGTTACCCAATTGACTTCGGTGGGTATAAAGTTAGATTACGAGATTAAAGCAATTTTGCTGCTGTGTTCCTTACCAAATAGCTGGGAAGGTGTTGTGATGGCTGTGAGCACTTCTGTAGCAGCCAAAAGTACATTAGTTTTTGATGATGTTGCAACCACTCTTCTCAGCAAAGACATGAGAAGAAAAAATCAGGAACCCTCTTCCAATGATGCTCTAACAGTTGTAAGTACAAGCAATAGGGGAAGAAGCCAGGAAAGAGGTAGATACAACAACCAGAAAAGATCACAATCTGGTCCACGATTGAAGTCTAGGGGCAGAACCAGTGCATGTTGGTTTTGTGGAAAACCAAACACACTGAGAAGAACTGCTGGAACTACAAGAAAGCTCAAGGAAAAGTGAGCACAAATAATGAAGCAAACATTGCATGTGATGATGTTTTGGTCTTATCAGCTAGTTACACAAATGCAGATTCATTGGCTCTTGATTCCAGTGCCTCATTTCATGCCACTTCATGTCATAAAGCTTTCACAAATTTTCATGAAGGCACATTCGGTAAGGTGTTTCTTGGTGACAATAAAGAATGTGACATCTTAGGTAAAGGTGATATAATATTGAATTTAAAAAATGGAGACAAATTAACTTTGACAGATGTTAGATATGTGCCCATGTTAAAAAGGAATTTAATTTTAGTTAGTCAACTTATAGCACATGGTTGAAATGTTAAATTTTCTCTCAATTCATGGAAAGTAACAAAGGGGGTTCTACTGCTGGCAAGAGGAAAGAAGCAAGGTAATCTTTATATTTTAGAATGTCTTGGTGAAGTGGGAGTTACCTTGCCAGCTATCGATAGTGAGTCTGAAATATGGCATAAGAGGCTCGGTCATATGAGCCAAAAAGGACTTCAGGTTATGCTTCAACACAATCAGCTACCAGGCCTCACCTCAGTTGATTTGGAGTTATGCGAACATTATTTTTATGGCAAACGGACTCAGAGCATTTTCTTGAGAACGGGGCATGACAAGAAAACTACTCTGTTGGAACTTGTTCATTTTGACGTATTGGGTCCGACTGAGGTAACTTCTTTTGGTGGAGCTAATTATTTTGTAACCTTACTTGATGACTGCACTCGAAAAATCTAGATTTATATGTTGATTAGAAAATCTGATGTATTTTCAAAATTTAAGATTTTTAAGGCTGCTGTTGAAAATCAGATTGGGCATAAAATTAAATGCCTACTAACAGACAATGGTGGAGAATATTTCTTTTCGGAGTTTGATTCATTTTGTGTAGACCATGGTATTTGGTGGATAAAGAATGTCCCTTATACACCTCAGGAGAACGGTGCAGCTGAGAGGCTCAATCACACGATACTTGAGAGAGCTAGATGCATGCTCTCCAATGCTGAATTGGGAAAAGAGTTTTGGGCAGAGGCATGTAATACTGCAGTGTATCTAATCAATCAAACTCCATTGTCTAAGATGGCTTTTGACATTCCTGGGGAGAGATGGCTTGGAAAATGAATTTCCTATCATCATTTGCGGGTTTTTGGCTGTGAAGCCTTTGTTTACATTTTGAAAGAGTAGAGAACTAAGTTAGATTTCAAGTCAAAAAGGTGTGTTTTTCTTGGATATGGTGAAGATCAATTTGGCTTTTGTCTTTGGAGTCCCATTGCAAAGACCTTGCAATTAACCTCTGCAAGAATATGTTGATGTGGACTTGTTTGATAATGGAAAGGTAAAGCAACCTACCATTACTTTCTCTCAGCCACTAGTTACATCTGCTCATCATTATACCACAGCTGCCCTTGTTTCTACCACTACTCTGCCTTCAGTTGGATGCACTTTACCTACACAGCCTTCTCACATTTCAACTCTTCCTCCAACGTATAATACGTAGCCCCCTATGGATGAATTAAACTTTCCCTCTTACCACACATAGGCACTAGAAGATTCAACTTTGCAAACTCAAGGTCAATCACAACCTTTAGAGGGAAGTCTGCAGCCATTCCAAGGCTCCCAAACTGCAATGTAGCCTCTAAGCAATCTCACGCTACCATCAAATACTCACACACAACCCTTATCAAGTCAAACTCAGTCCCTCTTTGACCAAACACAACTGTCAATTTTTCCAACGTTGCCTATACATACTCATATGCATCCGCTTAGTGATTCGTTGCCTCTGGAATCTTCAATGCACCCTATTATTGATCATTCACTGCCTCCTTTTGGTCACACGTAGTCTCAAATTTCTCATACGCTGCCAGCTTCTACCTCTCCAAACCCAGTCGAAACACAGTTAGGTGATTTTTTAATGCAAAGAGGAACTGATTTTTCAATGCAGATAGGAGGGTAGGGCATTGTGACTGAGAAGAGCAGTGTGCAGAGACAAGGGAGCTTACAACAAAGTAACTTCTAGTCTGAAATAGATGATGTTCAAAACTTATTACATAGACTACATCTAGACACTAATTTGCAGCTAGGGCAAGGACCTCAACTAAGACGATCTACCTTTGAGAAGAGGAGACCTGTGAAATATGATGACTACGAGTTATTTCTCTCCAATCATGCAGAGCCAACAACATTTAAACAAGCATGCAAGGATGAGAATTTAGTCAAATGGATGGTAGCCATGCATGAAGAAATGGAGTCATTAAGAGTCAATAACACTTGGGATTTGGTTCCTCTTCCACCAAATCGAAAGCCTCTCAAGAACAAATGGGTTTATTGGTTGAAAGATGAAGATGGAGGGAGTAAAAGGTACATGGCCAGATTAGTCGTCAAGGGGTTTGATCAGCAAAAAGGTATCAATTTGAATGAAATTTTTTCCCTAGTTGTCAAAATGAATACAATTCGTGTTGTATTGGGTTTGGTAGCTATTTGGAATTTAGAACTTGAGTAACTCGATGTGAAAACAACATTCCTACATGGAGATACTGATGAGGATTTATACATGGAGCAGCCTGAAGGCTTTGCTCAACTAGGTCAAGAGCATCTATTTTGCAAGTTGAAGTGGAGTTTGTATGGGCTGAAGCAAGCTCCAAGACAATGGTATTTAAAATTTGACCACTTCATGACTGATAACAACTTTATTCAATGCGAATCTGATCCTTGTGTTTATTACAAGAGGCTAAATACTGGTGAGTTTGTCATCGTTTTGCTGTATGTTGACGATATGTTAGTTGCTGGTGCTAGTGTTAAGATTATTGCTTAGCTGAAGCAACAATTGGCTCTTCGTTTTGCCATGAAAGACCTTAGACCAGCCAAAAGAATACTTGGGATGCACATATTTAGAAACAAAAATAAAAGAGAACTTAGGTTGTCCGAATCAAACTACATTGCCAAAGTGTTGGATGGATTTAATATGTCTCATGCCAAACCAGTATCTACTCCTTTGGCTGATCATTTCTGCCTATCTTCATCTATGTCTCTGAAAAATCAAGAAGAGGAAGAACAAATGAGGTATGTTCCATATACATTTGTAGTTAGCAGTATAATATATGCAATGGTATGTACTCGTTTAGACATTGCACAAGCAGTTGCAGTTGTGAGCAGATTTATGAGTCATCTAGGCAAATTACACTGGCAGGTAGTTTAGTGGATTCTATGGTACTTGAAAGGTACCTCACATTATTGTTTATGTTTTGGAGGTACTGACATTCAGCTTCATGGTTATGTTGATTCAGATATGGCTGGATTTAGATAAACGCTGGTCTACCACTGGTTATGCATTTACATTTTTTGGGGCAGCTATTAGTTGGGTTTCTTAGTTGCATTAAGTTGTAGCTTTGTCATCCATCAAGGCCTAATACATTACACTCACTGAAGGAGCAAAATAAATGATATGGCTTGAGCATTTGTTGACTGAACTAGACTATCCGAAATTAGTTTTTCCATTGTATTTTGATAGCAATAGTGCTATTCACTTGGCTAGGAATTTAGCTTTCCATAATCAAACCGAGCATATTGACCTTTGATACGACATTATCTGCCATGTTCTTCACGAAGGCAAGTTGCAGGTCACAAAGATTGACACGAAGGTCAATCCGGTAGATGCATTAACCAAGGTTGTTCCTTGAGAGAAATTTGAGTTCTATAGAGCATCTCTCAGTCTTGTTCCATTGTGACACTAACTTTCAAGAAGGGGATCTCTCTTAGAGTAGCCTGTTGGCTGATCCCATTGGTCTTCAAGTGGCAGATTATTGGGCATGTGGACTGATGAAGCCTAATGTAATGGCTCTAACTCCTTGTCTACTTTATTGTATAACCATCTATTTTGCAGAGAGCCAATCTTAGCTTGTAACCGATTCTATTATCTGGGTCGTTGATTCAGATGTTGCTCAGACAGTTGGTAGGAGTTTTGTAAGAGTCTTTTAGACAACTATGTTTAGGCTACTATTTAAAGAGATATAAAGAGAAGAATGTATGAGATATACGGAGATGTATCAATAGTGAATAAATGGAATCCCCTTCTTTGTGGATGTAGCCATCAAAATGGTGAACCACATTAATTGCTTTGTCTTCTCTGTGTGATCTTTTCATTCTGAGTATTCTTCTTTTAATTGTTGTTACTCTATTTTGGTTCTGTTGTTTTGTTTCTTGCATCTACATTAGATGCATATACCATTAATGGACTTCTTGGTCTTCTATATAACTACTCTTTGTTAGTGTGAACAGGGTTACTTTGTTTTCTAGCTCTTTCTTAGCTTGTTCTCCACTTTAGCTCTTTTCACACTAGGTTAAGCTTACTTAGGGACTTTTTTAATTTATCCCACATTGGTTGTGTATTGAGTCTCTTAGGTGGAATATCATATATATACCCACCTCTTACTCTTATATGAGCACCCCATTCTATTGTAATGCTTTGCATTCTCTTGAGTTGAATACAATTTATTTAACTCATATCTAATTTCTATTTTGCTTTCTCTCAATCACTTGCATGCTTGGGTAATCTAACATGGTATCAGAGCGGTTGTGAGTAGTGGGTTAGCATTTTTTTAAAAAATTTGAGAGTGTAGAGTTGCTTTTCGAAGCACATGAGTATGCTCTTCTCTTGCATCTTCGGATGATCTGGAGAAACAGAAAAGTGTGGAGAAAACTCTAGTTTGTGAGTTGTGGGTTTCAAAGCGCATGAGTATGCTCTTCTCTTGCATCTTTGGATGATCTAGAGAAATAGAAAAGTGTGGAGAAAAACTCTAGTTTCTGGGGGGGTTCATATTTTGACTTGCCAGTTGCAAGTTTTTTTCATAGCTTCCTCAAGACTCTTTGAGCTAAAATCTAACAATTGGCTTGCATTTTATTTATTTTGATCAATCTTGCAGGTTGTAACATGCCTTTCTTTGTCTTAGGTATCTGATTCAATCTTTGCGTGCCATTTTTTGGGTGCAAAACACGTTTTTTTCAATTAGAGTCATATTTTCTGTAGATCACAGAGAAAAATGCCTTCTAGGTTTTGTTCGCAGAAGCAAAAAATTATCTGAGTATCTGTTAGTTTTTGCATATAGCTTATATATTTTGCAGAAACGATGTTAGAAAGCTACAGCAAAATCCCTCTCTATTGGCGTTTTGAAAATTGCAGTTCAACTTCCAAAGGCCGTAACTTGGGCTCCCGACCTCGGATTTACGAGATTCTTTTTTTGATTTTGGCTAATTTTTTGTGCTCTACACGCTGGTATAATCATTTTTTGATTTTAGTGTACAAATTTTTTAGAAATTGTAGATTCTCAGTCGTGACATTGCACAGTTCTCATTTTTGGAAACTTCGGAGGATCATAACTTTTACATACGACCTCGTATCGAGGTGATTCTTTTTTTGAAAGTGCATGATTTTTTGAGTAAATCATAGTGGTACTATTTATTTATCTAAATATTATGCCAAAGTTGTATTTTTAGCATTTGCTCTTTGTGAGGATATGTAAAAGCATTGAAGTCAAGTCCACTCAACGTTCTCTTTCTAGTGGCCATTGTAAATGCACTAATATAAAGTGCCAAATCATATTTTATTGGGGGGGTTCTTTGATTGAGTGGAAAAGGGGGTGTCTTATGTGCTCTCTTTGAGTCACATCTTTTATGGGGTTATTGTAATCATTTTGGGGGTTCATCATGGATATCGGTTATTTCCATCTTTCTGTTGTTACGTTAACCTCAGAGAACTATTTGTCTTGGAAACAAGGGATAAAGAATCATTGCCTTGAGCAAGATCTATTGCCCCATCTCTTTGGACTCATCCCTGAGCCAAGTGACTATGAACAAAAGAATCCATGGTTTAACAATAATGACATGGTCTATGGACTACTATGAATTACTATTTTTGAGGATATTCTACATCACATAGAGCACACTGAGTGCCCTTTCACTGCTTGGACCATCATCCAGTAGTTGTATGGAGACTTTGGATCTTCATCTGAGAGTGATGTTTCCTTGGATGACCAGGCTCTGGTGGATGATACTAAGTCTTCTTTTACCCTATCTTGTGTGACATACATGGATACCCCATCTTTAGATACAACACTTGTTGCTTCATTAGATTCCAGAGAGGCTTCTTCGAGGGCTTCCAGTGATTCTTTGCAGTAGGATCATATTTGTCTTCTGTATTCACTTCATTGGGACCAACTTCTACCAGACAGCTCTTATTTGTTTATGGAGTCCCACATTACAGATTTGGGAGACGCTATTGATTTCATTCATCTTCTCTTTGATGGAGTTGATTCTTCTTAAGATGTTTTGAGGGCACATTTAGACCATCTTGTTCCTTCCTACATTTGCTTCTACAGTGATAGTTTCTATAGATACTCATGAGTCCACATATCTGACTCAGTCATCATTCATGTTGACATCCTCTGCAGAAGTACCAGATTCTCATTGGTCCAGTTGTCTTACCGATGGTGAGCACCATACATCCATGGTTACTTTACCTGAATCTTCTATGGTACCTGATCCATATCAGTATTTGTTAGAGTTTGGCATTGGCTTAGAGATCATTGGGAAACATTTGGAGAAGGCTTCCTTGTCTTCAGAGAAGATATCATCTTCTGAGATTGTTCTTCATCCTCCTATTCAGTCACAGTTTGGTAGTGGATTGGAGACATTTGAGCAGTTTTTAGGAGCATCATTGTTGTCTTTGGATCATGTGCAAAGTTCAAAGACATTTATCCTTCTTCCTTCATATTCCTTTCAGGAATGGGAAGAAATCATGCATACATTAATGGTCTTGTTTCTTCCTAAGGGGAGGAACGTTGTTCAACAATCATGGATCATCTTCAACATTCATTTTCGGGCATCTACCATCAATGCAGGACACTCTACATTGGGGGGCTACTTGGCCTCTCTTCTTTTCCTCTCATGGGAGAGTTTTTTCCCACTGGATTTTCTCCTTCCTTTTCTATTTGAGGGGTTTCTTTGTACATGGGTACCTCATCAGGCCTTGTTGCCGGGACCCATCTTTTCATTTTGTCAACATTTCCCCCTAAGTTGCACTTAAGGGGGGTGTTAGTGTGAACAGGGTTACTTTGTTTTCTAGCTCTTTCTTAGCTTGTTCTCCACTTTACCTCTTTTCACACTAGGTTAAGCTTACTTAGGGACTTTTTCACTTTATCCCACATTAGTTGTGTATTAAGTCTCTTGGGTGGAATATCATATATATACCCACCTCTTGCTCTCATATGAGCACCCCATTCTATTGTAATGCTTTGCATTCTCTTGAGTTGAATACAGTTTATTTAAATCATATCTTATTTCTATTTTTCTTTCTCTCAATCACTTGCATGCTTGGGTAGAAATCTAACACTCTTCCAACAGTAAGGGTGGGTGAAAGATAAATAGACTGGTTGATGTTGTTTCCTTGTTTAATGTAACCAAGTTTCCTGTCATGTAATGCAGATACATTCAGGCTCAAAGTGACCCTTGGGAAAACTTACCTACTTCGAATGATTAATGTTGCCCTTAATGATGAGTTGTTTTTTTGGAATCACCAACCACACATTGACTATGGTGGAAGCAAACGCAGTGTATGTTAAACATTTTCAAACCAATGTTATTGTTACCACCCCTGGCCAGACTACCAACGTCCTCTTGACAACTAAATCTCAGGCACCATATGCCACATTCCTCATGTTTGCAAGCCCTTTCACTACGGGAACAGTAGCTTTTGATAAATCAACGAGTACTGGAATTTTGGAATATGTCACAACAACTAATTCATCCTCATCCTCTCTTCCTATGACAAAACCAACACTTCCATCCCCGAATGGTACCTCCTTTGCTGCCAATTTCAACCAAAAGATGAGAAGATTGGGATGTCCAAAATTTCCAGCGGCAGCTGTTCCTCATAAGGTGGATAGACAATTCTTTTTCATAGTGGGGTTGTGGCTAAATCCATGTCGCAATGGACAAACATGTCAAGGCCCCAACGGCACCAAATTTGCAGCCTACATTAACAACATATCCTTCATTCTTCCCACCACCACTCTTCTTTAAGCATACTACTTTGGCCAGTCCAACAAAGTTTACAATACCACTTTCCCTGACAATCTACCATTTCCTTTCAACTACACGGGAACGCCTCCTAACAACACTCAGACCCTCAACGACATGAGAGTCGAAGTGGTTCCCTTCAACACTAGCATACAACCAGATCTGCAGGACACTAGCATGGTGAAGCCCGAGAGCCATCCTCTACATCTACATGGCTTCAACTTCTTCATCATGGGTCAAGGTGTGGGAAACTACAATGCAAGCACTGACCCCTCTAACTTTAATCTGCTGGATCCTCTCAAGAGAAACACAGTTGGAGTTCCCAGTGGAGGTTGGGTGGCTCTCAAATTCCTAGTTGATAATCCAGGTATTACTTAATCATACCTTCCATTGCTCATTTAATTCAATAATATTGTGCTTGTTTCATATAAAACTATCAAACTCTATGTATGTAATTGTAGGAGTGTGATTTATGCATTGTCATCTCGAGCTGCATACCACCTGGGGATTAAAGATGGCATGGGTTGTTTTAAATGGAAATGGCGGCAGATCTCAATCTCTTCTTCCTACACCCAAAGATCTTCCCTCTTGTTGATCGCTTAACCTATGCCTTCAAATTCTTACTGGGGACCGTGTGCTTATTTTTATAAATTTCACTGGAACCAATTTTGTGCTAGTTCAACATAGTATGAAAAGAAGAAAGAGAACATGTATTCTTGCATTCTCTTATATACAAGAAAGAAGAATGTGTGTCTGATTAATAGGTACCTCCTATAATAACAGTAAAATTTGTATTCTTTCATGCTAAAACATTTTTTTTAATTGATTTTTGTCCCTTTTTAATTTAAATCTCTCCACTTTATGCTCTTTTCCCGCATTACTGACTGTGCTAGCTAATTTCAATACTCTTGTAATCAATTTTTTTAACTAATTATTAAGTGTTTTTATTAATCAACTATATTTTATAGTTTTATATTTAAACTAATATTTTAAAAGTAAATATGTAAATCTTTTAAAGATAAAAGTCAAAAGAATTAATTATTGGCATATCTATGGTATAAAAAGCACACACAGTCAAACCAGAAGCATCAAATCTAAATATCATGGAATGTGGAAATATCATGTCTAGAACTTTCATGTTGTTCAAGACAATTAATAATGAACTTTGTACATTTCTAACCTATTAGTGTATGGAAATTCCAATTCTAAATATGTTAATTAATAATTAATAATTTTTTGTGTCTTTAACCCACTGTACATGTTATTTTTCCCTTGCTTTGCAATTCTTAATAATTAGAAAAACTATACATAGAAAGTCAACAAATATTACCATTCCTCCCTATACACAATGAGTTAAAAATTTTGTCAACAGTGACATCATGCTAGAAATTCATTGTCTTTCAATCACTTAATGTTGGACCACTAAATTGTATCCGGTGAGCATGGATGATGAACACACATTGTAAGATCCATATCAATTCACATGCCTTATCAATGCTTATATTAAACTTTACCATTCTTAATAGAAACTAGATAAATGTCTAGAGATGTCAACCTAAATCAAAATTTAGGATTTTTTTGCTATGGATGAATATGTAGTTGTGTATAGTCTACACGATGCCACCTGTTGGCTCATTTGTAAGTTGCATGACATGAAGGCCATTAATAGTAGTCTTTCACAACTTTCCACTACCCAATTTTAAAGTACATTAGAACCCTAATGATTGTGTCTCCTGCGTTAGAATTAAAATCCCTTCAAGAAACTACTTTACTTTTTCCTAAGACCATAGAAAATATCTGAGCCTTTGTTGTAAGTCACCTTTGAACATTGCTAAACATCATTCCAATCATTGAACTAGGTTGATCTCCCAAGTACGACTAATCAAGATTATTGCTAGTGATTAGTTGCCATATTCTTTGAGACCAATAGAATGATAGATGCATATTGATGTATTGATAAATGCTTAGAGCAATTTAGCGGTAAAACTAAGATACACAAAGTTTAATTTAGTCATTGGAGCTAGTTTGTCTACTATCCCATGAAGGCACAACATGTCTCCAAGTGGTGGGGACCACCCTTAGTCGATATAATTTTTTTATTTTATATAAATCTTTACACAATTTTGAAATCCCACATTTTTGTCCATCAATAACATATTGATAAGGTAATTTTGGTACATACAATAGAAATAGTGGTCTGGTTAGTGGCCAAAACATGGTAAGTTTGGTCATGGATTGTTAGGGATTGCATGCAGAAGATATCAATTAAATGCAAATAAAGATTAAACAGAGGAATGAAAATACACAGAAATAATAACAGTGAGAGACAAGTTTTAACGTGGTTCACCGAAACTCGAACTACATCCACCAACAAAGAGTCCAATATTATTATCTAGTAAATCAAACCGATTACAACCAACAATCCATGCAACTCAATACCACTGCAAAATGCTACAATATAATATCAATAGAAACCCTAACCCTTAGCCATTTTTGTCAAGACTTATGTTGGTTACAAAATAGGGGTTTTTATGTCGGCTAATAGAAAACTAACTCCCAACGCCTTTATAAAGAATAGGCATTTTTTTCTTCGAGCGCCTTGTAGGAGGGGCTCTTCCCCCCCTACACTCCCCTATTAAATAATTTAGGGGGAAACTATGCCGATAAAAGTGGGGAAAATTTAACCTCCAAGTCTGATTACGCTCCATATAATGACATGGATTGTGTTGTGTACTAACATGTATAGGTATAGACAAGGTGCTGAAATGGTTTGACAAAATGCTTCAAAGAACGTGATCCAATGGAATGTCATGATTGCACAATACATAAAAAATGGATATGTTGAAAAGGATTCAAAAACTCATAAGAAAATGGAATTGGGCAAGTGTAAATCCCCACTTTTATCTTATTGTATTACATAAAAATTAAATTTTAAAAATTATAATATATTTTATTAAATTTATTTACTAAATACTATTACACATATAAATACACTTTCTTTGATTATAATAAAATAATATTAGTTTATATTAAAAAATTTATATAGTTATATTCTTTTTATTATATATTATTATTTTAAAATATATAATTAATTGCATTTTTAGATTCACTAATATTGCACTATATAGTATATAGATGTAATTTAATGGTATTGATTTTAGGGGTATGGAGTAATAATGTGAATAGAGTTTCTAGGAATAAGTTGGGGAAGACATCTAACTTTTGTTTCTATTGATCCATTTGAGAGCATTGATTGGAATTGGACATGATGATTTAAACAAGTTTGTCATGTTAATTGGGATTTAAATCAGCAAGTCATGTTATCTTGTATTAAGATGAGAAACTCTTGAAAATAGAATGTCATTATTAAACTAATCAATTATACAATCTCTAAGTTACACTCTAGTGAACCTTTAGGAGAGCCAAAAAGAATTTTCTATAAAATTTGAAATCCATGTTTCTACCTAGGTGGATAAAATTTTTTAAATGAAAATGAGTCATGTTGTTCTATATAAACACAATTAGCTCTTGAATATAGAAATTTATTATTAATCTAATCAACTATACAATCCTGACCTATGAATTATGCAAAACATCATATCAAATTTGTATTTAGACAAACCAATATGGAGACATACACAAAGAGTGGAAATTCAATGAACAAAGACTGAACCATCTAGTTGTCATTTCCATTTAATTGAGTACCTTTAGCTAATGTTTTTTAGTTTTTAGTTTTGTTAATTGTTATTAATCCTATGCATTTAGGCATATGTTGGGCATTGAATATTTCTCACCAACTCTTAGTTTATAGTTGTTAGTTTTGAACATCCATTTAGTTTTCATACTCTACTATATGAATGCTTTTGAAACTCTGTTATGGTTTTTTTATTAGCCTTGAATTTTGTATTTCCAATTATTGATAATACTAAATCTAGAAGGCTTTCTATGCAATGCAACATATCTAAAGGGTTTTCTAAAGTCCTAAACTTTTCGATGAAGTACGTATAAACCTTTCCAAAAAAAATTAAAAAATAATTGTAATTGGTATGGGAGGAAACTATTAGTAGTAATGTAATTTCTTGGTTTTTGAATACTAGAAAAGCAGAAAGTAAACAATGTCAAGATATAGATTGTAATATATTGTATGAGTGATGTTATACACAAATCATAAACTAGCAAAACAGACCCACAAAAATGGTAGCCTAACCATGATCGAATAACAAACTCCTTTCTTGATCCTCTTCTATAAAGACTCAATCTTTTGAAAACATATAACAATATAATCTACAAATCCAATCCATATGTTCAAGGCCTTGCCTTACATTTATATGTCCTAATATTTTTTTAAAAAAAAAAGGTGCACATCACCCATATGTTTTTAGAAGAAGATATTCGAGATACAAAAAAGGGTCAGGGTCTGCTAAGAGAAGGCCCAAAGGCCAACAAAAAATTGCTATAGGTGTACAATTAGGTCTTTAAAACTAAGATGACACTAAGGAGTACCATCCACTTACCAAGATTTAAAATCAGATAGCCATCCCTGTCAAAATGAAACCCCGAGTCAAAGCGGTGGGAAGGAAGAAAGTGAATAATTAATGGAGAGGATTTGAAGTGACTAGGTGACAAATCCAACAAGAGGAAAATCTCCATTAGATACACAATTAACTATAAAGAGCCATTGAAACATCAAATGAGCCAAAGTATGAGTAAAAGAAGCCAATGGGGTACACCTCTAGGTGTCATCTCAGTGCAATGAATTGCTAGAGACTGTTGGAGTTAAGGAAAGGTTGGATACCCAACAATCGAAGGCTGAATAGACAATACCCATTGCATCCATGTAAACCTAGAAAGGCCAATATGAACTATCAAAGTGAAGAGAGCATACCAATATACGTTGCTTGAAAACACCAAGAGGAGACACCAAAGATGGAGACCCAAATCCCCAAACCAACTAGAGCTGTGAAAAAAGAGACAGAAGGAACTCATGAAGAGAAAAATTTCACCTATAAACCAAAACGCCAACACCCCACTCGAGAGACAAATAGTCTTATACACCAGTGAGCATATATCTGAAAGCTCCTCGAGGATTTAAAGGGTCAAACTACACCCCTATCAAAAAAAACAATCATGCTCCAAAATGAACTAGATCAAACCAAACTTGAAGAAGACCACAAACAAGGAGCCCCTAAATCATGTCAAAAACATAGAAGATGATGCCTACCCTAAGCCCAAAATTCAATAAAAAAATAAAATCATGTATAGATAAAATGTCAGACAACAACCAACAGAAGCAGTTATGGGAAAACCTCCTCAAAAAAATTCAAACATAGAATAGATTATTTCACTTGAGGAGAGAACTCTACTTTCCTCAATCTCAAAGATTTTTCAATTGTAGTTTGGTTTCCTAAACCAATCTCCACTTCAGTCTTGCATCTTCTTAATTTGCAACCATTTTGACCAATGGCAGGGGAAATGCTTTCTAGCTTCTTTGCAATATTGGTTTGAGAAATTCCCTATTTTGGAGAGATGGGAGGATTTAACTCTGCTTTGTTAACATCCTTGAGGGTGACAATATCATCTTTGAAAATTGCATCCTCCAAAATTACCTTAGCCCTACATCTATAGTTCCAATCCCCCTAGAGAAAAACCTCTTCTAGAAGTCAAATTTTCAATTTCTTCCTCATCTTAATCTTGGCTCATAAATGAGAATAGTTCCTCAACCATTTCTTCTACTAGACATGCTACTCTATTCTTGAGAAGAGTGGTGTTTTGGTTAGAAGGGTTGGTCCCTCCTTCAAAACCCAAAGGAGCTTGGCACCCATGGGTAGTCTCCATTTGATCAAGATTAAAATTTTCTAGGAGAATTTCATTGGTCATGTCCTCACAGATGTCCTCAATTATTTTTAGAATGACTTCCTCCAAGAAAAAATAATATTAGTGTCATGACCAACTTTGTTACCAGCTTCAATTGACAAGGAGCGATCCACCTCCTTTGATAAATCCTTTATGATCTCTTTTGGGGGTGCAACTGGAAGAGTCCCGTCTAAATGACAACACTCTCCCCCATCTTCATCCATGACACCTTCCTTAGGGGCCTCCAACTCATTAATAGGATCCATTGGATTTTTCCTCCACTTCTTTATCAAAGCCTCCTACCTTTAAGATTTCTAACTCATTTAGGAGGTTCATATTAGAATACTCATGTTCCTCCATAACTATAACACCTTCCTATGAGACCTCCCACTCAATGGGAGGTTCCTGTCTTGGACAAACTCTTCCAACACAATGGCAAGGAGAAAAGGATTCTCTACAGGAAAGAAATTTTTAGGGGGATCAAGTGAACATTTAAGGTGGCCCAGGCCTCCACAAATTCTACACATAGCCTCCAAGACTACAATGGATATTTCTTTAACCCAATCTCCCACAATAGAGTGGAGCTTGATATTTTTAGGGAAACTTTCCTTGAGATCCAAAATAATATAGATCCTAATGTCCTCTTTAGAGAGAAAATATTCTCCATCTAAAACTTAAAAACCTCCCAGAGTGTCTCTAATAAGCTTGAAAATTTTCTCATCTCTGTATTCCAACAACAAGCTTCCCAATTTAATCCAAAAGGGTGTAAATGAAAGGTTGACATGAAGAGGATCAAAATTTGGCTACTAAGGCTACAAATACAATCTAGAACCTTCTAAAACCTAGACATGCCTTGAAAAAACTAGTTCTTTGTCCTCGTTACTCTCAAAGATGACAACAAAGAAACCATCTTCAAGAAAGAGGAAGTCATGGCTCTTCGGAAAGTTTGAGGTAATCGAGTTTAGCAAGGTATCTTTAAAAGAAGGATTCTTCCAAAACTTACCAATCAATGTTGTCTCTTTTAGATTACTAACCCTACTTTCAACCAACTCCTTTGTGATGAGAATTTGGAGCTCTAATTTTTTAGGGGAAACCACCTTAGCATGAGGAGATTTGTTCCTCAAAGATTCTTTGAAGGGGGTTCATTTCCCTCTACTCCATTTTAAAAAAACCTTCTCTTTTTCCTTGATTCTTTTGGTTGTAGAACCTTCCTTTTGGGCTGAAGGACCTAGAATACTTTGGCCTCCAATATCCATTAAAATATGTTCTACTATCCCATGTAGAGAATCCGTATCGAACTTCTCTACTATTGTTCCCAGAACCTCTATCCCAAGCTCTCATAGTTGACCAGTATGAACCAGATCCTTGGCTACTAAAAACACTATCCTGAAGGGCCTCCTCTCTCTTGGTGCCATTAGAAACAACTCTATTCCAAGGTTGATTCCCATCTCTATTTCCATTACCATATCTAAACCTTCCAAAATTTAAATTTCTATGTGCTAATGTTGACACTGGTGTTTTCATCTAGCTTATCGACCACTAGGTCATAATGCATGTAAAAAGTAAAATGGATGGCTTTCAGTTTCCTAAACTTGACTTCCCAAGGAATACCCACCTTCAAACATAAAAGAATCATAACAAGTATTAAGCCACTAATTGTTGTTCAGTTCCTATGTTGTTTAGCCACTAATTGCACTGCATAACAACAAAAACTATTAAGCCACACAATTATGTTGAACATTGTGCACAATAGTTGTATGCTTTCAAGTAATTGTATCCTCTAAAATATGTATCCTACATTGAGTCCATCTATTTGGTGATTAATCCAATGGTAGGAGCAAAGTTTTCCCAGATCAATGGTGGAGTACACAACACACAAAACACGGTAATAACCTTTTAACTCAGCCATCGGGAGGTAAATTCACTACCGATGGTATGGGTGGTAAGTAGTGATACCATAGCACATAGCGGGCCATCTTAGTTTTTGGTGAAGAAAATTGGCGGCTAGTTTAATTTTTCGTGCTGTAGTTAGCATAAGGGTTACACTTACCATGTTGGAGGGTGTCTAATCAAATACATGATGACAAATTTTAGTTGGACTCCCACATCTATGCTGGCAAATGTGAGCTTGAACTTTGATAGGTTATGTTGAAATTTGACATTTCTAAGAAAAACTAGATATATGTTTTGAGAATGTATAACTAAATTAAAAATAAGGATATATTTTTCTATGGAGGAATATGTAGCTATGTCTAGTCCATAGGCTATGACTATAGCTATTAGATCATCCATAAGTTGCATGGCACGAAGGCTTACAATCATGGTAGCATCTTTCATAGCTTTCCTTTGCCAAGTATTGGAATACATTGGAATTGTGATCACTATGCCTATCACATTAGAATTCAAACACCTTTTAGCATTATCTTTAGTTTTGCATAAGACCATAGTAGATATCTCATATGATAAAAATTACCTTCCCATGCTATCGTCATTGCTAATGATTAGCTTCAATTTATTCCTGGCTGATTGACTGACAAGCACCTACCAATGCCTTAATCAATGGGTATAACAACTCAGTGGAAAAACTAAGATACATAAAATTTATATTAGCTATTGTGACTAGATTGACTAGAAGCCTATGAGAGCATGACACCTATCCAAGTAGTGGGGACAAATCTTAGTCAATAGAAATAACTTTAAATTGAATTTCAGTCTTTTATGTTATTTAGGAATCCACATTTCTCTCCATTGATAATATGTTAATAAGCTTATTTTGATACAAACAGGAGAAATAGGGTAGTATCTATTCTCCATAAAAATAGCATTCTTAAGAGATCATGTCACCATTTTAATATACAATACCATACCATGGTGAAACACTAGCTATGGTGATGGTATACACATCAAGCATTAACTCAAAATTTTTCCCTAAGCTACTTTCTATCACGATGGACTACTAGATCTAGTTATGATAGGACCAATACTTCATTGGTACTTTCAAATATGTGGAGCTCTTAAGCATGTTGTCATTTAGTTTAATTAGAGAAATTAAAACTAAACTTAGATACATTTTCCACTAGCTTCATGATGTATAAGTTGTACATGATAGAGAGCTAAAAATGAGTCGTAGCCAATCATAACACTTTTTAATTTATGGTAGATTATTTTTCATTGAGTATTACAAAGGAAATGGTTAACCCCAGGCTCAATTAAATGTTTTGAGGGACTTCCTCAATGGACCTCATGGGGCCCTTTTCTTAGGTCAAGAAAATCTCTTCTTCTAGATGCTCTAGTAGGTAAAACCAATTGGGTATGTATTTTTAATTTATGATAGAGAATTTTTAAATACTACAAAGCCAAGAGCTTACCCATTGATTGTATAAAATTCTTTATAGGAATTCTGCAATGGCCCTCATGGGTCCCTTTGGGTCATAAAAATATCTTTTTCTAGAAGCCCTTGTAGGTAAAACCAATTCGGTCTATGTAACCCATCAAGTTAATCAATTGCTTGGAAAATTGTGGATGTCTACAAGTATCATTTTATTTTCATATCAAATCCTCTTCCATACCAGCCCCAATCTATTTTGGTTTGTAATTAAATATAGTTTTAAGAAGTTTAGATAGGTAGTTTTAAAAATATATATTTGTCAGTTTATTTAAAATGTTCCCAATATAGAAAACAACAACTATTCTCCATGCAAAATAAAATGAAATCTTTGCAGTTAAAACTTAGTAGGTCTATATAACTAATCAAGTTAATCTCTCGCTTACAAAACCATCAAATTCTAGAGATCACTTTTTTTTTAAAGCAAATATGGTCTTCCATAAAACCCTTATCTATTTTGGTTCATTTTTTATTAGAGGGTAAAACATGATTTGAAAGGTCCTGAACCATTTACAAACAAACTTCAACCTCAAAAGAGGTTAGCCAATAACACAACAATAGCCCTGCTGCCAACAGATCAAGTTCCAAACATAAGCAAAGCATCCAAAGGATAGCACTCCATAAAACAAAGATAGAAAAACAACCTAAACTATCTCATAAGGAGATCTAGCCTTTCTCACACCCTTAACTTGAGTGTGGGAAAGAGAGACTAACTTCGGAAGACCATTCTTCCTTTGATGCACTAACCTCCAAGAGACATCATTATCTAGTTCAACTGAGTAAGGGGAATGGGGAGGGGAATCCTCCACATAAACCCTACCCCAAGGAGAAAACTAAGAGGAAGACCCTGCTGGAGAGGAAGATTGCTAAGGAACCATAATAGGAGCCCCTACAAAAGACACAACTCTAGTAGGAACTAAGGTTTCAACCAAACTATCACCACCACCACAAGACAAACTACCAGAGATGGGTAACACATCCAAAAAATGTTGCTAGTGGAAGTAGTAGCGACACCACCATCAACAGGAAAACCATGGAAAGAGGGCATAGTGTTGATAACTGAGAGGGGGGGTGAATCAGTTATCTTAATTATTTCAACTTTTTGTCCTTCTTTAACAATTAGTGAAGCATCAAATCATATAAGCAAGCATAATCATGAAAGCATAAACATCAATACACATGACACAATGATTTCGACATGGAAAACCCTGTTAAGGGAAAAACCACGGGGTGACTAACCCAAGATTGTATTCTCTGTTAAAAGAATAAGATAGTACAAAATGGCACTTGCCAATTAGGGCTCACTGCCCGAGCACACTGCTCACAAGAGGCTCACTACCTACAAGAGACTCACTATCTACAAGGTATAAAGAAAAGTAACAAGATACTTGAACTGATGTGAAGCATCCACATATGCTGAGGTTCAGTTCCAGTTAGGCTCAATACACTGATCTGCTACACTTTATTCTTCCTCTTCTTTGATGCTACTGTCCTGTCACATTCTGGACCTGTAAAACTACTTCCACACTACTCTCTACCTTTCTTTGCATAGCACACCACACACACACCACACTTTATATCGAAATCCATTTGGTATATATATCCACACCAAGGATTTCATTATCTTTCTAGTCAGCATCCGGAATACTCAGTATTTTCCCAAGCTCTGATCTGTCGGCTGAATCATTGCATACTAAGTGATGCAGATCAAAGAGATACTTATAGAAGTCATCAAACATGTCGGCCAACCATGGATGATTCCTCAAGAAACTTGATCACCATCAATATCTCATCCAGATTAAGGTTTGATGCTCTGCCGGTCGGATCTTCCTCAATCTACTCTGCCAAACAGGAACCCAACACTTAGGTGTTCATATCTTTTCATTCTTACATCAGCGGAGGCTCAATCTCTAGAAAGTAACAGTCATGGTACTCCTCTTGACTTCCCCAAGTTCATACTTTGCTGAGATACTTCCTCTGAGAGATCTAGACCTGATTGTCAGACCTTGCTGCATGCTCTGTTCTTGCTTACCGGACCAAAGTGTTCTTCAATTTGACTTCCAGTATAGACATATCATATCCTACGGATGTGTGGGATGGACTTTGTTTCCATCAATGACAACATTCATGAATCCACACAGTGTCTCTTGGCAACAATCTCCCCCTTTGGCATTGATGGCAACACTTAGTGAAAAATGACTAAGTGTCACACTGTACTCTCCCCCTTGGCTGATGCTCTATTCTAATGTACACTTTTTTAGAGCTCCCCCTTAGCTAGATTCCACATTTTTCACTACTCCTCACTCCCCCTTTGACATCAATGGCAAAGGGTAGGATCCGCATACCAAAATCTCCAAAAATTCAACTATACTTAGCCACATTATATATATATATATATATATGTTATACTTACATATATTGAAAGATGTCTGCAAAAGTTGTCTTTAGCTAGACAAATTATGTTGCCTAACTCTGCTTCATCCTGTCCAAAATTGAGATGTAACTACTCAACAGGAATGCAAAAGGTTCTGCCCTTTTTAGATCTGCCAGATCACTGGTCTGGGTTGTGGTCTAAGCATCAGTTAGGGCCTCATGCATGGCCTCTAACTTAGGGATATTATCCCTTTAAGTTCACTTAACCTACTTATTCTATTTTTCTTTTCCTTCTCAAGCTTCTTTATTTCATTTATGACTGCAATAGTTTGACACTCTTGATTTATTATGGAGGAAGTGAGAGGATCAAAATTCTGAGATAAACTTGACAGTTTATCCTCTTGCTCTTTTACTTTGTTCTCAATATCGTTTGTCACTTTTGACCAGGATAGGCAAAATCTATATATGTCTCTGCCATCTTTAAGAGCATTTTATAAGCTCTTTATCCCAATATCCATTGTTCTCCTATCATTTGTTATTAACCCTTGTACTTCTGAGAATCTCTTTCCCAAAAACTCCTTCCAGACCTTTTCTTCTGCTGACTTTTCTAAGGAATCAATGTGTGCTAACAGTGTTAACAAGAGATTTGAGATTACCAGATGAAGAGGCTATAGGATCCTTCTGAAAGGATGGCATGATCTTCTCCAATACATCGGATGCAACCTCTATCAGCTCACAGTCTTCCATGTGAGACTTCAAAAGTTTTTCTTTTGCCTTTGCTTGGGCAAAGGATGTTATCTTCATTGTTTGAACTAGGGAGAGAGAATTAAAATTGAATGGTCCTTGTAATAGATCCAGTTCATCAATCTCCATCATTTCTTTCGTCAGGAAATCTTTAACTATTTCTGTAGTGTCTCTTGCTAGACATAGAGTATTATTTACTTCTGCAGCTTCAGAACTGTCACCAGGGGTCTTCTCTGATTGATCTTCTTCTCTTCCCTTTACTTCTTCTTGACTAATTTTCTCCTCTATTCTTTCTTCTCATTTTGATCTGGAGTTTGCAGAGGAATCTGGAAGAGTGGTGTCTACTTCTCCGTGAGCTTTCTCTTCTGGAACAGAGGAATCTAGGTCCTTAGTTTTCTCTTTACTTGTCTCCTTTGTCTCTTCTGCAACTGTCTCAGTAGATTTTCCTTTGTCATCTATGGTTGAGGGTTCATCACCTAAGTCCTCTATCACAGGAAGATTGAATCTTTTAAAAGCATTTCAGAGGATATCTTCTATTTCTTTAGCCACTTTGTCAGTTTCTCCAATCATAAGCTGGTTCATCCTGGCCTTGCTCCGGAACTCATCCTTGTAGTCCTTGAAGATAATGTTCATTTGTTTAGGGGTAATGGACGGATAGAGTTGAATAGCAATCTACTTCTAGATTTCTAGGTCTTTTGCTTGGGCATTGTTCTTTCTTATTTCAAGTTTCTTCTCTAAGCTTTTGGGAATCAGAGATATAATTTCAATGAATGCTTTGTTGTAGATGTTTAGATACCTGACTATGGCATCTTGCAATATCTTCTGATCAGCTTCACTATATTCATCATCAAATTCAACCATTGGTTGAAGGTTCCCATCCACAGTAACTAATTTTATGATGTCATCAATGCAAAGAGTAGGCTTTTCAACAAACTCTTCTATTTCTTCTTCCTCGTTGTGTCTGGTAGAGGGTTCACCAGATGCTTTCTTCTTCTTCTTCATTTTATTTACTTCCTCATCTGATTCTGTCTCTTCATCATCCTTCTGGCTTGTATAAGACCTTGTTGCCTTTTTCTTGGTTCTCTTCTCTCCCTTTCTGGACGTCTGAGCTTCCGATTTTGAGGCTTTTTGTTTCTTAGAAGTGGCAGGTGCAGAGCTTTTGGATGATCTGGTCCAGGAGGGGGCTTGCACAGGGGCACTTTCTTTTTCTGTCTCTTGCCTTTCTTTCTCTGCCTTTTCCATCTTTTCTCTGTTGGCATCAAGTGCCTCCTTAGATATTCCATGCCTCTTGGCAAATTCTTCTAATTCCCTTCTCACTTTTCTCTCGATCTCAGGGTGTCTTAGTTCAACATGAATCTTTACACTCAATTCTTGAAAGGTTCCAAACCTTTCTGCCTTAGGATCCTTGGGCTGACTTAGCATGTGTTGCATATGTAGCTCTACAATTTTCTCATCTACTTCATACCCCATTGGCATGATCCAAACTGTCCTTGGTTCTACTGCCTCCATTAGGCATTGATCAGTGTCTACCATAAAGCACACTGTATCCTTGTATTTCTCAACTAATGATTGGTGGATTCTTTCTCTGGCCTACATCAAGCTTTGGAAGTTTTTGAAGTAACCCCACAGTGTTGTATTTTGTGCCTTGGCATCACCAAGCCCATACAGATAATCCCTAATTTGTATGGTAACAGGTTTGTCATTTTGCCATACCTAGCCACTAGATCTAGGTAGCTCATTAATGTAATAGAAAAATAGATAGAGTATCAAGCCACCATATTTGAAGGAATTCTTCTTATCCTTCTTTATCTTCTGTAGATTCTCCAAAATTTGGTTCAGAAGGAGCTCACAAAGATCATAGTCAACATTCTTTCTTAACATTTCATAAGCGGTGTAAATTGTTGTTCCAGATATAGAATTCTCTCTGCTGGAGTGATATATCTTGTAGCCAATTATCATGGTGGCAAACTTGATATCCAGATCTATAATATCCTCAATTGGCATTGCTCTTTTATCAAATTTGGATCCGGTAACCTCACTCAAAATTTGTTTTTTGACTGATTTGAGAGTAGGTAATCCACCAGATGAGTGCAATCTGGTCACCGCCCTAATGGCATCATTTATGATCTTTAACGGTCTATTTAACCATATGAAGTTGTCATGCATTCTACTGAAAACATACCGAACCCATTCATCTTCTGCAAAATAGGGGAAATGAATGCACTATCCAAAATTCTTGTCCCGAATGGCTTTGTACTGAGATTTCAGTTCAAATGATTCATCTATTAGCTACTTACGATATATATCCATTAGCTTGGATTCCCTGAATTCCTCAATATTCACATGAATGTATGCCCTAATGTCTTCAACATGCAAAACCCCATGCATAATGCTAGAGAATGTGCCTAAAGGATCTACTTCCAAAGATTTATAAGGGTGTTTCTCGAATTTAGGGCACGGCCTATTAGTGATCTTTACAACATTCAGAGTTGCCATTTTCAAGAGCTTTAAATAGAGATATTCAAGAACAGAAAATACCTTTTACGCTTTTAGGGTTCACAAAGTAAGCCGGATCGAATTGCTAGATAAATCAACTTCAGTGGTTGATCTTTGAGAGATTTGAGACACTTTGTTGTAGAGCTCCTTTTCTCTTCTTTTCGAATGCAAATGTACAAATGATGAATAAAAGAACCCTTTTATTTCTCCACAAACCCTAATTCCTTGTTGCAATAAATGCACAGCTTAAGTCATTCCAGTTGCTTTGTTTTTCCTAGTTCTGAGAGAGATCTTTCCAGATCACTAGGATGTATTTAATGTAGTTTTTGGTGGTACATGACAATTTATCTTCCTTTCTCCAATCATTCCATCTAGCCGCAAATCCAAATATTTCAACCTTGAATTTCACCAGATCTAACTGTGAAAGTCCTAGTTTTGCCAGATGACTATCAAACCGAATTAATCTTGGATGCTTAACCTTTTCAAAACTCCTTGCGGATCTCTCATATCTTTACCAAGAGTTGTTTAGATGTTTCTCTAAGAGTCCTTTCAATCCATAGCTTTCCATGTGCCAATTTTAGGCACTAATTGACTGGCTGGGGGAAATTGTTTTATTTTGTGACTCCCCCTGAGCCAAAGCTCATCTATTTTGTCTTCGAAAGGAATATCAGCACCAGATTCTCATGCGGATCCATCCTCAACATTTTCTGTGCTTCTCTTTACCCAAATCTTGTTCATCTCCCTTTGAATTTCATCCGCATTCACTTTTCTTTTTCCTTTGTCTTTTTTTTGATTTTGATGCACCGAACCCTTTTTGTTCTGATTCTTACTTCTGCATAATTTGGCAATATGTCTGGATCTATTGCAGTTGTAGCAAACAACATTTCTTTTCATATTTGACTGATATTCTCTTGATCTACATTGATTAGCCATATGTCCCATTCTATTGCATGCAAAGCATCTACCATTGAATGAACTATTTATCTACAAATTTCTACATTCATGAGATTTGTGACCATACCTTTTGCAGTTGAAGCATTGTCTAGAGAAGGATGAATTAGTCTGATTCCTTCTTCTTCTGCACTAATTTTCTTTATGACCAAAGTTATTGCAACTGAAGCAGTATCTATTGAAGGATGGATATCTTTGAGCCTTTGGTTGCCTTACAAGAGGTCTTCTAGGCCTGTTCCTAGGATTTCCTGATCTAGAATTCTTCTGACCAAATCTGGAGGTTTCACCTGTCTCATATCCCAAGTCATTCTTGTCATCTACTCTTTTTTGGCTTTCAAGAAGAACTTCAAGTTGAGCAGAGCTTATCTTGAATTTCTCTTTGTATTCATGTTTGTTGTTTGAAGATTCCTTTTAAGAGTGTCAATCTTATTTTCAAGTTGTTCTTCATTATCTCTAGCATCTTCAAGATTAGATTCTAGATGCCTGATTATTCTGTCCATATTGTGGCAGTCTTCTGACTTCTCTTGAGAGATTGTCTTAGATTATCTTCAATTTTCCTTTTCTCTTCAATTTCTTGGGTGAATTTCATAACCCCTGATTCCATTTCATGTCTTACCATAATGACCTCTTTTGATAGCTTCTTGCATAACTTGTTCTTCTCATTTAGATCTTCATCAGTATTATTGGCTTCACTTTGACTTGCTAATTGTTGAAGTAGTTCCTTTCTCTTTTTCATAGAGCTACTCAATTTCTCTTTTAGCTCATTTATGAAGTCATCATCTTATTTGAGTCTTTCTTTTAAGTCATGGACTTTAGAGTGAGACTGCTCAAGATCATCTAAGGTATATTGGAGTTGTTCCCTCATACTATACATATCCATTGAGATTCCCAGATCTTCCTCAAGTTGTTAGGCTCTGTTTGGAGGAACTTGGCTCTGATACCAATTGTTGATAACTGAGAGGGGGGGTGAAGCAATTATCTTAATTATTTCAACTTTTTGTCCTTCTTTAACAATTAGTGAAGCATCAAATCATATAAGTAAGCATAATCATGAAAGTAGAAACATCAATACCCATGACACAATGATTTTGATGTGGAAAACCTTGTTAAGGGAAAAACCACGGGGTGACTAACCCAAGATTGTATTCTCTGTTAAAAGAATAAGATAGTACAAAATGGCACTTTCCGATTAGGGCTCACTGCCCAAGCACACTGCTCACAAGAGGCTCACTGCCTACAAGAGACTCACTGTCTACAAGAGACTCACTATCTACAAGGTATAAAGAAAAGTAACAAGATACTTGAACTGATGTGAAGCATCCACATATGCTGAGGTTCAGTTCCGGTTAGGCTCAATACACTGATTTGCTACACTTCATTCTTCTTCTTCTTTGATGCTATTGTCCTGTCACATTCTGGACCTGTAAAACTACTTCCACACTACTCTTTGCCTTTCTTCACATATCACACCACACACACACCACACTTTATATCAAAATCCATTTGGTATATATATCCACACCAAGGATTTCATTATCTTTCTAGTTGGCATCTAGAATACTCTGTATTTTCCCAAGCTCTAATCTATCAGCTGAATCCTTGCATACTAAGTGATGTGGATCAAAGAGATACTTATAGAAGTCATCAAACATGTTAGCCAAGCATGGATGATTCATCAAGAAACTTGATCACCATCAATATCTCATCTAGATTAAGGTCTGATGCTTTGCCGGTCAAGTCTTCCTTAGTCTAATCTACCAAACAGCAACCCAACACTTAGATGTTCATATCTTTTCATTCTTACATCACCGGAGTCTCAATCTCTGGAAAGTAATAGTCATGGTACTCCTCTTGACTTCCCCAAGTCCGCACTTTGCTGAGATACTTCCTCTGAGAGATCTGGACCTGATTGTCAGACCTTGCTGCATGCTCTATTCTTGCTTACTAGACCAAAGTGTTCTTCAATCTGACTTCCGGTATAGACATACCATATCCTGTGGATGTGTGGGATGGACTTTGTTGCCATCAATGACAACAATCATGAAGCCACAAGTGTCTCTTGCCAACACGTAGTAGAGATGATGCCAAGACCAACAACCACACTGCCTCCAAAAAGTGGAAAAGATGGATCGAGCACAAAACAAGGGACCATGGAAGATCTATTTTAGTTGGTTATTATATATAGTTTTAAGAAGTTTATTTCTCTAGTTTTCCAAATATACATTCGTGAGTTCATTTTAAATATTCCCAATATACGAGGTAGTAGAACTATTCTCCACACAAAATAAAATGAAGCCTCTATAGATAAAATCAATTGGGTTTGTATAAATCATCAATTAGATAATTTTCATGGAAAATTTTGGATGTCAAAAGGTCTCATTTTATTTTTATTCAAGAATAAAATGATACCTTTGGCAACCCTTCCTCTCTTCTATTAAACCCTCTATCTAATTTCATATCCTTTATCTTGATGTAATGGAGAGATCTCTATGAACCCAAGTGTAGACCCAATAAACGTTTCTACCTAATTAAATTATGTTTTGTAGGGTTGTATAGAAATTATTACATTTGGTAATTTTCTATGTTAGGATTTGATATTATAATAGAAATTTGTAGGTTAAAATTTTAATGTCAAAAATTGCATACCATTTCAATTTCATTCTACATTTTGTGCTCACTTTGGTTTCCATCCCTGTAGTATGTTTAAGGCTCGTTTTACCCCTTGTCCTAGCCTTTTCCCACCCACAGTGTTGAGTTTGTGCTTATGTTCTATCCTTTGTATTTATTTTTATGTCATTCTATTTGCATGTATTATATTATTTTATTTCTTGAGGTGTTTTAAGGTTTTAGGAACCGAAATCACTTGGATGCATTTATCTTTCTTCATGGAGGTCATTCAGTTCTTGTTCCTCTCTTTTTACATCATTCTCTTAGTGTAAATCAATTTTTTGTAGAAGGTTCTTTATGAGTTTGTTATTTCCTTTCATTTATGTTACACACACTAGTTTGTTTGGTTTATGTCTAGACCTTAAAACAAGCATTCATAGCATTCCTCTTGTTGTTGTTCTTATTTTTAGGTGCACATAAGATTAAGACCACACATGATTTTTCTCTCCTTTATCATATTGGAGGTTGTGTATGTCAAAAGATCAAAGTAGGGGATTGATCATTCTTGACAATCTCCCATACAATCCCAGCCCTTCTTTTAACTAAAAGAGGGGTAAAAATTCATTCAAACCAGAAAAGAGGAATACAAAGCAAGGGAATTACACATCCCTTTCTATCGCCACTAATTGATCCAACTTTTGTGACAAATCTAGGGGTAATTGACCCCTTTCCACAATATTCCAATCATGCAAATGAGCAGAACCCAATTAGCCAAACAATCTGCAACCTCATTCCATTCTTGAGGAATATGATAGAAAGAAACAGAATCCAAGGAAGCACACAAATTAAGAATCTATTTTATAATAATAGCCAAATGCCAACTGACATCCTCTAACTGCTGCCTCTTCAGCAAAGTCACCACCTTCTTAGAGTCAGATTCACCAATGATCAGTCTCCAGCGAAGAACACAACCATGTTCCACCAATGATCTTCCCTATCTTGTGATTTTTATTATTTCCTTTTGAATAGAGAGATAAATCCTTTCATTTTAGTTGTTGTTATCACCTAGAGGTCTTCTCGGTATTCTTCATTCTAATTTTGTGTAGACTATGCATGGTTCCTAAGGAGAAATCCTTAAGTTCTATATTTTCCTACCATATGGATAACAATGTGACATGTAGACATCAACATGATGTATTGGTGTCCTAGATAATCAACTCCATTCCCAAGGAGAAATTCTTAAGTTCTATATTTTCCTACCATATGGATAACAATGTGACATGTAGACATCAACATGATGCATTGGTGTCCTAGATAGTCAACTCCAAACTTTGGTGCTAGGTTCCTCTTAACTCTATATTTATAGTTCTATGTTTGGTTTTTTAAATTTGCACTTGGTAATTCTATAAATTAGTAATTTTTAATTTACATAGTGTTTTAATTTGTTAGAAAATTAAAATTTCTTAAGGGTAAAACACATTAAGTCCGTCAAGTTTAATTTTTTCTTTCTATTAGATTAGCAGTAGATTAGATTCATCATTAAATGATCTAGTTTTTCCTAGTGTGGTGCCTTTGAAAACATTTGGTAATGAGGACAAAAGTTTTTTTTCTATCGAATTTCATATTCTATAGAAATACACATTGTGTTTTTCAACCTACACAAGTTTAGTTCATGATTTCTAAGATTTCTTTTAACATTTATACCTTTCTTAGTTAATTCATGTATTGATTCATAATGTGTTGAAAATATGTTTACAATGTGGTATTGCATTGAAGTTAGTGGTGTTGATGAAAGGAGTGGTTGTCATTCTAGGTTATACGAAAGGCATGGATAGATTTGACCTATATAAATATTGTTGGTGGTACATGAGATATATGCTCACCTATGTAGATACTATTTATACAAGTTTGAGTGATAATGACGATGGAAATATGAAGGATGAATGTTTCAAATAATAATTTCTAATATGTAGGTTAGAGCTTAAATATCTTTATAAAAATGTAAATATAAATAACTTTTATACAATCTCAATTTACTACATTTTATATGATCTCTATTCCAACCACTACACACATTCTATTGATTTGAATCTCCTATTTCACCATATATTATTTATACATCCTAGCCTTTGAATCATACATCTAAGTTTTAAGTCAAAGCTCTTAAGGATATTAAAGTAAGCAATAAGTAGAATTTAGATATCCAACATAGGTCTACTAGCTCTATTATGATATAGGAAATGATGCCATCTACTTTACCGTTGTCATATTACATTTTATGTTTATGATAAATCATTTTCATTTAATATCATCATGAAAAGGGTTTACTTGTGGCTTCCATGAAATTGATTTAGGGATTTAACCATACCTAGGAATGAGGTAGGAAGAGCGATATGGGTATGCCTACCATCTAGTTTTCCCTTACCGTGTTATGTTGTTGTTGTTAATTCAAGTATGCACCCTTGTTAAGCTTTGCAAAAACATAACTACTTGCTGAAATATGGAATCATTCTCGGATGTGGGTCTCCTTTCATGAGAACAAATCTCCAGAGTGAGATGGTACTCTTATAATCTCTAAACTACTGACTTGAGGAGGAAAGGGATAGAAGGATGTAATTGAAATGTAAACTAACTCTAGAATCTAAATTGGATGAAGTTCTATCACTCACAAACAGATCCTCTAACTTGAATCCTCACAATTTCACTGATAATTTATTCCTTAAGTAATTTGCAACAAGGTTTAGATTAAACAAAAACTACAACTAGGAAAAAACTAAGTTTTAAGAGCATTGAGACATAATAAAGGATAGGAAAAGCACAATATAACATCAGATCAAGACTGCAAAATATGTGAAAACAGGATGATTTGCTATTAGAACTGGAAGGAGTACAATGCATAAAATTAAATGTGTCAGCCAACTGCCTGTATACAACTCTGCAAGGGAGAAGAAATTGATGCTAATTGAATGCTGATTGCCTGAAAAACATAATTTTTCTCCTATATATGTCTCCAGAAGATCTCTCCCAAAGAAAGATGAAAAAGCTCCTAAAAATAGATATGGAAATCCATTCTCAGAATCCATCAAAAAGCCTCCAAAAATTCCCACAAACTACCTCCAAACTGTAAATAAAAGCTGCCAACTTGATCCTCTAAGTGGTCCCCACCAAATCTGCATCCAAATATGTCCAATCTACCTCATAAAAGCAAAATTTTTGTCCTATTATGCTCAATCTCCCCCAAGAAAGCAAAAATGCTTTAACTACCTAAAAATAGTTCAAATTTAAAAGCAATTTATAACTGCATTGCTTTAAAGTTAACTTTACAATCCTGGTAGTTTTAATCCTATCCTATTTGATTTGAAAAGAAAACAAATCCTCATGTCTTATAATTTCACCATTTTTGCATTACAATGCTTGATTTTTCAATAAAAATCATAAAAATAATGATATGACGCAAGTGTACTTGTCTCACACCAAAATTGAAGGTTTGCATTGTTTTTAAGGCATGGACTCCATTTTATCTTCATATGACATATTGCAAGGTAATTTAGCATGTTTAAAGGCATTAAAATCTTGAGTTAGCAATGGGCTTGACGTCACCTAGGCAGCATGCGATCAAAACTTAATACCATGGGGTATTAGTTGTGCCTTAGAAAATAAACATAATGCAATAAAAATACCACATTAAACCTAGGGCAAACAAGGAGCCCTAAACAAAACCATCGAAACCCTATTTTGTCGCATCATTTTAATTAGCATTTTTTTTTGGAAAATCCTCTTCCTTGCTCTACCACCACCATGAATGGGGTTTCAAGCTAAATCCTTTCAACTCCCTGGATCTCTCCTCTAATGCAGATAAATGCCTTCTATTTTATGTTTTGACCCATTTCCTTTCATTTTGAGGTAAAATCAGCCTTTAATGGCCATGGTTGTATGCATGCTCTAATGCATTTGTTGTATTGTTCCACTGTCACTTTCATCCTCCATGTTCAAGGCCGCCATTCGAGGGTTTCAGGCTTGATTTTTACACTAAAACACTGGTAAGTGTTTTGTGTCTCTAATTTCTCATTATTTCTGCAAAAAATGAAGGCATTTCGACCCATATCGGCGGCCATACCATCTGCATATGTTTATCTTGTTTGAGTATTTATTGGGCTTGGCACTGTGATTGTATATACATGGTCTTATCTTCTTCTCTAAGTACTTCCTGCCCGTATGAGCTCAAAACCTCCCTACTTCCATATATGACCTTACAATCTGATATTATGTTGGACGTGCTTCTGTATGGCATAAGATGATCTACATTTTGTCATATCCTATGTGCTATTAATTCTGCAGCTTCCTTTTACAAAAATAATAGAGATTTTGATTTTATTTCTTCAGCAAGAAAACATTATTTCAATTAGAACCTCCACTTTCTATGTCTGTGCCTTGTTCCATGAAACCCCAAAAATGGGTTCGAGCTATAGCCACCATAGCATCGAAGATGGCCTTTGTTTCACTGTGAAGAGCACATTCTTAAGAGCCATGTCTTCGAAGTTAATATGACTTCATGCTTCCTTGGAACTTCAAAATGCAACCTTTTGTATTTGATGTCGCAATCTACTATGGTACTCTATATTGTTTTAAGCACTTAACCCAAAATGGAGAATGGCCTCTGACTTCATTTGGCTTTGGACTTAAGACATTGACAGGGTTTTGCGACATTGACCTCGAGGTAGTAACTTTACTTAGCCATGGTTGGCATAATGGCATCCTTAAAGTGGTCTCTCTGAGTTTCAACAACTAATTTGAACTGAGGCTTGAATGATGCTTTAAAACCCTAAGAGGGTTATCCCTTCACTGTACAGCTTTTTGTATTCATCCGGATATAAGGCTACTCTATATGGGATGAAATAAAAACTTTGTCTTTTCTTTATAACTTGTAGCAAGGCAGGCCATGGCTTTCTCTATCTGTATACATTTTCATCTCTGTTCGAACTCAACCCTTGACATAAGAATGTAAACGTATCTGTAACTCTTGCATAACTAGATGTGGGTGTTGACATTTTGTACAAAAATACTCTTGGTAGTGACTATGTTGGCAAAAATGATTATTTCCATTTATTTTATGTTGTCAACTTACTTCTTTTGCTCTTGAATAAAGAGTCTATGACAAAATGAAATATTTCTCGATGTTCCAATTGTAAATGTGATATTCATGTGATTTGCTTACCTTTTCTAGCAACAACTGTTGGTATTTGTTATTTTATGACAATGATTTCCATTTATAAAGATAGTTGTTCCTCTCTGTACCTTCTCTTGATGAGTGCATTACTTGACTGTCCTCTTCTGGAGATGAAATACATCCACTTCACACTTCTGCAATGATAAGGTGTCTATTATGTTGTGATGTTCACAACATGCCCCATTTTACTCCTTAGCAAAATGAGGACCCCTGTTGTGGCTGTTGCTTCTGCTTTTGTGTGTTTTGTTTTGCTCGGTGGTAAAGGGAAAAGAGGGTCAAAATTGCAAAACTTTGTTAAATAATAGAGAAAAAATGCATCTTCAGTACTAGTGCATGATATGGTTGGATTCCTTGTGAAAAATGAGCTAGGGTCACTTTTTGAACCATCTTAAAATTTGCCATATTTTGCAAGTTATAAGCATTTTTGGTAAAGTACAGGCTAATATAAAAGGCTCGGATGTGAAAAAGAAATAAAACAAAGAAAATTCCCTGTAGGTTTTCAACATTGTATGTTTACGATGTACATGTTTTATATACAAGGAAATTAGATACAAAGGTTTGCGCATGTCGGAATTGAAGCGTTTATAAAATAAGATAAAATCATTGTATATGTTTCGGGCTTGTATATGAAGTTAAATACAAGTGATGTGTGTATCGGAGATACAAGAGGGAAAAGTACATGGGCTCCACTCATCGGTATAACTTTCACCGTTGGCCATGATAAGTATTTTCTCCCCGATAGGCATTGTCACCCCGATGGGTGGTCATCGGCCTAGCTTTCACTATCGGCCTTGTTTTGTTTTATCTCCCTAATCCCTTGTGTTTCACCGATGGAAAGGTGATTGGTCGGACTTTAAATATCGACTGAGTTTTAATATGTCTGGTCGACTTCCATTTGTTTCACCGATAGGAATTTGGTATCGGTGTGACTTTGGATTATCGGAGTTTGATGGTATTTTCACGCCAAAAGGCTTGGCCTATCTGATGGAACGAGGGAAAGATACAAGTGTAGTATACACGGCCCAGATGTCAAAGGGAAATTAAAAGTAGATTATTCTTTGCATATTACAATTGCTTGTATGTTTATTGCAGCGGTTATGTTTAAGATTAAAAGTGATTTAGTGCATTTTACTGGCTTGTGTTTATTTAACCGTAAGTTTGATGGTAACCGTCGCGGTTACTAAAAGTAAAGTGAAGTGATCATCGGCCATTGGTAAAGGAAAGGACTGGGCCGATAGTATGGGTCTTGCCAAAGATAGGGAGAGCAAAGCCTGTCGGTGTGAGTTTGGCTGCGGGGAGAATTAAAAGGGGTCTTTCTAATGATGGTTGTCTCACAGATATACAAGCAAAGGCTTCTGCAGGAGTAGCGAGGGCATTTCAGAAGATGAAGTTTGCACGGAAAAAGGAAAAATTTACAGAAGATAAGGATGAGCAATAGTGTTGGGGAGAATAAAGCAAAGAGTATCGGTGAAACAAGTAATAGTTAGAGTAGCATTCTAAGCCTTCGCCGACGGGAAGACTCACGCCGATACAAAGGGGGTATCAGCCAAACAATATGCATCGGCCAATCATTTTTGGGACTCGCCGATGGGTAGTATCATACCGATAGGAAGGAAACGCAAGCCGCTAGGGCTATTTCGGTGAAACTCACGCCGATATAAGACATCGGCCAAACAATGGAAATCGGCCCATCATTTTTTTGACTCGCCGATGGCATATCTCACACCGATGGGTGGGAAAAGGGTAGAGCAATAGGGTTTTTGGGCATTTTGAGGCTTGGGTGAATGTTTCTAGTCAGCAATGGTTGACCTGATGGTGTTTTGGACACTGTGTATGCATTTTAGATGCGATTTTTACGGATTCAGGACCCGATTGATGCGTTCACACGGTCATGCCTTTATTCAATAGGTGTTTCAGTTTCCTACTATTTATTGAGTGAAGTGATACTTATTGCTTGTCTTTTTTTTGCTTAGACCAATCCCTACTCAGCAGCATTCCATAATTCACGGGTATATCCACTATTTGAATGTCAATGGATTGGCTTACCCTAGGATCTGAAGCTAGTTGCATTTGAATGTTCATGAGTTCTCATATCACGCTAACCTCAATTTTATCTAGCTGTGTGACAACCTTAGTAGATTTGGTGGGAGTCAGCCCTAGAGTTTTACATATTCCTAAGGGCATTACGTTGGCTGATGCACCAGAATCTACCATGCAATTGTGTATGTTCTTCCCACACAATCTAATAGTTAACAAGAAAGGAGGAGCATCCTTTTTATCAGCATACATTACTACATTTGTATTGGAAGGGTGCTCAACTTTCTTACTTTTCTCTTTAGGCGGTGAGTCTCTATTGGGAACATTCATACCGGTAGAAACCTCATCTGTCGTGGATGTATCCAAAGATTGTATAAAAGCATTTCTGATCCTTGGAGTTTTCAATAATTCACTTAGAGGTACACTGACCTTAATTTTCTTTATTTCCTCTGACAAGTAACTTATTAATCTTGTTGTCTCTACTATTTTAGTTTTACTTGGCTGGGCCTTTTGTACTAATATTCCGCTATTTGTATATTGATTAGCTTTGAGTATGGCAGGATTGTTGCTAGCATTTGAATCTGGGGGTGTGTTGAAGTTGTTAGGAGGAATGGAAGTGGTGAAAGGTCCTCCTAGCCTAGTGTTGTTCCTCAAATTATAGGTGTGATTTTTATTTGTCTGTTGAAAAGCCTACACCTCTTCTGTTTCAGTCAACACTTCATTTTCAGTTTCAAAGGGAAACTGAAAAGCATTTAACACAAAGGCTGATTCAGGATAAAGATTTTCACAAAAGTATGGTTCATCTTCTAACAATTCATCTTCTTTCTCTTCTGGAGTTGCAAAGGTAAATGTTTCTAAGACTAAGGTTGTTTCATACCCTGAGGGTACTACCTCATTACCCTTGGGAAGGAGAAACTTAGAAGTAGGAGGCTGCACATCTATATTAAAAATGCTGGCTGCTAAGTGGAACTGTGGACAGTCAAGCTCAGCATGGGCATTGGTATTGTGAAATCTGCACCAAATTTTTTGTGTTGTATTGGCCATTTGGATGCCAGCTGTTTGTTTTGCATCATGATTATTTATGTTCTCAAAAGGAGAAGATAGGGTACCATTGTTTGGTCCAGTGTTCCATGTCTTGGGCGGCCTAGGCTGATTCTAATTTTTGTTATTGTTACCCCATGCCCTATTGTCTATCACTGGCCCTCTATATGGCATTGATGGTCCTTGATTAGGACCTTGATGCTGATTATAGTTTTGGCTCTGGTTTGAAAATTGGCCTTGGTTGTTATTTTGGTTATAACCTTGATTGTAGTTTTGACTTTGATTTGAACTGTAGTTCTGGTTTTGGCCTTGGTTATAATTCTAATTTTGGTTGTATCCTTGATTGGTTCTTCCATAAAGATTCTCATTTCTTAGTTGTGTCACTTCAGTAGTCAGTCTTTTTTAGTGTGCAGTGATCTCCTTGATTTCTTCTCTTTCTTCTGGTACCTTTGCCACAGTTGTATCTCTAGAAGGTTGGAAGAAAGGCTGACCACTATTCTGACTGTTATTAGCAGTGTTACCAGTGTAAGGAGCTATGGCTTGGATTGGGGTAGGACTATACATAGGTGTGTATGTAGGAACTGGATTTAATAACGGAGTGTGATGCATAGGGACTCCATTCCAAGGCTGTGCCTAATTTTGTACTCCAAAATTTCCTCCATTGACAAATGGACTATAGGTCATATGCCTCATCTCTTGGTTTACTGAGGTTACCTCTTTGTAGGCTTTGGATATTGAATCTATGTCAGGCTTCCTTTTCACAAACAGGGCAGTTAAAGGATCCAAGGTAGCATAATACATAGCCAATAAGGTATCATCATCTACGATGTAGGGGGCTACTAACCTAGAGTAGGCCTTTTGAAATCTGTCATTGAAATTATCAATTAATTCCCCCTCTCCTCTTTTAATGGTAGCCAATTTATGATACAAGATGCAAGGATCAATGGGTCCTCTAAATCTAGATAGAAATGCTTCTTCCATAAGGTCCCAGGAAGAAATATAGCCATTGGGTAAGTTTACATACCAGTTAGAGGCCTGCTCATTGAAGGTGTAGGGAAACAATCTACACACAACATCTTCATGTTCTAACATAGCCCTAAAACATGCCTCTTTGAATATTCTAACGTGGTCTTCAGGATCTTGGTGCAACTGGTATTTGGGACATATCTTTTCCAGATTTTTGGGCATCTCATGATAATCATTGAAGTGTATAGGAGAATTAGTATTAAAGTAAGCCATCACATATGTGGCTACCTTGGAGAGGTGTCCCAAACCAGATTAGAATAGAGGTAGAACCTAGGATGAAACACATGATAATAGAGTATAACCAAACTAATGAAATACTATATGCTGCTGTGGAACCTGGTGTTTATAAGATTACCAATAAAGGGGTATAGATTGAGGAGATATTAATGTTGAATTTTGAGGAAAAGCCTGTTAGTAGGGAAGTATACATAGAGTCTGATGGAAGTTCGTCTCAAGAAGAAAGGAATCCACTAAACCAATTTAGTGAAGCCATTAGACAAGAGATGGAAGAATGCATTAAACAAAATCTATCAATCCAATGTAAACTATATAAGGACAGATGTAGAGTTCATGATAGGCCACATTCTGAAGAGAGTTGTAGAATATGCAAGGACGTCATTAAATATGAATACAAAAAATGCATGAAAAGGGTAGGGTCGTAAGAGGAAAATGTGAATCCTAATCAACCACAGAGGTACATTCAGAGTGATGTAGACACTCTGATTTCAAATTTAGGAGAAGAAATAAAGGACAAGGGTAGTTGTCCTTCTGATTTACCAACTGGAAATACACATATACAAGTTGACCAAGCAAAAATACCCATGAGTAAACAGGCCAACACCCCACGGGTGATAAAAGAGACAAAGTATGCCAAGGTAAAAGGTTAGAAAAGTAAAGATGGCATATGGACACTAAAATGCAATGGGTCCAAATCAAAACAAGGTACGGGTGCAGGTAGTGAACTCATAGATCCTCAGGGTAAAGCATACCTAGCAGCATATAGGCTACAGTTTTCCTATACTAACAATACTGCGAAATATGAAGCCTTAATTTTGGGACTTGTCATGGCCATCAAGAAAAAGGTGAAAACAATTAAGGTATTTTCAGACTCTGAACTAGTAGTCAGACAAGTGAGGAAACTATATGCATGCAACTACAAGAAAATGATTTGTTACAAACATAGAGTATGAGATTTAATAGATTCATTTGATGCTTTCAACATAGAGCATATCCCTAGAGAACTGAACCACAGGCCAGATGCACTAGCAGTTGCTGCTAGTACACTAGAACCCTTGACACTGTCAGGATTGAGATGATTCGCTGTTGAGTTAGTTAATGTTCCCAGTATTCCAAACAACGTTACACACTTTTAGGTATTTGGAGGAGATCAACAAATTATTGATTTTCTAACTTGTAGTGAGGAATTTGAGGCACAAATCATTGATGAACAAGAAAGGCCTAAGATAACATGGGACGAGGAGGATATAATCAACTTGAAAAGCAACTTTTTACCCAAAGGAGTAATAGAATTAGAACATATTTTTGACTTTAATGGAGTGATGAGACAGAAGGACTTACCAAAAATAAGAGGGGGTAAGTATGATTTACATAATTTAGGGACAGAGCAGAATCCACAAAATGTGCTAATTGGAAAGACTTGCTCTGAGGAAATAAGAAAAGAAGTTTTAGATGTTCTAAAAGATTATAAACACGTAATAGCATGGACCTATGAAGACTTGAAAACATTTGATAAGTCCATCATAAATCACATAATACCTTTGAGGCCAGAGGTTAAACCATTTAGGCAGAAACAAAGGCCTGTGAACGCTATCCTAGAGCCTTTAATCTTTGAGGAAGTAAAAAAATTGCTGTCTGCTGGAGTAATTTTTCTAGTTAGACATTCGGTCTAGGTAGCTAACCTAGTACCAGTGAGGAAGAAAAATGGAGACATCAGATTATGCGTAGATTTTAGAAATTTGAATAAAGCATCTGAAAAGGATAATTATCTTCTGCCCCCTATAGATGAAGTGCTGCAAGTAGTAAAGAGAGCAAAGATGATGTCTTTTTTAGATGGTTTCTCAGGCTATAACCAGGTTTTAATTGATAGAGATGACAGATTAAAACCACCTTCACTTGTAAATGGAGAAATTATGCATATAGGAGAATGCCTTTTGGTCTGATTAATGCAAGTGCCACTTTTCAGAGAGCCATGGACATTGCATTCCGTGGATTATTAGGTAAATGCATTATTGTGTTTATGGATGATTTGACTATGTATTCCAAGGATGCATCCACCCATGCTGAAGATCTCAGGAAAATACTCAAGTGGTGTGAAAGGTACAGAATTTCCCTTAACCCTAAGAAATGTATATTTGGGGTAACTGAAGGTAAATTGTTAGGGCACGCCATTTATGAAGATGGAATATCGATTGATCCAGATAGAATAGAGTAAATAAAAAATTTGCAAATACCAAATAGTAGGAAAGAGTTAAAATCATTTTTTGGTAAAATTAACTTTGTTCAGAATTTTATCATGGGTTTTGCAGAAATCATGTAGCTGTTTAATGCCATGTTAAAGAAGGATGCACAGATGGAGTGGACGCCTGTGGCTAGAGCCGCATTCGAAGATATCAAGTAGGCCATTTTGGATGCCCCTGTACTGGTGAGCCCAGACTACACAAAGTTGTTTTACATTTACTCCTTCGCATCCTCTCATTCAGTCGCAGCTGCCTTAACGCAGAAGGGTCCAGACAATGAAGAAAAACCCATCGCATTCATGAGTGCACCTCTGAAGGACGCACAACTGAGATATTTGAATACTGAAAGACAAGCATTTGCATTGATAAGGGCTGTGAAGAAATTTAGACATTATATTTTGCGTAGCCAGGTCAGAGCCATAGTGCTGAACGCAGCAGTGAAGATGTTGCTGATGCAGAACAAACCTAGACAAAAGAGAGCCAAGTGGATCACCACATTGCAAGAGTTCTATTTGGAAATTATTCCCATGAAGCTGGTCGGAGGGCAGGCGTTGGTACAAACAATAGCAAACACAGACCTAGATTTGATAAAACAACAGTATGTGCTGAATTCCCTTAACACATCAGATTGGTATGGTGATTTAAATGCTTTTTTAATAACTAGAAAGTACCCAAACAAGATGAAAGCTTCTCAAAAGAGAGCTTTGAAGATTAAAGCACACAAGTATATGATACAAGGGGGTCTTCTATTTAGGAAGAACCATGATGGAATTTATTTGAGATGTCTTAATAAAGCTGAAGCGGATAAGGTGTTGACAGAACTACATGACAAATACGGAACAGGTCATGGTTCCCATCTAGCTACAACACACAAAATATTGAGAGCAGGCTATTATTGGCCCACGATGTTCAAAGATATAGAGAGTCACATTAGGAGTTACCACACCTGTCAGACTACAGTAGATATGGGAAGAAATCAGGCTAATCCATTACAACCTGTGATTGAATCAAGACCATTTGCATAGTGGGCCCTAGATTTTATTGGAGTCATCAATCCTCCTTCTACAGGACACAAGTTCATACTGACGGTGACGGACTACTGTACAAGGTGGACTGAGGCCACCTGCTGCAAATTCTCCACAACTGAGGTAGTTATCAAGTTTCTTGAAGAAAACATCATCACCAGGTTTGGAACTCCCTATTCATTGGTATGTGATAGTGGGCCTACTTTCTCTTCTTTAAAATTTTCTAAATGGGCATTTGAATACAGGATCGTTTTAAAGTTTTCTTCAAATTATTACCCTCAAGGTAATGGGTTAGCTGAGTCTACGAACAAAATTTTATTAGACATAATCAAAAAGCTAATTCCAAAGAGTCCTAGAGAGTTGAATACCTTGTTAAAATACGCATTATGGGTAGATAAGACCAAATTTAAAACAGCCTTAGGCAGTACACCTTATCATTTAGTTTATGGGACTGATCCCATACTTCCAGTAAATCTGAGAATACCAATCTGGAAGTTTGCCAATGAGTTTTTAGGCTTTGATAACCATAGGGAAGCAAGGGTAGTACAAATGCTACAATTGGATGAGAAAAGAAATCAAGCCATCGAGAAGTTTGCCAAACACCAAGCGATTGTTAAGAGGTGGTTTGATAAGAGAGCAAGAGTCAAGACATTTAGGATATCAGACTTAGTGTTGTGCTGGGATAAAGCACATGAAAAGAAGGGGAGTCATGGAAAATTTGACAAACTATGGTTAGGCCCATTACAAGTCTCAGAAATAATAGGAGATAACACATTTAGACTTAAGACCTTGACTGGAGAAGACATGCCATTACTAGTTAATGGTCAACATTTAAAACACTACTTCCAGGCTTGGGGTAAGGGGCAGTCTATTTCTGTGTAAAATAGTGTATGAAATGTACAGTTTTCTTTTGTTGTTTTCTTTTCTTTTCTTTGTTGCTTGTCTTGCTCTGTTGGGTAGTTGTTCGCATAGTTTTGTTTCTCTTCTTTTGTTTGTACAGTCTTCTTTTGCTTTGTTTTGCTTTGCTTGTATAGTCTGTTTGTTTTGTTTGTTTGTTGTCTCCTCAGTAGGGATCTTTGTTTTACTTTAGAGCATTAAGGAGCAAGCCAGCAACCATTCAAAATAGTATAAAATTTAGAATATTCAGGTTAATTATTTGCAATTTATGCATAACTTGTTGTGACTGTCATGAATGGAGAGAGTTGTTTATCTTCTGAAATTCCATATTCAATAATGTTGATTGAGAATTCAAGGAAGGTTTCTCATGATAACTCACCTAAAATCCTTAGGTTTGTTGAACCTACCAGTGTAGATATTAGGTGAAAAATCTGAGGTCACCCTTGCTACCATTACAATTCTCAGCTTAATTTCAGCAAGTGACCATTCCTTGCATCATGAATTTACAATTGCAAAATCTTATCAAATCTCTTTCAAAATATAAAGTATCAAAATGTAAAAATATAATAAAGGAGATTATACTAAAAAACTAGATTAAGCCATCTAAGTAACTCTACTGGGGCTATGGATGCTCATTGGCAGTGGGGCTCTACTTAGGAGAATTGTAACAATAACCTTGCCGGGGCTATGAACACTCGCTGGCAGCAAGGCTCTATCCGATTGGCTATGAGGGAATATCCTCAACTACGTAGGCTAATGTCGGTCACTGGTTTGTTCAATTGATCTTCAAGATGAGGATAATTAATCACATGCACATACTTAAACTGAAAATAAAAATTCATGCATCCTTATTGAATACCTTAGGTCTTGAGTTGAATAATAAGTTGTAGGAAAGATAGTTGGAATTTATGAATCTATTTCATCTAGTATTTCTTGAATGCTTTGAATTTAATTGTTTTGTTTGGTTGCTAGTTGTTGTGATGTTCACAACATGCCCCATTTTACTCCTTAGCAAAATGAGGACCCCTGCTGTGGCTATTGCTTCTGCTTTTGTGTGTTTTGTTTTGCTCGGTGGTAAAGGGAAAAGAGGGTTAAAATTGCAAAATTTTGTCAAAAATAGAGAAAAAATGCATCGTCAGTACCAGTGCATGATATGGTTGGATTCCTTGTGAAAAATGAGCTAGGGTCGCTTTTTGAACCATTTTAAAATTCATCATATTTTGCAAGTTATAAGTATTTTTGGTAAAGTACGGGCTAATATAAAAGGCTCGGATGTGAAAAGAAATAAAACACAAAAAATTCCTTGTAGGTTTTCAACATTGTATGTTTACGATGTACATGTTTTATATACAAGGAAATTAGATACAAAGGTTTGTGCATGTCGGAACTAAAGCGTTTATAAAATAAGATAAAATCATTGTATATGTTTCAGGCTTGTATATGAAGTTAAATACAAGTGATTTGTGTATCGGAGATACAAAAGGGAAAAGTACATGGGATCCACTCATCAGTATAACTTTCACCGTCGGCCATGATAGGTATTTTCTCCCCGATAGGCATTGTCACCGCAATGGGTGGTCATCGGCCTGGCTTTCACTATCGGCCTTGTTTTGTTTTATCTCCCCGATCCCTTGTGTTTCACTGATGGAAAGGTGATCGGTCGGACTTTAAATATTGGCTGAGTTTTAATATGTCTGGCCGACTTCCATTTGTTTTGCCGATGGGAATTTGGTATCGATGTGACTTTGGATTATCGGAGTTTGATGGTATTTTCACACCAAAAGGCTTGGTCTATCTGATGGAACGAGGGAAAGATACAAGTATAGTATACAAGGCCCGGATGTCAAAGGGAAATTAAAAGTAGATTATTCTTTGCATATTACAATTGCTTGTATGTTTATTGCAGTGGTTATGTTTAAGATTAAAAGTGATTTAGTGCATTTTACTGGCTTGTGTTTATTTAACCGTAGGAGCACACATAGTTTGATGGTAACCGTCGCGGTTACTAAAAGTAAAGCAAAGTGATCATCGGCCATCGGTAAAGGAAAGAACGACTTGGCCGATAGTATGGGTCTTGCTGAAGATAGGGAGAGCAGAGCCTGTCGGTGTGAGTTTGGCTGCGGCGAGACTTAAAAGGGGTCTTTCCGACAATGGTTGTCTCACCAATATACAAGCAAAGGCTTCTACAGGAGTGGCGAGGACATTTCAAAAGATGAAGTTTGCGCAGGAAAAGGCAAAATTTACAGAAGATAAGGATGAGCAATAGTGTTGGGGAGAATAAAGCAAAGAGTATCGGTGAAACAAGTAATAGTCAGAGTAGCATTCTAAGCCTTCGCCGATGGGAAGACTCGTGCCAATACAAAGGGGGTATTGGCCGAACAATATGCATCGGCCAATCATTTTTGGGACTCGCCGATGGGCAATATCATACCGATAGGAAGGAAATGCAAGCTGCTAGGGCTATTTTGGTGAAACTCACGCTGATATAAGACATCGGCCAAACAATGGAAATCAGCCCATCATATTTTGGACTTGCCGACAGCATATCTAACGCTGATGGGTGAAAAAAGGGCAGAGAAATAGGGTTTTTGGGCGTTTGAGGCCTAGGTGAATGTTTCTGGTCAACGATGGTTGACCCGATGGTGTTTTGGACACTGTGTATGCATTTTAGATGCGATTTTTATGGATTCGGGACCTGATTGATGCATTCACATGGTCATGCCTTGATTCAATAGGTGTTTCAGTTTCCTACTATTTATTGAGTGAAGTGATACTTATTGCTTGTCTTTTTTTTGCAAGCTTGCAATTGAGGAGGGAGCTGAAATTTAATGGCAGTGACATCACAGAGGAGGAAATCAGATCTCAGGAGCAGGAGAAGATAAGGATGAAGATCGAGGAAGTCAAGGGTCTTCACTGATGAAGACAAAATGTAGCTAAAGACATTATTACAGCTGACACAGAAGTTAATATTGAGCTACTAGGGTTTCCAGTAGGGCAATATTTCACCCAGATTTGATGTATGCTCAGAGGATATTTTGGGAGACTTGTTCTCTAGACATTTATTGTTGTAACCGGAGGTTTCAACCAGGGTTTAAACTAGGGTTCTTTTGCTGTAGTGAGGACAATCAGAAAGTCTATATATTGTGCCTCTCTACATTGTAAAACTTTACACAGGGGCTACTTAGAAATTTGTAGCAGTAGAGGCTTTTTTTAGCATTTAGAATAGAGGGACCTTTGAGTTTAGAAGTAGAAGGAGTTCGCCTATGTCTGCAATAAGGAATGCATGGAACATCTGGCTTCCTTACTGTATCTGTAAAGCTTGTCAGTTTTCTATAGTTTGATCAATGAAGCTAAGAGTCATTCCGACATTGTAAATCATATATGACTGTTTGTTCCTAATACAATTGAATCTAGAATTCTGCAACTATCTTCTGAGTGTTTTTTTGCTCTTCATTGTGTTTTGAAACATTTTCCCTTAGAGCTTGCAATTTTAAGTGTATGTTTGTGAAAATGCTCAGAACTTGCACTTAAGGTTTTGTCTATGGATTTGATCAACTTGCTGTATGATTTATACAGTGCATAACAGAACAATTAGATCCTTTGGTAGAATGAATGATGTTTAGTTTAGATCTTTCTAACTTTTCCCAACCCATCTGAAAATACTTAGCTTAAAATACAGAAACTTAAAGGAAATTGTATGATCATTCAAAAGAAGCATGAACAACAGAGTTGAAAGTAGACAATTTTCATAATCTAAGTCCAGTAAACCAACAAGAAACCCTAAATCATGTAAGGCCCCTTGAACATTATAGCTTCACATCAACCAATTGAATTTGCCCCAAGTCAAGACCTAACCATATTAAGCTTGGGATTAAACAAATCTTAACCGATTCCTTCATATCTTTCAAGTTAGTTTTGGTTCATTATATGTGAATTTTAACTAAATTGTTATGATTGCATCAAAACAACCATCAACATATTGATACTATGATGACATTTGACATTGATCTTTGAATAACTTGATGATCACACTCAGCAACTGTAATAAGACATTATGCATATGGCTGTCCACATAAAACTCATGTTGTCCCATTCTGAATCTGCAAAAAAATAAAAGCTCCTTGTTGATCCTGTAGCACTATTTTAGAGAATTGTTGTGACTGTATCCTTATTTGATATTGCATGGCAAATGCAACATGATGTGGCTTTGATACTATGTCGGGAAAAACACTTTTGGCTGCTCTATTACTCTTGATGCACCATTATGTGGTCTATTGATATTGCATTGATTGCTTTTGGTTGGGCTTCACCGCTTCTTGCTACTACTCCAGCTTTCTTCTATATTTCATGATCTTCTTGCTGACATGTGCATGCTTTCAATTGCTCATTGAGACAGTGGCTTCTTCTTTTGTATAATGATAGATGAGATTCATAATAGTTTGACTATCATTTGCTTTGTGAAAAGAATGATCATTTGATCTGCAAGATGTGATTTCTTACTAGCTCTTCCAATTTACTATACTTCATCATATCAAATGCATTATCTAAGATGTCCTCTACCACATGATTTGATGTTCTATTACAACACATGTAATGAAGTGTTCTTTTGATCCTTTTGAAGTTTGTCAAAGACAAAATGGGCCATCTGGACTAGTTGTCTTGTATTCTTCTACTACAGATCTATCTTTGCAACTTGCTTACTAGTTTATAATGACTACTCTAATTGGACTATTGATCATGGATGAGTAAGCAATCCTCAAATAGTCAACACTTGTGAACACTTATCTTTATCAGTCTGATGATTATAAATGTATTGTGTACTCCTGATATTTATCATGCCTGAGAATGTCATTTTCATAACAGTTGGAGTAGTACATAAACTGTTATATGCATTGAGTTTTATCCTCCATCAGTTTAGGTCATGTTCTTGATTGCATTTCATACTTTGAAGTGAAATCATGGTCATGTTTGAAATGGGACTGATGCATATGATTGTCTTGCTATTCCTTCAACTCATCATGTGAATGTCATCAATGGTTTCCTTCTTTCTATTCATCCCTTCTGAGATCAAGGGGTAGCAGCATGCTGGGCTCAACCCTTGTGGGAGCACATTTGACACCACATATTGAATGTTTTCAATCAGCTTCATGATTTGTCCTATACCTGCACATGACACAAATAGATTAGAATAAAATAATGATGCTCTATGTTTGCTTCTCTTAAGTTCCTTCTGCATATGGATATTTCTCATTTGATCAATGCATTATAACCAAAGTATTATGCCTCTCTTGATTGATGAAGGATTTTCATAACCAGAGCTTCTAATGGGACCCTTCCTACAATTTTTTAGGTACATGTTGAGGTCGGGAGCAGGACTAGAGGCTACTATGAAGGTCAACCAAAACAGGGCAATGATGGCTATGTCTTTCCCTCTTCTTCATTAGATGCGTAGTATTTTATTTCTATTTGCATGAGTTTAGCTATAACCCACGACTTGTGTGGGACATCTGATATGTCTTTAGTTTCCTTCAATTCGATGTTTATTCTCTTATGTATTCAAACATGTAAATGAAAAACCATTGTGGTGAATGAATACTTATCTCATTTTACTCCTTTGTAATGCAATGAATGATTGAAACTTTTCATCCTACATCTGAACAATTGAACTGCATTTGTCATGATAACTATGCAACTAGCACATAACAGAAATGAAATCAAACCTCATATCAAAAATGATAAATGATAAATCTGCTTAGCCAATTTTTGAGCTGTGGTAAAAAAATGGTAACAGTTATGACTTACAATTTCTTGTACTTTTCTCTTGTTATTCCTAAATCTGAAAGGCAAGGATTTAGTTGTGGTGTCCATGTAGCTGTTCTATGGATTTGAATTGTATAAAAAATGTAGGCTGAAATACACATCATGCTCTTCACATTACACATTTTTGGTTCACCAACATTTGACTTGTCAACATCTTACAAATAATGAACTAAGCATGTGTAGCTTGAAAATGGTGATGGGACCCACATTTCCTTGAAGCAAGAACAAAACCCAGTAGAAGGAAGCACAAAACACATCTAACAAAACATAACATGAACAAAACCTATGGAAGTTAAAATATAAAATTTGAATTTTAACTTGCATAAGTTTTGTTGATGTTTTGTAAGATGGCTTGTGTTGCTTTTTGGTGTATTTCAACTTGCATAGGTTTTGTTCATGTTTTGTGAGATGTCTTATATGTTGCCTTATGTTGGATTTTATTTTTGCTTTATGGTTCAAGTGTGGGTAGAGGACATCTTATAGAACATGAATTATCTACAAAAGCTTTTTCCATATTTTGTAAGATGTCTTTTCTGCTACCCTCTGCTCGCTTTTATTTTTTCTTTAGGGAAATGTGGGGCCCATGACCCATCACCAAAGCTAGCAATCCATGCAATTACATGATGGTATTAGCTATTCTCCATACAAAATAGCATGTGTAAGGCATCATCTCACTATTCTAACATAAAATAGCATGCTACATGATGAACCACCAACTACGATGATGGAACCCACAATGGTCGTTAACTTAAGATTTTCCCTTCCCACTTTGCATCAAGATGGGCCTCTAGCTATAGTGATGATAGGATCCACATTTAATTAACACTTTCTAATATGTGTAGTTTTCAGTCATTGCCATCATTTTGTTTAATTTGAAAAATTAAAATTGAGATGCAAATGCCTAAGAGCCAAGAATGAGTTATGAATGACCATAACTCTTCGAGGTAGGTTTATCTACTCCATGTCAATGTCTATTGTCCATATATTTTGCTAAATTTGTGAAGTAGAGTTTAATTCATGTAAAAAAATATTAACTATGTGCACTATATCATTATTCCTACCCGATTCCCTTTCTTGACCATAAAATTAAATCGTAATGCAATGAGGGAATGTGTTTTGTAGGGCTGTATAGAGATTATTAAATTTAATATGGTGTGCTAGATTTGATTTGTATAGAAAAGTACAAGTTGAAATACACGTTGTGTTTTTCAACCTGTAATTTTCTTCACCAACATTTGAAAGGCGTCTTATAAATCATCTGCTAGCACCTAAATTAACACAAATCTAACTCATAAATATGAATTAACATCCACTTCTTTATAATTTCCATAGAATGAAAAATTGACAAATATTATTAATAAATGCAACCTAAACCGAAATCTTAATCTTGAGCCTTTCAGAGAAATTAACTCGATAAACAGTAACATGCTCGGTGACCGCATTTCAATCTACATTATCGTTGGGCAGTTTCTTAAAAAATATGTTACCACGCAGCGTGGTTTAATTTGCATAGAAATATAATTCTCAAGAGTCCCGTAAGGGTAGACGATGTTGCTTTGAGGACAGAGTGGAGGCTTGGACTAAGTCAGCAGGACTTTGTTTTGACCAGTTTGGACTGAATGGATGTGAACCCACTAACTGGAAAATGCCTAATAACAAAAAAAATATGAGCAACAGTTGGTACCCCAACACAGGTTTAGGTACATGGATTTATATGACAATGGAAAAGAAGGTAGTGTTTAATGGGCTCATGTTTTACTTGGTTGGCACTCCAGATAGAGAGCCCCGCCTTATCTCGACAACAAACAAACAATATGAAGAGTACATGCGAAGCAAAAGAAGTCAAGAAAATAAAACAGACATATACAATTGCTAACGATAATTTGCATATGAATTTGAAATGGTGTTAAAATATTAGCAATCCTTACAGAACCTACCGAACAAAAGGGAAAGGACCTCACAGCTGATTTAATCCTTGTATCTATATATACAGAGACAGTGAGAGACAGAAAGAGGTCAGAAACAATTTGGCAAATACTTATTTAGCCAGTTTAAGTTGAGACGAGACTGTTGTATGATTTTGGCAATGCAGACTTTTTATAGCCGCCTCCTGTTGCCACTTTTGGCATTGTGGTTAACTGTTCATTTTGTTTTAGGGGAACACAGTGTGGTTACACGGCACTACAAATTCGACGTGGGTTTTACGTTACTATTGAATGAGTTGAATGTTTGATTGTTTATGATTTATTTTATTCCGTTCCCAGATTGCCTTGATGCATTGTTATTCTAAATATCTACAGATACAAATGAAGAATGTGACCCGTCTTTGTAATACGAAAGCTCTATTGACTGTCAACGGGCAATATCCAGGGCCTCCAATAGTTGCTCGAGAAGGAGATCGCGTGGTTATCAAAGTAACAAATCATGTTAAAAACAATGTTAGCATACATTGGTATCTCTTCTGCTCCTGCATCTCAGTTATTTACATAATAATATATTCTGTTGTATTACTTTACCTAATGAATTCCTATAAATTGCTTAGGCATGGAATTCGGCAGCTTAGATCTGGGTGGGCGGATGGTCCTGATTATATCACTCAGTGTCCAATTCAAACAGGACAAAGTTATGTGTACAAATTTATTATCAAAAGGCAGAGAGGAACATTGTGGTGGCATGCCCACATCTCATGGTTGCGAGCAAGCTTGCATGGGCCCATTATCATCTATCCCAAAAAGAATGCTTCTTACCCATTCCGTCGGCCACACCAGGAAGTGCCTATTATTTTTGGTATGCCTTTCAGTACTTGCTGTTGCCATTGGACAATGTACACTACTACCAGTGTTAAATTTAAAATGAAAATACTGTCGTTGGCTTGCAAATTGCAGGGGAGTGGTGGAATGCAGACACCGAGGCTGTTATCAATCAAGCATTACAAAGTGGCGCGCAAGCTAATGTGTCAGATGCATATACCATGAACGGACTTCCTGGTCTTCTGTATAAATGCTCTTCCAACGGTGAGGGTGGATGAAAGATAAACAGACTGGTTGCTATTGCTTCCTTGTTTAAATGTAACCAAGTCTGCTGTCATGTAATGCAGATACTTGAAGCGGACGCTGTGTATGTTAAACCTTTTCACTCCTGGCCAGACTACCAACGTCCTCTTGACAACTAAATCTCAGGCACCCAATGCCACATTCCTCATGTTTGCGAGCCCTTTCGCTACGGGAACAGCAGCTTTTGATAACTCAACGAGTGCTGGAATTTTGGAATATGTGACAGCAGCTAATTCGTCCTCATCCTCTCTTCCTATGATGAAACCAACGCTTCCAGCCCCGAATGATACCTCCTTTGCTGCCAATTTCAGTCAAAAGATGAGAAGCTTGGGAAGTCCGAAATTTCCAGCGGCAGCTGTTCCTCAGAAGGTGGATAGACAATTCTTTTTCACAGTGGGGTTGGGGCTAAATCCGTGTCCCAATGGACAAACATGTCAAGGCCCCAACGGCACCAAATTTGCAGCCTCCATTAACAACATATCCTTCATTCTTCCCACCACCGCTCTTCTTCAAGCATACTACTTTGGCCAGTCCAACGGAGTTTACAATACCACTTTCCCTGACAATCCGCCATTTCTTTTCAACTACACGGGCACGCCTCCTAACAACACTCAGACCTTCAACGACACGAGAGTCGAAGTGGTTCCCTTCAACACTAGCATACAGCTAGTTCTGCAGGACACCAGCATGGTGACGCCCGAGAGCCATCCTCTGCATCTGCACGGCTTCAACTTCTTCATCGTGGGTCAAGGTGTGGGAAACTACAATGCAAGCACTGACCCCTCTAACTTTAATCTGCTGGATCCTCCCGAGAGAAACACAGTTGGATTTCCCAGTGGAGGTTAGGTGGCTCTCAGATTCCTAGCTGAGAATCCAGGTATTACTTAATCATACCTTCCATCGCTCATTTAATTCAATAAAATTGTGCTTGTTTCATATAAAACTATCCAACTGTATGTATGTAATTGCAGGAGTGTGGTTTATGCATTGTCATCTCGAGCTGCATACCAGCTGGGGATTGAAGATGGCGTGGGTCGTTTTAAATGGAAATGGCGGCATATCTCAATCTCTTCTTCCTCCGCCCAAAGATCTTCCCTCTTGTCGATCGCTTAACCTATGCCTTCAAATTCTAACTGGGGACCGTGTGCTTATTTTTATAAATTTCACTGCTACCAATTTTGTGCCGGTTCAACATAGTGTGCAAAGAAGAAAGAGAACATGTATGCCTGCGTTCTCTTATATACAAGAAAGAAGAATGTGTGTGATTAATAGGTACCTCCTATAATAACTGTAAAATTTGTATTTTTTCATGCTGAAACATTTTTTTTTAATTGATTTTTGTCCCTTTTTTAATTTAAATCTCTCCACTTCATGCTCTATTCCTGCGTTACTGACTGTGCTAGCTAAAGGCAATACTCTTGTAATCAAATTTATTTAACTAATTATTAAGTGTTTTTATTAATCAATTATATTTTATAGTTTTCTATTTAAAGTAATATTTTAAAAGTAAATATGTAAATTTTTTAAAGATAAAAGTCAAAAGAATTAATTATTGGCATATCTATGGTATAAAAAGTTTTAGGTCTGTTATTGGAACTTTCATGTTGTTCAAGACATTTAATAATGAACTTTGTACATTTCTAACCCATTAGTGTATGGAAATTCCAATTCTAAATACGACAATTAATAATTTTTTGTGGCTTTAACCCAATGTACATGTTATTTTTCCCTTGCTTTGCAATTCTTAATAATTAGAAAAACTATCCATAGAAAATCAACAAATATTACCATTCCTCCCTATACACAATGAGTTAAAATTCTTGTCAACAATGACATCATGCTAGAAATTCATTGCCTTCCAATCACTTAATGTTGGACCACTAAATTGAATCTGGTGAGCATGGATGATGAACACGCATTTTAAGATCCATATCAGTTCACATACCTTATCTATGCTTATGTTGAACTTTAATATTTTTAATAGAAACTAGATAAATGTCTAGTGATGCCAGCCTAAATCAAAATTTAGGATTTTTTTGCTATGGATGAATATGTAGTTGTGTATAGTCTACACGACGCCCCCTGTTGGCTCATCCATAAGTTGCATGACATGACGGCCCTTAATAGTAGTCTTTCACAACTTTCCACTACCCAATGTCAAAGTACATTAGAACCCTAATGATTGTGTCTCTCGCGTTAGAGTTAAAATCCCTTCAAGAAACTACTTTAGTTTTTCCTAAGACCATAGAGAATATCTGAGCCTTTGTTGCAAGTCACCTTTGAACATTGCTAAACATCATTCCAATCATTGAACTAGGTTGATCTCCTAAGTATGAGTAATAGATATTATTGCTAGTGATTAGTTGCCATATTCTTTAAGACGAATAGAATGATAGATGCATATTGATGTGTTGATAAATGGTTAGAGCAATTTAGCGGTAAAACTTAGATACACAAAGTTTAATTTAGTCATTGGAGCTAGTTTGTCTACTATCCCATGAAGGCACAACATGTGTCCAAGTGGTGGGGACCACTCTTAGTTGATATAATTTTTTAATTTTATATCAATCTTTACACTATTTTACAATCCCACATTTTTGTCCATCAATAACATGTTGATAAGCTATTTTTTGTACATACAAGAGAAAACATGGTATGGTTAGTGGCCAAAACATGGTAGGTTTGGTCATGGATTGTTAGGGATTGCATGCAGAAGATATCAATCAAATGCAAATAAAGATTAAATAGAGGAATGAGAATAGACAGAAATAAAAACAGCGAGAGACAAGTTTTAACGTGGTTCACCCAAACTTGGGCTACATCCACCAACAAAGAGTCCAATATTATTATCCAGTAAATCAAACTGATTGCAACCATCAATCCTTGCAACTCAATACTGCTGCAAAATGCTACAATACAATATCAACAGAAACCCTAACTCTTAGCCGTTTTTATCAAGACTTATGTCAGTTACAAAATAGGGTTTTTTATGTCAGCTAATAGAAAAATAACTCCCAACACCTTTATAAAATAATAGGCAATGTTTTCTTCGGGGGCCTTGCAGGAGGTGCTCTGCCCCCCTGCACTCCCCCGTTAAATAATTTGGGGGGAAACCGTGCCGATAAAAGTGGGGAAAATTTGACCTTCGAGTCTGATTACGCTCCATATAACAACATGGATTGTGTTGTGCACTAACATGGTATGTAACATGTATAGGTATAGACAAGGTGCTCAAATGGTTTGACAAAATGCTTCAAAGAATGTGATCCCATGGGATGTCATGATTGCAAAAATATGTACAAAATGGATATGTTCAAAAGGATTTAAAAACTCTTAAGAAAATGGAATTGGGCAAGTGTAAATCCCCACTTTTATCTTATTGTATTACATAAAAATTAAATTTTAAAAATTATAATATATTTTACTAAATTTATTTACTAAATAGTATTACAAATATAAATACACTTTCATTGATTATAATAAATGAATAATTTTAATTTATATTAAAAATTTTATATATTTATATTCTTTTTATTATATATTATTATTTTAAAACATATAATTAATTGCATTTTTAGATTCACTAATATTGCAATATATAGTAAATAGATGTAATTTAATGGTATTGATTTTAGGGGTATGGAGTAATAATGTGAATAGAGTTGCTAGGAATAAGTTGGGGAAGACATCTAACTTTTATTTCTATTGGTCCATTTGAGAGCATTGATTGGAATTGGACATGATGATTTAAACAAGTTTGTCATGTTAATTGGGATTTAAATCAGCAAGTCATGTTATCTTGTATTAACATGAGAAACTCTTGAAAATGGAATGTCATTATTAAACTAATCAATTATACAATCTCTAAGTTACACTGTGGTGAACCGTCAGGAGAGCCAAAAAGAATTTTCTATGAAATTTGAAATCCATGTTTCTACCTAGGTGAATACAATTTTTTAAATGAAAATGAGTCATGTTGTTCTATATAAACACAATTAGCCCTTGAATATAGAAATTTATTATTAGTCTAATCAACTATACAATCCCAAGGTGTACCCTTAGGAAATCGAAAAAAAATTAAAATAAAATTTAAAATCCATAATTTTACCTTGGTGAAACAATTTTCTAGATGAAGCAATAAAAATATAATCTAGCACAATAATGTAGCTTTCAAGTTTTGATTTGATCTTGATCTTGCTCTTAGCAGGTGAACTATAATTATAAAGTTTGAGACCTATTTGTTTTTGAATTTTTGTACTACAATACAATCAATATTTTCTTCACATACAAGGCTTATTGTTGGTGAAATAGAGCTAGATATTTAAAATAAAGGAAGATTTAAAGTTTTTGGCAATTATTGTTTGATTCTTTCTAACATGTGGTAATTGAGATGCTATACATCTACCAATTATCTCCTTTTCCATGTTTGCACACCTTTATACATTCACACTATCTACTTGTTTATTACTTTCATGATCACATATTCCCATGCACATCCTATCCACTATGATCTAGCTCATTTTCTCTCACGAGACTAGTTTACAATTGCAAGGTTGGCATTGCATCTCACACATTCATCCCACCAAAATTTATTTTTCAGATAAATTACTTAACTAATTATTAGTATGTTATAATATTTTATACCTAAAGTTTGTATTTATTTTTAACAAAGTAAATAGACAATTTTTAATCAAAAATGTTGAAATGATTAATTACTGACAATGAACACCTTATATTACAATCTTTAGATTAACGTACAATTCTGACCTATGAACTATGCAAAACATCATATCAAATTTGCATTTAGACAAACCAATATGGAGACATACACAAAGAGTGGAAATTCAATGAACAAAGACTGAACCATCCAGTTGTCATTTCCATTTAACTGAGTACCTCAAGCTAATTTTTTTAGTTTTTAGTTTTGTTAATTATTTTAGTCCTATGCATTTAGACATATGCTAGGCATTGAATATTTCTCACCAACTCTTAGTTTATAGTTTTTAGTTTTGAACATCCATTTAGTTTTCATACTCTACTATATGAATGCTTTTGAAACTCTGTTATGGTTTTTTTTATTAGCCTTGAATTTTGTATTTCCAATTATTGAGAATACTAAATCTGGAAGGCTTTCGATGCAATGCAACATATCTAAAGTCCTGAACTTTTTGATGAAGTAGGTATAAACCTTTCCAAAAAAAAATAAAAATAATTGTAATTGGTAAGGGAAGAAACTATTAGTAGTAATGTAATTTCTTGGTTTTTGAATACTAGAAAAGAAGAAAAGTAAACAATGTCAAGGCATAGATTGTAATATATTGTATGAGTGATGTTATACACAAATCATAAACTAGAGAAACAAACCCAAAAAAAAGGTAGCCTAACCATGATCGAATAACAAACTCCTTGCTTGATCGTCTTCTATAAAGACTCAAGCTTTTGAAAAGATATAAAAATATAATCTACAAATCCAATCCATATGTTCAAGGCCTCGCCTTGCATTTATATGTCCTAATATTTTTTTTTAAAAAGGTGCACATCACCCATATGTTATTAGAAGAAGATATTCAAGATACAAAAAAGGGTCAGGGTCTGCTAAGAGAAGGCCCAAAGGCCAACAAAAAATTGATGTAGGTGTACAATTAGGTCTTTAAAATTAAGATGACACTAAGGAGTACCATCCACTTACCAAGATTTAAAATTAGACAGCCATCCTTGTCAAAATGAAACCCAGAATCAAAGCGGTGGGAAGGAAGAAAGTGAATAATTAATGGAGAGGATTTGAACTGACCAGCTGACAAATCCAACAAGAAGAAAATCTCCATCAGATACACCAATAAACGTAAAGAGCCACTGAAACATCAAACGGGCCAAAGTATAAGCAAAAGAAGCCATTGGGGTACACCTCTAGGTGTCATCTCAATGCAATGAATTGCTAGAGACTGTTGGAGTTAAGGAAAGGTTGTATACCCAACAATTGAAGGCTGAATAGACAAAACCCATTGCATCCATGTAAACCTAGAAAGGCCAATATGAACAATCAAAGTGAAGAGAGCATACCAATATACCTTGCTCGAAAACACCAAGAGGAGACACCAAAGATGGAGACCCAATTCCCCAAACCAACTGGAGCTGTAAAAAAGGAGACAAAAGGAACTCATGAAGAGAAAAATTTCACGTATAAACCAAAACACCAACACCCCACTTGAGATACAAATAGTCTCATACACCAATGAGCATATATCTCAAAGCTCCTCGGGGATTTAAAGGGTCAAACTACACCCCTATCAAAAAAAAAATGCTCCAAAATGAACTAGATCAAACCAAAATTGAAGAAGACCACAAACAAGGAGCCCCTGAATCATGTCAAAAACTTAGAAGATGATGCCTACCCTAAGCCCAAAATTCAATAAAAAAATAAAATCATGTATAGATAAAATGGCAGGTAACAACCAACAGGAGCAGTTACGGGAAAAGCTCCTCAAAAAAATTCAAACATAGAATAGATTATTTTACTTGAAAAGAGAACTCTACTTTCCTCAATCTCAAATATGTTTCAATTGTGGTTTGGTTTCCTAAACCAATCTCCACTTTAGTCTTGCATCTTCTTAATTTGCAACCATTTTGACCAATGGCAGGTGAAATGCTTTCTAGCTTCTTTGCGATATTGGTTTGAGAAATTCCCTGTTTTGGAGAGATGTGAGGATTTAACTCTGTTGTGTTAACATCCTTGAGGGTTACAATATCATCTTTAAAAATTGCATCCTCCAAAATGACCTTAGCCCTACATCTATAGTTCCAATTCCCCTAGAGAAAAACCTCTTCCAGAAGTCAAATTTTTAGTTTCTTCCTCGTCTTAATCTTGGATCATAAATGAGAATAGTTCCTCAACCATTTCTTCTACTAGACGTGCTACTCTATTCATGAGAAGAATGGTGTTTTGGTTAGACGGGTTGGTCCCTCTTTCAAAACCCAAAGGAGCCTGGCACCCACGGGCAATCTCCATTTGATCAAGATTAAAATTTTCTAGGAGAACTTCATTGGTCATGTCCTCACAGATGTCTTCGCTTATTGTTAGAATGACTTCCTCCAAGAAAAAATTAATATCAGTGTCATGACCAACTTTGTTACCAGCTTCAATTGACAAGGAGTGATCCACCTCCTTTGATAAATCCTTTATGATCTCTTTTTGGGGTGCGACTGGAAGAGTCCCGTCTAAATGACAACACTCTCCCCCATCTTCATCCATGACTCCTTCCTTAGGGGCCTCCAACTCATTAATAGGATCCATTAGATTTTTCCTCCACTTCTTTATCAAAGCCTCCTACCTTCAATATTTCTAACTCATTTAGGAGGTTCATATTAGAATACTCATGTTCTGCCATAACTATAACACCTTTCTATGAGACATCCCACTCAATGGGAGGTTCCTATCTTGGACAAACTCTTCCAACACCATGGGAAGGAGAAAAGGATTCTCTGTAGGAAAGAAATTTTTAGGGGGATCAAGTGAACATTTAAGGTGGCCCAGGCCTCCACAAATTCTACACTTAGCCTCCAAGACTACAATGTATATTTCTTTAACCCAATCTCCCACAATAGAGTGGATCCTGATATTTTTGGGGAAACTTTTCTTGAGATCCAAAATAATATAGATCCTAATGTCCTCTTTAGAGAGAGAATATTCTCCATCTAAAACTTGAAAACCTCCCAGATGTTAACATTACTACATTATTCTATCGGTGTTAGTTTCAGTGTTGGTCAGGTGGTTCATTCAGTTTCATTCAGTTCATTGTAACTATATAACTCCTTATAACTATCAACCAACTCCTCAGTATATATGCATGATGTATCTGCACTTTAGAACATCGAATGAATCAATAAAACTTTTACAGTTTTCTCATTTGGTATCAGAGCGTGAGGATTCTAAAGGTTGATGCAGTTTGTTGAGTGTAGCAGGATGACCGTGGGAGGAAAAGTGTCAGAAGGAAGCTGTTGAAAAGAACTGCGGAGAGGGTGCATAAGGAAAAGAAATTTTCTAAAATCGCTATGTCAGATTTATACATGGTGATCATGATGCAAATTGTCAGGATGCTCTTGTAGAAAGGATTAAAAAGGTCAAGCAAATTGTTAACTCTATGCCTGTGCATGAGAGATGAGTGGAGTTGCCGATGTAGAGGAGAGCCGATGGAGTGTGAGGGCTGAAGCCATTTGAGGGCATGAAACAATTTGTAGAGGAGCTATTCCAAATCAAAAACAAGGATACTTATGGTTTGAAGATATAGTCTGCAAAACCTGACAATCAAAGAGAAGTGGATATCCATTATCACCTCAAATTGGTATGTATTGAAGTGTGTATGAAGTACAAACTTTATAAGCAAATATATTTAAGTTTGAGTAAGAAGTTAATTTTTTGAGTATTATCTAAAATGGAGATCCCATTAGACAAGTATTCTGGTTCCAATTTCCATACTTGGAGAATGAAAATTCAAATGCAACTAATGAATAAAAATTTATGGGCAATAGTAAGTGGAAAGGAAAAAGCACCTACAGATGCAAATAAGTTATTAGATTGGAGTAGTAGAGATGATAAAGCCAAGGCTATAATTGGTCTTGCTCTTTCTGACAACGAATTGCACCATATTGATTTGGATAAATCATTAGCCATAATTTGGGATAATCTAAATAAATTGTTTGGAGCAAAAGCCGTTAATGCAAAATTTTCTCTAAAACTTCAATTATTTCAATTTAAGATGGAAGATGGAATCACAATGTCAAATCATAAAAGTAACTTGTAGTCTCTCATTAGACAGCTAGTAGAGGTTAAGGTTACAGTAGATGATGTGATGCTAGGGCCATCCTATTAAATAGCTTGCCTTAAAAATACAACAATGTTGTTTTTACTCTTAGTCAAATATCTTCACAAACTCTAGAAGGTATGATTTCTGCTCTTCTATCAGAAGAGAAGAGAACAACAGAAGATTTAGAAGACGATCCTCAGGAGAAAGCATTATTTTCAAGAAGCAATTACAAGAGATCAGAAAGAATCAAATGTTTTTATTGTAAGAAAAACGGTCACATAGCTTGGGATTGTAGAACTTGAGCAAGTGATGTTCTTAAAGGAAAGCTCAAAAATGAAGGAAATCTTGCTTCCATTGAAGATGATAAGGATCCACTAGATATTGAAGATGAGGATCCACCAGGTGGGGCTATTTATTTCTGTGGACATGCACTTTAAGCAAGGTCATATTGGAGGCAGGCGGCATCGGAAGATGAAGGATTTTCCATCATCTCAAGTTAGCTTCTCGCCTTGAGATGATGCTTTGCATGAGAAGCATTTTTTGTTTTGGTTGTTTTGTTTTTCTTTGTTATGCTGACGGAGCTGACAGATTTGAAGAATGTATGTTTTGTGAAGATTTTTGTTTTGGAGACAGGTTTGGGGTTTGGTGTTGAACTCAATATGGATTGTTGTCTAGCGAGCTTCAAAGAGTATATGATCTTGAATTATACCCTTTCAAGGTCACTAGACAACATGGCAGAGATCTGTCGTATCTCTTAGGGGCCATTATCGAATAATTCAAGACGCTGTGATTTGAGAGCTTGGGACTAAAGAGCTCAAGAACACAGCTCGAAGTGACACCTTTCTGAGGGTAGACGAGGCAGCATGATGGAGCCTCGCTTGATTCAGGATTTGTTCTTTGGGAGAAGATCTTCTATAAATATGTATTCATACTATGTAATTAGCTTTGTTGAGTTTTTAGCATTAAGGGGGGGTCACTTGGTACTATTGCAGGAACAATGTAATAAGGGGGGAATGTTAGCATTACCACATTGTTCTATCAGTGTTAGTTTCGGTGTTGGTCAAGTGGTTCGTTCAGTTTCATTCAGTTCATTGTAACTATATAACTCCTTATAACTATCAACCAACTCCTCAGTATATATACATGATGTATCTGCACTTTAGAACATCAAATGAATCAATAAAACTTTTACAGTTTTCTCACTAGAGAGTCTCCAATAAGCGTCAAAATTTTCTCATCTCTGTATTCCAACAACAAGCTTCCTAGTTTAATCCAAAAGGGTGCAAATGAAAGGTTGACATGAAGAGGATCAAAATTTGGCTACTAAGGCTACAAATACAATCTGGAACCTTCTAAAACCTAGACATGCCTTGAAAATACTAGTTCTTTGTCCTCACTACTCTCGAAGATGACAACAAAGAAACTATCTTCAAGAAAGAGGAAGTCATGGCTCTTGGGCAAGTTTGAGGTAATCGAGTTTAGCAAAGCATCTTTAAAAGAAGGATTCTTCAAAAACTTATCAATCAATGTTGTCTCTTTTAGATTACTAACCCTACTTTCAACCAACTCCTTTGGGATGAGGATTTGGAGCTCTAAATTTTTAGGGGAAACCACCTTAGCATGAGGAGATCTGTTCCTCAAACTTTCTTTGAAGGGGGGCCATTTCCCTCTACTCCATTTTATAAGAATCTTCTCTTTTTCGTGGATTCTTTTGGTTGTAGAACCTTCCTCTTTGGCTGAAGGCCCTAGAATACTTTGGCCTCCAATATCCATTAAAATATATTCTACTATCCCATCTATAGAATTCATATCGAACTTCTCTACTATTGTTCCCAAAACCTCTATCCCAAGCTCTCATAGTTGACCAATATGAACCAGATCCTTAGCTACTAAAAACACTATCCTGAAGGGCCTCCTCTCTTTTTGTGCCATTAGAAACAACTCTATTCCAAGGTTTATTCCCATCTCTACCAAAATTTGAATTTCTATGTGCTAATGTTGACACTAGTGTTTTCACCCAGCTTATCGACCACTAGGTCATAGTGCATGATAAAAGTAAACTGGATGGCTTTCATTTTCGTAAACTTGACTTCCATAAGAATACCCACCTTCAAACAAAAAAGAATCATAAAAAGTATTAAGCCACTAATTGTTGTGCAGTTGCTATGTTCTTTAGCCACTAATTGCACTGCATAAAATAAAAAAACTATTAAGCCACACAATTATGTTGAACATTGTGCACAATAGTTGTATGCTTTCAAGTAATTGTGTCCTCTAAAATATGTATCCTACATTGAGTCTATCTAGTTGGTGATTAATCCAATGGTAGGAGCTAAGGTTTTCCCATATCAATGGTGGAGTACACAACACACAAAACAAGGTAATAACCTTTTAACTCAGCCATCGGGAGGTAAATTTAGTACTGATGGTATGGGTGGTAAGTAGCGATACCATAGCACATAGTGGGCCATCTTAGTTTTCAATCAAGAAAATTGGCGGCTAGTTTAATTTTTCATGCTGTAGTTAGCATAAGAGTCACACTTACCATGTTGGAGGGTGTTTAATCAAATATATAATGACAAATTTCAGTTGGACTTCCACATCTATGCTAGCAAATGTGAGCTTCAACTTTGATAGGTTATGTTGAAATTTGACATTGTTGAGAAAAACTAGATATATGTTTTGAGAATGTATAACTAAATTAAAAATAAAGATATATTTTTCTATGGAGGAGGAATATGTAGCTATGTCTAGTCCATAGGCTATGATTATAGCTATTGGATCATCCATAAGTTGTATGACATGAAGGCTTTCAATGGTGGTAGCGTCTTTCATAGCTTGCCTTTGCCAAGTATTGGAATACATTGGAGTTGTGATCATTGTGCCTATCACATTAGAATTCAAACACCTTTTAGCATTATCTTTAGTTTTGCATAAGACCATAGTAGATATCTCATCTGATAAAAATTACCTTACTATGCTATCATCATTGCTAATGATTAGCTTCATTTTTTTCCCGGCCGATTGAATGACAAGCACCTACCAATGCCTTAATCAATGGGTAGAACAACTGAGTGGAAAAACTAAGATACAAAAAGTTTAGATTAGCTATTGTGACTAGATTGATTACAAGCCCTTGAGAGCATGACACCTGTCCAAGTAATGGGGACAAATCTTAGTCAATTGAATTTCAGCCTTTTATGTTATTCAGGAATCCACATTTCTCTCCATTGATAACATGTTAGGAATCCACAAACAAGAGAAATAGGGTAGTATCTATTCACCATAAAAATAGCATTCTTAAGAGATCATGTCACGATTTTAATATACAATACCATACCATGGTGAAACACTAGCTATGGTGATGGTACACACATTAGGCGTTAACTCAAAATTTTTTCCTAAGCTACTTTTTATCACGATGGACTACTAGCTCTAGTTATGATAGGACTAATACTTCATTGGTACTTTCAATATGTGGAGCTCTTAAGCATGTTGTCATTTTGTTTAAGTAGAGAAATTAAAACTAAACTTAGATACATTTTCCACTAGCCTTATGAGGTATAAGTTGTAGATGATAGAGAGCTAAAAATGAGTCGTAGCCAATCATAACACTTTTTAATTTATGGTAGATTATTTTTCATTGAATATTACAAAGCAAATGGTTAACCCTAGGCTCAATTAAATCTTTTGAGGGACTTCCTCAATGGACCTCATGGGGCCCTTTTCCTAGGTCCTGAAAATCTCTTCTTCTAGATGCTCTAGTAGGTAAAACCAATTGGGTATGTATTTTTAATTTATGATAGAGAATTTTTAAATTATACAAAAGCAGGGGCTTACCCATTGATTCTATAAAATTCTTTAAATGAATTACTTAATGGCCCTCATGGGTCCCTCTGGGTCTTAAAAATATCTTTTTCTAGATGCCCTTGTAGGTTAAACCAATTGGGTCTATGTAAACCATCAAGTTAATCACTTGCTTCGAAAATTGTGGATGTCTACAGGTATCATTTTATTTTCATATCAAATCCTCTTCCATACTAGCCCCAATCTATTTTGGTTTGTAATTAAATATAGTTTTAAGAAGTTTAGATAGGTAGTTTTAAAAATATGCATTTGTGAGTTTATTTAAAATATTCCCAATATAGAAAACAACAACTATTCTCCATACAAAATGAAATGAAATCTTTGCAGTTAAAACTTAGTAGGTCTATATAACCAATCAAGTTAAGCACTTGCTTACAAAACTATCAAATTCTAGAGATCACTTTTTAAAAAAAATTAAATATGGTCTTCCATAAAACCCGTATCTATTTTGGTTCATTTTTTATTAGAGGGTAAAACATGATTTGAAAGGTACTGAACCATTTACAAACAAACTTCAACCTCAAAAGAGGTTGACCAATAGCACAACAATAGCCTAACTACCAACAGATCAAGTGCCAAACATAAACAAAGCCTCCAAAGGATAGCACTCCATAAAACAAAGATAGACAAACATCCTAAACTATCTCATAAGGAGACCTAGCCTTCCTCACACCCTTAACTTGAGTATGGGAAAGAGAGACTGACTTCAGAAGACCATTCTTCTTTTGATGCACTAACCTCCAAGAGACATCATTATCTAGTTCAACTGAGTAAGAGGAAGGGGGAGGGGAATCCTCCACATAAACCCTACCCCAAGGAAAAATAGAGAGGAAGACCCTACTGGAGAGGAAGATTGCTAAGGAACCATAATAGGAGCCCCTACAAAAGACACAACTCTACTAGGAACTAAGGTTTCAGCCAAGCTATCACCACCACCACAAAACAAACCACCAGAGATGGGTAACACAGCCAAAAAATGTCGTCAGTGGAAGTAGTAGCTACGCCACCATCAATAGCCAAACCATGGAAAGAGGGCGTAGTAGAGATGATGCCAAGACCAACAACCACACTGCCTCTTCAACAAAGTCACCACCTCCTTAGAATCAGATTCACAAATGATCAGTCTCCACCCAAGAACACAACCACGCTCCACCGCACATAAAATGGCAAGAGCCTCCACCACATTGTTAGCATACCAACCCTTGTAAACAGAAAAGATAAACTCAACAATCCCAGTCCTTTTATTGATTCCTTACAATTGTAGATTTCTTTTGGAGAAGATTTCCAACTAAAGGTGGGTTTTTTAACCTCTTCCCTATCTTGTGATTTTTGTTATTTCCTTTTGAATAGAGAGATAAATCCTTTCATTTTAGTTGTTGTTATCACCTGGAGGTCTTCTCAATCTTCTTCATTCTCATTTGTGTAGACTATGCATTGTTCCCAAGGAGAAATCCTTAAGTTCTATATTTTCCTACCATATGGATAACAATGTGACATGTAGACATCAACATGATGTATTGGTGTCCTAGATAATCAACTCCATTCCCAAGGAGAAATTCTTAAGTTGTATATTTTCCTACCATATGGATAACAATGTGACATGTAGACATCAACATGATGCATTGGTGTCCTAGATAGTCAACTCCAAACTTTGGTGCTAGGTTCCTCTTAACTCTATATTTATAGTTCTATGTTTGATTTTTTAAATTTGCATTTGGTAATTCTATAAATTAGTAATTTTTAATTTACATAGTGTTTTAATTTGTTAGAAAATTAAAATTTCTTAAGGGTAAAACACAGTAAGTTCGTCAAGTTTAATTTTCTCTTTCTATTAGATTAGTAGTAGATTAAATTCATCATTAAATGAGCTAGTTTTCCCTAGTGTGGTGCCTTTGAAAACATTTGGTAATGAGGACAAAAGTTTGTTTCTATCGAATTTCATATTCTATATAAATACACATTGTGTTTTTCAACCTACACAAGTTTAGTTCATGATTTCTAAGATTTCTTTTAACATTTATACCTTTCTTAGTTAATTCATGTATTGATTCATAATGTGTTGAAAATATGTATACAATGTGGTATTGCATTGAAGTTAGTGGTGTTGATGAAAGGAGTGGTTGTCATTCTAGGTTATACCAAAGGCATGGATGCATTTGACCTATATAAATATTGTTCGTGGTACATGAGATATATGTTCACCTATGTAGATACTATTGATACAATTTTGAGTGATAATGACGATGGAAATATGAAGGATGAATGTTTCAAATAATAATTTCTAATCTGTAGGCTAGAGATTAAATATCTTTATAAAAATATAAATATAAATAACTTTTATAAAATCTCAATTTACTACATTTTATATGATCTCTATTCCAACTGCTACACACATTCTTTTGGTTTGAATCTCGTATTTCACCATATATTATTTATACATCCTAGCCTTTGAATCATACATCTAACTTTTAAGTCAAAGCTCTTAATTATATTAATGTAAGGAATAAGTAGAATTTAGATATCCAACATAGGTCTACTAGCTCTATTATGATATAGGAAATGATGCCATCTACTTTACCCTTGTCATATGACATTTTATGTTTATGATAAATCATTTTCATTTAATATCATCATGGCAAGGGTTTACTTGTGGCTTCCATGAAATTGATTTAGGGATTTAAACATGCCTAGGAATGAGGTAGGAAGAGCGATATAGGTCTGCCTACCATCTAGTTTTCCCTTACCGTGTTATGTTGTTGTTGTCGATTCAAGTATGTACCCTTGGTAAGCTTTGTGAAAACTTAACTATTTGCTGAAACATGGAATCATTCTTGGATGTGGGTCTCCTTTCATGAGAACGAATCTCCAGAGTGAGTTGGTACTCTTATAATATCTAAACTACTGACTTGAGGAGAAAAGGGATAGAAGGATGTAACTGAAATGAAAACTAACTCTAGAATCTAAACTGGATGAAGTTCTATCACTCACAAACAGATCCTCTAACTTGAATCCTCACAATTTCACTGATAATTTATTCCTTAAGTAATTTGCAACAAGGTTTAGCTTAAAGACAAACTACAACTAGGAAAAAATTAAGTTTTAACAGCACTGAGACATAATAAAATATAGGAAAAGTCACAATATAACATCAAATCAAGACTACAAAATATGTGAAAACAGGATGATTTTCTATTAGAACTGGAAGGAGTACAATGCATAAAATTAAATGTGTGAGCCAACTGCCTGTATACAACTCTGCAAGGGAGAAGAATCTGAAGCTAACTAACTATTGACTACCTAAAAAACATAGTTTTTCTCCTATATATGTCTCCAGAAGATCTCTCTCGAAGAAAGATGAAAAAGCTCCTAAAAATAGACATGCAAATCCATTCTCAGAATCCATCAAAAAGCCTCCAAAAATTCCCACAAACTACCTCTAAACTACAAATAAAAGCTACCAACTTGATCCTCTAAGTGGTCCCCACCAAATCTCCATCCAAATCTGTCCAATCTACCTCATAAAAGCAAATTTTTTGTCCTATTATGTTCAATCTCCCCCAAGAAAGCAAAACTGCTTTAACTACCGAAAAATAGTTCAACTTTAAAAGGAATTTATAACTGCATTGCTTTAAAGTTAAGTTTGCAATCCTGGCAGTTTTAATCCTATCCTATTTGATTTGAAAAGAAAACAAATCCTCATGTCTTATAATTTCGCCATTTTTGCATTACAATGCTTTATTTTTCAATAAAAATCATAAAAATAATCATATGACCCTATACATTTATTTGCAAAAACAAAGCCTTAAAGGCTTATTCTTTATCTATCCCTACAAAATAATTCCTAAGGCAAGTGTACTTGTCTCACACCAAACTTGAAGGTTTGCATTGTTTCTAAAGGAAGTACTCCATTTTATCTTCATATGACATATTGCAAGGTGATTTAGCATGTTTAAAGGCATTAAAATCTTGAGTTAGCAATGGGCTTGACGTCACCTAGGAAGGATGTGATCAACACTTAATACCATGGGGTATTAGTTGTGCCTTAGAAAATAAACATAATGCAATGAAAATACCACATTAAACCTAGGGCAAACAAACAGACCTAAACAAAACCATCCAAACCCTATTTTGTTGCATCATTTGACTTAGTATTTTTTTTTGGAGAATCCTCTGCTTTGCTCTGCCACTGCCATGAATGGGGTTTGAAGCTGAATCCTGTCAACTCCCTGGATCTCTCCTCTAAAGCAGGTAAATGCCTTCTATTATATGTTTTGACCCATTTCTTTTCATTTTGAGCTAAATCCAGCCTTTAATGGCCATGGCTGTATGCATGCTCTGATTCATTTGTTGTATTGTTTCACTGTCACTTTCATCCTCCATGTTTGAGGTCGCCATTCGAGGGTTTCAGGCTTGATTTCTACACTAAAACACTGGTAAGTCTTTTGTGTGTCTAATTTCTCATTATTTCTACAAAAAATGAAGGTTTTTCGGCCCATATCGGCAGCCATACCATCTGTATATGTTTATCTTGTTTGAGTATTTATTGGGCTCAGCACTGTGATTGTATATACATGGTCTTATCTTCTAGTCTGAGTACTTGCTACCCGTATGAGCTCAAAACCTCCCTGCTTCCATATATGACCTTACAATCTGATATTATGTTGGCCACCCTTCTGTATGGCATAAGATGATCTACATTTTGTCATATCCTGTGTGCTATTAATTCCGCAGCTTCCTTTTGCAAAAATAATAGAGATTTTGATTTTATTTCTTCAGCAAGAAAATGTTATTTCAATTAGAACCTCCACTTTCTATGTCTATGCCTGTTCCATGAAACCCCAAAAATGGGTTCGAGCTGTAGCGCCCATAGCATCGAAGATGGGCTTTGTTTCACTGTGAAGAGCACATTCTTAAGAGCCACGTCTTCGAACTTAATATTACTTCATGCTTCCTTGGAAATTCAAAATGCAACCTTCTGTATTTGATGTTGCGATCTACTATGGTACTCTATATTGTTTTAAGCACTTAACCCAAAATGGAGAATGGCCTCTGACTTCATTTGGCTTTGGACTTAAGACACTGAGAGGGTTTTGCGACATTGACCTCAAGGCAATAACTTTACTTAGCCATTGTTGGCATAATGGCATCCTTAATGCGGTCTCTCTGAGTTTCAACAGCTAATTTGAACTGAGGCTTGAATAATGCTTTAAAACCCTAAGAGGGTTATCCCTTCACTGTACAGCTTTTTGTATTCATCAGATACAAGGCTCCTTTGTATGGGATGAAATAAAAGCTTTGTCTTTTCTTTATAACTTGTAGCAAGGCAGGCCTTGGCATTCTCTATCTGTATACATTTTCATCTTGGTCCTGACATTCTGTTCGAACTCAACCATTGACAAAAGAATGCAAACGTATATGTAACTCTTGCATAACCAGATGTGGGTGTTGACATTTTGTACAAAAATACTCTTGGTAGTGACTATGTTGGAAAAACTAATTATTTCCATTTATTTTCTGATGTCAACTTACTTCTTTTGTTCTTGAATAAAAAGTCTATGACAAAATGAAATCTTTCTTGATGTTCCAATTGTAAATGTGATATTCATGTGATTTTCTTACCTTTTTCGGCAACAACTATCGGTATTTGTTATTTTATGACAATGATTTCCATTTATAAAGACAGTTGTTCCTCTCTGTACCTTCTCTTGATGAGTGCATTACTTGACTGTCCCCCTCTGGAGATGAAATACATCCACTTCACACTTTTGCAATGATAAGGTGTCTATTGATACTGTGATGACATTTGACATTGATCTTTGAATAACTTGATGATCACACTCAGCAACTGTAATAAGACATTATGCATATGGCTGTCCACATAAAACTCATGCTCCCCCATTCTGAATCTACAAAAAAATAAAAGCTCCTTGTTGATCCTATAGCACTATTTTAGAGCATTGTTGTGATTGTATCCTTATGTGATATTGGATGGCAAATGCAACATGATGTGGCCTTGATACTATGTGGGGAAACACACTTTTGGCTGCTCTATTACTATTGATGCACCATTAGGTGGTCTACTGATATTACATTGACTACTTTTCATTGGGCTTCATAGCTTCTTGCTACTGCTCCAATTTTCCTCTATATTTCATGATCTTCCTACTAACCTGTGCATGCTTTCAATTTCTCATTGAGACAGTGGCTTCTTCTTTTGTATATTGACAGATGAGATTCATAATAGTTTGACTGTCATTTGCTTTGTGAAAAGAATGATCATTTGATCTGCAAGATGTGATTTCTTACTAGTTGTTCCAATTTACTGTACTTCATCATATCAAATGCATTATGTAAGATGTCCTCTGCCACATGATTTGATGTTCTATTACAACACATGTAATGAAGTGTTCTTTTGATCCTTTTGAGGTTTGTCAAAGATAAAATGGGCCATTTGGACTGGTTGTCTTGTATTCTTCTGCTACAAATCTATCTTTACAACTTGCTTACTGGTTTATAATGAATACTCTAATTGGACTATTGATCATGGATGAGTAAGCAATCCTCAAATAGTCAACACTTGTGAACACTTATATTTATCAGTCTGATGATTATAAATGTATTGTGTACTCCTGATTATTATCATGCCTGAGAATGTCATTTTCATAACAGTTAGAGTAGTAAATAAATTGTTGTATGCATTGAGTTTTATCCTCCATCAGTTTAGGTCATGTTCTTGATTGCATTTCATACTTTGAAGTGAAATCATGGTCATGTTTGAAATGGGACTGATGTATATGATTGTCTTGCTATTCCTTCAACTCATCATGTGAATGTCATCAACGGTTTCCTTCTTTCTATTCATCCCTTCTGAGATCAAGGGGCAGCAGCATGCTGCGCTCAACCCTTGTGGGAGCCCATTTGACACCACATGTTGAATGTCTTCAATTAGCTTCATGATTTCTCCTATACCTGCACATGAAACAAACAGATTAGAATGAAATAATGATGCTCTATGTTTGCTTCTCTTAACTTCCTTCTGCATATGGATATTTCTCATTTGATCAATGCATTATAACTAAAGTATTATGCATCTCTTGATTGATGAAGGATTTTCATAACTGGAGCTTCTAAAGGGACCCTTCCTACAATTTTTCAGGTACATGTTGAAATCGGGAGCAGGACTAGAGGCTACTACGAAGATCAACCAAAACAAGGCAATGATGGCCATGTCTTTCCCTCTTCTTCATTAGATTCGTAGGCTTGTGTGGGACATCTAATATGTCTTTAGTTTCCTTCAATTCAATGTTTATTCTCTTATGCATTCAAACTTGTAAATGAATAACCATTGTGGTGAATGAATACTTATCTCATTTTACTCCTCTGCAATGCAATGAATGATTGAAACTTTTCATCCCGCATCTAAACAATTGAACTACATTTGTCATGATAACTATGCAACTAGCACATAACAGAAATGAAATCAAACCTCATATCAAAAATGATAAATGATAAATCTGCCTAGCCAATTTTTGAGCCATGGTCAAAAAATGGTAACAGTTGTGACTTACAATTTCTTGTACTTTTCTCTGGTTATTCTTAAATCTCAAATGGAAGGATTTAGTTGTGGTCTCCATGTAGCTGTTTTATGGACTTGATTTGTATAAAAAATGTAGGCTGAAATACACATCATGCTCTTCACAGTACACATTTTTAGTTCACCAACATTTGACTTGTCCACATCTTACAAATAATGAACTAAGCATGTGTAGCTTGAAAATGGTGATGGGACCCACATTTCCTTGAAGTAAGAACAAAACCTAGTAGAAGGAAGCACAAAACAAGTCTAACAAATCATAACATGAACAAAACCTATGGAAGTTAAAATATAAAATTTTTATTTTAACTTGCATAAGTTTTGTTGATGTTTTGTAAAATGGCTTGTGTTGCTTTTTGGTGTATTTCAACTTGCATAGGTTTTGTTCATGTTTTGTGAGATGTCTTATATGTTGCCTTATGTTGGATTTTATTTTTGCTTTAGGGTTCAAGTGTGGGTAGAGGACATCTTATAGAACATGAACTATCTACAAAAGCTTTTTCCATATTTTGTAAGATGTCTTTTATGCTACCCTTTGCTCACTTTTATTTTTTCTTTAGGGAAATGTGGGTCCCATGACCCATCACCAGAGCTAGCAGTCCATGCAATTACATGATGGTATTAGCTATTCTCCATACAAAATAGCATGTGTAAGGCATCATCTCACTATTCTAACATAAAATAGCATGCTACATGATGAACCACCAACTACGATGATGGAACCCACAATGGTCATTAACTTGAGATTTTCCCCATGCCACTTTGCATCAAGATGGGCCTCTAGCTGTAGTGATGATAGGATCTACATTTACCTAACACTTTCTAATATGTGTAGTTTTCAGTCATTGCCATCATTTTGTTTAATTTGAGAAATTAAAATTGAGATGCAGATGCCTAAGAGCCAAGAATGAGTTATGAATAACCATAACTCTTCGAGGTAGGTTTATCTACTCCATGTCAATGTGTGTTCTCCATATATTTTGCTAAATTTGTGAAGTAGAGTTTAATTCATGTAAAAAAATATTAACTATGTGCACTATATCATTATTCCTACCCGATTCCCTTTCTTGACCACAAAATTAAATCGTAATGCAATGAGGGAATGTGTTTTGTAGGGCTGTAAAGAGATTATTAAATTTGATATGGTGTGCTAGATTTGATTTGTATAGAAAAGTACAAGTTGAAATACACATTGTGTTTTTCAACCTGTAATTTTCTTCACAAACATTTGAAAGGCGTCTTATAAATCATCTGCTAGCACCTACATTAACACAAATCTAACTCATAAATATGAATTAACATCCACTTCTTTATAATTTCCATAGAGTGAAAAATTGACAAATATTATTAATAAATGCAACCTAAACCGAAATCTTAATCTTGAGCCGATCAGAGAAATTAACTCGATAAACAGTAACATGTTCGGTGACCGCATTTCAATCTACATTATCGTTGGGCAGTTTCTTAAAAAATATGTTACCACGCAGCGTGGTTTAATTTGCATAGAAATATAATTCTCAAGAGTCCCGTAAGGGTAGACGATGTTGCTTTGAGGACAGAGTGGAGGCTTGGACTAAGTCAGCAGGACTTTGTTTTGACCAGTTTGGACTGAATGGATGTGAACCCACTAACTGGAAAATGCCTAATAACAAAAAAAAATATGAGCCACAGTTGGTACACCAACACAGGTTTAGGTACATGGATTTATATGACAATGGAAAAGAAGGTAGTGTTTAGGTTTAGGTACATGGATTTATATGACAATGGAAAAGAAGGTAGTGTTTAATGGGCTCATGTTTTACTTGGTTGGCACTCCAGATAGAGAGCCCCGCCTTATCTCGACAACAAACAAATAATATGAAGAGTACATGCGAAGCAAAAGAAGTCAAGAAAATAAAACAGACATATACAGTTGCTAACGATAATTTGCATATGAATTTGAAATGGTGTTAAATATTAGCATTCCTTACCAACCTACCGAACAAAAGGGAAAGGATCTCACAGCTGATTTAATCCTTGTATCTATATATACAGAGACAGTGAGAGACAGAAAGAGGTCAGAAACAATTTGGCAAATACTTTTGGCATTGTGGTTAACTGTTCATTTTGTTTTAGGGGAACACAGTGTGGTTACACGGCACTACAAATTCGACGTGGGTTTAACGTTACTATGGAATGAGTTCAATGTTTGATTGTTTATGATTTATTTTATTCCGTTCTCAGATTGCCTTGATGCATTGTTATTCTAAATATCTACAGATACAAATGAAGAATGTGACCCGTCTTTGTAATACGAAAGCTCTATTGACTGTCAACGGGCAATATCCAGGGCCTCCAATAGTTGCTCGAGAAGGAGATCGCGTGGTTATCAAAGTAACAAATCATGTTAAAAACAATGTTAGCATACATTGGTATCTCTTCTGCTCCTGCATCTCAGTTATTTACGTAATAATATATTCTGTTGTATTACTTTCCCTAATGAATTCCTATAAATTGCTTAGGCATGGAATTCGGCAGCTTAGATCTGGGTGGGCGGATGGTCCTGCTTATATCACTCAGTGTCCAATTCAAACAGGACTAAGTTATGTGTACAAATTTATTATCAAAAGGCAGAGAGGAACATTGTAGTGGCATGCCCATCTCATGGTTGCGAGCAAGCTTGCATGGGCCCATTATCATCTATCCCAAAAAGAATGCTTCTTACCCATTCCCTCGGCCACACCAGGAAGTGCCTATTATTTTTGGTATGCCTTTCAGTACTTGCTGTTGCCATTGTACAATGTACACTACTACCAGTGTTAAATTTAAAATGAAAATACTGTCGTTGTCTTGCAAATTGCAGGGGAGTGGTGGAATGCAGACACCGAGGCTGTTATCAATCAAGCATTGCGAAGTGGCGCGCAAGCTAATGTGTCAGATGCATATACCATGAACGGACTTCCTGGTCTTCTGTATAACTGCTCTTCCAACGGTGAGGGTGGATGAAAGATAAACAGAGTGGTTGCTATTGCTTCCTTGTTTAAATGTAACCAAGTCTCCTGTCATGTAATGCAGACACATTCAGGCTCAAAGTGACCCCTGGGAAAACTTACCTACTTTGAATGACTAATGCTGCCCTTAATGATGAGTTGTTTTTTGGAATCGCCAACCACACATTGACTGTGGTGGAAGCGGACGCTGTGTATGTTAAACCTTTTCAAACCAATGTTATTGTGATCACTCCTGGCCAGACTACCAACGTCCTCTTGACAACTAAATCTCAGGCACCCAATGCCACATTCCTCATGTTTGCGAGCCCTTTCGCTACGGGAACAGCAGCTTTTGATAACTCAACGAGTGCTGGAATTTTGGAATATCTGACAGCAGCTAATTCGTCCTCATCCTCTCTTCCTATGATGAAACCAACGCTTCCAGCCCCGAATGATACCTCCTTTGCTGCCAATTTCAGTCAAAAGATGAGAAGCTTGGGAAGTCCGAAATTTCCAGCGGCAGCTGTTCCTCAGAAGGTGGATAGACAATTCTTTTTCACAGTGGGGTTGGGTCTAAATCCGTGTCCCAATGGACGAACATGTCAAGGCCCCAACGGCACCAAATTTGCAGCCTCCATTAACAACATATCCTTCATTCTTCCCACCACCGCTCTTCTTCAAGCATACTACTTTGGCCAGTCCAACGGAGTTTACAATACCACTTTCCCTGACAATCCGCCATTTCCTTTCAACTACACGGGCACGCCTCCTAACAACACTCAGACCCTCAACGACACGAGAGTCGAAGTGGTTCCCTTCAACACTAGCATACAGCTAGTTCTGCAGGACACCAGCATGGTGACGCCCGAGAGCCATCCTCTGCATCTGCACGGCTTCAACTTCTTCATCGTGGGTCAAGGTGTGGGAAACTACAATGCAAGCACTGACCCCTCTAACTTTAATCTGCTGGATCCTCCCGAGAGAAACACAGTTGGATTTCCCAGTGGAGGTTAGGTGGCTCTCAGATTCCTAGCTGATAATCCAGGTATTATTTAATCATACCTTCCATCGCTCATTTAATTCAATAATATTGTGCTTGTTTCATATAAAACTATCCAACTGTATGTATGTAATTGCAGGAGTGTGGTTTATGCATTGTCATCTCGAGCTGCATACCAGCTGGGGATTGAAGATGGCGTGGGTCGTTTTAAATGGAAATGGCGGCAGATCTCAATCTCTTCTTCCTCCGCCCAAAGATCTTCCCTCTTGTCGATCGCTTAACCTATGCCTTCAAATTCTAACTGGGGACCGTGTGCTTATTTTTATAAATTTCACTGCTACCAATTTTGTGCCGGTTCAAAATAGTGTGCAAAGAAGAAAGAGAACATGTATGCCTGCGTTCTCTTATATACAAGAAAGAAGAATGTGTGTCTGATTAATAGGTACATCCTATAATAACAGTAAAATTTGTATTTTTTCATGCTGAAACATTTTTTTTTTAATTGATTTTTGTCCCTTTTTTAATTTAAATCTCTCCACTTCATGCTCTATTCCTGCGTTACTGACTGTGCTAGCTAATGGCAATACTCTTGTAATCAAATTTATTTAACTAATTATTAAGTGTTTTTATTAATCAATTATATTTTATAGTTTTCTATTTAAAGTAATATTTTAAAAGTAAATATGTAAATTTTTTAAAGATAAAAGTCAAAAGAATTAATTATTGGCATATCTATGTTATAAAAAGTTTTAGGTCTGTTATTGGAACTTTCATGTTGTTCAAGACAATTAGAAATGAACTTTGTACATTTCTAACCTATTAGTGTATGGAAATTCCAATTCTAAATACGACAATTAATAATTTTTTGTGGCTTTAACCCAATGTACATGTTATTTTTCCCTTGCTTTGCAATTCTTAATAATTAGAAAAACTATCCATAGAAAATCAACAAATATTACCATTCCTCCCTATACACAATGAGTTAAAATTATTGTCAACAATGACATCATGCTAGAAATTCATTGCCTTTCAATCACTTAATGTTGGACCACTAAATTGAATCTGGTTAGCATGGATGATGAACACGCATTTTAAGATCCATATCAGTTCACATACCTTATCTATGCTTATGTTGAACTTTAATATTTTTAATAGAAACTAGATAAATGTCTAAAGATGCCAGCCTAAATCAAAATTTAAAATTTTTTTGCTATGGATGAATATGTAGTTGTGTATAGTCTACACGACGCCCCCTGTTGGCTCATCCATAAGTTGCATGACATGACAGGCCTTAATAGTAGTCTTTCACAACTTTCCACTACCCAATGTCAAAGTACATTAGAACCCTAATGATTGTGTCTCTCGCTTTGGAATTAAAATCCCTTCAAGAAACTACTTTAGTTTTTCCTAAGACCATAGAGAATATCTGAGCCTTTGTTGCAAGTCACCTTTGAACATTGCTAAACATCATTCCAATCATTGAACTAGGTTGATCTCCTAAGTATGACTAATAGATATTATTGCTAGTGATTAGTTACCATATTCTTTAAGACGAATAGAATGATAGATGCATATTGATGTGTTGATAAATGGTTAGAGCAATTTAGCGGTAAAACTTAGACACACAAAGTTTAATTTAGTCTACTATCCCATGAAGGCGCAACATGTGTCCAAGTGGTGGGGACCACTCTTAGTTGATATAATTTTTTTATTTTATATCAATCTTTACACTATTTTGGAATCCCACATTTTTGTCCATCAATAACATGTTGATAAGCTACTTTTTGTACATACAAGAGAAAAAGTGGTCTGGTTAGTGGCCAAAACATGGTAGGTTTGGTCATGGATTGTTAGGGATTGCATGCAGAAGATATCAATCAAATGCAAATAAAGATTAAATAGAGGAATGAAAATACACAGAAATAAAAACAACAAGAGACAAGTTTTAACATGGTTCACCCAAACTTGGGCTACATCCACCAACAAAGAGTCCAATATTATTATCTAGTAAATCAAACTGATTACAACCATCAATCCTTGCAACTCAATACCACTGCAAAATGCTACAATACAATATCAACAGAAACCCTAACTCTTAGCCATTTTTATCAAGACTTATGTCAGTTACAAAATAGGGTTTTTTATGTCAGCTAATAGAAAAATAACTCCCAACACCTTTATAAAATAATAGGCAATGTTTTCTTCGGGGGCCTCGCAAGAGGGGCTCTGCCCCCCTGCACTCCCCCGTTAAATAATTTGGGGGGAAACCGTGCTGATAAAAGTGGGGAAAATTTAACCTCCGAGTCTGATTACGCTCCATATAACAAAATGGATTGTGTTGTGCACTAACATGGTATGCAACATGTATAGGTATAGACAAGGTGCTCAAATGGTTTGACAAAATGCTTCAAAGAATGTGATCCCATGGGATGTCATGATTGCAAAATATGTACAAAATGGATATGTTCAATAGGATTCGAAAACTGTTAAGAAAATGGAATTGGGCAAGTGTAAATCCCCACTTTTATCTTATTGTATTACATAAAAATTAAATTTTAAAAATTATAATATATTTTATTAAATTTATTTACTAAATAGTATTACAAATATAAATACACTTTCAATGATTATAATAAATGAATAATTTTAATTTATATTAAAACTTTTATATATTTATATTCTTTTTATTATATATTATTATTTTAAAACATATAATTAATTACATTTTTAGATTCACTAATATTGCACTATATAGTATATAGATGTAATTTAATGGTATTGATTTTAGGGGTATGGAGTAATAATGGGAATAGAGTTGCTAGGAATAAGTTGGGGAAGACATCTAACTTTTATTTCTATTGATCCATTTGAGAGCATTGATTGGAATTGGACATGATGATTTAAACAAGTTTGTCATGTTAATTGGGATTTAAATCAGCAAGTCATGTTATCTTGTATTAACATGAGAAACTCTTGAAAATAGAATGTCATTATTAAACTAATCAATTATACAATCTCTAAGTTACACTTTGGTGAACCTTCAGGAGAGCGAAAAAGAATTTTCTATGAAATTTAAATCCATGTTTCTACCTAGGTGAATACAATTTTTTAAATGAAAATGAGTCATGTTGTGAGTCATGTTGTTCTATATAAACACAATTAGCCCTTGAATATAGAAATTTATTATTAGTCTAATCAACTATACAATCCCAAGGTGTACCCCTAGGAAATCGAAAAAAAATTAAAATATCATTTGAAATCCATGTTTTTACCTTGGTGAAACATTTTTCTAGATGAAGCAATAATAATATAATCTAGCACAATAATGTAGCTTTCAAGTTTTGATTTGATCTTGATCTTGCTCTTAGCAGGTGAACTATAATTATAAAGTTTGAGACCTATTTGTTTTTGAATTTTTGTACTACAATACAATCAATATTTTCTTCACATACAAGGCTTATTGTTAGTGAAATAGAGCTAGATATTTAAAATAAAGGAAGATTTAAATTTTTTGGCAATTATTGTTTGATTCTTTCTAACATGTGGTAATTGACATGCTATACATCTACCAATTATCTCCTTTTCCATGTTCGCACACCTTTATACATTCACACTGTCTACTTATTTATTACTTTCATGATCACATATTCCCATGCACATCCTATCCACTATGATCTAGCTCATTTTCTCTCACGGGACTAGTTTACAATTGCAAGGTTGGCATTGTATCTCACACATTCATCCCACCAAAATTTATTTTTTAGATAAATTACTTAACTAATTATTAGTATGTTATAATATTTTATACCTAAAGTCTGTATTTATTTTTAACAAAGTAAATAGACAATTTTTAATCAAAAAATGTTGAAATGATTAATTACTAACAATGAACACCTTATATTACAATCTTCAGATTAATGTACAATTCTGACCTATGAACTATGCAAAACATCATATCAAATTTGCATTTAGACAAACCAATATGGAGACATACACAAAGAGTGGAAATTCAATGAACAAAGACTGAACCATCCAGTTGTCATTTCCATTTAACTAAGTACCTTTAGCTAATGTTTTTTAGTTTTTAGTTTTGTGAATTATTATTAGTCCTATGCATTTAGGCATATGCTAGGCATTGAATATTTCTCACCAACTCTCAGTTTATAGTTTTTAGTTTTGAACATCCATTTAGTTTTCATACTCTACTATATGAATGCTTTTGAAACTCTGTTATGGTTTTTTTTATTAGCCTTGAATTTTGTATTTCCAATTATTGAGAATACTAAATCTGGAAGGCTTTCTATGCAATGCAACATATCTAAAGGGTTTTCTAAAGTCCTAAACTTTTTGATGAAGTAGGTATAAACCTTTCCAAAAGAAATTAAAAATAATTGTAATTGGTAAGGGAAGAAACTATTAGTAGTAATGTAATTTCTTGGTTTTTGAATACTAGAAAAGAAGAAAAGTAAACAATGTCAAGGCATAGATTGTAATATATTGTATGAGTGTGTTATACACAAATCATAAACTAGCGTAACAAACCCAAAAAAATGGTAGCCTAACCATGATCGAATAACAAACTCCTTGCTTGATCATCTTCTATAAAGACTCAAGCTTTTGAAAAGATATAACAATATAATCTACAAATCCAATCCGTATGTTCAAGGCCTCGCCTTGCATTTATATGTCCTAATATTTTTTTTTTTAAAAGGTGCACATCACCGTAAAGAGCCATTGAAACATCAAACAGGCCAAAGTATGAGCAAAAGAAGCCATTGGGGTACACCTCTAGGTGACATCTCAGTGCAATGAATTGCTAGAGACTGTTGGAGTTAAGGAAAGGTTGGATACCCAACAATTGAAGGCTAAATAGACAAAACCCATTGCATCCATGTAAACCTAGAAAGGCCAATATGAACAATCAAAGTGAATAGAGCATACCAATATACCTTGCTCGAAAACACTAAGAGGAGACACCAAAGATGGAGACCCAAATCCCCAAACCAACTGGAGCTGTGAAAAAGGAGACAGAAGGAACTCATGAAGAGAAAAGTTTCACCTATAAACCAAAACACCAACACCCCACTCGAGATACAAATAGTCTTATACACCAATGAGCATATATCTCAAAGATCCTCGGGGATTTAAAGGGTCAAACTACACCCCTATCAAAAAAAATGCTCCAAAATGAACTAGATCAAACCAAAATTGAAGAAGACCACAAACAAGGAGCCCTTGAATCATGTCAAAAACTTAAAAGATGATGCCTACCCTAAGCCCAAAATTCAATAAAAAAATAAAATCATGTATAGATAAAATGGCAGGAAACAACCAACAGGAGCAGTTATGGGAAAAGCTCCTAAAAAAAAATTCAAACATAGAATAGATTATTTCACTTGAAAAGATAACTCTACTTTCCTCGATCTCAAATATTTTTCAATTGTGGTTTGGTTTCCTAAACCAATCTCCACTTTAGTCTTGCATCTTCTTAATTTGCAACCATTTTGACCAATGGCGGGTGAAATGCTTTCTGATTTCTTTGCGATATTAGTTTGAGAAATACCCTATTTTGGAGAGATGTGAGGATTTAACTTTGCTTTGTTAACATCCTTGAGGGTTACAATATCATCTTTGAAAATTGCATCCTCCAAAATGACCTTAGCCCTACATCTATAGTTCCAACCCCCCTAGAGAAAAACCTCTTCCAGAAGTCAAATTTCTAGTTTCTTCCTTGTCTTAATCTTGGATCATAAATTAGAATAGTTCCTCAACCATTTCTTCTACTAGACATGCTACTCTATTCTTGGAAAGAATGGTGTTTTGGTTAGAAGGGTTGGTCCCTCTTTCAAAACCCAAAGGAGCCTGGCACCCATGGGCAGTCTCCATTTGATCAAGATTAAAATTTTCTATGAGAACTTCATTGGTCATGTCCTCACAAATGTCTTCGCTTATTGTTAGAATGACTTCCTCCAAGAAAAAAGTAATATCAGTGTCATGACCAACTTTGTTACCAACTTCAATTGACAAGGAGTGATCCACCTCCTTTGATAAATCCTTTATGATCTCTTTTGGGGTGTGACTGGAAGAGTCCTGTCTAAATGACAACACTCTCCCCCATCTTCATCCATGGCACCTTCCTTATGGGCCTCCAACTTATTAACAGGATCCATTGGATTTTTCCTCCACTTCTTTATCAAAGCCTCCTACCTTTAATATTTCTAACTCATTTAGGAGGTTCATATTAGAATACTCATGTTCCACCATAACTATAACAGCTTTCTATGAGACATCCCACTCAATGGGAGGTTCCTATCTTGGACAAACTCTTCCAACACCATGGGAAGGAGAAAAGGATTCTCTGTGGGAAAGAAATTTTTAAGGGGATCAAGTGATCATTTAAGGTGGCCCAGGCCTCCACAAATTCTACACTTAGCCTCCAAGACTACAATGTATATTTCTTTAACCCAATCTCCCACAATAGAGTGGATCCTGATATTTTTGGGGAAACTTTTCTTGAGATCCAAAATAATACAGATCTTAATGTCCTCTTTAGAGAGAGAATATTCTCCATCTAAAACTTGAAAACCTCCCAGAGAGTCTCCAATAAGCTTCAAAATTTTCTCATCTCTGTATTCCAACAACAAGCTTCCCAGTTTAATCCAAAAGCATGCAAATGAAAGGTTGACATGAAGAGGATCAAAATTTGGCTACTAAGGCTACAAATACAATATGGAACCTTCTAAAACCTAGACATGCCTTGAAAAAACTAATTCTTTGTCCTCGCTACTCTCGAAGATGACAACAAAGAAACTATCTTCAAGAAAGAGGAAGTCATGGCTCTTGGGCAAGTTTGAGGTAATCAAGTTTAGCAAGGCATCTTTAAAAGAAGGATTCTTCCAAAACTTATCAATCAATGTTGTCTCTTTTAGATTACTAACTCTATTTTCAAACAACTCCTTTGGGATGAGGATTTGGAGTTCTAATTTTTTACGGGAAACCACCTTAGCATGAGGAGATCTGTTCCTCAAACTTTCTTTGAAGGGGGGCCATTTCCTCTACTCCATTTTATAAAAATCTTCTCTTTTTTGTGGATTCTTTTGGTTGTAGAACCTTCCTCTTTGGCTGAAGGCCCTAGAATACTATGGCCTCCAATATCCATTAAAATATGTTCTACTATCCCATCTAGAGAATTCATATTGAACTTCTCTACTATTGTTCCCAGAACCTCTATCCCAAGCTCTCATAGTTGACCACTATGAACCAGATCCTTAGCTACTAAAAACACTATCCTTAAGGGCCTCCTCTCTTTTTGTAACAATAGAAACAATTCTATTCCAAGGTTTATTCCCATCTCTATTTCAATTACCATATCTAAATCTTCCAAAATTTAAATTTCTATGTGCTAATGTTGACACTAGTGTTTTCATCCAGCTTATCGACCACTAGGTCATAGTGCATGTTAAAAGTAAACTGGATGGCTTTCAGTTTCCTAAACTTGACTTCCATAAGAATACCCACCTTGAAACAAAAATGAATCATAAAAAGTATTAAGCCACTAATTGTTGTGCAGTTGCTATGTTCTTTATCCACTAATTGCACTGCATAAAAATAAAAACTATTAAGCCACACAATTATGTTGAACATTGTGACAATAGTTGTATGCTTTCAAGTAATTGTGTCCTCTGAAATATGTATCCTACATTGAGTCTATCTAGTTGGTGATTAACCCAATGGTAGGAGCTAAGGTTTTCCCAGATCAATGGTGGAGTACACAACACACAAAACAAGGTAATAACCTTTTAACTCAGCCATCGGGAGGTAAATTCAGTACCGATGGTATGTGTGGTAAGGAGCGATACCATAGCACATAGCGGGCCATCTTAGTTTTCGGTCAAGAAAATTGGCGGCTAGTTTAATTTTTCATGCTGTAGTTAGCATAAGAGTCATACTTACCGTTTTGGAGGGTGTTTAATCAAATACATAATGACAAATTTTAGTTGGACTCCCACATCTATGCTAGCAAATGTGAGCTTGAACTTTGATAGGTTATGTTGAAATTTGACATTTTTGAGAAAAACTAGATATATGTTTTGAGAATGTATAACTAAATTAAAAATAAAGATATATTTTTCTATGGAGGAGGAATATGTAGCTATGTCTAGTCCATAGGCTATGATTATAGCTATTGGATCATCCATAAGTTGTATGACATGAAGGCTTGCAATGGTGGTAGCGTCTTTCGTAGCTTGCCTTTGCCAAGTATTGGAATACATTGGAGTTGTGATCATTGTGCCTATCACATTAGAATTCAAACACCTTTTAGCATTATCTTTAGTTTTGCATAAGACCATAGTAGATATCTCATCTGATAAAAATTACCTTCCTATGCTATCATCATTGCTAATGATTAGCTTCATTTTTTTCCTGGCCGATTGAATGACAAGCACCTACCAATGCCTTAATCAATGGGTAGAACAACTGAGTGGAAAAACTAAGATACAAAAAGTTTAGATTAGCTATTGTGACTAGATTCATTACAATCCCTTGAGAGCATGACACTTGTCCAAGTAATGGGGACAAATCTTGGTCAATAGAAATAACTTTAAATTGAATTTCAGCCTTTTATGTTATTCAGGAATCCACATTTCTCTCCATTGATAACATGTTAATAATCTTATTTTGATAAAAATAGGAGAAATAGGGCAGTATCTATTCTCCATAAAAATAGCATTCTTAAGAGATCATGTCACCATTTTAATATACAATACCATACCATGGTGAAACACTAGCTATGGTGATGGTACACACATCAGGCATTAACTCAAAATTTTTCCCTAAGCTACTTTTTATCACGATGGACTACTAGCTCTAGTTATGATAGGACTAATACTTCATTGGTGCTTTCAATATGTGGAGCTCTTAAGCATGTTGTCATTTAGTTTAATTAGAGAAATTAAAACTAAACTTAGATACATTTTCCACTAGCCTCATGAGGTATAAGTTGTAGATGATAGAGAGCTAAAAATGAGTCATAGCCAATCATAACATTTTTTAATTTATGGTAGATTATTTTTCATTGAATATTACAAAGGAAATGCTTAACCCTAGGCTCAATTAAATGTTTTGAGGGACTTCCTCAATGGACCTCATGGGGCCCTTTTCCTAGGTCGTGAAAATCTCTTCTTCTAGATGCTCTAGTAGGTAAAACCAATTGGGTATGTATTTTTAATTTATGATAGAGAATTTTTAAATTATAAAAAAGCAAGGGCTTACCCATTCATTCTATAAAATTCTTTAAATGAATTCCTCAATGGCCCTCATGGGTCCCTCTGGGTCTTAAAAATATCTTTTTCTAGATGCCCTTGTAGGTAAAACCAATTGGGTCTATGTAACCCATCAAGTTAATCACTTGCTTCGAAAATTGTGGATGTCTATAGGTATCATTTTATTTTCATATCAAATCCTCTTCCATACTAGCCCCAATCTACTTTGGTTTGTAATTAAATATAGTTTTAACAAGTTTAGATAGGTAGTTTTAAAAATATGCATTTGTGAGTTTATTTAAAATATTCCCAATATAGAAAACAATAATTTTCTCCACACAAAATGAAATGAAATCTTTGCAGTTAAAACTTAGTAGGTCTATATAACCAATCAAGTTAAGAACTCACTTACAAAACCATCAAATTCTAGAGATCACTTTTTTTTTAAATTAAATATGGTCTTCCATAAACCCGTATCTATTTTGGTTCATTTTTTATTAGAGGGTAAAATATGATTTGAAAGGTCCTTAACCATTTACAAACAAACTTCAACCTCAAAAGAGGTTGACTAATAGCACAACAACAGCCCAACTGCCAACAGATCAAGTGTCAAACATAAACAAAGCATCCAAAGGATAGCACTCCATAAAACAAAGATAGACAAACATCCTAAACTATCTCATAAGGAGATCTAGACTTCCTCACAGCCTTAACTTGAGTATGGGAAAGAGAGACTGACTTCAGAAGACCATTCTTCCTTCAATGCACTAACCTCCAAGAGACATCATTATCTAGTTCAACTGAGTAAGGGGAAGGGGGAGGGGAATCCTCCACATAAACCCTACCCCAAGGAAAAAACTGAGAGGAAGACCCTGCTAGAGAGGAAGATTGCTAAGGAACCATAATAGGAGCCCCTACAAAAGACACAACTCTACTAGGAACTGAGGTTTTAGCCAAGCTATCACCACCACCACAAAACAAACCACTAGAGATGGGTAACACAACCAAAAAATGTTGTCAGTGGAAGTAGTAGCGATGCCACCATCAACAGCCAAACCATGGAAAGAGGGCATAGTAGAGATGATGCCAAGACCAACAACCACACTGCCTCTTCAACAAAGTCACCACCTCCTTAGAATCAGATTCACAAATGATCAGTCTCCACTCAAGAACACAACCACGCTCCATCGCACATAAAATGGCAAGAGTCTCCACCGCACATAAAATGGCAAGAGTCTCCACTGCATTGTTAGTATACCAACTCTTGTAATCAGAAAAGATAAACTAAACAATCCCAGCCCTTTTATTGATTCCTTACAATTGTAGATTTCTTTTGGAGAAGATTTCCAACTAAAGGTGGGTTTTTTTACCTCTTCCCTAACTTGTGATTTTTGTTATTTCCTTTTGAATAGAGGGATAAATCCTTTCATTTTAGTTGTTGTTATAACCTGGAGGTCTTCTCAGTCTTCGTCATTCTCATTTTGTGTAGACTATGCATGGTTCCCAAGGAGAAATCCTTATGTTCTATATTTTCCTACAATATGGATAACAATGTGACATGTAGACATCAACATGATGTCTTGGTGTCCTAGATAATCAACTCCATTCCCAAGGAGAAATTCTTAAGTTCTATATTTTCCTACCATATGGATAACAATGTGACATGTAGACATCAACATGATGCATTGGTGTCCTAGATAGTCAACTCCAAACTTTGGTGCTAGGTTCCTCTTAACTCTATATTTATAGTTCTATGTTTGGTTTTTTAAATTTGCATTTGGTAATTCTATAAATTAGTAATTTTTAATTTACATAGTGTTTTAATTTGTTAGAAAATTAAAATTTCTTAAGGGTAAAACACAGTAAGTCCGTCAAGTTTAATTTTCTCTTTCTATTAAATTAGCAGTAGATTAGATTCATCATTAAATGAGCTAGTTTTCCCTAGTGTGGTGCCTTTGAAAACATTTGGTAATGAGGACAAAAGTTTTTTTCTATTGAATTTCATATTCTATAGAAATACACATTGTGTTTTTCAACCTACACAAGTTTAGTTCATGATTTCTAAGATTTCTTATAACATTTATACCTTTCTTAGTTAATTCATCTATTGATTCATAATATGTTGAAAATATGTATACAATGTGGTATTGCATTGAAGTTAGTGGTGTTGATGAAAGGAGTGGTTGTCATTCTAGGTTATACCAAAGGCATGGATAGATTTGACCTATATAAATATTGTTGGTGGTACATGAGATATATGCTCACCTATGTAGATACTGTTGATACAAGTTTCAGTGATAATGACAATGGAAATATGAAGGATGAATGTTTCAAATAATAATTTCTAATCTGTAGGCTAGAGATTAAATATCTTTATAAAAATATAAATATAAATAACTTTTATACAATCTCAATTTACTACATTTTATATGATCTCTATTCCAACCACTACACACATTCTATTGATTTGAATCTCCTATTTCACCATATGTTATTTATACATCCTAGCATTTGAATCATACATCTAACTTTTAAGTCAAAGCTCTTAAGGATATTAATGTAAGCAATAAGTAGAATTTAGATATCCAACATAGGTCTACTAGCTCTATTATGATATAGGAAATGATGCCATCTCCTTTACCCTTGTCATATTACATTTTATGTTTATGATAAATTATTTTCATTTAATATCATCATGGCAAGGGTTTACTTGTGGCTTCCATGAAATTGATTTAGGGATTTAACCATGCCTAGGAATGAGGTAGGAAGAGCGATATGGGTCTACCTACCATCTAGTTTTCCCTGACCATGTTATGTTGCTATTTTTGATTCAAGTATGCACCCTTGTTAAGCTTTGCAAAAACTTAACTACTTGCTGAAACATGGAATCATTCTCGGATGTGGGTCTCCTTTCATGAGAACGAATCTCCAGAGTGAGATGGTACTCTTATAATCTCTAAACTACTGACTTGAGGAGAAAAGGGATAGAAGGATGTAACTGAAATGTAAACTAACTCTAGGATCTAAACTGGATGAAGTTCTATCACTCACAAACAGATCCTCTACCCTGAATCCTCACAATTTCACTAATAATTTATTCCTTAAGTAATTTGCAACAAGGTTTAGATTAAACACAAATTGCAACTAGGAAAAAACTAAGTTTTAACAGCATTGAGACATAATAAAGGATAGGAAAAGTCACAATATAAGATCAGATCAAGACTGCAAAATATTTGAAAATAGGATGATTTGCTATTAGAACTGGAAGGAGTACAATGCATAAAATTAAATGTGTGAGCCAACTGCCTGTATACAACTCTGCAAGGGAGAAGAAACTGATGCTAACTAATTGCTGACTACCTAAAAACCACAATTTTTCTCCTATATATGTCTCCAAAAGATCTCTCTCGAAGAAAGATGAAAAAGCTCCTAAAAATAGACATGCAAATCCATTCTCGGAATCCATCAAAAAGCCTCCAAAAATTCCCACAAACTGCCTCCAAACTACAAATAAAAGCAGCCAACTTGATCCTCTAAGTGGTCCCCACCGAATCTACATCCAAATCTGTCCAATCTACCTCATAAAAGCAAATTTTTTGTCCTATTATGCTCAATCTCCCCCAAGAAAGTAAAAATGCTTTAACTACCTAAAAGTAGTTCGACTTTAAAAGCAATTTATAACTGCATTGCTTTAAAGTTAAGTTTGCAATCCTGTCAGGTTTAATCCTATCCTATTTGATTTGAAAAGAAAACAAATCCTCATGTCTTATAATTTCACTATTTTTGCATTACAATGCTTGATTTTTCAATAAAAATCATAAAAATAATCATATGACCCTATACATTTATTTGCAAAAACAAAGCCTTAAAGGCTTATTCTTTATCTATCCCTACAAAATAATTCCTAAGGCACGTGTACTTGTCTCACACCAAACTTGAAGGTTTGCATTGCTTCTAAAAGATGTACTCCATTTTATCTTCATATGACATATTGCAAGGTGATTTAGCATGTTTAAAGGCATTAAAATCTTGAGTTAGCAATGGGCTTGATGTCACCTAGGAAGCATGTGATCAACACTTAATACCATGGGGTATTAGTTGTGCCTTAGAAAATAAACAAAATGCAATAAAAATACCACATTAAACCTAGGGTAAACAAGGAGACCTAAACAAAACCATCCAAACCTTATTTTGTTGCATCATTTGACTTAGCATTTTTTTTGGAGAATCCTCTGCCTTGCCTGCCACTGCCATGAAGGGGGTTTGAAGCTAAATCCTGTCAACTCCCTGGATCTCTCCTCTAAAGCAGGTAAATGCCTTCTATTATATGTTTTGACCCATTTCCTTTCATTTTGAGCTAAAACCGGCCTTTAATGGCCATGGCTGTATGCATGCTCTGATTCATTTGTTGTATTGTTCCACTGTCACTTTCATCCTCCGTGTTTGAGGTCGCCATTCGAGGGTTTCAAGCTTTATTTTTACACAAACACTGGTAAGTGTTTTGTGTCTCTAATTTCTCATTATTTCTGCAAAAAATGAAGGCTTTTCAGCCCATATCGGCGGCCATACCATCTGCATATGTTTATCTTGTTTGAGTATTTATTGGGCTCGGCACTGTGATTGTATATACATGGTCTTATCTTCTCGTCTGAGTACTTGCTGCCCGTATGTGCTCAAAACCTCCCTGCTTCCATATATGAGCTTACAATCTGATATTATGTTGGCTGCGCTTCTGTATGGCATAAGATGATCTACATTTTGTCATATCCCTTGTGCTATTAATTTCGTAGCTCCCTTTTGCAAAAATAATAGAGATTTTGATTTTATTTCTTCAGCAAGAAAACGTTATTTCAATTAGAACCTCCACTTTCTATGTTTGTGCTTTGTTCCATGAAACCCCAAAAATGGGTTTGAGCTGTAGCCCCCATAGCATCGAAGATGGGCTTTGTTTCACTATGAAGAGCACATTCTTAAGAGCCATGTCTTCGAACTTAATATGACTTCATGCTTCCTTGGAACTTCAAAATGCAACCTTCTGTATTTGATGTTGCGATCTACTATGGTACTCTATATTGTTTTAAGCACTTAACCCAAAATGGAGAATGGCCTCTGACTTCATTTGGCTTTGGACTTAAGACACTGAGAGGGTTTTGCGACATTGACCTCAAGGCAGTAACTTTACTTGGCCATTGTTGGCATAATGGCATACTTAATGCGGTCTCTCTGAGTTTCAACAGCTAATTTGAACTGAGGCTTGAATGATGCTTTAAAACCCTAAGAGGGTTATCCCTTCACTATACAGCTTTTTGTATTCATCAGATACAAGGCTCCTTTGTATGGGATGAAATAAAAGCTCTGTCTTTTCCTTATAACTTGTAGCAAGGCAGGCCTTGGCTTTCTCTATCTATGTACATTTTCATCTTGGTCCCGACATTCTGTTTGAACTCAACCCTTGACATAAGAATGCAAACGTATTTGTAACTCTTGCATAACCAGATGTGGGTGTTGACATTTTGTACAAAAATACTCTTGGCAGTGACTATGTTGGAAAAACTGATTATTTCCATTTATTTTCTGCTGTCAACTTACTTCTTTTGTTCTTGAACAAAGAGTCTATGACAAAATTAAATCTTTTTTGATGTTCCAATTGTAAATGTGATATTCATGTGATTTGCTTACCTTTTCCGGCAACAACTGTTGGTATTTGTTATTTTATGACAATGATTTCCATTTATAAAGATAGTTGTTCCTCTCTGTACCTTCTCTTGATGAGTGCATTACTTGACTATCCTCTTCTGGAGATGAAATACATCCACTTCACACTTCTGCAATGATAAGGTGTCTATTGATACTGTGATGACATTTGACATTGATCTTTGAATAACTTGATGATCACACTCAGCAACTATAATAAGACATTATGCATATGGCTGTCCACATAAAACTCATGCTCTCCCATTCTGAATCTGCAAAAAAATAAAAGCTCCATGTTGATCCTGCAGCACTATTTTAGAGCATTGTTGTGATTGTATCCTTATGTGATATTGCATAGAAAATGCAACAAGATGTGGCCTTGATACTATGTGGGGAAACACACTTTTGGCTGCTCTATTACTGTTGATGCACCATTAGGTGGTCTACTGATATTGCATTGATTGCTTTTCGTTGGGCTTCACAGCTTCTTGCTACTGCTCCACTTTCCTCTATATTTCATGATCTTCCTACTAACCTGTGCATGCTTTCAATTGCTCATTGAGATAGTGGCTTCTTCTTTTGTATATTGACAGACGTGATTCATAATAGTTTGACTGTCATTTGCTTTATGAAAAGAATGATCATTTGATCTGCAAGATGTGATTTTTTACTAGCTGTTCCAATTTACTGTACTTCATCATATCAAATGCATTATGTAAGATGTCCTCTGCCACATGATTTGATGTTCTATTACAACACATGTAATGAAGTGTTCTTTTGATCCTTTTGAAGCTTGTCAAAGACAAAATGGGCCTTCTGGACTGGCTGTCTTGTATTCTTCTGCTACAAATCTATCTTTGCAACTTGCTTACTGGTTTATAATGAATACTCTAATTGGACTATTGATCATGGATGAGTAAGCAATCCTCAAATAGTCAACACTTGTGAACACTTATATTTATCAGTCTGATGATTATAAATGTATTGTGTACTCCTGATTATTATCATGCCTGAGAATGTCATTTTCATAACAAATGGAGTAGTACATAAATTGTTGTATGGATTGAGTTTTATCCTCCATTAGTTCAGGTCATGTTCTTGATTGCATTTCATACTTTGAAGTGAAATCATGGTCATGTTTGAAATGGGACTGATGCATATGATTGTCTTGCTATTCCTTCAACTCATAATGTGAATGTCATCAACAGTTTCCTTCTTTCTATTCATCCCTTCTGACATCATGTGGGAGCCCATTTGACACCACATGTTGAATGTATTCAATCAGCTTCATGATTTCTCTTATACCTGCACATGAAACAAATAGATTAGAATGAAATAATGATGCTCTATGTTTGCTTCTCTTAACTTCCTTCTGCATATGGATATTTCTCATTTGATCAATGCATTATAACTAAAGTATTATGCCTCTCTTGATTGATGAAGGATTTTCATAACTGGAACTTCTAACGGGACCCTTCCTACAATTTTTTAGGTACATGTTGAGGTCGGGAGCAGGACTAGAGGCTACTATGAAGATCAACCAAAACAAGGCAATGATGGCTATGTCTTTCCCTCTTCTTCATTAGATGCGTAGGCTTGTGTGGGACATTTGATATGTCTTTAGTTTCCTTCAATTCAATGTTTATTCTCTTATGTATTCAAACTTGTAAATGAATAACCATTGTGGTGAATGAATACTTATCTCATTTTACTCCTCTGCAATACAATGAATGATTGAATCTTTTCATCCCTCATCTAAACAATTGAACTACATTTGTCATGATAACTATGCAACTAGCACATAACAGAAATGAAATCAAACCTCATATCAAAAATGATAAATGATAAATCTGCTTAGCCAATTTTTGAGCTGTGGTCAAAAAATGGTAACAGTTGTGACTTACAATTTCTTGTACTTTTCTCTTGTTATTCCTAAATCTCAAAGGGAACAATTTAGTTGTGGTGTCCATGTAGCTGTTTTATGGATTTGATTTGTATAAAAAATGTAGGTTGAAATACACATCATGCTCTTCACAGTACACATTTTTAGTTCACCAACATTTGACTTGTCCACATCTTACAAATAATGAACTAAGCATGTGTAGCTTGAAAATGGTGATGGGACCCACATTTCCTTGAAGCAAGAACAAAACCCAGTAGAAGGAAGCACAAAACACATCTAACAAAACATAACATGAACAAAACCTATGGAAGTTAAAATATAAAATTTTTATTTTAACTTGCATAAGTTTTGTTGATGTTTTGTAAGATGGCTTGTGTTGCTTTTTGGTGTATTTCAACTTGCATAGGTTTTGTTCATGTTTTGTGAGATGTCTTATATGTTGCCTTATGTTGGATTTTATTTTTGCTTTAGGGTTCAAGTGTGGGTAGAGGACATCTTATAGAACATGAACTATCTACAAAAGCTTTTTCCATATTTTGTAAGATGTCTTTTATGCTACCCTCTGCTCGCTTTTATTTTTTCTTTAGGGAAATGTGGGTCCCATGACCCATCACCAGAGCTAGCAGTCCATGCAATTACATGATGGTATTAGCTATTCTCCATACAAAATAACATGTGTAAGGCATCATCTCACTATTCTAACATAAAATAGCATGCTACATGATGAACCACCAACTACGATGATGGAATCCACAATGGTCATTAACTTGAGATTTTCCCCATGCCACTTTGCGTCAAGATGGGCCTCTAGCTGTAGTGATGATAGGATCCACATTTACCTAACAGTTTCTAATATGTGTAGTTTTCAGTCATTGCCATCATTTTGTTTAATTTGAGAAATTAAAATTGAGATACAGATGCCTAAGAGCCAAGAATGAGTTATGAATGACCATAACTCTTCAAGGTAGGTTTATCTACTCCGTGTCAATGTGTGTTCTCCATATATTTTGCTAAATTTTTGAAGTAGAGTTTAATTCATGTAAAAAAATATTAACTATGAGCACTATATCATTATTCCTACCCGATTCCCTTTCTTGACCATAAAATTAAATCATAATGCAATGAGGGAATGTGTTTTGTAGGGCTGTATAGAGATTATTAAATTTGATATGGTGTGCTAGATTTAATTTGTATAGAAAAGTACAAGTTGAAATACACATTGTATTTTTCAACCTGTAATTTTCTTCACCAACATTTGAAAGGCATCTTATAAATCATCTGCTAGCACCTACATTAACACAAATCTAACTCATAAATATGCATTAACATCCACTTCTTTATAATTTCCATAGAGTGAAAAATTGACAAATATTATTAATAAATGCAACCTAAACCGAAATCTTAATCTTGAGCCTATCAGAGAAATTAACTCGATAAACAGTAACATGCTCGGTGACCGCATTTCAATCTACATTATCGTTGGGGAGTTTCTTAAAAAATATGTTACCACGCAGCGCGGTTTAATTTGCATAGAATATAATTCTCAAGAGTCCCGTAAGGGTAGACGATGTTCCTTTGAGGACAGAGTGGAGGCTTGGACTAAGTCAGCAGCACTTTGTTTTGACCAGTTTGGACTGAATGGATGTGAACCCACTAACTGGAAAATGCCTAATAACAAAAAAAAATATGAGGAACAGTTGGTACACCAACACAGGTTTCGGTACATGGATTTATATGACAATGGAAAAGAAGGTAGTGTTTAGGTTTAGGTACATGGATTTATATGACAATGGAAAAGAAGGTAGTGTTTAATGGGCTCATGTTTTACTTGGTTGGCACTCCAGATAGAGAGCCCCGCCTTATCTCGACAACAAACAAATAATATGAAGAGTACATGCGAAGCAAAAGAAGTCAAGAAAATAAAACAGACATATACAGTTGCTAACGATAATTTGCATATGAATTTGAAATGGTGTTAAAATATTAGCATTCCTTACCAACCTACGGAACAAAAGGGAAAGGACCTCACAGCTGATTTAATCCTTGTATCTATATATACAGAGACAGTGAGAGACAGAAAGAGGTCAGAAACAATTTGGCAAATACTTATTTAGCCAGTTTAAGTTGAGACGAGACTGTTGTATGATTTTGGCAATGCAGACTTTTTATAGCCGCCTCCTGTTGCCACTTTTGGCATTATGGTTAACTGTTCATTTTGTTTTAGGGGAACACAGTGTGGTTACACGGCACTACAAATTCGACGTGGGTTTTACGTTACTATGGAATGAGTTCAATGTTTGATTGTTTATGATTTATTTTATTCCGTTCTCAGATTGCCTTGATGCATTGTTATTCTAAATTTCTACAGATACAAATGAAGAATGTGACCCGTGTTTGTAATACGAAAGCTCTATTGACTGTCAACGGGCAATATCCAGGGCCTCCAATAGTTGCTCGAGAAGGAGATCGCGTGGTTATCAAAGTAACAAATCATGTTAAAAACAATGTTAGCATACTTTGGTATCTTTTCTGCTCCTGCATCTCAGTTATTTACATAATAATATATGCTGTTGTATTACTTTACCTAATGAATTCCTATAAATTGCTTAGGCATGGAATTCGGCAGCTTAGATCTGGGTGGGCGGATGGTCCTGCTTATATCACTCAGTGTCCAATTCAAACAGGACAAAGTTGTGTACAAATTTATTATCAAAAGGCAGAGAGGAACATTGTGGTGGCATGCCCACATCTCATGGTTGCGAGCAAGCTTGCATGGGCCCATTATCATCTATCCCAAAAAGAATGCTTCTTACCCGTTCCCTCGGCCACACCAGGAAGTGCCTATCATTTTTGGTATGCCTTTCAGTCCTCGCTGTTGCTATTGTACAATGTACACTACTACTAATGTTAAATTTAAAATGAAAATACTGTTGTTGGCTTGCAAATTGCAGGGGAGTGGTGGAATGCAGACACCGAGGCTGTTATCAATCAAGCATTGCAAAGTGGCGCGCAAGCTAATGTGTCAGATGCATATACCATTAACGGACTTCCTGGACTTCTGTATAACTGCTCTTCCAACGGTGAGGGTGGATGCAAGATAAACAGACTAGTCGCTATTGCTTCCTTGTTTAAATGTAACCAAGTCTCCTGTGTAATGCAGATACATTCAGGCTCAAAGTGACCCCTGGGAAAACTTACCTACTTCGAATGATTAATGCTGCCCTTAATGATGAGTTGTTTTTTGGAATCGCCAACCACACATTGACTGTGGTGGAAGCGGACGCTGTGTATGTTAAACCTTTTCAAACCAATGTTATTGTTATCACCCCTGGCCAGACTACCAACGTCCTCCTGACAACTAAATCTCAGCCACCCAATGTCACATTCCTCATGTTTGCTAGCCCTTTCGCTACGGGAACAGCAGCTTTTGATAACTCAACGAGTGCTGGAATTTTGGAATATGTGACAGCAGCTAATTCGTCCCCATCCTCTCTTCCTATGATGAAACCAACGCTTCCAGCCCCGAATGATACCTCCTTCGCTGCCAATTTCAGCCAAAAGATGAGAAGCTTGGGAAGTCCGAAATTTCCAGCGGCAGCTGTTCCTCAGAAGGTGGATAGGCAATTCTTTTTCACAGTGGGGTTGGGGCTAAATCCGTGTCCCAATGGACAAACATGTCAAGGCCCCAACGGCAACAAATTTGCAGCCTCCATTAACAACATATCCTTCTTTCTTCCCACCACCGCTCTTCTTCAAGCATACTACTTTGGCCAGTCCAACGGAGTTTACAATACCACTTTCCCTGACAATCCGCCATTTCCTTTCAACTACACGGGCACGCCTCCTAACAACACTCAGACCCTCAACGACACGAGAGTCGAAGTGGTTCCCTTCAACACTAGCATACAGATAGTTCTGCAGGACACCAGCATGGTGACGCCCGAGAGCCATCCTCTGCATCTGCACGGCTTCAACTTCTTCATCGTGGGTCAAGGTGTGGGAAACTCCAATGCAAGCACTGACCCCTCTAACTTTAATCTGCTGGATCCTCCCGAGAGAAACACGGTTGGAGTTCCCAGTGGAGGTTGGGTGGCTCTCAGATTCCTAACTGATAATCCAGGTATTATTTAATCATACCTTCCATCGCTCATTTAGTTCAATAATATTGTGCTTGTTTCATATAAAGGTACCTATCCAACTGTATGTATGTAATTGCAGGAGTCTGGTTTATGCATTGTCATCTCGAGCTGCATACCAGCTGGGGATTGAAGATGGCGTGGGTTGTTTTAAATGGAAATGGCGGCAGATCTCAATCTCTTCTTCCTCCGCCCAAAGATCTTCCCTCTTGTTGATCGCTTAACCTATGCCTTCAAATTCTAACTGCCCACCGTGTGCTTATTTTTATAAATTTCACTGCTACCAATTTTGTGCCGGTTCAACATAGTATGCAAAGAAGAAAGAGAACATGTATGCTTGTGTTCTCTACTATACAACAAACAAGAATGTGTGTCTGATTAATAGGTACCTCCTATAATAACAGTAAAATTTGTGTTCTTTCAAGCTGAAACATTTTTGTTAATTGATTTTTGTCCCTTTTTTAATTTAAATCTCTCCACTTTATGCTCTATTCCTGCGTTACTGACTGTGCTAGCTAATGGCAATACTATTGTAATCAAATTTATTTAACTAATTATTAAGTGCTTTTATTAATCAATTATATTTTATAGTTTTCTATTTAAAGTAATTTTTTAAAAGTAAATATGTAAATCTTTTAAAGATAAAAGTCAAAAAAAATAATTATTGGCATTTCTATTGTATAAAAAGTTTTAGGTATGTTATTGAAACTTTCATGTTGTTCAAGACAATTAATAATGAACTTTATACATTTCTAACCTATTAGTGTATAGAAATTTCAATTCTAAATATGACAATTAATAATTTTTGGTGGCTTTAACCCACTGTACATGCTATTTTTCCCTTACTTTTCAATTCTTAATAATTAGAAAAACTATCCGTAGAAAATCAACAAATATTACCATTCCTCCCTATAAACAATGAGTTAATATTCTTGTCAACAATGACATCATGCTAGAAATTCATTGCCTTTCAATCACTTAATGTTGGACCACTAAATTGTATCTGGTGAGCATGGATGATGAACACACATTGTAAGATCCATATCATATCACATACCTTATCTATCCTTATACATTTTGCATACATGTCTACCAAGGGCAACTTCAACATTTGACAAAATTCATCTATCATCTATGCTTCGGTGGATGCCCATACCCCATTCCAAAGTTCCTATTTAAAGTGAAAGGGGTGTATAGTGGCTAAACCTAGTAGGCAATTAGTAAGTTGAGTCATCGATAAATGTTAGGATGTTGTAGTTAGCATGGTGGCCACACTAACCATAGTGCATGACACATAAATGGAATACATGGTCGAAAAATTTAGCCACTAGAATTTTTTTTCCTACCAACCTACGAAGATTTGACATGTGTTTGATGCTTATGTTGAACTTCAATATTTTTAATAGAAACAAGATAAATGTTTAGAGATGTCAACCAAAATAAAAAATTAGTATTTTTTTTTTCTATGGATGAATATGTAGTTGTCTGTAGTCTACACGATGCCACTTGTTGGCTCATCTGTAAGTTGCATGACATGAAGGCCATTAATAGTAGTAGCTTCTTTCACAACTTTCTACTACCCAATGTCGAAGTACATCAGAACCCTGATGATTGTGTCTCTCACGTTATAATTCAAATGCCTTCAAGAAACTGCTTTAGTTTTTCCTAAGACCATAGAGAATATCTCCTCTATTGCAAGTCACCTTTGAACATTGCTAAACATCATTCCAATCATTGAACTAGGTTGATCTCTTAAGTATGACTAATAGATATTATTGCTAGTGATTAGTTGCCACATTCTTTGAGACCAATAGAACGATAGATTCATATTGATGTGTTGATCAATGGTTAGATAGATTTAGCAGAAAAACTAAGATACACAAAGTTTAATTTAGTCATTGGAGCTAGTTTATCTACTATCCCATGAAGGCACAACATGTGTCCAAGTGGTGGGGACCACTCTTAGTCGATATAATTTTTTAATTTATATCAATCCTTATACTATTTTGGAATCCCACATTTGTGTCCATTGATAACATGTTGATAAGCTTATTTTGGTACATACAAGAGAAATAGCGGTATGGTTAGTGGCCAAAACATGGTAAGTCTGGTCATTGATTGTGTTGTGCACTAACATGGTATGTAACATGTATAATTATAGACAAGGTGCTCAAATGGTTTGATAAAATGCTTCAAAGAATGTGATCCCATGGAATGTCATGATTGCACAATATGCACAAAATGGATATGTTGAAAAGGATTCAAAAACTTTCAAGAAAATGGAATTGGGCAAGTGTAAATCCCCACTTTTATTTTATTGTTTTACATAAAAATTAAATGTTAAAAATTATAACATATTTTATTAAATTTATTTACTAAATAGTATTACAAATATAAATACACTTTCACTGATTATAATAAATAAATAATTTTAGTTTATCATAAAAAAATTTATATATTTATATTTTTTATTATAAATTATCATTTTAAAATATACAATTTATTATATTTTTAGATTCACTAATATTGCATTATTTAGTATATAGATGTAATTTAATGGTATTGATTTTAGGGGTATGGAGTAATAATGTGAATAGAGTTGCTAGGAATAAGTTGGGGAAGACATCTAACTTTTGTTTGTATCAATCCATTTGAGAGCATTGGTTGGAATTGGACATGATGATTTAAACAAGTTTGTCATGTTAATTGGGATTTAAATCAGAAACTCATGTTATCTTGTATTAACATGAGAAACTCTTGAAAATAGAATGTCATTATTAAACTAATTAATTATACAATCTCTAAGTTACACTGTGGTGAACCTTTAGGAGAGCCAAAAAGAAATTTCTATAAAATTTGAAATCCATGTTTCTACCTAGGTGGATACAATTTTTTAAATGAAAATGAGTCATGTCTTTCTATATAAACACAAGGAACTCTTGAAAATAGAAATTTATTATTAATCTAATCAACTATACAATCCCAAGGTGTACCCTAAGGAAATCCAAAAAAAATTAAAATAAAATTTTAAATCCATGTTTTTACCTTGGTGAAACATTTTTCTAGACGAAGCAATAATAATATAATCTAGTGCAATAATGTAGCTTTCAAATTTTGATTTGATCTTGATCTTGGTCCTAGCAGGTGAACTATAATTATAAATTTTGAGACCTATTTTTTTTAAAAAAAATTGTACTACAATACAATCAACATTTTTTTCCCATACAAGGCTTATTGTTGGTGAAATATAGCTAGATATTTTAATTAAAGGAAGATTTAATTTTTCTTGCAATTATTATTTAATTCTTTGTAACATGTGGTAATTGAGATGCTATACATCTACCACTTATCTCATTTACCATGTTCACACACCTTTATACATTCACACTATCTACTTATTTATTACTTTCATGATCACATATTCCCATGCACATCCCATCCACTATGATCTAGCTCATTTTCTCTCACGGGACTAGTTTACAATTGCCAAATTGGCCTTCTATCTCACACATTCATCCCAACAAATTTTATTTTTTGGATAAATTACTTAATTAATTATTAGTATGTTATAATATTTTATACCTAAAGTTTGTATTTATTTTTAACAAAGTAAATAGACAATTTTTAACCAAAAATGTTGAAATGATTAATTACTGACATTGAACACCCTATATTACAATCTTCATATTAATCTAGAATTCTGACCTATGAACTATGCAAAATATTGTTTCAAATTCGGATTTAGACAAACCAATATGGAGACATACACAAAGAGTGGAAATTCCATGAACAAAGGCTGAACCATCGAGTTGTCATTTCCATTTAGTTGAGTACCTTTAGCTAATGTTTTTAGGTTTTTTTAATTGTTATTAATCCTATGCATTTAGGCATATGTTGGGCATTTTATATTTCTCACCAACTCGTAGTTTATAATTTTTAGTTTTGAACATCCATTTAGTTTTCATAATCTACTATATGAATGCTTTTGAAACTCTGCTATGGTTTATTTTATTAGCCTTGAATTTTGTATTTCCAATTTTTGAGAAGACTAAACTTGGAAGACTTTCTATGCAATGTAACATATCTAAAGGGTTTTCTAAAGTCTCAAACTTTTTGATGAAGTAGGTATAAACCTTTCCAAAAAAAATTAAAAATAATTGTAATTGGTATGGGAAGAAACTATTAGTAGTAATGTAGTTTCTTGGTCTTTGAATACTAGAAAAGAAGAATAGTAAACAATGTAAAGGTATAGAATGTAATATATTGTATGAGTGATGTTATACACAAATCATAAACTAGTGGAACAGACCCAAAAAATGGTAACCTAACCATGATTGAATAACAAATTCATTGCTTCATTGTCTTCTATAAAGAGTCAAGATTGTGAAAAGATATAAAAATATAATCTACAAATCCAATCCGTATGTTCAAGGCCTCGCCTTGCATTTCTATGGGATATTTTTTTTTTTGAAAAAGGTGCACATCACCGATACTTTATTAGAAGAAGAGATTCAAGATATGAAAAAGGGTCGAGGTTTGCCAAGAAAAGGCCCAAAGACGAACAAAAATTTGTTGTAGGTATACAATCGCATCTTTAAAATTAAGATGACACTAAGGAGTACCATCCACTTACCAAGATTTAAAATCAACAAACCATCCCTGTCAAAATGAAACCCAAAGTCAAAGCAGTGGGAAGGAAGAAAGTGAATAATTAATGAAGAGGATTTGAAGTGACCAGCGGAGAAATCCAACAAGAGGAAAATCTCCATCAGATACATAATTAACCGTAAAGAGACGTTGAAACATCAAATGGGCCAAAGTATGAGCAAAAGCAGCCATTGGGGCACACCTCAAGGTGTCATCTCAGTGCAATGAATTCCTAGAGACTTTTGGAGTTAAGGAAAGGTTGGATGGCTAACAATCAGAGGCTGAATAGACAAAACCCATTGCGTCCATGTAAACCTAGAAATGCCACAATGAACTATCAAAGTAAAGAAAGCATACCAATATACCTTGCTCAAAAACACCAATAGGAGACACCAAAAATGGAGACCCAAATCCCACAACCAACTGGAGCTGTGAGAAAAGACACATAAGGAATTCATGAACAGAAAAATTTCACCTGTAAACTAAAACACCAACACCCCACTGGAGAGACAAATAGCCATATATACCAATGAGCATATATATCAAAGCTCCTCATGGATTTAAAGGGTCAAACTACACCCCTGTCAACAAGAAACAATCCTGGTCCAAAATGAACTAGATCAAACTGAAATTGAAGAAGACCGCAAACAAGGACCCCATGAATCATGTCAAAAACATAGAAGATGATGCCTGCCCTAATCCCAATATACAATAGAAAAATGAAACCATGTATAGATAAAATGTCAGGCAACAACCAAGAGGAGCAGGTACAAGAAAACCTACTCAAAAAACTTCAAACAAAGAATATCTTATTTCACTTGAGGATAGCACTCTACTTTACTCGATCTCAAAGATTTTTCAATTGTGGTTTGGTTTCCTACACCAATCTCTGCTTCAATCATGCAGCTTCTTAATTTTCAACCTTTCCGACCAATGGCAGGTGAAATGCTTTCTGGCTTCTTTGCGATATTAGTTTGATAAATTCCCAGTTTTGGAGAGATGTGAGTATTTAACTATGCTTTGTTAATGTCCTTGAGGGTGAAAATATCATCTTTGAAAATTGCCTCCTCCAAAATGACCTTAGTCATGCATCTATAGTTCCAATCCCCCTAGAGAAAAACCTCTTCCAGAAGTCAAATTTTCAATTTCTTCCTCATCTTAATATTGGCTCATAAATGAGAATAGCTCCTCAAGCATTTCTTCTACTAGACATGCTACTCTATTCTTGAGAAGAGTGGTGTTTTGGTTAGAAGGGTTGGTCCCTCATTCAACACCCAAAGGAGCCTGGTAGCCATGTGTAGTCTCGATTTTATAAAGATTAAAATTTTCTAGGAGAACTTAATTGGTCATTCCCTCACAAATATCCTCACTTATTTTTAGAATGACTTCCTCCAAGGAAAAATTAATATCAGTGTCATTACCAACTTCATTACCAACTTCAATTGACAAGGATCGATCCACCTCCTTTGATAAATCCTTTATGAGCAATTTTGGGGGAGCAATTTGAAGAGTCCTATCTAAATGACTATACTCTCCCCCATCTTCATCCATGACACCTTGCTTCAAGGCCTCCAACCCATTAATAGGGATCTCATTGGATCGTTCCTCCACTTCTTTATCAAAGCCTCCTACCTTTAAGATTTCTAACTCATTTAGGAGGTTCATATTAGAATACTGATGTTCCACCATAACTATAACTCCTTCCTCTGAGACCTTCCACTCAATGGGAGGTTCCTATCTTGGACAAGCTCTTCCAATACCATGGGAAGGAGAAAAGGATTCTCTGCATGAAAGAAGTTTCTAGGGGGATCAGGTGAAAATTTAAGGTGGCCCAGGCCTCCACAAATTATACACTTAGCCTCCAAGACTTCAATGGATATTTCTTTAACCCAATCTCCCACAATAGAGTTGAGATTGATATTTTTTAGGGAAACTTTTGTTGAGATCCAAAATAATATAGATCCTAATGTCCTCTTCAGAGAGTATATTCTCCATCTAAAACCTGAAAACCTCCCAGAAAGTCTCCAATAAGCTTCAAAATTTTCTTGTCTCTGTATTCTGAAAACAAGCTTCCTAGCTTAATCCAAAAGGGTACAAATGAAAGGCTGACATAAAAAGGATTGAAATTTAGTTGCTTGGGATACAAATACAATCTAGAGCCTTCTAAAACCTAGATACGCCTTGAGAAACTAGTTCTTTGTCCTCGCTACTCTTGAAAATGACAACAAAGAAACTATCTTCAAGAAAGAAGAAGTCATCGCTCTTGTGAAAGTTTGAGGTAATCGAGTTTAGCAAGGCATCTTTAAAAAAAAGGATTCTTCTAAAACTTATCGATCATTCTGTCTCTTTTAGATTACTGACCCTACTTTCAACCAACTCCTTTGGGATGAGGATTTGGAGCTCTAATTTTTTTGGGAAAACCACCTTGGCATGAGGAGATTTGTTCCTCAAACTTTCTTTGAAGGGGAGCCATTTCCCTCTATTCCATTTAAAGAAAAACACTTCCCTTTTTCCTAGATTCATTTGGTTGCAAAACCTACCATTTTGCCCAAAGGCCCTAGAATACTTTGACCTCCAATATCCATTAAAATATGTTCTACTATCCCATCTAGAGAAGTCACAACAAACTTCTCTACTATTGTTCCCAGAACCTCTATGCCAAGCTCTCATAGTTGACTAGTATGGACTAGATCTTTGGCTACTAAAAACACTATCGTTAAGGGCCTCCTTTCTCTTGGTGCCATTAGAAACAACTCTATCCCAAGATTGATTCCTATATCTATTTCCATTACCTTATGTGAATCTTCCAAAATTTAAATTTCTGTGAGCTAATGTTGACACTGGTGTTTTCCTCCAACTTATCAACCACTAGGTCATAGTGCATGTAAAAAGTAAATTAGATGGCTTTCAGTTTCCCAAACTTGACTTTCATAGGAATACCCACCTTCAAATATAGAGGAATCAGAAAAAGTATTAAGTCACTAATTGTTGTGCAGTTCTTATGTTCTTTAGCGACTTATTTCACTGCATAACAACAAAAACTATTAAGCCACACAATTATGTTGAACATTTTGTACAGTAGTTGTATGCTTTCATGTAATTGTGTCCTCTAAAATATGTATCCTACATTGAGTCTATCTATTTCGTGTTTAATCTAATGGTAGGAGCTAAGGTTTTCCCAGATCAATGGTGGAGTACACAACACACAACACAAGGTAATAACCTTTTAACTCAGCCATCAAGAGATTAATTAACTATCGATGGTATGGGTGGTAAGTGTTAGCGTAATACACCATTGTATTACATTGTTATGGTTCGGTCGGTTTAGTTTCAATTGTTAGTTTCATATAACCGTATGACTATTGTAACTATCAACTCCCTCATTGTTTATATAGATGTTTGTATCTAGAATTTCATCATCGAATAAATAAAGAGTTTTCTTTATTTCATATGGTATCAGAGCTTCTTGTGCAATGTGAGGTGTTCAGCATAGATTCCTTTATTCATGACCTCAGTGAGGCACTGTTTGTGGACTGCAGAAGGGAATAAAACATGGAGAAAAGGCATTGTTGAGCAATGGCTTGCATGAGGATTCTAATGGTTGAAGCATTGCCAGAAAATGTTGTAGTCTATCTAAGAAGCTGCAAGTATTGATTTTGCACTAGTCAGAGATTTGAAGAGGAGATAAGCCATAAACTAGTTCAAGTCACCACTGTCAAAGGTGAAGATTCCAATATAGAAAAGCAAGAGACATAATTTTCAAGGATGAATTGCTGCAATCACATGGGAAATGGCAGCATAAAGTGCTTAGAAAGAACAAAAAATTAGTGAGAGAAGGTAAAAGTGTTGCAAAGTAAGAGAGCTTTGAAGATTTGATGAAATACTGTGAGAACCATTTTAGAGATGGCTGCATCCAGTTTTGAGTGCCCTTTCTGTTTGCATTGTGTTGAGTTTGGGCATGGAAATTTGAAAATTAGAGGTTATCAGTTAGGGAAAGGTATGTATTGATCAAGTGTGTATGGAACTGCAAAATTTTCTAAGCAAATATATTTAATTTGAAGTAAGAAGGCCAACCTGGTCTTACCATTTCTTTTTGGAGTATTATTTTTAAATGGAGATTCCATTAGACAAGTATTCTGGTTTCAATTTTCATACTTGGAGAATGAAAATTCAAATGCAACTAACGAATAAAAATTTATGCTGAATAGTAAGTGGAAAGGAAAAAGCACCTACAGATGCAAATAAGTTATTAGATTGGAATAGTAGAGATGATAAATCCAAGGCTATAATTACTCTTTCTCTTTCTGACACGGAATTACAACACATTGATTTGGATACATCATCAGCCAAAATTTGGGATAATCTGAGTAAATTGTTTGGAGCAAAAGCCGCTAATGCAAAGTTTTCACTAAAACTTCAATTATTTAGATTTAAAATGGAAGATGGAATCACAATGCCAAATCATATAAGTAAGTTGCAATCTTTCATTAGACATCTAGTAGAGGTTAAGGTTACTGTAGATGATGATGATGATGATGCTATGACCATCCTATTAAATAGCTTGCCTTAAAAATACAACAATGTTATTTTTACACTCAGTCAAATACCTTCACAAACTCTAGAAGGTATGATTTCTTCTCTTCTAGCAGAAGAGAAGAGAACAAGAGAAGATTCAGAAGATGATCCTTAGGAGAAAGCATTATTCTCAAGAAGCAATTACAAGAGATCAGAGAGAATCAAATATTTTTATTGTAAGAAAAATAGTCACACAACTTGGGATTATAGAACATGAGCTAGTGATGTTCTTAAAGGAAAGGTCAAAAATGAAGGAAACCTTGCTTGCATCGAAGATGATAAAGATCCACCAGATATTGAGGATGAGGATCCACCAAATGGTACTTTTAATTCTATGGATATGCCCTTTAAGCATCATGTTGGAGGCAGGCACCATCAGAGGATGGAGGATTTTCTATCATCTCAAGTTAGCTTCCCACTTTGAGATGATGCTTTGCATGAGAAGCATTTTTTGTTTTGGTTGTTTTTCTTTTCTTTGTTGATGCTAACAGATTTGAAGAATGTATCTTTTGTGAAGATTTTGTTTTGGAGACAGGTTTTGGATTTGGTGTTGAGATTAATATGGATTGTTGTCCAACGAGCTTCAAAGAGTATATGATCAAGAATTACACTGTTTCGCAGTCATGAGATAATGACATAGATCTGTCGTATCTATTAGGGCACATTGTCAAATAATTGAAGACACTATGATTTGAGAGTTCAGGACTAAAGAGCTCAAGAACATAGCTCATAGCTATGCCTTTTGGAGGGTAGATGAAATAGCATGATGGAGCCTCGCTTGGTTCAGGATTTGTTCTTTGGGAGAAGATCTTCTATAAAATATGTATTCATATTATGTAATTAGCTTTATTGAGTATTTTGGCATTAAAGGGGGGGTAATTTGGTACTATTGTAGGAACAATGTAATAAGGGGGGAATGTTAGCGTAATACATCATTGTATTTCATTGTTATGGTTCGGTCGGTTCAGTTTCAACTATCCGTTTCATATAACTGTATAACTATTATAACGGTTAACTCCCTCATAGTTTATATAAATGTTTGTATTTGCAATTTCATCATCGAATAAATAAAGAGTTTGCTTTATTTCAGTAAGTAACGATCTACCATAGCACATGGTGGGCCATCTTAGTTTTCAGTCAAAAAAATTGGCCACTAGTTTAATTTTTTATGATGTGGTTAACATAAGGGTCACACTTACTGCATTGGAGGGTGTTTAATCAAATACATAACAGGTAATTTCAAATGGACTCCCATGTCTATGCTAGCAAATGTGAGCTTGAACTTTGTTGGGTTATGTTGAAACTTGACATTTTTGAGAAAAACTAGACATATGTTTAGAGAATGTATAACTAAATTAAAAATCAATATATATTTTTCTATGGAGGAGGAATAGATAGTTGTATCTAGTCCATAGGCTATGACTCTAGCTATTGGATCATCCATAAGTTTTGTGACATGAAGGCTTGTAATGGTTGTAGCGTGTTTCATAGCTTGCCCTTGCCCAGTATTGAAATACATTAGAGTTGTGATCATTGTGCCTATAACATTAGAATTAAAACACCTTTTAGCATTATATTTAGTTTTGGATAAGACCATAGTAGATATCTCATATGATACAAATTACCTTGCCATGCTATCATCCTTGGCAATGATTAGCTTCAATTGTTTCCTAGCCGATTGAATCATAGACACCTACCAATGCCTTAATCAATGGGTAGAACAACTCAGTGGAAAACCTAAGTTACTAAAACTTTAAATTATCTATTGTGACTCGATTGACTACAAGCCCATGAGAGCATGACACCTTTCTAAGTGGTGGGGACAAATCTTAGTCAATAGAAATAACTTTATTCAATTTTAGTCTTTTATGTTATTTAGGAATCCACACTTCTCTCCGTTGATAACATGTTAATAAGATTATTTTGATACAAATAGGAGAAATAGGGTAGTATCTATTCTCCATAAAAATAGCATTCTTAATAGATCATGTCACCATTTTAATATACAATACCATACCATGATGAAACACTAGCTATGGTGATGGTACACACATCAGACGTTAACTCAATATTTTTCCCTAATTGAGTTTTTGTCAACGATGGACTACTAGCTCTGGTTATGATAGGACCAATATTTCATTGGTACTTTCAAATATGTGGATCTTTTAAGCATTGTTGTCATTTAGTTTAATTAGAGAAATTAAAACTAAGCTTAGATACATTTTCCCCTAGCTTCATGAGCATTGAGTTGTAGATGATAGAGAGCTAAAAATGAGTCGTAGCCAATCATTACACTTTTTAATTTATGGTATATTATTTTTCATTGAATATTACAAAGGAAATGGTTAACCCTAGGCTTCATTAAATTTTTTTAGAGACTTCCTCGATGGACCTCATGGGTCCCTTTTCTCAGGTCTTGAAAATGTGGTCTTCTAGATGCTCTAGTAGGTAAAACCAATTGGGTATGTATTTTTAATTTATGATAGAGCATTTTTAAATACTACAAAAGTAAGGCCTTACCCATTGATTCTATAAAATTGTCTAAAGGAATTCCTCAATGGTCCTCATGGGTCCCTCTAGGTCTTAAAAATATCTGTTTATAGATGCCCTCGTAGGTAAAACCAATAGGGTCTATGTAACCCATCAATTTAATCACTTGCTTCAATTTTTTTTTTTTAAAGATAATGCGCCTAGTAAACTTTTTAACTTGACCGATGATGCTGGCATGACACGCCCTCTGGCTCCACACTAATGCTTTTGTTTGGAGCGATGAATCGGTGAGGCCACAACACAGGGACCTCATCCCCAAGTAAGAACACTTCAAACCTATGAGCTCATTGGCCCAGCGAAGGCATAAAGCCTACAAGCTTGTTGGCCCAGCGGGGCTTTGAACTCTGGTGGCCGCCACTACAACTGACTGACTTAACCACTGAACCACACCCTTAATGGAACTTGCTTCAAAAATTGTGGATGTCTAGAGGTATAATTTTAATTTCATATCAAATCCTCTTCAATAGTAGCCCCAATATAATTTGGTTTGTAATTAAATATAGTTTTAAGAAGATTAGATAGGTAGTTTTAAAAATATGCATTTGTGAGTTTGTTTAAAATAATCCCAATATAGCAAACAAGAACTATTCTCCATACAAAATAAAATGAAATCATTTCTATTAAAACTTAGTAGATCTATATAACCAATCAAGTTAATCACTCACTTATAAAACCATGGAATTCTAGAGATCACTTTTTTAAAATCAAATATGGTCATCCAAACTCGTATCTATTTTGTCTCAATTTTTATTACAGGGTAAAACGTGATTTGAAAGGTCCTGTACCATTTACAAACAAACTTCAACCTCAAAAGAGGTTGACCAATAGTACAGCAACAACCCAACTGCAAAAGAGATCAAGTACCAAACATAAACAGAGCATCCAAAGGATAGAACTCCACAAAACAAAGGTAGAAAAACAACCTAAACTATCTCATAAAGAGATCTAGCCATCCTCACACCCTTAACATGAGTGTGGGAAAGAGAGACTGAATTTGGAAGACCATTCTTCCTTCGATGCACTAACCTCTAAAAGACATCATTATCTAGGTCAACTGAGTAAGGGGAAGGGGGAGGGGAATCCTGCACATAAACCCTACCCAAAGGAGAAACCGAGAGGAAGACCCTGCTGGAGAGGAAGATCTTTGAGGAACCATAATAGAAGCCCCTACAAAAGACACAACTCTAGTAGGAACTGAGGTTTCAGCCACATTGTCACCACCACCACAAGCCAAACCACAAGAGATGGTTAACAGAACCAAAAAATGCTGTCAGTGGAGGTAGTAATGACACCACCATCAACAACCAAACCATGGAAAGAGGACGTAGTAGAGATGACGCCAAGACCAACAACCACACTACCTTTAGAAAGTGGAAAAGATGGATCGAGCACAAAATAAGGGACCATGGAAGATCTATTTTAGTTTGTTATTATATATAGTTTATAGAAGTTTATTTCTCTAGTTTTCCAAATATGCATTTATGAGATGATTTAAAATATTCCCAATATATGAGGTAGTAGTTATTCTCCACACAAAATAAAAAGAAGCCTCTATAGATAAAAAAATGGGTTTGTATAAACCATCAATTAGATAAATTTCATGGAAAATTTTCGATGTCAAAAGGTCTCGTTTTATTTTTATTCAAGAATAAAATGATACCTTTGGAAACCCATCTCCTCTTCTATAAAACCCCCTATCTAATTTCATATCCTTTATCTTCATGTAATGGAGAACTCGAGCTATGAACCCAAGTGTAGACCCAATAAAAGTTTCTACCTAATTAAATTACGTTTTGTAGGGTTGTATGGAAATTATTAGATTTGGTAATTTTCTATGTTAGGATTTGATATTATATTGAAATTTGTAGGTTAAAATTCTAATGTCAAAAATTGCATACTTTTCAATATAATTCTACATTTTGTGCTCACTTTGGTTTCCATCCCTATAGTATGTTTTAAGGCCCATTTTATCCCTTGTCCTAGCCTTTTCCCACCCATAGTGTTGAATTTGTGCTTATTTTCTATCCTTTGTATTTATTTTTATGTCATTCTCTCAACATGTCTTATATTATTTTTTTCTTAAGGTGTTTTAAGCTTTTAGGGACCGAAATCACTTAGATGCATTTATCTCTCTTCATGGAGGTGATTGAGTTCTTGTTCCTCTCTTTTTACATCATTCTCTTAGTGATTTTGGTTCCTAAAATTACTCTTGTTGTTGTTATTTTTTAGGTGCACATAAGATAAAGAGCATGCATGATTTTTCTCTCCTTTATCATATTCGAGGTTGAGTATGTCAAAAGATCAAGGTAGGGGATTGATCATTCTTGACAATCTCCTATATAATCCTAGCCCTTTTATTGATTCCTTACAACTATAGATTTCTTCTGGAGAAGATATCCAACTAAAGGTGGGTTATTTACCTCTTCCCTATCTTGTGATTTTTGTTATTTCCATTTTGAATAGACAGATATATCCTTTCATTTTAGTTGTTGTTTTCACCTCGAGGTCTTCTCACTCTTCTTCATTCTCATTTTGTGTAGACTATGCATGGTTCCCAAGGAGAAATTCTTAAGTTCTATATTTGCCTACCATATGGATGACAATGTGACATGTAGACATCAACATGATGTATTGGTGTCCTAGATAGTCAACTCCATTCCCAAAGAGAAATTCTTAAGTTCTATATTTTCCTAGGATATGGATAACAATGTGACATGTAGACATCAACATGATGCATTGGTGTCGTAGATAGTCAACTCCAAACATTAGTGGCAGTTTCCTCTTAACTCTATATTTATAGTTCTATGTTTGGTTTTATGAATTTACACTGGGTAATTCTATAAATTAGTAAATTTTAATTTGCATAGTGTTTTAATTTGTTAGAAAATTAAAATTTCTAAAGGGTGAAACACATTAAGTCCATCAAGTTTAATCTTCTCTTTCTATTAGATTAGTAGTAGATTAGATTCATCATTAAATGAGCTAGTTTTTCCTAGTGTGGTGCCTTTGAAAACATTTGGTAATGAGAACCAAAGTTTTTTTCTATCGAATTTCATATGCTATAGAAATACACATTGTGTTTTTCAACCTACACAAGTTTAGCTCATGATATCTAAGATTTCTTTAACATTTATACCATTCTTAGTTAATTCATGCACTGATTCATAATGTGTTGAAAATATATATAAAATGTGGTATTGCATTGAAGTGGGTGGTGTTGATGAAAGGCGTGGTTGTCACTCTAGGTTATAGCGAAGGCATGGATATATATATATAGTTGGTGCTGTGAGCTATATGCTCACCTATGTAGATACTATTGCTACAAATTTGAGTGATAATGACGATAGAAATATGAAGGATGAATGTTTCAAATAATAATTTCTAATCTATAGGCTAGAGCTCAAATATCTTTATAAAAATATAAATATAAATAACTTTTATACAATCTCAATTTACTACATTTTAGATGATCTCAATTCCAACCACTGCACACATTCTATTGATTTGAATCTCCTATTTCACGATATGTAATTTATACATCCTAGCCTTTGAATCATACATCTAACTTTTAAGTCAAAGCTCTTAAGGATATTAATGTAACCAATAAGTAGAATTTAGATATCCAACATAGGTCCACTAGCTCTATTATGATATAGGAAATGATGCCATCTACTTTACCCATGTCATATTACATTTTATGTTTGCAAAAAATCATTTTCATTTAATATCATCATGGCAAGGGTTTACTTGTGGCTTCCACGAAATTGATTTAGGGATTTAACCATGCCTAGGAATGAGGTAGGAAGAGGGATAAAGGTTGTGCTACCATCCAATTTTCCCTTGTCGTGTTATGTTGTGACTTATAGTTCCATCTAGTTTTCTCTTGTTATTCCTAAATATCAAAGGCAAGGATTTAGTTGTGGTGTCCATGTATTTGTTTTATGGATTTGATTTGTATAAAAAATGTAGGCTGAAATACACATCGTGTTTTTCACATTACACATTTTTAGTTCACCACATTTGACTTGTCCACATCTTACAAATAATGAACTAAGCATGTGTAGGTTGAAAATGGTGATGGGACCCAAATTTCTTTGAAGCAAGAACAAAATCCAGTAGAAGGAAGCACAAAACACATCTAACAAAACATAACATGAACAAAACCTATGGAAGTTAAAATATAAAATTTGTAATTTAACTTGCATAAGTTTTGTTGATGTTTTGTAAGATGGCTTGTGTTGCTCTTTGGTGTATTTCAACTTGCACAGGTTTTGTTCATGTTTTGTAAGATGTTTTATATGTTGCCTTATGTTGGATTTTATTTTTGCTTTAGGGTTGAAGTGTGGGCAGAAGACATCTTATAGAACACGAACTATCTGCAAAAGTTTTTTACATATTTCGTAAGATTTCTTTTATGCTATCCTTTGCTGGCTTTTATTTTTTCTTTAGGGAAATGTAGGTCCCATGACCCATCACCAGAGCTAGCAGTCCATGCAATTACATGATGGTATTAGCTATTCTCCATACAAAATAGCATGTGTAAGGCATCATCTCACAATTCTAACATAAAATAGCATGCTACATGATGAACCACCAACTACGATGATGGGACCCACAAAGGTCTTTAACTTGAGATTATCCCCATGCCACTTTCCATCAAGATGGGCCTCTAGCTATAGTGATGATGGGATCCACATTTACCTGACACTTTCAAATATGTGTAGTTCTCAGTCATTGCCATCATTTTGTTTAATTTGAGAAGTTAAAATTGAGATGCAGATAGCTAAGAGCCAAGAATGAGTTATGAATGACCATAAGTCTTCGAGGTAGGTTTATCTACTCCATGTAAATGTGTGTTCTCCATATATTCTGCTAAATTTGTGAAGTAGAGTTTAATTCAACTACAAAAATATTAACTATGTGCACTATATCATTCTTCCTACCCGATTCCCTTTCTTGACCATAAAATTAAATCGTAATGCAATGAGGGACTGTGTTTTGTAGGGTTGTAAAGAGATTATTAAATTTGATTCGGTGTTTGATTTGTATAGAAAATTACAAATTGAAATACACATTGTGTTTTTCATGCTATAATTTTCTTCACCAACATTTGAAAGGCATCTTATAAATCATCTGCCAGCACCTAAATTAAAACAAATTTAACTCATAAATATGAATTTAGGTCCACTTCTTCATAATTTCCATAGAATGAAAAATTGACAAATATTATTAATAAATGCAACCTAAACCTAAATCTTAATCTTGAGCCCATCAGAGAAATTAACTCGATAAACAGTAACATGCTCGGTGACCGCATTTCAATCTATATTATCGTTGGGCAGATTTTTAAAAAATATGTTACCATGCAGCGTGGTTTAATTTGCATAGAAATATAATTCTCAAGAGTCCCGTAAGGGTAGACGATGTTGCTTTGAGGACAGAGTGGAGGCTTGGACTAAGTCAGCAGGACTTTGTTTTGACCAGTTTGGACTGAATGGATGTGAACCCACTAACTGGAAAATGCCTAATAACAAAAAAAATATGAGCAACAGTTGGTACACCAACACAGGTTTAGGTACATGGATTTATATGACAATGAAAAAGAAGGTAGTGTTTAATGGGCTCATGTTTTACTTGGTTGGCACTCCAGATAGAGAGCCCCGCCTTATCTCCATAACAAACAAATAATATGAAGACTACATGCGAAGCAAAAGAAGTCAAGAAAATAAGACAGACAAATACAGTTGCTAACGATAATTTGCATATGAATTGGAAATGGTGTTAAAATATTAGCATACTTTACCAACCTACCGAACAAAAGGGAAAGGACCTCACAGCTGATTTAATCCTTGTATCTATATATACAGAGACAGTGAGAGACAGAAAGAGGTCAGAAACAATTTGGCAAATACTTATTTAGCCAGTTTAAGTTGAGACGAGACTGTTGTATGATTTTGGCAATGCAGAGTTTTTATAGCCGCCTCCTGTTGCCACTTTTGGCATTGTGGTTCACTGTTCATTTTGTTTTAGGGGAACACAGTGTGGTTACACGGCACTACAAATTCGACGTGGGTTTTACGTTACTATGGAATGAGTTGAATGTTTGATTGTTTATGATTTATTTTATTCCGTTCTCAGATTGCCTTGATTCATTGTTTATTCTAAATATGTACAGATACAAATGAAGAATGTTACCCGTCTTTGTAATACGAAAGCTCTATTGACTGTCAACGGGCAATATCCAGGGCCTCCAATAGTTGCTCGAGAAGGAGATCGCGTGGTTATCAAAGTAACAAATCATGTTAAAAACAATGTTAGCATACATTGGTATCTCTTCTGCTCCTGCATCTCAGTTATTTACATAATAATATATGCTGTTGTATTACTTTACCTAATGAATTCCTATAAATTGCTTAGGCATGGAATTCGGCAGCTTAGATCTGGGTGGGCGGATGGTCCTGCTTATATCACTCAGTGTCCAATTCAAACAGGACAAAGTTATGTGTACAAATTTATTATCAAAAGGCAGAGAGGAACATTGTGGTGGCATGCCCACATCTCATGGTTGCGAGCAAGCTTGCATGGGCCCATTATCATCTATCCCAAAAAGAATGCTTCTTACCCATTCCCTCGGCCACACCAGGAAGTGCCTATTATTTTTGGTATGCCTTTCAGTACTCGCTGTTGCTATTGTACAACGTACACTACTACTAGTGTTAAATTTAAAATGAAAATACTGTTGTTGGCTTGCAAATTGCAGGGGAGTGGTGGAATGCAGACACCGAGGCTGTTATCAATCAAGCATTGCAAAGTGGCGCGCAAGCTAATGTGTCAGATGCATATACCATTAACGGACTTCCTGGACTTCTGTATAACTGCTCTTCCAACGGTGAGGGTGGATGAAAGATAAACAGACTAGTCGCTATTGCTTCCTTGTTTAAATGTAACCAAGTCTCCTGTGTAATGCAGATACATTCAGGCTCAAAGTGACCCCTGGGAAAACTTACCTACTTCGAATGATTCAGGCTCAAAGTGACCCCTGGGAAAACTTACCTACTTCGAATGATTAATGCTGCCCTTAATGATGAGTTGTTTTTTGGAATCGCCAACCACACATTGACTGTGGTGGAAGCGGACGCTGTGTATGTTAAACCTTTTCAAACCAATGTTATTGTTATCACCCCTGGCCAGACTACCAACGTCCTCCTGACAACTAAATCTCAGCCACCCAATGCCACATTCCTCATGTTTGCCAGCCCTTTCGCTACGGGAACAGCAGCTTTTGATAACTCAACGAGTGCTGGAATTTTGGAATATGTGACGGCAGCTAATTCGTCCTCATCCTCTCTTCCTATGATGAAACCAACGCTTCTAGCCCCGAATGATACCTCCTTTGCTGCCAATTTCAGCCAAAAGATGAGAAGCTTGGGAAGTCCGAAATTTCCAGCGGCAGCTGTTCCTCAGAAGGTGGATAGGCAATTCTTTTTCACAGTGGGGTTGGGGCTAAATCCGTGTCCCAATGGACAAACATGTCAAGGCCCCAACGGCACCAAATTTGCAGCCTCCATTAACAACATATCCTTCATTCTTCCCACCACCGCTCTTCTTCAAGCATACTACTTTGGCCAGTCCAACGGAGTTTACAATACCACTTTCCCTGACAATCCGCCATTTCCTTTCAACTACAGGGGCACGCCCCCTAACAACACTCAGACCCTCAACGACACGAGAGTCGAAGTGGTTCCCTTCAACACTAGCATACAGCTAGTTCTGCAGGACACCAGCATGGTGACGCCCGAGAGCCATCCTCTGCATCTGCACGGCTTCAACTTCTTCATCGTGGGTCAAGGTGTGGGAAACTACAATGCAAGCACTGACCCCTCTAACTTTAATCTGCTGGATCCTCCCGAGAGAAACACGGTTGGAGTTCCCAGTGGAGGTTGGGCGGCTCTCAGATTCCTAACTGATAATCCAGGTATTATTTAATCATACTTTCCATCGCTCATTTAATTCAATAATATTGTGCTTGTTTCATATAAAGGTACCTATCCAACTGTATGTATGTAATTGCAGGAGTCTGGTTTATGCATTGTCATCTCGAGCTGCATACCAGCTGGGGATTGAAGATGGCGTGGGTTGTTTTAAATGGAAATGGCGGCAGATCTCAATCTCTTCTTCCTCCACCCAAAGATCTTCCCTCTTGTTGATCGCTTAACCTATGCCTTCAAATTCTAACTGGGGCCCGTGTGCTTATTTTTATAAATTTCACTGCTACCAATTTTGTGCCGGTTCAAGATAGTATGCAAAGAAGAAAGAGAACATGTATGCTTGTGTTCTCTACTATACAAGAAAGAAGAATGTGTGTGTCTGATTAATAGGTACCTCCTATAATAACAGTAAAATTTGTATTCTTTCAAGCTGAAACATTTTTTTAAATTGATTTTTGTCCCTTTTTTAATTTAAATCTCTCCACTTTATGCTCTATTCCTGCGTTACTGACTGTGCTAGCTAATGGCAATACTATTGTAATCAAATTTATTTAACTAATTATTAAATGTTTTTATTAATCAATTATATTTTATAGTTTTCTATTTAAAGTAATTTTTTAAAAGTAAAGATGTAAATCTTTTAAAGATAAAAGTCAAAAATAATAATTATTGGCATTTCTATTGTATAAAAAGTTTTAGGTATGTTATTGGAACTTTCATGTTGTTCAAGACAATTAATAATGAACTTTGTACATTTCTAACCTATTAGTGTATAGAAATTCCAATTCTAAATATGACAATTAATAATTTTTGGTGGCTTTAACTCACTGTACATGCTATTTTTCCCTTCCTTTGCAATTCTTAATAATTAGAAAAACTATCCATAGAAAATCAACAAATATTACCATTCCTCCCTATAAACAATGAGTTAGTATTCTTGTCAACAATGACATCATGCTAGAAATTCATTGCCTTTCAATCACTTAATGTTAGACCACTAAATTGTATCTGGTGAGCATGGATGATGAACACACATTGTAAGATCCATATCATATCACATACCTTATCTATCCTTATACATTTTGCATACATGTCTACCAAGGGCAACTACAACATTTGACAAAATTCATCTATCATCTATGCTTTGGTGGATGCCCATACCCCATTCCAAAGTTCCTATTTAAAGTGAAAGGGGTGTATAGTGGCTAAACCTAGTAGGCAATTAGTAAGTTGAGTCATCGATAAATGTTAGGATGTTGTAGTTAGCATGGTGATCACACTAACCATAGTGCATGACACATAAATGGAATACATTGTCAAAAAATTTAGCCACTAGAATTTTTTTTCCTACCAACCTACGAAGATTTGACATGTGTTTGATGCTTATGCTAAACTTCAATATTTTTAATAGAAACAAGATAAATGTCTAGAGATGTCAACCAAAATAAAAAAATTAGTTTTTTTTTTTCTATGGATGAATATGTAGTTGTCTCTAGTCTACACGATGCCACTTGTTGGCTCATCTGTAAGTTGCATGACATGAAGGCCATTAATAGTAGTAGCTTCTTTCACAACTTTCTACTACCCAATGTCGAAGTACATCAGAACCCTGATGATTGTGTCTCTCACGTTATAATTCAAATGCCTTCAAGAAACTGCTTTAGTTTTTCCTAAGACCATAGAGAATATCTCCTCTATTGCAAGTCACCTTTGAACATTGCTAAACATCATTCCAATCATTGAACTAGGTTGATCTCTTAAGTATGACTAATAGATACTATTGCTAGTCATTAGTTGCCACATTCTTTAAGACCAATAGAACGATAGATTCATATTGATGTGTTGATCAATGGTTAGATAGATTTAGCAGAAAAACTAAGATACACAAAGTTTAATTTAGTCATTGGAGCTAGTTTATCTACTATCCCATGAAGGCACAACATGTGTCCAAGTGGTGGGGACCACTCTTAGTCGATATAATTTTTTAATTTATATCAATCCTTATACTATTTTGGAATCCCACATTTGTGTTCATTGATAACATGTTGATAAGCTTATTTTGGTACATACAAGAGAAATAGCAGTATGGTTAGTGGCCAAAACATGGTAAGTCTGGTCATTGATTGTGTTGTGCACTAACATGGTATGTAACATGTATAATTATAGACAAGGTGCTCAAATGGTTTGATAAAATGCTTCAAAGAATGTGATCCCATGGAATGTCATGATTGCACAATATGCACAAAATGGATATGTTGAAAAGGATTCAAAAACTTTCAAGAAAATGGAATTGGGCAAGTGTAAATCCCCACTTTTATTTTATTGTTTTACATAAAAATTAAATTTTAAAAATTATAATATATTTTATTAAATTTATTTACTAAATAGTATTACAAATATAAATACACTTTCACTGATTATAATAAATAAATAATTTTAGTTTATCATAAAAAAATTTATATATTTATATTTTTTATTATAAATTATCATTTTAAAATATACAATTTATTATATTTTTAGATTCACTAATATTGCATTATTTAGTATATAGATGTAATTTAATGGTATTGATTTTAGGGGTATGGAGTAATAATGTGAATAGAGTTGCTAGGAATAAGTTGGGGAAGACATCTAACTTTTGTTTGTATCAATCCATTTGAGAGCATTGGTTGGAATTGGACATGATGATTTAAACAAGTTTTTCATGTTAATTGGGATTTAAATCAGAAAGTCATGTTATCCTGTATTAACATGAGAAACTCTTGAAAATAGAATGTCATTATTAAACTAATTAATTATACAATCTCTAAGTTACACTATGGTGAACCTTTAGGAGAGCCAAAAAGAAATTTCTATAAAATTTGAAATCCATGTTTCTACCTAGGTTGATACAATTTTTTAAATGAAAATGAGTCATGTCTTTCTATATAAACACAAGGAACTCTTGAAATAGAAATTTATTATTAATCTAATCAACTATACAATCCCAAGGTGTACCCTAAGGAAATCCAAAAAAAATTAAAATAAAATTTTAAATCCATGTTTTTACCTTGGTGAAACATTTTTCTAGACGAAGCAATAATAATATAATCTAGTGCAATAATGTAGCTTTCAAATTTTGATTTGATCTTGATCTTGGTCCTAGCAGGTGAACTATAATTATAAATTTTGAGACCTATTTTTTTAAAAAAATTTGTACTACAATACAATCAACATTTTTTTCCCATACAAGGCTTATTGTTGGTGAAATAGAGCTAGATATTTTAATTAAAGGAAGATTTAATTTTTCTTGCAATTATTATTTAATTCTTTGTAACATGTGGTAATTGAGATGCTATACATCTACCACTTATCTCATTTACCATGTTCACACACCTTTATACATTCACACTATCTACTTATTTATTACTTTCATGATCACATATTCCCATGCACATCCCATCCACTATGATCTAGCTCATTTTCTCTCACGGGACTAGTTTACAATTGCCAAATTGGCCTTCTATCTCACACATTCATCCCAACAAATTTTATTTTTTGGATAAATTACTTAATTAATTATTAGTATGTTATAATATTTTATACCTAAAGTTTGTATTTATTTTTAACAAAGTAAATAGACAATTTTTAACCAAAAATGTTGAAATGATTAATTACTGACATTGAACACCCTATATTACAATCTTCATATTAATCTAGAATTCTGACCTATGAACTATGCAAAATATTGTTTCAAATTCGGATTTAGACAAACCAATATGGAGACATACACAAAGAGTGGAAATTCCATGAACAAAGGCTGAACCATCGAGTTGTCATTTCCATTTAGTTGAGTACCTTTAGCTAATGTTTTTAGGTTTTTTTAATTGTTATTAATCCTATGCATTTAGGCATATGTTGGGCATTTTATATTTCTCACCAACTCGTAGTTTATAATTTTTAGTTTTGAACATCCATTTAGTTTTCATAATCTACTATATGAATGCTTTTGAAACTCTGCTATGGTTTATTTTATTAGCCTTGAATTTTGTATTTCCAATTTTTGAGAAGACTAAACTTGGAAGACTTTCTATGCAATGCAACATATCTAAAGGGTTTTCTAAAGTCTCGAACTTTTTGATGAAGTAGGTATAAACCTTTCCAAAAAAAATTAAAAATAATTGTAATTGGTATGGGAAGAAACTATTAGTAGTAATGTAGTTTCTTGGTCTTTGAATACTAGAAAAGAAGAATAGTAAACAATGTAAAGGTATAGAATGTAATATATTGTATGAGTGATGTTATACACAAATCATAAACTAGTGGAACAGACCCAAAAAATGGTAACCTAACCATGATGGAATAACAAATTCATTGCTTCACTGTCTTCTATAAAGAGTCAAGATTGTGAAAAGATATAAAAATATAATCTAAAAATCCAATCCGTATGTTCAAGGCCTCGCCTTGCATTTCTATGGGATAATTTTTTTTTTGAAAAAGGTGCACATCACCGATACTTTATTAGAAGAAGAGATTCAAGATACGAAAAAGGGTCGAGGTTTGCCAAGAAAAGGTCCAAAGGCGAACAAAAATTTGTTGTAGGTATACAATCGCATCTTTAAAATTAAGATGACACTAAGGAGTACCATCCACTTACCAAGATTTAAAATCAACAAACCATCCCTGTCAAAATGAAACCCAAAGTCAAAGCAGTGGGAAGGAAGAAAGTGAATAATTAATGAAGAGGATTTGAAGTGACCAGCTGAGAAATCCAACAAGAGGAAAATCTCCATCAGATACATAATTAACCGTAAAGAGACGTTGAAACATCAAATGGGCCAAAGTATGAGCAAAAGCAGCCATTGGGGCACACCTCAAGGTGTCATCTCAGTGCAATGAATTCCTAAAGACTTTTGGAGTTAAGGAAAGGTTGGATGGCTAACAATCAGAGGCTGAATAGACAAAACCCATTGCGTCCATGTAAACCTAGAAATGCCACAATGAACTATCAAAGTAAAGAAAGCATACCAATATACCTTGCTCAAAAACACCAATAGGAGACACCAAAAATGGAGACCCAAATCCCCCAACCAACTGGAGCTGTGAGAAAAGACACATAAGGAATTCATGAACAGAAAAATTTCACCTGTAAACTAAAACACCAACACCCCACTGGAGAGACAAATAGCCTTGTATACCAATGAGCATATATATCAAAGCTCCTCATGGATTTAAAGGGTCAAACTACACCACTGTCAACAAGAAACAATCCTGGTCCAAAATGAACTAGATCAAACTGAAATTGAAGAAGACCACAAACAAGGACCCCATGAATCATGTCAAAAACATAGAAGATGATGCCTGCCCTAATCCTAATATACAATAGAAAAATGAAACCATGTATAGATAAAATGTCAGCCAACAACCAAGAGGAGCAGTTACAGGAAAACCTACTCAAAAAACTTCAAAAAAAGAATATCTTATTTCACTTGAGGATAGCACTCTACTTTACTCGATCTCAAAGATTTTTCAATTGTGGTTTGGTTTCCTACACCAATCTCTGCTTCAGTCATGCAGCTTCTTAATTTTCAACCTTTCCGACCAATGGCGGGTGAAATGCTTTCTAGCTTCTTTGCGATATTAGTTTGAGAAATTCCCAATTTTGGAGAGATGTGAGTATTTAAATATGCTTTGTTAATGTCCTTGAGGGTGAAAATATCATCTTTGAAAATTGTCTCCTCCAAAATGACCTTAGTCATGCATCTATAGTTCCAATCCCCCTAGAGAAAAACCTCTTCCAGAAGTCAAATTTTCAATTTCTTCCTCATCTTAATATTGGCTCATAAATGAGAATAGCTCCTCAAGCATTTCTTCTACTAGACATGCTACTCTATTCTTGAGAAGAGTGGTGTTTTGGTTAGAAGGATTGGTCCCTCATTCAACACCCAAAGGAGCCTGGTAGCCATGTGTAGTCTTGATTTTATAAAGATTAAAATTTTCTAGGAGAACTTAATTGGTCATGCCCTCAAAAATATCCTCACTTATTTTTAGAATGACTTCCTCCAAGGAAAAATTAATATCAGTGTCATTACCAACTTCGTTACCAACTTCAATTGACAAGGATTGATCCACCTCCTTTGATAAATCTTTTATGAGCAATTTTGGGCGAGCAATTTGAAGAGTCCTGTCTAAATGACTTTACTCTCCCCCATATTCATCCATGACACCTTGCTTCAAGGCCTCCAACCCATTAATAGGGATCTCATTGGATCGTTCCTCCACTTCTTTATCAAAGCCTCCTACCTTAAAGATTTATAACTCATTTAGGAGGTTCATATTAGAATACTGATGTTCCACCATAACTATAACTCCTTCCTCTGAGACCTTCCACTCAATGGGAGGTTCCTATATTGGACAAGCTCTTCCAATACCATGGGAAGGAGAAAAGGATTCTCTGCATGAAAGAAGTTTTTAGGGGGATCAGGTGAAAATTTAAGGTGGCCCAGGCCTCCACAAATTGTACACTTGGGCTCCAAGACTTCAATGGATATTTCTTTAACCCAATCTCCCACAATAGAGTTGAGCTTGATATTTTTTAGGGAAACTTTTTTTGAGATCCAAAATAATATAGATCCTAATGTCCTCTTCAGAGAGTATATTCTCCATCTAAAACTTGAAAACCTCCCTGAAAGTCTCCAATAAGCTTCAAAATTTTCTTGTCTTTGTATTCCAAAAACAAGCTTCCCAGCTTAATCCAAAAGGGTACAAATGAAAGGCTGACATAAAAAGGATTGAAATTTAGTTGCTTGGGATACAAATACAATCTAGAGCCTTCTAAAACCTAGATACGCCTTGAAAAACTAGTTCTTTGTCCTCGCTACTCTTGAAAATGACAACAAAGAAACCATCTTCAAGAAAGAAGAAGTCATGGCTCTTGTGAAAGTTTGAGGTAATCGAGTTTAGCAGGGCATCTTTAAAAAAAGGATTCTTCTAAAACTTATCGATCATTGCTGTCTCTTTTAGATTACTGACCCTACTTTCAACCAACTCCTTTGGGATGAGGATTTGGAGCTCTAATTTTTTACGGAAAACCACCTTGGCATGAGGAGATTTGTTCCTCAAAATTTCTTTGAAGGGGAGCCATTTCCCTCTATTCCATTTAAAAAAAACCCTTCCTTTTTTCCTAGATTCATTTGGTTGCAAAACCTACCATTTTTCCCAAAGGCCCTAGAATACTTTGGCCTCCAATATCCATTAAAATATGTTCTACTATCCCATCTAGAGAAGTCACATCAAACTTCTCTACTATTGTTGCCAGAACCTCTATGCCAAGCTCTCATAGTTGACTAGTATGGACTAGATCTTTGGCTACTAAAAACACTATCGTTAAGGGCATCCTTTCTCTCGGTGCCATTAGAAACAACTCTATCCCAAGATTGATTCCTATATCTATTTCCATTACCTTATGTGAATCTTCCAAAATTTAAATTTCTGTGAGCTAATGTTGACACTAGTGTTTTCCTCCAACTTATCAACCACTAGGTCATAGTGCATGTAAAAAGTAAATTAGATGGCTTTCAGTTTCCCAAACTTGACTTTCATAGGAATACCCACCTTCAAACATAGAGGAATCAGAAAAAGTATTAAGTCACTAATTGTTGTGCAGTGCTTATGTTCTTTAGCGACTTATTTCACTGCATAACAACAAAAACTATTAAGCCACACAATTATGTTGAACATTGTGTACAGTAGTTGTATGCTTTCATGTAATTGTGTCCTCTAAAATATGTATCCTACATTGAGTCTATCTGTTTCATTTTTAATCCAATGGTAGGAGCTAAGGTTTTCCCAGATCAATGGTGGAGTACACAACACACAACACAAGGTAATAACCTTTTAACTCAGCCATCAAGAGATTAATTAACTACTGATGGTATGGGTGGTAAGTGTTAGCGTAATACATCATTGTATTACATTGTTATGGTTCGGTCGGTTCAGTTTCAATTGTTAGTTTCATATAACCATATGACTATTGTAACTATCAACTCCCTCATTGTTTATATACATTTTTGTATCTACAATTTCATCATCGAATAAATAAAGAGTTTTCTTTATTTCATATGGTATCAGAGCTTCTTGTGCAATGTGAGGTGTTCGGCGTAGATTCCTTTATTCATGACCTGAGTGAGGCACTGTTTGTGGACTGCAGAAGGGAATAAAACATGGAGAAAAGGCATTGTTGAGCAATGGCTTACGTGAGGATTCTAATGGTTGAAGCATTGCCAGAAAATGTTGTAGTCTATCTAAGAAGCTGCAAGTATTGATTTTGCACTAGTCAGAGATTTGAAGAGGAGATAATCCATAAACTAGTTCAAGTCGCCGCTGTCAAAGGTGAAGATTCCAATATAGAAAAGCAAGAGACATAATTTTCAAGGATGAATTGCTGCAATCACATGGTAAATGGCAGCATAAAGTGCTTAGAAAGAACAAAAAATTAGTGAGAGAAGGTAAAAGTGTTGCAAAGTAAGAGAGCTTTGAAGATTTGATGAAATACTATGAGAACCATTTTAGAGATGGCTGCATCCAGTTTTGAGTGCCCTTTCTGTTTGCATTGTGTTGAGTTTGGGCATGGAAATTTGAAAATTAGAGGTTATCAGTTAGGGAAAGGTATGTATTGATCAAGTGTGTATGGAACTGCAAAATTTTCTAAGCAAATATATTTAATTTGAAGTAAGAAGGCCAACCTGGTCTTACCATTTCTTTTTGGAGTATTATTTTTAAATGGAGATTCCATTAGACAAGTATTCTGGTTTCAATTTTCATACTTGGAGAATGAAAATTCAAATGCAACTAACGAATAAAAATTTATGCTGAATAGTAAGTGGAAAGGAAAAAGCACCTACAGATGCAAATAAGTTATTAGATTGGAATAGTAGAGATGATAAATCCAAGGCTATAATTACTCTTTCTCTTTCTGACACTGAATTACAACACATTGATTTGGATACATCATCAGCCGAAATTTGGGATAATCTGAGTAAATTGTTTGGAGCAAAAGCTGCTAATGCAAAGTTTTCACTAAAACTTCAATTATTTAGATTTAAAATGGAAGATGGAATCACAATGCCAAATCATATAAGTAAGTTGCAATCTTTCATTAGACATCTAGCAGAGGTTAAGGTTACTGTAGATGATGATGATGATGATGCTATGACCATCCTATTAAATAGCTTGCCTTCAAAATACAACAATGTTATTTTTCCACTTAGTCAAATACTCTCACAAACTCTAGAAGGTATGATTTCTTCTCTTCTAGCAGAAGAGAAGAGAACAATAGAAGATTCAGAAGATGATCCTTAGGAGAAAGCATTATTCTCAAGAAGCTTTTACAAGAGATCAGAGAGAATCAAATATTTTTATTGTAAGAAAAACAGTCACACAGCTCGGGATTATAGAACATGAGCTAGTGATGTTCTTAAAGGAAAGGTCAAAAATGAAGGAAACCTTGCTTGCATCAAAGATGATAAAGATCCACCAGATATTGAGGATGAGGATCCACCAAATGGTACTTTAATTCTATGGATATGCCCTTTAAGCATCATGTTGGAGGCAAGCACCATCGGAGGATGGAGGATTTTCTATCATCTCAAGTTAGCTTCTCACTTTGAGATGATGCTTTGCATGAGAAGCATTTTTTGTTTTGGTTGTTTTTCTTTTCTTTGTTGATGCTAACAGATTTGAAGAATGTATCTTTTGTGAAGATTTTGTTTTGGAGACAGGTTTTGGATTTGGTGTTGAGATTAATATGGATTGTTGTCCAACGAGCTTCAAAGAGTATAAGATCAAGAATTATACTATTTCCCAGTCATGAGACAATGACATAGATCTGTCATATCTATTAGGGCACATTGTCGAATAATTGAAGACACTATGATTTGAGAGTTCAGGACTAGAGAGCTCAAGAACATAGCTCATAGCTATGCCTTTTGGAGGGTAGATGAAATAGCATGATGGAGCCTCGCTTGGTTCAGTATTTGTTCTTTGGGAGAAGATCTTCTATAAAATATGTATTCATATTATGTAATTAGCTTTATTGAGTATTTTGGCATTAAAGGGGGGGTACTTTGGTACTATTGTAGGAACAATGTAATAAGGGGGGAATGTTAGCATAATACATCATTGTATTTCATTATTATGGTTCGGTCGGTTCAGTTTCAACTATCCGTTTCATATAACCATATAAATATTATAACGGTTAACTCCCTCATAGTTTATACAAATGCTGGTATTTGCAATTTCGTCATTGAATAAATAAAGAGTTTGCTTTATTTCAGTAAGTAACGATCTACCATAGCACATGGTGGGCCATCTTAGTTTTTAGTCAAGAAAATTGGCCACTAGTTTAATTTTTTATGATGCGGTTAGCATAAGGGTCACACTTACTGCATTGGAGGGTGTTTAATCAAATACATAACAGGTAATTTCAAATGGACTCCCATGTCTATGCTAGCAAATGTGAGCTTGAACTTTGTTGGGTTATGTTGAAACTTGACATTTTTGAGAAAAACTAGATATATGTTTAGAGAATGTATAACTAAATTAAAAATCAATATATATATTTTTCTATGGAGGAGGAATAGATAGTTGTATCTAGTCCATAGGCTATGACTATAGCTATTGGATCATCCATAAGTTTTGTGACATGAAGGCTTGTAATGGTTGTAGCGTGTTTCATAGCTTGCCCTTGCCCAGTATTGAAATACATTGGAGTTGTGATCATTGTGCCTATAACATTACAATTAAAACACCTTTTAGCATTATATTTAGTTTTGGATAAGACCATAGTAGATATCTCATATGATACAAATTACCTTGCCATGCTATCATCCTTGGCGATGATTAGCTTCAATTGTTTCCTAGCCGATTGAATCATAAACACCTACCAATGCCTTAATCAATGGGTAGAACAACTCAGTGGAAAACCTAAGTTACTAAAACTTTAAATTATCTATTGTGACTCGATTGACTACAAGCCCATGAGAGCATGACACCTGTCCAAGTGGTGGGGACAAATCTTAGTCAATAGAAATAACTTTATTCAATTTCAGTCTTTTATGTTATTTAGGAATCCACACTTCTCTCCGTTGATAACATGCTAATAAGATTATTTTGATACAAACAGGAGAAATAGGGTAGTATCTATTCTCCATAAAAATAGCATTCTTAATAGATCATGTCACCATTTTAATATACAATACCATACCATGATGAAACACTAGCTATGGTGATGGTACACACATCAGACGTTAACTCAAAATTTTTCCCTAATTGAGTTTCTGTCAACGATGGACTACTAGCTCTGGTTATGATAGGACCAATATTTCATTGGTACTTTCAAATATGTGGATCTTTTAAGCATTGTTGTCATTTAGTTTAATTAGAGAAATTAAAACTAAGCTTAGATACATTTTCCCCTAGCTTCATGAGCATTGAGTTGTAGATGATAGAGAGCTAAAAATAAGTCGTAGCCAATCATTACACTTTTTAATTTATGGTATATTATTTTTCATTGAATATTACAAAGGAAATGGTTAAACCTAGGCTTCATTAAATTTTTTTAGAGACTTCCTCGATGGACCTCATGGGTCCCTTTTCTCAGGTCTTGAAAATGTGTTCTTCTAGATGTTCTAGTAGGTAAAACCAATTGGGTATGTATTTTTAATTTATGATAGAGCATTTTTAAATACTACAAAAGTAAGGCCTTACCCACTGATTCTATAAAATTGTCTAAAGAAATTCCTCAATGGTCTTCATGGGTCCCTCTAGGTCTTAAAAATATCTATTTATAGATGCCCTTGTAGGTAAAACCAATAGGGTCTATGTAACCCATCAATTTAATCACTTGCTTCAATTTTTTTTTTTAAAGATAATGCACCTGGTAAACTTTTTAACTTGACTGGTGATGCTGGCATGACACGCCCTCTGGCTCCACACTAATGCTTTTGTTTGGAGCGATGAATTGGTGAGGCCACAACACAGGGACCTCATCCCCAAGTAAGAACACTTCAAACCTGTGAGCTCATTGGCCCAGCAAAGGCATAAAGCCTAAAAGCTCGTTGGCCCAACGGGGCTTTGAACTCTGGTGGCCGCCACTACAACTGACTGACTTAACCACTGAACGACACCCTTAATGGAACTTGCTTCAAAAATTGTGGATGTCTAGAGGTATAATTTTATTTTCATATCAAATCCTATTCAATAGTAGCTCCAATATAATTTGGTTTGTAATTAAATATAGTTTTAAGAAGTTTAGATAGGTAGTTTTAAAAATATGCATTTGTGAGTTTGTTTAAAATAATCCCAATATAGCAAACAAGAACTATTCTCCATACAAAATAAAATGAAATCATTTCTATTAAAACTTAGTAGATCTATATAACCAATCAAGTTAATCACTCACTTATAAAACCATGGAATTCTAGAGATCACTTTTTTTAAAATCAAATATGGTCGTCCAAACTCGATCTATTTTGTCTCAATTTTTATTACAGGGTAAAACGTGATTTGAAAGGTCCTGTACCATTTACAAACAAACTTCAACCTCAAAAGAGGTTGACCAATAGCACAGCAACAACCCAGCTGTAAAAGAGATCAAGTACCAAACATAAACAGAGCATCCAAAGGATAGAACTCCACAAAACAAAGGTAGAAAAACAACCTAAACTATCTCATAAAGAGATCTAGCCATCCTCACACCCTTAACATGAGTGTGGGAAAGAGACATTGAATTTGGAAGACCATTCTTCCTTCGATGCACTAACCTCTAAGAGACATCATTATCTAGGTCAACTGAGTAAGGGGAAGGGGGAGGGGAATCCTGCACATAAACCCTACCCAAAGGAGAAACCGAGAGGAAGACCCTGCTGGAGAGGAAGATCTTTGAGGAACCATAATAGAAGCCCCTACAAAAGACACAACTCTAGTAGGAACTGAGGTTTCAGCCACGTTGTCACCACCACCACAAGCCAAACCACAAGAGATGGTTAACATAACCATAAAATGCTGTCAGTGGAGGTAGTAATGACACCACCATCAACAACCAAACCATGGAAAGAGGGCATAGTAGAGATGACGCCAAGACCAACAACCACACTACCTTTAGAAAGTGGAAAAGATGGATCAAGCACAAAATAAGGGACCATGGAAGATCTATTTTAGTTTGTTATTATATATAGTTTTTAGAAGTTTATTTCTCTAGTTTTCCAAATATGCATTTATGAGATGATTAAAAATATTCCCAATATATGAGGTAGTAGTTATTCTCCACACAAAATAAAAAGAAGCCTCTATAGATAAAAAATGGGTTTGTATAAACCATCAATTAGATAAATTTCATGGAAAATTTTTGATGTCAAAAGGTCTCGTTTTATTTTTATTCAAGAATAAAATGATACCTTTGGAAACCCATCCTCTCTTCTATAAAACCCCCTATCTAATTTCATATCCTTTATCTTGATGTAATGGAGAACTCGAGCTATGAACCCAAGTGTAGACCCAATAAAAGTTTCTACCTAATTAAATTATGTTTTGTAGGGTTGTATGGAAATTATTAGATTTGGTAATTTTCTATGTTAGGATTTGATATTATATTGAAATTTGTAGGTTAAAATTCTAATGTCAAAAATTGCATACTTTTCAATATAATTCTACATTTTGCGCTCACTTTGGTTTCCATCCCTATAGTATGTTTTAAGGCCCATTTTATCCCTTGTCCTAGCCTTTTCTCACCCATAGTGTTGAGTTTGTGCTTATTTTCTATCCTTTGTATTTATTTTTATGTCATTCTCTCAACATGTCTTATATTATTTTTTTCTTAAGGTGTTTTAAGGTTTTAGGGACCGAAATCACTTAGATGCTTTTATCTCTCTTCATGGAGGTGATTGAGTTCTTGTTCCTCTCTTTTTACATCATTCTCTTAGTGATTTTGGTTCCTAAAATTACTCTTGTTGTTGTTATTTTTTAGGTGCACATAAGATAAAGAGCATGCATGATTTTTCTCTCCTTTATTATATTCAAGGTTGAGTATGTCAAAAGATCAAGGTAGGGGATAGATCATCCTTGACAATCTCCTATATAATCCCAGCCCTTTTATTGATTCCTTAAAACTGTAGATTTCTTCTGGAGAAGATATCCAACTAAAGGTGGGTTATTTATCTCTTCCCTATCTTGTGATTTTTGTTATTTCCATTTTGAATAGACAGATATATCCTTTCATTTTAGTTGTTGTTTTCACCTCAAGGTCTTCTCACTCTTCTTCATTCTCATTTTGTGTAGACTATGCATGGTTCCCAACGAGAAATTCTTAAGTTCTATATTTGCCTACCATATGGATGACAATGTGACATGTAGACATGAACATGATGTATTGGTGTCCTAGATAGTCAACTCCATTCCCAAAGAGAAATTCTTAAGTTCTATATTTTCCTAGGATATGGATAATAGTGTGACATGTAGACATCAACATGATGCATTGGTGTCATAGATAGTCAACTCCAAACATTGGTTGCAGGTTCCTCTTAACTCTATATTTATAGTTCTATGTTTGGTTTTATGAATTTACACTTGGTAATTCTATAAATTAGTAAATTTTAATTTGCATAGTGTTTTAATTTGTTAGAAAATTAAAATTTCTAAAGGGTGAAACACCTTAAGTCCATCAAGTTTAATCTTCTCTTTCTATTAGATTAGTAGTAGATTAGATTCATCATTAAATGAGCTAGTTTTTCCTAGTGTGGTGCCTTTGAAAACATTTGGTAATGAGAACCAAAGTTTTTTTCTATCGAATTTCATATGCTATAGAAATACACATTGTGTTTTTCAACCTACACAAGTTTAGCTCATGATATCTAAGATTTCTTTAACATTTATACCGTTCTTAGTTAATTCATGCACTGATTCATAATGTGTTGAAAATATATATAAAATGTGGTATTGCATTGAAGTGGGTGGTGTTGATGAAAGGCGTGGTTGTCACTCTAGGTTATAGCAAAGGCATGGATATATTTCACCTATATATATATATATATATATATATATATATATATATATATATATATATATATATATATATATATATATATATATATATATATATATATATATATATATATATATATATATATATATATATATATATATAGTTGGTGGTGTGAGCTATATGCTCACCTATGTAGATACTATTGCTACAAATTTGAGTGATAATGACAATAGAAATATGAAGGATGAATGTTTCAAATAATAATTTCTAATCTATAGGCTAGAGCTCAAATATCTTTATAAAAATATAAATATAAATAACTTTTATACAATCTCAATTTACTACATTTTAGATGATCTCAATTCCAACCACTGCACACATTCTATTGATTTGAATCTCCTATTTCACGATATGTAATTTATACATCCTAGCCTTTGAATCATACATCTAACTTTTAAGTCAAAGCTCTTAAGGATATTAATGTAACCAATAAGTAGAATTTAGATATCCAACATAGGTCCACTAGCTCTATTATGATATAGGAAATGATGCCATCTACTTTACCCATGTCATATTACATTTTATGTTTGCAAAAAATCATTTTCATTTAATATCATCATGGCAAGGGTTTACTTGTGGCTTCCACGAAATTGATTTAGGGATTTAACCATGCCTAGGAATGAGGTAGGAAGAGGGATATAGGTTGTGCTACCATCCAATTTTCCCTTGTCGTGTTATGTTGTGACTTATAGTTCCATCCAGTTTTCTCTTATTATTCCTAAATATCAAAGGCAAGGATTTAGTTGTGGTGTCCATGTAGTTGTTTTATGGATTTGATTTGTATAAAAAATGTAGGCTGAAATACACATCGTGATTTTCACATTACACATTTTTAGTTCACCAACATTTGACTTGTCCACATCTTACAAATAATGAACTAAGCATGTGTAGGTTGAAAATTGTGATGGGACCCACATTTCTTTGAAGCAAGAACAAAACCCAGTAGAAGGAAGCACAAAACACATCTAACAAAACATAACATGAACAAAACCTATGGAAGTTAAAATATAAAATTTGTAATTTAACTTGCATAAGTTTTGTTGATGTTTTGTAAGATGGCTTGTGTTGCTCTTTGGCGTATTTCAACTTGCACAGGTTTTGTTCATGTTTTGTAAGATGTCTAATATGTTGCCTTATGTTGGATTTTATTTTTGCTTTAGGGTTGAAGTGTGGGCAGAAGACATCTTATAGAACACGAACTATCTGCAAAAGTTTTTTACATATTTCGTAAGATTTCTTTTATGCTATCCTTTGCTGGCTTTTATTTTTTCTTTGGGGAAATGTAGGTCCCATGACCCATCACCAGAGCTAGCAGTCCATGCAATTACATGATGGTATTAGCTATTCTCCATACAAAATAGCATGTGTAAGGCATCATCTCACAATTCTAACATAAAATAGCATGCTACATGATGAACCACCAACTACGATGATGGGACCCACAAAGGTCTTTAACTTGAGATTATCCCCATGCCACTTTCCATCAAGATGGGCCTCTAGATATAGTGATGATGGGATCCACATTTACCTGACACTTTCAAATATGTGTAGTTCTCAGTCATTGCCATCATTTTGTTTAATTTGAGAAGTTAAAATTGAGATGCAGATAGCTAAGAGCCAAGAATGAGTTATGAATGACCATAACTCTTCGAGGTAGGTTTATCTACTCCATGTCAATGTGTGTTCTCCATATATTTTGCTAAATTTGTGAAGTAGAGTTTAATTCAACTACAAAAATATTAACTATGTGCACTATATCATTCTTCCTACCCGATTCCCTTTCTTGACCATAAAATTAAATCGTAATGCAATGAGGGACTGTGTTTTGTAGGGTTGTAAAGAGATTATTAAATTTGATTTGGTGTTTGATTTGTATAGAAAATTACAAATTGAAATACACATTGTGTTTTTCATGCTATAATTTTCTTCACCAACATTTGAAAGGCATCTTATAAATCATCTGCCAGCACCTAAATTAAAACAAATTTAACTCATAAATATGAATTTAGGTCCACTTCTTCATAATTTCCATAGAATGAAAAATTGACAAATATTATTAATAAATGCAACCTAAACCTAAATCTTAATCTTGAGCCAATCAGAGAAATTAACTCGATAAACAGTAACATGCTCGGTGACCGCATTTCAATCTATATTATCGTTGGGCAGATTTTTAAAAAATATGTTACCATGCAGCGTGGTTTAATTTGCATAGAAATATAATTCTCAAGAGTCCCGTAAGGGTAGACGATGTTGCTTTGAGGACAGAGTGGAGGCTTGGACTAAGTCAGCAGGACTTTGTTTTGACCAGTTTGGACTGAATGGATGTGAACCCACTAACTGGAAAATGCCTAATAACAAAAAAAATATGAGCAACAGTTGGTACACCAACACAGGTTTAGGTACATGGATTTATATGACAATGGAAAAGAAGGTAGTGTTTAATGGGCTCATGTTTTACTTGGTTGGCACTCCAGATAGAGAGCCCCGCCTTATCTCCATAACAAACAAATAATACGAAGAGTACATGCGAAGCAAAAGAAGTCAAGAAAATAAGACAGACAAATACAGTTGCTAACGATAATTTGCATATGAATTGGAAATGGTGTTAAAATATTAGCATTCTTTACCAACCTACCGAACAAAAGGGAAAGGACCTCACAGCTGATTTAATCCTTGTATCTATATATACAGAGACAGTGAGAGACAGAAAGAGGTCAGAAACAATTTGGCAAATACTTATTTAGCCAGTTTAAGTTGAGACGAGACTGTTGTATGATTTTGGCAATGCAGAGTTTTTATAGCCGCCTCCTGTTGCCACTTTTGGCATTGTGGTTCACTGTTCATTTTGTTTTAGGGGAACACAGTGTGGTTACACGGCACTACAAATTCGACGTGGGTTTTACGTTACTATGGAATGAGTTGAATGTTTGATTGTTTATGATTTATTTTATTCCGTTCTCAGATTGCCTTGATTCATTGTTTATTCTAAATATGTACAGATACAAATGAAGAATGTTACCCGTCTTTGTAATACGAAAGCTCTATTGACTGTCAACGGGCAATATCCAGGGCCTCCAATAGTTGCTCGAGAAGGAGATCGCGTGGTTATCAAAGTAACAAATCATGTTAAAAACAATGTTAGCATACATTGGTATCTCTTCTGCTCCTGCATCTCAGTTATTTACATAATAATATATGCTGTTGTATTACTTTACCTAATGAATTCCTATAAATTGCTTAGGCATGGAATTCGGCAGCTTAGATCTGGGTGGGCGGATGGTCCTGCTTATATCACTCAGTGTCCAATTCAAACAGGACAAAGTTATGTGTACAAATTTATTATCAAAAGGCAGAGAGGAACATTGTGGTGGCATGCCCACATCTCATGGTTGCGAGCAAGCTTGCATGGGCCCATTATCATCTATCCCAAAAAGAATGCTTCTTACCCATTCCCTCGGCCACACCAGGAAGTGCCTATTAATTTTGGTATGCCTTTCAGTACTCGCTGTTGCTATTGTACAATGTACACTACTACTAGTGTTAAATTTAAAATGAAAATACTGTTGTTGGCTTGCAAATTGCAGGGGAGTGGTGGAATGCAGACACCGAGGCTGTTATCAATCAAGCATTGCAAAGCGGCGCGCAAGCTAATGTGTCAGATGCATATACCATTAACGGACTTCCTGGACTTCTGTATAACTGCTCTTCCAACGGTGAGGGTGGATGAAAGATAAACAGACTAGTCGCTATTGCTTCCTTGTTTAAATGTAACCAAGTCTCCTGTGTAATGCAGATACATTCAGGCTCAAAGTGACCCCTGGGAAAACTTACCTACTTCGAATGATTAATGCTGCCCTTAATGATGAGTTGTTTTTTGGAATCGCCAACCACACATTGACTGTGGTGGAAGCGGACGCTGTGTATGTTAAACCTTTTCAAACCAATGTTATTGTTATCACCCCTGGCCAGACTACCGACGTCCTCCTGACAACTAAATCTCAGCCACCCAATGCCACATTCCTCATGTTGCCAGCCCTTTCGCTACGGGAACAGCAGCTTTTGATAACTCAACGAGTGCTGGAATTTTGGAATATGTGACGGCAGCTAATTCGTCCTCATCCTCTCTTCCTATGATGAAACCAACGCTTCCAGCCACGAATGATACCTCCTTTGCTGCCAATTTCAGCCAAAAGATGAGAAGCTTGGGAAGTCCGAAATTTCCAGCGGCAGCTGTTCCTCAGAAGGTGGATAGGCAATTCTTTTTCACAGTGGGGTTGGGGCTAAATCCGTGTCCCAATGGACAAACATGTCAAGGCCCCAACGGCACCAAATTTGCAGCCTCCATTAACAACATATCCTTCATTCTTCCCACCACCGCTCTTCTTCAAGCATACTACTTTGGCCAGTCCAACGGAGTTTACAATACCGCTTTCCCTGACAATCCGCCATTTCCTTTCAACTACACGGGCACGCCTCCTAACAACACTCAGACCCTCAACGACGCGAGAGTCGAAGTGGTTCCCTTCAACACTAGCATACAGCTAGTTCTGCAGGACACCAGCATGGTGACGCCCGAGAGCCATCCTCTGCATCTGCACGGCTTCAACTTCTTCATCGTGGGTCAAGGTGTGGGAAACTACAATGCAAGCACTGACCCCTCTAACTTTAATCTGCTGGATCCTCCCGAGAGAAACACGGTTGGAGTTCCCAGTGGAGGTTGGGCGGCTCTCAGATTCCTAACTGATAATCCAGGTATTATTTAATCATACTTTCCATGGCTCATTTAATTCAACAATATTGTGCTTGTTTCATATAAAGGTACCTATCCAACTGTATGTATGTAATTGCAGGAGTCTGGTTTATGCATTGTCATCTCGAGCTGCATACCAGCTGGGGATTGAAGATGGCGTGGGTTGTTTTAAATGGAAATGGCGGCAGATCTCAATCTCTTCTTCCTCCACCCAAAGATCTTCCCTCTTGTTGATCGCTTAACCTATGCCTTCAAATTCTAACTGGGGACCGTGTGCTTATTTTTATAAATTTCACTGCTACCAATTTTGTGCCGGTTCAACATAGTATGCAAAGAAGAAAGAGAACATGTATGCTTGTGTTCTCTACTATACAAGAAAGAAGAATGTGTGTGTCTGATTAATAGGTACCTCCTATAATAACAGTAAAATTTGTATTCTTTCAAGCTGAAACATTTTTTTTAATTGATTTTTGTCCTTTTTTTAATTTAAATCTCTCCACTTTATGCTCTATTCCTGCGTTACTGACTGTGCTAGCTAATGGCAATACTATTGTAATCAAATTTATTTAACTAATTATTAAATGTTTTTATTAATCAATTATATTTTATAGTTTTCTATTTAAAGTAATTTTTTAAAAGTAAAGATGTAAATCTTTTAAAGATAAAAGTCAAAAAAAATAATTATTGGCATTTCTATTGTATAAAAAGTTTTAGGTATGTTATTGGAACTTTCATGTTGTTCAAGACAATTAATAATGAACTTTGTACATTTCTAACCTATTAGTGTATAGAAATTCCAATTCTAAATATGACAATTAATAATTTTTGGTGGCTTTAACCCACTGTACATGCTATTTTTCCCTTCCTTCGCAATTCATAATAATTAGAAAAACTATCCATAGAAAATCAACAAATATTACCATTCCTCCCTATAAACAATGAGTTAATATTCTTGTCAACAATGACATCATGCTAGAAATTCATTGCCTTTCAATCACTTAATGTTGGACCACTAAATTGTATTTGGTGAGCATGGATGATGAACACACATTGTAAGATCCATATCATATCACATACCTTATCTATCCTTATACATTTTGCATACATGTCTACCAAGGGCAACTTCAACATTTGACAAAATTCATCTATCATCTATGCTTCGGTGGAAGCCCATACCCCATTCCAAAGTTCTTATTTAAAGTGAAAGGGGTGTATAGTGGCTAAACCTAGTAGGCAATTAGTAAGTTGAGTCATCGATAAATGTTAGGATGTTGTAGTTAGCATGGTGGTCACACTAACCATAGTGCATGACACATAAATGGAATACATGGTCGAAAAATTTAGCCACTAGAATTTTTTTTCCTACCAACCTACGAAGATTTGACATGTGTTTGATGCTTATGCTGAACTTCAATATTTTTAATAGAAACAAGATAAATGTCTAGAGATGTCAACCAAAATAAAAAATTAGTATTTTTTTTTTCTATGGATGAATATGTAGTTGTCTGTAGTCTACACGATGCCACTTGTTGGCTCATCTGTAAGTTGCATGACATGAAGGCCATTAATAGTAGTAGTTTCTTTCACAACTTTCTACTACCCAATGTCGAAGTACATCAGAACCCTGATGATTGTGTCTCTCACGTTATAATTCAAATGCCTTCAAGAAATTGCTTTAGTTTTTCCTAAGACCATAGAGAATATCTCCTCTATTGCAAGTCACCTTTGAACATTGCTAAACATCATTCCAATCATTGAACTAGGTTGATCTCTTAAGTATGACTAATAGATATTATTGCTAGTGATTAGTTGCCACATTCTTTGAGACCAATAGAACGATAGATTCATATTAATGTGTTGATCAATGGTTAGATAGATTTAGCAGAAAAACTAAGATACACAAAGTTTAATTTAGTCATTGGAGCTAGTTTATCTACTATCCCATGAAGGCACAACATGTGTCCAAGTGGTGGGGACCACTCTTAGTCGATATAATTTTTTAATTTATAGCAATCCTTATACTATTTTGGAATCCCACATTTGTGTCCATTGATAACATGTTGATAAGCTTATTTTGGTACATACAAGAGAAATAGCGGTATGGTTAGTGGCCAAAACATGGTAAGTCTGGTCATTGATTATGTTGTGCACTAACATGGTATGTAACGTGTATAATTATAGACAAGGTGCTCAAATGGTTTGATAAAATGCTTCAAAGAATGTGATCCCATGGAATGTCATGATTGCACAATATGCACAAAATGGATATGTTGAAAAGGATTCAAAAACTTTCAAGAAAATGGAATTGGGCAAGTGTAAATCCCCACTTTTATTTTATTGTTTTACATAAAAATTAAATTTTAAAAATTATAATATATTTTATTAAATTTATTTACTAAATAGTATTACAAATATAAATACACTTTCACTGATTATAATAAATAAATAATTTTAGTTTATCATAAAAAAATTTATATATTTATATTTTTTATTATAAATTATCATTTTAAAATATACAATTTATTATATTTTTAGATTCACTAATATTGCATTATTTAGTATATAGATGTAATTTAATGGTATTGATTTTAGGGGTATGGAGTAATAATGTGAATAGAGTTGTTAGGAATAAGTTGGGGAAGACATCTAACTTTTGTTTGTATCAATCCATTTGAGAGCATTGGTTGGAATTGGACATGATGATTTAAACAAGTTTGTCATGTTAATTGGGATTTAAATCAGAAAGTCATGTTATCTTGTATTAACATGAGAAACTCTTGAAAATAGAATGTCATTATTAAACTGATTAATTATACAATCTCTAAGTTACACTATGGTGAACTTTTAGGAGAGCCAAAAAGAAATTTCTATAAAATTTGAAATCCATGTTTCTACCTAGGTGGATACAATTTTTTAAATGAAAATGAGTCATGTCTTTCTATATAAACACAAGGAACTCTTGAAAATAGAAATTTATTATTAATCTAATCAACTATACAATCCCAAGGTGTACCCTAAGGAAATCCAAAAAAAATTAAAATAAAATTTTAAATCCATGTTTTTACCTTGGTGAAACATTTTTCTAGACGAAGCAATAATAATATAATCTAGTGCAATAATGTAGCTTTCAAATTTTGATTTGATCTTGATCTTGGTCCTAGCAGGTGAACTATAATTATAAATTTTGAGACCTATTTTTTTTAAAAAATTTGTACTACAATACAATCAACATTTTTTTCCCATACAAGGCTTATTGTTGGTGAAATAGATCTAGATATTTTAAATAAAGGAAGATTTAATTTTTCTTGCAATTATTATTTAATTCTTTGTAACATGTGGTAATTGAGATGCTATACATCTACCACTTATCTCATTTACCATGTTCACACACCTTTATACATTCACACTATCTACTTATTTATTACTTTCATGATCACATATTCCCATGCACATCCAATCCACTATGATCTAGCTCATTTTCTCTCACGGGACTAGTTTACAATTGCCAAATTGGCCTTCTATCTCACACATTCATCCCAACAAATTTTATTTTTTGGATAAATTACTTAATTAATTATTAGTATGTTATAATATTTTATACCTAAAGTTTGTATTTATTTTTAACAAAGTAAATAGACAATTTTTAACCAAAAATGTTGAAATGATTAATTACTGACATTGAACACCTTATATTACAATCTTCATATTAATCTAGAATTCCGACCTATGAACTATGCAAAATATTGTTTCAAATTCGGATTTAGACAAACCAATATGGAGACATACACAAAGAGTGGAAATTCCATGAACAAAGGCTGAACCATCCAGTTGTCATTTCCATTTAGTTGAGTACCTTTAGCTAATGTTTTTAGGTTTTTTTAATTGTTATTAATCCTATGCATTTAGGCATATGTTGGGCATTGAATATTTCTCACCAACTCGTAGTTTATAGTTTTTAGTTTTGAACATCCATTTAGTTTTCATAATCTACTATATGAATGCTTTTGAAACTCTACTATGGTTTATTTTATTAGCCTTGAATTTTGTATTTCCAATTTTTGAGAAGACTAAACTTGGAAGACTTTCTACGCAATGCAACATATCTAAAGGGTTTTCTAAAGTCTCGAACTTTTTGATGAAGTAGGTATAAACCTTTCCAAAAAAAATTAAAAATAATTGTAATTGGTATGGGAAGAAACTATTAGTAGTAATGTAGTTTCTTGGTCTTTGAATACTAGAAAAGAAGAATAGTAAACAATGTAAAGGTATAGAATGTAATATATTGTATGAGTGATGTTATACACAAATCATAAACTAGTGGAACAGACCCAAAAAATGGTAACCTAACCATGATCGAATAACAAATTCATTGCTCCATTGTCTTCTATAAAGAGTCAAGATTGTGAAAAGATATAAAAATATAATCTACAAATCCAATCCGTATGTTCAAGGCCTCGCCTTGCATTTCTATGGGATAATTTTTTTTTTGAAAAAGGTGCACATCACCGATACTTTATTAGAAGAAGAGATTCAAGATACGAAAAAGGGTCGAGGTTTGCCAAGAAAAGGCCCAAAGGCAAACAAAAATTTGTTGTAGGTATACAATCGCATCTTTAAAATTAAGATGACACTAAGGAGTACCATCCACTTACCAAGATTTAAAATCAAAAAACCATCCCTGTCAAAATGAAACCCAAAGTCAAAGCAGTGGGAAGGAAGAAAGTGAATAATTAATGAAGAGGATTTGAAGTGACCAGTTGAGAAATCCAACAAGAGGAAAATCTCCATCAGATACACAATTAACTATAAAGAGACATTGAAACATCAAATGGGCCAAAGTATGAGCAAAAGCAGCCATTGGGGCACACCTCAAGGTGTCATCTAAGTGCAATGAATTCCTAGAGACTTTTGGAGTTAAGGAAAGGTTGGATGGCTAACAATCAGAGGCTGAATAGACAAAACCCATTGCGTCCATGTAAACCTAGAAATGCCACAATGAACTATCAAAGTAAAGAAAGCATACCAATATACCTTGCTCAAAAACACCAATAGGAGACACCAAAAATGGAGACCCAAATCCCCCAACCAACTGGAGCTGTGAGAAAAGACACATAAGGAATTCATGAACAAAAAAATTTCACCTGTAAACTAAAACACCAACACCCCACTGGAGAGACAAATAGCCTTATATACCAATGAGCATATATATCAAAGCTCCTCATGGATTTAAAGGGTCAAACTACACCCCTGTCAACAAGAAACAATCCTGGTCCAAAATGAACTAGATCAAACTAAAATTGAAGAAGACCGCAAACAAGGACCCCATGAATCATGTCAAAAACATAGAAGATGATGCCTGCCCTAATCCCAATATACAATAGAAAAATGAAACCATGTATAGATAAAATGTCAGGCAACAACCAAGAGGAGCAGTTACAGGAAAACCTACTCAAAAAACTTCAAACAAAGAATATCTTATTTCACTTGAGGATAGCACTCTACTTTACTCGATCTCAAAGATTTTTCAATTGTGGTTTGGTTTCCTACACCAATCTCTGCTTCAGTCATGCAGCTTCTTAATTTTCAACCTTTCTAACCAATGGCGGGTGAAATGCTTTCTGGCTTCTTTGCGATATTAGTTTGAGAAATTCCTAGTTTTGGAGAGATGTGAGTATTTAACTATGCTTTGTTAATGTCCTTGAGGGTGAAAATATCATCTTTGAAAATTGCCTCCTCCAAAATGAGAATATTGGCTCATAAATGAGAATAGCTCCTCAAGCATTTCTTCTACTAGACATGCTACTCTATTCTTGAGAAGAGTGGTGTTTTGGTTAGAAGGGTTGGTCCCTCATTCCACACCCAAAGGAGCCTGGTAGCCATGTGTAGTCTCGATTTTATAAAGATTAAAATTTTCTAGGAGAACTTAATTGGTCATGCCCTCACAAATATCCTCACTTATTTTTAGAATGACTTCCTCCAAGGAAAAATTAATATCAGTGTCATTACCAACTTCGTTACCAACTTCAATTGACAAGGATGGATCCACCTCCTTTGATAAATCCTTTATGAGCAATTTTGGGGGAGCAATTTGAAGAGTCCTATCTAAATGACTATACTCTCCCCCATCTTCATCCATGACACCTTGCTTCAAGGCCTCCAACCCATTAATAGGGATCTCATTGGATCGTTCCTCAACTTCTTTATCAAAGCCTCCTACCTTTAAGATTTCTAACTCATTTAGGAGGTTCATATTAGAATACTGATGTTCCACCATAACTACAACTCCTTCCTCTGAGACCTTCCACTCAATGGGAGGTTCCTATCTTGGACAAGCTCTTCCAATACCATGGGAAGGAGAAAAGGATTCTCTGCATGAAAGAAGTTTTTAGGGGGATCAGGTGAAAATTTAAGGTGGCCCAGGCCTCCACAAATTATACACTTAGCCTCCAAGACTTCAATGGATATTTCTTTAACCCAATCTCCTACAATAGAGTTGAGCTTGATATTTTTTAGGGAAACTTTTGTTGAGATCCAAAATAATATAGATCCTAATGTCCTCTTCAGAGAGTATATTCTCCATCTAAAACTTGAAAACCTCCCAGAAAGTCTCCAATAAGCTTCAAAATTTTCTTGTCTCTGTATTCCAAAAACAAGCTTCCCAGCTTAATCCAAAAGGGTACAAATGAAAGGCTGACATAAAAAGGATTGAAATTTAGTTGCTTGGGATACAAATACAATCTAGAGCCTTCGAAAACCTAGATATGCCTTGAGAAACTAGTTCTTTGTCCTTGCTACTCTTGAAAATGACAACAAAGAAACCATCTTCAAGAAAGAAGAAGTCATGGCTCTTGTGAAAGTTTGAGGTAATCGAGTTTAGCAAGGCATCTTTAAAAAAAAGGATTCTTCTAAAACTTATCGATCATTGCTGTCTCTTTTAGATTACTGACCCTACTTTCAACCAACTCCTTTGGGATGAGGATTTGGAGCTCTAATTTTTTAGGGAAAACCACCTTGGCATGAGGAGATTTGTTCCTCAAACTTTCTTTGAAGGGGAGCCATTTCCCTCTATTCCATTTTAAAAAAAACACTTCCTTTTTTCCTAGATTCATTTGGTTGCAAAACCTACCATTTTGCCCAAAGGCCCTAGAATACTTTGGCCTCCAATATCCATTAAAATATGTTCTACTATCCCATCTAGAGAAGTCACATCAAACTTCTCTACTATTGTTCCCAGAACCTCTATGCCAAGCTCTCATAGTTGACTAGTATGGACTAGATCTTTGGCTACTAAAAACACTATCGTTAAGGGCCTCCTTTCTCTTGGTTCCATTAGAAACAACTCTATCCCAAGATTGATTCCTATATCTATTTCCATTACCTTATGTGAATCTTCCAAAATTTAAATTTCTGTGAGCTAATGTTGACACTGGTGTTTTCCTCCAACTTATCAACCACTAGGTCATAGTGCATGTAAAAAGTAAATTAGATGGCTTTCAGTTTCCCAAACTTGACTTTCATAGGAATACCCACCTTCAAACATAGAGGAATCAGAAAAAGTATTAAGTCACTAATTGTTGTGCAGTTCTTATGTTCTTTAGCGACTTATTTCACTGCATAACAACAAAAACTATTAAGCCACACAATTATGTTGAACATTTTGTATAGTAGTTGTATGCTTTCATGTAATTGTGTCCTCTAAAATATGTATCCTACATTGAGTCTATCTATTTCGTGTTTAATCTAATGGTAGGAGCTAAGGTTTTCCCAGATCAATGGTGGAGTACACAACACACAACACAAGGTAATAACCTTTTAACTCAGCCATCAAGAGATTAATTAACTACCGATGGTATGGGTGGTAAGTGTTAGCGTAATACATCATTGTATTACATTGTTATGTTTCGGTCGGTTCAGTTTCAATCGTTAGTTTCATATAACCGTATGACTATTGTAACTATCAACTCCCTCATCGTTTATATACATGTTTGTATCTACAATTTCATCATCAAATAAATAAAGAGTTTTCTTTATTTCATATGGTATCAGAGCTTCTTGTGCAATGTGAGGTGTTCAGCGTAGATTCCTTTATTCATGACCTGAGTGAGGCATTTTTTGTGGACTGCAGATGGGAATAAAACATGGAGAAAAGGCATTGTTGAGCAATGGCTTGCGTGAGGATTCTAATGGTTGAAGCATTGCCAGAAAATGTTGTAGTCTATTTAAGAAGCTGCATGTATTGATTTTGCACTAGTCAGAGATTTGAAGAGGAGATAAGCCATAAACTAGTTCGAGTCGCCGTTGTCAAAGGTGAAGATTCCAATATAGAAAAGCAAGAGACATAATTTTCAGGGATGAATTGCTGCAATCACATGGGAAATGGCAGCATAAAGTGCTTAGAAAGAACAAAAAATTAGTGAGAGAAGGTAAAAGTGTTGCAAAGTAAGAGAGCTTTGAAGATTTGATGAAATACTGTGAGAACCATTTTAGAGATGGCTGCATCCAATTTTGAGTGCCGTTTCTGTTTGCATTGTGTTGAGTTTGGGCATGGAAATTTGAAAATTAGAGGTTATCAGTTAGGGAAAGGTATGTATTGATCAAGTGTGTATGGAACTGCAAAATTTTCTAAGCAAATATATTTAATTTGAAGTAAGAAGGCCAACCTGGTCTTACCATTTCTTTTTGGAGTATTATTTTTAAATGGAGATTCCATTAGACAAGTATTCTGGTTTCAATTTTCATACTTGGAGAGTAAAAATTCAAATGCAACTAACGAATAAAAATTTATGCTGAATAGTAAGTGGAAAGGAAAAAGTACCTACAGATGCAAATAAGTTATTAGATTGGAATAGTAGAGATGATAAATCCAAGGCTATAATTACTCTTTCTCTTTCTGACACTGAATTACAACACATTGATTTGGATACATCATCAGCCGAAATTTGGGATAATCTGAGTAAATTGTTTGGAGCAAAAGCTGATAATGCAAAGTTTTCACTAAAACTTCAATTATTTAGATTTAAAATGGAAGAAGGAATTACAATGCCAAATCATATAAGTAAGTTGCAATCTTTCATTAGACATCTAGCAGAGGTTAAGGTTACTGTAGATGATGATGATGATGATGCTATGACCATCCTATTAAATAGCTTGCCTTCAAAATACAACAATGTTATTTTTACACTCAGTCAAATACCTTCACAAACTCTAGAAGGTATGATTTCTTCTCTTCTAGCAGAAGAGAAGAGAACAATAGAAGATTCAGAAGATGATCCTTAGGAGAAAGCATTATTCTCAAGAAGCAATTACAAGAGATTAGAGAGAATCAAATATTTTTATTGTAAGAAAAACAGTCACACAGCTTGGGATTATAGAACATGAGCTAGTGATGTTCTTAAAGGAAAGCTCAAAAATGAAGGAAACCTTGCTTGCATCGAAGATGATAAAGATCCACCAGATATTGAGGATGAGGATCCACCAAATGGTACTTTTAATTCTATGGATATGCCCTTTAAGCATCATGTTGGAGGCAGGCACCATCAGAGGATGGAGGATTTTCTATCATCTCAAGTTAGCTTCCCACTTTGAGATGATGCTTTGCATGAGAAGCATTTTTTGTTTCAATGGTTGTTTTTCTTTTCTTTGTTGATGCTAACAGATTTGAAGAATGTATCTTTTGTGAAGATTTTGTTTTGGAGACAGGTTTTGGATTTGGTGTTGAGATTAATATGGATTGTTGTCCAACGAGCTTCAAAGAGTATATGATCAAGAATTACACTGTTTCGCAGTCATGAGATAATGACATAGATCTGTCATATCTATTAGGGCACATTGTCGAATAATTGAAGACACTATGATTTGAGAGTTCAGGACTAAAGAGCTCAAGAACATAGCTCATAGCTATGCCTTTTGGAGGGTAGATGAAATAGCATGATGGAGCCTCGCTTGGTTCAGGATTTGTTCTTTGGGAGAAGATCTTCTATAAAATATGTATTCATATTATGTAATTAGCTTTATTGAGTATTTTGGCATTAAAGGGGGGGTACTTTGGTACTATTGTAGGAACAATGTAATAAGGGGGGAATGTTAGCGTAATACATCATTGTAATTCATTGTTATGGTTCAGTCGGTTCAGTTTCAACTATCCGTTTCATATAACCGTATAACTATTATAACGGTTAACTCCCTCATAGTTTATATAAATGTTTGTATTTGCAATTTCATCATCGAATAAATAAAGAGTTTGCTTTATTTCAGTAAGTAACGATCTACCATAGCACATGGTGGGCCATCTTAGTTTTCAGTCAAGAAAATTGGCCACTAGTTTAATTTTTTATGATGCGGTTAACATAAGGGTCACACTTACTGCATTGGAGGGTGTTTAATCAAATACATAATAGGTAATTTCAAATGGACTCCCATGTCTATGCTAGCAAATGTGAGCTTGAACTTTGTTGGGTTATGTTGAAACTTGACATTTTTGAGAAAAACTAGATATATGTTTAGAGAATGTATAACTAAATTAAAAATCAATATATATTTTTCTATGGAGGAGGAATAGATAGTTGTATCTAGTCCATAGGCTATGACTCTAGCTATTGGATCATCCATAAGTTTCGTGACATGAAGGCTTGTAATGGTTGTAGCGTGTTTCATAGCTTGCCCTTGCCCAGTATTGAAATACATTAGAGTTGTGATCATTGTGCCTATAACATTAGAATTAAAACACCTTTTAGCATTATATTTAGTTTTGGATAAGACCATAGTAGATATCTCATATGATACAAATTACCTTGCCATGCTATCATCCTTGGCAATGATTAGCTTCAATTGTTTCCTAGCCGATTGAATCATAGACACCTACCAATGCCTTAATCAATGGGTAGAACAACTCAGTGGAAAACCTAAGTTACTAAAACTTTAAATTATCTATTGTGACTCGATTGACTACAAGCCCATGAGAGCATGACACCTGTCTAAGTGGTGGGGACAAATCTTAGTCAATAGAAATAACTTTATTCAATTTTAGTCTTTTATGTTATTTAGGAATCCACACTTCTCTCCGTTGATAACATGTAAATAAGATTATTTTGATACAAATAGGAGAAATAGGGTAGTATCTATTCTCCATAAAAATAGCATTCTTAATAGATCATGTCACCATTTTAATATACAATACCATACCATGATGAAACACTAGCTATGGTGATGGTACACACATCAGACGTTAACTCAAAATTTTTCCCTAATTGAGTTTCTGTCAACGATGGACTACTAGCTCTGGTTATGATAGGACCAATATTTCATTGGTACTTTCAAATATGTGGATCTTTTAAGCATTGTTGTCATTTAGTTTAATTAGAGAAATTAAAACTAAGCTTAGATACATTTTCCCCTATAATCCTGAATCCTCACAATTTCACTGATAATTTATTCCTTAAGTAATTTGCAACAAGGTTTAGCTTAAAGACAAACTACAACTAGGAAAAAATTAAGTTTTAACAGCACTGAGACATAATAAAATATAGGAAAAGTCACAATATAACATCAGATCAAGACTACAAAATATGTGAAAACAGGATGATTTGCTATTAGAACTGGAAGGAGTACAATGCATAAAATTAAATATGTGAGCCAACTGCCTGTATACAACTCTGCAAGGGAGAAGAATCTGAAGCTAACTAACTATTGACTACCTAAAAAACATAGTTTTTCTCCTATATATGTCTCCAGAAGATCTCTCTCGAAGAAAGATGAAAAAGCTCCTAAAAATAGACATGCAAATCCATTCTCAGAATCCATCAAAAAGCCTCCAAAAATTCCCACAAACTGCCTCTAAACTACAAATAAAAGCTGCCAACTTGATCCTCTAAGTGGTCCCCACCAAATCTGCATCCAAATCTGTCCAATCTACCTCATAAAAGCAAATTTTTTGTCCTATTATGTTCAATCTCCCCCAAGAAAGCAAAACTGCTTTAACTACCGAAAAATAGTTCAACTTTAAAAGGAATTTATAACTGCATTGCTTTAAAGTTAAGTTTGCAATCCTGGCAGTTTTAATCCTATCCTATTTGATTTGAAAAGAAAACAAATCCTCATGTCTTATAATTTCGCCATTTTTGCATTACAATGCTTGATTTTTCAATAAAAATCATAAAAATAATCATATGACCCTATACATTTATTTGCAAAAACAAAGCCTTAAAGGCTTATTCTTTATCTATCCCTACAAAATAATTCCTAAGGCAAGTGTACTTGTCTCACACCAAACTTGAAGGTTTGCATTGTTTCTAAAGGAAGTACTCCATTTTATCTTCATATGACATATTGCAAGGTGATTTAGCATGTTTAAAGGCATTAAAATCTTGAGTTAGCAATGGGCTTGACGTCACCTAGGAAGCATGTGATCAACACTTAATACCATGGGGTATTAGTTGTGCCTTAGAAAATAAACATAATGCAATGAAAATACCACATTAAACCTAGGGCAAACAAACAGACCTAAACAAAACCATCCAAACCCTATTTTGTTGCATCATTTGACTTAACATTTTTTTTTGGAGAATCCTCTGCTTTGCTCTGCCACTGCCATGAATGGGGTTTGAAGCTGAATCCTGTCAACTCCCTGGATCTCTCCTCTAAAGCAGGTAAATGCCTTCTATTATATGTTTTGACCCATTTCTTTTCATTTTGAGCTAAATCCGGCCTTTAATGGCCATGGCTGTATGCATGCTCTGATTCATTTGTTGTATTGTTTCACTGTCACTTTCATCCTCCATGTTTGAGGTCACCATTCGAGGGTTTCAGGCTTGATTTCTACACTAAAACACTGGTAACTCTTTTGTGTGTCTAATTTCTCATTATTTCTGCAAAAAATGAAGGTTTTTCGGCCCATATCGGCAGCCATACCATCTGTATATGTTTATCTTGTTTGAGTATTTATTGGGCTCGGCACTGTGATTGTATATACACGGTCTTATCTTCTCGTCTGAGTACTTGCTACCCGTATGAGCTCAAAACCTCCCTGCTTCCATATATGACCTTACAATCTGATATTATGTTGGCCACCCTTCTGTATGGCATAAGATGATCTACATTTTGTCATATCCTGTGTGCTATTAATTCCGCAGCTTCCTTTTGCAAAAATAATAGAGATTTTGATTTTATTTCTTCAGCAAGAAAATGTTATTTCAATTAGAACCTCCACTTTCTATGTCTATGCCTGTTCCATGAAACCCCAAAAATGGGTTCGAGCTGTAGCGCCCATAGCATCGAAGATGGGCTTTGTTTCACTGTGAAGAGCACATTCTTAAGAGCCACGTCTTCGAACTTAATATGACTTCATGCTTCCTTGGAAATTCAAAATGCAACCTTCTGTATTTGATGTTGCGATCTACTATGGTACTCTATATTATTTTAAGCACTTAACCCAAAATGGAGAATGGCCTCTGACTTCATTTGGCTTTGGACTTAAGACACTGAGAGGGTTTTGCGACATTGACCTCAAGGCAATAACTTTAGTTAGCCATTGTTGGCATAATGGCATCCTTAATGCGGTCTCTCTGAGTTTCAACAGCTAATTTGAACTGAGGCTTGAATAATGCTTTAAAACCCTAAGAGGGTTATCCCTTCACTGTACAGCTTTTTGTATTCATCAGATACAAGGCTCCTTTGTATGGGATGAAATAAAAGCTTTGTCTTTTCTTTATAACTTGTAGCAAGGCAGGCCTTGGCATTCTCTATCTGTATACATTTTCATCTTGGTCCTGACATTCTGTTCGAACTCAACCCTTGACAAAAGAATGCAAACGTATATGTAACTCTTGCATAACCAGATGTGGGTGTTGACATTTTGTACAAAAATACTCTTGGTAGTGACTATGTTGGAAAAACTAATTATTTCCATTTATTTTCTGATGTCAACTTACTTCTTTTGTTCTTGAATAAAGAGTCTATGACAAAATGAAATCTTTCTTGATGTTCCAATTGTAAATGTGATATTCATGTGATTTTCTTACCTTTTTCGGCAACAACTATCGGTATTTGTTATTTTATGACAATGATTTCCATTTATAAAGACAATTGTTCCTCTCTGTACCTTCTCTTGATGAGTGCATTACTTGACTGTCCCCCTCTGGAGATGAAATACATCCACTTCACACTGTTGCAATGATAAGGTGTCTATTGATACTGTGATGACATTTGACATTGATCTTTGAATAACTTGATGATCACACTCAGCAACTGTAATAAGACATTATGCATATGGCTGTCCACATAAAACTCATGCTCCCCCATTCTGAATCTACAAAAAAATAAAAGCTCCTTGTTGATCCTATAGCACTATTTTAGAGCATTGTTGTGATTGTATCCTTATGTGATATTGGATGGCAAATGCAACATGATGTGGCCTTGATACTATGTGGGGAAACACACTTTTGGCTGCTCTATTACTATTGATGCACCATTAGGTGGTCTACTGATATTACATTGATTGCTTTTCGTTGGGCTTCATAGCTTCTTGCTACTGCTCCAATTTTCCTCTATATTTCATGATCTTCCTACTAACCTGTGCATGCTTTCAATTTCTCATTGAGACAGTGGCTTCTTCTTTTGTATATTGACAGACGAGATTCATAATAGTTTGACTGTCATTTGCTTTGTGAAAAGAATGATCATTTGATCTGCAAGATGTGATTTCTTACTAGCTGTTCCAATTTACTGTACTTCATCATATCAAATGCATTATGTAAGATGTCCTCTACCACATGATTTGATGTTCTATTACAACACATGTAATGAAGTGTTCTTTTGATCCTTTTGAGGTTTGTCAAAGATAAAATGGGCCATCTGGACTAGTTGTCTTGTATTCTTCTGCTACAAATCTATCTTTACAACTTGCTTACTGGTTTATAATGAATACTCTAATTGGACTATTGATCATGGATGAGTAAGCAATCCTCAAATAGTCAACACTTGTGAACACTTATATTTATCAGTCTAATGATTATAAATGTATTGTGTAGTCCTGATTATTATCATGCCTGAGAATGTCATTTTCATAATAGTTAGAGTAGTAAATAAATTGTTGTATGCATTGAGTTTTATCCTCCATCAGTTTAGGTCATGTTCTTGATTGCATTTCATACTTTGAAGTGAAATCATGGTCATGTTTGAAATGGGACTGATGTATATGATTGTCTTGCTATTCCTTCAACTCATCATGTGAATGTCATCAACGGTTTCCTTCTTTCTATTCATCCCTTCTGAGATCAGGGGGCAGCAGCATGCTGCGCTCAACCCTTGTGGGAGCCCATTTGACACCACCTGTTGAATGTCTTCAATTAGCTTCATGATTTCTCCTATACCTGCACATGAAACAAACATATTAGAATGAAATAATGATGCTCTATGTTTGCTTCTCTTAACTTCCTTCTGCATATGGATATTTCTCATTTGATCAATGCATTATAACTAAAGTATTATGCCTCTCTTGATTGATGAAGGATTTTCATAACTGGAGCTTCTAAAGGGACCCTTCCTACAATTTTTCAGGTACATGTTGAAATCGGGAGCAGGACTAGAGGCTACTACGAAGATCAACCAAAACAAGGCAATGATGGCCATGTCTTTCCCTCTTCTTCATTAGATTCGTAGGCTTGTGTGGGACATCTAATATGTCTTTAGTTTCCTTCAATTCAATGTTTATTCTCTTATGTATTCAAACTTGTAAATGAATAACCATTGTGGTGAATGAATACTTATCTCATTTTACTCCTCTGCAATGCAATGAATGATTGAAACTTTTCATCCCGCATCTAAACAATTGAACTACATTTGTCATGATAACTATGCAACTAGCACATAACAGAAATGAAATCAAACCTCATATCAAAAACGATAAATGATAAATCTACCTAGCCAATTTTTGAGCCATGGTCAAAAAATGGTAACAATTGTGACTTACAATTTCTTGTACTTTTCTCTTGTTATTCTTAAATCTCAAATGGAAGGATTTGGTTGTGGTGTCCATGTAGCTGTTTTATGGACTTGATTTGTATAAAAAATGTAGGCTGAAATACACATCATGCTCTTCACAGTACACATTTTTAGTTCACCAACATTTGACTTGTCCACATCTTACAAATCATGAACTAAGCATGTGTAGCTTGAAAATGGTGATGGGACCCACATTTCCTTGAAGTAAGAACAAAACCTAGTAGAAGGAAGCACAAAACAAGTCTAACAAATCATAACATGAACAAAACCTATGGAAGTTAAAATATAAAATTTTTATTTTAACTTGCATAAGTTTTGTTGATGTTTTGTAAAATGGCTTGTGTTGCTTTTTGGTTTATTTCAACTTGCATAGGTTTTGTTCATGTTTTGTGAGATGTCTTATATGTTGCCTTATGTTGGATTTTATTTTTGCTTTAGGGTTCAAGTGTGGGTAGAGGACATCTTATAGAACATGAACTATCTACAAAAGCTTTTTCCATATTTTGTAAGATGTCTTTTATGCTACCCTCTGCTCGCTTTTATTTTTTCTTTAGGGAAATGTGGGTCCCACGACCCATCACCAGTGCTAGCAGTCCATGCAATTACATGGCATCTTTCACTATTCTAACATAAAATAGCATGCTACATGATGAACCACCAACTACGATGATGGAACCCACAATGGTCGTTAACTTGAGATTTTCCCCATGCCACTTTGCATCAAGATGGGCCTCTAGCTGTAGTGATGATAGGATCCACATTTACCTAACACTTTCTAATATGTGTAGTTTTCAGTCATTGCCATCATTTTGTTTAATTTGAGAACTTAAAATTGAGATGCAGATGCCTAAGAGCCAAGAATGAGTTATGAATAACCATAACTCTTCGAGGTAGGTTTATCTACTCCATGTCAATGTGTGTTCTCCATATATTTTGCTAAATTTGTGAAGTAGAGTTTAATTCATGTAAAAAAATATTAACTATGTGCACTATATCATTATTCCTACCCGATTCCCTTTCTTGACCACAAAATTAAATTGTAATGCAATGAGGGAATGTGTTTTGTAGGGCTGTAAAGAGATTATTAAATTTGATATGGTGTGCTAGATTTGATTTGTATAGAAAAGTACAAGTTGAAATACACATTGTGTTTTTCAACCTGTAATTTTCCTCACAAACATTTGAAAGGCGTCTTATAAATCATCTGCTAGCACCTACATTAACACAAATCTAACTCATAAATATGAATTAACATCCACTTCTTTATAATTTCCATAGAGTGAAAAATTGACAAATATTATTAATAAATGCAACCTAAACCGAAATCTTAATCTTGAGCCGATCAGAGAAATTAACTCGATAAACAGTAACATGTCCGGTGACCGCATTTCAATCTACATTATCGTTGGGCAGTTTCTTAAAAAATATGTTACCACGCAGCGTGGTTTAATTTGCATAGAAATATAATTCTCAAGAGTCCCGTAAGGGTAGACGATGTTGCTTTGAGGACAGAGTGGAGGCTTGGACTAAGTCAGCAGGACTTTGTTTTGACCAGTTTGGACTGAATGGATGTGAACCCACTAACTGGAAAATGCCTAATAACAAAAAAAATATGAGCGACAGTTGGTACACCAACACAGGTTTAGGTACATGGATTTATATGACAATGGAAAAGAAGGTAGTGTTTAGGTTTAGGTACATGGATTTATATGACAATGGAAAAGAAGGTAGTGTTTAATGGGCTCATGTTTTACTTGGTTGGCACTCCAGATAGAGAGCCCCGCCTTATCTCGACAACAAACAAATAATATGAAGAGTACATGCGAAGCAAAAGAAGTCAAGAAAATAAAACAGACATATACAGTTGCTAACGATAATTTGCATATGAATTTGAAATGGTGTTAAAATATTAGCATTCCTTACCAACCTACCGAACAAAAGGGAAAGGACCTCACAGCTGATTTAATCCTTGTATCTATATATACAGAGACAGTGAGAGACAGAAAGAGGTCAGAAACAATTTGGCAAATACTTTTGGCATTGTGGTTAACTGTTCATTTTGTTTTAGGGGAACACAGTGTGGTTACACGGCACTACAAATTCGACGTGGGTTTAACGTTACTATGGAATGAGTTCAATGTTTGATTGTTTATGATTTATTTTATTCCGTTCTCAGATTGCCTTGATGCATTGTTATTCTAAATATCTACAGAAACAAATGAAGAATGTGACCCGTCTTTGTAATACGAAAGCTCTATTGACTGTCAACGGGCAATATCCAGGGCCTCCAATAGTTGCTCGAGAAGGAGATCGCGTGGTTATCAAAGTAACAAATCATGTTAAAAACAATGTTAGCATACATTGGTATCTCTTCTGCTCCTGCATCTCAGTTATTTACGTAATAATATATTCTGTTGTATTACTTTCCCTAATGAATTCCTATAAATTGCTTAGGCATGGAATTCGGCAGCTTAGATCTGGGTGGGCGGATGGTCCTGCTTATATCACTCAGTGTCCAATTCAAACAGGACAAAGTTATGTGTACAAATTTATTATCAAAAGGCAGAGAGGAACATTGTGGTGGCATGCCCATCTCATGGTTGCGAGCAAGCTTGCATGGGCCCATTATCATCTATCCCAAAAAGAATGCTTCTTACCCATTCCCTCGGCCACACCAGGAAGTGCCTATTATTTTTGGTATGCCTTTCAGTACTTGCTGTTGCCATTGTACAATGTACACTACTACCAGTGTTAAATTTAAAATGAAAATACTGTCGTTGTCTTGCAAATTGCAGGAGAGTGGTGGAATGCAGACACCGAGGCTGTTATCAGTCAAGCATTGCGAAGTGGCGCGCAAGCTAATGTGTCAGATGCATATACCATGAACGGACTTCCTGGTCTTCTGTATAACTGCTCTTCCAACGGTGAGGGTGGATGAAAGATAAACAGAGTGGTTGCTATTGCTTCCTTGTTTAAATGTAACCAAGTCTCCTGTCATGTAATGCAGACACATTCAGGCTCAAAGTGACCCCTGGGAAAACTTACCTACTTTGAATGATTAATGCTGCCCTTAATGATGAGTTGTTTTTTGGAATCGCCAACCACACATTGACTGTGGTGGAAGCGGACGCTGTGTATGTTAAACCTTTTCAAACCAATGTTATTGTGATCACTCCTGGCCAGACTACCAACGTCCTCTTGACAACTAAATCTCAGGCACCCAATGCCACATTCCTCATGTTTGCGAGCCCTTTCGCTACGGGAACAGCAGCTTTTGATAACTCAACGAGTGCTGGAATTTTGGAATATGTGACAGCAGCTAATTCGTCCTCATCCTCTCTTCCTATGATGAAACCAACGCTTCCAGCCCCGAATGATACCTCCTTTGCTGCCAATTTCAGTCAAAAGATGAGAAGCTTGGGAAGTCCGAAATTTCCAGCGGCAGCTGTTCCTCAGAAGGTGGATAGACAATTCTTTTTCACAGTGGGGTTGGGTCTAAATCCGTGTCCCAATGGACGAACATGTCAAGGCCCCAACGGCACCAAATTTGCAGCCTCCATTAACAACATATCCTTCATTCTTCCCACCACCGCTCTTCTTCAAGCATACTACTTTGGCCAGTCCAACGGAGTTTACAATACCACTTTCCCTGACAATCCGCCATTTCCTTTCAACTACACGGGCACGCCTCCTAACAACACTCAGACCCTCAACGACACGAGAGTCGAAGTGGTTCCCTTCAACACTAGCATACAGCTAGTTCTGCAGGACACCAGCATGGTGATGCCCGAGAGCCATCCTCTGCATCTGCACGGCTTCAACTTCTTCATCTTGGGTCAAGGTGTGGGAAACTACAATGCCAGCACTGACCCCTCTAACTTTAATCTGCTGGATCCTCCCGAGAGAAACACAGTTGGATTTCCCAGTGGAGGTTAGGTGGCTCTCAGATTCCTAGCTGATAATCCAGGTATTACTTAATCATACCTTCCATCGCTCATTTAATTCAATAATATTGTGCTTGTTTCATATAAAACTATCCAACTGTATGTATGTAATTGCAGGAGTGTGGTTTATGCATTGTCATCTCGAGCTGCATACCAGCTGGGGATTGAAGATGGCGTGGGTCGTTTTAAATGGAAATGGCGGCAGATCTCAATCTCTTCTTCCTCCGCCCAAAGATCTTCCCTCTTGTCGATCGCTTAACCTATGCCTTCAAATTCTAACTGGGGACCGTGTGCTTATTTTTATAAATTTCACTGCTACCAATTTTGTGCCGGTTCAAAATAGTGTGCAAAGAAGAAAGAGAACATGTATGCTTGCGTTCTCTTATATACAAGAAAGAAGAATGTGTGTCTGATTAATAGGTACATCCTATAATAACAGTAAAATTTGTATTTTTTCATGCTGAAACATTTTTTTTTTAATTGATTTTTGTCCCTTTTTTAATTTAAATCTCTCCACTTCATGCTCTATTCCTGCGTTACTGACTGTGCTAGCTAATGGCAATACTCTTGTAATCAAATTTATTTAACTAATTATTAAGTGTTTTTATTAATCAATTATATTTTATAATTTTCTATTTAAAGTAATATTTTAAAAGTAAATATGTAAATTTTTTAAAGATAAAAGTCAAAAGAATTAATTATTGGCATATCTATGGTATAAAAAGTTTTAGGTCTGTTATTGGAACTTTCATGTTGTTCAAGACAATTAGTAATGAACTTTGTACATTTCTAACCTATTAGTGTATGGAAATTCCAATTCTAAATACGACAATTAATAATTTTTTGTGGCTTTAACCCAATGTACATGTTATTTTTCCCTTGCTTTGCAATTCTTAATAATTAGAAAAACTATCCATAGAAAATCAACAAATATTACCATTCCTCCCTATACACAATGAGTTAAAATTCTTGTCAACAATGACATCATGCTAGAAATTCATTGCCTTTCAATCACTTAATGTTGGACCACTAAATTGAATCTGGTGAGCATGGATGATGAACACGCATTTTAAGATCCATATCAGTTCACATACCTTATCTATGCTTATGTTGAACTTTAATATTTTTAATAGAAACTAGATAAATGTGTAAAGATGCCAGCCTAAATCAAAATTTAGAATTTTTTTGCTATGGATGAATATGTAGTTGTGTATAGTCTACACGACGCCCCCTGTTGGCTCATCCGTAAGTTGCATGACATGACAGCCCTTAATAGTAGTCTTTCACAACTTTCCACTACCCAATGTCAAAGTACATTAGAACCCTAATGATTGTGTCTCTCGCGTTGGAATTAAAATCCCTTCAAGAAACTACTTTAGTTTTTCCTAAGACCATAGAGAATATCTGAGCCTTTGTTGCAAGTCACCTTTGAACATTGCTAAACATCATTCCAATCATTGAACTAGGTTGATCTCCTAAGTATGACTAATAGATATTATTGCTAGTGATTAGTTACCATATTCTTTGAGACGAATAGAATGATAGATGCATATTGATGTGTTGATAAATGGTTAGAGCAATTTAGAGGTAAAACTTAGATACACAAAGTTTAATTTAGTCTACTATCCCATGAAGGCGCAACATGTGTCCAAGTGGTGGGGACCACTCTTAGTTGATATAATTTTTTTATTTTATATCAATCTTTACACTATTTTGGAATCCCACATTTTTGTCCATCAATAACATGTTGATAAGCTACTTTTTGTACATACAAGAGAAAAAGTGGTCTGGTTAGTGGCCAAAACATGGTAGGTTTGGTCATGGATTGTTAGGGATTGCATGCAGAAGATATCAATCAAATGCAAATAAAGATTAAATAGAGGAATGAAAATACACAGAAATAAAAACAACAAGAGACAAGTTTTAACATGGTTCACCCAAACTTGGGCTACATCCACCAACAAAGAGTCCAATATTATTATCTAGTAAATCAAACTGATTACAACCATCAATCCTTGCAACTCAATACCGCTGCAAAATGCTACAATACAATATCAACAGAAACCCTAACTCTTAGCCATTTTTATCAAGACTTATGTCAGTTACAAAATAGGGTTTTTTATGTCAGCTAATAGAAAAATAACTCCCAACACCTTTATAAAATAATAGGCAATGTTTTCTTCGGGGGCCTCACAAGAGGGGCTCTGCCCCCCTGCACTCCCCCGTTAAATAATTTGGGGGGAAACCGCGCAGATAAAAGTGGGGAAAATTTAACCTCCGAGTCTGATTACGCTCCATATAACAAAATGGATTGTGTTGTGCACTAACATGGTATGCAACATGTATAGGTATAGACAAGGTGCTCAAATGGTTTGACAAAATGCTTCAAAGAATGTGATCCCATGGGATGTCATGATTGCAAAATATGTACAAAATGGATATGTTCAAAAGGATTCGAAAACTGTTAAGAAAATGGAATTGGGCAAGTGTAAATCCCCACTTTTATCTTATTGTATTACATAAAAATTAAATTTTAAAAATTATAATATATTTTATTAAATTTATTTACTAAATAGTATTATAAATATAAATACACTTTCAATGATTATAATAAATGAATAATTTTAATTTATATTAAAACTTTTATATATTTATATTCTTTTTATTATATATTATTATTTTAAAACATATAATTAATTACATTTTTAGATTCACTAATATTGCACTATATAGTATATAGATGTAATTTAATGGTATTGATTTTAGGGGTATGGAGTAATAATGTGAATAGAGTTGCTAGGAATAAGTTGGGGAAGACATCTAACTTTTATTTCTATTGATCCATTTGAGAGCATTGATTGGAATTGGACATGATGATTTAAACAAGTTTGTCATGTTAATTGGGATTTAAATCAGCAAGTCATGTTATCTTGTGTTAACATGAGAAACTCGTGAAAATAGAATGTCATTATTAAACTAATCAATTATACAATCTCTAAGTTACACTTTGGTGAACCTTCAGGAGAGCGAAAAAGAATTTTCTATGAAATTTGAAATCCATGTTTCTACCTAGGTGAATACAATTTTTTAAATGAAAATGAGTCATGTTGTGAGTCATGTTGTTCTATATAAACACAATTAGCCCTTGAATATAGAAATTTATTATTAGTCTAATCAACTATACAATCCCAAGGTGTACCCCTAGGAAATCGAAAAAAAATTAAAATAAAATTTGAAATCCATGTTTTTACCTTGGTGAAACATTTTTCTAGATGAAGCAATAATAATATAATCTAGCACAATAATGTAGCTTTCAAGTTTTGATTTGATCTTGATCTTGCTCTTAGCAGGTGAACTATAATTATAAAGTTTGAGACCTATTTGTTTTTGAATTTTTGTACTACAATACAATCAATATTTTCTTCACATACAAGGCTTATTGTTAGTGAAATAGAGCTAGATATTTAAAATAAAGGAAGATTTAAAGTTTTTGGCAATTATTGTTTGATTCTTTCTAACATGTGGTAATTGACATGCTATACATCTACCAATTATCTCCTTTTCCATGTTCGCACACCTTTATACATTCACACTGTCTACTTATTTATTACTTTCATGATCACATATTCCCATGCACATCCTATCCACTATGATCTAGCTCATTTTCTCTCACGGGACTAGTTTACAATTGCAAGGTTGGCATTGTATCTCACACATTCATCCCACCAAAATTTATTTTTCAGATAAATTACTTAACTAATTATTAGTATGTTATAATATTTTATACCTAAAGTTTGTATTTATTTTTAACAAAGTAAATAGACAATTTTTAATCAAAAAATGTTGAAATGATTAATTACTAACAATGAACACCTTATATTACAATCTTCAGATTAATGTACAATTCTGACCTATGAACTATGCAAAACATCATATCAAATTTGCATTTAGACAAACCAATATGGAGACATACACAAAGAGTGGAAATTCAATGAACAAAGACTGAACCATCCAGTTGTCATTTCCATTTAACTAAGTACCTTTAGCTAATGTTTTTTAGTTTTTAGTTTTGTGAATTATTATTAGTCCTATGCATTTAGGCATATGCTAGGCATTGAATATTTCTCACCAACTCTCAGTTTATAGTTTTTAGTTTTGAACATCCATTTAGTTTTCATACTCTACTATATGAATGCTTTTGAAACTCTGTTATGGTTTTTTTTATTAGCCTTGAATTTTGTATTTCCAATTATTGAGAATACTAAATCTGGAAGGCTTTCTATGCAATGCAACATATCTAAAGGGTTTTCTAAAGTCCTAAACTTTTTGATGAAGTAGGTATAAACCTTTCCAAAAGAAATTAAAAATAATTGTAATTGGTAAGGGAAGAAACTATTAGTAGTAATGTAATTTCTTGGTTTTTGAATACTAGAAAAGAAGAAAAGTAAACAATGTCAAGGCATAGATTGTAATATATTGTATGAGTGTGTTATACACAAATCATAAACTAGCGTAACAAACCCAAAAAAATGGTAGCCTAACCATGATCGAATAACAAACTCCTTGCTTGATCATCTTCTATAAAGACTCAAGCTTTTGAAAAGATAACAATATAATCTACAAATCCAATCCGTATGTTCAAGGCCTCGCCTTGCATTTATATGTCCTAATATTTTTTTTTTTAAAAGGTGCACATCACCGTAAAGAGCCATTGAAACATCAAACAGGCCAAAGTATGAGCAAAAGAAGCCATTGGGGTACACCTCTAGGTGTCATCTCAGTGCAATGAATTGCTAGAGACTGTTGGAGTTAAGGAAAGGTTGGATACCCAACAATTGAAGGCTAAATAGACAAAACCCATTGCATCCATGTAAACCTAGAAAGGCCAATATGAACAATCAAAGTGAAGAGAGCATACCAATATACCTTGCTCGAAAACACTAAGAGGAAACACCAAAGATGGAGACCCAAATCCCCAAACCAACTGGAGCTATGAAAAAGGAGACAGAAGGAACTCATGAAGAGAAAAGTTTCACCTATAAACCAAAACACCAACACCCCACTCGAGATACAAATAGTCTTATACACCAATGAGCATATATCTCAAAGCTCCTCAGGGATTTAAAGGGTCAAACTACACCCCTATCAAAAAAAATGCTCCAAAATGAACTAGATCAAACCAAAATTGAAGAAGACCACAAACAAGGAGCCCTTGAATCATGTCAAAAACTTAAAAGATGATGCCTACCCTAAGCCCAAAATTCAATAAAAAAATAAAATCATGTATAGATAAAATGGCAGGAAACAACCAACAGGAGCAGTTATGGGAAAAGCTCCTTAAAAAAAATTCAAACATAGAATAGATTATTTCACTTGAAAAGAGAACTCTACTTTCCTCGATCTCAAATATTTTTCAATTGTGGTTTGGTTTCCTAAACCAATCTCCACTTTAGTCTTGCATCTTCTTAATTTGCAACCATTTTGACCAATGGCGGGTGAAATGCTTTCTGACTTCTTTGCGATATTAGTTTAAGAAATACCTTGTTTTGGAGAGATGTGAGGATTTAACTTTGCTTTGTTAACATCCTTGAGGGTTACAATATCATCTTTGAAAATTGCATCCTCCAAAATGACCTTAGCCCTACATCTATAGTTCCAACCCCCCTTGAGAAAAACCTCTTCCAGAAGTCAAATTTCTAGTTTCTTCCTCGTCTTAATCTTGGATCATAAATTAGAATAGTTCCTCAACCATTTCTTCTACTAGACATGCTACTCTATTCTTGGAAAGAATGGTGTTTTGGTTAGAAGGGTTGGTCCCTCTTTCAAAACCCAAAGGAGCCTGGCACCCATGGGCAGTCTCCATTTGATCAAGATTAAAATTTTCTACGAGAACTTCATTGGTCATGTCCTCACAAATGTCTTCACTTATTGTTAGAATGACTTCCTCCAAGAAAAAATTAATATCAGTGTCATGACCAACTTTGTTACCAACTTCAATTGACAAGGAGTGATCCACCTCCTTTGATAAATCCTTTATGATCTCTTTTGGGGTGTGACTGGAAGAGTCCTGTCTAAATGACAATACTCTCCCCCATCTTCATCCATGACACCTTCCTTAGGGGCCTCCAACTTATTAACAGGATCCATTGGATTTTTCCTCCACTTCTTTATCAAAGCCTCCTACCTTTAATATTTCTAACTCATTTAGGAGGTTCATATTAGAATACTCATGTTCCACCATAACTATAACAGCTTTCTATGAGACATCCCACTCAATGGGAGGTTCCTATCTTGGACAAACTCTTCCAACACCATGGGAAGGAGAAAAGGATTCTCTGTGGGAAAGAAATTTTTAGGGGGATCAAGTGATCATTTAAGGTGGCCCAGGCCTCCACAAATTCTACACTTAGCCTCCAAGACTACAATGTATATTTCTTTAACCCAATCTCCCACAATAGAGTGGATCCTGATATTTTTGGGGAAACTTTTCTTGAGATCCAAAATAATACAGATCCTAATGTCCTCTTTAGAGATAGAATATTCTCCATCTAAAACTTGAAAACCTCCCAGAGAGTCTCCAATAAGCTTCAAAATTTTCTCATCTCTGTATTCCAACAACAAGCTTCCCAGTTTAATCCAAAAGCATGCAAATGAAAGGTTGACATGAAGAGGATCAAAATTTGGCTACTAAGGCTACAAATACAATCTGGAACCTTCTAAGACCTAGACATGCCTTGAAAAAACTAATTCTTTGTCCTTGCTACTCTCGAAGATGACAACAAAGAAACTATCTTCAAGAAAGAGGAACTCATGGCTCTTGGGCAAGTTTGAGGTAATCAAGTTTAGCAAGGCATCTTTAAAAGAAGGATCTTTCCAAAACTTATCAATCAATGTTGTCTCTTTTAGATTACTAACCCTATTTTCAAACAACTCCTTTGGGATGAGGATTTGGAGTTCTAATTTTTTACGGGAAACCACCTTAGCATGAGGAGATCTATTCCTCAAACTTTCTTTGAAGGGGGGCCATTTCCTCTACTCCATTTTATAAAAATCTTCTTTTTTTTGTGGATTCTTTTGGTTGTAGAACCTTCTTCTTTGGCTGAAGGCCCTAGAATACTTTGGCCTCCAATATCCATTAAAATATGTTCTACTATCCCATCTAGAGAATTCATATTGAACTTCTCTACTATTGTTCCCAGAACCTCTATCCCAAGCTCTCATAGTTGACCACTATGAACCAGATCCTTACCTACTAAAAACACTATCCTGAAGGGCCTCCTCTCTTTTTGTAACAATAGAAACAATTCTATTCCAAGGTTTATTCCCATCTCTATTTCAATTACCATATCTAAATCTTCCAAAATTTAAATTTCTATGTGCTAATGTTGACACTTGTGTTTTCATCCAGCTTATCGACCACTAGGTCATAGTGCATGTTAAAAGTAAACTGGATGGCTTTCAGTTTCCTAAACTTGACTTCCATAAGAATACCCACCTTGAAACAAAAATGAATCATAAAAAGTATTAAGCCACTAATTGTTGTGCAGTTGCTATGTTCTTTATCCACTAATTGCACTGCATAAAAATAAAAACTATTAAGCCACACAATTATGTTGAACATTGTGCACAATAGTTGTATGCTTTCAAGTAATTGTGTCCTCTGAAATATGTATCCTACATTGAGTCTATCTAGTTGGTGATTAATCCAATGGTAGGAGCTAAGGTTTTCCCAGATCAATGGTGGAGTACACAACACACAAAACAAGGTAATAACCTTTTAACTCAGCCATCGGGAGGTAAATTCAGTACCGATGGTATGTGTGGTAAGGAGCGATACCATAGCACATAGCGGGCCATCTTAGTTTTCGGTCAAGAAAATTGGCGGCTAGTTTAATTTTTCATGCTGTAGTTAGCATAAGAGTCATACTTACCGTTTTGGAGGGTGTTTAATCAAATACATAATGACAAATTTTAGCTGGACTCCCACATCTATGCTAGCAAATGTGAGCTTGAACTTTGATAGGTTATGTTGAAATTTGACATTTTTGAGAAAAACTAGATATATGTTTTGAGAATGTATAACTAAATTAAAAATAAAGATATATTTTTCTATGGAGGAGGAATATGTAGCTATGTCTAGTCCATAGGCTATGATTATAGCTATTGGATCATCCATAAGTTGTATGACATGAAGGCTTGCAATGGTGGTAGCGTCTTTCGTAGCTTGCCTTTGCCAAGTATTGGAATACATTGGAGTTGTGATCATTGTGCCTATCACATTAGAATTCAAACACCTTTTAGCATTATCTTTAGTTTTGCATAAGACCATAGTAGATATCTCATCTGATAAAAATTACCTTCCTATGCTATCATCATTGCTAATGATTAGCTTCATTTTTTTCCTGGCCGATTGAATGACAAGCACCTACCAATGCCTTAATCAATGGGTAGAACAACTGAGTGGAAAAACTAAGATACAAAAAGTTTAGATTAGCTATTGTGACTAGATTCATTACAATCCCTTGAGAGCATGACACTTGTCCAAGTAATGGGGACAAATCTTGGTCAATAGAAATAACTTTAAATTGAATTTCAGCCTTTTATGTTATTCAGGAATCCACATTTCTCTCCATTGATAACATGTTAATAATCTTATTTTGATAAAAATAGGAGAAATAGGGCAGTATCTATTCTCCATAAAAATAGCATTCTTAAGAGATCATGTCACCATTTTAATATACAATACCATACCATGGTGAAACACTAGCTATGGTGATGGTACACACATCAGGCATTAACTCAAAATTTTTCCCTAAGCTACTTTTTATCACGATGGACTACTAGCTCTAGTTATGATAGGACTAATACTTCATTGGTGCTTTCAATATGTGGAGCTCTTAAGCATGTTGTCATTTAGTTTAATTAGAGAAATTAAAACTAAACTTAGATACATTTTCCACTAGCCTCATGAGGTATAAGTTGTAGATGATAGAGAGCTAAAAATGAGTCATAGCCAATCATAACATTTTTTAATTTATGGTAGATTATTTTTCATTGAATATTACAAAGGAAATGCTTAACCCTAGGCTCAATTAAATGTTTTGAGGGACTTCCTCAATGGACCTCATGGGGCCCTTTTCCTAGGTCGTGAAAATCTCTTCTTCTAGATGCTCTAGTAGGTAAAACCAATTGGGTATGTATTTTTAATTTATGATAGAGAATTTTTAAATTATAAAAAAGCAAGGGCTTACCCATTCATTCTATAAAATTCTTTAAATGAATTCCTCAATGGCCCTCATGGGTCCCTCTGGGTCTTAAAAATATCTTTTTCTAGATGCCCTTGTAGGTAAAACCAATTGGGTCTATGTAACCCATCAAGTTAATCACTTGCTTCGAAAATTGTGGATGTCTATAGGTATCATTTTATTTTCATATCAAATCCTCTTCCATACTAGCCCCAATCTACTTTGGTTTGTAATTAAATATAGTTTTAACAAGTTTAGATAGGTAGTTTTAAAAATATGCATTTGTGAGTTTATTTAAAATATTCCCAATATAGAAAACAATAATTTTCTCCACACAAAATGAAATGAAATCTTTGCAGTTAAAACTTAGTAGGTCTATATAACCAATCAAGTTAAGAACTCACTTACAAAACCATCAAATTCTAGAGATCACTTTTTTTTTAAATTAAATATGGTCTTCCATAAACCCGTATCTATTTTGGTTCATTTTTTATTAGAGGGTAAAATATGATTTGAAAGGTCCTTAACCATTTACAAACAAACTTCAACCTCAAAAGAGGTTGACTAATAGCACAACAACAGCCCAACTGCCAACAGATCAAGTGTCAAACATAAACAAAGCATCGAAAGGATAGCACTCCATAAAACAAAGATAGACAAACATCCTAAACTATCTCATAAGGAGATCTAGACTTCCTCACAGCCTTAACTTGAGTATGGGAAAGAGAGACTGACTTCAGAAGACCATTCTTCCTTCAATGCACTAACCTCCAAGAGACATCATTATCTAGTTCAACTGAGTAAGGGGAAGGGGGAGGGGAATCCTCCACATAAACCCTACCCCAAGGAAAAAACTGAGAGGAAGACCCTGCTAGAGAGGAAGATTGCTAAGGAACCATAATAGGAGCCCCTACAAAAGACACAACTCTACTAGGAACTGAGGTTTTAGCCAAGCTATCACCACCACCACAAAACAAACCACTAGAGATGGGTAACACAACCAAAAAATGTTGTCAGTGGAAGTAGTAGCGATGCCACCATCAACAGCCAAACCATGGAAAGAGGGCATAGTAGAGATGATGCCAAGACCAACAACCACACTGCCTCTTCAACAAAGTCACCACCTCCTTAGAATCAGATTCACAAATGATCAGTCTCCACTCAAGAACACAACCACGCTCCATCGCACATAAAATGGCAAGAGTCTCCACCACACATAAAATGGCAAGAGTCTCCACTGCATTGTTAGTATACCAACTCTTGTAATCAGAAAAGATAAACTAAACAATCCCAGCCCTTTTATTGATTCCTTACAATTGTAGATTTCTTTTGGAGAAGATTTCCAACTAAAGGTGGGTTTTTTTACCTCTTCCCTAACTTGTGATTTTTGTTATTTCCTTTTGAATAGAGGGATAAATCCTTTCATTTTAGTTGTTGTTATAACCTGGAGGTCTTCTCAGTCTTCGTCATTCTCATTTTGTGTAGACTATGCATGGTTCCCAAGGAGAAATCCTTAAGTTCTATATTTTCCTACAATATGGATAACAATGTGACATGTAGACATCAACATGATGTCTTGGTGTCCTAGATAATCAACTCCATTCCCAAGGAGAAATTCTTAAGTTCTATATTTTCCTACCATATGGATAACAATGTGACATGTAGACATCAACATGATGCATTGGTGTCCTAGATAGTCAACTCCAAACTTTGGTGCTAGGTTCCTCTTAACTCTATATTTATAGTTCTATGTTTGGTTTTTTAAATTTGCATTTGGTAATTCTATAAATTAGTAATTTTTAATTTACATAGTGTTTTAATTTGTTAGAAAATTAAAATTTCTTAAGGGTAAAACACAGTAAGTCCGTCAAGTTTAATTTTCTCTTTCTATTAAATTAGCAGTAGATTAGATTCATCATTAAATGAGCTAGTTTTCCCTAGTGTGGTGCCTTTGAAAACATTTGGTAATGAGGACAAAAGTTTTTTTCTATTGAATTTCATATTCTATAGAAATACACATTGTGTTTTTCAACCTACACAAGTTTAGTTCATGATTTCTAAGATTTCTTATAACATTTATACCTTTCTTAGTTAATTCATCTATTGATTCATAATATGTTGAAAATATGTATACAATGTGGTATTGCATTGAAGTTAGTGGTGTTGATGAAAGGAGTGGTTGTCATTCTAGGTTATACCAAAGGCATGGATAGATTTGACCTATATAAATATTGTTGGTGGTACATGAGATATATGCTCACCTATGTAGATACTGTTGATACAAGTTTCAGTGATAATGACAATGGAAATATGAAGGATGAATGTTTCAAATAATAATTTCTAATCTGTAGGCTAGAGATTAAATATCTTTATAAAAATATAAATATAAATAACTTTTATACAATCTCAATTTACTACATTTTATATGATCTCTATTCCAACCACTACACACATTCTATTGATTTGAATCTCCTATTTCACCATATGTTATTTATACATCCTAGCATTTGAATCATACAACTAACTTTTAAGTCAAAGCTCTTAAGGATATTAATGTAAGCAATAAGTAGAATTTAGATATCCAACATAGGTCTACTAGCTCTATTATGATATAGGAAATGATGCCATCTCCTTTACCCTTGTCATATTACATTTTATGTTTATGATAAATTATTTTCATTTAATATCATCATGGCAAGGGTTTACTTGTGGCTTCCATGAAATTGATTTAGGGATTTAACCATGCCTAGGAATGAGGTAGGAAGAGCGATATGGGTCTACCTACCATCTAGTTTTCCCTAACCATGTTATGTTGCTATTTTTGATTCAAGTATGCACCCTTGTTAAGCTTTGCAAAAACTTAACTACTTGCTGAAACATGGAATCATTCTCGGATGTGGGTCTCCTTTCATGAGAACGAATCTCCAGAGTGAGATGGTACTCTTATAATCTCTAAACTACTGACTTGAGGAGAAAAGGGATAGAAGGATGTAACTGAAATGTAAACTAACTCTAGGATCTAAACTGGATGAAGTTCTATCACTCACAAACAGATCCTCTACCCTGAATCCTCACAATTTCACTAATAATTTATTCCTTAAGTAATTTGCAACAAGGTTTAGATTAAACACAAATTGCAACTAGGAAAAAACTAAGTTTTAACAGCATTGAGACATAATAAAGGATAGGAAAAGTCACAATATAAGATCAGATCAAGACTGCAAAATATTTGAAAATAGGATGATTTGCTATTAGAACTGGAAGGAGTACAATGCATAAAATTAAATGTGTGAGCCAACTGCCTGTATACAACTCTGCAAGGGAGAAGAAACTGATGCTAACTAATTGCTGACTACCTAAAAACCACAATTTTTCTCCTATATATGTCTCCAAAAGATCTCTCTCGAAGAAAGATGAAAAAGCTCCTAAAAATAGACATGCAAATCCATTCTCGGAATCCATCAAAAAGCCTCCAAAAATTCCCACAAACTGCCTCCAAACTACAAATAAAAGCAGCCAACTTGATCCTCTAAGTGGTCCCCACCGAATCTACATCCAAATCTGTCCAATCTACCTCATAAAAGCAAATTTTTTGTCCTATTATGCTCAATCTCCCCCAAGAAAGTAAAAATGCTTTAACTACCTAAAAGTAGTTCGACTTTAAAAGCAATTTATAACTGCATTGCTTTAAAGTTAAGTTTGCAATCCTGTCAGGTTTAATCCTATCCTATTTGATTTGAAAAGAAAACAAATCCTCATGTCTTATAATTTCACTATTTTTGCATTACAATGCTTGATTTTTCAATAAAAATCATAAAAATAATCATATGACCCTATACATTTATTTGCAAAAACAAAGCCTTAAAGGCTTATTCTTTATCTATCCCTACAAAATAATTCCTAAGGCACGTGTACTTGTCTCACACCAAACTTGAAGGTTTGCATTGCTTCTAAAGGATGTACTCCATTTTATCTTCATATGACATATTGCAAGGTGATTTAGCATGTTTAAAGGCATTAAAATCTTGAGTTAGCAATGGGCTTGATGTCACCTAGGAAGCATGTGATCAACACTTAATACCATGGGGTATTAGTTGTGCCTTAGAAAATAAACAAAATGCAATAAAAATACCACATTAAACCTAGGGTAAACAAGGAGACCTAAACAAAACCATCCAAACCTTATTTTGTTGCATCATTTGACTTAGCATTTTTTTTGGAGAATCCTCTGCCTTGCCTGCCACTGCCATGAAGGGGGTTTGAAGCTAAATCCTGTCAACTCCCTGGATCTCTCCTCTAAAGCAGGTAAATGCCTTCTATTATATGTTTTGACCCATTTCCTTTCATTTTGAGCTAAAACCGGCCTTTAATGGCCATGGCTGTATGCATGCTCTGATTCATTTGTTGTATTGTTCCACTGTCACTTTCATCCTCCGTGTTTGAGGTCGCCATTCGAGGGTTTCAAGCTTTATTTTTACACAAACACTGGTAAGTGTTTTGTGTCTCTAATTTCTCATTATTTCTGCAAAAAATGAAGGCTTTTCAGCCCATATCGGCGGCCATACCATCTGCATATGTTTATCTTGTTTGAGTATTTATTGGGCTCGGCACTGTGATTGTATATACATGGTCTTATCTTCTCGTCTGAGTACTTGCTGCCCGTATGTGCTCAAAACCTCCCTGCTTCCATATATGAGCTTACAATCTGATATTATGTTGGCTGCGCTTCTGTATGGCATAAGATGATCTACATTTTGTCATATCCCTTGTGCTATTAATTTCGTAGCTCCCTTTTGCAAAAATAATAGAGATTTTGATTTTATTTCTTCAGCAAGAAAACGTTATTTCAATTAGAACCTCCACTTTCTATGTTTGTGCTTTGTTCCATGAAACCCCAAAAATGGGTTTGAGCTGTAGCCCCCATAGCATCGAAGATGGGCTTTGTTTCACTATGAAGAGCACATTCTTAAGAGCCATGTCTTCGAACTTAATATGACTTCATGCTTCCTTGGAACTTCAAAATGCAACCTTCTGTATTTGATGTTGCGATCTACTATGGTACTCTATATTGTTTTAAGCACTTAACCCAAAATGGAGAATGGCCTCTGACTTCATTTGGCTTTGGACTTAAGACACTGAGAGGGTTTTGCGACATTGACCTCAAGGCAGTAACTTTACTTGGCCATTGTTGGCATAATGGCATACTTAATGCGGTCTCTCTGAGTTTCAACAGCTAATTTGAACTGAGGCTTGAATGATGCTTTAAAACCCTAAGAGGGTTATCCCTTCACTATACAGCTTTTTGTATTCATCAGATACAAGGCTCCTTTGTATGGGATGAAATAAAAGCTCTGTCTTTTCCTTATAACTTGTAGCAAGGCAGGCCTTGGCTTTCTCTATCTATGTACATTTTCATCTTGGTCCCGACATTCTGTTTGAACTCAACCCTTGACATAAGAATGCAAACGTATTTGTAACTCTTGCATAACCAGATGTGGGTGTTGACATTTTGTACAAAAATACTCTTGGCAGTGACTATGTTGGAAAAACTGATTATTTCCATTTATTTTCTGCTGTCAACTTACTTCTTTTGTTCTTGAACAAAGAGTCTATGACAAAATTAAATCTTTTTTGATGTTCCAATTGTAAATGTGATATTCATGTGATTTGCTTACCTTTTCCGGCAACAACTGTTGGTATTTGTTATTTTATGACAATGATTTCCATTTATAAAGATAGTTGTTCCTCTCTGTACCTTCTCTTGATGAGTGCATTACTTGACTATCCTCTTCTGGAGATGAAATACATCCACTTCACACTTCTGCAATGATAAGGTGTCTATTGATACTGTGATGACATTTGACATTGATCTTTGAATAACTTGATGATCACACTCAGCAACTATAATAAGACATTATGCATATGGCTGTCCACATAAAACTCATGCTCTCCCATTCTGAATCTGCAAAAAAATAAAAGCTCCATGTTGATCCTGCAGCACTATTTTAGAGCATTGTTGTGATTGTATCCTTATGTGATATTGCATAGAAAATGCAACAAGATGTGGCCTTGATACTATGTGGGGAAACACACTTTTGGCTGCTCTATTACTGTTGATGCACCATTAGGTGGTCTACTGATATTGCATTGATTGCTTTTCGTTGGGCTTCACAGCTTCTTGCTACTGCTCCACTTTCCTCTATATTTCATGATCTTCCTACTAACCTGTGCATGCTTTCAATTGCTCATTGAGATAGTGGCTTCTTCTTTTGTATATTGACAGACGTGATTCATAATAGTTTGACTGTCATTTGCTTTATGAAAAGAATGATCATTTGATCTGCAAGATGTGATTTTTTACTAGCTGTTCCAATTTACTGTACTTCATCATATCAAATGCATTATGTAAGATGTCCTCTGCCACATGATTTGATGTTCTATTACAACACATGTAATGAAGTGTTCTTTTGATCCTTTTGAAGCTTGTCAAAGACAAAATGGGCCTTCTGGACTGGCTGTCTTGTATTCTTCTGCTACAAATCTATCTTTGCAACTTGCTTACTGGTTTATAATGAATACTCTAATTGGACTATTGATCATGGATGAGTAAGCAATCCTCAAATAGTCAACACTTGTGAACACTTATATTTATCAGTCTGATGATTATAAATGTATTGTGTACTCCTGATTATTATCATGCCTGAGAATGTCATTTTCATAACAAATGGAGTAGTACATAAATTGTTGTATGGATTGAGTTTTATCCTCCATTAGTTCAGGTCATGTTCTTGATTGCATTTCATACTTTGAAGTGAAATCATGGTCATGTTTGAAATGGGACTGATGCATATGATTGTCTTGCTATTCCTTCAACTCATAATGTGAATGTCATCAACAGTTTCCTTCTTTCTATTCATCCCTTCTGACATCATGTGGGAGCCCATTTGACACCACATGTTGAATGTATTCAATCAGCTTCATGATTTCTCTTATACCTGCACATGAAACAAATAGATTAGAATGAAATAATGATGCTCTATGTTTGCTTCTCTTAACTTCCTTCTGCATATGGATATTTCTCATTTGATCAATGCATTATAACTAAAGTATTATGCCTCTCTTGATTGATGAAGGATTTTCATAACTGGAACTTCTAACGGGACCCTTCCTACAATTTTTTAGGTACATGTTGAGGTCGGGAGCAGGACTAGAGGCTACTATGAAGATCAACCAAAACAAGGCAATGACGGCTATGTCTTTCCCTCTTCTTCATTAGATGCGTAGGCTTGTGTGGGACATTTGATATGTCTTTAGTTTCCTTCAATTCAATGTTTATTCTCTTATGTATTCAAACTTGTAAATGAATAACCATTGTGGTGAATGAATACTTATCTCATTTTACTCCTCTGCAATACAATGAATGATTGAATCTTTTCATCCCTCATCTAAACAATTGAACTACATTTGTCATGATAACTATGCAACTAGCACATAACAGAAATGAAATCAAACCTCATATCAAAAATGATAAATGATAAATCTGCTTAGCCAATTTTTGAGCTGTGGTCAAAAAATGGTAACAGTTGTGACTTACAATTTCTTGTACTTTTCTCTTGTTATTCCTAAATCTCAAAGGGAACAATTTAGTTGTGGTGTCCATGTAGCTATTTTATGGATTTGATTTGTATAAAAAATGTAGGTTGAAATACACATCATGCTCTTCACAGTACACATTTTTAGTTCACCAACATTTGACTTGTCCACATCTTACAAATAATGAACTAAGCATGTGTAGCTTGAAAATGGTGATGGGACCCACATTTCCTTGAAGCAAGAACAAAACCCAGTAGAAGGAAGCACAAAACACATCTAACAAAACATAACATGAACAAAACCTATGGAAGTTAAAATATAAAATTTTTATTTTAACTTGCATAAGTTTTGTTGATGTTTTGTAAGATGGCTTGTGTTGCTTTTTGGTGTATTTCAACTTGCATAGGTTTTGTTCATGTTTTGTGAGATGTCTTATATGTTGCCTTATGTTGGATTTTATTTTTGCTTTAGGGTTCAAGTGTGGGTAGAGGACATCTTATAGAACATGAACTATCTACAAAAGCTTTTTCCATATTTTGTAAGATGTCTTTTATGCTACCCTCTGCTCGCTTTTATTTTTTCTTTAGGGAAATGTGGGTCCCATGACCCATCACCAGAGCTAGCAGTCCATGCAATTACATGATGGTATTAGCTATTCTCCATACAAAATAACATGTGTAAGGCATCATCTCACTATTCTAACATAAAATTGCATGCTACATGATGAACCACCAACTACGATGATGGAATCCACAATGGTCATTAACTTGAGATTTTCCCCATGCCACTTTGCGTCAAGATGGGCCTCTAGCTGTAGTGATGATAGGATCCACATTTACCTAACAGTTTCTAATATGTGTAGTTTTCAGTCATTGCCATCATTTTGTTTAATTTGAGAAATTAAAATTGAGATACAGATGCCTAAGAGCCAAGAATGAGTTATGAATGACCATAACTCTTCAAGGTAGGTTTATCTACTCCGTGTCAATGTGTGTTCTCCATATATTTTGCTAAATTTTTGAAGTAGAGTTTAATTCATGTAAAAAAATATTAACTATGAGCACTATATCATTATTCCTACCCGATTCCCTTTCTTGACCATAAAATTAAATCATAATGCAATGAGGGAATGTGTTTTGTAGGGCTGTATAGAGATTATTAAATTTGATATGGTGTGCTAGATTTAATTTGTATAGAAAAGTACAAGTTGAAATACACATTGTATTTTTCAACCTGTAATTTTCTTCACCAACATTTGAAAGGCATCTTATAAATCATCTGCTAGCACCTACATTAACACAAATCTAACTCATAAATATGCATTAACATCCACTTCTTTATAATTTCCATAGAGTGAAAAATTGACAAATATTATTAATAAATGCAACCTAAACCGAAATCTTAATCTTGAGCCTATCAGAGAAATTAACTCGATAAACAGTAACATGCTCGGTGACCGCATTTCAATCTACATTATCGTTGGGGAGTTTCTTAAAAAATATGTTACCACGCAGCGCGGTTTAATTTGCATAGAATATAATTCTCAAGAGTCCCGTAAGGGTAGACGATGTTCCTTTGAGGACAGAGTGGAGGCTTGGACTAAGTCAGCAGCACTTTGTTTTGACCAGTTTGGACTGAATGGATGTGAACCCACTAACTGGAAAATGCCTAATAACAAAAAAAAATATGAGGAACAGTTGGTACACCAACACAGGTTTCGGTACATGGATTTATATGACAATGGAAAAGAAGGTAGTGTTTAGGTTTAGGTACATGGATTTATATGACAATGGAAAAGAAGGTAGTGTTTAATGGGCTCATGTTTTACTTGGTTGGCACTCCAGATAGAGAGCCCCGCCTTATCTCGACAACAAACAAATAATATGAAGAGTACATGCGAAGCAAAAGAAGTCAAGAAAATAAAACAGACATATACAGTTGCTAACGATAATTTGCATATGAATTTGAAATGGTGTTAAAATATTAGCATTCCTTACCAACCTACGGAACAAAAGGGAAAGGACCTCACAGCTGATTTAATCCTTGTATCTATATATACAGAGACAGTGAGAGACAGAAAGAGGTCAGAAACAATTTGGCAAATACTTATTTAGCCAGTTTAAGTTGAGACGAGACTGTTGTATGATTTTGGCAATGCAGACTTTTTATAGCCGCCTCCTGTTGCCACTTTTGGCATTATGGTTAACTGTTCATTTTGTTTTAGGGGAACACAGTGTGGTTACACGGCACTACAAATTCGACGTGGGTTTTACGTTACTATGGAATGAGTTGAATGTTTGATTGTTTATGATTTATTTTATTCCGTTCTCAGATTGCCTTGATGCATTGTTATTCTAAATTTCTACAGATACAAATGAAGAATGTGACCCGTGTTTGTAATACGAAAGCTCTATTGACTGTCAACGGGCAATATCCAGGGCCTCCAATAGTTGCTCGAGAAGGAGATCGCGTGGTTATCAAAGTAACAAATCATGTTAAAAACAATGTTAGCATACTTTGGTATCTTTTCTGCTCCTGCATCTCAGTTATTTACATAATAATATATGCTGTTGTATTACTTTACCTAATGAATTCCTATAAATTGCTTAGGCATGGAATTCGGCAGCTTAGATCTGGGTGGGCGGATGGTCCTGCTTATATCACTCAGTGTCCAATTCAAACAGGACAAAGTTGTGTACAAATTTATTATCAAAAGGCAGAGAGGAACATTGTGGTGGCATGCCCACATCTCATGGTTGCGAGCAAGCTTGCATGGGCCCATTATCATCTATCCCAAAAAGAATGCTTCTTACCCGTTCCCTCGGCCACACCAGGAAGTGCCTATCATTTTTGGTATGCCTTTCAGTCCTCGCTGTTGCTATTGTACAATGTACACTACTACTAATGTTAAATTTAAAATGAAAATACTGTTGTTGGCTTGCAAATTGCAGGGGAGTGGTGGAATGCAGACACCGAGGCTGTTATCAATCAAGCATTGCAAAGTGGCGCGCAAGCTAATGTGTCAGATGCATATACCATTAACGGACTTCCTGGACTTCTGTATAACTGCTCTTCCAACGGTGAGGGTGGATGCAAGATAAACAGACTAGTCGCTATTGCTTCCTTGTTTAAATGTAACCAAGTCTCCTGTGTAATGCAGATACATTCAGGCTCAAAGTGACCCCTGGGAAAACTTACCTACTTCGAATGATTAATGCTGCCCTTAATGATGAGTTGTTTTTTGGAATCGCCAACCACACATTGACTGTGGTGGAAGCGGACGCTGTGTATGTTAAACCTTTTCAAACCAATGTTATTGTTATCACCCCTGGCCAGACTACCAACGTCCTCCTGACAACTAAATCTCAGCCACCCAATGTCACATTCCTCATGTTTGCCAGCCCTTTCGCTACGGGAACAGCAGCTTTTGATAACTCAACGAGTGCTGGAATTTTGGAATATGTGACAGCAGCTAATTCGTCCCCATCCTCTCTTCCTATGATGAAACCAACGCTTCCAGCCCCGAATGATACCTCCTTCGCTGCCAATTTCAGCCAAAAGATGAGAAGCTTGGGAAGTCCGAAATTTCCAGCGGCAGCTGTTCCTCAGAAGGTGGATAGGCAATTCTTTTTCACAGTGGGGTTGGGGCTAAATCCGTGTCCCAATGGACAAACATGTCAAGGCCCCAACGGCAACAAATTTGCAGCCTCCATTAACAACATATCCTTCTTTCTTCCCACCACCGCTCTTCTTCAAGCATACTACTTTGGCCAGTCCAACGGAGTTTACAATACCACTTTCCCTGACAATCCGCCATTTCCTTTCAACTACACGGGCACGCCTCCTAACAACACTCAGACCCTCAACGACACGAGAGTCGAAGTGGTTCCCTTCAACACTAGCATACAGATAGTTCTGCAGGACACCAGCATGGTGACGCCCGAGAGCCATCCTCTGCATCTGCACGGCTTCAACTTCTTCATCGTGGGTCAAGGTGTGGGAAACTCCAATGCAAGCACTGACCCCTCTAACTTTAATCTGCTGGATCCTCCCGAGAGAAACACGGTTGGAGTTCCCAGTGGAGGTTGGGTGGCTCTCAGATTCCTAACTGATAATCCAGGTATTATTTAATCATACCTTCCATCGCTCATTTAGTTCAATAATATTGTGCTTGTTTCATATAAAGGTACCTATCCAACTGTATGTATGTAATTGCAGGAGTCTGGTTTATGCATTGTCATCTCGAGCTGCATACCAGCTGGGGATTGAAGATGGCGTGGGTTGTTTTAAATGGAAATGGCGGCAGATCTCAATCTCTTCTTCCTCCGCCCAAAGATCTTCCCTCTTGTTGATCGCTTAACCTATGCCTTCAAATTCTAACTGCCCACCGTGTGCTTATTTTTATAAATTTCACTGCTACCAATTTTGTGCCGGTTCAACATAGTATGCAAAGAAGAAAGAGAACATGTATGCTTGTGTTCTCTACTATACAACAAACAAGAATGTGTGTCTGATTAATAGGTACCTCCTATAATAACAGTAAAATTTGTGTTCTTTCAAGCTGAAACATTTTTGTTAATTGATTTTTGTCCCTTTTTTAATTTAAATCTCTCCACTTTATGCTCTATTCCTGCGTTACTGACTGTGCTAGCTAATGGCAATACTATTGTAATCAAATTTATTTAACTAATTATTAAGTGCTTTTATTAATCAATTATATTTTATAGTTTTCTATTTAAAGTAATTTTTTAAAAGTAAATATGTAAATCTTTTAAAGATAAAAGTCAAAAAAAATAATTATTGGCATTTCTATTGTATAAAAAGTTTTAGGTATGTTATTGAAACTTTCATGTTGTTCAAGACAATTAATAATGAACTTTATACATTTCTAACCTATTAGTGTATAGAAATTTCAATTCTAAATATGACAATTAATAATTTTTGGTGGCTTTAACCCACTGTACATGCTATTTTTCCCTTACTTTTCAATTCTTAATAATTAGAAAATCAACAAATATTACCATTCCTCCCTATAAACAATGAATTAATATTGTTGTCAACAATGACATCATGCTAGAAATTCATTGCCTTTCAATCACTTAATGTTGACCACTAAATTGTATCTGGTGAGCATGGATGATGAACACACATTGTAAGATCCATATCAATTCACATACCTTATCTATCCTTATACATTTTGCATACATGTCTACCAAGGGCAGCTACAACATTTGACAAAATTTATCTATCATCTATGCTTTGTTGGATGCCCATACCCCATTCCAAAGTTCCTATTTAAAGTGAAAGGGGTGCATAGTGGCTAAACCTAGTAGGCAATTAGTAAGTTGAGTCATCGATAAATGTTAGGATGTTGTAGTTAGCATGGTGGTCACACTAACCATAGTGCATGACACATAAAAGGAATACATGGTCGAAAAATTTAGCCACTAGAATTTTTTGCCTACCAACCTACGAAGATTTGACATGTGTTTGATGCTTATGTTGAACTTCAATATTTTTAATAGAAACTAGATAAATGTCTAGAAATGTCAACCAAAATAAAAAATTAGGATTTTTTTTTCCATGGATGAATATGTAGTTGTCTATAGTCTACACAACGCCACCTATTGGCTCATTTGTAAGTTGCGTGACATGAAGGCCATTAATAGAAGTAGCTTCTTTCACAACTTTCTACTACCCAATGTTGAAGTACATCAGAACCCTGATGATTGTGTCTCTCACGTTATAATTCAAATGCCTTCAAGAAATTGCTTTAGTTTTTCCTAAGACCATAGAGAATATCTCCTCTATTGCAAGTCACCTTTGAACATTGCTAAACATCATTCCAATTATTGAACTAGGTTGATCTCTTAAGTATGACTAATAGATATTATTGCTAGTGATTAGTTGCCACATTCTTTGAGACCAATAGAAAGATAGATTCATATTGATGTGTTGATCAATGGCTAGACAGATTTAGCAGAAAAACTAAGATACACAAAGTTTAATTTAGTCATTGGAGCTAGTTTATCTACTATCCCATGAAGGCACAACATGTGTCCAAGTGGTGGGGACCACTCTTAGTCGATATAATTTTTTAATTTATATCAATCCTTATACTATTTTGGAATCCCACATTTGTGTCCATTGATAACATGTTGATAAGCTTATTTGGGTACATACAAGAGAAATAGTGGTATGGTTAGTGGCCAAAACATGGTAAGTCTGGTCATTGATTGTGTTGTGCACTAACATGGTATGTAACATGTATAATTATAGACAATGTGCTCAAATGGTTTGATAAAATGCTTCAAAGAATGTGATCCCATGGAATGTCATGATTGCACAATATGCACAAAATGGATATGTTGAAAAGGATTCAAAAACTTTCAAGAAAATGGAATTGTGCAAGTGTAAATCCCCACTTTTATTTTATTGTTTTACATAAAAATTAAATTTTAAAAATTATAATATATTTTATTAAATTTATTTACTAAATAGTATTACAAATATAAATACACTTTCATTGATTATAATAAATAAATAACTTTAGTTTATCATAAAAAAATTTATATATTTATATTTTTTATTATAAATTATTATTTTAAAATATACAATTTATTATATTTTTAGATTCACTAATATTGCATTATTTAGTATATAGATGTAATTAAATGGTATTGATTTTAGGGGTATGGAGTAATAATGTGAATAGAGTTGCTAGGAATAAGTTGGGGAAGGCATCTAACCTTTGTTTCTATCAATCCATTTGAGAGCATTGGTTGGAATTGGACACGATGATTTAAACAAGTTTGTCATGTTAATTGGGATTTAAATCAGAAAGTCATGTTATCTTGTATTAACATGAGAAACTCTTGAAAATAGAATGTCATTATTAAAATAATCAATTATACAATCTCTAAGTTACACTATGGTGAACCTTTAGGAGAGCCAAAAAGAAATTTCTATAAAATTTGAAATCCATGTTTCTAACTAGGTGCATACAATTTTTTAAATGAAAATGAGTCATGTCTTTCTATATAAACACAAGGAACTCTTGAAAATAGAAATTTATTATTAGTCTAATCAACTATACAATCCCAAGGTGTACCCTAAGGAAATCCAAAAAAAATTAAAATAAAATTTTAAATCCATGTTTTTATCTTGGTGAAACATTTTTCTAGACGAAGCAATAATAATATAATCTAGTTCAATAATGTAGCTTTCAAATTTTGATTTGATCTTGATCTTGGTCCTAGGGGGTGAACTATAATTATAAATTTTGAGACCTATTTTTTTAAAAAAAATTGTACTACAATACAATCAACATTTTTTTCCCATATAAGGCTTATTGTTGGTGAAATAGAGCTAGATATTTTAAATAAAGGAAGATTTAATTTTTCTGGCAATTATTATTTAATTCTTTGTAACATGTGGTAATTGAGATGCTATACATCTACCACTTATCTCATTTACCATGTTCACACACCTTTATACATTCACACTATCTACTTATTTATTATTTCATGATCACATATTCCCATGCACATCCCATCCACTATGATCTAGCTCATTTTCTCTCACGAGACTAGTTTACAATTGCCAAATTGGCCTTCTATCTCACACATTCATGCCAACAAATTTTATTTTTTAGATAAATTACTTAATTAATTATTAGTATGTTATAATATTTTATACCTAAAGTTTGTATTTATTTTTAACAAAGAAAATAGACAATTTTAAACCAAAAATGTTGAAATGATTAATTATTGACACTGAACACCTTATATTACAATCTTCATATTAATCTACAATTCTGACCTATGAACTATGCAAAATATCATTTCAAATTCGGATTTAGACAAACCAATATGGAGACATACACAAAGAGTGGAAATTCCATGAACAAAGGCTGAACCGTCTAGTTGTCATTTCCATTTAGCTGAGTACCTTTAGCTAATGTTTTTAGGTTTTTTTAAGTGTTATTAATCCTATGCATTTAGGCATATGTTGGGCATTGAATATTTCTCACCAACTCGTAGTTTATAGTTTTTAGTTTTGAACATCCATTTAGTTTTCATAACCTACTATATGAATGCTTTTGAAACTGTACTATGGTTTTTTTTATTAGCCTTGAATTTTGTATTTCCAATTTTTGAGAACACTAAACTTGGAAGACTTTCTATGCAATGCAACATATCTAAAGGGTTTTCTAAAGTCTTGAACTTTTTGATGAAGTAGGTAGAAACCTTTCCAAAAAAAATTAAAAATAATTGTAATTGGTATGGGAAGAAACTATTATTAGTAATGTAATTTCTTGGTCTTTGAATACTAGAAAAGAAGAATAGTAAACAATGTAAAGGTATAGAATGTAATATATTGTATGAGTGATGTTATACACAAATCATAAACTAGTGGAACAGACCCAAAAAATGGTAACCTAACCATGATCGAATAACAAATTCATTGCTTCATTGTCTTCTATAAAGAGTCAAGATTGTGAAAAGATATAAAAATATAATCTACAAATCTAATTGTATGTTCAAGGCCTCGCCTTGAATTTCTATGGGATAATATTTTTTTTTGAAAAAGGTGCACATCGCCGATACTTTATTAGAAGAAGAGATTCAAGATATGAAAAAGGGTCGAGGTTTGCCAAGAAAAGGACCAAATGTGAACAAAAATTTGTTGTACGTATACAATCGCATCTTTAAAATTAAGATGACACTAAGGAGTACCATCCACTTACCAAGATTTAAAATCAAAAAACCATCCCTGTCAAAATGAAACCCAAAGTCAAAGCAGTGGGAAGGAAGAAAGTGAATAATTAATGGAGAGGATTTGAAGTGACCAGCTGAGAAATCCAGCTAGAGGAAAATCTCCATCAGATACACAATTAATCGTAAAGAGACATTGAAACATCAAATGGGCCAAAGTATGAGCAAAAGCAGCCATTGGGGCACACCTCAAGGTGTCACCTCATTGCAATGAATTCCTAGAGACTTTTGGAGTTAAGGAAAGGTTGGATGCCTAACAATCGGAGGCTAAATAGACATAACCCATTGCGTCCATGTAAACCTAGAAATGCCACAATGAACTATCAAAGTAAAGAAAGCTTACCAATATATCGTGCTTAAAAACACCAATAGGAGACACAAAAAATGGAGACCCAAATCCCCCAACCAACTGGATCTGTGAGAAAAGACACATAAGGAATTCATGAACAAAAAAATTTCACTTGTAAACTAAAGCACCAACACCCCACTGGAGAGACAAATAGCCTTATATACCAATGAGCATATATATCAAAGCTCCTCATGGATTTAAAGGGTCAAACTACACACCGGTCAACAAGAAACAATCTTGGTCCAAAATGAACTAGATCAAACTGAAATTGAAGAAGACTGCAAACAAGGACCCCATGAATCATGTCAAAAACATAGAAAATGATGCCTGCCCTAATCCAAATATACAATAGAAAAATGAAACCATGTATAGATAAAATGTCAGGCAACAACCAAGAGGAGCAGTTACAGGAAAACCTACTCAAAAAACTTCAAACAAAGAATATCTTATTTCACTTGAGGATAGCACTCTACTTTACTCGATCTCAAAGATTTTTCAATTGTGGTTTGGTTTCCTACACCAATCTCTACTTCAGTCTTGCAGCTTCTTAATTTTCAACCTTTCCGACCAATGGCGGGTGAAATGCTTTCTGGCTTCTTTGCGATATTAGTTTGAGAAATTCTCAGTTTTGGAGAGATGTGAGTATTTAACTATACTTTGTTAATGTCCTTGAGGGTGAAAATATCATCTTTGAAAATTGCCTCCTCCAAAATGACCTTAGTCATGCATCTATAGTTCCAATCCCCCTAGAGAAAAACCTCTTCCAGAAGTCAAATTTTCAATTTCTTCCTCATCTTAATATTGGCTCATAAATGAGAATAGCTCCTCAAGCATTTCTTCTACTAGACATGCTACTCTATTCTTGAGAAGAGTGGTGCTTTGGTTAGAAGGGTTTGTCTCTCATTCAACACCCAAAGGAGCCTGGTAGCCATGTGTAGTCTCCATTTTATCAAGATTAAAATTTTCTAGGAGAACTTAATTGGTCATGCCCTCACAAATATCCTCACTTATTTTTAGAATGACTTCCTCCAAGGAAAAATTAATATCAGTGTCATTACCAACTTCAATTGACAAGGATTGATCCACCTCCTTTGATAAATCCTTTATGAGCTCTTTTGGCGGAGCAATTGGAAGAGTCCTATCTAAATGACTATACTCTCCCCCATCTTCATCCATGACACCTTCCTTTGAGGCCTCCAACCCATTAATAGGGATCTCATTGGATCATTCCTCCACTTCTTTATCAAAGCCTCCTACCTTTAAGATTTCTAACTCATTTAGGAGGTTCATATTAGAATACTCATGTTCCACCATAACTATAACTCCTTCCTCTGAGACCTTCCACTCAATGGGAGGTTCCTATCTTGGACAAGCTCTTCCAATACCATGGGAAGGAGAAAAGGATTCTCTGCATGAAAGAAGTTTTTAGGGGGATCAGGTGAAAATTTAAGGTGGCCCAGGCCTCCACAAATTGTACACTTGGGCTCCAAGACTTCAATGGATATTTCTTTAACCCAATCTCCCACAATAGAGTTGAGCTTGATATTTTTTAGGGAAACTTTTCTTGAGATCCAAAATAATATAGATCCTAATGTCCTCTTCAGAGAGTATATTCTCCATCTAAAACTTGAAAACCTGCCAAAAAGTCTCCAATAAGCTTCAAAATTTTCTTGTCTCTGTATTCTGAAAACAAGCTTCCTAGCTTAGTCCAAAAGGGTACAAATGAAAGGCTGACATAAAAAGGATTGAAATTTAGTTGCTTGGGATACAAATACAATCTAGAGCCTTCTAAAACCTAGATACGCCTTGAGAAACTAGTTCTTTGTCCTCGCTACTCTTGAAAATGACAACAAAGAAACCATCTTCAAGAAAGAAGAAGTCATCACTCTTGTGAAAGTTTGAGGTAATCGAGTTTAGCAAGGCATCTTTAAAAAAAAGGATTCTTCTAAAACTTATCGATCATTGCTGTCTCTTTTAGATTACTGACCCTACTTTCAACCAACTCCTTTGGGATGAGGATTTGGAGCTCTAATTTTTTAGGGAAAACCACCTTGGCATGAGGAGATTTGTTCCTCAAACTTTCTGTGAAGGGGAGCCATTTCCCTCTATTCCATTTAAAAAAAAACACTTCCTTTTTTCCTAGATTCATTTGGTTGCAAAACCTACCATTTTGCCCAAAGGCCCTAGAATACTTTGACCTCCAATATCCATTAAAATATGTTCTACTATCCCATCTAGAGAAGTCACAACAAACTTCTCTACTATTGTTCCCAGAACCTCTATGCCAAGCTCTCATAGTTGACTAGTATGGACTAGATCTTTGGCTACTAAAAACACTATCGTTAAGGGCCTCCTTTCTCTTGGTGCCATTAGAAACAACTCTATCCCAAGATTGATTCCTATATCTATTTCCATTACCTTATGTGAATCTTCCAAAATTTAAATTTCTGTGAGCTAATGTTGACACTGGTGTTTTCCTCCAACTTATCAACCACTAGGTCATAGTGCATGTAAAAATTAAATTAGATGGCTTTTAGTTTCCCAAACTTGACTTTCATAGGAATACCCACCTTCAAATATAGAGGAATCAGAAAAAGTATTAAGTCACTAATTGTTGTGCAGTTCTTATGTTCTTTAGCGACTTATTTCATTGCATAACAACAAAAACTATTAAGCCACACAATTATGTTGAACATTTTGTACAGTAGTTGTATGCTTTCATGTAATTGTGTCCTCTAAAATATGTATCCTACATTGAGTCTATCTATTTCGTGTTTAATCTAATGGTAGGAGCTAAGGTTTTCCCAGATCAATGGTGGAGTACACAACACACAACACAAGGTAATAACCTTTTAACTCAGCCATCAAGAGATTAATTAACTACCGATGGTATGGGTGGTAAGTGTTAGCGTAATACATCATTGTATTACATTGTTATGGTTCAGTCGGTTCAGTTTCAATCGTTATTTTCATATAACCGTATGACTATTGTAACTATCAACTCCCTCATTGTTTATATACATGTTTGTATCTACAATTTCATCATCGAATAAATAAAGAGTTTTCTTTATTTCATATGGTATCAGAGCTTCTTGTGCAATGTGAGGTGTTCAGCGTAGATTCCTTTATTCATGACCTGAGTGAGGCATTTTTTGTGGACTGCAGAAGGGAATAAAACATGGAGAAAAGGCATTGCTGAGCAATGGCTTGCATGAGGATTCTAATGGTTGAAGCATTGCAAGAAAATGTTGTAGTCTATGTAAGAAGCTGCATGTATTGATTTTGCACTAGTGACAGATTTGAAGAGGAGATAAGCCATAAACTAGTTCAAGTTGCCATTGTCAAAGGTGAAGATTCCAATATAGAAAAGCAAGAGACATAATTTTCAAGGATGAATTGCTACAATCACATGGGAAATGGCAGCATAAAGTGCTTAGAAAGAACAAAAAATTAGTGAGAGAAGGTAAAAGTGTTGCAAAGTAAGAGAGCTTTGAAGATTTGATGAAATACTGTGAGAACCATTTTAGAGATGGCTGCATCCAATTTTGAGTGCCCTTTCTATTTGCATTGTGTTGAGTTTGGGCATGGAAATTTGAAAATTAGAGGTTATCAGTTAGGGAAAGGTATGTATTGATCAAGTGTGTATGGAACTGCAAAATTTTCTAAGCAAATATATTTAATTTGAAGTAAGAAGGCCAACCTGGTCTTACCATTTCTTTTTGGAGTATTATTGTTAAATGGAGATTCCATTAGACAAGTATTCTGGTTTCAATTTTCATACTTGGAGAGTGAAAATTCAAATGCAACTAACGAATAAAAATTTATGCTGAATAGTAAGTGGAAAGGAAAAAGCACCTACAGATGCAAATAAGTTATTAGATTGGAATAGTAGAGATGATAAATCCAAGGCTATAATTACTCTTTCTCTTTCTGACATTGAATTACAACACATTGATTTGGATACATCATCAGCCGAAATTTGGGATAATCTAACTAAATTGTTTGGAGCAAAAGCTGATAATGCAAAGTTTTCACTAAAACTTCAATTATTTAGATTTAAAATGGAAGAAGGAATCACAATGCCAAATCATATAAGTAAGTTGCAATCTTTCATTAGACATCTAGCATAGGTTAAGGTTACTGTAGATGATGATGATGATGATGATGCTATGACCATCCTATTAAATAGCTTGCCTTCAAAATACAACAATGTTATTTTTACACTCAGTCAAATACCTTCACAAACTCTAGAAGGTATGATTTCTTCTCTTCTAGCAGAAGAGAAGAGAACAACAGAAGATTCAGAAGATGATCCTTAGGGGAAAGCATTATTCTCAAGAAGCAATTACAAGAGATCAAAGAGAATCAAATATTTTTATTGTAAGAAAAACAGTCACACAGTTTGGGATTATAGAACATGAGCTAGTGATGTTCTTAAAGGAAAGGTCAAAAATGAAGGAAACCTTGCTTGCATCGAAGATGATAAAGATCCACCAGATATTGAGGATGAGGATCCACCAAATGGTACTTTTAATTCTAGGGATATGCCCTTTAAGCATCATGTTGGAGGCAGGCACCATCGGAGGATGGAGGATTTTCTATCATCTCAAGTTAGCTTCTCACTTTGAGATGATGCTTTGCATGAGAAGCACTTTTTGTTTTGGTTGTTTTTCTTTTCTTTGTTGATGCTAACAGATTTGAAGAATGTATCTTTTGTGAAGATTTTGTTTTGGAGACAGGTTTTGGATTTGGTGTTGAGATTAATATGGATTGTTGTCCAATGAGCTTCAAAGAGTATATGATCAAGAATTATACTGTTTCGCAGTCATGAGACAATGACATAGATCTGTTGTATCTATTAGGGCACATTGTCGAATAATTGAAGACACTATGATTTGAGAGTTCAGGACTAAAGAGCTCAAGAACATAGCTCATAGTTATGCCTTTTGGAGGGTAGATGAAATAGCATGATGGAGCCTCGCTTGGTTCAGGATTTGTTCTTTGGGAGAAGATCTTCTATAAAATATGTATTCATATTATGTAATTAGCTTTATTGAGTATTTTGGCATTAAAGGGGGGGTACTTTGGTACTATTGTAGGAACAATGTAATAAGGGGGGAATGTTAGCATAATACATCATTGTATTTCATTGTTATGGTTCGGTCGGTTCAGTTTCAACTATCCGTTTCATATAACCGTATAACTAGTATAAGGGTTAACTCCCTCATAGTTTATATAAATGTTTGTATTTGCAATTTTGTCATTGAATAAATAAAGAGTTTGCTTTATTTCAGTAAGTAACGATCTACCATAGCACATGGTGGGCCATCTTAGTTTTCAGTCAAGAAAATTGGCCACTAGTTTAATTTTTTATGATGCGGTTAGCATAGGGGTCACACTTACTGCATTGGACGGTGTCTAATCAAATACATAATAGGAAATTTCAAATGGACTCCCATGTCTATGCTAGCAAATGTGAGCTTGAACTTTGTTGGGTTATGTTGAAACTTGACATTTTTGAGAAAAACTAGATATATGTTTAGAGAATGTATAACTAAATTAAAAATCAATATATATTTTTCTATGGAGGAGGAATAGATAGTTGTATCTAGTCTATAGGCTATGACTATAGCTATTGGATCATCCATAAGTTTCATGACATGAAGGCTTGTAATGGTTGTAGCGTGTTTCATAGCTTACCCTTGCCCAGTATTGAAATACATTGGAGTTGTGATCATTGTGCCTATAACATTAGAATTAAAACACCTTTTAGCATTATATTTAGTTTTGCATAAGACCATAGTAGATATCTCATATGATACAAATTACCTTGCCATGCTATCATCCTTGGCAATGATTAGCTTCAATTGTTTCCTAGCCGATTGAATCATAGACACCTACCAATGCCTTAATCAATGGGTAGAACAACTCAGTTGAAAACGTAAGTTACTAAAACTTTAAATTATCTATTGTGACTCGATTGACTACAAGCCCATGAGAGCATGACACCTGTCCAAGTGGTGGGGACAAATCTTAGTCAATAGAAATAACTTTATTCAATTTTAGTCTTTTATGTTATTTAGGAATCCACACTTCTCTCTGTTGATAACATGTTAATAAGATTATTTTGATACAAACAGGAGAAATAGGGTAATATCTATTCTCCATAAAAATAGCATTCTTAATAGATCATGTCAACATTTTAATATACAATACCATACCATGATGAAACACTAGCTATGGTGATGGTACACACATCAGACATTAACTCAAAATTTTTCCCTAATTGAGTTTCTGTCAACGATGGACTACTAGCTCTAGTTATGATAGGACCAATATTTCATTGGTACTTTCAAATATGTGGATCTTTTAAGCATTGTTGTCATTTAGTTTAATTAGAGAAATTAAAACTAAGCTTAGATACATTTTCCCCTAGCTTCATGAGCATTGAGTTGTAGATGATAGAGAGCTAAAAATGAGTCGTAGCCAATCATTACACTTTTTAATTTATGGTATATTATTTTTCATTGAATATTACAAAGGAAATGGTTAACCCTAGGCTTCATTAAATTTTTTTAGAGACTTCCTCGATGGACCTCATGGGTCCCTTTTCTCAGGTCTTGAAAATGTGTTCTTCTAGATGCTCTAGTAGGTAAAACCAATTGGGTATGTATTTTTAATTTATGATAGAGCATTTTTAAATACTACAAAAGTAAGGCCTTACCCATTGATTCTATAAAATTGTCTAAAGGAATTTCTCAATGGTCCTCATGGGTCCCTCTAGTTCTTAAAAATATCTATTTATAGATGCCCTTGTAGGTACAACCAATAGGGTCTATGTAACCCATCAATTTAATCACTTGCTTCAATTTTTTTTTTTTTAAGATAATGTGCCTGGTAAACTTTTTAACTTGACAGGTGATGCTAGCACGATATGCCCTCTGGCTCCACACTAATGCTTTTGTTTGGAGCGATGAACCGGTGAGGCCACAACACAGGGACCTCATCCCCAAGTAAGAACACTTCAAACCTGTGAGCTCATTGGCCCAGCGAAGGCATAAAGCCTGCGAGCTCATTGGCCCAGCGGGGCTTTGAACTCTGGTGGCCGCCACTACAACTGACTGAGTTAACCACTAAACCACACCCTTAATGGAACTTGCTTCAAAAATTGTGGATGTCTAGAGGTATAATTTTATTTTCATATCAAATCCTCTTCAATAGTAGCTCCAATATAATTTGGTTTTTAATTAAATATAGTTTTAAGAAGTTTAGATAGGTAGTTTTAAAAATATGCATTTGTGAGTTTGTTTAAAATAATCCCAATATAGCAAACAAGAACTATTCTCCATAAAAAATAAAATGAAATCATTTCTATTAAAACTTAGTAGATCTATATAACCAATCAAGTTAATCACTCACTTATAAAACCATGGAATTCTAGAGATCACTTTTTTTAAAATCAAATATGGTCATCCAAACTCGTATCTATTTTGTCTCAATTTTTATTACAGGGTAAAATGTGATTTGAAAGGTCCTGTACCATTTACAAACAAACTTCAACCTCAAAAGAGGTTGACCAATAGCACAACAACAACCCAGCTGCAAAAGAGATCAGGTACCAAACATAAACAGAGCATCCAAAGGATAGAACTCCACAAAACAAAGGTAGAAAAACAACCTAAACTATCTCATAAAGAGATCTAGCCATCCTCACACCCTTAACATGAGTGTGAGAAAGAGAGACTGAATTTGGAAGACCATTCTTCCTTCGATGCACTAACCTCTAAGAGACATCATTATCTGGGTCAACTGAGTAAGGGGAAGGGGGAGGGGAATCCTGCACATAAACCCTACCCAAAGGAGAAACCGAGAGGAAGACCCTGCTGGAGTGGAAGATCTTTGAGGAACCATAATAGAAGCCCCTACAAAAGACACAACTCTAGTAGGAACTGAGGTTTCAGCCACGTTGTCACCACCACCACAAGCCAAACCACAAGAGATGGTTAACAGAACCAAAAAATGCTGTCAGTGGAGGTAGTAATGACACCACCATCAACAACCAAACTATGGAAAGAGGGCATAGTAGAGATGACACCAAGACCAACAACCACACTACCTCCAAAAAGTGGAAAAGATGGATCGAGCACAAAATAAGGGACCATGGAAGATCTATTTTAGTTTGTTATTATATATAGTTTTTAGAAGTTTATTTCTCTAGTTTTCCAAATATGCATTTATGAGATGATTTAAAATATTCCCAATATATGAGGTAGTAGTTATTCTCCACACAAAATAAAAAGAAGCCTCTATAGATAAAAAAATGGGTTTGTATAAACCATCAATTAGATAAATTTCATGGAAAATTTTTGATGTCAAAAGGTCTCGTTTTATTTTTATTCAAGAATAAAATGATACCTTTGGAAACCCATCCTCTCTTCTATAAAACCCCCTATCTAATTTCATATCCTTTATCTTGATGTAATGGAGAACTCGAGCAATGAACCCAAGTGTAGACCCAATAAAAGTTTCTACCTAATTAAATTATGTTTTGTAGGGTTGTATGGAAATTATTAGATTTGGTAATTTTCTATGTTAGGATTTGATATTATATTGAAATTTGTAGGTTAAAATTCTAATGTCAAAAATTGCATACTTTTCAATATAATTCTACATTTTGCGCTCACTTTGGTTTCCATCCCTATAGTATGTTTTAAGGCCCATTTTATCCCTTGTCCTAGCTTTTTCCCACCCATAGTGTTGAGTTTGTGCTTATTTTCTATCCTTTGTATTTATTTTTATGTCATTCTCTCAACATGTCTTATATTATTTTTTTCTTAAGGTGTTTTAAGGTTTTAGGGACCGAAATCACTTAGATGCATTTATCTCTCTTCATGGAGGTGATTGAGTTCTTCTTCCTCTCTTTTTACATCATTCTCTTACTGATTTCGATTCCTAAAATTACTCTTGTTGTTGTTATTTTTTAGGTGCACATAAGATAAAGAGCATGCATGATTTTTCTCTCCTTTATCATATTCGAGGTTGAGTATGTCAAAAGATCAAGGTAGGGCATTGATCATTCTTGACAATCGCCTATATAATCCCAGCCCTCTTATTGATTCCTTACAACTATAGATTTCTTCTAGAGAAGATATCCAACTAAAGGTGGGTTATTTACCTCTTCCCTATCTTGTGATTTTTGTTATTTCCATTTTGAATAGACAGATATATCCTTTCATTTTAGTTGTTGTTTTCACTTGGAGGTCTTCTCACTCTTCTTCATTCTCATTTTGTGTAGACTATGCATGGTTCCCAAGGAGAAATTCTTAAGTTCTATATTTGCCTACCATATGGATGACAATGTGACATGTAGACATCAACATGATGTATTGGTGTCCTAGATAGTCAACTCCATTCCCAAAGAGAAATTCTTAAGTTCTATATTTTCCTAGGATATGGATAACAATGTGACATGTAGACATCAACATGATGCATTGGTGTCGTAGATAGTCAACTCCAAATATTGGTGGCAGGTTCCTCTTAACTCTATATTTATAGTTCTATGTTTGGTTTTATGAATTTACACTTGGTAATTCTATAAATTAGTAAATTTTAATTTGCATAGTGTTTTAATTTGTTAGAAAATTAAAATTTCTAAAGGGTGAAACACATTAAGTCCATCAAGTTTAATCTTCTCTTTCTATTAGATTAGTAGTAGATTAGATTCATCATTAAATGAGCTAGTTTTTCCTAGTGTGGTGCCTTTGAAAACATTTGGTAATGAGAACCAAAGTTTTTTTCTATCGAATTTCATATGCTATAGAAATACACATTGTGTTTTTCAACCTACACAAGTTTAGCTCATGATATCTAAGATTTCTTTAACATTTATACCGTTCTTAGTTAATTCATGCACCGATTCATAATGTGTTGAAAATATATATAAAATGTGGTATTGCATTGAAGCGGGTGGTGTTGATGAAAGGAGTGGTTGTCACTCTAGGTTATAGCGAAGGCATGGATATATTTCACCTATATATATATATATATAGTTGGTGGTGTGAGCTATATGCTCACCTATGTAGATACTATTGCTACAAATTTGAGTGATAATGACGATAGAAATATGAAGGATGAATGTTTCAAATAATAATTTCTAATCTATAGGCTAGAGCTCAAATATCTTTATAAAAATATAAATATAAATAACTTTTATACAATCTCAATTTACTACATTTTAGATGATCTCAATTCCAACCACTGCACACATTCTATTGATTTGAATCTCCTATTTCACGATATGTAATTTATACATCCTAGCCTTTGAATCATACATCTAACTTTTAAGTCAAAGCTCTTAAGGATATTAATGTAACCAATAAGTAGAATTTAGATATCCAACATAGGTCCACTAGCTCTATTATGATATAGGAAATGATGCCATCTACTTTACCTATGTCATATTACATTTTATGTTTGCGAAAAATCATTTTCATTTAATATCATCATGGCAAGGGTTTACTTGTGGCTTCCACAAAATTGATTTAGGGATTTAACCATGCCTAGGAATGAGGTAGGAAGAGGGATATAGGTTGTGCTACCATCCAATTTTCCCTTGTCGTGTTATGTTGTGACTTATAGTTCCATCTAGTTTTCTCTTGTTATTCCTAAATATCAAAGGCAAGGATTTAGTTGTGGTGTCCATGTATTTGTTTTATGGATTTGATTTGTATAAAAAATGTAGGCTGAAATACACATCGTGTTTTTCACATTACACATTTTTAGTTCACCACATTTGACTTGTCCACATCTTACAAATAATGAACTAAGCATGTGTAGGTTGAAAATGGTGATGGGACCCACATTTCTTTGAAGCAAGAACAAAACCCAGTAGGAGGAAGCACAAAACACATCTAACAAAACATAACATGAACAAAACCTATGGAAGTTAAAATATAAAATTTGTAATTTAACTTGCATAAGTTTTGTTGATGTTTTGTAAGATGGCTTGTGTTGCTCTTTGGTGTATTTCAACTTGCACAGGTTTTGTTCATGTTTTGTAAGATGTCTTATATGTTGCCTTATGTTGGATTTTATTTTTGCTTTAGGGTTGAAGTGTGGGCAGAAGACATCTTCTAGAACACGAACTACCTGCAAAAGTTTTTTAAATATTTCGTAAGATTTCTTTTATGCTATCCTTTGCTGGCTTTTATTTTTTCTTTAGGGAAATGTAGGTCCCATGACCCATCACCAGAGCTAGCAGTCCATGCAATTACATGATGGTATTAGCTATTCTCCATACAAAATAGCATGTGTAAGGCATCATCTCACAATTCTAACATAAAATAGCATGCTACATGATGAACCACCAACTACGATGATGGGACCCACAAAGGTCTTTAACTTGAGATTATCCCCATGCCACTTTCCATCAAGATGGGCCTCTAGATATAGTGATGATGGGATCCACATTTACCTGACACTTTCAAATATGTGTAGTTCTCAATCATTGCCATCATTTTGTTTAATTTGAGAAGTTAAAATTGAGATGCAGATAGCTAAGAGCCAAGAATGAGTTATGAATGACCATAACTCTTCGAGGTAGGTTTATCTACTCCATGTCAATGTGTGTTCTCCATATATTTTGCTAAATTTGTGAAGTAGAGTTTAATTCAACTACAAAAATATTAACTATGTGCACTATATCATTCTTCCTACCCGATTCCCTTTCTTGGCCATAAAATTAAATCGTAATGCAATGAGGGACTGTGTTTTGTAGGGTTGTATAGAGATTATTAAATTTGATTCGGTGTTTGATTTGTATAGAAAATTACAAATTGAAATACACATTGTGTTTTTCATGCTATAATTTTCTTCACCAACATTTGAAAGGCATCTTATAAATCATCTGCCAGCACCTAAATTAAAACAAATTTAACTCATAAATATGAATTTAGGTCCACTTCTTCATAATTTCCATAGAATGAAAAATTGACAAATATTATTAATAAATGCAACCTAAACCTAAATCTTAATCTTGAGCCTATCAGAGAAATTAACTCGATAAACAGTAACATGCTCGGTGACCGCATTTCAATCTATATTATCGTTGGGCAAATTTTTAAAAAATATGTTACCATGCAGCGTGGTTTAATTTGCATAGAAATATAATTCTCAAGAGTCCCGTAAGGGTAGACGATGTTGCTTTGAGGACAGAGTGGAGGCTTGGACTAAGTCAGCAGGACTTTGTTTTGACCAGTTTGGACTGAATGGATGTGAACCCACTAACTGGAAAATGCCTAATAACAAAAAAAATATGAGCAACAGTTGGTACACCAACACAGGTTTAGGTACATGGATTTATATGACAATGGAAAAGAAGGTAGTGTTTAATGGGCTCATGTTTTACTTGGTTGGCACTCCAGATAGAGAGCCCCGCCTTATCTCCATAACAAACAAATAATATGAAGAGTACATGCGAAGCAAAAGAAGTCAAGAAAATAAGACAGACAAATACAGTTGCTAACGATAATTTGCATATGAATTGGAAATGGTGTTAAAATATTAGCATTCTTTACCAACCTACCGAACAAAAGGGAAAGGACCTCACAGCTGATTTAATCCTTGTATCTATATATACAGAGACAGTGAGAGACAGAAAGAGGTCAGAAACAATTTGGCAAATACTTATTTAGCCAGTTTAAGTTGAGACGAGACTGTTGTATGATTTTGGCAATGCAGAGTTTTTATAGCCGCCTCCTGTTGCCACTTTTGGCATTGTGGTTCACTGTTCATTTTGTTTTAGGGGAACACAGTGTGGTTACACGGCACTACAAATTCGACGTGGGTTTTACGTTACTATGGAATGAGTTGAATGTTTGATTGTTTATGATTTATTTTATTCCGTTCTCAGATTGCCTTGATTCATTGTTTATTCTAAATATGTACAGATACAAATGAAGAATGTTACCCGTCTTTGTAATACGAAAGCTCTATTGACTGTGAACGGGCAATATCCAGGGCCTCCAATAGTTGCTCGAGAAGGAGATCGCGTGGTTATCAAAGTAACAAATCATGTTAAAAACAATGTTAGCATACATTGGTATCTCTTCTGCTCCTGCATCTCAGTTATTTACATAATAATATATGCTGTTGTATTACTTTACCTAATGAATTCCTATAAATTGCTTAGGCATGGAATTCGGCAGCTTAGATCTGGGTGGGCGGATGGTCCTGCTTATATCACTCAGTGTCCAATTCAAACAGGACAAAGTTATGTGTACAAATTTATTATCAAAAGGCAGAGAGGAACATTGTGGTGGCATGCCCACATCTCATGGTTGCGAGCAAGCTTGCATGGGCCCATTATCATCTATCCCAAAAAGAATGCTTCTTACCCATTCCCTCGGCCACACCAGGAAGTGCCTATTATTTTTGGTATGCCTTTCAGTACTCGCTGTTGCTATTGTACAATGTACACTACTACTAGTGTTAAATTTAAAATGAAAATACTGTTGTTGGCTTGCAAATTGCAGGGGAGTGGTGGAATGCAGACACCGAGGCTGTTATCAATCAAGCATTGCAAAGTGGCGCGCAAGCTAATGTGTCAGATGCATATACCATTAACGGACTTCCTGGACTTCTGTATAACTGCTCTTCCAACGGTGAGGGTGGATGAAAGATAAACAGACTAGTCGCTATTGCTTCCTTGTTTAAATGTAACCAAGTCTCCTGTGTAATGCAGATACATTCAGGCTCAAAGTGACCCCTGGGAAAACTTACCTACTTCGAATGATTAATGCTGCCCTTAATGATGAGTTGTTTTTTGGAATCGCCAACCACACATTGACTGTGGTGGAAGCGGACGCTGTGTATGTTAAACCTTTTCAAACCAATGTTATTGTTATCACCCCTGGCCAGACTACCAACGTCCTCCTGACAACTAAATCTCAGCCACCCAATGCCACATTCCTCATGTTTGCCAGCCCTTTCGCTACGGGAACAGCAGCTTTTGATAACTCAACGAGTGCTGGAATTTTGGAATATGTGACGGCAGCTAATTCGTCCTCATCCTCTCTTCCTATGATGAAACCAACGCTTCCAGCCCCGAATGATACCTCCTTTGCTGCCAATTTCAGCCAAAAGATGAGAAGCTTGGGAAGTCCGAAATTTCCAGCGGCAGCTGTTCCTCAGAAGGTGGATAGGCAATTCTTTTTCACAGTGGGGTTGGGGCTAAATCCGTGTCCCAATGGACAAACATGTCAAGGCCCCAACGGCACCAAATTTGCAGCCTCCATTAACAACATATCCTTCATTCTTCCCACCACCGCTCTTCTTCAAGCATACTACTTTGGCCAGTCCAACGGAGTTTACAATACCACTTTCCCTGACAATCCGCCATTTCCTTTCAACTACACGGGCACGCCTCCTAACAACACTCAGACCCTCAACGACACGAGAGTCGAAGTGGTTCCCTTCAACACTAGCATACAGCTAGTTCTGCAGGACACCAGCATGGTGACGCCCGAGAGCCATCCTCTGCATCTGCACGGCTTCAACTTCTTCATCGTGGGTCAAGGTGTGGGAAACTACAATGCAAGCACTGACCCCTCTAACTTTAATCTGCTGGATCCTCCCGAGAGAAACACGGTTGGAGTTCCCAGTGGAGGTTGGGCGGCTCTCAGATTCCTAACTGATAATCCAGGTATTATTTAATCATACTTTCCATCGCTCATTTAATTCAATAATATTGTGCTTGTTTCATATAAAGGTACCTATCCAACTGTATGTATGTAATTGCAGGAGTCTGGTTTATGCATTGTCATCTCGAGCTGCATACCAGCTGGGGATTGAAGATGGCGTGGGTTGTTTTAAATGGAAATGGCGGCAGATCTCAATCTCTTCTTCCTCCACCCAAAGATCTTCCCTCTTGTTGATCGCTTAACCTATGCCTTCAAATTCTAACTGGGGACCGTGTGCTTATTTTTATAAATTTCACTGCTACCAATTTTGTGCCGGTTCAACATAGTATGCAAAGAAGAAAGAGAACATGTATGCTTGTGTTCTCTACTATACAAGAAAGAAGAATGTGTGTGTCTGATTAATAGGTACCTCCTATAATAACAGTAAAATTTGTATTCTTTCAAGCTGAAACATTTTTTTTAATTGATTTTTGTCCCTTTTTTAATTTAAATCTCTCCACTTTATGCTCTATTCCTGCGTTACTGACTGTGCTAGCTAATGGCAATACTATTGTAATCAAATTTATTTAACTAATTATTAAATGTTTTTATTAATCAATTATATTTTATAGTTTTCTATTTAAAGTAATTTTTTAAAAGTAAAGATGTAAATCTTTTAAAGATAAAAGTCAAAAAAAAAAATTATTGGCATTTCTATTGTATAAAAAGTTTTAGGTATGTTATTGGAACTTTCATGTTGTTCAAGACAATTAATAATGAACTTTGTACATTTCTAACCTATTAGTGTATAGAAATTCCAATTCTAAATATGACAATTAATAATTTTTGGTGGCTTTAACCCACTGTACATGCTATTTTTCCCTTCCTTTGCAATTCATAATAATTAGAAAAACTATCCATAGAAAATCAACAAATATTACCATTCCTCCCTATAAACAATGAGTTAATATTCTTGTCAACAATGACATCATGCTAGAAATTCATTGCCTTTCAATCACTTAATGTTGGACCACTAAATTGTATCTGGTGAGCATGGATGATGAACACACATTGTAAGATCCATATCATATCACATACCTTATCTATCCTTATACATTTTGCATACATGTCTACCAAGGGCAACTTCAACATTTGACAAAATTCATCTATCATCTATGCTTCGGTGGATGCCCATACCCCATTCCAAAGTTCCTATTTAAAGTGAAAGGGGTGTATAGTGGCTAAACCTAGTAGGCAATTAGTAAGTTGAGTCATCGATAAATGTTAGGATGTTGTAGTTAGCATGGTGGTCACACTAACCATAGTGCATGACACATAAATGGAATACATGGTCGAAAAATTTAGCCACTAGAATTTTTTTTCCTACCAACCTACGAAGATTTGACATGTGTTTGATGCTTATGTTGAACTTCAATATTTTTAATAGAAACAAGATAAATGTTTAGAGATGTCAACCAAAATAAAAAATTAGTATTTTTTTTTTCTATGGATGAATATGTAGTTGTCTGTAGTCTACACGATGCCACTTGTTGGCTCATCTGTAAGTTGCATGACATGAAGGCCATTAATAGTAGTAGCTTCTTTCACAACTTTCTACTACCCAATGTCGAAGTACATCAGAACCCTGATGATTGTGTCTCTCACGTTATAATTCAAATGCCTTCAAGAAACTGCTTTAGTTTTTCCTAAGACCATAGAGAATATCTCCTCTATTGCAAGTCACCTTTGAACATTGCTAAACATCATTCCAATCATTGAACTAGGTTGATCTCTTAAGTATGACTAATAGATATTATTGCTAGTGATTAGTTGCCACATTCTTTGAGACCAATAGAACGATAGATTCATATTGATGTGTTGATCAATGGTTAGATAGATTTAGCAGAAAAACTAAGATACACAAAGTTTAATTTAGTCATTGGAGCTAGTTTATCTACTATCCCATGAAGGCACAACATGTGTCCAAGTGGTGGGGACCACTCTTAGTCGATATAATTTTTTAATTTATATCAATCCTTATACTATTTTGGAATCCCACATTTGTGTCCATTGATAACATGTTGATAAGCTTATTTTGGTACATACAAGAGAAATAGCGGTATGGTTAGTGGCCAAAACATGGTAAGTCTGGTCATTGATTGTGTTGTGCACTAACATGGTATGTAACATGTATAATTATAGACAAGGTGCTCAAATGGTTTGATAAAATGCTTCAAAGAATGTGATCCCATGGAATGTCATGATTGCACAATATGCACAAAATGGATATGTTGAAAAGGATTCAAAAACTTTCAAGAAAATGGAATTGGGCAAGTGTAAATCCCCACTTTTATTTTATTGTTTTACATAAAAATTAAATTTTAAAAATTATAATATATTTTATTAAATTTATTTACTAAATAGTATTACAAATATAAATACACTTTCACTGATTATAATAAATAAATAATTTTAGTTTATCATAAAAAAATTTATATATTTATATTTTTTATTATAAATTATCATTTTAAAATATACAATTTATTATATTTTTAGATTCACTAATATTGCATTATTTAGTATATAGATGTAATTTAATGGTATTGATTTTAGGGGTATGGAGTAATAATGTGAATAGAGTTGCTAGGAATAAGTTGGGGAAGACATCTAACTTTTGTTTGTATCAATCCATTTGAGAGCATTGGTTGGAATTGGACATGATGATTTAAACAAGTTTGTCATGTTAATTGGGATTTAAATCAGAAACTCATGTTATCTTGTATTAACATGAGAAACTCTTGAAAATAGAATGTCATTATTAAACTAATTAATTATACAATCTCTAAGTTACACTGTGGTGAACCTTTAGGAGAGCCAAAAAGAAATTTCTATAAAATTTGAAATCCATGTTTATACCTAGGTGGATACAATTTTTTAAATGAAAATGAGTCATGTCTTTCTATATAAACACAAGGAACTCTTGAAAATAGAAATTTATTATTAATCTAATCAACTATACAATCCCAAGGTGTACCCTAAGGAAATCCAAAAAAAATTAAAATAAAATTTTAAATCCATGTTTTTACCTTGGTGAAACATTTTTCTAGACAAAGCAATAATAATATAATCTAGTGCAATAATGTAGCTTTCAAATTTTGATTTGATCTTGATCTTGGTCCTAGCAGGTGAACTATAATTATAAATTTTGAGACCTATTTTTTTTAAAAAAAATTGTACTACAATACAATCAACATTTTTTTCCCATACAAGGCTTATTGTTGGTGAAATATAGCTAGATATTTTAATTAAACGAAGATTTAATTTTTCTTGCAATTATTATTTAATTCTTTGTAACATGTGGTAATTGAGATGCTATACATCTACCACTTATCTCATTTACCATGTTCACACACCTTTATACATTCACACTATCTACTTATTTATTACTTTCATGATCACATATTCCCATGCACATCCCATCCACTATGATCTAGCTCATTTTCTCTCACGAGACTAGTTTACAATTGCCAAATTGGACTTCTATCTCACACATTCATCCCAACAAATTTTATTTTTTGGATAAATTACTTAATTAATTATTAGTATGTTATAATATTTTATACCTAAAGTTTGTATTTATTTTTAACAAAGTAAATAGACAATTTTTAACCAAAAATGTTGAAATGATTAATTACTGACATTGAACACCCTATATTACAATCTTCATATTAATCTAGAATTCTGACCTATGAACTATGCAAAATATTGTTTCAAATTCGGATTTAGACAAACCAATATGGAGACATACACAAAGAGTGGAAATTCCATGAACAAAGGCTGAACCATCGAGTTGTCATTTCCATTTAGTTGAGTACCTTTAGCTAATGTTTTTAGGTTTTTTTAATTGTTATTAATCCTATGCATTTAGGCATATGTTGGGCATTTTATATTTCTCACCAACTCGTAGTTTATAATTTTTAGTTTTGAACATCCATTTAGTTTTCATAATCTACTATATGAATGCTTTTGAAACTTTGCTATGGTTTATTTTATTAGCCTTGAATTTTGTATTTCCAATTTTTGAGAAGACTAAACTTGGAAGACTTTCTATGCAATCCAACATATCTAAAGGGTTTTCTAAAGTCTCGAACTTTTTGATGAAGTAGGTATAAACCTTTCCAAAAAAAATTAAAAATAATTGTAATTGGTATGGGAAGAAACTATTAGTAGTAATGTAGTTTCTTGGTCTTTGAATACTAGAAAAGAAGAATAGTAAACAATGTAAAGGTATAGAATGTAATATATTGTATGAGTGATGTTATACACAAATCATAAACTAGTGGAACAGACCCAAAAAATGGTAACCTAACCATGATTGAATAACAAATTCATTGCTTCATTGTCTTCTATAAAGAGTCAAGATTGTGAAAAGATATAAAAATATAATCTACAAATCCAATCCGTATGTTCAAGGCCTCGCCTTGCATTTCTATGGGATATTTTTTTTTTTGAAAAAGGTGCACATCACCGATACTTTATTAGAAGAAGAGATTCAAGATATGAAAAAGGGTCGAGGTTTGCCAAGAAAAGGCCCAAAGACGAACAAAAATTTGTTGTAGGTATACAATCGCATCTTTAAAATTAAGATGACACTAAGGAGTACCATCCACTTACCAAGATTTAAAATCAACAAACCATCCCTGTCAAAATGAAACCCAAAGTCAAAGCAGTGGGAAGGAAGAAAGTGAATAATTAATGAAGAGGATTTGAAGTGACCAGCGGAGAAATCCAACAAGAGGAAAATCTCCATCAGATACATAATTAACCGTAAAGAGACGTTGAAACATCAAATGGGCCAAAGTATGAGCAAAAGCAGCCATTGGGGCACACCTCAAGGTGTCATCTCAGTGCAATGAATTCCTAGAGACTTTTGGAGTTAAGGAAAGGTTGGATGCCTAACAATCAGAGGCTGAATAGACAAAACCCATTGCGTCCATGTAAACCTAGAAATGCCACAATGAACTATCAAAGTAAAGAAAGCATACCAATATACCTTGCTCAAAAACACCAATAGGAGACACCAAAAATGGAGACCCAAATCCCACAACCAACTGGAGCTGTGAGAAAAGACACATAAGGAATTCATGAACAGAAGAATTTCACCTGTAAACTAAAACACCAACACCCCACTGGAGAGACAAATAGCCATATATACCAATGAGCATATATATCAAAGCTCCTCATGGATTTAAAGGGTCAAACTACACCCCTGTCAACAAGAAACAATCCTGGTCCAAAATGAACTAGATCAAACTGAAATTGAAGAAGACCGCAAACAAGGACCCCATGAATCATGTCAAAAACATAGAAGATGATGCCTGCCCTAATCCCAATATACAATAGAAAAATGAAACCATGTATAGATAAAATGTCAGGCAACAACCAAGAGGAGCAGGTACAAGAAAACCTACTCAAAAAACTTCAAACAAAGAATATCTTATTTCACTTGAGGATAGCACTCTACTTTACTCGATCTCAAAGATTTTTTAATTGTGGTTTGGTTTCCTACACCAATCTCTGCTTCAATCATGCAGCTTCTTAATTTTCAACCTTTCCGACCAATGGCAGGTGAAATGCTTTCTGGCTTCTTTGCGATATTAGTTTGATAAATTCCCAGTTTTGGAGAGATGTGAGTATTTAACTATGCTTTGTTAATGTCCTTGAGGGTGAAAATATCATCTTTGAAAATTGCCTCCTCCAAAATGACCTTAGTCATGCATCTATAGTTCCAATCCCCCTAGAGAAAAACCTCTTCCAGAAGTCAAATTTTCAATTTCTTCCTCATCTTAATATTGGCTCATAAATGAGAATAGCTCCTCAAGCATTTCTTCTACTAGACATGCTACTCTATTCTTGAGAAGAGTGGTGTTTTCGTTAGAAGGGTTGGTCCCTCATTCAACACCCAAAGGAGCCTGGTAGCCATGTGTAGTCTCGATTTTATAAAGATTAAAATTTTCTAGGAGAACTTAATTGGTCATTCCCTCACAAATATCCTCACTTATTTTTAGAATGACTTCCTCCAAGGAAAAATTAATATCAGTGTCATTACCAACTTCATTACCAACTTCAATTGACAAGGATCGATCCACCTCCTTTGATAAATCCTTTATGAGCAATTTTGGGGGAGCAATTTGAAGAGTCCTATCTAAATGACTATACTCTCCCCCATCTTCATCCATGACACCTTGCTTCAAGGCCTCCAACCCATTAATAGGGATCTCATTGGATCGTTCCTCCACTTCTTTATCAAAGCCTCCTACCTTTAAGATTTCTAACTCATTTAGGAGGTTCATATTAGAATACTGATGTTCCACCATAACTATAACTCCTTCCTCTGAGACCTTCCACTCAATGGGAGGTTCCTATCTTGGACAAGCTCTTCCAATACCATGGGAAGGAGAAAAGGATTCTCTGCATGAAAGAAGTTTCTAGGGGGATCAGGTGAAAATTTAAGGTGGCCCAGGCCTCCACAAATTATACACTTAGCCTCCAAGACTTCAATGGATATTTCTTTAACCCAATCTCCCACAATAGAGTTGAGATTGATATTTTTTAGGGAAACTTTTGTTGAGATCCAAAATAATATAGATCCTAATGTCCTCTTCAGAGAGTATATTCTCCATCTAAAACCTGAAAACCTCCCAGAAAGTCTCCAATAAGCTTCAAAATTTTCTTGTCTCTGTATTCTGAAAACAAGCTTCCTAGCTTAATCCAAAAGGGTACAAATGAAAGGCTGACATAAAAAGGATTGAAATTTAGTTGCTTGGGATACAAATACAATCTAGAGCCTTCTAAAACCTAGATACGCCTTGAGAAACTAGTTCTTTGTCCTCGCTACTCTTGAAAATGACAACAAAGAAATATCTTCAAGAAAGAAGAAGTCATCGCTCTTGTGAAAGTTTGAGGTAATCGAGTTTAGCAAGGCATCTTTAAAAAAAAGGATTCTTCTAAAACTTATCGATCATTGCTGTCTCTTTTAGATTACTGACCCTACTTTCAACCAACTCCTTTGGGATGAGGATTTGGAGCTCTAATTTTTTAGGGAAAACCACCTTGGCATGAGGAGATTTGTTCCTCAAACTTTCTTTGAAGGGGAGCCATTTCCCTCTATTCCATTTAAAGAAAAACACTTCCCTTTTTCCTAGATTCATTTGGTTGCAAAACCTACCATTTTGCCCAAAGGCCCTAGAATACTTTGACCTCCAATATCCATTAAAATATGTTCTACTATCCCATCTAGAGAAGTCACAACAAACTTCTCTACTATTGTTCCCAGAACCTCTATGCCAAGCTCTCATAGTTGACTAGTATGGACTAGATCTTTGGCTACTAAAAACACTATCGTTAAGGGCCTCCTTTCTCTTGGTGCCATTAGAAACAACTCTATCCCAAGATTGATTCCTATATCTATTTCCATTACCTTATGTGAATCTTCCAAAATTTAAATTTCTGTGAGCTAATGTTGACACTGGTGTTTTCCTCCAACTTATCAACCACTAGGTCATAGTGCATGTAAAAAGTAAATTAGATGGCTTTCAGTTTCCCAAACTTGACTTTCATAGGAATACCCACCTTCAAATATAGAGGAATCAGAAAAAGTATTAAGTCACTAATTGTTGTGCAGTTCTTATGTTCTTTAGCGACTTATTTCACTGCATAACAACAAAAACTATTAAGCCACACAATTATGTTGAACATTTTGTACAGTAGTTGTATGCTTTCATGTAATTGTGTCCTCTAAAATATGTATCCTACATTGAGTCTATCTATTTCGTGTTTAATCTAATGGTAGGAGCTAAGGTTTTCCCAGATCAATGGTGGAGTACACAACACACAACACAAGGTAATAACCTTTTAACTCAGCCATCAAGAGATTAATTAACTACCGATGGTATGGGTGGTAAGTGTTAGCGTAATACACCATTGTATTACATTGTTATGGTTCGGTCGGTTTAGTTTCAATTGTTAGTTTCATATAACCGTATGACTATTGTAACTATCAACTCCCTCATTGTTTATATAGATGTTTGTATCTAGAATTTCATCATCGAATAAATAAAGAGTTTTCTTTATTTCATATGGTATCAGAGCTTCTTGTGCAATGTGAGGTGTTCAGCATAGATTCCTTTATTCATGACCTCAGTGAGGCACTGTTTGTGGACTGCAGAAGGGAATAAAACATGGAGAAAAGGCATTGTTGAGCAATGGCTTGCGTGAGGATTCTAATGGTTGAAGCATTGCCAGAAAATGTTGTAGTCTATCTAAGAAGCTGCAAGTATTGATTTTGCACTAGTCAGAGATTTGAAGAGGAGATAAGCCATAAACTAGTTCAAGTCACCGCTGTCAAAGGTGAAGATTCCAATATAGAAAAGCAAGAGACATAATTTTCAAGGATGAATTGCTGCAATCACATGGGAAATGGCAGCATAAAGTGCTTAGAAAGAACAAAAAATTAGTGAGAGAAGGTAAAAGTGTTGCAAAGTAAGAGAGCTTTGAAGATTTGATGAAATACTGTGAGAACCATTTTAGAGATGGCTGCATCCAGTTTTGAGTGCCCTTTCTGTTTGCATTGTGTTGAGTTTGGGCATGGAAATTTGAAAATTAGAGGTTATCAGTTAGGGAAAGGTATGTATTGATCAAGTGTGTATGGAACTGCAAAATTTTCTAAGCAAATATATTTAATTTGAAGTAAGAAGGCCAACCTGGTCTTACCATTTCTTTTTGGAGTATTATTTTTAAATGGAGATTCCATTAGACAAGTATTCTAGTTTCAATTTTCATACTTGGAGAATGAAAATTCAAATGCAACTAACGAATAAAAATTTATGCTGAATAGTAAGTGGAAAGGAAAAAGCACCTACAGATGCAAATAAGTTATTAGATTGGAATAGTAGAGATGATAAATCCAAGGCTATAATTACTCTTTCTCTTTCTGACACGGAATTACAACACATTGATTTGGATACATCATCAGCCAAAATTTGGGATAATCTGAGTAAATTGTTTGGAGCAAAAGCCGCTAATGCAAAGTTTTCACTAAAACTTCAATTATTTAGATTTAAAATGGAAGATGGAATCACAATGCCAAATCATATAAGTAAGTTGCAATCTTTCATTAGACATCTAGCAGAGGTTAAGGTTACTGTAGATGATGATGATGATGATGCTATGACCATCCTATTAAATAGCTTGCCTTCAAAATACAACAATGTTATTTTTACACTCAGTCAAATACCTTCACAAACTCTAGAAGGTATGATTTCTTCTCTTCTAGCAGAAGAGAAGAGAACAAGAGAAGATTCAGAAGATGATCCTTAGGAGAAAGCATTATTCTCAAGAAGCAATTACAAGAGATCAGAGAGAATCAAATATTTTTATTGTAAGAAAAACAGTCACACAACTTGGGATTATAGAACATGAGCTAGTGATGTTCTTAAAGGAAAGGTCAAAAATGAAGGAAACCTTGCTTGCATCGAAGATGATAAAGATCCACCAGATATTGAGGATGAGGATCCACCAAATGGTACTTTTAATTCTATGGATATGCCCTTTAAGCATCATGTTGGAGGCAGGCACCATCAGAGGATGGAGGATTTTCTATCATCTCAAGTTAGCTTCCCACTTTGAGATGATGCTTTGCATGAGAAGCATTTTTTGTTTTGGTTGTTTTTCTTTTCTTTGTTGATGCTAACAGATTTGAAGAATGTATCTTTTGTGAAGATTTTGTTTTGGAGACAGGTTTTGGATTTGGTGTTGAGATTAATATGGATTGTTGTCCAACGAGCTTCAAAGAGTATATGATCAAGAATTACACTGTTTCGCAGTCATGAGATAATGACATAGATCTGTCGTATCTATTAGGGCACATTGTCAAATAATTGAAGACACTATGATTTGAGAGTTCAGGACTAAAGAGCTCAAGAACATAGCTCATAGCTATGCCTTTTGGAGGGTAGATGAAATAGCATGATGGAGCCTCGCTTGGTTCAGGATTTGTTCTTTGGGAGAAGATCTTCTATAAAATATGTATTCATATTATGTAATTAGCTTTATTGAGTATTTTGGCATTAAAGGGGGGGTACTTTGGTACTATTGTAGGAACAATGTAATAAGGGGGGAATGTTAGCGTAATACATCATTGTATTTCATTGTTATGGTTCGGTCGGTTCAGTTTCAACTATCCGTTTCATATAACTGTATAACTATTATAACGGTTAACTCCCTCATAGTTTATATAAATGTTTGTATTTGCAATTTCATCATCGAATAAATAAAGAGTTTGCTTTATCTCAGTAAGTAACGATCTACCATAGCACATGGTGGGCCATCTTAGTTTTCAGTCAAGAAAATTGGCCACTAGTTTAATTTTTTATGATGTGGTTAACATAAGGGTCACACTTACTGCATTGGAGGGTGTTTAATCAAATACATAACAGGTAATTTCAAATGGACTCCCATGTCTATGCTAGCAAATGTGAGCTTGAACTTTGTTGGGTTATGTTGAAACTTGACATTTTTGAGAAAAACTAGATATATGTTTAGAGAATGTATAACTAAATTAAAAATCAATATATATTTTTCTATGGAGGAGGAATAGATAGTTGTATCTAGTCCATAGGCTATGACTCTAGCTATTGGATCATCCATAAGTTTTGTGACATGAAGGCTTGTAATGGTTGTAGCGTGTTTCATAGCTTGCCCTTGCCCAGTATTGAAATACATTAGAGTTGTGATCATTGTGCCTATAACATTAGAATTAAAACACCTTTTAGCATTATATTTAGTTTTGGATAAGACCATAGTAGATATCTCATATGATACAAATTACCTTGCCATGCTATCATCCTTGGCAATGATTAGCTTCAATTGTTTCCTAGCCGATTGAATCATAGACACCTACCAATGCCTTAATCAATGGGTAGAACAACTCAGTGGAAAACCTAAGTTACTAAAACTTTAAATTATCTATTGTGACTCGATTGACTACAAGCCCATGAGAGCATGACACCTTTCTAAGTGGTGGGGACAAATCTTAGTCAATAGAAATAACTTTATTCAATTTTAGTCTTTTATGTTATTTAGGAATCCACACTTCTCTCCGTTGATAACATGTTAATAAGATTATTTTGATACAAATAGGAGAAATAGGGTAGTATCTATTCTCCATAAAAATAGCATTCTTAATAGATCATGTCACCATTTTAATATACAATACCATACCATGATGAAACACTAGCTATGGTGATGGTACACACATCAGACGTTAACTCAATATTTTTCCCTAATTGAGTTTTTGTCAACGATGGACTACTAGCTCTGGTTATGATAGGACCAATATTTCATTGGTACTTTCAAATATGTGGATCTTTTAAGCATTGTTGTCATTTAGTTTAATTAGAGAAATTAAAACTAAGCTTAGATACATTTTCCCCTAGCTTCATGAGCATTGAGTTGTAGATGATAGAGAGCTAAAAATGAGTCGTAGCCAATCATTACACTTTTTAATTTATGGTATATTATTTTTCATTGAATATTACAAAGGAAATGGTTAACCCTAGGCTTCATTAAATTTTTTTAGAGACTTCCTCGATGGACCTCATGGGTCCCTTTTCTCAGGTCTTGAAAATGTGTTCTTCTAGATGCTCTAGTAGGTAAAACCAATTGGGTATGTATTTTTAATTTATGATAGAGCATTTTTAAATACTACAAAAGTAAGGCCTTACCCATTGATTCTATAAAATTGTCTAAAGGAATTCCTCAATGGTCCTCATGGGTCCCTCTAGGTCTTAAAAATATCTGTTTATAGATGCCCTCGTAGGTAAAACCAATAGGGTCTATGTAACCCATCAATTTAATCACTTGCTTCAATTTTTTTTTTTTAAAGATAATGCGCCTAGTAAACTTTTTAACTTGACCGATGATGCTGGCATGACACACCCTCTGGCTCCACACTAATGCTTTTGTTTGGAGCGATGAATCGGTGAGGCCACAACACAGGGACCTCATCCCCAAGTAAGAACACTTCAAACCTATGAGCTCATTGGCCCAGCGAAGGCATAAAGCCTACAAGCTCGTTGGCCCAGCGGGGCTTTGAACTCTGGTGGCCGCCACTACAACTGACTGACTTAACCACTGAACCACACCCTTAATGGAACTTGCTTCAAAAATTGTGGATGTCTAGAGGTATAATTTTAATTTCATATCAAATCCTCTTCAATAGTAGCCCCAATATAATTTGGTTTGTAATTAAATATAGTTTTAAGAAGATTAGATAGGTAGTTTTAAAAATATGCATTTGTGAGTTTGTTTAAAATAATCCCAATATAGCAAACAAGAACTATTCTCCATACAAAATAAAATGAAATCATTTCTATTAAAACTTAGTAGATCTATATAACCAATCAAGTTAATCACTCACTTATAAAACCATGGAATTCTAGAGATCACTTTTTTTAAAATCAAATATGGTCATCCAAACTCGTATCTATTTTGTCTCAATTTTTATTACAGGGTAAAACGTGATTTGAAAGGTCCTGTACCATTTACAAACAAACTTCAACCTCAAAAGAGGTTGACCAATAGTACAGCAACAACCCAACTGCAAAAGAGATCAAGTACCAAACATAAACAGAGCATCCAAAGGATAGAACTCCACAAAACAAAGGTAGAAAAACAACCTAAACTATCTCATAAAGAGATCTAGCCATCCTCACACCCTTAACATGAGTGTGGGAAAGAGAGACTGAATTTGGAAGACCATTCTTCCTTCGATGCACTAACCTCTAAGAGACATCATTATCTAGGTCAACTGAGTAAGGGGAAGGGGGAGGGGAATCCTGCACATAAACCCTACCCAAAGGAGAAACCGAGAGGAAGACCCTGCTGGAGAGGAAGATCTTTGAGGAACCATAATAGAAGCCCCTACAAAAGACACAACTCTAGTAGGAACTGAGGTTTCAGCCACATTGTCACCACCACCACAAGCCAAACCACAAGAGATGGTTAACAGAACCAAAAAATGCTGTCAGTGGAGGTAGTAATGACACCACCATCAACAACCAAACCATGGAAAGAGGACGTAGTAGAGATGACGCCAAGACCAACAACCACACTACCACCAGAAAGTGGAAAAGATGGATCGAGCACAAAATAAGGGACCATGGAAGATCTATTTTAGTTTGTTATTATATATAGTTTATAGAAGTTTATTTCTCTAGTTTTCCAAATATGCATTTATGAGATGATTTAAAATATTCCCAATATATGAGGTAGTAGTTATTCTCCACACAAAATAAAAAGAAGCCTCTATAGATAAAAAAATGGGTTTGTATAAACCATCAATTAGATAAATTTCATGGAAAATTTTCGATGTCAAAAGGTCTCGTTTTATTTTTATTCAAGAATAAAATGATACCTTTGGAAACCCATCTCCTCTTCTATAAAACCCCCTATCTAATTTCATATCCTTTATCTTCATGTAATGGAGAACTCGAGCTATGAACCCAAGTGTAGACCCAATAAAAGTTTCTACCTAATTAAATTACGTTTTGTAGGGTTGTATGGAAATTATTAGATTTGGTAATTTTCTATGTTAGGATTTGATATTATATTGAAATTTGTAGGTTAAAATTCTAATGTCAAAAATTGCATACTTTTCAATATAATTCTACATTTTGCGCTCACTTTGGTTTCCATCCCTATAGTATGTTTTAAGGCCCATTTTATCCCTTGTCCTAGCCTTTTCCCACCCATATTGTTGAATTTGTGCTTATTTTCTATCCTTTGTATTTATTTTTATGTCATTCTCTCAACATGTCTTATATTATTTTTTTCTTAAGGTGTTTTAAGCTTTTAGGGACCGAAATCACTTAGATGCATTTATCTCTCTTCATGGAGGTGATTGAGTTCTTGTTCCTCTCTTTTTACATCATTCTCTTAGTGATTTTGGTTCCTAAAATTACTCTTGTTGTTGTTATTTTTTAGGTGCACATAAGATAAAGAGCATGCATGATTTTTCTCTCCTTTATCATATTCGAGGTTGAGTATGTCAAAAGATCAAGGTAGGGGATTGATCATTCTTGACAATCTCCTATATAATCCCAGCCCTTTTATTGATTCCTTACAACTGTAGATTTCTTCTGGAGAAGATATCCAACTAAAGGTGGGTTATTTACCTCTTCCCTATCTTGTGATTTTTGTTATTTCCATTTTGAATAGACAGATATATCCTTTCATTTTAGTTGTTGTTTTCACCTCGAGGTCTTCTCACTCTTCTTCATTCTCATTTTGTGTAGACTATGCATGGTTCCCAAGGAGAAATTCTTAAGTTCTATATTTGCCTACCATATGGATGACAATGTGACATGTAGACATCAACATGATGTATTGGTGTCCTAGATAGTCAACTCCATTCCCAAAGAGAAATTCTTAAGTTCTATATTTTCCTAGGATATGGATAACAATGTGACATGTAGACATCAACATGATGCATTGGTGTCGTAGATAGTCAACTCCAAACATTGGTGGCAGTTTCCTCTTAACTCTATATTTATAGTTCTATGTTTGGTTTTATGAATTTACACTGGGTAATTCTATAAATTAGTAAATTTTAATTTGCATAGTGTTTTAATTTGTTAGAAAATTAAAATTTCTAAAGGGTGAAACACATTAAGTCCATCAAGTTTAATCTTCTCTTTCTATTAGATTAGTAGTAGATTAGATTCATCATTAAATGAGCTAGTTTTTCCTAGTGTGGTGCCTTTGAAAACATTTGGTAATGAGAACCAAAGTTTTTTTCTATCAAATTTCATATGCTATAGAAATACACATTGTGTTTTTCAACCTACACAAGTTTAGCTCATGATATCTAAGATTTCTTTAACATTTATACCATTCTTAGTTAATTCATGCACTGATTCATAATGTGTTGAAAATATATATAAAATGTGGTATTGCATTGAAGTGGGTGGTGTTGATGAAAGGCGTGGTTGTCACTCTAGGTTATAGCGAAGGCATGGATATATATATATATATATATATATATATATATATATATATATATATAGTTGGTGCTGTGAGCTATATGCTCACCTATGTAGATACTATTGCTACAAATTTGAGTGATAATGATGATAGAAATATGAAGGATGAATGTTTCAAATAATAATTTCTAATCTATAGGCTAGAGCTCAAATATCTTTATAAAAATATAAATATAAATAACTTTTATACAATCTCAATTTACTACATTTTAGATGATCTCAATTCCAACCACTGCACACATTCTATTGATTTGAATCTCCTATTTCACGATATGTAATTTATACATCCTAGCCTTTGAATCATACATCTAACTTTTAAGTCAAAGCTCTTAAGGATATTAATGTAACCAATAAGTAGAATTTAGATATCCAACATAGGTCCACTAGCTCTATTATGATATAGGAAATGATGCCATCTACTTTACCCATGTCATATTACATTTTATGTTTGCAAAAAATCATTTTCATTTAATATCATCATGGCAAGGGTTTACTTGTGGCTTCCACGAAATTGATTTAGGGATTTAACCATGCCTAGGAATGAGGTAGGAAGAGGGATAAAGGTTGTGCTACCATCCAATTTTCCCTTGTCGTGTTATGTTGTGACTTATAGTTCCATCTAGTTTTCTCTTGTTATTCCTAAATATCAAAGGCAAGGATTTAGTTGTGGTGTCCATGTATTTGTTTTATGGATTTGATTTGTATAAAAAATGTAGGCTGAAATACACATCGTGTTTTTCACATTACACATTTTTAGTTCACCACATTTGACTTGTCCACATCTTACAAATAATGAACTAAGCATGTGTAGGTTGAAAATGGTGATGGGACCCAAATTTCTTTGAAGCAAGAACAAAATCCAGTAGAAGGAAGCACAAAACACATCTAACAAAACATAACATGAACAAAACCTATGGAAGTTAAAATATAAAATTTGTAATTTAACTTGCATAAGTTTTGTTGATGTTTTGTAAGATGGCTTGTGTTGCTCTTTGGTGTATTTCAACTTGCACAGGTTTTGTTCATGTTTTGTAAGATGTCTTATATGTTGCCTTATGTTGGATTTTATTTTTGCTTTAGGGTTGAAGTGTGGGCAGAAGACATCTTATAGAACACGAACTATCTGCAAAAGTTTTTTACATATTTCGTAAGATTTCTTTTATGCTATCCTTTGCTGGCTTTTATTTTTTCTTTAGGGAAATGTAGGTCCCATGACCCATCACCAGAGCTAGCAGTCCATGCAATTACATGATGGTATTAGCTAGTCTCCATACAAAATAGCATGTGTAAGGCATCATCTCACAATTCTAACATAAAATAGCATGCTACATGATGAACCACCAACTACGATGATGGGACCCACAAAGGTCTTTAACTTGAGATTATCCCCATGCCACTTTCCATCAAGATGGGCCTCTAGCTATAGTGATGATGGGATCCACATTTACCTGACACTTTCAAATATGTGTAGTTCTCAGTCATTGCCATCATTTTGTTTAATTTGAGAAGTTAAAATTGAGATGCAGATAGCTAAGAGCCAAGAATGAGTTATGAATGACCACAATTCTTCGAGGTAGGTTTATCTACTCCATGTAAATGTGTGTTCTCCATATATTCTGCTAAATTTGTGAAGTAGAGTTTAATTCAACTACAAAAATATTAACTATGTGCACTATATCATTCTTCCTACCCGATTCCCTTTCTTGACCATAAAATTAAATCGTAATGCAATGAGGGACTGTGTTTTGTAGGGTTGTAAAGAGATTATTAAATTTGATTCGGTGTTTGATTTGTATAGAAAATTACAAATTGAAATACACATTGTGTTTTTCATGCTATAATTTTCTTCACCAACATTTGAAAGGCATCTTATAAATCATCTGCCAGCACCTAAATTAAAACAAATTTAACTCATAAATATGAATTTAGGTCCACTTCTTCATAATTTCCATAGAATGAAAAATTGACAAATATTATTAATAAATGCAACCTAAACCTAAATCTTAATCTTGAGCCCATCAGAGAAATTAACTCGATAAACAGTAACATGCTCGGTGACCGCATTTCAATCTATATTATCGTTGGGCAGATTTTTAAAAAATATGTTACCATGCAGCGTGGTTTAATTTGCATAGAAATATAATTCTCAAGAGTCCCGTAAGGGTAGACGATGTTGCTTTGAGGACAGAGTGGAGGCTTGGACTAAGTCAGCAGGACTTTGTTTTGACCAGTTTGGACTGAATGGATGTGAACCCACTAACTGGAAAATGCCTAATAACAAAAAAAATATGAGCAACAGTTGGTACACCAACACAGGTTTAGGTACATGGATTTATATGACAATGAAAAAGAAGGTAGTGTTTAATGGGCTCATGTTTTACTTGGTTGGCACTCCAGATAGAGAGCCCCGCCTTATCTCCATAACAAACAAATAATATGAAGAGTACATCCGAAACAAAAGAAGTCAACAAAATAAGACAGACAAATACAGTTGCTAACGATAATTTGCATATGAATTGGAAATGGTGTTAAAATATTAGCATTCTTTACCAACCTACCGAACAAAAGGGAAAGGACCTCACAGCTGATTTAATCCTTGTATCTATATATACAGAGACAGTGAGAGACAGAAAGAGGTCAGAAACAATTTGGCAAATACTTATTTAGCCAGTTTAAGTTGAGACGAGACTGTTGTATGATTTTGGCAATGCAGAGTTTTTATAGCCGCCTCCTGTTGCCACTTTTGGCATTGTGGTTCACTGTTCATTTTGTTTTAGGGGAACACAGTGTGGTTACACGGCACTACAAATTCGACGTGGGTTTTACGTTACTATGGAATGAGTTGAATGTTTGATTGTTTATGATTTATTTTATTCCGTTCTCAGATTGCCTTGATTCATTGTTTATTCTAAATATGTACAGATACAAATGAAGAATGTTACCCGTCTTTGTAATACGAAAGCTCTATTGACTGTCAACGGGCAATATCCAGGGCCTCCAATAGTTGCTCGAGAAGGAGATCGCGTGGTTATCAAAGTAACAAATCATGTTAAAAACAATGTTAGCATACATTGGTATCTCTTCTGCTCCTGCATCTCAGTTATTTACATAATAATATATGCTGTTGTATTACTTTACCTAATGAATTCCTATAAATTGCTTAGGCATGGAATTCGGCAGCTTAGATCTGGGTGGGCGGATGGTCCTGCTTATATCACTCAGTGTCCAATTCAAACAGGACAAAGTTATGTGTACAAATTTATTATCAAAAGGCAGAGAGGAACATTGTGGTGGCATGCCCACATCTCATGGTTGCGAGCAAGCTTGCATGGGCCCATTATCATCTATCCCAAAAAGAATGCTTCTTACCCATTCCCTCGGCCACACCAGGAAGTGCCTATTATTTTTGGTATGCCTTTCAGTACTCGCTGTTGCTATTGTACAACGTACACTACTACTAGTGTTAAATTTAAAATGAAAATACTGTTGTTGGCTTGCAAATTGCAGGGGAGTGGTGGAATGCAGACACCGAGGCTGTTATCAATCAAGCATTGCAAAGTGGCGCGCAAGCTAATGTGTCAGATGCATATACCATTAACGGACTTCCTGGACTTCTGTATAACTGCTCTTCCAACGGTGAGGGTGGATGAAAGATAAACAGACTAGTCGCTATTGCTTCCTTGTTTAAATGTAACCAAGTCTCCTGTGTAATGCAGATACATTCAGGCTCAAAGTGACCCCTGGGAAAACTTACCTACTTCGAATGATTCAGGCTCAAAGTGACCCCTGCGAAAACTTACCTACTTCGAATGATTAATGCTGCCCTTAATGATGAGTTGTTTTTTGGAATCGCCAACCACACATTGACTGTGGTGGAAGCGGACGCTGTGTATGTTAAACCTTTTCAAACCAATGTTATTGTTATCACCCCTGGCCAGACTACCAACGTCCTCCTGACAACTAAATCTCAGCCACCCAATGCCACATTCCTCATGTTTGCCAGCCCTTTCGCTACGGGAACAGCAGCTTTTGATAACTCAACGAGTGCTGGAATTTTGGAATATGTGACGGCAGCTAATTCGTCCTCATCCTTTCTTCCTATGATGAAACCAACGCTTCTAGCCCCGAATGATACCTCCTTTGCTGCCAATTTCAGCCAAAAGATGAGAAGCTTGGGAAGTCCGAAATTTCCAGCGGCAGCTGTTCCTCAGAAGGTGGATAGGCAATTCTTTTTCACAGTGGGGTTGGGGCTAAATCCGTGTCCCAATGGACAAACATGTCAAGGCCCCAACGGCACCAAATTTGCAGCCTCCATTAACAACATATCCTTCATTCTTCCCACCACCGCTCTTCTTCAAGCATACTACTTTGGCCAGTCCAACGGAGTTTACAATACCACTTTCCCTAACAATCCGCCATTTCCTTTCAACTACAGGGGCACGCCCCCTAACAACACTCAGACCCTCAACGACACGAGAGTCGAAGTGGTTCCCTTCAACACTAGCATACAGCTAGTTCTGCAGGACACCAGCATGGTGACGCCCGAGAGCCATCCTCTGCATCTGCACGGCTTCAACTTCTTCATCGTGGGTCAAGGTGTGGGAAACTACAATGCAAGCACTGACCCCTCTAACTTTAATCTGCTGGATCCTCCCGAGAGAAACACGGTTGGAGTTCCCAGTGGAGGTTGGGCGGCTCTCAGATTCCTAACTGATAATCCAGGTATTATTTAATCATACTTTCCATCGCTCATTTAATTCAATAATATTGTGCTTGTTTCATATAAAGGTACCTATCCAACTGTATGTATGTAATTGCAGGAGTCTGGTTTATGCATTGTCATCTCGAGCTGCATACCAGCTGGGGATTGAAGATGGCGTGGGTTGTTTTAAATGGAAATGGCGGCAGATCTCAATCTCTTCTTCCTCCACCCAAAGATCTTCCCTCTTGTTGATCGCTTAACCTATGCCTTCAAATTCTAACTGGGGCCCGTGTGCTTATTTTTATAAATTTCACTGCTACCAATTTTGTGCCGGTTCAACATAGTATGCAAAGAAGAAAGAGAACATGTATGCTTGTGTTCTCTACTATACAAGAAAGAAGAATGTGTGTGTCTGATTAATAGGTACCTCCTATAATAACAGTAAAATTTGTATTCTTTCAAGCTGAAACATTTTTTTAAATTGATTTTTGTCCCTTTTTTAATTTAAATCTCTCCACTTTATGCTCTATTCCTGCGTTACTGACTGTGCTAGCTAATGGCAATACTATTGTAATCAAATTTATTTAACTAATTATTAAATGTTTTTATTAATCAATTATATTTTATAGTTTTCTATTTAAAGTAATTTTTTAAAAGTAAAGATGTAAATCTTTTAAAGATAAAAGTCAAAAAAAATAATTATTGGCATTTCTATTGTATAAAAAGTTTTAGGTATGTTATTGGAACTTTCATGTTGTTCAAGACAATTAATAATGAACTTTGTACATTTCTAACCTATTAGTGTATAGAAATTCCAATTCTAAATATGACAATTAATAATTTTTGGTGGCTTTAACCCACTGTACATGCTATTTTTCCCTTCCTTTGCAATTCTTAATAATTAGAAAAACTATCCATAGAAAATCAACAAATATTACCATTCCTCCCTATAAACAATGAGTTAGTATTCTTGTCAACAATGACATCATGCTAGAAATTCATTGCCTTTCAATCACTTAATGTTAGACCACTAAATTGTATCTGGTGAGCATGGATGATGAACACACATTGTAAGATCCATATCATATCACATACCTTATCTATCCTTATACATTTTGCATACATGTCTACCAAGGGCAACTACAACATTTGACAAAATTCATCTATCATCTATGCTTTGGTGGATGCCCATACCCCATTCCAAAGTTCCTATTTAAAGTGAAAGGGGTGTATAGTGGCTAAACCTAGTAGGCAATTAGTAAGTTGAGTCATCGATAAATGTTAGGATGTTGTAGTTAGCATGGTGATCACACTAACCATAGTGCATGACACATAAATGGAATACATTGTCAAAAAATTTAGCCACTAGAATTTTTTTTCCTACCAACCTACGAAGATTTGACATGTGTTTGATGCTTATGCTAAACTTCAATATTTTTAATAGAAACAAGATAAATGTCTAGAGATGTCAACCAAAATAAAAAATTAGTTTTTTTTTTTCTATGGATGAATATGTAGTTGTCTCTAGTCTACACGATGCCACTTGTTGGCTCATCTGTAAGTTGCATGACATGAAGGCCATTAATAGTAGTAGCTTCTTTCACAACTTTCTACTACCCAATGTCGAAGTACATCAGAACCCTGATGATTGTGTCTCTCACGTTATAATTCAAATGCCTTCAAGAAACTACTTTAGTTTTTCCTAAGACCATAGAGAATATCTCCTCTATTGCAAGTCACCTTTGAACATTGCTAAACATCATTCCAATCATTGAACTAGGTTGATCTCTTAAGTATGACAAATAGATACTATTGCTAGTCATTAGTTGCCACATTCTTTAAGACCAATAGAACGATAGATTCATATTGATGTGTTGATCAATGGTTAGATAGATTTAGCAGAAAAACTAAGATACACAAAGTTTAATTTAGTCATTGGAGCTAGTTTATCTACTATCCCATGAAGGCACAACATGTGTCCAAGTGGTGGGGACCACTCTTAGTCGATATAATTTTTTAATTTATATCAATCCTTATACTATTTTGGAATCCCACATTTGTGTTCATTGATAACATGTTGATAAGCTTATTTTGGTACATACAAGAGAAATAGCAGTATGGTTAGTGGCCAAAACATGGTAAGTCTGGTCATTGATTGTGTTGTGCACTAACATGGTATGTAACATGTATAATTATAGACAAGGTGCTCAAATGGTTTGATAAAATGCTTCAAAGAATGTGATCCCATGGAATGTCATGATTGCACAATATGCACAAAATGGATATGTTGAAAAGGATTCAAAAACTTTCAAGAAAATGGAATTGGGCAAGTGTAAATCCCCACTTTTATTTTATTGTTTTACATAAAAATTAAATTTTAAAAATTATAATATATTTTATTAAATTTATTTACTAAATAGTATTACAAATATAAATACACTTTCACTGATTATAATAAATAAATAATTTTAGTTTATCATAAAAAAATTTATATATTTATATTTTTTATTATAAATTATCATTTTAAAATATACAATTTATTATATTTTTAGATTCACTAATATTGCATTATTTAGTATATAGATGTAATTTAATGGTATTGATTTTAGGGGTATGGAGTAATAATGTGAATAGAGTTGCTAGGAATAAGTTGGGGAAGACATCTAACTTTTGTTTGTATCAATCCATTTGAGAGCATTGGTTGGAATTGGACATGATGATTTAAACAAGTTTGTCATGTTAATTGGGATTTAAATCAGAAAGTCATGTTATCCTGTATTAACATGAGAAACTCTTGAAAATAGAATGTCATTATTAAACTAATTAATTATACAATCTCTAAGTTACACTATGGTGAACCTTTAGGAGAGCCAAAAAGAAATTTCTATAAAATTTGAAATCCATGTTTCTACCTAGGTTGATACAATTTTTTAAATGAAAATGAGTCATGTCTTTCTATATAAACACAAGGAACTCTTGAAATAGAAATTTATTATTAATCTAATCAACTATACAATCCCAAGGTGTACCCTAAGGAAATCCAAAAAAAATTAAAATAAAATTTTAAATCCATGTTTTTACCTTGGTGAAACATTTTTCTAGATGAAGCAATAATAATATAATCTAGTGCAATAATGTAGCTTTCAAATTTTGATTTGATCTTGATCTTGGTCCTAGCAGGTGAACTATAATTATAAATTTTGAGACCTATTTTTTTAAAAAAATTTGTACTACAATACAATCAACATTTTTTTCCCATACAAGGCTTATTGTTGGTGAAATAGAGCTAGATATTTTAATTAAAGGAAGATTTAATTTTTCTTGCAATTATTATTTAATTCTTTGTAACATGTGGTAATTGAGATGCTATACATCTACCACTTATCTCATTTACCATGTTCACACACCTTTATACATTCACACTATCTACTTATTTATTACTTTCATGATCACATATTCCCATGCACATCCCATCCACTATGATCTAGCTCATTTTCTCTCACGGGACTAGTTTACAATTGCCAAATTGGCCTTCTATCTCACACATTCATCCCAACAAATTTTATTTTTTGGATAAATTACTTAATTAATTATTAGTATGTTATAATATTTTATACCTAAAGTTTGTATTTATTTTTAACAAAGTAAATAGACAATTTTTAACCAAAAATGTTGAAATGATTAATTACTGACATTGAACACCCTATATTACAATCTTCATATTAATCTAGAATTCTGACCTATGAACTATGCAAAATATTGTTTCAAATTCGGATTTAGACAAACCAATATGGAGACATACACAAAGAGTGGAAATTCCATGAACAAAGGCTGAACAATCGAGTTGTCATTTCCATTTAGTTGAGTACCTTTAGCTAATGTTTTTAGGTTTTTTTAATTGTTATTAATCCTATGCATTTAGGCATATGTTGGGCATTTTATATTTCTCACCAACTCGTAGTTTATAATTTTTAGTTTTGAACATCCATTTAGTTTTCATAATCTACTATATGAATGCTTTTGAAACTCTACTATGGTTTATTTTATTAGCCTTGAATTTTGTATTTCCAATTTTTGAGAAGACTAAACTTGGAAGACTTTCTATGCAATGCAACATATCTAAAGGGTTTTCTAAAGTCTCGAACTTTTTGATGAAGTAGGTATAAACCTTTCCAAAAAAAATTAAAAATAATTGTAATTGGTATGGGAAGAAACTATTAGTAGTAATGTAGTTTCTTGGTCTTTGAATACTAGAAAAGAAGAATAGTAAACAATGTAAAGGTATAGAATGTAATATATTGTATGAGTGATGTTATACACAAATCATAAACTAGTGGAACAGACCCAAAAAATGGTAACCTAACCATGATGGAATAACAAATTCATTGCTTCACTGTCTTCTATAAAGAGTCAAGATTGTTCAAGGCCTCGCCTTGCATTTCTATGGGATAATTTTTTTTTTGAAAAAGGTGCACATCACCGATACTTTATTAGAAGAAGAGATTCAAGATACGAAAAAGGGTCGAGGTTTGCCAAGAAAAGGTCCAAAGGCGAACAAAAATTTGTTGTAGGTATACAATCGCATCTTTAAAATTAAGATGACACTAAGGAGTACCATCCACTTACCAAGATTTAAAATCAACAAACCATCCCTGTCAAAATGAAACCCAAAGTCAAAGCAGTGGGAAGGAAGAAAGTGAATAATTAATGAAGAGGATTTGAAGTGACCAGCTGAGAAATCCAACAAGAGGAAAATCTCCATCAGATACATAATTAACCGTAAAGAGACGTTGAAACATCAAATGGGCCAAAGTATGAGCAAAAGCAGCCATTGGGGCACACCTCAAGGTGTCATCTCAGTGCAATGATTTCCTAAAGACTTTTGGAGTTAAGGAAAGGTTGGATGCCTAACAATCAGAGGCTGAATAAACAAAACCCATTGCGTCCATGTAAACCTAGAAATGCGACAATGAACTATCAAAGTAAAGAAAGCATACCAATATACCATGCTCAAAAACACCAATAGGAGACACCAAAAATGGAGACCCAAATCCCCCAACCAACTGGAGCTGTGAGAAAAGACACATAAGGAATTCATGAACAGAAAAATTTCACCTGTAAACTAAAACACCAACACCCCACTGGAGAGACAAATAGCCTTGTATACCAATGAGCATATATATCAAAGCTCCTCATGGATTTAAAGGGTCAAACTACACCACTGTCAACAAGAAACAATCCTGGTCCAAAATGAACTAGATCAAACTGAAATTGAAGAAGACCACAAACAAGGAACCCATGAATCATGTCAAAAACATAGAAGATGATGCCTGCCCTAATCCCAATATACAATAGAAAAATGAAACCATGTATAGATCAAATGTCAGGCAACAACCAAGAGGAGCAGTTACAGGAAAACCTACTCAAAAAACTTCAAAAAAAGAATATCTTATTTCACTTGAGGATAGCACTCTACTTTACTCGATCTCAAAGATTTTTCAATTGTGGTTTGGTTTCCTACACCAATCTCTGCTTCAGTCATGCAGCTTCTTAATTTTCAACCTTTCCGACCAATGGCGGGTGAAATGCTTTCTAGCTTCTTTGCGATATTAGTTTGAGAAATTCCCAATTTTGGAGAGATGTGAGTATTTAAATATGCTTTGTTAATGTCCTTGAGGGTGAAAATATCATCTTTGAAAATTGTCTCCTCCAAAATGACCTTAGTCATGCATCTATAGTTCCAATCCCCCTAGAGAAAAACCTCTTCCAGAAGTCAAATTTTCAATTTCTTCCTCATCTTAATATTGGCTCATAAATGAGAATAGCTCCTCAAGCATTTCTTCTACTAGACATGCTACTCTATTCTTGAGAAGAGTGGTGTTTTGGTTAGAAGGATTGGTCCCTCATTCAACACCCAAAGGAGCCTGGTAGCCATGTGTAGTCTTGATTTTATAAAGATTAAAATTTTCTAGGAGAACTTAATTGGTCATGCCCTCAAAAATATCCTCACTTATTTTTAGAATGACTTCCTCCAAGGAAAAATTAATATCAGTGTCATTACCAACTTCGTTACCAACTTCAATTGACAAGGATTGATCCACCTCCTTTGATAAATCTTTTATGAGCAATTTTGGGCGAGCAATTTGAAGAGTCCTGTCTAAATGACTTTACTCTCCCCCATCTTCATCCATGACACCTTGCTTCAAGGCCTCCAACCCATTAATAGGGATCTCATTGGATCGTTCCTCCACTTCTTTATCAAAGCCTCCTACCTTAAAGATTTATAACTCATTTAGGAGGTTCATATTAGAATACTGATGTTCCACCATAACTATAACTCCTTCCTCTGAGACCTTCCACTCAATGGGAGGTTCCTATATTGGACAAGCTCTTCCAATACCATGGGAAGGAGAAAAGGATTCTCTGCATGAAAGAAGTTTTTAGGGGGATCAGGTGAAAATTTAAGGTGGCCCAGGCCTCCACAAATTGTACACTTGGGCTCCAAGACTTCAATGGATATTTCTTTAACCCAATCTCCCACAATAGAGTTGAGCTTGATATTTTTTAGGGAAACTTTTTTTGAGATCCAAAATAATATAGATCCTAATGTCCTCTTCAGAGAGTATATTCTCCATCTAAAAATTGAAAACCTCCCTGAAAGTCTCCAATAAGCTTCAAAATTTTCTTGTCTTTGTATTCCAAAAACAAGCTTCCCAGCTTAATCCAAAAGGGTACAAATGAAAGGCTGACATAAAAAGGATTGAAATTTAGTTGCTTGGGATACAAATACAATCTAGAGCCTTCTAAAACCTAGATACGCCTTGAGAAACTAGTTCTTTTTCCTCGCTACTCTTGAAAATGACAACAAAGAAACCATCTTCAAGAAAGAAGAAGTCATGGCTCTTGTGAAAGTTTGAGGTAATCGAGTTTAGCAGGGCATCTTTAAAAAAAGGATTCTTCTAAAACTTATCGATCATTACTGTCTCTTTTAGATTACTGACCCTACTTTCAACCAACTCCTTTGGGATGAGGATTTGGAGCTCTAATTTTTTACGGAAAACCACCTTGGCATGAGGAGATTTGTTCCTCAAAATTTCTTTGAAGGGGAGCCATTTCCCTCTATTCCATTTAAAAAAAAACCCTTCCTTTTTTCCTAGATTCATTTGGTTGCAAAACCTACCATTTTTCCCAAAGGCCCTAGAATACTTTGGCCTCCAATATCCATTAAAATATGTTCTACTATCCCATCTAGAGAAGTCACATCAAACTTCTCTACTATTGTTGCCAGAACCTCTATGCCAAGCTCTCATAGTTGACTAGTATGGACTAGATCTTTGGCTACTAAAAACACTATCGTTAAGGGCATCCTTTCTCTCGGTGCCATTAGAAACAACTCTATCCCAAGATTGATTCCTATATCTATTTCCATTACCTTATGTGAATCTTCCAAAATTTAAATTTCTGTGAGCTAATGTTGACACTAGTGTTTTCCTCCAACTTATCAACCACTAGGTCATAGTGCATGTAAAAAGTAAATTAGATGGCTTTCAGTTTCCCAAACTTGACTTTCATAGGAATACCCACCTTCAAACATAGAGGAATCAGAAAAAGTATTAAGTCACTAATTGTTGTGCAGTGCTTATGTTCTTTAGCGACTTATTTCACTGCATAACAACAAAAACTATTAAGCCACACAATTATGTTGAACATTGTGTACAGTAGTTGTATGCTTTCATGTAATTGTGTCCTCTAAAATATGTATCCTACATTGAGTCTATCTGTTTCATTTTTAATCCAATGGTAGGAGCTAAGGTTTTCCCAGATCAATGGTGGAGTACACAACACACAACACAAGGTAATAACCTTTTAGCTCAGCCATCAAGAGATTAATTAACTACTGATGGTATGGGTGGTAAGTGTTAGCGTAATACATCATTGTATTACATTGTTATGGTTCGGTCGGTTCAGTTTCAATTGTTAGTTTCATATAACCATATGACTATTGTAACTATCAACTCCCTCATTGTTTATATACATTTTTGTATCTACAATTTCATCATCGAATAAATAAAGAGTTTTCTTTATTTCATATGGTATCAGAGCTTCTTGTGCAATGTGAGGTGTTCGGCGTAGATTCCTTTATTCATGACCTGAGTGAGGCGCTGTTTGTGGACTGCAGAAGGGAATAAAACATGGAGAAAAGGCATTGTTGAGCAATGGCTTACGTGAGGATTCTAATGGTTGAAGCATTGCCAGAAAATGTTGTAGTCTATCTAAGAAGCTGCAAGTATTGATTTTGCACTAGTCAGAGATTTGAAGAGGAGATAATCCATAAACTAGTTCAAGTCGCTGCTGTCAAAGGTGAAGATTCCAATATAGAAAAGCAAGAGACATAATTTTCAAGGATGAATTGCTGCAATCACATGGTAAATGGCAGCATAAAGTGCTTAGAAAGAACAAAAAATTAGTGAGAGAAGGTAAAAGTGTTGCAAAGTAAGAGAGCTTTGAAGATTTGATGAAATACTGTGAGAACCATTTTAGAGATGGCTGCATCCAGTTTTGAGTGCCCTTTCTGTTTGCATTGTGTTGAGTTTGGGCATGGAAATTTGAAAATTAGAGGTTATCAGTTAGGGAAAGGTATGTATTGATCAAGTGTGTATGGAACTGCAAAATTTTCTAAGCAAATATATTTAATTTGAAGTAAGAAGGCCAACCTGGTCTTACCATTTCTTTTTGGAGTATTATTTTTAAATGGAGATTCCATTAGACAAGTATTCTGGTTTCAATTTTCATACTTGGAGAATGAAAATTCAAATGCAACTAACGAATAAAAATTTATGCTGAATAGTAAGTGGAAAGGAAAAAGCACCTACAGATGCAAATAAGTTATTAGATTGGAATAGTAGAGATGATAAATCCAAGGCTATAATTACTCTTTCTCTTTCTGACACTGAATTACAACACATTGATTTGGATACATCATCAGCCGAAATTTGGGATAATCTGAGTAAATTGTTTGGAGCAAAAGCTGCTAATGCAAAGTTTTCACTAAAACTTCAATTATTTAGATTTAAAATGGAAGATGGAATCACAATGCCAAATCATATAAGTAAGTTGCAATCTTTCATTAGACATCTAGCAGAGGTTAAGGTTACTGTAGATGATGATGATGATGATGCTATGACCATCCTATTAAATAGCTTGCCTTCAAAATACAACAATGTTATTTTTCCACTTAGTCAAATACCCTCACAAACTCTAGAAGGTATGATTTCTTCTCTTCTAGCAGAAGAGAAGAGAACAATAGAAGATTCAGAAGATGATCCTTAGGAGAAAGCATTATTCTCAAGAAGCTTTTACAAGAGATCAGAGAGAATCAAATATTTTTATTGTAAGAAAAACAGTCACACAGCTCGGGATTATAGAACATGAGCTAGTGATGTTCTTAAAGGAAAGGTCAAAAATGAAGGAAACCGTGCTTGCATCAAAGATGATAAAGATCCACCAGATATTGAGGATGAGGATCCACCAAATGGTACTTTTAATTCTATGGATATGCCCTTTAAGCATCATGTTGGAGGCAAGCACCATCGGAGGATGGAGGATTTTCTATCATCTCAAGTTAGCTTCTCACTTTGAGATGATGCTTTGCATGAGAAGCATTTTTTGTTTTGGTTGTTTTTCTTTTCTTTGTTGATGCTAACAGATTTGAAGAATGTATCTTTTGTGAAGATTTTGTTTTGGAGACAGGTTTTGGATTTGGTGTTGAGATTAATATGGATTGTTGTCCAACGAGCTTCAAAGAGTATATGATCAAGAATTATACTATTTCCCAGTCATGAGACAATGACATAGATCTGTCATATCTATTAGGGCACATTGTCGAATAATTGAAGACACTATGATTTGAGAGTTCAGGACTAGAGAGCTCAAGAACATAGCTCATAGCTATGCCTTTTGGAGGGTAGATGAAATAGCATGATGGAGCCTCGCTTGGTTCAGTATTTATTCTTTGGGAGAAGATCTTCTATAAAATATGTATTCATATTATGTAATTAGCTTTATTGAGTATTTTGGCATTAAAGGGGGGGTACTTTGGTACTATTGTAGGAACAATGTAATAAGGGGGGAATGTTAGCATAATACATCATTGTATTTCATTATTATGGTTCGGTCGGTTCAGTTTCAACTATCCGTTTCATATAACCATATAAATATTATAACGGTTAACTCCCTCATAGTTTATATAAATGCTTGTATTTGCAATTTCGTCATTGAATAAATAAAGAGTTTGCTTTATTTCAGTAAGTAACGATCTACCATAGCACATGGTGGGCCATCTTAGTTTTTAGTCAAGAAAATTGGCCACTAGTTTAATTTTTTATGATGCGGTTAGCATAAGGGTCACACTTACTGCATTGGAGGGTGTTTAATCAAATACATAACAGGTAATTTCAAATGGACTCCCATGTCTATGCTAGCAAATGTGAGCTTGAACTTTGTTGGGTTATGTTGAAACTTGACATTTTTGAGAAAAACTAGATATATGTTTAGAGAATGTATAACTAAATTAAAAATCAATATATATTTTTCTATGGAGGAGGAATAGATAGTTGTATCTAGTCCATAGGCTATGACTATAGCTATTGGATCATCCATAAGTTTTGTGACATGAAGGCTTGTAATGGTTGTAGCGTGTTTCATAGCTTGCCCTTGCCCAGTATTGAAATACATTGGAGTTGTGATCATTGTGCCTATAACATTAGAATTAAAACACCTTTTAGCATTATATTTAGTTTTGGATAAGACCATAGTAGATATCTCATATGATACAAATTACCTTGCCATGCTATCATCCTTGGTGATGATTAGCTTCAATTGTTTCCTAGCCGATTGAATCATAAACACCTACCAATGCCTTAATCAATGGGTAGAACAACTCAGTGGAAAACCTAAGTTACTAAAACTTTAAATTATCTATTGTGACTCGATTGACTACAAGCCCATGAGAGCATGACACCTGTCCAAGTGGTGGGGACAAATCTTAGTCAATAGAAATAACTTTATTCAATTTCAGTCTTTTATGTTATTTAGGAATCCACACTTCTCTCCATTGATAACATGCTAATAAGATTATTTTGATACAAACAGGAGAAATAGGGTAGTATCTATTCTCCATAAAAATAGCATTCTTAATAGATCATGTCACCATTTTAATATACAATACCATACCATGATGAAACACTAGCTATGGTGATGGTACACACATCAGACGTTAACTCAAAATTTTTCCCTAATTGAGTTTCTGTCAACGATGGACTACTAGCTCTGGTTATGATAGGACCAATATTTCATTGGTACTTTCAAATATGTGGATCTTTTAAGCATTGTTGTCATTTAGTTTAATTAGAGAAATTAAAACTAAGCTTAGATACATTTTCCCCTAGCTTCATGAGCATTGAGTTGTAGATGATAGAGAGCTAAAAATAAGTCGTAGCCAATCATTACACTTTTTAATTTATGGTATATTATTTTTCATTGAATATTACAAAGGAAATGGTTAAACCTAGGCTTCATTAAATTTTTTTAGAGACTTCCTCGATGGACCTCATGGGTCCCTTTTCTCAGGTCTTGAAAATGTGTTCTTCTAGATGCTCTAGTAGGTAAAACCAATTGGGTATGTATTTTTAATTTATGATAGAGCATTTTTAAATACTACAAAAGTAAGGCCTTACCCACTGATTCTATAAAATTGTCTAAAGAAATTCCTCAATGGTCCTCATGGGTCCCTCTAGGTCTTAAAAATATCTATTTATAGATGCCCTTGTAGGTAAAACCAATAGGGTCTATGTAACCCATCAATTTAATCACTTGCTTCAATTTTTTTTTTTTTAAAGATAATGCACCTGGTAAACTTTTTAACTTGACTGGTGATGCTGGCATGACACGCCCTCTGGCTCCACACTAATGCTTTTGTTTGGAGCGATGAATTGGTGAGGCCACAACACAGGGACCTCATCCCCAAGTAAGAACACTTCAAACCTGTGAGCTCATTGGCCCAGCAAAGGCATAAAGCCTAAAAGCTCGTTGGCCCAGCGGGGCTTTGAACTCTGGTGGCCGCCACTACAACTGACTGACTTAACCACTGAACGACACCCTTAATGGAACTTGCTTCAAAAATTGTGGATGTCTAGAGGTATAATTTTATTTTCATATCAAATCCTATTCAATAGTAGCTCCAATATAATTTGGTTTGTAATTAAATATAGTTTTAAGAAGTTTAGATAGGTAGTTTTAAAAATATGCATTTGTGAGTTTGTTTAAAATAATCCCAATATAGCAAACAAGAACTATTCTCCATACAAAATAAAATGAAATCATTTCTATTAAAACTTAGTAGATCTATATAACCAATCAAGTTAATCACTCACTTATAAAACCATGGAATTCTAGAGATCACTTTTTTTAAAATCAAATATGGTCGTCCAAACTCGATCTATTTTGTCTCAATTTTTATTACAGGGTAAAACGTGATTTGAAAGGTCCTGTACCATTTACAAACAAACTTCAACCTCAAAAGAGGTTGACCAATAGCACAGCAACAACCCAGCTGTAAAAGAGATCAAGTACCAAACATAAACAGAGCATCCAAAGGATAGAACTCCACAAAACAAAGGTAGAAAAACAACCTAAACTATCTCATAAAGAGATCTAGCCATCCTCACACCCTTAACATGAGTGTGGGAAAGAGACATTGAATTTGGAAGACCATTCTTCCTTCGATGCACTAACCTCTAAGAGACATCATTATCTAGGTCAACTGAGTAAGGGGAAGGGGGAGGGGAATCCTGCACATAAACCCTACCCAAAGGAGAAACCGAGAGGAAGACCCTGCTGGAGAGGAAGATCTTTGAGGAACCATAATAGAAGCCCCTACAAAAGACACAACTCTAGTAGGAACTGAGGTTTCAGCCACGTTGTCACCACCACCACAAGCCAAACCACAAGAGATGGTTAACATAACCATAAAATGCTGTCAGTGGAGGTAGTAATGACACCACCATCAACAACCAAACCATGGAAAGAGGGCGTAGTAGAGATGACGCCAAGACCAACAACCACACTACTTTTAGAAAGTGGAAAAGATGGATCGAGCACAAAATAAGGGACCATGGAAGATCTATTTTAGTTTGTTATTATATATAGTTTTTAGAAGTTTATTTCTCTAGTTTTCCAAATATGCATTTATGAGATGATTTAAAATATTCCCAATATATGAGGTAGTAGTTATTCTCCACACAAAATAAAAAGAAGCCTCTATAGATAAAAAATGGGTTTGTATTAACCATCAATTAGATAAATTTCATGGAAAATTTTTGATGTCAAAAGGTCTCGTTTTATTTTTATTCAAGAATAAAATGATACCTTTGGAAACCCATCCTCTCTTCTATAAAACCCCCTATCTAATTTCATATCCTTTATCTTGATGTAATGGAGAACTCGAGCTATGAACCCAAGTGTAGACCCAATAAAAGTTTCTACCTAATTAAATTATGTTTTGTAGGGTTGTATGGAAATTATTAGATTTGGTAATTTTCTATGTTAGGATTTGATATTATATTGAAATTTGTAGGTTAAAATTCTAATGTCAAAAATTGCATACTTTTCAATATAATTCTACATTTTGCGCTCACTTTGGTTTCCATCCCTATAGTATGTTTTAAGGCCCATTTTATCCCTTGTCCTAGCCTTTTCTCACCCATAGTGTTGAGTTTGTGCTTATTTTCTATCCTTTGTATTTATTTTTATGTCATTCTCTCAACATGTCTTATATTATTTTTTTCTTAAGGTGTTTTAAGGTTTTAGGGACCGAAATCACTTAGATGCATTTATCTCTCTTCATGGAGGTGATTGAGTTCTTGTTCCTCTCTTTTTACATCATTCTCTTAGTGATTTTGGTTCCTAAAATTACTCTTGTTGTTGTTATTTTTTAGGTGCACATAAGATAAAGAGCATGCATGATTTTTCTCTCCTTTATTATATTCAAGGTTGAGTATGTCAAAAGATCAAGGTAGGGGATAGATCATTCTTGACAATCTCCTATATAATCCCAGCCCTTTTATTGATTCCTTAAAACTGTAGATTTCTTCTGGAGAAGATATCCAACTAAAGGTGGGTTATTTATCTCTTCCCTATCTTGTGATTTTTGTTATTTCCATTTTGAATAGACAGATATATCCTTTCATTTTAGTTGTTGTTTTCACCTCAAGGTCTTCTCACTCTTCTTCATTCTCATTTTGTGTAGACTATGCATGGTTCCCAAGGAGAAATTCTTAAGTTCTATATTTGCCTACCATATGGATGACAATGTGACATGTAGACATGAACATGATGTATTGGTGTCCTAGATAGTCAACTCCATTCCCAAAGAGAAATTCTTAAGTTCTATATTTTCCTAGGATATGGATAATAGTGTGACATGTAGACATCAACATGATGCATTGGTGTCATAGATAGTCAACTCCAAACATTGGTTGCAGGTTCCTCTTAACTCTATATTTATAGTTCTATGTTTGGTTTTATGAATTTACACTTGGTAATTCTATAAATTAGTAAATTTTAATTTGCATAGTGTTTTAATTTGTTAGAAAATTAAAATTTCTAAAGGGTGAAACACCTTAAGTCCATCAAGTTTAATCTTCTCTTTCTATTAGATTAGTAGTAGATTAGATTCATCATTAAATAAGCTAGTTTTTCCTAGTGTGGTGCCTTTGAAAACATTTGGTAATGAGAACCAAAGTTTTTTTCTATCGAATTTCATATGCTATAGAAATACACATTGTGTTTTTCAACCTACACAAGTTTAGCTCATGATATCTAAGATTTCTTTAACATTTATACCGTTCTTAGTTAATTCATGCACTGATTCATAATGTGTTGAAAATATATATAAAATGTGGTATTGCATTGAAGTGGGTGGTGTTGATGAAAGGCGTGGTTGTCACTCTAGGTTATAGCAAAGGCATGGATATATTTCACCTATATATATATATATATATATATATATATATATATATATATATATATATATATATATATATAGTTGGTGGTGTGAGCTATATGCTCACCTATGTAGATACTATTGCTACAAATCTGAGTGATAATGACAATAGAAATATGAAGGATGAATGTTTCAAATAATAATTTCTAATCTATAGGCTAGAGCTCAAATATCTTTATAAAAATATAAATATAAATAACTTTTATACAATCTCAATTTACTACATTTTAGATGATCTCAATTCCAACCACTGCACACATTCTATTGATTTGAATCTCCTATTTCACGATATGTAATTTATACATCCTAGCCTTTGAATCATACATCTAACTTTTAAGTCAAAGCTCTTAAGGATATTAATGTAACCAATAAGTAGAATTTAGATATCCAACATAGGTCCACTAGCTCTATTATGATATAGGAAATGATGCCATCTACTTTACCCATGTCATATTACATTTTATGTTTGCAAAAAATCATTTTCATTTAATATCATCATGGCAAGGGTTTACTTGTGGCTTCCACGAAATTGATTTAAGGATTTAACCATGCCTAGGAATGAGGTAGGAAGAGGGATATAGGTTGTGCTACCATCCAATTTTCCCTTGTCGTGTTATGTTGTGACTTATAGTTCCATCCAGTTTTCTCTTATTATTCCTAAATATCAAAGGCAAGGATTTAGTTGTGGTGTCCATGTAGTTGTTTTATGGATTTGATTTGTATAAAAAATGTAGGCTGAAATACACATCGTGATTTTCACATTACACATTTTTAGTTCACCAACATTTGACTTGTCCACATCTTACAAATAATGAACTAAGCATGTGTAGGTTGAAAATTGTGATGGGACCCACATTTCTTTGAAGCAAGAACAAAACCCAGTAGAAGGAAGCACAAAACACATCTAACAAAACATAACATGAACAAAACCTATGGAAGTTAAAATATAAAATTTGTAATTTAACTTGCATAAGTTTTGTTGATGTTTTGTAAGATGGCTTGTGTTGCTCTTTGGCGTATTTCAACTTGCACAGGTTTTGTTCATGTTTTGTAAAATGTCTAATATGTTGCCTTATGTTGGATTTTATTTTTGCTTTAGGGTTGAAGTGTGGGCAGAAGACATCTTATAGAACACGAACTATCTGCAAAAGTTTTTTACATATTTCGTAAGATTTCTTTTATGCTATCCTTTGCTGGCTTTTATTTTTTCTTTGGGGAAATGTAGGTCCCATGACCCATCACCAGAGCTAGCAGTCCATGCAATTACATGATGGTATTAGCTATTCTCCATACAAAATAGCATGTGTAAGGCATCATCTCACAATTCTAACATAAAATAGCATGCTACATGATGAACCACCAACTACGATGATGGGACCCACAAAGGTCTTTAACTTGAGATTATCCCCATGCCACTTTCCATCAAGATGGGCCTCTAGATATAGTGATGATGGGATCCACATTTACCTGACACTTTCAAATATGTGTAGTTCTCAGTCATTGCCATCATTTTGTTTAATTTGAGAAGTTAAAATTGAGATGCAGATAGCTAAGAGCCAAGAATGAGTTATGAATGACCATAACTCTTCGAGGTAGGTTTATCTACTCCATGTCAATGTGTGTTCTCCATATATTTTGCTAAATTTGTGAAGTAGAGTTTAATTCAACTACAAAAATATTAACTATGTGCACTATATCATTCTTCCTACCCGATTCCCTTTCTTGACCATAAAATTAAATTGTAATGCAATGAGGGACTGTGTTTTGTAGGGTTGTAAAGAGATTATTAAATTTGATTTGGTGTTTGATTTGTATAGAAAATTACAAATTGAAATACACATTGTGTTTTTCATGCTATAATTTTCTTCACCAACATTTGAAAGGCATCTTATAAATCATCTGCCAGCACCTAAATTAAAACAAATTTAACTCATAAATATGAATTTAGGTCCACTTCTTCATAATTTCCATAGAATGAAAAATTGACAAATATTATTAATAAATGCAACCTAAACCTAAATCTTAATCTTGAGCCAATCAGAGAAATTAACTCGATAAACAGTAACATGCTCGGTGACCGCATTTCAATCTATATTATCGTTGGGCAGATTTTTAAAAAATATGTTACCATGCAGCGTGGTTTAATTTGCATAGAAATATAATTCTCAAGAGTCCCGTAAGGGTAGACGATGTTGCTTTGAGGACAGAGTGGAGGCTTGGACTAAGTCAGCAGGACTTTGTTTTGACCAGTTTGGACTGAATGGATGTGAACCCACTAACTGGAAAATTCCTAATAACAAAAAAAATATGAGCAACAGTTGGTACACCAACACAGGTTTAGGTACATGGATTTATATGACAATGGAAAAGAAGGTAGTGTTTAATGGGCTCATGTTTTACTTGGTTGGCACTCCAGATAGAGAGCCCCGCCTTATCTCCATAACAAACAAATAATACGAAGAGTACATGCGAAGCAAAAGAAGTCAAGAAAATAAGACAGACAAATACAGTTGCTAACGATAATTTGCATATGAATTGGAAATGGTGTTAAAATATTAGCATTCTTTACCAACCTACCGAACAAAAGGGAAAGGACCTCACAGCTGATTTAATCCTTGTATCTATATATACAGAGACAGTGAGAGACAGAAAGAGGTCAGAAACAATTTGGCAAATACTTATTTAGCCAGTTTAAGTTGAGACGAGACTGTTGTATGATTTTGGCAATGCAGAGTTTTTATAGCCGCCTCCTGTTGCCACTTTTGGCATTGTGGTTCACTGTTCATTTTGTTTTAGGGGAACACAGTGTGGTTACACGGCACTACAAATTCGACGTGGGTTTTACGTTACTATGGAATGAGTTGAATGTTTGATTGTTTATGATTTATTTTAATCCGTTCTCAGATTGCCTTGATTCATTGTTTATTCTAAATATGTACAGATACAAATGAAGAATGTTACCCGTCTTTGTAATACGAAAGCTCTATTGACTGTCAACGGGCAATATCCAGGGCCTCCAATAGTTGCTCGAGAAGGAGATCGCGTGGTTATCAAAGTAACAAATCATGTTAAAAACAATGTTAGCATACATTGGTATCTCTTCTGCTCCTGCATCTCAGTTATTTACATAATAATATATGCTGTTGTATTACTTTACCTAATGAATTCCTATAAATTGCTTAGGCATGGAATTCGGCAGCTTAGATCTGGGTGGGCGGATGGTCCTGCTTATATCACTCAGTGTCCAATTCAAACAGGACAAAGTTATGTGTACAAATTTATTATCAAAAGGCAGAGAGGAACATTGTGGTGGCATGCCCACATCTCATGGTTGCGAGCAAGCTTGCATGGGCCCATTATCATCTATCCCAAAAAGAATGCTTCTTACCCATTCCCTCGGCCACACCAGGAAGTGCCTATTATTTTTGGTATGCCTTTCAGTACTCGCTGTTGCTATTGTACAATGTACACTACTACTAGTGTTAAATTTAAAATGAAAATACTGTTGTTGGCTTGCAAATTGCAGGGGAGTGGTGGAATGCAGACACCGAGGCTGTTATCAATCAAGCATTGCAAAGCGGCGCGCAAGCTAATGTGTCAGATGCATATACCATTAACGGACTTCCTGGACTTCTGTATAACTGCTCTTCCAACGGTGAGGGTGGATGAAAGATAAACAGACTAGTCGCTATTGCTTCCTTGTTTAAATGTAACCAAGTCTCCTGTGTAATGCAGATACATTCAGCTTCAAAGTGACCCCTGGGAAAACTTACCTACTTCGAATGATTAATGCTGCCCTTAATGATGAGTTGTTTTTTGGAATCGCCAACCACACATTGACTGTGGTGGAAGCGGACGCTGTGTATGTTAAACCTTTTCAAACCAATGTTATTGTTATCACCCCTGGCCAGACTACCGACGTCCTCCTGACAACTAAATCTCAGCCACCCAATGCCACATTCCTCATGTTGCCAGCCCTTTCGCTACGGGAACAGCAGCTTTTGATAACTCAACGAGTGCTGGAATTTTGGAATATGTGACGGCAGCTAATTCGTCCTCATCCTCTCTTCCTATGATGAAACCAACGCTTCCAGCCACGAATGATACCTCCTTTGCTGCCAATTTCAGCCAAAAGATGAGAAGCTTGGGAAGTCCGAAATTTCCAGCGGCAGCTGTTCCTCAGAAGGTGGATAGGCAATTCTTTTTCACAGTGGGGTTGGGGCTAAATCCGTGTCCCAATGGACAAACATGTCAAGGCCCCAACGGCACCAAATTTGCAGCCTCCATTAACAACATATCCTTCATTCTTCCCACCACCGCTCTTCTTCAAGCATACTACTTTGGGCAGTCCAACGGAGTTTAGAATACCGCTTTCCCTGACAATCCGCCATTTCCTTTCAACTACACGGGCACGCCTCCTAACAACACTCAGACCCTCAACGACGCGAGAGTCGAAGTGGTTCCCTTCAACACTAGCATACAGCTAGTTCTGCAGGACACCAGCATGGTGACGCCCGAGAGCCATCCTCTGCATCTGCACGGCTTCAACTTCTTCATCGTGGGTCAAGGTGTGGGAAACTACAATGCAAGCACTGACCCCTCTAACTTTAATCTGCTGGATCCTCCCGAGAGAAACACGGTTGGAGTTCCCAGTGGAGGTTGGGCGGCTCTCAGATTCCTAACTGATAATCCAGGTATTATTTAATCATACTTTCCATCGCTCATTTAATTCAACAATATTGTGCTTGTTTCATATAAAGGTACCTATCCAACTGTATGTATGTAATTGCAGGAGTCTGGTTTATGCATTGTCATCTCGAGCTGCATACCAGCTGGGGATTGAAGATGGCGTGGGTTGTTTTAAATGGAAATGGCGGCAGATCTCAATCTCTTCTTCCTCCACCCAAAGATCTTCCCTCTTGTTGATCGCTTAACCTATGCCTTCAAATTCTAACTGGGGACCGTGTGCTTATTTTTATAAATTTCACTGCTACCAATTTTGTGCCGGTTCAACATAGTATGCAAAGAAGAAAGAGAACATGTATGCTTGTGTTCTCTACTATACAAGAAAGAAGAATGTGTGTGTCTGATTAATAGGTACCTCCTATAATAACAGTAAAATTTGTATTCTTTCAAGCTGAAACATTTTTTTTAATTGATTTTCGTCCTTTTTTTAATTTAAATCTCTCCACTTTATGCTCTATTCCTGCGTTACTGACTGTGCTAGCTAATGGCAATACTATTGTAATCAAATTTATTTAACTAATTATTAAATGTTTTTATTAATCAATTATATTTTATAGTTTTCTATTTAAAGTAATTTTTTAAAAGTAAAGATGTAAATCTTTTAAAGATAAAAGTCAAAAAAAATAATTATTGGCATTTCTATTGTATAAAAAGTTTTAGGTATGTTATTGGAACTTTCATGTTGTTCAAGACAATTAATAATGAACTTTGTACATTTCTAACCTATTAGTGTATAGAAATTCCAATTCTAAATATGACAATTAATAATTTTTGGTGGCTTTAACCCACTGTACATGCTATTTTTCCCTTCCTTCGCAATTCATAATAATTAGAAAAACTATCCATAGAAAATCAACAAATATTACCATTCCTCCCTATAAACAATGAGTTAATATTCTTGTCAACAATGACATCATGCTAGAAATTCATTGCCTTTCAATCACTTAATGTTGGACCACTAAATTGTATTTGGTGAGCATGGATGATGAACACACATTGTAAGATCCATATCATATCACATACCTTATCTATCCTTATACATTTTGCATACATGTCTACCAAGGGCAACTTCAACATTTGACAAAATTCATCTATCATCTATGCTTCGGTGGAAGCCCATACCCCATTCCAAAGTTCCTATTTAAAGTGAAAGGGGTGTATAGTGGCTAAACCTAGTAGGCAATTAGTAAGTTGAGTCATCGATAAATGTTAGGATGTTGTAGTTAGCATGGTGGTCACACTAACCATAGTGCATGACACATAAATGGAATACATGGTCGAAAAATTTAGCCACTAGAATTTTTTTTCCTACCAACCTACGAAGATTTGACATGTGTTTGATGCTTATGCTGAACTTCAATATTTTTAATAGAAACAAGATAAATGTCTAGAGATGTCAACCAAAATAAAAAATTAGTATTTTTTTTTTCTATGGATGAATATGTAGTTGTCTGTAGTCTACACGATGCCACTTGTTGGCTCATCTGTAAGTTGCATGACATGAAGGCCATTAATAGTAGTAGTTTCTTTCACAACTTTCTACTACCCAATGTCGAAGTACATCAGAACCCTGATGATTGTGTCTCTCACGTTATAATTCAAATGCCTTCAAGAAACTGCTTTAGTTTTTCCTAAGACCATAGAGAATATCTCCTCTATTGCAAGTCACCTTTGAACATTGCTAAACATCATTCCAATCATTGAACTAGGTTGATCTCTTAAGTATGACTAATAGATATTATTGCTAGTGATTAGTTGCCACATTCTTTGAGACCAATAGAACGATAGATTCATATTAATGTGTTGATCAATGGTTAGATAGATTTAGCAGAAAAACTAAGATACACAAAGTTTAATTTAGTCATTGGAGCTAAATTATCTACTATCCCATGAAGGCACAACATGTGTCCAAGTGGTGGGGACCACTCTTAGTCGATATAATTTTTTAATTTATCGCAATCCTTATACTATTTTGGAATCCCACATTTGTGTCCATTGATAACATGTTGATAAGCTTATTTTGGTACATACAAGAGAAATAGCGGTATGGTTAGTGGCCAAAACATGGTAAGTCTGGTCATTGATTGTGTTGTGCACTAACATGGTATGTAACGTGTATAATTATAGACAAGGTGCTCAAATGGTTTGATAAAATGCTTCAAAGAATGTGATCCCATGGAATGTCATGATTGCACAATATGCACAAAATGGATATGTTGAAAAGGATTCAAAAACTTTCAAGAAAATGGAATTGGGCAAGTGTAAATCCCCACTTTTATTTTATTGTTTTACATAAAAATTAAATTTTAAAAATTATAATATATTTTATTAAATTTATTTACTAAATAGTATTACAAATATAAATACACTTTCACTGATTATAATAAATAAATAATTTTAGTTTATCATAAAAAAATTTATATATTTATATTTTTTATTATAAATTATCATTTTAAAATATACAATTTATTATATTTTTAGATTCACTAATATTGCATTATTTAGTATATAGATGTAATTTAATGGTATTGATTTTAGGGGTATGGAGTAATAATGTGAATAGAGTTGTTAGGAATAAGTTGGGGAAGACATCTAACTTTTGTTTGTATCAATCCATTTGAGAGCATTGGTTGGAATTGGACATGATGATTTAAACAAGTTTGTCATGTTAATTGGGATTTAAATCAGAAAGTCATGTTATCTTGTATTAACATGAGAAACTCTTGAAAATAGAATGTCATTATTAAACTGATTAATTATACAATCTCTAAGTTACACTGTGGTGAACTTTTAGGAGAGCCAAAAAGAAATTTCTATAAAATTTGAAATCCATGTTTCTACCTAGGTGGATACAATTTTTTAAATGAAAATGAGTCATGTCTTTCTATATAAACACAAGGAACTCTTGAAAATAGAAATTTATTATTAATCTAATCAACTATACAATCCCAAGGTGTACCCTAAGGAAATCCAAAAAAAATTAAAATAAAATTTTAAATCCATGTTTTTACCTTGGTGAAACATTTTTCTAGACGAAGCAATAATAATATAATCTAGTGCAATAATGTAGCTTTCAAATTTTGATTTGATCTTGATCTTGGTCCTAGCAGGTGAACTATAATTATAAATTTTGAGACCTATTTTTTTTAAAAAAATTGTACTACAATACAATCAACATTTTTTTCCCATACAAGGCTTATTGTTGGTGAAATAGATCTAGATATTTTAAATAAAGGAAGATTTAATTTTTCTTGCAATTATTATTTAATTCTTTGTAACATGTGGTAATTGAGATGCTATACATCTACCACTTATCTCATTTACCATGTTCACACACCTTTATACATTCACACTATCTACTTATTTATTACTTTCATGATCACATATTCCCATGCACATCCAATCCACTATGATCTAGCTCATTTTCTCTCACGGGACTAGTTTACAATTGCCAAATTGGCCTTCTATCTCACACATTCATCCCAACAAATTTTATTTTTTGGATAAATTACTTAATTAATTATTAGTATGTTATAATATTTTATACCTAAAGTTTGTATTTATTTTTAACAAAGTAAATAGACAATTTTTAACCAAAAATGTTGAAATGATTAATTACTGACATTGAACACCTTATATTACAATCTTCATATTAATCTAGAATTCCGACCTATGAACTATGCAAAATATTGTTTCAAATTCGGATTTAGACAAACCAATATGGAGACATACACAAAGAGTGGAAATTCCATGAACAAAGGCTGAACCATCCAGTTGTCATTTCCATTTAGTTGAGTACCTTTAGCTAATGTTTTTAGGTTTTTTTAATTGTTATTAATCCTATGCATTTAGGCATATGTTGGGCATTGAATATTTCTCACCAACTCGTAGTTTATAGTTTTTAGTTTTGAACATCCATTTAGTTTTCATAATCTACTATATGAATGCTTTTGAAACTCTGCTATGGTTTATTTTATTAGCCTTGAATTTTGTATTTCCAATTTTTGAGAAGACTAAACTTGGAAGACTTTCTACACAATGCAACATATCTAAAGGGTTTTCTAAAGTCTCGAACTTTTTGATGAAGTAGGTATAAACATTTCCAAAAAAAATTAAAAATAATTGTAATTGGTATGGGAAGAAACTATTAGTAGTAATGTAGTTTCTTGGTCTTTGAATACTAGAAAAGAAGAATAGTAAACAATGTAAAGGTATAGAATGTAATATATAGTATGAGTGATGTTATACACAAATCATAAACTAGTGGAACAGACCCAAAAAATGGTAACCTAACCATGATCGAATAACAAATTCATTGCTCCATTGTCTTCTATAAAGAGTCAAGATTGTGAAAAGATATAAAAATATAATCTACAAATCCAATCCGTATGTTCAAGGCCTCGCCTTGCATTTCTATGGGATAATTTTTTTTTTGAAAAAGGTGCACATCACCGATACTTTATTAGAAGAAGAGATTCAAGATACGAAAAAGGGTTGAGGTTTGCCAAGAAAAGGCCCAAAGGCAAACAAAAATTTGTTGTAGGTATACAATCGCATCTTTAAAATTAAGATGACACTAAGGAGTACCATCCACTTACCAAGATTTAAAATCAAAAAACCATCCCTGTCAAAATGAAACCCAAAGTCAAAGCAGTGGGAAGGAAGAAAGTGAATAATTAATGAAGAGGATTTGAAGTGACCAGTTGAGAAATCCAACAAGAGGAAAATCTCCATCAGATACACAATTAACTATAAAGAGACATTGAAACATCAAATGGGCCAAAGTAGGAGCAAAAGCAGCCATTGGGGCACACCTCAAGGTGTCATCTAAGTGCAATGAATTCCTAGAGACTTTTGGAGTTAAGGAAAGGTTGGATGGCTAACAATCAGAGGCTGAATAGACAAAACCCATTGCGTCCATGTAAACCTAGAAATGACACAATGAACTATCAAAGTAAAGAAAGCATACCAATATACCTTGCTCAAAAACACCAATAGGAGACACCAAAAATGGAGACCCAAATCCCCCAACCAACTGGAGCTGTGAGAAAAGACACATAAAGAATTCATGAACAAAAAAATTTCACCTGTAAACTAAAACACCAACACCCCACTGGAGAGACAAATAGCCTTATATACCAATGAGCATATATATCAAAGCTCCTCATGGATTTAAAGGGTCAAACTACACCCCTGTCAACAAGAAACAATCCTGGTCCAAAATGAACTAGATCAAACTAAAATTGAAGAAGACCGCAAACAAGGACCCCATGAATCATGTCAAAAACATAGAAGATGATGCCTGCCCTAATCCCAATATACAATAGAAAAATGAAACCATGTATAGATAAAATGTCAGGCAACAACCAAGAGGAGCAGTTACAGGAAAACCTACTCAAAAAACTTCAAACAAAGAATATCTTATTTCACTTGAGGATAGCACTCTACTTTACTCGATCTCAAAGATTTTTCAATTGTGGTTTGGTTTCCTACACCAATCTCTGCTTCAGTCATGCAGCTTCTTAATTTTCAACCTTTCTAACCAATGGCGGGTGAAATGCTTTCTGGCTTCTTTGCGATATTAGTTTGAGAAATTCCTAGTTTTGGAGAGATGTGAGTATTTAACTATGCTTTGTTAATGTCCTTGAGGGTGAAAATATCATCTTTGAAAATTGCCTCCTCCAAAATGAGAATATTGGCTCATAAATGAGAATAGCTCCTCAAGCATTTCTTCTACTAGACATGCTACTCTATTCTTGAGAAGAGTGGTGTTTTGGTTAGAAGGGTTGGTCCCTCATTCCACACCCAAAGGAGCCTGGTAGCCATGTGTAGTCTCGATTTTATAAAGATTAAAATTTTCTAGGAGAACTTAATTGGTCATGCCCTCACAAATATCCTCACTTATTTTTAGAATGACTTCCTCCAAGGAAAAATTAATATCAGTGTCATTACCAACTTCGTTACCAACTTCAATTGACAAGGATGGATCCACCTCCTTTGATAAATCCTTTATGAGCAATTTTGGGGGAGCAATTTGAAGAGTCCTATCTAAATGACTATACTCTCCCCCATCTTCATCCATGACACCTTGCTTCAAGGCCTCCAACCCATTAATAGGGATCTCATTGGATCGTTCCTCAACTTCTTTATCAAAGCCTCCTACCTTTAAGATTTCTAACTCATTTAGGAGGTTCATATTAGAATACTGATGTTCCACCATAACTACAACTCCTTCCTCTGAGACCTTCCACTCAATGGGAGGTTCCTATCTTGGACAAGCTCTTCCAATACCATGGGAAGGAGAAAAGGATTCTCTGCATGAAAGAAGTTTTTAGGGGGATCAGGTGAAAATTTAAGGTGGCCCAGGCCTCCACAAATTATACACTTAGCCTCCAAGACTTCAATGGATATTTCTTTAACCCAATCTCCTACAATAGAGTTGAGCTTGATATTTTTTAGGGAAACTTTTGTTGAGATCCAAAATAATATAGATCCTAATGTCCTCTTCAGAGAGTATATTCTCCATCTAAAACTTGAAAACCTCCCAGAAAGTCTCCAATAAGCTTCAAAATTTTCTTGTCTCTGTATTCCAAAAACAAGCTTCCCAGCTTAATCCAAAAGGGTACAAATGAAAGGCTGACATAAAAAGGATTGAAATTTAGTTGCTTGGGATACAAATACAATCTAGAGCCTTCGAAAACCTAGATACGCCTTGAGAAACTAGTTCTTTGTCCTTGCTACTCTTGAAAATGACAACAAAGAAACCATCTTCAAGAAAGAAGAAGTCATGGCTCTTGTGAAAGTTTGAGGTAATCGAGTTTAGCAAGGCATCTTTAAAAAAAAGGATTCTTCTAAAACTTATCGATCATTGCTGTCTCTTTTAGATTACTGACCCTACTTTCAACCAACTCCTTTGGGATGAGGATTTGGAGCTCTAATTTTTTAGGGAAAACCACCTTGGCATGAGGAGATTTGTTCCTCAAACTTTCTTTGAAGGGGAGCCATTTCCCTCTATTCCATTTAAAAAAAAACACTTCCTTTTTTCCTAGATTCATTTGGTTGCAAAACCTACCATTTTGCCCAAAGGCCCTAGAATACTTTGGCCTCCAATATCCATTAAAATATGTTCTACTATCCCATCTAGAGAAGTCACATCAAACTTCTCTACTATTGTTCCCAAAACCTCTATGCCAAGCTCTCATAGTTGACTAGTATGGACTAGATCTTTGGCTACTAAAAACACTATCGTTAAGGGCCTCCTTTCTCTTGGTTCCATTAGAAACAACTCTATCCCAAGATTGATTCCTATATCTATTTCCATTACCTTATGTGAATCTTCCAAAATTTAAATTTCTGTGAGCTAATGTTGACACTGGTGTTTTCCTCCAACTTATCAACCACTAGGTCATAGTGCATGTAAAAAGTAAATTAGATGGCTTTCAGTTTCCCAAACTTGACTTTCATAGGAATACCCACCTTCAAACATAGAGGAATCAGAAAAAGTATTAAGTCACTAATTGTTGTGCAGTTCTTATGTTCTTTAGCGACTTATTTCACTGCATAACAACAAAAACTATTAAGCCACACAATTATGTTGAACATTTTGTATAGTAGTTGTATGCTTTCATGTAATTGTGTCCTCTAAAATATGTATCCTACATTGAGTCTATCTATTTCGTGTTTAATCTAATGGTAGGAGCTAAGGTTTTCCCAGATCAATGGTGGAGTACACAACACACAACACAAGGTAATAACCTTTTAACTCAGCCATCAAGAGATTAATTAACTACCGATGGTATGGGTGGTAAGTGTTAGCGTAATACATCATTGTATTACATTGTTATGTTTCGGTCGTTTCAGTTTCAATCGTTAGTTTCATATAACCGTATGACTATTGTAACTATCAACTCCCTCATCGTTTATATACATGTTTGTATCTACAATTTCATCATCGAATAAATAAAGAGTTTTCTTTATTTCATATGGTATCAGAGCTTCTTGTGCAATGTGAGGTGTTCAGCGTAGATTCCTTTATTCATGACCTGAGTGAGGCATTTTTTGTGGACTGCAGATGGGAATAAAACATGGAGAAAAGGCATTGTTGAGCAATGGCTTGCGTGAGGATTCTAATGGTTGAAGCATTGCCAGAAAATGTTGTAGTCTATTTAAGAAGCTGCATGTATTGATTTTGCACTAGTCAGAGATTTGAAGAGGAGATAAGCCATAAACTAGTTCGAGTCGCCGTTGTCAAAGGTGAAGATTCCAATATAGAAAAGCAAGAGACATAATTTTCAGGGATGAATTGCTGCAATCACATGGGAAATGGCAGCATAAAGTGCTTAGAAAGAACAAAAAATTAGTGAGAGAAGGTAAAAGTGTTGCAAAGTAAGAGAGCTTTGAAGATTTGATGAAATACTGTGAGAACCATTTTAGAGATGGCTGCATCCAATTTTGAGTGCCGTTTCTGTTTGCATTGTGTTGAGTTTGGGCATGGAAATTTGAAAATTAGAGGTTATCAGTTAGGGAAAGGTATGTATTGATCAAGTGTGTATGGAACTGCAAAATTTTCTAAGCAAATATATTTAATTTGAAGTAAGAAGGTCAACCTGGTCTTACCATTTCTTTTTGGAGTATTATTTTTAAATGGAGATTCCATTAGACAAGTATTCTGGTTTCAATTTTCATACTTGGAGAGTAAAAATTCAAATGCAACTAACGAATAAAAATTTATGCTGAATAGTAAGTGGAAAGGAAAAAGTACCTACAGATGCAAATAAGTTATTAGATTGGAATAGTAGAGATGATAAATCCAAGGCTACAATTACTCTTTCTCTTTCTGACACTGAATTACAACACATTGATTTGGATACATCATCAGCTGAAATTTGGGATAATCTGAGTAAATTGTTTGGAGCAAAAGCTGATAATGCAAAGTTTTCACTAAAACTTCAATTATTTAGATTTAAAATGGAAGAAGGAATTACAATGCCAAATCATATAAGTAAGTTGCAATCTTTCATTAGACATCTAGCAGAGGTTAAGGTTACTGTAGATGATGATGATGATGATGCTATGACCATCCTATTAAATAGCTTGCCTTCAAAATACAACAATGTTATTTTTACACTCAGTCAAATACCTTCACAAACTCTAGAAGGTATGATTTCTTCTCTTCTAGCAGAAGAGAAGAGAACAACAGAAGATTCAGAAGATGATCCTTAGGAGAAAGCATTATTCTCAAGAAGCAATTACAAGAGATCAGAGAGAATCAAATATTTTTATTGTAAGAAAAACAGTCACACAGCTTGGGATTATAGAACATGAGCTAGTGATGTTCTTAAAGGAAAGCTCAAAAATGAAGGAAACCTTGCTTGCATCGAAGATGATAAAGATCCACCAGATATTGAGGATGAGGATCCACCAAATGGTACTTTTAATTCTATGGATATGCCCTTTAAGCATCATGTTGGAGGCAGGCACCATCAGAGGATGGAGGATTTTCTATCATCTCAAGTTAGCTTCCCACTTTGAGATGATGCTTTGCATGAGAAGCATTTTTTGTTTCAATGGTTGTTTTTCTTTTCTTTGTTGATGCTAACCGATTTGAAGAATGTATCTTTTGTGAAGATTTTGTTTTGGAGACAGGTTTTGGATTTGGTGTTGAGATTAATATGGATTGTTGTCCAACGAGCTTCAAAGAGTATATGATCAAGAATTACACTGTTTCGCAGTCATGAGATAATGACAAAGATCTGTCATATCTATTAGGGCACATTGTCGAATAATTGAAGACACTATGATTTGAGAGTTCAGGACTAAAGAGCTCAAGAACATAGCTCATAGCTATGCCTTTTGGAGGGTAGCTGAAATAGCATGATGGAGCCTCGCTTGGTTCAGGATTTGTTCTTTGGGAGAAGATCTTCTCTAAAATATGTATTCATATTATGTAATTAGCTTTATTGAGTATTTTGGCATTAAAGGGGGGGTACTTTGGTACTATTGTAGGAACAATGTAATAAGGGGGGAATGTTAGCGTAATACATCATTGTATTTCATTGTTATGGTTCGGTCGGTTCAGTTTCAACTATCCGTTTCATATAACCGTATAACTATTATAACGGTTAACTCCCTCATAGTTTATATAAATGTTTGTATTTGCAATTTCATCATCGAATAAATAAAGAGTTTGCTTTATTTCAGTAAGTAACGATCTACCATAGCACATGGTGGGCCATCTTAGTTTTCAGTCAAGAAAATTGGCCACTAGTTTAATTTTTTATGATGCGGTTAACATAAGGGTCACACTTACTGCATTGGAGGGTGTTTAATCAAATACATAACAGGTAATTTCAAATGGACTCCCATGTCTATGCTAGCAAATGTGAGCTTGAACTTTGTTGGGTTATGTTGAAACTTGACATTTTTGAGAAAAACTAGATATATGTTTAGAGAATGTATAACTAAATTAAAAATCAATATATATTTTTCTATGGAGGAGGAATAGATAGTTGTATCTAGTCCATAGGCTATGACTCTAGCTATTGGATCATCCATAAGTTTCGTGACATGAAGGCTTGTAATGGTTGTAGCGTGTTTCATAGCTTGCCCTTGCCCAGTATTGAAATACATTAGAGTTGTGATCATTGTGCCTATAACATTAGAATTAAAACACCTTTTAGCATTATATTTAGTTTTGGATAAGACCATAGTAGATATCTCATATGATACAAATTACCTTGCCATGCTATCATCCTTGGCAATGATTAGCTTCAATTGTTTCCTAGCCGATTGAATCATAGACACCTACCAATGCCTTAATCAATGGGTAGAACAACTCAGTGGAAAACCTAAGTTACTAAAACTTTAAATTATCTATTGTGACTCGATTGACTACAAGCCCATGAGAGCATGACACCTGTCTAAGTGGTGGGGACAAATCTTAGTCAATAGAAATAACTTTATTCAATTTTAGTCTTTTATGTTATTTAGGAATCCACACTTCTCTCCGTTGATAACATGTTAATAAGATTATTTTGATACAAATAGGAGAAATAGGGTAGTATCTATTCTCCATAAAAATAGCATTCTTAATAGATCATGTCACCATTTTAATATACAATACCATACCATGATGAAACACTAGCTATGGTGATGGTACACACATCAGACGTTAACTCAAAATTTTTCCCTAATTGAGTTTCTGTCAACGATGGACTACTAGCTCTGGTTATGATAGGACCAATATTTCATTGGTACTTTCAAATATGTGGATCTTTTAAGCATTGTTGTCATTTAGTTTAATTAGAGAAATTAAAACTAAGCTTAGATACATTTTCCCCTAGCTTCATGAGCATTGAGTTGTAGATGATAGAGAGCTAAAAATGAGTCGTAGCCAATCATTACACTTTTTAATTTACGGTATATTATTTTTCATTGAATATTACAAAGGAAATGGTTAACCCTAGGCTTCATTAAATTTTTTTAGAGACTTCCTCGATGGACCTCATGGGTCCCTTTTCTCAGGTCTTGAAAATGTGTTCTTCTAGATGCTCTAGTAGGTAAAACCAATTGGGTATGTATTTTTAATTTATGATAGAGCATTTTTAAATACTACAAAAGTAAGGCCTTACCCATTGATTCTATAAAATTGTCTAAAGGAATTCCTCAATGGTCCTCATGGGTCCCTCTAGGCCTTAAAAATATCTGTTTATAGATGCCCTCGTAGGTAAAACCAATAGGGTCTATGTAACCCATCAATTTAATCACTTGCTTCAAATTTTTTTTTTTTAAAGATAATGCGCCTAGTAAACTTTTTAACTTGACCGGTGATGCTGGCATGACACGCCCTCTGGCTCCACACTAATGCTTTTGTTTGGAGCGATGAATCGGTGAGGCCACAACACGGGGACCTCATCCCCAAGTAAGAACACTTCAAACCTATGAGCTCATTGGCCCAGAGAAGGCATAAAGCCTACAAGCTCGTTGGCCCAGCGGGGCTTTGAACTCTGGTGACCGCCACTACAACTGACTGACTTAACCACTGAACCACACCCTTAATGGAACTTGCTTCAAAAATTGTTGATGTCTAGAGGTATAATTTTAATTTCATATCAAATCCTCTTCAATAGTAGCCCCAAAATAATTTGGTTTGTAATTAAATATAGTTTTAAGAAGATTAGATAGGTAGTTTTAAAAATATGCATTTGTGAGTTTGTTTAAAATAATCCCAATATAGCAAACAAGAACTATTCTCCATACAAAATAAAATGAAATCATTTCTATTAAAACTTAGTAGATCTATATAACCAATCAAGTTAATCACTCACTTATAAAACCATGGAATTCTAGAGATCACTTTTTTTAAAATCAAATATGGTCATCCAAACTCGTATCTATTTTGTCTCAATTTTTATTACAGGGTAAAACGTGATTTGAAAGGTCCTGTACCATTTACAAACAAACTTCAACCTCAAAAGAGGTTGACCAATAGTACAGCAACAACCCAACTGCAAAAGAGATCAAGTACCAAACATAAACAGAGCATCCAAAGGATAGAACTCCACAAAACAAAGGTAGAAAAACAACCTAAACTATCTCATAAAGAGATCTAGCCATCCTCACACCCTTAACATGAGTGTGGGAAAGAGAGACTGAATTTGGAAGACCATTCTTCCTTCGATGCACTAACCTCTAAGAGACATCATTATCTAGGTCAACTGAGTAAGGGGAAGGGGGAGGGGAATCCTGCACATAAACCCTACCCAAAGGAGAAACCGAGAGGAAGACCCTGCTGGAGAGGAAGATCTTTGAGGAACCATAATAGAAGCCCCTACAAAAGACACAACTCTAGTAGGAACTGAGGTTTTAGCCATGTTGTCACCACCACCACAAGCCAAACCACAAGAGATGGTTAACAGAACCAAAAAATGCTGTCAGTGGAGGTAGTAATGACACCACCATCAACAACCAAACCATGGAAAGAGGGCGTAGTAGAGATGACGCCAAGACCAACAACCACACTACCACCAGAAAGTGGAAAAGATGGATCGAGCACAAAATAAGGGACCATGGAAGATCTATTTTAGTTTGTTATTATATATAGTTTATAGAAGTTTATTTCTCTAGTTTTCCAAATATGCATTTATGAGATGATTTAAAATATTCCCAATATATGAGGTAGTAGTTATTCTCCACACAAAATAAAAAGAAGCCTCTATAGATAAAAAAATGGGTTTGTATAAACCATCAATTAGATAAATTTCATGGAAAATTTTCGATGTCAAAAGGTCTCGTTTTATTTTTATTCAAGAATAAAATGATACCTTTGGAAACCCATCTCCTCTTCTATAAAACCCCCTATCTAATTTCATATCCTTTATCTTCATGTAATGGAGAACTCGAGCTATGAACCCAAGTGTAGACCCAATAAAAGTTTCTACCTAATTAAATTATGTTTTGTAGGGTTGTATGGAAATTATTAGATTTGGTAATTTTCTATGTTAGGATTTGATATTATATTGAAATTTGTAGGTTAAAATTCTAATGTCAAAAATTGCATACTTTTCAATATAATTCTACATTTTGCGCTCACTTTGGTTTCCATCCCTATAGTATGTTTTAAGGCCCATTTTATCCCTTGTCCTAGCCTTTTCCCACCCATAGTGTTGAATTTGTGCTTATTTTCTATCCTTTGTATTTATTTTTATGTCATTCTCTCAACATGTCTTATATTATTTTTTTCTTAAGGTGTTTTAAGCTTTTAGGGACCGAAATCACTTAGATGCATTTATCTCTCTTCATGGAGGTGATTGAGTTCTTGTTCTTCTCTTTTTACATCATTCTCTTAGTGATTTTGGTTCCTAAAATTACTCTTGTTGTTGTTATTTTTTAGGTGCACATAAGATAAAGAGCATGCATGATTTTTCTCTCCTTTATCATATTCGAGGTTGAGTATGTCAAAAGATCAAGGTAGGGGATTGATCATTATTGACAATCTCCTATATAATCCCAGCCCTTTTATTGATTCCTTACAACTGTAGATTTCTTCTGGAGAAGATATCCAACTAAAGGTGGGTTATTTACCTCTTCCCTATCTTGTGATTTTTGTTATTTCCATTTTGAATAGACAGATATATCCTTTCATTTTAGTTGTTGTTTTCACCTCGAGGTCTTCTCACTCTTCTTCATTCTCATTTTGTGTAGACTATGCATGGTTCCCAAGGAGAAATTCTTAAGTTCTATATTTGCCTACCATATGGATGACAATGTGACATGTAGACATCAACATGATGTATTGGTGTCCTAGATAGTCAACTCCATTCCCAAAGAGAAATTCTTAAGTTCTATATTTTCCTAGGATATGGATAACAATGTGACATGTAGACATCAACATGATGCATTGGTGTCGTAGATAGTCAACTCCAAACATTGGTGGCAGGTTCCTCTTAACTCTATATTTATAGTTCTATGTTTGGTTTTATGAATTTACACTGGGTAATTCTATAAATTAGTAAATTTTAATTTGCATAGTGTTTTAATTTGTTAGAAAATTAAAATTTCTAAAGGGTGAAACACATTAAGTCCATCAAGTTTAATCTTCTCTTTCTATTAGATTAGTAGTAGATTAGATTCATCATTAAATGAGCTAGTTTTTCCTAGTGTGGTGCCTTTGAAAACATTTGGTAATGAGAACCAAAGTTTTTTTCTATCGAATTTCATATGCTATAGAAATACACATTGTGTTTTTCAACCTACACAAGTTTAGCTCATGATATCTAAGATTTCTTTAACATTTATACCATTCTTAGTTAATTCATGCACTGATTCATAATGTGTTGAAAATATATATAAAATGTGGTATTGCATTGAAGTGGGTGGTGTTGATGAAAGGCGTGGTTGTCACTCTAGGTTATAGCGAAGGCATGGATATATATATATATATAGATATATATATATATATATATATATATATATATATATATATATATATAGATATATATATATATATAGATATATATATATATATATATATATATATATATATATATATATATATATATATATATATATATATATATATATATATATATATATATATATATATATATATATATATAGTTGGTGCTGTGAGCTATATGCTCACCTATGTAGATACTATTGCTACAAATTTGAGTGATAATGACGATAGAAATATGAAGGATGAATGTTTCAAATAATAATTTCTAATCTATAGGCTAGAGCTCAAATATCTTTATAAAAATATAAATATAAATAACTTTTATACAATCTCAATTTACTACATTTTAGATGATCTCAATTCCAACCACTGCACACATTCTATTGATTTGAATCTCCTATTTCACGATATGTAATTTATACATCCTAGCCTTTGAATCATACATCTAACTTTTAAGTCAAAGCTCTTAAGGATATTAATGTAACCAATAAGTAGAATTTAGATATCCAACATAGGTCCACTAGCTCTATTATGATATAGGAAATGATGCCATCTACTTTACCCATGTCATATTACATTTTATGTTTGCGAAAAATCATTTTCATTTAATATCATCATGGCAAGGGTTTACTTGTGGCTTCCACGAAATTGATTTAGGGATTTAACCATGCCTAGGAATGAGGTAGGAAGAGGGATAAAGGTTGTGCTACCATCCAATTTTCCCTTGTCGTGTTATGTTGTGACTTATAGTTCCATCTAGTTTTCTCTTGTTATTCCTAAATATCAAAGGCAAGGATTTAGTTGTGGTGTCCATGTATTTGTTTTATGGATTTGATTTGTATAAAAAATGTAGGCTGAAATACACATCGTGTTTTTCACATTACACATTTTTAGTTCACCACATTTGACTTGTCCACATCTTACAAATAATGAACTAAGCATGTGTAGGCTGAAAATGGTGATGGGACCCAAATTTCTTTGAAGCAAGAACAAAACCCAGTAGAAGGAAGCACAAAACACATCTAACTTGAAACATAACATGAACAAAACCTATGGAAGTTAAAATATAAAATTTGTAATTTAACTTGCATAAGTTTTGTTGATGTTTTGTAAGATGGCTTGTGTTGCTCTTTGGTGTATTTCAACTTGCACAGGTTTTGTTCATGTTTTGTAAGATGTCTTATATGTTGCCTTATGTTGGATTTTATTTTTGCTTTAGGGTTGAAGTGTGGGCAGAAGACATCTTATAGAACACGAACTATCTGCAAAAGTTTTTTACATATTTCGTAAGATTTCTTTTATGCTATCCTTTGCTGGCTTTTATTTTTTCTTTAGGGAAATGTAGGTCCCATGACCCATCACCAGAGCTAGCAGTCCATGCAATTACATGATGGTATTAGCTATTCTCCATACAAAATAGCATGTGTAAGGCATCATCTCACAATTCTAACATAAAATAGCATGCTACATGATGAACCACCAACTACGATGATGGGACCCACAAAGGTCTTTAACTTGAGATTATCCCCATGCCACTTTCCATCAAGATGGGCCTCTAGATATAGTGATGATGGGATCCACATTTACCTGACAGTTTCAAATATGTGTAGTTCTCAGTCATTGCCATCATTTTGTTTAATTTGAGAAGTTAAAATTGAGATGCAGATAGCTAAGAGCCAAGAATCAGTTATGAATGACCATAACTCTTCGAGGTAGGTTTATCTACTCCATGTCAATGTGTGTTCTCCATATATTTTGCTAAATTTGTGAAGTAGAGTTTAATTCAACTACAAAAATATTAACTATGTGCACTATATCATTCTTCCTACCCGATTCCCTTTCTTGACCATAAAATTAAATCGTAATGCAATGAGGGACTGTGTTTTGTAGGGTTGTAAAGAGATTATTAAATTTGATTCGGTGTTTGATTTGTATAGAAAATTACAAATTGAAATACACATTGTGTTTTTCATGCTATAATTTTCTTCACCAACATTTGAAAGGCATCTTATAAATCATCTGCCAGCACCTAAATTAAAACAAATTTAACTCATAAATATGAATTTAGGTCCACTTCTTCATAATTTCCATAGAATGAAAAATTGACAAATATTATTAATAAATGCAACCTAAACCTAAATCTTAATCTTGAGCCCATCAGAGAAATTAACTCGATAAACAGTAACATGCTCGGTGACCGCATTTCAATCTATATTATCGTTGGGCAGATTTTTAAAAAATATGTTACCATGCAGCGTGGTTTAATTTGCATAGAAATATAATTCTCAAGAGTCCCGTAAGGGTAGACGATGTTGCTTTGAGGACAGAGTGGAGGCTTGGACTAAGTCAGCAGGACTTTGTTTTGACCAGTTTGGACTGAATGGATGTGAACCCACTAACTGGAAAATGCCTAATAACAAAAAAAATATGAGCAACAGTTGGTACACCAACACAGGTTTAGGTACATGGATTTATATGACAATGGAAAAGAAGGTAGTGTTTAATGGGCTCGTGTTTTACTTGGTTGGCACTCCAGATAGAGAGCCCCGCCTTATCTCCATAACAAACAAATAATATGAAGAGTACATGCGAAGCAAAAGAAGTCAAGAAAATAAGACAGACAAATACAGTTGCTAACGATAATTTGCATATGAATTGGAAATGGTGTTAAAATATTAGCATTCTTTACCAACCTACCGAACAAAAGGGAAAGGACCTCACAGCTGATTTAATCCTTGTATCTATATATACAGAGACAGTGAGAGACAGAAAGAGGTCAGAAACAATTTGGCAAATACTTATTTAGCCAGTTTAAGTTGAGACGAGACTGTTGTATGATTTTGGCAATGCAGAGTTTTTATAGCCGCCTCCTGTTGCCACTTTTGGCATTGTGGTTCACTGTTCATTTTGTTTTAGGGGAACACAGTGTGGTTACACGGCACTACAAATTCGACGTGGGTTTTACGTTACTATGGAATGAGTTGAATGTTTGATTGTTTATGATTTATTTTATTCCGTTCTCAGATTGCCTTGATTCATTGTTTATTCTAAATATGTACAGATACAAATGAAGAATGTTACCCGTCTTTGTAATACGAAAGCTCTATTGACTGTGAACGGGCAATATCCAGGGCCTCCAATAGTTGCTCGAGAAGGAGATCGCGTGGTTATCAAAGTAACAAATCATGTTAAAAACAATGTTAGCATACATTGGTATCTCTTCTGCTCCTGCATCTCAGTTATTTACATAATAATATATGCTGTTGTATTACTTTACCTAATGAATTCCTATAAATTGCTTAGGCATGGAATTCGGCAGCTTAGATCTGGGTGGGCGGATGGTCCTGCTTATATCACTCAGTGTCCAATTCAAACAGGACAAAGTTATGTGTACAAATTTATTATCAAAAGGCAGAGAGGAACATTGTGGTGGCATGCCCACATCTCATGGTTGCGAGCAAGCTTGCATGGGCCCATTATCATCTATCCCAAAAAGAATGCTTCTTACCCATTCCCTCGGCCACACCAGGAAGTGCCTATTATTTTTGGTATGCCTTTCAGTACTCGCTGTTGCTATTGTACAATGTACACTACTACTAGTGTTAAATTTAAAATGAAAATACTGTTGTTGGCTTGCAAATTGCAGGGGAGTGGTGGAATGCAGACACCGAGGCTGTTATCAATCAAGCATTGCAAAGTGGCGCGCAAGCTAATGTGTCAGATGCATATACCATTAACGGACTTCCTGGACTTCTGTATAACTGCTCTTCCAACGGTGAGGGTGGATGAAAGATAAACAGACTAGTCGCTATTGCTTCCTTGTTTAAATGTAACCAAGTCTCCTGTGTAATGCAGATACATTCAGGCTCAAAGTGACCCCTGGGAAAACTTACCTACTTCGAATGATTAATGCTGCCCTTAATGATGAGTTGTTTTTTGGAATCGCCAACCACACATTGACTGTGGTGGAAGCGGACGCTGTGTATGTTAAACCTTTTCAAACCAATGTTATTGTTATCACCCCTGGCCAGACTACCAACGTCCTCCTGACAACTAAATCTCAGCCACCCAATGCCACATTCCTCATGTTTGCCAGCCCTTTCGCTACGGGAACAGCAGCTTTTGATAACTCAACGAGTGCTGGAATTTTGGAATATGTGACGGCAGCTAATTCGTCCTCATCCTCTCTTCCTATGATGAAACCAACGCTTCCAGCCCCGAATGATACCTCCTTTGCTGCCAATTTCAGCCAAAAGATGAGAAGCTTGGGAAGTCCGAAATTTCCAGCGGCAGCTGTTCCTCAGAAGGTGGATAGGCAATTCTTTTTCACAGTGGGGTTGGGGCTAAATCCGTGTCCCAATGGACAAACATGTCAAGGCCCCAACGGCACCAAATTTGCAGCCTCCATTAACAACATATCCTTCATTCTTCCCACCACCGCTCTTCTTCAAGCATACTACTTCGGCCAGTCCAACGGAGTTTACAATACCACTTTCCCTGACAATCCGCCATTTCCTTTCAACTACACGGGCACGCCTCCTAACAACACTCAGACCCTCAACGACACGAGAGTCGAAGTGGTTCCCTTCAACACTAGCATACAGCTAGTTCTGCAGGACACCAGCATGGTGACGCCCGAGAGCCATCCTCTGCATCTGCACGGCTTCAACTTCTTCATCGTGGGTCAAGGTGTGGGAAACTACAATGCAAGCACTGACCCCTCTAACTTTAATCTGCTGGATCCTCCCGAGAGAAACACGGTTGGAGTTCCCAGTGGAGGTTGGGCGGCTCTCAGATTCCTAACTGATAATCCAGGTATTATTTAATCATACTTTCCATCGCTCATTTAATTCAATAATATTGTGCTTGTTTCATATAAAGGTACCTATCCAACTGTATGTATGTAATTGCAGGAGTCTGGTTTATGCATTGTCATCTCGAGCTGCATACCAGCTGGGGATTGAAGATGGCGTGGGTTGTTTTAAATGGAAATGGCGGCAGATCTCAATCTCTTCTTCCTCCACCCAAAGATCTTCCCTCTTGTTGATCGCTTAACCTATGCCTTCAAATTCTAACTGGGGACCGTGTGCTTATTTTTATAAATTTCACTGCTACCAATTTTGTGCCGGTTCAACATAGTATGCAAAGAAGAAAGAGAACATGTATGCTTGTGTTCTCTACTATACAAGAAAGAAGAATGTGTGTGTCTGATTAATAGGTACCTCCTATAATAACAGTAAAATTTGTATTCTTTCAAGCTGAAACATTTTTTTTAATTGATTTTTGTCCCTTTTTTAATTTAAATCTCTCCACTTTATGCTCTATTCCTGCGTTACTGACTGTGCTAGCTAATGGCAATACTATTGTAATCAAATTTATTTAACTAATTATTAAATGTTTTTATTAATCAATTATATTTTATAGTTTTCTGTTTAAAGTAATTTTTTAAAAGTAAAGATGTAAATCTTTTAGAGATAAAAGTCAAAAAAAATAATTATTGACATTTCTATTGTATAAAAAGTTTTAGGTATGTTATTGGAACTTTCATGTTGTTCAAGACAATTAATAATGAACTTTGTACATTTCTAACCTATTAGTGTATAGAAATTCCAATTCTAAATATGACAATTAATAATTTTTGGTGGCTTTAACCCACTGTACATGCTATTTTTCCCTTCCTTTGCAATTCATAATAATTAGAAAAACTATCCATAGAAAATCAACAAATATTACCATTCCTCCCTATAAACAATGAGTTAATATTCTTGTCAACAATGACATCATGCTAGAAATTCATTGCCTTTCAATCACTTAATGTTGGACCACTAAATTGTATCTGGTGAGCATGGATGATGAACACACATTGTAAGATCCATATCATATCACATACCTTATCTATCCTTATACATTTTGCATACATGTCTACCAAGGGCAACTTCAACATTTGACAAAATTCATCTATCATCTATGCTTCGGTGGATGCCCATACCCCATTCCAAAGTTCCTATTTAAAGTGAAAGGGGTGTATAGTGGCTAAACCTAGTAGGCAATTAGTAAGTTGAGTCATCGATAAATGTTAGGATGTTGTAGTTAGCATGGTGGTCACACTAACCATAGTGCATGACACATAAATGGAATACAAGGTCAAAAAATTTAGCCACTAGAATTTTTTTTTCCTACCAACCTACGAAGATTTGACATGTGTTTGATGCTTATGCTGGACTTCAATATTTTTAATAGAAACAAGATAAATGTCTAGAGATGTCAACCAAAATAAAAAATTAGTATTTTTTTTTTCTATGGATGAATATGTAGTTGTCTGTAGTCTACACGATGCCACTTGTTGGCTCATCTGTAAGTTGCATGACATGAAGGCCATTAATAGTAGTAGCTTCTTTCACAACTTTCTACTACCCAATGTCGAAGTACATCAGAACCCTGATGATTGTGTCTCTCACGTTATAATTCAAATGCCTTCAAGAAACTGCTTTAGTTTTTCCTAAGACCATAGAGAATATCTCCTCTATTGCAAGTCACCTTTGAACATTGCTAAACATCATTCCAATCATTGAACTAGGTTGATCTCTTAAGTATGACTAATAGATATTATTGCTAGTGATTAGTTGCCACATTCTTTGAGACCAATAGAACGATAGATTCATATTGATGTGTTGATCAATGGTTAGATAGATTTAGCAGAAAAACTAAGATACACAAAGTTTAATTTAGTCATTGGAGCTAGTTTATCTACTATCCCATGAAGGCACAACATGTGTCCAAGTGGTGGGGACCACTCTTAGTCGATATAATTATTTAATTTATATCAATCCTTATACTATTTTGGAATCCCACATTTGTGTCCATTGATAACATGTTGATAAGCTTATTTTGGTACATACAAGAGAAATAGCGGTATGGTTAGTGGCCAAAACATGGTAAGTCTGGTCATTGATTGTGTTGTGCACTAACATGGTATGTAACATGTATAATTATAGACAAGGTGCTCAAATGGTTTGATAAAATGCTTCAAAGAATGTGATCCCATGGAATGTCATGATTGCACAATATGCACAAAATGGATATGTTGAAAAGGATTCAAAAACTTTCAAGAAAATGGAATTGGGCAAGTGTAAATCCCCACTTTTATTTTATTGTTTTACATAAAAATTAAATTTTAAAAATTATAATATATTTTATTAAATTTATTTACTAAATAGTATTACAAATATAAATACACTTTCACTGATTATAATAAATAAATAATTTTAGTTTATCATAAAAAAATTTATAAATTTATATTTTTTATTATAAATTATCATTTTAAAATATACAATTTATTATATTTTTAGATTCACTAATATTGCATTGTTTAGTATATAGATGTAATTTAATGGTATTGATTTTAGGGGTATGGAGTAATAATGTGAATAGAGTTGCTAGGAATAAGTTGGGGAAGACATCTAACTTTTGTTTGTATCAATCCATTTGAGAGCATTGGTTGGAATTGGACATGATGATTTAAACAAGTTTGTCATGTTAATTGGGATTTAAATCAGAAAGTCATGTTATCTTGTATTAACATGAGAAACTCTTGAAAATAGAATGTCATTATTAAACTAATTAATTATACAATCTCTAAGTTACACTGTGGTGAACCTTTAGGAGAGCCAAAAAGAAATTTCTATAAAATTTGAAATCCATGTTTCTACCTAGGTGGATACAATTTTTTAAATGAAAATGAGTCATGTCTTTCTATATAAACACAAGGAACTCTTGAAAATAGAAATTTATTATTAATCTAATCAACTATACAATCCCAAGGTGTACCCTAAGGAAATCCAAAAAAAATTAAAATAAAATTTTAAATCCATGTTTTTACCTTGGTGAAACATTTTTCTAGACGAAGCAATAATAATATAATCTAGTGCAATAATGTAGCTTTCAAATTTTGATTTGATCTTGATCTTGGTCCTAGCAGGTGAACTATAATTATAAATTTTGAGACCTATTTTTTAAAAAAAATTTGTACTACAATACAATCAACATTTTTTTCCCATACAAGGCTTATTGTTGGTGAAATAGAGCTAGATATTTTAAATAAAGGAAGATTTAATTTTTCTTGCAATTATTATTTAATTCTTTGTAACATGTGGTAATTGAGATGCTATACATCTACCACTTATCTCATTTACCATGTTCACACACCTTTATACATTCACACTATCTACTTATTTATTACTTTCATGATCACATATTCCCATGCACATCCAATCCACTATGATCTAGCTCATTTTCTCTCACGGGACTAGTTTACAATTGCCAAATTGGCCTTCTATCTCACACATTCATCCCAACAAATTTTATTTTTTGGATAAATTACTTAATTAATTATTAGTATGTTATAATATTTTATACCTAAAGTTTGTATTTATTTTTAACAAAGTAAATAGACAATTTTTAACCAAAAATGTTGAAATGATTAATTACTGACATTGAACACCTTATATTACAATCTTCATATTAATCTAGAATTCCGACCTATGAACTATGCAAAATATTGTTTCAAATTCGGATTTAGACAAACCAATATGGAGACATACACAAAGAGTGGAAATTCCATGAACAAAGGCTGAACCATCCAGTTGTCATTTCCATTTAGTTGAGTACCTTTAGCTAATGTTTTTAGGTTTTTTTAATTGTTATCAATCCTATGCATTTAGGCATATGTTGGGCATTGAATATTTCTCACCAACTCGTAGTTTATAGTTTTTAGTTTTGAACATCCATTTAGTTTTCATAATCTACTATATGAATGCTTTTGAAACTCTGCTATGGTTTATTTTATTAGCCTTGAATTTTGTATTTCCAATTTTTGAGAAGACTAAACTTGGAAGACTTTCTACGCAATGCAACATATCTAAAGGGTTTTCTAAAGTCTCGAACTTTTTGATGAAGTAGGTATAAACCTTTCCAAAAAAAATTAAAAATAATTGTAATTGGTATGGGAAGAAACTATTAGTAGTAATGTAGTTTCTTGGTCTTTGAATACTAGAAAAGAAGAATAGTAAACAATGTAAAGGTATAGAATGTAATATATTGTATGAGTGATGTTATACACAAATCATAAACTAGTGGAACAGACCCAAAAAATGGTAACCTAACCATGATCGAATAACGAATTCATTGCTCCATTGTCTTCTATAAAGAGTCAAGATTGTGAAAAGATATAAAAATATAATCTACAAATCCAATCCGTATGTTCAAGGCCTCGCCTTGCATTTCTATGGGATAATTTTTTTTTTGAAAAAGGTGCACATCACCGATACTTTATTAGAAGAAGAGATTCAAGATACGAAAAAGGGTCGAGGTTTGCCAAGAAAAGGCCCAAAGGCAAACAAAAATTTGTTGTAGGTATACAATCGCATCTTTAAAATTAAGATGACACTAAGGAGTACCATCCACTTACCAAGATTTAAAATGAAAAAACCATCCCTGTCAAAATGAAACCCAAAGTCAAAGCAGTGGGAAGGAAGAAAGTGAATAATTAATGAAGAGGATTTGAAGTGACCAGCTGAGAAATCCAACAAGAGGAAAATCTCCATCAGATACACAATTAACCGTAAAGAGACATTGAAACATCAAATGGGCCAAAGTATGAGCAAAAGCAGCCATTGGGGCACACCTCAACGTGTCATCTCAGTGCAATGAATTCCTAGAGACTTTTGGAGTTAAGGAAAGGTTGGATGCCTAACAATCGGAGGCTGAATAGACAAAACCCATTGCGTCCATGTAAACCTAGAAATGCCACAATGAACTATCAAAGTAAAGAAAGCATACCAATATACCTTGCTCAAAAACACCAATAGGAGACACCAAAAATGGAGACCCAAATCCCCCAACCAACTGGAGCTGTGAGAAAAGACACATAAGGAATTCATGAACAGAAAAATTTCACCTGTAAACTAAAACACCAACACCCCACTGGAGAGACAAATAGCCTTATATACCAATGAGCATATATATCAAAGCTCCTCATGGATTTAAAGGGTCAAACTACACCCCTGTCAACAAGAAACAATCCTGGTCCAAAATGAACTAGATCAAACTAAAATTGAAGAAGACCGCAAACAAGGACCCCATGAATCATGTCAAAAACATAGAAGATGATGCCTGCCCTAATCCCAATATACAATAGAAAAATGAAACCATGTATAGATAAAATGTCAGGCAACAACCAAGAGGAGCAGTTACAGGAAAACCTACTCAAAAAACTTCAAACAAAGAATATCTTATTTCACTTGAGGATAGCACTCTACTTTACTCGATCTCAAAGATTTTTCAATTGTGGTTTGGTTTCCTACACCAATCTCTGCTTCAGTCATGCAGCTTCTTAATTTTCAACCTTTCTGACCAATGGCGGGTGAAATGCTTTCTGGCTTCTTTGCGATATTAGTTTGAGAAATTCCCAGTTTTGGAGAGATGTGAGTATTTAACTATGCTTTGTTAATGTCCTTGAGGGTGAAAATATCATCTTTGAAAATTGCCTCCTCCAAAATGACCTTAGTCATGCATCTATAGTTCCAATCCCCCTAGAGAAAAACCTCTTCCAGAAGTCAAATTTTCAATTTCTTCCTCATCTTAATATTGGCTCATAAATGAGAATAGCTCCTCAAGCATTTCTTCTACTAGACATGCTACTCTATTCTTGAGAAGAGTGGTGTTTTGGTTAGAAGGGTTGGTCCCTCATTCAACACCCAAAGGAGCCTGGTAGCCATGTGTAGTCTCGATTTTATAAAGATTAAAATTTTCTAGGAGAACTTAATTGGTCATGCCCTCACAAATATCCTCACTTATTTTTAGAATGACTTCCTCCAAGGAAAAATTAATATCAGTGTCATTACCAACTTCATTACCAACTTCAATTGACAAGGATGGATCCACCTCCTTTGATAAATCCTTTATGAGCAATTTTGGGGGAGCAATTTGAAGAGTCCTATCTAAATGACTATACTCTCCCCCATCTTCATCCATGACACCTTGCTTCAAGGCCTCCAACCCATTAATAGGGATCTCATTGGATCGTTCCTCCACTTCTTTATCAAAGCGTCCTACCTTTAAGATTTCTAACTCATTTAGGAGGTTCATATTAGAATACTGATGTTCCACCATAACTACAACTCCTTCCTCTGAGACCTTCCACTCAATGGGAGGTTCCTATCTTGGACAAGCTCTTCCAATACCATGGGAAGGAGAAAAGGATTCTCTGCATGAAAGAAGTTTTTAGGGGGATCAGGTGAAAATTTAAGGTGGCCCAGGCTCCACAAATTATACATTTAGCCTCCAAGACTTCAATGGATATTTCTTTAACCCAATCTCCTACAATAGAGTTGAGCTTGATATTTTTTAGGGAAACTTTTGTTGAGATCCAAAATAATATAGATCCTAATGTCCTCTTCAGAGAGTATATTCTCCATCTAAAACTTGAAAACCTCCCAGAAAGTCTCCAATAAGCTTCAAAATTTTCTTGTCTCTGTATTCCAAAAACAAGCTTCCCAGCTTAATCCAAAAGGGTACAAATGAAAGGCTGACATAAAAAGGATTGAAATTTAGTTGCTTGGGATACAAATACAATCTAGAGCCTTCGAAAACCTAGATACGCCTTGAGAAACTAGTTCTTTGTCCTTGCTACTCTTGAAAATGACAACAAAGAAACCATCTTCAAGAAAGAAGAAGTCATGGCTCTTGTGAAAGTTTGAGGTAATCGAGTTTAGCAAGGCATCTTTAAAAAAAAGGATTCTTCTAAAACTTATCGATCATTGCTGTCTCTTTTAGATTACTGACCCTACTTTCAACCAACTCCTTTGGGATGAGGATTTGGAGCTCTAATTTTTTAGGGAAAACCACCTTGGCATGCGGAGATTTGTTCCTCAAACTTTCTTTGAAGGGGAGCCATTTCCCTCTATTCCATTTAAAAAAAAACACTTCCTTTTTTCCTAGATTCATTTGGTTGCAAAACCTACCATTTTGCCCAAAGGCCCTAGAATACTTTGGCCTCCAATATCCATTAAAATATGTTCTACTATCCCATCTAGAGAAGTCACATCAAACTTCTCTACTATTGTTCCCAGAACCTCTATGCCAAGCTCTCATAGTTGACTAGTATGGACTAGATCTTTGGCTACTAAAAACACTATCGTTAAGGGCCTCCTTTCTCTTGGTTCCATTAGAAACAACTCTATCCCAAGATTGATTCCTATATCTATTTCCATTACCTTATGTGAATCTTCCAAAATTTAAATTTCTGTGAGCTAATGTTGACACTAGTGTTTTCCTCCAACTTATCAACCACTAGGTCATAGTGCATGTAAAAAGTAAATTAGATGGCTTTCAGTTTCCCAAACTTGACTTTCATAGGAATACCCACCTTCAAACATAGAGGAATCAGAAAAAGTATTAAGTCATTAATTGTTGTGCAGTTCTTATGTTCTTTAGCGACTTATTTCACTGCATAACAACAAAAACTATTAAGCCACACAATTATGTTGAACATTTTGTACAGTAGTTGTATGCTTTCATGTAATTGTGTCCTCTAAAATATGTATCCTACATTGAGTCTATCTATTTCGTGTTTAATCTAATGGTAGGAGCTAAGGTTTTCCCAGATCAATGGTGGAGTACACAACACACAACACAAGGTAATAACCTTTTAACTCAGCCATCAAGAGATTAATTAACTACCGATGGTATGGGTGGTAAGTGTTAGCGTAATACATCATTGTATTACATTGTTATGTTTTGGTCGGTTCAGTTTCAATCGTTAGTTTCATATAACCGTAAGACTATTGTAACTATCAACTCCCTCATCGTTTATATACATGTTTGTATCTACAATTTCATCATCGAATAAATAAAGAGTTTTCTTTATTTCATATGGTATCAGAGCTTCTTGTGCAATGTGAGGTGTTCAGCGTAGATTCCTTTATTCATGACCTGAGTGAGGCATTTTTTGTGGACTGCAGAAGGGAATAAAACATGGAGAAAAGGCATTGTTGAGCAATGGCTTGCGTGAGGATTCTAATGGTTGAAGCATTGCCAGAAAATGTTGTAGTCTATTTAAGAAGCTGCATGTATTGATTTTGCACTAGTCAAAGATTTGAAGAGGAGATAAGCCATAAACTAGTTCGAGTCGCCGTTGTCAAAGGTGAAGATTCCAATATAGATAAGTAAGAGACATAATTTTAAGGGATGAATTGCTGCAATCACATGGGAAATGGCAGCATAAAGTGCTTAGAAAGAAAAAAAAATTAGTGAGAGAAGGTAAAAGTGTTGCAAAGTAAGAGAGCTTTGAAGATTTGATGAAATACTGTGAGAACCATTTTAGAGATGGCTGCATCCAATTTTGAGTGCCCTTTCTGTTTGCATTGTGTTGAGTTTGGGCATGGAAATTTGAAAATTAGAGGTTATCAGTTAGGGAAAGGTATGTATTGATCAACTGTGTATGGAACTGCAAAATTTTCTAAGCAAATATATTTAATTTGAAGTAAGAAGGCCAACCTGGTCTTACCATTTCTTTTTGGAGTATTATTTTTAAGTGGAGATTCCATTAGACAAGTATTCTGGTTTCAATTTTCATACTTGGAGAGTAAAAATTCAAATGCAACTAACGAATATAAATTTATGCTGAATAGTAAGTGGAAAGGAAAAAGTACCTATAGATGCAAATAAGTTATTAGATTGGAATAGTAGAGATGATAAATCCAAGGCTATAATTACTCTTTCTCTTTCTGACACTGAATTACAACATATTGATTTGGATACATCATCAGCCGAAATTTGGGATAATCTGAGTAAATTGTTTGGAGCAAAAGCTGATAATGCAAAGTTTTCACTAAAACTTCAATTATTTAGATTTAAAATGGAAGAAGGAATTACAATGCCAAATCATATAAGTAAGTTGCAATCTTTCATTAGACATCTAGCAGAGGTTAAGGTTACTGTAGATGATGATGATGATGATGCTATGACCATCCTATTAAATAGCTTGCCTTCAAAATACAACAATGTTATTTTTACACTCAGTCAAATACCTTCACAAACTCTAGAAGGTATGATTTCTTCTCTTCTAGCAGAAGAGAAGAGAACAACAGAAGATTCAGAAGATGATCCTTAGGAGAAAGCATTATTCTCAAGAAGCAATTACAAGAGATCAGAGAGAATCAAATATTTTTATTGTAAGAAAAACAGTCACACAGCTTGGGATTATAGAACATGAGCTAGTGATGTTCTTAAAGGAAAGCTCAAAAATGAAGGAAACCTTGCTTGCATCGAAGATGATAAAGATCCACCAGATATTGAGGATGAGGATCCACCAAATGGTACTTTTAATTCTATGGATATGCCCTTTAAGCATCATGTTGGAGGCAGGCACCATCAGAGGATGGAGGATTTTCTATCATCTCAAGTTAGCTTCCCACTTTGAGATGATGCTTTGCATGAGAAGCATTTTTTGTTTTGGTTGTTTTTCTTTTCTTTGTTGATGCTAACAGATTTGAAGAATGTATCTTTTGTGAAGATTTTGTTTTGGAGACAGGTTTTGGATTTGGTGTTGAGATTAATATGGATTGTTGTCCAACGAGCTTCAAAGAGTATATGATCAAGAATTACACTGTTTCGCAGTCATGAGATAATGACATAGATCTGTCATATCTATTAGGGCACATTGTCGAATAATTGAAGACACTATGATTTGAGAGTTCAGGACTAAAGAGCTCAAGAACATAGCTCATAGCTATGCCTTTTGGAGGGTAGATGAAATAGCATGATGGAGCCTCGCTTGGTTCAGGATTTGTTCTTTGGGAGAAGATCTTCTATAAAATATGTATTCATATTATGTAATTAGCTTTATTGAGTATTTTGGCATTAAAGGGGGGTTACTTTGGTACTATTGTAGGAACAATGTAATAAGGGGGGAATGTTAGCGTAATACATCATTGTATTTCATTGTTATGGTTCGGTCGGTTCAGTTTCAACTATCCGTTTCATATAACCGTATAACTATTATAACGGTTAACTCCCTCATAGTTTATATAAATGTTTGTATTTGCAATTTCATCATCGAATAAATAAAGAGTTTGCTTTATTTCAGTAAGTAACGATCTACCATAGCACATGGTGGGCCATCTTAGTTTTCAGTCAAGAAAATTGGCCACTAGTTTAATTTTTTATGATGCGGTTAACATAAGGGTCACACTTACTGCATTGGAGGGTGTTTAATCAAATACATAACAGGTAATTTCAAATGGACTCCCATGTCTATGCTAGCAAATGTGAGCTTGAACTTTGTTGGGTTATGTTGAAACTTGACATTTTTGAGAAAAACTAGATATATGTTTAGAGAATGTATAACTAAATTAAAAATCAATATATATTTTTCTATGGAGGAGGAATAGATAGTTGTATCTAGTCCATAGGCTATGACTCTAGCTATTGGATCATCCATAAGTTTCGTGACATGAAGGCTTGTAATGGTTGTAGCGTGTTTCATAGCTTGCCCTTGCCCAGTATTGAAATACATTAGAGTTGTGATCATTGTGCCTATAACATTAGAATTAAAACACCTTTTAGCATTATATTTAGTTTTGGATAAGACCATAGTAGATATCTCATATGATACAAATTACCTTGCCATGCTATCATCCTTGGCAATGATTAGCTTCAATTGTTTCCTAGCCGATTGAATCATAGACACCTACCAATGCCTTAATCAATGGGTAGAACAACTCAGTGGAAAACCTAAGTTACTAAAACTTTAAATTATCTATTGTGACTCGATTGACTACAAGCCCATGAGAGCATGACACCTGTCTAAGTGGTGGGGACAAATCTTAGTCAATAGAAATAACTTTATTCAATTTTAGTCTTTTATGTTATTTAGGAATCCACACTTCTCTCCGTTGATAACATGTTAATAAGATTATTTTGATACAAATAGGAGAAATAGGGTAGTATCTATTCTCCATAAAAATAGCATTCTTAATAGATCATGTCACCATTTTAATATACAATACCATACCATGATGAAACACTAGCTATGGTGATGGTACACACATCAGACGTTAACTCAAAATTTTTCCCTAATTGAGTTTCTGTCAACGATGGACTACTAGCTCTAGTTATGATAGGACCAATATTTCATTGGTACTTTCAAATATGTGGATCTTTTAAGCATTGTTGTCATTTAGTTTAATTAGAGAAATTAAAACTAAGCTTAGATACATTTTCCCCTAGCTTCATGAGCATTGAGTTGTAGATGATAGAGAGCTAAAAATGAGTCGTAGCCAATCATTACACTTTTTAATTTACGGTATATTATTTTTCATTGAATATTACAAAGGAAATGGTTAACCCTAGGCTTCATTAAATTTTTTTAGAGACTTCCTCGATGGACCTCATGGGTCCCTTTTCTCAGGTCTTGAAAATGTGTTCTTCTAGATGCTCTAGTAGGTAAAACCAATTGGGTATGTATTTTTAATTTATGATAGAGCATTTTTAAATACTACAAAAGTAAGGCCTTACCCATTGATTCTATAAAATTGTCTAAAGGAATTCCTCAATGGTCCTCATGGGTCCCTCTAGGTCTTAAAAATATCTGTTTATAGATGCCCTCGTAGGTAAAACCAATAGGGTCTATGTAACCCATCAATTTAATCACTTGCTTCAATTTTTTTTTTTTTAAAGATAATGCGCCTAGTAAACTTTTTAACTTGACCGGTGATGCTGGCATGACACGCCCTCTGGCTCCACACTAATGCTTTTGTTTGGAGCGATGAATCGGTGAGGCCACAACACGGGGACCTCATCCCCAAGTAAGAACACTTCAAACCTATGAGCTCATTGGCCCAGAGAAGGCATAAAGCCTACAAGCTCGTTGGCCCAGCGGGGCTTTGAACTCTGGTGACCGCCACTACAACTGACTGACTTAACCACTGAACCACACCCTTAATGGAACTTGCTTCAAAAATTGTTGACGTCTAGAGGTATAATTTTAATTTCATATCAAATCCTCTTCAATAGTAGCCCCAAAATAATTTGGTTTGTAATTAAATATAGTTTTAAGAAGATTAGATAGGTAGTTTTAAAAATATGCATTTGTGAGTTTGTTTAAAATAATCCCAATATAGCAAACAAGAACTATTCTCCATACAAAATAAAATGAAATCATTTCTATTAAAACTTAGTAGATCTATATAACCAATCAAGTTAATCACTCACTTATAAAACCATGGAATTCTAGAGATCACTTTTTTTAAAATCAAATATGGTCATCCAAACTCGTATCTATTTTGTCTCAATTTTTATTACAGGATAAAACGTGATTTGAAAGGTCCTGTACCATTTACAAACAAACTTCAACCTCAAAAGAGGTTGACCAATAGTACAGCAACAACCCAACTGCAAAAGAGATCAAGTACCAAACATAAACAGAGCATCCAAAGGATAGAACTCCACAAAACAAAGGTAGAAAAACAACCTAAACTATCTCATAAAGAGATCTAGCCATCCTCACACCCTTAACATGAGTGTGGGAAAGAGAGACTGAATTTGGAAGACCATTCTTCCTTCGATGCACTAACCTCTAAGAGACATCATTATCTAGGTCAACTGAGTAAGGGGAAGGGGGAGGGGAATCCTGCACATAAACCCTACCCAAAGGAGAAACCGAGAGGAAGACCCTGCTGGAGAGGAAGATCTTTGAGGAACCATAATAGAAGCCCCTACAAAAGACACAACTCTAGTAGGAACTGAGGTTTTAGCCATGTTGTCACCACCACCACAAGCCAAACCACAAGAGATGGTTAACAGAACCAAAAAATGCTGTCAGTGGAGGTAGTAATGACACCACCATCAACAACCAAACCATGGAAAGAGGGCGTAGTAGAGATGACGCCAAGACCAACAACCACACTACCACCAGAAAGTGGAAAAGATGGATCGAGCACAAAATAAGGGACCATGGAAGATCTATTTTAGTTTGTTATTATATATAGTTTATAGAAGTTTATTTCTCTAGTTTTCCAAATATGCATTTATGAGATGATTTAAAATATTCCCAATATATGAGGTAGTAGTTATTCTCCACACAAAATAAAAAGAAGCCTCTATAGATAAAAAAATGGGTTTGTATAAACCATCAATTAGATAAATTTCATGGAAAATTTTCGATGTCAAAAGGTCTCGTTTTATTTTTATTCAAGAATAAAATGATACCTTTGGAAACCCATCTCCTCTTCTATAAAACCCCCTATCTAATTTCATATCCTTTATCTTCATGTAATGGAGAACTCGAGCTATGAATCCAAGTGTAGACCCAATAAAAGTTTCTACCTAATTAAATTATGTTTTGTAGGGTTGTATGGAAATTATTAGATTTGGTAATTTTCTATGTTAGGATTTGATATTATATTGAAATTTGTAGGTTAAAATTCTAATGTCAAAAATTGCATACTTTTCAATATAATTCTACATTTTGCGCTCACTTTGGTTTCCATCCCTATAGTATGTTTTAAGGCCCATTTTATCCCTTGTCCTAGCCTTTTCCCACCCATAGTGTTGAATTTGTGCTTATTTTCTATCCTTTGTATTTATTTTTATGTCATTCTCTCAACATGTCTTATATTATTTTTTTCTTAAGGTGTTTTAAGCTTTTAGGGACCGAAATCACTTAGATGCATTTATCTCTCTTCATGGAGGTGATTGAGTTCTTGTTCTTCTCTTTTTACATCATTCTCTTAGTGATTTTGGTTCCTAAAATTACTCTTGTTGTTGTTATTTTTTAGGTGCACATAAGATAAAGAGCATGCATGATTTTTCTCTCCTTTATCATATTCGAGGTTGAGTATGTCAAAAGATCAAGGTAGGGGATTGATCATTCTTGACAATCTCCTATATAATCCCAGCCCTTTTATTGATTCCTTACAACTGTAGATTTCTTCTGGAGAAGATATCCAACTAAAGGTGGGTTATTTACCTCTTCCCTATCTTGTGATTTTTGTTATTTCCATTTTGAATAGACAGATATATCCTTTCAATTTAGTTGTTGTTTTCACCTCGAGGTCTTCTCACTCTTCTTCATTCTCATTTTGTGTAGACTATGCATGGTTCCCAAGGAGAAATTCTTAAGTTCTATATTTGCCTACCATATGGATGACAATGTGACATGTAGACATCAACATGATGTATTGGTGTCCTAGATAGTCAACTCCATTCCCAAAGAGAAATTCTTAAGTTCTATATTTTCCTAGGATATGGATAACAATGTGACATGTAGACATCAACATGATGCATTGGTGTCGTAGATAGTCAACTCCAAACATTGGTGGCAGGTTCCTCTTAACTCTATATTTATAGTTCTATGTTTGGTTTTATGAATTTACACTGGGTAATTCTATAAATTAGTAAATTTTAATTTGCATAGTGTTTTAATTTGTTAGAAAATTAAAATTTCTAAAGGGTGAAACACATTAAGTCCATCAAGTTTAATCTTCTCTTTCTATTAGATTAGTAGTAGATTAGATTCATCATTAAATGAGCTAGTTTTTCCTAGTGTGGTGCCTTTGAAAACATTTGGTAATGAGAACCAAAGTTTTTTTCTATCGAATTTCATATGCTATAGAAATACACATTGTGTTTTTCAACCTACACAAGTTTAGCTCATGATATCTAAGATTTCTTTAACATTTATACCATTCTTAGTTAATTCATGCACTGATTCATAATGTGTTGAAAATATATATAAAATGTGGTATTGCATTGAAGTGCGTGGTGTTGATGAAAGGCGTGGTTATCACTCTAGGTTATAGCGAAGGCATGGATATATATATATATATATAGTTGGTGCTGTGAGCTATATGCTCACCTATGTAGATACTATTGCTACAAATTTGAGTGATAATGACGATAGAAATATGAAGGATGAATGTTTCAAATAATAATTTCTAATCTATAGGCTAGAGCTCAAATATCTTTATAAAAATATAAATATAAATAACTTTTATACAATCTCAATTTACTACATTTTAGATGATCTCAATTCCAACCACTGCACACATTCTATTGATTTGAATCTCCTATTTCACGATATGTAATTTATACATCCTAGCCTTTGAATCATACATCTAACTTTTAAGTCAAAGCTCTTAAGGATATTAATGTAACCAATAAGTAGAATTTAGATATCCAACATAGGTCCACTAGCTCTATTATGATATAGGAAATGATGCCATCTACTTTACCCATGTCATATTACATTTTATGTTTGCGAAAAATCATTTTCATTTAATATCATCATGGCAAGGGTTTACTTGTGGCTTCCACGAAATTGATTTAGGGATTTAACCATGCCTAGGAATGAGGTAGGAAGAGGGATATAGGTTGTGCTACCATCCAATTTTCCCTTGTCGTGTTATGTTGTGACTTATAGTTCCATCTAGTTTTCTCTTGTTATTCCTAAATATCAAAGGCAAGGATTTAGTTGTGGTGTCCATGTATTTGTTTTATGGATTTGATTTGTATAAAAAATGTAGGCTGAAATACACATCGTGTTTTTCACATTACACATTTTAGTTCACCACATTTGACTTGTCCACATCTTACAAATAATGAACTAAGCATGTGTAGGTTGAAAATGGTGATGGGACCCAAATTTCTTTGAAGCAAGAACAAAACCCAGTAGAAGGAAGCACAAAACACATCTAACAAAACATAACATGAACAAAACCTATGGAAGTTAAAATATAAAATTTGTAATTTAACTTGCATAAGTTTTGTTGATGTTTTGTAAGATGGCTTGTGTTGCTCTTTGGTGTATTTCAACTTGCACAGGTTTTGCTCATGTTTTGTAAGATGTCTTATATGTTGCCTTATGTTGGATTTTATTTTTGCTTTAGGGTTGAAGTGTGGGTAGAAGACATCTTATAGAACACGAACTATCTGCAAAAGTTTTTTACATATTTCGTAAGATTTCTTTTATGCTATCCTTTGCTGGCTTTTATTTTTTCTTTAGGGAAATGTAGGTCCCATGACCCATCACCAGAGCTAGCAGTCCATGCAATTACATGATGGTATTAGCTATTCTCCATACAAAATAGCATGTGTAAGGCATCATCTCACAATTCTAACATAAAATAGCATGCTACATGATGAACCACCAACTACGATGATGGGACCCACAAAGGTCTTTAACTTGAGATTATCCCCATGCCACTTTCCATCAAGATGGGCCTCTAGATATAGTGATGATGGGATCCACATTTACCTGACACTTTCAAATATGTGTAGTTCTCAATCATTGCCATCATTTTGTTTAATTTGAGAAGTTAAAATTGAGATGCAGATAGCTAAGAGCCAAGAATGAGTTATGAATGACCATAACTCTTCGAGGTAGGTTTATCTACTCCATGTCAATGTGTGTTCTCCATATATTTTGCTAAATTTGTGAAGTAGAGTTTAATTCAACTACAAAAATATTAACTATGTGCACTATATCATTCTTCCTACCCGATTCCCTTTCTTGGCCATAAAATTAAATCGTAATGCAATGAGGGACTGTGTTTTGTAGGGTTGTATAGAGATTATTAAATTTGATTCGGTGTTTGATTTGTATAGAAAATTACAAATTGAAATACACATTGTGTTTTTCATGCTATAATTTTCTTCACCAACATTTGAAAGGCATCTTATAAATCATCTGCCAGCACCTAAATTAAAACAAATTTAACTCATAAATATGAATTTAGGTCCACTTCTTCATAATTTCCATAGAATGAAAAATTGACAAATATTATTAATAAATGCAACCTAAACCTAAATCTTAATCTTGAGCCTATCAGAGAAATTAACTCGATAAACAGTAACATGCTCGGTGACCGCATTTCAATCTATATTATCGTTGGGCAGATTTTTAAAAAATATGTTACCATGCAGCGTGGTTTAATTTGCATAGAAATATAATTCTCAAGAGTCCCGTAAGGGTAGACGATGTTGCTTTGAGGACAGAGTGGAGGCTTGGACTAAGTCAGCAGGACTTTGTTTTGACCAGTTTGGACTGAATGGATGTGAACCCACTAACTGGAAAATGCCTAATAACAAAAAAAATATGAGCAACAGTTGGTACACCAACACAGGTTTAGGTACATGGATTTATATGACAATGGAAAAGAAGGTAGTGTTTAATGGGCTCATGTTTTACTTGGTTGGCACTCCAGATAGAGAGCCCCGCCTTATCTCCATAACAAACAAATAATACGAAGAGTACATGCGAAGCAAAAGAAGTCAAGAAAATAAGACAGACAAATACAGTTGCTAACGATAATTTGCATATGAATTGGAAATGGTGTTAAAATATTAGCATTCTTTACCAACCTACCGAACAAAAGGGAAAGGACCTCACAGCTGATTTAATCCTTGTATCTATATATACAGAGACAGTGAGAGACAGAAAGAGGTCAGAAACAATTTGGCAAATACTTATTTAGCCAGTTTAAGTTGAGACGAGACTGTTGTATGATTTTGGCAATGCAGAGTTTTTATAGCCGCCTCCTGTTGCCACTTTTGGCATTGTGGTTCACTGTTCATTTTGTTTTAGGGGAACACAGTGTGGTTACACGGCACTACAAATTCGACGTGGGTTTTACGTTACTATGGAATGAGTTGAATGTTTGATTGTTTATGATTTATTTTATTCCGTTCTCAGATTGCCTTGATTCATTGTTTATTCTAAATATGTACAGATACAAATGAAGAATGTTACCCGTCTTTGTAATACGAAAGCTCTATTGACTGTCAACGGGCAATATCCAGGGCCTCCAATAGTTGCTCGAGAAGGAGATCGCGCGGTTATCAAAGTAACAAATCATGTTAAAAACAATGTTAGCATACATTGGTATCTCTTCTGCTCCTGCATCTCAGTTATTTACATAATAATATATGCTGTTGTATTACTTTACCTAATGAATTCCTATAAATTGCTTAGGCATGGAATTCGGCAGCATAGATCTGGGTGGGCGGATGGTCCTGCTTATATCACTCAGTGTCCGATTCAAACAAGACAAAGTTATGTGTACAAATTTATTATCATAAATCAGAGAGAAACTGTAAGGACCTGTTTGGTCCAGACTCGAATTTTTAAAAAAACTTACTTTATTAACAAGTTCTTATGAAACATATCAGGACTTTGATTGAGTACTCAGGAAAAACTTCGGCCAAAATGGGTCATATGTTCAAAATGGAACATTCTTAAGCCACCGGGGCTCTTCTATCCTTTGGGCAAATAGGTTCATACAGAACCAGGTCAAACAGACCTTATCACTCCCTGATTCAGGTAGAACAAACAGTGACCAAAAGGCCTAGTGGGTCAAACAGACCAATACTCTATCCAATCCAGGATACATATACATAACAGCCTAATGAGCTAAAGAGGACAGGAATCATTGTGCTCTGGCCAGAGAGTTCTGACTCCCTTGGGACCAATACAGGTTCATGAGTCACTTCCTGGGGACCACAGTCTGCCCAGACACCGTACTGAGGATGTCGACCAGGGAACACATAACATCAACTTGTACTGACCTTAGTGTACGGCAATGTTGTGTACAAGTAATCCAGCCCAGGGATTCTTCTGAGTACTAGGAGAGTTCTTAAGTTACCTAAATAACTTTTAAACTAGGGATCAAAATTATGAAGCTAATTATAAAGAAGTATACTTTATCCGAAGGACCAGAGTACTGGGGGCATCCTTCGCCGTCCAGACTGCGTACATACCTTGTATCCACGGGATCAAGGCCCTCTACAGATGTGATCTACACGACGAATGCGAACATGTAGTTCTGTCTTACACTATGTTTATGTAACTGTAGTTGGTACATAGTTCTTCGCCGACTGCCCACTCACTCAAGAGATACAGTGATGGAATTCCTAAGAAACTAGTTTGCAAACACACCTCCCAGGAGTGATTGGCGTTTAAGTTTTCAAGTGTGAATAGTTTACCTAACACACATATTTCCCCGACGAGGTCTTCCCATTGATCGTCCTACAACAATTTTTGATAGTCTCACCCCTTTTTTTTTCCTTTTTTCTTTGTTGATCTTTTTAGTGAGGTATCCGATGAGATTTTCTCTTCCTGCGGATTTAACATTGACATGTTCCTTATTACTCTCTGATGATTTAGAGGGACGGTGCCCAGAAGTTGTTGTTTCAGCTATGTTAGGTGTGAGGTGCTTGGTTCAATGCGACAGCATTACCTATAAACGTGACCCAGAGGTACCATAAATACTGAACACTGTGAATGCTTGAGTTTGGACATTTATTTATAATGTTTACCTATCTAATGACAAAGGAGAAACTTGCATAATAACAGTTGACAAAGGGAAATACTACCTTAATCACAATGCAGATAAAAGATGCTTTATCATAATGAATAGAACTAGAAAATAAACTTCATCAATTTCATAAACATATAACTAGAAAGATACTTATATTATCTCATAAATAGAAAAGACCTTTGTAAAATTTAATCTAGGTCAAATTAAAATAAACTTTGATAACTAGTTCAACTACTAGATCAACATATACAATTTCAATAATTCCTTTTTCTTTTACCACAATTCCAAGCATTTGTACCCAGTCATTCTTAAGCCAATAATACCCATGTTCAATCATTTAGAAATTCACATAATCTACGATCTGATATGATATTGAATTCACCATATACTTGATTCAATCAGTTTTGATAAAACTCATATTATAAAAGATATACATATCTATCCGCCATACCCTATGAGCGTGATAATGCATATATACATAGTATCAAATGAGATACAATATCTTGAACCTGCCATGGTTTAAACATGATACCTAATCTTAATCGTAGTAAAAAAAACCATTTGGATATTAAGGTGAACCAAGAAACTTAAGTTGAATATTAATAGTAACATAATAATCCACCATTATCGTCAGAGTAACAACTCTTCAATTAAGTAAAAATTCCATCATATAAATCCCAATTTCTCATATTAATAGATCTATTCATTGTGGATTTGTCTTGTATAGTTATTTCTCAAAATTCTTTGTTTATAAGCTACCCTTGTATCTCTTTATTGGCATCATAACTCTCTATTGTTATGTTCTTACATATATTTTATTCATATATTGCCATGTTTACCCTTAAAAAAATTATTTTACTTATACCTTGTTACACACTAGTTTACCTTATGCCATTTATTCCATTATGTTATCACTTGCACTTTTATATTATTTACATTATGATCTTGAATTCATGCACTTTTACATTTATATCCAATTTATAAAAATTTTCCTCAACCAACTATAATATGTACTCCAACTCTAAAATGCAATTAATAATGAACTTTGTACATTTCTAACCTATTAGTGTATAGAAATTCCAATTCTAAATATGACAATTAATAATTTTTGGTGGCTTTAACCCACTGTACATGCTATTTTTCCCTTCCTTTGCAATTCATAATAATTAGAAAAACTATCCATAGAAAATCAACAAATATTACCATTCCTCCCTATAAACAATGAGTTAATATTCTTGTCAACAATGACATCATGCTAGAAATTCATTGCCTTTCAATCACTTAATGTTGGACCACTAAATTGTATCTGGTGAGCATGGATGATGAACACACATTGTAAGATCCATATCATATCACATACCTTATCTATCCTTATACATTTTGCATACATGTCTACCAAGGGCAACTTCAACATTTGACAAAATTCATCTATCATCTATGCTTCGGTGGATGCCCATACCCCATTCCAAAGTTCCTATTTAAAGTGAAAGGGGTGTATAGTGGCTAAACCTAGTAGGCAATTAGTAAGTTGAGTCATCGATAAATGTTAGGATGTTGTAGTTAGCATGGTGGTCACACTAACCATAGTGCATGACACATAAATGGAATACATGGTCAAAAAATTTAGCCACTAGAATTTTTTTTCCTACCAACCTATGAAGATTTGACATGTGTTTGATGCTTATGCTGGACTTCAATATTTTTAATAGAAACAAGATAAATGTCTAGAGATGTCAACCAAAATAAAAAATTAGTATTTTTTTTTTCTATGGATGAATATGTAGTTGTCTGTAGTCTACACGATGCCACTTGTTGGCTCATCTGTAAGTTGCATGACATGAAGGCCATTAATAGTAGTAGCTTCTTTCACAACTTTCTACTACCCAATGTCGAAGTACATCAGAACCCTGATGATTGTGTCTCTCACGTTATAATTCAAATGCCTTCAAGAAACTGCTTTAGTTTTTCCTAAGACCATAGAGAATATCTCCTCTATTGCAAGTCACCTTTGAACATTGCTAAACATCATTCCAATCATTGAACTAGGTTGATCTCTTAAGTATGACTAATAGATATTATTGCTAGTGATTAGTTGCCACATTCTTTGAGACCAATAGAACGATAGATTCATATTGATGTGTTGATCAATGGTTAGATAGATTTAGCAGAAAAACTAAGATACACAAAGTTTAATTTAGTCATTGGAGCTAGTTTATCTACTATCCCATGAAGGCACAACATGTGTCCAAGTGGTGGGGACCACTCTTAGTCGATATAATTTTTTAATTTATATCAATCCTTATACTATTTTGGAATCCCACATTTGTGTCCATTGATAACATGTTGATAAGCTTATTTTGGTACATACAAGAGAAATAGCGGTATGGTTAGTGGCCAAAACATGGTAAGTCTGGTCATTGATTGTGTTGTGCACTAACATGGTATGTAACATGTATAATTATAGACAAGGTGCTCAAATGGTTTGATAAAATGCTTCAAAGAATGTGATCCCATGGAATGTCATGATTGCACAATATGCACAAAATGGATATGTTGAAAAGGATTCAAAAACTTTCAAGAAAATGGAATTGGGCAAGTGTAAATCCCCACTTTTATTTTATTGTTTTACATAAAAATTAAATTTTAAAAATTATAATATATTTTATTAAATTTATTTACTAAATAGTATTACAAATATAAATACACTTTCACTGATTATAATAAATAAATAATTTTAGTTTATCATAAAAAAATTTATATATTTATATTTTTTATTATAAATTATCATTTTAAAATATACAATTTATTATATTTTTAGATTCACTAATATTGCATTATTTAGTCTATAGATGTAATTTAATGGTATTGATTTTAGGGGTATGGTGTAATAATGTGAATAGAGTTGCTAGGAATAAGTTGGGGAAGACATCTAACTTTTGTTTGTATCAATCCATTTGAGAGCATTGGTTGGAATTGGACATGATGATTTAAACAAGTTTGTCATGTTAATTGGGATTTAAATCAGAAAGTCATGTTATCTTGTATTAACATGAGAAACTCTTGAAAATAGAATGTCATTATTAAACTAATTAATTATACAATCTCTAAGTTACACTGTGGTGAACCTTTAGGAGAGCCAAAAAGAAATTTCTATAAAATTTGAAATCCATGTTTCTACCTAGGTGGATACAATTTTTTAAATGAAAATGAGTCATGTCTTTCTATATAAACACAAGGAACTCTTGAAAATAGAAATTTATTATTAATCTAATCAACTATACAATCCCAAGGTGTACCCTAAGGAAATCCAAAAAAAATTAAAATAAAATTTTAAATCCATGTTTTTACCTTGGTGAAACATTTTTCTAGACGAAGCAATAATAATATAATCTAGTGCAATAATGTAGCTTTCAAATTTTGATTTGATCTTGATCTTGGTCCTAGCAGGTGAACTATAATTATAAATTTTGAGACCTATTTTTTTAAAAAAATTTGTACTACAATACAATCAACATTTTTTTCCCATACAAGGCTTATTGTTGGTGAAATAGAGCTAGATATTTTAAATAAAGGAAGATTTAATTTTTCTTGCAATTATTATTTAATTCTTTGTAACATGTCGTAATTGAGATGCTATACATCTACCACTTATCTCATTTACCATGTTCACACACCTTTATACATTCACACTATCTACTTATTTATTACTTTCATGATCACATATTCCCATGCACATCCAATCCACTATGATCTAGCTCATTTTCTCTCACGGGACTAGTTTACAATTGCCAAATTGGCCTTCTATCTCACACATTCATCCCAACAAATTTTATTTTTTGGATAAATTACTTAATTAATTATTAGTATGTTATAATATTTTATACCTAAAGTTTGTATTTATTTTTAACAAAGTAAATAGACAATTTTTAACCAAAAATGTTGAAATGATTAATTACTGACATTGAACACCTTATATTACAGTCTTCATATTAATCTAGAATTCCGACCTATGAACTATGCAAAATATTGTTTCAAATTCGGATTTAGACAAACCAATATGGAGACATACACAAAGAGTGGAAATTCCATGAACAAAGGCTGAACCATCCAGTTGTCATTTCCATTTAGTTGAGTACCTTTAGCTAATGTTTTTAGGTTTTTTTAATTGTTATTAATCCTATGCATTTAGGCATATGTTGGGCATTGAATATTTCTCACCAACTCGTAGTTTATAGTTTTTAGTTTTGAACATCCATTTAGTTTTCATAATCTACTATATGAATGCTTTTGAAACTCTGCTATGGTTTATTTTATTAGCCTTGAATTTTGTATTTCCAATTTTTTAGAAGACTAAACTTGGAAGACTTTCTACGCAATGCAACATATCAAAAGGGTTTTCTAAAGTCTCGAACTTTTTGATGAAGTAGGTATAAACCTTTCCAAAAAAAATTAAAAATAATTGTAATTGGTATGGGAAGAAACTATTAGTAGTAATGTAGTTTCTTGGTCTTTGAATACTAGAAAAGAAGAATAGTAAACAATGTAAAGGTATAGAATGTAATATATTGTATGAGTGATGTTATACACAAATCATAAACTAGTGGAACAGACCCAAAAAATGGTAACCTAACCATGATCGAATAACAAATTCATTGCTCCATTGTCTTCTATAAAGAGTCAAGATTGTGAAAAGATATAAAAATATAATCTACAAATCCAATCCGTATGTTCAAGGCCTCACCTTGCATTTCTATGGGATAATTTTTTTTTTGAAAAAGGTGCACATCACCGATACTTTATTAGAAGAAGAGATTCAAGATACGAAAAAGGGTCGAGGTTTGCCAAGAAAAGGCCCAAAGGCAAACAAAAATTTGTTGTAGGTATACAATCGCATCTTTAAAATTAAGATGACACTAAGGAGTACCATCCACTTACCAAGATTTAAAATCAAAATACCATCCCTGTCAAAATGAAACCCAAAGTCAAAGCAGTGGGAAGGAAGAAAGTGAATAATTAATGAAGAGGATTTGAAGTGACCAGCTGAGAAATCCAACAAGAGGAAAATCTCCATCAGATACACAATTAACCGTAAAGAGACATTGAAACATCAAATGGGCCAAAGTATGAGCAAAAGCAGCCATTGGGGCACACCTCAAGGTGTCATCTCAGTGCAATGAATTCCTAGAGACTTTTGGAGTTAAGGAAAGGTTGGATGCCTAACAATCAGAGGCTGAATAGACAAAACCCATTGCGTCCATGTAAACCTAGAAATGCCACAATGAACTATCAAAGTAAAGAAAGCATACCAATATACCTTGCTCAAAAACACCAATAGGAGACACAAAAAATGGAGACCCAAATCCCCCAACCAACAGGAGCTGTGAGAAAAGACACATAAGGAATTCATGAACAGAAAAATTTCACCTGTAAACTAAAACACCAACACCCCACTGGAGAGACAAATAGCCTTGTATACCAATGAGCATATATATCAAAGCTCCTCATGGATTTAAAGGGTCAAACTACACCACTGTCAACAAGAAACGATCCTGGTCCAAAATGAACTAGATCAAACTGAAATTGAAGAAGACCACAAACAAGGACCCCATGAATCATGTCAAAAACATAGAAGATGATGCCTGCCCTAATCCCAATATACAATAGAAAAATGAAACCATGTATAGATAAAATGTCAGGCAACAACCAAGAGGAGCAGTTACAGGAAAACCTACTCAAAAAACTTCAAACAAAGAATATCTTATTTCACTTGAGGATAGCACTCTACTTTACTCAATCTCAAAGATTTTTCAATTGTGGTTTGGTTTCCTACACCAATCTCTGCTTCAGTCATGCAGCTTCTTAATTTTCAACCTTTCCGACCAATGGTGGGTGAAATGCTTTCTGGCTTCTTTGCGATATTAGTTTGAGAAATTCCCAGTTTTGGAGAGATGTGAGTATTTAACTATGCTTTGTTAATGTCCTTGAGGGTGAAAATATCATCTTTGAAAATTACCTCCTCCAAAATGACCTTAGTCATGCATCTATAGTTCCAATCCCCCTAGAGAAAAACCTCTTCCAGAAGTCAAATTTTCAATTTCTTCCTCATCTTAATATTGGCTCATAAATGAGAATAGCTCCTCAAGCATTTCTTCTACTAGACATGCTACTCTATTCTTGAGAAGAGTGGTGTTTTGGTTAGAAGGGTTGGTCCCTCATTCAACACCCAAAGGAGCCTCGTAGCCATGTGTAGTCTCGATTTTATAAAGATTAAAATTTTCTAGGAGAACTTAATTGGTCATTCCCTCACAAATATCCTCACTTATTTTTAGAATGACTTCCTCCAAGGAAAAATTAATATCAGTGTCATTACCAACTTCGTTACCAACTTCAATTGACAAGGATTGATCCACCTCCTTTGATAAATCCTTTATGAGCAATTTTGGGGGAGCAATTTGAAGAGTCCTATCTAGATGACTATACTCTCCCCCATCTTCATCCATGACACCTTGCTTCAAGGCCTCCAACCCATTAATAGGGATCTCATTGGATCGTTCCTCCACTTCTTTATCAAAGCCTCCTACCTTTAAGATTTCTAACTCATTTAGGAGGTTCATATTAGAATACTGATGTTCCACCATAACTATAACTCCTTCCTCTGAGACCTTCCACTCAATGGGAGGTTCCTATCTTGGACAAGCTCTTCCAATACCATGGGAAGGAGAAAAGGATTCTCTGCATGAAAGAAGTTTTTAGGGGGATCAGGTGAAAATTTAAGGTGGCCCAGGCCTCCACAAATTATACACTTAGCCTCCAAGACTTCAATGGATATTTCTTTAACCCAATCTCCCACAATAGAGTTGAGCTTGATATTTTTTAGGGAAACTTTTCTTGAGATCCAAAATAATATAGATCCTAATGTCCTCTTCAGAGAGTATATTCTCCATCTAAAACTTGAAAACCTCCCAAAAAGTCTCCAATAAGCTTCAAAATTTTCTTGTCTCTGTATTCTGAAAACAAGCTTCCCAGCTTAATCCAAAAGGGTACAAATGAAAGGCTGACATAAAAAGGATTGAAATTTAGTTGCTTGGGATACAAATACAATCTAGAGCCTTCTAAAACCTAGATACGCCTTGAGAAACTAGTTCTTTGTCCTCGCTACTCTTGAAAATGACAACAAAGAAACCATCTTCAAGAAAGAAGAAGTCATCGCTCTTGTGAAAGTTTGAGGTAATCGAGTTTAGCAAGGCATCTTTAAAAAAAAGGATTCTTCTAAAACTTATCGATCATTGCTGTCTCTTTTAGATTACTTACCCTACTTTCAACCAACTCCTTTGGGATGAGGATTTGGAGCTCTAATTTTTTAGGGAAAACCACCTTGGCATGAGGAGATTTGTTCCTCAAACTTTCTTTGAAGGGAAGCCATTTCCCTCTATTCCATTTAAAAAAAAACACTTCCTTTTTTCCTAGATTCATTTGGTTGCAAAACCTACCATTTTGCCCAAAGGCCCTAGAATACTTTGGCCTCCAATATCCATTAAAATATGTTCTACTATCCCATCTAGAGAAGTCACATCAAACTTCTCTACTATTGTTCCCAGAACCTCTATGCCAAGCTCTCATAGTTGACTAGTATGGACTAGATCTTTGGCTACTAAAAACACTATTGTTAAGGGCCTCCTTTCTCTTGGTTCCATTAGAAACAACTCTATCCCAAGATTGATTCCTATATCTATTTCCATTACCTTATGTGAATCTACCAAAATTTAAATTTCTGTGAGCTAATGTTGACACTGGTGTTTTCCTCCAACTTATCAACCACTAGGTCGTAGTGCATGTAAAAAGTAAATTAGATGGCTTTCAGTTTCCCAAACTTGACTTTCATAGGAATACCCACCTTCAAACATAGAGGAATCAGAAAAACTATTAAGTCACTAATTGTTGTGCAGTTCTTATGTTCTTTAGCGACTTATTTCACTGCATGACAACAAAAACTATTAAGCCACACAATTATGTTGAACATTTTGTACACTAGTTGTATGCTTTCATGTAATTGTGTCCTCTAAAATATGTATCCTACATTGAGTCTATCTATTTTGTGTTTAATCTAATGGTAGGAGCTAAGGTTTTCCCAGATCAATGGTGGAGTACACAACACACAACACAAGGTAATAACCTTTTAACTCAGCCATCAAGAGATTAATTAACTACCGATGGTATGGGTGGTAAGTGTTAGCGTAATACATCATTGTATTACGTTGTTATGGTTCGGTCGGTTCAGTTTCAATTGTTAGTTTCATATAACCGTATGACTATTGTAACTATCAACTCCCTCATTGTTTATATACATGTTTGTATCTACAATTTCATCATCGAATAAATAAAGAGTTTTCTTTATTTCATATGGTATCAGAGCTTCTTGTGCAATGTGAGGTGTTCAGCGTAGATTCCTTTATTCATGACCTGAGTGAGGCATTTTTTGTGGACTGCAGAAGGGAATAAAACATGGAGAAAAGGCATTGTTGAGCAATGGCTTGCGTGAGGATTCTAATGGTTGAAGCATTGCCAGAAAATGTTGTAGTCTATGTAAGAAGCTGCATGTATTGATTTTGCACTAGTGAGAGATTTGAAGAGGAGATAAGCCATAAACTAGTTCGAGTCGCCATTGTCAAAGGTGAAGATTCCAATATAGAAAAGCAAGAGACATAATTTTCAAGGATGAATTGCTGCAATCACATGGGAAATGGCAGCATAAAGTGCCTAGAAAGAACAAAAAATTAGTGAGAGAAGGTAAAAGTGTTGCAAAGTAAGAGAGCTTTGAAGATTTGATGAAATACTGTGAGAACCATTTTAGAGATGGCTGCATCCAATTTTGAGTGCCCTTTCTGTTTGCATTGTGTTGAGTTTGGGCATGGAAATTTGAAAATTAGAGGTTATCAGTTAGGGAAAGGTATGTATTGATCAAGTGTGTATGGAACTGCAAAATTTTCTAAGCAAATATATTTAATTTGAAGTAAGAAGGCCAACCTGGTCTTACCATTTCTTTTTGGAGTATTATTTTTAAATGGAGATTCCATTAGACAAGTATTCTGGTTTCAATTTTCATACTTGGAGAGTGAAAATTCAAATGCAACTAACGAATAAAAATTTATGCTGAATAGTAAGTGGAAAGGAAAAAGCACCTACAGATGCAAATAAGTTATTAGATTGGAATAGTAGAGATGATAAATCCAAGGCTATAATTACTCTTTCTCTTTCTGACATTGAATTACAACACATTGATTTGGATACATCATCAGCCGAAATTTGGGATAATCTGAGTAAATTGTTTGGAGCAAAAGATGATAATGCAAAGTTTTCACTAAAACTTCAATTATTTAGATTTAAAATGGAAGAAGGAATTACAATGCCAAATCATATAAGTAAGTTGCAATCTTTCATTAGACATCTAGCAAAGGTTAAGGTTACTGTAGATGATGATGATGATGATGCTATGACCATCCTATTAAATAGCTTGCCTTCAAAATACAACAATGTTATTTTTACACTCAGTCAAATACCTTCACAAACTCTAGAAGGTATGATTTCTTCTCTTCTAGCAGAAGAGAAGAGAACAACAGAAGATTCAAAAGATGATCCTTAGGAGAAACCATTATTCTCAAGAAGCAATTACAAGAGATCAAAGAGAATCAAATATTTTTATTGTAAGAAAAATAGTCACACAGCTTGGGATTATAGAACATGATCTAGTGATGTTCTTAAAGGAAAGGTCAAAAATGAAGGAAACCTTGCTTGCATCGAAGATGATAAAGATCCACCAGATATTGAGGATGAGGATCCACCAAATGGTACTTTTAATTCTATGGATATGCCCTTTAAGCATCATGTTGGAGGCAGGCACCATCGGAGGATGGAGGATTTTCTATCATCTCAAGTTAGCTTCTCACTTTGAGATGATGCTTTGCATGAGAAGCACTTTTTGTTTTGGTTGTTTTTCTTTTCTTTGTTGATGCTAATAGATTTGAAGAATGTATTTTTTGTGAAGATTTTGTTTTGGAGACAGGTTTTGGATTTGGTGTTGAGATTAATATGGATTGTTGTCCAATGAGATTCAAAGAGTATATGATCAAGAATTATACTGTTTCGCAGTCATGAGACAATGACATAGATCTGTCGTATCTATTAGGGCACATTGTCGAATAATTGAAGACACTATGATTTGAGAGTTTAGGACTAAAGAGCTCAAGAACATAGCTCATAGTTATGCCTTTTGGAGGGTAGATGAAATAGCATGATGGAGCCTCGCTTGGTTCAGGATTTGTTCTTTGGGAGAAGATCTTCTATAAAATATGTATTCATATTATGTAATTAGCTTTATCGAGTATTTTGGCATTAAAGGGCAGGTACTTTGGTACTATTGTAGGAACAATGTAATAAGGGGGGAATGTTAGCGTAATACATCATTGTATTTCATTGTTATGGTTCGGTCAGTTCAGTTTCAACTATCCGTTTCATATAACCGTATAACTAGTATAACGGTTAACTCCCTCATAGTTTATATAAATGTTTGTATTTGCAATTTTGTCATCGAATAAATAAAGAGTTTGCTTTATTTCAGTACGTAACGATCTACCATAGCACATGGTGGGCCATCTTAGTTTTCAGTCAAGAAAATTGGCCACTAGTTTAATTTTTAATGATGCGGTTAGCATAGGGGTCACACTTACTGCATTGGAGGGTGTCTAATCAAATACATAACAGGAAATTTCAAATGGACTCCCATGTCTATGCTAGCAAATGTGAGCTTGAACTTTGTTGGGTTATGTTGAAACTTGACATTTTTGAGAAAAACTAGATATATGTTTAGAGAATGTATAACTAAATTAAAAATCAATATATATTTTTCTATGGAGGAGGAATAGATAGTTGTATCTAGTCCATAGGCTATGACTATAGCTATTGGATCATCCATAAGTTTCATGACATGAAGGCTTGTAATGGTTGTAGCGTGTTTCATAGCTTACCCTTGCCCAGTATTGAAATACATTGGAGTTGTGATCATTGTGCCTAGAACATTAGAATTAAAACACCTTTTAGCATTATATTTAGTTTTGCATAAGACCATAGTAGATATCTCATATGATACAAATTACCTTGCCATGCTATCATCCTTGGCAATGATTAGCTTCAATTGTTTCCTAGCCGATTGAATCATAGACACCTACCAATGCCTTAATCAATGGGTAGAACAACTCAGTTGAAAACGTAAGTTACTAAAACTTTAAATTATCTATTGTGACTCGATTGACTACAAGCCCATGAGAGCATGACACCTGTCCAAGTGGTGGGGACAAATCTTAGTCAATAGAAATAACTTTATTCAATTTTAGTCTTTTATGTTATTTAGGAATCCACACATCTCTCTGTTGATAACATGTTAATAAGATTATTTTGATACAAACAGGAGAAATAGGGTAATATCTATTCTCTATAAAAATAGCATTTTTAATAGATCATGTCAACATTTTAATATACAATACCATACCATGATGAAACACTAGCTATGGTGATGGTACACACATCAGACATTAACTCAAAATTTTTCCCTAATTGAGTTTCTGTCAACGATGGACTACTAGCTCTAGTTATGATAGGACCAATATTTCATTGGTACTTTCAAATATGTGGATCTTTTAAGCATTGTTGTCATTTAGTTTAATTAGAGAAATTAAAACTAAGCTTAGATACATTTTCCCCTAACTTCATGAGCATTGAGTTGTAGATGATAGAGAGCTAAAAATGAGTCATAGCCAATCATTACACTTTTTAATTTATGGTATATTATTTTTCATTGAATATTACAAAGGAAATGGTTAACCCTAGGCTTCATTAAATTTTTTTAGAGACTTCCTCGATGGACCTCATGGGTCCCTTTTCTCAGGTCTTGAAAATGTGTTCTTCTAGATGCTCTAGTAGGTAAAACAAATTGGGTATGTATTTTTAATTTATGATAGAGCATTTTTAAATACTACAAAAGTAAGGCCTTACCCATTGATTCTATAAAATTATCTAAAGGAATTCCTCAATGGTCCTCATGGGTCCCTCTAGGTCTTAAAAATATCTATTTATAGATGCCCTTGTAGGTACAACCAATAGGGTCTATGTAACCCATCAATTTAATCACTTGCTTCAAATTTTTTTTTTTTAAGATAATGTGCCTGGTAAACTTTTTAACTTGACAGGTGATGCTGGCACGACACGCCCTCTGGCTCCACACTAATGCTTTTGTTTGGAGCGATGAACCGGTGAGGCCACAACACGGGGACCTCATCCCCAAGTAAGAACACTTCAAACCTGTGAGCTCATTGGCCCAGCGAAGGCATAAAGCCTGCGAGCTCGTTGGCCCAGCGGGGCTTTGAACTCTAGTGGCCGCCACTACAACTGACTGACTTAACCACTAAACCACACCCTTAATGGAACTTGCTTCAAAAATTGTGGATGTCTAGAGGTATAATTTTATTTTCATATCAAATCCTCTTCAATAGTAGCTCCAATATAATTTGGTTTTTAATTAAATATAGTTTTAAGAAGTTAAGATAGGTAGTTTTAAAAATATGCATTTGTGAGTTTGTTTAAAATAATCCCAATATAGCAAACAAGAACTATTCTCCATACAAAATAAAATGAAATCATTTCTATTAAAACTTAGTAGATCTATATAACCAATCAAGTTAATCACTCACTTATAAAACCATGGAATTCTAGAGATCACTTTTTTTAAAATCAAATATGGTCGTCCAAACTCGTATCTATTTTGTCTCAATTTTTATTACAGGGTAAAATGTGATTTGAAAGGTCCTGTACCATTTACAAACAAACTTCAACCTCAAAAGAGGTTGACCAATAACACAGCAACAACCCAGCTGCAAAAGAGATCAGGTACCAAACATAAACAGAGCATCCAAAGGATAGAACTCCACAAAACAAAGGTAGAAAAACAACCTAAACTATCTCATAAAGAGATCTAGCCATCCTCACACCCTTAACATGAGTGTGAGAAAGAGAGACTGAATTTGGAAGACCATTCTTCCTTCGATGCACTAACCTCTAAGAGACATCATTATCTGGGTCAACTGAGTAAGGGGAAGGGGGAGGGGAATCCTGCACATAAGCCCCTACAAAAGACACAACTCTAGTAGGAACTGAGGTTTCAGCCACGTTGTCACCACCACCACAAGCCAAACCACAAGAGATTGTTAACAGAACCAAAAAATGCTGTCAGTGGAGGTAGTAATGACACCACCATCAACAACCAAACCATGGAAAGAGGGCATAGTAGAGATGACACCAAGACCAACAACCACACTACCTCCAGAAAGTGGAAAAGATGGATCGAGCACAAAATAAGGGACCATGCAAGATCTATTTTAGTTTGTTATTATATATAGTTTTTAGAAGTTTATTTCTCTAGTTTTCCAAATATGCATTTATGAGATGATTTAAAATATTCCCAATATATGAGGTAGTAGTTATTCTCCACACAAAATAAAAAGAAGCCTCTATAGATAAAAAAATGGGTTTGTATAAACCATCAATTAGATAAATTTCATGGAAAATTTTTGATGTCAAAAGGTCTCGTTTTATTTTTATTCAAGAATAAAATGATACCTTTGGAAACCCATCCTCTCTTCTATAAAACCCCCTATCTAATTTCATATCCTTTATCTTGATGTAATGGAGAACTCGAGCAATGAACCCAAGTGTAGACCCAATAAAAGTTTCTACCTAATTAAATTATGTTTTGTAGGGTTGTATGGAAATTATTAGATTTGGTAATTTTCTATGTTAGGATTTGATATTATATTGAAATTTGTAGGTTAAAATTCTAATGTCAAAAATTGCATACTTTTCAATATAATTCTACATTTTGCGCTCACTTTGGTTTCCATCCCTATAGTATGTTTTAAGGCCCATTTTATCCCTTGTCCTAGCTTTTTCCCACCCATAGTGTTGAGTTTGTGCTTATTTTCTATCCTTTGTATTTATTTTTATGTCATTCTCTCAACATGTCTTATATTATTTTTTTCTTAAGGTGTTTTAAGGTTTTAGGGACCGAAATCACTTAGATGCATTTATCTCTCTTCATGGAGGTGATTGAGTTCTTGTTCCTCTCTTTTTACATCATTCTCTTAGTGATTTCGATTCCTAAAATTACTCTTGTTGTTGTTATTTTTTAGGTGCACATAAGATAAAGAGCATGCATGATTTTTCTCTCCTTTATCATATTCGAGGTTGAGTATGTCAAAAGATCAAGGTAGGGCATTGATCATTCTTGACAATCGCCTATATAATCCCAGCCCTTTTATTGATTCCTTACAACTATAGATTTCTTCTGGAGAAGATATCCAACTAAAGGTGGGTTATTTACCTCTTCCCTATCTTGTGATTTTTGTTATTTCCATTTTGAATAGACAGATATATCCTTTCATTTTAGTTGTTGTTTTCACTTGGAGGTCTTCTCACTCTTCTTCATTCTCATTTTGTGTAGACTATGCATGGTTCCCAAGGAGAAATTCTTAAGTTCTATATTTGCCTACCATATGGATGACAATGTGACATGTAGACATCAACATGATGTATTGGTGTCCTAGATAGTCAACTCCATTCCCAAAGAGAAATTCTTAAGTTCTATATTTTCCTAGGATATGGATAACAATGTGACATGTAGACATCAACATGATGCATTGGTGTCGTAGATAGTCAACTCCAAATATTGGTGGCAGGTTCCTCTTAACTCTATATTTATAGTTCTATGTTTGGTTTTATGAATTTACACTTGGTAATTCTATAAATTAGTAAATTTTAATTTGCATAGTGTTTTAATTTGTTAGAAAATTAAAATTTCTAAAGGGTGAAACACATTAAGTCCATCAAGTTTAATCTTCTCTTTCTATTAGATTAGTAGTAGATTAGATTCATCATTAAATGAGCTAGTTTTTCCTAGTGTGGTGCCTTTGAAAACATTTGGTAATGAGAACCAAAGTTTTTTTCTATCGAATTTCATATGCTATAGAAATACACATTGTGTTTTTCAACCTACACAAGTTTAGCTCATGATATCTAAGATTTCTTTAACATTTATACCGTTCTTAGTTAATTGATGCACTGATTCATAATGTGTTGAAAATATATATAAAATGTGGTATTGCATTGAAGCGAGTGGTGTTGATGAAAGGAGTGGTTGTCACTCTAGGTTATAGCGAAGGCATGGATATATTTCACCTATATATATATATATATATATATATATATATATATATATATATATATATATATATATATATATATATATATATATATATATATATATATATAGTTGGTGCTGTGAGCTATATGCTCACCTATGTAGATACTATTGCTACAAATTTGAGTGACAATGACGATAGAAATATGAAGGATGAATGTTTCAAATAATAATTTCTAATCTATAGGCTAGAGCTCAAATATCTTTATAAAAATAAAAATATAAATAACTTTTATACAATCTCAATTTACTACATTTTAGATGATCTCAATTCCAACCACTGCACACATTCTATTGATTTGAATCTCCTATTTCACGATATGTAATTTATACATCCTAGCCTTTGAATCATACATCTAACTTTTAAGTCAAAGCTCTTAAGGATATTAATGTAACCAATAAGTAGAATTTAGATATCCAACATAGGTCCACTAGCTCTATTATGATATAGGAAATGATGCCATCTACTTTACCCATGTCATATTACATTTTATGTTTGCGAAAAATCATTTTCATTTAATATCATCATGGCAAGGGTTTACTTGTGGCTTCCACGAAATTGATTTAGGGATTTAACCATGCCTAGGAATGAGGTAGGAAGAGGGATATAGGTTGTACTACCATCCAATTTTCCCTTGTCGTGTTATGTTGTGACTTATAGTTCCATCTAGTTTTCTCTTGTTATTCCTAAATATCAAAGGCAAGGATTTAGTTGTGGTGTCCATGTATTTGTTTTATGGATTTGATTTGTATAAAAAATGAAGGCTGAAATACACATCGTGTTTTTCACATTACACATTTTTAGTTCACCACATTTGACTTGTCCACATCTTACAAATAATGAACTAAGCATGTGTAGGTTGAAAATGGTGATGGGACCCAAATTTCTTTGAAGCAAGAACAAAACCCAGTAGAAGGAAGCACAAAACACATCTAACAAAACATAACATGAACAAAACCTATGGAAGTTAAAATATAAAATTTGTAATTTAACTTGCATAAGTTTTGTTGATGTTTTGTAAGATGGCTTGTGTTGCTCTTTGGTGTATTTCAACTTGCACAGGTTTTGTTCATGTTTTGTAAGATGTCTTATATGTTGCCTTATGTTGGATTTTATTTTTGCTTTAGGGTTGAAGTGTGGGCAGAAGACATCTTATAGAACACGAACTATCTGCAAAAGTTTTTAAAATATTTCGTAAGATTTCTTTTATGCTATCCTTTGCTGGCTTTTATTTTTTCTTTAGGGAAATGTAGGTCCCATGACCCATCACCAGAGCTAGCAGTCCATGCAATTACATGATGGTATTAGCTATTCTCCATACAAAATAGCATGTGTAAGGCATCATCTCACAATTCTAACATAAAATAGCATGCTACATGATGAACCACCAACTACGATGATGGGACCCACAAAGGTCTTTAACTTGAGATTATCCCCATGCCACTTTCCATCAAGATGGGCCTCTAGATATAGTGATGATGGGATCCACATTTACCTGACACTTTCAAATATGTGTAGTTCTCAATCATTGCCATCATTTTGTTTAATTTGAGAAGTTAAAATTGAGATGCAGATAGCTAAGAGCCAAGAATGAGTTATGAATGACCATAACTCTTCGAGGTAGGTTTATCTACTCCATGTCAATGTGTGTTCTCCATATATTTTGCTAAATTTGTGAAGTAGAGTTTAATTCAACTACAAAAATATTAACTATGTGCACTATATCATTCTTCCTACCCGATTCCCTTTCTTGGCCATAAAATTAAATCGTAATGCAATGAGGGACTGTGTTTCGTAGGGTTGTATAGGGATTATTACATTTGATTCGGTGTTTGATTTGTATAGAAAATTACAAATTGAAATACACATTGTGTTTTTCATGCTATAATTTTCTTCACCAACATTTGAAAGGCATCTTATAAATCATCTGCCAGCACCTAAATTAAAACAAATTTAACTCATAAATATGAATTTAGGTCCACTTCTTCATAATTTCCATAGAATGAAAAATTGACAAATATTATTAATAAATGCAACCTAAACCTAAATCTTAATCTTGAGCCCATCAGAGAAATTAACTCGATAAACAGTAACATGCTCGGTGACCGCATTTCAATCTATATTATCGTTGGGCAGATTTTTAAAAAATATGTTACCATGCAGCGTGGTTTAATTTGCATAGAAATATAATTCTCAAGAGTCCCGTAAGGGTAGACGATGTTGCTTTGAGGACAGAGTGGAGGCTTGGACTAAGTCAGCAGGACTTTGTTTTGACCAGTTTGGACTGAATGGATGTGAACCCACTAACTGGAAAATGCCTAATAACAAAAAAAATATGAGCAACAGTTGGTACACCAACACAGGTTTAGGTACATGGATTTATATGACAATGGAAAAGAAGGTAGTGTTTAATGGGCTCGTGTTTTACTTGGTTGGCACTCCAGATAGAGAGCCCCGCCTTATCTCCATAACAAACAAATAATATGAAGAGTACATGCGAAGCAAAAGAAGTCAAGAAAATAAGACAGACAAATACAGTTGCTAACGATAATTTGCATATGAATTGGAAATGGTGTTAAAATATTAGCATTCTTTACCAACCTACCGAACAAAAGGGAAAGGACCTCACAGCTGATTTAATCCTTGTATCTATATATACAGAGACAGTGAGAGACAGAAAGAGGTCAGAAACAATTTGGCAAATACTTATTTAGCCAGTTTAAGTTGAGACGAGACTGTTGTATGATTTTGGCAATGCAGAGTTTTTATAGCCGCCTCCTGTTGCCACTTTTGGCATTGTGGTTCACTGTTCATTTTGTTTTAGGGGAACACAGTGTGGTTACACGGCACTACAAATTCGACGTGGGTTTTACGTTACTATGGAATGAGTTGAATGTTTGATTGTTTATGATTTATTTTATTCCGTTCTCAGATTGCCTTGATTCATTGTTTATTCTAAATATGTACAGATACAAATGAAGAATGTTACCCGTCTTTGTAATACGAAAGCTCTATTGACTGTGAACGGGCAATATCCAGGGCCTCCAATAGTTGCTCGAGAAGGAGATCGCGTGGTTATCAAAGTAACAAATCATGTTAAAAACAATGTTAGCATACATTGGTATCTCTTCTGCTCCTGCATCTCAGTTATTTACATAATAATATATGCTGTTGTATTACTTTACCTAATGAATTCCTATAAATTGCTTAGGCATGGAATTCGGCAGCTTAGATCTGGGTGGGCGGATGGTCCTGCTTATATCACTCAGTGTCCAATTCAAACAGGACAAAGTTATGTGTACAAATTTATTATCAAAAGGCAGAGAGGAACATTGTGGTGGCATGCCCACATCTCATGGTTGCGAGCAAGCTTGCATGGGCCCATTATCATCTATCCCAAAAAGAATGCTTCTTACCCATTCCCTCGGCCACACCAGGAAGTGCCTATTATTTTTGGTATGCCTTTCAGTACTCGCTGTTGCTATTGTACAATGTACACTACTACTAGTGTTAAATTTAAAATGAAAATACTGTTGTTGGCTTGCAAATTGCAGGGGAGTGGTGGAATGCAGACACCGAGGCTGTTATCAATCAAGCATTGCAAAGTGGCGCGCAAGCTAATGTGTCAGATGCATATACCATTAACGGACTTCCTGGACTTCTGTATAACTGCTCTTCCAACGGTGAGGGTGGATGAAAGATAAACAGACTAGTCGCTATTGCTTCCTTGTTTAAATGTAACCAAGTCTCCTGTGTAATGCAGATACATTCAGGCTCAAAGTGACCCCTGGGAAAACTTACCTACTTCGAATGATTAATGCTGCCCTTAATGATGAGTTGTTTTTTGGAATCGCCAACCACACATTGACTGTGGTGGAAGCGGACGCTGTGTATGTTAAACCTTTTCAAACCAATGTTATTGTTATCACCCCTGGCCAGACTACCAACGTCCTCCTGACAACTAAATCTCAGCCACCCAATGCCACATTCCTCATGTTTGCCAGCCCTTTCGCTACGGGAACAGCAGCTTTTGATAACTCAACGAGTGCTGGAATTTTGGAATATGTGACGGCAGCTAATTCGTCCTCATCCTCTCTTCCTATGATGAAACCAACGCTTCCAGCCCCGAATGATACCTCCTTTGCTGCCAATTTCAGCCAAAAGATGAGAAGCTTGGGAAGTCCGAAATTTCCAGCGGCATCTGTTCCTCAGAAGGTGGATAGGCAATTCTTTTTCACAGTGGGGTTGGGGCTAAATCCGTGTCCCAATGGACAAACATGTCAAGGCCCCAACGGCACCAAATTTGCAGCCTCCATTAACAACATATCCTTCATTCTTCCCACCACCGCTCTTCTTCAAGCATACTACTTCGGCCAGTCCAACGGAGTTTACAATACCACTTTCCCTGACAATCCGCCATTTCCTTTCAACTACACGGGCACGCCTCCTAACAACACTCAGACCCTCAACGACACGAGAGTCGAAGTGGTTCCCTTCAACACTAGCATACAGCTAGTTCTGCAGGACACCAGCATGGTGACGCCCGAGAGCCATCCTCTGCATCTGCACGGCTTCAACTTCTTCATCGTGGGTCAAGGTGTGGGAAACTACAATGCAAGCACTGACCCCTCTAACTTTAATCTGCTGGATCCTCCCGAGAGAAACACGGTTGGAGTTCCCAGTGGAGGTTGGGCGGCTCTCAGATTCCTAACTGATAATCCAGGTATTATTTAATCATACTTTCCATCGCTCATTTAATTCAATAATATTGTGCTTGTTTCATATAAAGGTACCTATCCAACTGTATGTATGTAATTGCAGGAGTCTGGTTTATGCATTGTCATCTCGAGCTGCATACCAGCTGGGGATTGAAGATGGCGTGGGTTGTTTTAAATGGAAATGGCGGCAGATCTCAATCTCTTCTTCCTCCACCCAAAGATCTTCCCTCTTGTTGATCGCTTAACCTATGCCTTCAAATTCTAACTGGGGACCGTGTGCTTATTTTTATAAATTTCACTGCTACCAATTTTGTGCCGGTTCAACATAGTATGCAAAGAAGAAAGAGAACATGTATGCTTGTGTTCTCTACTATACAAGAAAGAAGAATGTGTGTGTCTGATTAATAGGTACCTCCTGTAATAACAGTAAAATTTGTATTCTTTCAAGCTGAAACATTTTTTTTAATTGATTTTTGTCCCTTTTTTAATTTAAATCTCTCCACTTTATGCTCTATTCCTGCGTTACTGACTGTGCTAGCTAATGGCAATACTATTGTAATCAAATTTATTTAACTAATTATTAAATGTTTTTATTAATCAATTATATTTTATAGTTTTCTGTTTAAAGTAATTTTTTAAAAGTAAAGATGTAAATCTTTTAGAGATAAAAGTCAAAAAAAATAATTATTGACATTTCTATTGTATAAAAAGTTTTAGGTATGTTATTGGAACTTTCATGTTGTTCAAGACAATTAATAATGAACTTTGTACATTTCTAACCTATTAGTGTATAGAAATTCCAATTCTAAATATGACAATTAATAATTTTTGGTGGCTTTAACCCACTGTACATGCTATTTTTCCCTTCCTTTGCAATTCATAATAATTAGAAAAACTATCCATAGAAAATCAACAAATATTACCATTCCTCCCTATAAACAATGAGTTAATATTCTTGTCAACAATGACATCATGCTAGAAATTCATTGCCTTTCAATCACTTAATGTTGGACCACTAAATTGTATCTGGTGAGCATGGATGATGAACACACATTGTAAGATCCATATCATATCACATACCTTATCTATCCTTATACATTTTGCATACATGTCTACCAAGGGCAACTTCAACATTTGACAAAATTCATCTATCATCTATGCTTCGGTGGATGCCCATACCCCATTCCAAAGTTCCTATTTAAAGTGAAAGGGGTGTATAGTGGCTAAACCTAGTAGGCAATTAGTAAGTTGAGTCATCGATAAATGTTAGGATGTTGTAGTTAGCATGGTGGTCACACTAACCATAGTGCATGACACATAAATGGAATACAAGGTCAAAAAATTTAGCCACTAGAATTTTTTTTTCCTACCAACCTACGAAGATTTGACATGTGTTTGATGCTTATGCTGGACTTCAATATTTTTAATAGAAACAAGATAAATGTCTAGAGATGTCAACCAAAATAAAAAATTAGTATTTTTTTTTTCTATGGATGAATATGTAGTTGTCTGTAGTCTACACGATGCCACTTGTTGGCTCATCTGTAAGTTGCATGACATGAAGGCCATTAATAGTAGTAGCTTCTTTCACAACTTTCTACTACCCAATGTCGAAGTACATCAGAACCCTGATGATTGTGTCTCTCACGTTATAATTCAAATGCCTTCAAGAAACTGCTTTAGTTTTTCCTAAGACCATAGAGAATATCTCCTCTATTGCAAGTCACCTTTGAACATTGCTAAACATCATTCCAATCATTGAACTAGGTTGATCTCTTAAGTATGACTAATAGATATTATTGCTAGTGATTAGTTGCCACATTCTTTGAGACCAATAGAACGATAGATTCATATTGATGTGTTGATCAATGGTTAGATAGATTTAGCAGAAAAACTAAGATACACAAAGTTTAATTTAGTCATTGGAGCTGGTTTATCTACTATCCCATGAAGGCACAACATGTGTCCAAGTGGTGGGGACCACTCTTAGTCGATATAATTATTTAATTTATATCAATCCTTATACTATTTTGGAATCCCACATTTGTGTCCATTGATAACATGTTGATAAGCTTATTTTGGTACATACAAGAGAAATAGCGGTATGGTTAGTGGCCAAAACATGGTAAGTCTGGTCATTGATTGTGTTGTGCACTAACATGGTATGTAACATGTATAATTATAGACAAGGTGCTCAAATGGTTTGATAAAATGCTTCAAAGAATGTGATCCCATGGAATGTCATGATTGCACAATATGCACAAAATGGATATGTTGAAAAGGATTCAAAAACTTTCAAGAAAATGGAATTGGGCAAGTGTAAATCCCCACTTTTATTTTATTGTTTTACATAAAAATTAAATTTTAAAAATTATAATATATTTTATTAAATTTATTTACTAAACAGTATTACAAATATAAATACACTTTCACTGATTATAATAAATAAATAATTTTAGTTTATCATAAAAAAATTTATAAATTTATATTTTTTATTATAAATTATCATTTTAAAATATACAATTTATTATATTTTTAGATTCACTAATATTGCATTGTTTAGTATATAGATGTAATTTAATGGTATTGATTTTAGGGGTATGGAGTAATAATGTGAATAGAGTTGCTAGGAATAAGTTGGGGAAGACATCTAACTTTTGTTTGTATCAATCCATTTGAGAGCATTGGTTGGAATTGGACATGATGATTTAAACAAGTTTGTCATGTTAATTGGGATTTAAATCAGAAAGTCATGTTATCTTGTATTAACATGAGAAACTCTTGAAAATAGAATGTCATTATTAAACTAATTAATTATACAATCTCTAAGTTACACTGTGGTGAACCTTTAGGAGAGCCAAAAAGAAATTTCTATAAAATTTGAAATCCATGTTTCTACCTAGGTGGATACAATTTTTTAAATGAAAATGAGTCATGTCTTTCTATATAAACACAAGGAACTCTTGAAAATAGAAATTTATTATTAATCTAATCAACTATACAATCCCAAGGTGTACCCTAAGGAAATCCAAAAAAAATTAAAATAAAATTTTAAATCCATGTTTTTACCTTGGTGAAACATTTTTCTAGACGAAGCAATAATAATATAATCTAGTGCAATAATGTAGCTTTCAAATTTTGATTTGATCTTGATCTTGGTCCTAGCAGGTGAACTATAATTATAAATTTTGAGACCTATTTTTTAAAAAAAATTTGTACTACAATACAATCAACATTTTTTTCCCATACAAGGCTTATTGTTGGTGAAATAGAGCTAGATATTTTAAATAAAGGAAGATTTAATTTTTCTTGCAATTATTATTTAATTCTTTGTAACATGTGGTAATTGAGATGCTATACATCTACCACTTATCTCATTTACCATGTTCACACACCTTTATACATTCACACTATCTACTTATTTATTACTTTCATGATCACATATTCCCATGCACATCCAATCCACTATGATCTAGCTCATTTTCTCTCACGGGACTAGTTTACAATTGCCAAATTGGCCTTCTATCTCACACATTCATCCCAACAAATTTTATTTTTTGGATAAATTACTTAATTAATTATTAGTATGTTATAATATTTTATACCTAAAGTTTGTATTTATTTTTAACAAAGTAAATAGACAATTTTTAACCAAAAATGTTGAAATGATTAATTACTGACATTGAACACCTTATATTACAATCTTCATATTAATCTAGAATTCCGACCTATGAACTATGCAAAATATTGTTTCAAATTCGGATTTAGACAAACCAATATGGAGACATACACAAAGAGTGGAAATTCCATGAACAAAGGCTGAACCATCCAGTTGTCATTTCCATTTAGTTGAGTACCTTTAGCTAATGTTTTTAGGTTTTTTTAATTGTTATCAATCCTATGCATTTAGGCATATGTTGGGCATTGAATATTTCTCACCAACTCGTAGTTTATAGTTTTTAGTTTTGAACATCCATTTAGTTTTCATAATCTACTATATGAATGCTTTTGAAACTCTGCTATGGTTTATTTTATTAGCCTTGAATTTTGTATTTCCAATTTTTGAGAAGACTAAACTTGGAAGACTTTCTACGCAATGCAACATATCTAAAGGGTTTTCTAAAGTCTCGAACTTTTTGATGAAGTAGGTATAAACCTTTCCAAAAAAAATTAAAAATAATTGTAATTGGTATGGGAAGAAACTATTAGTAGTAATGTAGTTTCTTGGTCTTTGAATACTAGAAAAGAAGAATAGTAAACAATGTAAAGGTATAGAATGTAATATATTGTATGAGTGATGTTATACACAAATCATAAACTAGTGGAACAGACCCAAAAAATGGTAACCTAACCATGATCGAATAACGAATTCATTGCTCCATTGTCTTCTATAAAGAGTCAAGATTGTGAAAAGATATAAAAATATAATCTACAAATCCAATCCGTATGTTCAAGGCCTCGCCTTGCATTTCTATGGGATAATTTTTTTTTTGAAAAAGGTGCACATCACCGATACTTTATTAGAAGAAGAGATTCAAGATACGAAAAAGGGTCGAGGTTTGCCAAGAAAAGGCCCAAAGGCAAACAAAAATTTGTTGTAGGTATACAATCGCATCTTTAAAATTAAGATGACACTAAGGAGTACCATCCACTTACCAAGATTTAAAATGAAAAAACCATCCCTGTCAAAATGAAACCCAAAGTCAAAGCAGTGGGAAGGAAGAAAGTGAATAATTAATGAAGAGGATTTGAAGTGACCAGCTGAGAAATCCAACAAGAGGAAAATCTCCATCAGATACACAATTAACCGTAAAGAGACATTGAAACATCAAATGGGCCAAAGTATGAGCAAAAGCAGCCATTGGGGCACACCTCAACGTGTCATCTCAGTGCAATGAATTCCTAGAGACTTTTGGAGTTAAGGAAAGGTTGGATGCCTAACAATCGGAGGCTGAATAGACAAAACCCATTGCGTCCATGTAAACCTAGAAATGCCACAATGAACTATCAAAGTAAAGAAAGCATACCAATATACCTTGCTCAAAAACACCAATAGGAGACACCAAAAATGGAGACCCAAATCCCCCAACCAACTGGAGCTGTGAGAAAAGACACATAAGGAATTCATGAACAGAAAAATTTCACCTGTAAACTAAAACACCAACACCCCACTGGAGAGACAAATAGCCTTATATACCAATGAGCATATATATCAAAGCTCCTCATGGATTTAAAGGGTCAAACTACACCCCTGTCAACAAGAAACAATCCTGGTCCAAAATGAACTAGATCAAACTAAAATTGAAGAAGACCGCAAACAAGGACCCCATGAATCATGTCAAAAACATAGAAGATGATGCCTGCCCTAATCCCAATATACAATAGAAAAATGAAACCATGTATAGATAAAATGTCAGGCAACAACCAAGAGGAGCAGTTACAGGAAAACCTACTCAAAAAACTTCAAACAAAGAATATCTTATTTCACTTGAGGATAGCACTCTACTTTACTCGATCTCAAAGATTTTTCAATTGTGGTTTGGTTTCCTACACCAATCTCTGCTTCAGTCATGCAGCTTCTTAATTTTCAACCTTTCTGACCAATGGCGGGTGAAATGCTTTCTGGCTTCTTTGCGATATTAGTTTGAGAAATTCCCAGTTTTGGAGAGATGTGAGTATTTAACTATGCTTTGTTAATGTCCTTGAGGGTGAAAATATCATCTTTGAAAATTGCCTCCTCCAAAATGACCTTAGTCATGCATCTATAGTTCCAATCCCCCTAGAGAAAAACCTCTTCCAGAAGTCAAATTTTCAATTTCTTCCTCATCTTAATATTGGCTCATAAATGAGAATAGCTCCTCAAGCATTTCTTCTACTAGACATGCTACTCTATTCTTGAGAAGAGTGGTGTTTTGGTTAGAAGGGTTGGTCCCTCATTCAACACCCAAAGGAGCCTGGTAGCCATGTGTAGTCTCGATTTTATAAAGATTAAAATTTTCTAGGAGAACTTAATTGGTCATGCCCTCACAAATATCCTCACTTATTTTTAGAATGACTTCCTCCAAGGAAAAATTAATATCAGTGTCATTACCAACTTCATTACCAACTTCAATTGACAAGGATGGATCCACCTCCTTTGATAAATCCTTTATGAGCAATTTTGGGGGAGCAATTTGAAGAGTCCTATCTAAATGACTATACTCTCCCCCATCTTCATCCATGACACCTTGCTTCAAGGCCTCCAACCCATTAATAGGGATCTCATTGGATCGTTCCTCCACTTCTTTATCAAAGCGTCCTACCTTTAAGATTTCTAACTCATTTAGGAGGTTCATATTAGAATACTGATGTTCCACCATAACTACAACTCCTTCCTCTGAGACCTTCCACTCAATGGGAGGTTCCTATCTTGGACAAGCTCTTCCAATACCATGGGAAGGAGAAAAGGATTCTCTGCATGAAAGAAGTTTTTAGGGGGATCAGGTGAAAATTTAAGGTGGCCTAGGCTCCACAAATTATACATTTAGCCTCCAAGACTTCAATGGATATTTCTTTAACCCAATCTCCTACAATAGAGTTGAGCTTGATATTTTTTAGGGAAACTTTTGTTGAGATCCAAAATAATATAGATCCTAATGTCCTCTTCAGAGAGTATATTCTCCATCTAAAACTTGAAAACCTCCCAGAAAGTCTCCAATAAGCTTCAAAATTTTCTTGTCTCTGTATTCCAAAAACAAGCTTCCCAGCTTAATCCAAAAGGGTACAAATGAAAGGCTGACATAAAAAGGATTGAAATTTAGTTGCTTGGGATACAAATACAATCTAGAGCCTTCGAAAACCTAGATACGCCTTGAGAAACTAGTTCTTTGTCCTTGCTACTCTTGAAAATGACAACAAAGAAACCATCTTCAAGAAAGAAGAAGTCATGGCTCTTGTGAAAGTTTGAGGTAATCGAGTTTAGCAAGGCATCTTTAAAAAAAAGGATTCTTCTAAAACTTATCGATCATTGCTGTCTCTTTTAGATTACTGACCCTACTTTCAACCAACTCCTTTGGGATGAGGATTTGGAGCTCTAATTTTTTAGGGAAAACCACCTTGGCATGCGGAGATTTGTTCCTCAAACTTTCTTTGAAGGGGAGCCATTTCCCTCTATTCCATTTAAAAAAAAACACTTCCTTTTTTCCTAGATTCATTTGGTTGCAAAACCTACCATTTTGCCCAAAGGCCCTAGAATACTTTGGCCTCCAATATCCATTAAAATATGTTCTACTATCCCATCTAGAGAAGTCACATCAAACTTCTCTACTATTGTTCCCAGAACCTCTATGCCAAGCTCTCATAGTTGACTAGTATGGACTAGATCTTTGGCTACTAAAAACACTATCGTTAAGGGCCTCCTTTCTCTTGGTTCCATTAGAAACAACTCTATCCCAAGATTGATTCCTATATCTATTTCCATTACCTTATGTGAATCTTCCAAAATTTAAATTTCTGTGAGCTAATGTTGACACTAGTGTTTTCCTCCAACTTATCAACCACTAGGTCATAGTGCATGTAAAAAGTAAATTAGATGGCTTTCAGTTTCCCAAACTTGACTTTCATAGGAATACCCACCTTCAAACATAGAGGAATCAGAAAAAGTATTAAGTCATTAATTGTTGTGCAGTTCTTATGTTCTTTAGCGACTTATTTCACTGCATAACAACAAAAACTATTAAGCCACACAATTATGTTGAACATTTTGTACAGTAGTTGTATGCTTTCATGTAATTGTGTCCTCTAAAATATGTATCCTACATTGAGTCTATCTATTTCGTGTTTAATCTAATGGTAGGAGCTAAGGTTTTCCCAGATCAATGGTGGAGTACACAACACACAACACAAGGTAATAACCTTTTAACTCAGCCATCAAGAGATTAATTAACTACCGATGGTATGGGTGGTAAGTGTTAGCGTAATACATCATTGTATTACATTGTTATGTTTTGGTCGGTTCAGTTTCAATCGTTAGTTTCATATAACCGTATGACTATTGTAACTATCAACTCCCTCATCGTTTATATACATGTTTGTATCTACAATTTCATCATCGAATAAATAAAGAGTTTTCTTTATTTCATATGGTATCAGAGCTTCTTGTGCAATGTGAGGTGTTCAGCGTAGATTCCTTTATTCATGACCTGAGTGAGGCATTTTTTGTGGACTGCAGAAGGGAATAAAACATGGAGAAAAGGCATTGTTGAGCAATGGCTTGCGTGAGGATTCTAATGGTTGAAGCATTGCCAGAAAATGTTGTAGTCTATTTAAGAAGCTGCATGTATTGATTTTGCACTAGTCAAAGATTTGAAGAGGAGATAAGCCATAAACTAGTTCGAGTCGCCGTTGTCAAAGGTGAAGATTCCAATATAGATAAGTAAGAGACATAATTTTAAGGGATGAATTGCTGCAATCACATGGGAAATGGCAGCATAAAGTGCTTAGAAAGAAAAAAAAATTAGTGAGAGAAGGTAAAAGTGTTGCAAAGTAAGAGAGCTTTGAAGATTTGATGAAATACTGTGAGAACCATTTTAGAGATGGCTGCATCCAATTTTGAGTGCCCTTTCTGTTTGCATTGTGTTGAGTTTGGGCATGGAAATTTGAAAATTAGAGGTTATCAGTTAGGGAAAGGTATGTATTGATCAACTGTGTATGGAACTGCAAAATTTTCTAAGCAAATATATTTAATTTGAAGTAAGAAGGCCAACCTGGTCTTACCATTTCTTTTTGGAGTATTATTTTTAAGTGGAGATTCCATTAGACAAGTATTCTGGTTTCAATTTTCATACTTGGAGAGTAAAAATTCAAATGCAACTAACGAATATAAATTTATGCTGAATAGTAAGTGGAAAGGAAAAAGTACCTATAGATGCAAATAAGTTATTAGATTGGAATAGTAGAGATGATAAATCCAAGGCTATAATTACTCTTTCTCTTTCTGACACTGAATTACAACATATTGATTTGGATACATCATCAGCCGAAATTTGGGATAATCTGAGTAAATTGTTTGGAGCAAAAGCTGATAATGCAAAGTTTTCACTAAAACTTCAATTATTTAGATTTAAAATGGAAGAAGGAATTACAATGCCAAATCATATAAGTAAGTTGCAATCTTTCATTAGACATCTAGCAGAGGTTAAGGTTACTGTAGATGATGATGATGATGATGCTATGACCATCCTATTAAATAGCTTGCCTTCAAAATACAACAATGTTATTTTTACACTCAGTCAAATACCTTCACAAACTCTAGAAGGTATGATTTCTTCTCTTCTAGCAGAAGAGAAGAGAACAACAGAAGATTCAGAAGATGATCCTTAGGAGAAAGCATTATTCTCAAGAAGCAATTACAAGAGATCAGAGAGAATCAAATATTTTTATTGTAAGAAAAACAGTCACACAGCTTGGGATTATAGAACATGAGCTAGTGATGTTCTTAAAGGAAAGCTCAAAAATGAAGGAAACCTTGCTTGCATCGAAGATGATAAAGATCCACCAGATATTGAGGATGAGGATCCACCAAATGGTACTTTTAATTCTATGGATATGCCCTTTAAGCATCATGTTGGAGGCAGGCACCATCAGAGGATGGAGGATTTTCTATCATCTCAAGTTAGCTTCCCACTTTGAGATGATGCTTTGCATGAGAAGCATTTTTTGTTTTGGTTGTTTTTCTTTTCTTTGTTGATGCTAACAGATTTGAAGAATGTATCTTTTGTGAAGATTTTGTTTTGGAGACAGGTTTTGGATTTGGTGTTGAGATTAATATGGATTGTTGTCCAACGAGCTTCAAAGAGTATATGATCAAGAATTACACTGTTTCGCAGTCATGAGATAATGACATAGATCTGTCATATCTATTAGGGCACATTGTCGAATAATTGAAGACACTATGATTTGAGAGTTCAGGACTAAAGAGCTCAAGAACATAGCTCATAGCTATGCCTTTTGGAGGGTAGATGAAATAGCATGATGGAGCCTCGCTTGGTTCAGGATTTGTTCTTTGGGAGAAGATCTTCTATAAAATATGTATTCATATTATGTAATTAGCTTTATTGAGTATTTTGGCATTAAAGGGGGGTTACTTTGGTACTATTGTAGGAACAATGTAATAAGGGGGGAATGTTAGCGTAATACATCATTGTATTTCATTGTTATGGTTCGGTCGGTTCAGTTTCAACTATCCGTTTCATATAACCGTATAACTATTATAACGGTTAACTCCCTCATAGTTTATATAAATGTTTGTATTTGCAATTTCATCATCGAATAAATAAAGAGTTTGCTTTATTTCAGTAAGTAACGATCTACCATAGCACATGGTGGGCCATCTTAGTTTTCAGTCAAGAAAATTGGCCACTAGTTTAATTTTTTATGATGCGGTTAACATAAGGGTCACACTTACTGCATTGGAGGGTGTTTAATCAAATACATAACAGGTAATTTCAAATGGACTCCCATGTCTATGCTAGCAAATGTGAGCTTGAACTTTGTTGGGTTATGTTGAAACTTGACATTTTTGAGAAAAACTAGATATATGTTTAGAGAATGTATAACTAAATTAAAAATCAATATATATTTTTCTATGGAGGAGGAATAGATAGTTGTATCTAGTCCATAGGCTATGACTCTAGCTATTGGATCATCCATAAGTTTCGTGACATGAAGGCTTGTAATGGTTGTAGCGTGTTTCATAGCTTGCCCTTGCCCAGTATTGAAATACATTAGAGTTGTGATCATTGTGCCTATAACATTAGAATTAAAACACCTTTTAGCATTATATTTAGTTTTGGATAAGACCATAGTAGATATCTCATATGATACAAATTACCTTGCCATGCTATCATCCTTGGCAATGATTAGCTTCAATTGTTTCCTAGCCGATTGAATCATAGACACCTACCAATGCCTTAATCAATGGGTAGAACAACTCAGTGGAAAACCTAAGTTACTAAAACTTTAAATTATCTATTGTGACTCGATTGACTACAAGCCCATGAGAGCATGACACCTGTCTAAGTGGTGGGGACAAATCTTAGTCAATAGAAATAACTTTATTCAATTTTAGTCTTTTATGTTATTTAGGAATCCACACTTCTCTCCGTTGATAACATGTTAATAAGATTATTTTGATACAAATAGGAGAAATAGGGTAGTATCTATTCTCCATAAAAATAGCATTCTTAATAGATCATGTCACCATTTTAATATACAATACCATACCATGATGAAACACTAGCTATGGTGATGGTACACACATCAGACGTTAACTCAAAATTTTTCCCTAATTGAGTTTCTGTCAACGATGGACTACTAGCTCTAGTTATGATAGGACCAATATTTCATTGGTACTTTCAAATATGTGGATCTTTTAAGCATTGTTGTCATTTAGTTTAATTAGAGAAATTAAAACTAAGCTTAGATACATTTTCCCCTAGCTTCATGAGCATTGAGTTGTAGATGATAGAGAGCTAAAAATGAGTCGTAGCCAATCATTACACTTTTTAATTTACGGTATATTATTTTTCATTGAATATTACAAAGGAAATGGTTAACCCTAGGCTTCATTAAATTTTTTTAGAGACTTCCTCGATGGACCTCATGGGTCCCTTTTCTCAGGTCTTGAAAATGTGTTCTTCTAGATGCTCTAGTAGGTAAAACCAATTGGGTATGTATTTTTAATTTATGATAGAGCATTTTTAAATACTACAAAAGTAAGGCCTTACCCATTGATTCTATAAAATTGTCTAAAGGAATTCCTCAATGGTCCTCATGGGTCCCTCTAGGTCTTAAAAATATCTGTTTATAGATGCCCTCGTAGGTAAAACCAATAGGGTCTATGTAACCCATCAATTTAATCACTTGCTTCAAATTTTTTTTTTTAAAGATAATGCGCCTAGTAAACTTTTTAACTTGACCGGTGATGCTGGCATGACACGCCCTCTGGCTCCACACTAATGCTTTTGTTTGGAGCGATGAATCGGTGAGGCCACAACACGGGGACCTCATCCCCAAGTAAGAACACTTCAAACCTATGAGCTCATTGGCCCAGAGAAGGCATAAAGCCTACAAGCTCGTTGGCCCAGCGGGGCTTTGAACTCTGGTGACCGCCACTACAACTGACTGACTTAACCACTGAACCACACCCTTAATGGAACTTGCTTCAAAAATTGTTGACGTCTAGAGGTATAATTTTAATTTCATATCAAATCCTCTTCAATAGTAGCCCCAAAATAATTTGGTTTGTAATTAAATATAGTTTTAAGAAGATTAGATAGGTAGTTTTAAAAATATGCATTTGTGAGTTTGTTTAAAATAATCCCAATATAGCAAACAAGAACTATTCTCCATACAAAATAAAATGAAATCATTTCTATTAAAACTTAGTAGATCTATATAACCAATCAAGTTAATCACTCACTTATAAAACCATGGAATTCTAGAGATCACTTTTTTTAAAATCAAATATGGTCATCCAAACTCGTATCTATTTTGTCTCAATTTTTATTACAGGATAAAACGTGATTTGAAAGGTCCTGTACCATTTACAAACAAACTTCAACCTCAAAAGAGGTTGACCAATAGTACAGCAACAACCCAACTGCAAAAGAGATCAAGTACCAAACATAAACAGAGCATCCAAAGGATAGAACTCCACAAAACAAAGGTAGAAAAACAACCTAAACTATCTCATAAAGAGATCTAGCCATCCTCACACCCTTAACATGAGTGTGGGAAAGAGAGACTGAATTTGGAAGACCATTCTTCCTTCGATGCACTAACCTCTAAGAGACATCATTATCTAGGTCAACTGAGTAAGGGGAAGGGGGAGGGGAATCCTGCACATAAACCCTACCCAAAGGAGAAACCGAGAGGAAGACCCTGCTGGAGAGGAAGATCTTTGAGGAACCATAATAGAAGCCCCTACAAAAGACACAACTCTAGTAGGAACTGAGGTTTTAGCCATGTTGTCACCACCACCACAAGCCAAACCACAAGAGATGGTTAACAGAACCAAAAAATGCTGTCAGTGGAGGTAGTAATGACACCACCATCAACAACCAAACCATGGAAAGAGGGCGTAGTAGAGATGACGCCAAGACCAACAACCACACTACCACCAGAAAGTGGAAAAGATGGATCGAGCACAAAATAAGGGACCATGGAAGATCTATTTTAGTTTGTTATTATATATAGTTTATAGAAGTTTATTTCTCTAGTTTTCCAAATATGCATTTATGAGATGATTTAAAATATTCCCAATATATGAGGTAGTAGTTATTCTCCACACAAAATAAAAAGAAGCCTCTATAGATAAAAAAATGGGTTTGTATAAACCATCAATTAGATAAATTTCATGGAAAATTTTCGATGTCAAAAGGTCTCGTTTTATTTTTATTCAAGAATAAAATGATACCTTTGGAAACCCATCTCCTCTTCTATAAAACCCCCTATCTAATTTCATATCCTTTATCTTCATGTAATGGAGAACTCGAGCTATGAACCCAAGTGTAGACCCAATAAAAGTTTCTACCTAATTAAATTATGTTTTGTAGGGTTGTATGGAAATTATTAGATTTGGTAATTTTCTATGTTAGGATTTGATATTATATTGAAATTTGTAGGTTAAAATTCTAATGTCAAAAATTGCATACTTTTCAATATAATTCTACATTTTGCGCTCACTTTGGTTTCCATCCCTATAGTATGTTTTAAGGCCCATTTTATCCCTTGTCCTAGCCTTTTCCCACCCATAGTGTTGAATTTGTGCTTATTTTCTATCCTTTGTATTTATTTTTATGTCATTCTCTCAACATGTCTTATATTATTTTTTTCTTAAGGTGTTTTAAGCTTTTAGGGACCGAAATCACTTAGATGCATTTATCTCTCTTCATGGAGGTGATTGAGTTCTTGTTCTTCTCTTTTTACATCATTCTCTTAGTGATTTTGGTTCCTAAAATTACTCTTGTTGTTGTTATTTTTTAGGTGCACATAAGATAAAGAGCATGCATGATTTTTCTCTCCTTTATCATATTCGAGGTTGAGTATGTCAAAAGATCAAGGTAGGGGATTGATCATTCTTGACAATCTCCTATATAATCCCAGCCCTTTTATTGATTCCTTACAACTGTAGATTTCTTCTGGAGAAGATATCCAACTAAAGGTGGGTTATTTACCTCTTCCCTATCTTGTGATTTTTGTTATTTCCATTTTGAATAGACAGATATATCCTTTCATTTTAGTTGTTGTTTTCACCTCGAGGTCTTCTCACTCTTCTTCATTCTCATTTTGTGTAGACTATGCATGGTTCCCAAGGAGAAATTCTTAAGTTCTATATTTGCCTACCATATGGATGACAATGTGACATGTAGACATCAACATGATGTATTGGTGTCCTAGATAGTCAACTCCATTCCCAAAGAGAAATTCTTAAGTTCTATATTTTCCTAGGATATGGATAACAATGTGACATGTAGACATCAACATGATGCATTGGTGTCGTAGATAGTCAACTCCAAACATTGGTGGCAGGTTCCTCTTAACTCTATATTTATAGTTCTATGTTTGGTTTTATGAATTTACACTGGGTAATTCTATAAATTAGTAAATTTTAATTTGCATAGTGTTTTAATTTGTTAGAAAATTAAAATTTCTAAAGGGTGAAACACATTAAGTCCATCAAGTTTAATCTTCTCTTTCTATTAGATTAGTAGTAGATTAGATTCATCATTAAATGAGCTAGTTTTTCCTAGTGTGGTGCCTTTGAAAACATTTGGTAATGAGAACCAAAGTTTTTTTCTATCGAATTTCATATGCTATAGAAATACACATTGTGTTTTTCAACCTACACAAGTTTAGCTCATGATATCTAAGATTTCTTTAACATTTATACCATTCTTAGTTAATTCATGCACTGATTCATAATGTGTTGAAAATATATATAAAATGTGGTATTGCATTGAAGTGGGTGGTGTTGATGAAAGGCGTGGTTGTCACTCTAGGTTATAGCGAAGGCATGGATATATATATATATATAGATATATATATATATATATATATATATATATATATATATATATATATATATATATATATATATATATATAGTTGGTGCTGTGAGCTATATGCTCACCTATGTAGATACTATTGCTACAAATTTGAGTGATAATGACGATAGAAATATGAAGGATGAATGTTTCAAATAATAATTTCTAATCTATAGGCTAGAGCTCAAATATCTTTATAAAAATATAAATATAAATAACTTTTATACAATCTCAATTTACTACATTTTAGATGATCTCAATTCCAACCACTGCACACATTCTATTGATTTGAATCTCCTATTTCACGATATGTAATTTATACATCCTAGCCTTTGAATCATACATCTAACTTTTAAGTCAAAGCTCTTAAGGATATTAATGTAACCAATAAGTAGAATTTAGATATCCAACATAGGTCCACTAGCTCTATTATGATATAGGAAATGATGCCATCTACTTTACCCATGTCATATTACATTTTATGTTTGCGAAAAATCATTTTCATTTAATATCATCATGGCAAGGGTTTACTTGTGGCTTCCACGAAATTGATTTAGGGATTTAACCATGCCTAGGAATGAGGTAGGAAGAGGGATAAAGGTTGTGCTACCATGCAATTTTCCCTTGTCGTGTTATGTTGTGACTTATAGTTCCATCTAGTTTTCTCTTGTTATTCCTAAATATCAAAGGCAAGGATTTAGTTGTGGTGTCCATGTATTTGTTTTATGGATTTGATTTGTATAAAAAATGTAGGCTGAAATACACATCGTGTTTTTCACATTACACATTTTTAGTTCACCACATTTGACTTGTCCACATCTTACAAATAATGAACTAAGCATGTGTAGGCTGAAAATGGTGATGGGACCCAAATTTCTTTGAAGCAAGAACAAAACCCAGTAGAAGGAAGCACAAAACACATCTAACTTGAAACATAACATGAACAAAACCTATGGAAGTTAAAATATAAAATTTGTAATTTAACTTGCATAAGTTTTGTTGATGTTTTGTAAGATGGCTTGTGTTGCTCTTTGGTGTATTTCAACTTGCACAGGTTTTGTTCATGTTTTGTAAGATGTCTTATATGTTGCCTTATGTTGGATTTTATTTTTGCTTTAGGGTTGAAGTGTGGGCAGAAGACATCTTATAGAACACGAACTATCTGCAAAAGTTTTTTACATATTTCGTAAGATTTCTTTTATGCTATCCTTTGCTGGCTTTTATTTTTTCTTTAGGGAAATGTAGGTCCCATGACCCATCACCAGAGCTAGCAGTCCATGCAATTACATGATGGTATTAGCTATTCTCCATACAAAATAGCATGTGTAAGGCATCATCTCACAATTCTAACATAAAATAGCATGCTACATGATGAACCACCAACTACGATGATGGGACCCACAAAGGTCTTTAACTTGAGATTATCCCCATGCCACTTTCCATCAAGATGGGCCTCTAGATATAGTGATGATGGGATCCACATTTACCTGACAGTTTCAAATATGTGTAGTTCTCAGTCATTGCCATCATTTTGTTTAATTTGAGAAGTTAAAATTGAGATGCAGATAGCTAAGAGCCAAGAATCAGTTATGAATGACCATAACTCTTTGAGGTAGGTTTATCTACTCCATGTCAATGTGTGTTCTCCATATATTTTGCTAAATTTGTGAAGTAGAGTTTAATTCAACTACAAAAATATTAACTATGTGCACTATATCATTCTTCCTACCCGATTCCCTTTCTTGACCATAAAATTAAATCGTAATGCAATGAGGGACTGTGTTTTGTAGGGTTGTAAAGAGATTATTAAATTTGATTCGGTGTTTGATTTGTATAGAAAATTACAAATTGAAATACACATTGTGTTTTTCATGCTATAATTTTCTTCACCAACATTTGAAAGGCATCTTATAAATCATCTGCCAGCACCTAAATTAAAACAAATTTAACTCATAAATATGAATTTAGGTCCACTTCTTCATAATTTCCATAGAATGAAAAATTGACAAATATTATTAATAAATGCAACCTAAACCTAAATCTTAATCTTGAGCCCATCAGAGAAATTAACTCGATAAACAGTCACATGCTCGGTGACCGCATTTCAATCTATATTATCGTTGGGCAGATTTTTAAAAAATATGTTACCATGCAGCGTGGTTTAATTTGCATAGAAATATAATTCTCAAGAGTCCCGTAAGGGTAGACGATGTTGCTTTGAGGACAGAGTGGAGGCTTGGACTAAGTCAGCAGGACTTTGTTTTGACCAGTTTGGACTGAATGGATGTGAACCCACTAACTGGAAAATGCCTAATAACAAAAAAAATATGAGCAACAGTTGGTACACCAACACAGGTTTAGGTACATGGATTTATATGACAATGGAAAAGAAGGTAGTGTTTAATGGGCTCGTGTTTTACTTGGTTGGCACTCCAGATAGAGAGCCCCGCCTTATCTCCATAACAAACAAATAATATGAAGAGTACATGCGAAGCAAAAGAAGTCAAGAAAATAAGACAGACAAATACAGTTGCTAACGATAATTTGCATATGAATTGGAAATGGTGTTAAAATATTAGCATTCTTTACCAACCTACCGAACAAAAGGGAAAGGACCTCACAGCTGATTTAATCCTTGTATCTATATATACAGAGACAGTGAGAGACAGAAAGAGGTCAGAAACAATTTGGCAAATACTTATTTAGCCAGTTTAAGTTGAGACGAGACTGTTGTATGATTTTGGCAATGCAGAGTTTTTATAGCCGCCTCCTGTTGCCACTTTTGGCATTGTGGTTCACTGTTCATTTTGTTTTAGGGGAACACAGTGTGGTTACACGGCACTACAAATTCGACGTGGGTTTTACGTTACTATGGAATGAGTTGAATGTTTGATTGTTTATGATTTATTTTATTCCGTTCTCAGATTGCCTTGATTCATTGTTTATTCTAAATATGTACAGATACAAATGAAGAATGTTACCCGTCTTTGTAATACGAAAGCTCTATTGACTGTGAACGGGCAATATCCAGGGCCTCCAATAGTTGCTCGAGAAGGAGATCGCGTGGTTATCAAAGTAACAAATCATGTTAAAAACAATGTTAGCATACATTGGTATCTCTTCTGCTCCTGCATCTCAGTTATTTACATAATAATATATGCTGTTGTATTACTTTACCTAATGAATTCCTATAAATTGCTTAGGCATGGAATTCGGCAGCTTAGATCTGGGTGGGCGGATGGTCCTGCTTATATCACTCAGTGTCCAATTCAAACAGGACAAAGTTATGTGTACAAATTTATTATCAAAAGGCAGAGAGGAACATTGTGGTGGCATGCCCACATCTCATGGTTGCGAGCAAGCTTGCATGGGCCCATTATCATCTATCCCAAAAAGAATGCTTCTTACCCATTCCCTCGGCCACACCAGGAAGTGCCTATTATTTTTGGTATGCCTTTCAGTACTCGCTGTTGCTATTGTACAATGTACACTACTACTAGTGTTAAATTTAAAATGAAAATACTGTTGTTGGCTTGCAAATTGCAGGGGAGTGGTGGAATGCAGACACCGAGGCTGTTATCAATCAAGCATTGCAAAGTGGCGCGCAAGCTAATGTGTCAGATGCATATACCATTAACGGACTTCCTGGACTTCTGTATAACTGCTCTTCCAACGGTGAGGGTGGATGAAAGATAAACAGACTAGTCGCTATTGCTTCCTTGTTTAAATGTAACCAAGTCTCCTGTGTAATGCAGATACATTCAGGCTCAAAGTGACCCCTGGGAAAACTTACCTACTTCGAATGATTAATGCTGCCCTTAATGATGAGTTGTTTTTTGGAATCGCCAACCACACATTGACTGTGGTGGAAGCGGACGCTGTGTATGTTAAACCTTTTCAAACCAATGTTATTGTTATCACCCCTGGCCAGACTACCAACGTCCTCCTGACAACTAAATCTCAGCCACCCAATGCCACATTCCTCATGTTTGCCAGCCCTTTCGCTACGGGAACAGCAGCTTTTGATAACTCAACGAGTGCTGGAATTTTGGAATATGTGACGGCAGCTAATTCGTCCTCATCCTCTCTTCCTATGATGAAACCAACGCTTCCAGCCCCGAATGATACCTCCTTTGCTGCCAATTTCAGCCAAAAGATGAGAAGCTTGGGAAGTCCGAAATTTCCAGCGGCATCTGTTCCTCAGAAGGTGGATAGGCAATTCTTTTTCACAGTGGGGTTGGGGCTAAATCCGTGTCCCAATGGACAAACATGTCAAGGCCCCAACGGCACCAAATTTGCAGCCTCCATTAACAACATATCCTTCATTCTTCCCACCACCGCTCTTCTTCAAGCATACTACTTTGGCCAGTCCAACGGAGTTTACAATACCACTTTCCCTGACAATCCGCCATTTCCTTTCAACTACACGGGCACGCCTCCTAACAACACTCAGACCCTCAACGACACGAGAGTCGAAGTGGTTCCCTTCAACACTAGCATACAGCTAGTTCTGCAGGACACCAGCATGGTGACGCCCGAGAGCCATCCTCTGCATCTGCACGGCTTCAACTTCTTCATCGTGGGTCAAGGTGTGGGAAACTACAATGCAAGCACTGACCCCTCTAACTTTAATCTGCTGGATCCTCCCGAGAGAAACACGGTTGGAGTTCCCAGTGGAGGTTGGGCGGCTCTCAGATTCCTAACTGATAATCCAGGTATTATTTAATCATACTTTCCATCGCTCATTTAATTCAATAATATTGTGCTTGTTTCATATAAAGGTACCTATCCAACTGTATGTATGTAATTGCAGGAGTCTGGTTTATGCATTGTCATCTCGAGCTGCATACCAGCTGGGGATTGAAGATGGCGTGGGTTGTTTTAAATGGAAATGGCGGCAGATCTCAATCTCTTCTTCCTCCACCCAAAGATCTTCCCTCTTGTTGATCGCTTAACCTATGCCTTCAAATTCTAACTGGGGACCGTGTGCTTATTTTTATAAATTTCACTGCTACCAATTTTGTGCCGGTTCAACATAGTATGCAAAGAAGAAAGAGAACATGTATGCTTGTGTTCTCTACTATACAAGAAAGAAGAATGTGTGTGTCTGATTAATAGGTACCTCCTGTAATAACAGTAAAATTTGTATTCTTTCAAGCTGAAACATTTTTTTTAATTGATTTTTGTCCCTTTTTTAATTTAAATCTCTCCACTTTATGCTCTATTCCTGCGTTACTGACTGTGCTAGCTAATGGCAATACTATTGTAATCAAATTTATTTAACTAATTATTAAATGTTTTTATTAATCAATTATATTTTATAGTTTTCTGTTTAAAGTAATTTTTTAAAAGTAAAGATGTAAATCTTTTAGAGATAAAAGTCAAAAAAAATAATTATTGACATTTCTATTGTATAAAAAGTTTTAGGTATGTTATTGGAACTTTCATGTTGTTCAAGACAATTAATAATGAACTTTGTACATTTCTAACCTATTAGTGTATAGAAATTCCAATTCTAAATATGACAATTAATAATTTTTGGTGGCTTTAACCCACTGTACATGCTATTTTTCCCTTCCTTTGCAATTCATAATAATTAGAAAAACTATCCATAGAAAATCAACAAATATTACCATTCCTCCCTATAAACAATGAGTTAATATTCTTGTCAACAATGACATCATGCTAGAAATTCATTGCCTTTCAATCACTTAATGTTGGACCACTAAATTGTATCTGGTGAGCATGGATGATGAACACACATTGTAAGATCCATATCATATCACATACCTTATCTATCCTTATACATTTTGCATACATGTCTACCAAGGGCAACTTCAACATTTGACAAAATTCATCTATCATCTATGCTTCGGTGGATGCCCATACCCCATTCCAAAGTTCCTATTTAAAGTGAAAGGGGTGTATAGTGGCTAAACCTAGTAGGCAATTAGTAAGTTGAGTCATCGATAAATGTTAGGATGTTGTAGTTAGCATGGTGGTCACACTAACCATAGTGCATGACACATAAATGGAATACAAGGTCAAAAAATTTAGCCACTAGAATTTTTTTTTCCTACCAACCTACGAAGATTTGACATGTGTTTGATGCTTATGCTGGACTTCAATATTTTTAATAGAAACAAGATAAATGTCTAGAGATGTCAACCAAAATAAAAAATTAGTATTTTTTTTTTCTATGGATGAATATGTAGTTGTCTGTAGTCTACACGATGCCACTTGTTGGCTCATCTGTAAGTTGCATGACATGAAGGCCATTAATAGTAGTAGCTTCTTTCACAACTTTCTACTACCCAATGTCGAAGTACATCAGAACCCTGATGATTGTGTCTCTCACGTTATAATTCAAATGCCTTCAAGAAACTGCTTTAGTTTTTCCTAAGACCATAGAGAATATCTCCTCTATTGCAAGTCACCTTTGAACATTGCTAAACATCATTCCAATCATTGAACTAGGTTGATCTCTTAAGTATGACTAATAGATATTATTGCTAGTGATTAGTTGCCACATTCTTTGAGACCAATAGAACGATAGATTCATATTGATGTGTTGATCAATGGTTAGATAGATTTAGCAGAAAAACTAAGATACACAAAGTTTAATTTAGTCATTGGAGCTAGTTTATCTACTATCCCATGAAGGCACAACATGTGTCCAAGTGGTGGGGACCACTCTTAGTCGATATAATTATTTAATTTATATCAATCCTTATACTATTTTGGAATCCCACATTTGTGTCCATTGATAACATGTTGATAAGCTTATTTTGGTACATACAAGAGAAATAGCGGTATGGTTAGTGGCCAAAACATGGTAAGTCTGGTCATTGATTGTGTTGTGCACTAACATGGTATGTAACATGTATAATTATAGACAAGGTGCTCAAATGGTTTGATAAAATGCTTCAAAGAATGTGATCCCATGGAATGTCATGATTGCACAATATGCACAAAATGGATATGTTGAAAAGGATTCAAAAACTTTCAAGAAAATGGAATTGGGCAAGTGTAAATCCCCACTTTTATTTTATTGTTTTACATAAAAATTAAATTTTAAAAATTATAATATATTTTATTAAATTTATTTACTAAACAGTATTACAAATATAAATACACTTTCACTGATTATAATAAATAAATAATTTTAGTTTATCATAAAAAAATTTATAAATTTATATTTTTTATTATAAATTATCATTTTAAAATATACAATTTATTATATTTTTAGATTCACTAATATTGCATTGTTTAGTATATAGATGTAATTTAATGGTATTGATTTTAGGGGTATGGAGTAATAATGTGAATAGAGTTGCTAGGAATAAGTTGGGGAAGACATCTAACTTTTGTTTGTATCAATCCATTTGAGAGCATTGGTTGGAATTGGACATGATGATTTAAACAAGTTTGTCATGTTAATTGGGATTTAAATCAGAAAGTCATGTTATCTTGTATTAACATGAGAAACTCTTGAAAATAGAATGTCATTATTAAACTAATTAATTATACAATCTCTAAGTTACACTGTGGTGAACCTTTAGGAGAGCCAAAAAGAAATTTCTATAAAATTTGAAATCCATGTTTCTACCTAGGTGGATACAATTTTTTAAATGAAAATGAGTCATGTCTTTCTATATAAACACAAGGAACTCTTGAAAATAGAAATTTATTATTAATCTAATCAACTATACAATCCCAAGGTGTACCCTAAGGAAATCCAAAAAAAATTAAAATAAAATTTTAAATCCATGTTTTTACCTTGGTGAAACATTTTTCTAGACGAAGCAATAATAATATAATCTAGTGCAATAATGTAGCTTTCAAATTTTGATTTGATCTTGATCTTGGTCCTAGCAGGTGAACTATAATTATAAATTTTGAGACCTATTTTTTAAAAAAAATTTGTACTACAATACAATCAACATTTTTTTCCCATACAAGGCTTATTGTTGGTGAAATAGAGCTAGATATTTTAAATAAAGGAAGATTTAATTTTTCTTGCAATTATTATTTAATTCTTTGTAACATGTGGTAATTGAGATGCTATACATCTACCACTTATCTCATTTACCATGTTCACACACCTTTATACATTCACACTATCTACTTATTTATTACTTTCATGATCACATATTCCCATGCACATCCAATCCACTATGATCTAGCTCATTTTCTCTCACGGGACTAGTTTACAATTGCCAAATTGGCCTTCTATCTCACACATTCATCCCAACAAATTTTATTTTTTGGATAAATTACTTAATTAATTATTAGTATGTTATAATATTTTATACCTAAAGTTTGTATTTATTTTTAACAAAGTAAATAGACAATTTTTAACCAAAAATGTTGAAATGATTAATTACTGACATTGAACACCTTATATTACAATCTTCATATTAATCTAGAATTCCGACCTATGAACTATGCAAAATATTGTTTCAAATTCGGATTTAGACAAACCAATATGGAGACATACACAAAGAGTGGAAATTCCATGAACAAAGGCTGAACCATCCAGTTGTCATTTCCATTTAGTTGAGTACCTTTAGCTAATGTTTTTAGGTTTTTTTAATTGTTATCAATCCTATGCATTTAGGCATATGTTGGGCATTGAATATTTCTCACCAACTCGTAGTTTATAGTTTTTAGTTTTGAACATCCATTTAGTTTTCATAATCTACTATATGAATGCTTTTGAAACTCTGCTATGGTTTATTTTATTAGCCTTGAATTTTGTATTTCCAATTTTTGAGAAGACTAAACTTGGAAGACTTTCTACGCAATGCAACATATCTAAAGGGTTTTCTAAAGTCTCGAACTTTTTGATGAAGTAGGTATAAACCTTTCCAAAAAAAATTAAAAATAATTGTAATTGGTATGGGAAGAAACTATTAGTAGTAATGTAGTTTCTTGGTCTTTGAATACTAGAAAAGAAGAATAGTAAACAATGTAAAGGTATAGAATGTAATATATTGTATGAGTGATGTTATACACAAATCATAAACTAGTGGAACAGACCCAAAAAATGGTAACCTAACCATGATCGAATAACGAATTCATTGCTCCATTGTCTTCTATAAAGAGTCAAGATTGTGAAAAGATATAAAAATATAATCTACAAATCCAATCCGTATGTTCAAGGCCTCGCCTTGCATTTCTATGGGATAATTTTTTTTTTGAAAAAGGTGCACATCACCGATACTTTATTAGAAGAAGAGATTCAAGATACGAAAAAGGGTCGAGGTTTGCCAAGAAAAGGCCCAAAGGCAAACAAAAATTTGTTGTAGGTATACAATCGCATCTTTAAAATTAAGATGACACTAAGGAGTACCATCCACTTACCAAGATTTAAAATGAAAAAACCATCCCTGTCAAAATGAAACCCAAAGTCAAAGCAGTGGGAAGGAAGAAAGTGAATAATTAATGAAGAGGATTTGAAGTGACCAGCTGAGAAATCCAACAAGAGGAAAATCTCCATCAGATACACAATTAACCGTAAAGAGACATTGAAACATCAAATGGGCCAAAGTATGAGCAAAAGCAGCCATTGGGGCACACCTCAACGTGTCATCTCAGTGCAATGAATTCCTAGAGACTTTTGGAGTTAAGGAAAGGTTGGATGCCTAACAATCGGAGGCTGAATAGACAAAACCCATTGCGTCCATGTAAACCTAGAAATGCCACAATGAACTATCAAAGTAAAGAAAGCATACCAATATACCTTGCTCAAAAACACCAATAGGAGACACCAAAAATGGAGACCCAAATCCCCCAACCAACTGGAGCTGTGAGAAAAGACACATAAGGAATTCATGAACAGAAAAATTTCACCTGTAAACTAAAACACCAACACCCCACTGGAGAGACAAATAGCCTTATATACCAATGAGCATATATATCAAAGCTCCTCATGGATTTAAAGGGTCAAACTACACCCCTATCAACAAGAAACAATCCTGGTCCAAAATGAACTAGATCAAACTAAAATTGAAGAAGACCGCAAACAAGGACCCCATGAATCATGTCAAAAACATAGAAGATGATGCCTGCCCTAATCCCAATATACAATAGAAAAATGAAACCATGTATAGATAAAATGTCAGGCAACAACCAAGAGGAGCAGTTACAGGAAAACCTACTCAAAAAACTTCAAACAAAGAATATCTTATTTCACTTGAGGATAGCACTCTACTTTACTCGATCTCAAAGATTTTTCAATTGTGGTTTGGTTTCCTACACCAATCTCTGCTTCAGTCATGCAGCTTCTTAATTTTCAACCTTTCTGACCAATGGCGGGTGAAATGCTTTCTGGCTTCTTTGCGATATTAGTTTGAGAAATTCCCAGTTTTGGAGAGATGTGAGTATTTAACTATGCTTTGTTAATGTCCTTGAGGGTGAAAATATCATCTTTGAAAATTGCCTCCTCCAAAATGACCTTAGTCATGCATCTATAGTTCCAATCCCCCTAGAGAAAAACCTCTTCCAGAAGTCAAATTTTCAATTTCTTCCTCATCTTAATATTGGCTCATAAATGAGAATAGCTCCTCAAGCATTTCTTCTACTAGACATGCTACTCTATTCTTGAGAAGAGTGGTGTTTTGGTTAGAAGGGTTGGTCCCTCATTCAACACCCAAAGGAGCCTGGTAGCCATGTGTAGTCTCGATTTTATAAAGATTAAAATTTTCTAGGAGAACTTAATTGGTCATGCCCTCACAAATATCCTCACTTATTTTTAGAATGACTTCCTCCAAGGAAAAATTAATATCAGTGTCATTACCAACTTCATTACCAACTTCAATTGACAAGGATGGATCCACCTCCTTTGATAAATCCTTTATGAGCAATTTTGGGGGAGCAATTTGAAGAGTCCTATCTAAATGACTATACTCTCCCCCATCTTCATCCATGACACCTTGCTTCAAGGCCTCCAACCCATTAATAGGGATCTCATTGGATCGTTCCTCCACTTCTTTATCAAAGCGTCCTACCTTTAAGATTTCTAACTCATTTAGGAGGTTCATATTAGAATACTGATGTTCCACCATAACTACAACTCCTTCCTCTGAGACCTTCCACTCAATGGGAGGTTCCTATCTTGGACAAGCTCTTCCAATACCATGGGAAGGAGAAAAGGATTCTCTGCATGAAAGAAGTTTTTAGGGGGATCAGGTGAAAATTTAAGGTGGCCCAGGCTCCACAAATTATACATTTAGCCTCCAAGACTTCAATGGATATTTCTTTAACCCAATCTCCTACAATAGAGTTGAGCTTGATATTTTTTAGGGAAACTTTTGTTGAGATCCAAAATAATATAGATCCTAATGTCCTCTTCAGAGAGTATATTCTCCATCTAAAACTTGAAAACCTCCCAGAAAGTCTCCAATAAGCTTCAAAATTTTCTTGTCTCTGTATTCCAAAAACAAGCTTCCCAGCTTAATCCAAAAGGGTACAAATGAAAGGCTGACATAAAAAGGATTGAAATTTAGTTGCTTGGGATACAAATACAATCTAGAGCCTTCGAAAACCTAGATACGCCTTGAGAAACTAGTTCTTTGTCCTTGCTACTCTTGAAAATGACAACAAAGAAACCATCTTCAAGAAAGAAGAAGTCATGGCTCTTGTGAAAGTTTGAGGTAATCGAGTTTAGCAAGGCATCTTTAAAAAAAAGGATTCTTCTAAAACTTATCGATCATTGCTGTCTCTTTTAGATTACTGACCCTACTTTCAACCAACTCCTTTGGGATGAGGATTTGGAGCTCTAATTTTTTAGGGAAAACCACCTTGGCATGCGGAGATTTGTTCCTCAAACTTTCTTTGAAGGGGAGCCATTTCCCTCTATTCCATTTAAAAAAAAACACTTCCTTTTTTCCTAGATTCATTTGGTTGCAAAACCTACCATTTTGCCCAAAGGCCCTAGAATACTTTGGCCTCCAATATCCATTAAAATATGTTCTACTATCCCATCTAGAGAAGTCACATCAAACTTCTCTACTATTGTTCCCAGAACCTCTATGCCAAGCTCTCATAGTTGACTAGTATGGACTAGATCTTTGGCTACTAAAAACACTATCGTTAAGGGCCTCCTTTCTCTTGGTTCCATTAGAAACAACTCTATCCCAAGATTGATTCCTATATCTATTTCCATTACCTTATGTGAATCTTCCAAAATTTAAATTTCTGTGAGCTAATGTTGACACTAGTGTTTTCCTCCAACTTATCAACCACTAGGTCATAGTGCATGTAAAAAGTAAATTAGATGGCTTTCAGTTTCCCAAACTTGACTTTCATAGGAATACCCACCTTCAAACATAGAGGAATCAGAAAAAGTATTAAGTCATTAATTGTTGTGCAGTTCTTATGTTCTTTAGCGACTTATTTCACTGCATAACAACAAAAACTATTAAGCCACACAATTATGTTGAACATTTTGTACAGTAGTTGTATGCTTTCATGTAATTGTGTCCTCTAAAATATGTATCCTACATTGAGTCTATCTATTTCGTGTTTAATCTAATGGTAGGAGCTAAGGTTTTCCCAGATCAATGGTGGAGTACACAACACACAACACAAGGTAATAACCTTTTAACTCAGCCATCAAGAGATTAATTAACTACCGATGGTATGGGTGGTAAGTGTTAGCGTAATACATCATTGTATTACATTGTTATGTTTTGGTCGGTTCAGTTTCAATCGTTAGTTTCATATAACCGTATGACTATTGTAACTATCAACTCCCTCATCGTTTATATACATGTTTGTATCTACAATTTCATCATCGAATAAATAAAGAGTTTTCTTTATTTCATATGGTATCAGAGCTTCTTGTGCAATGTGAGGTGTTCAGCGTAGATTCCTTTATTCATGACCTGAGTGAGGCATTTTTTGTGGACTGCAGAAGGGAATAAAACATGGAGAAAAGGCATTGTTGAGCAATGGCTTGCGTGAGGATTCTAATGGTTGAAGCATTGCCAGAAAATGTTGTAGTCTATTTAAGAAGCTGCATGTATTGATTTTGCACTAGTCAAAGATTTGAAGAGGAGATAAGCCATAAACTAGTTCGAGTCGCCGTTGTCAAAGGTGAAGATTCCAATATAGATAAGTAAGAGACATAATTTTAAGGGATGAATTGCTGCAATCACATGGGAAATGGCAGCATAAAGTGCTTAGAAAGAAAAAAAAATTAGTGAGAGAAGGTAAAAGTGTTGCAAAGTAAGAGAGCTTTGAAGATTTGATGAAATACTGTGAGAACCATTTTAGAGATGGCTGCATCCAATTTTGAGTGCCCTTTCTGTTTGCATTGTGTTGAGTTTGGGCATGGAAATTTGAAAATTAGAGGTTATCAGTTAGGGAAAGGTATGTATTGATCAACTGTGTATGGAACTGCAAAATTTTCTAAGCAAATATATTTAATTTGAAGTAAGAAGGCCAACCTGGTCTTACCATTTCTTTTTGGAGTATTATTTTTAAGTGGAGATTCCATTAGACAAGTATTCTGGTTTCAATTTTCATACTTGGAGAGTAAAAATTCAAATGCAACTAACGAATATAAATTTATGCTGAATAGTAAGTGGAAAGGAAAAAGTACCTATAGATGCAAATAAGTTATTAGATTGGAATAGTAGAGATGATAAATCCAAGGCTATAATTACTCTTTCTCTTTCTGACACTGAATTACAACATATTGATTTGGATACATCATCAGCCGAAATTTGGGATAATCTGAGTAAATTGTTTGGAGCAAAAGCTGATAATGCAAAGTTTTCACTAAAACTTCAATTATTTAGATTTAAAATGGAAGAAGGAATTACAATGCCAAATCATATAAGTAAGTTGCAATCTTTCATTAGACATCTAGCAGAGGTTAAGGTTACTGTAGATGATGATGATGATGATGCTATGACCATCCTATTAAATAGCTTGCCTTCAAAATACAACAATGTTATTTTTACACTCAGTCAAATACCTTCACAAACTCTAGAAGGTATGATTTCTTCTCTTCTAGCAGAAGAGAAGAGAACAACAGAAGATTCAGAAGATGATCCTTAGGAGAAAGCATTATTCTCAAGAAGCAATTACAAGAGATCAGAGAGAATCAAATATTTTTATTGTAAGAAAAACAGTCACACAGCTTGGGATTATAGAACATGAGCTAGTGATGTTCTTAAAGGAAAGCTCAAAAATGAAGGAAACCTTGCTTGCATCGAAGATGATAAAGATCCACCAGATATTGAGGATGAGGATCCACCAAATGGTACTTTTAATTCTATGGATATGCCCTTTAAGCATCATGTTGGAGGCAGGCACCATCAGAGGATGGAGGATTTTCTATCATCTCAAGTTAGCTTCCCACTTTGAGATGATGCTTTGCATGAGAAGCATTTTTTGTTTTGGTTGTTTTTCTTTTCTTTGTTGATGCTAACAGATTTGAAGAATGTATCTTTTGTGAAGATTTTGTTTTGGAGACAGGTTTTGGATTTGGTGTTGAGATTAATATGGATTGTTGTCCAACGAGCTTCAAAGAGTATATGATCAAGAATTACACTGTTTCGCAGTCATGAGATAATGACATAGATCTGTCATATCTATTAGGGCACATTGTCGAATAATTGAAGACACTATGATTTGAGAGTTCAGGACTAAAGAGCTCAAGAACATAGCTCATAGCTATGCCTTTTGGAGGGTAGATGAAATAGCATGATGGAGCCTCGCTTGGTTCAGGATTTGTTCTTTGGGAGAAGATCTTCTATAAAATATGTATTCATATTATGTAATTAGCTTTATTGAGTATTTTGGCATTAAAGGGGGGTTACTTTGGTACTATTGTAGGAACAATGTAATAAGGGGGGAATGTTAGCGTAATACATCATTGTATTTCATTGTTATGGTTCGGTCGGTTCAGTTTCAACTATCCGTTTCATATAACCGTATAACTATTATAACGGTTAACTCCCTCATAGTTTATATAAATGTTTGTATTTGCAATTTCATCATCGAATAAATAAAGAGTTTGCTTTATTTCAGTAAGTAACGATCTACCATAGCACATGGTGGGCCATCTTAGTTTTCAGTCAAGAAAATTGGCCACTAGTTTAATTTTTTATGATGCGGTTAACATAAGGGTCACACTTACTGCATTGGAGGGTGTTTAATCAAATACATAACAGGTAATTTCAAATGGACTCCCATGTCTATGCTAGCAAATGTGAGCTTGAACTTTGTTGGGTTATGTTGAAACTTGACATTTTTGAGAAAAACTAGATATATGTTTAGAGAATGTATAACTAAATTAAAAATCAATATATATTTTTCTATGGAGGAGGAATAGATAGTTGTATCTAGTCCATAGGCTATGACTCTAGCTATTGGATCATCCATAAGTTTCGTGACATGAAGGCTTGTAATGGTTGTAGCGTGTTTCATAGCTTGCCCTTGCCCAGTATTGAAATACATTAGAGTTGTGATCATTGTGCCTATAACATTAGAATTAAAACACCTTTTAGCATTATATTTAGTTTTGGATAAGACCATAGTAGATATCTCATATGATACAAATTACCTTGCCATGCTATCATCCTTGGCAATGATTAGCTTCAATTGTTTCCTAGCCGATTGAATCATAGACACCTACCAATGCCTTAATCAATGGGTAGAACAACTCAGTGGAAAACCTAAGTTACTAAAACTTTAAATTATCTATTGTGACTCGATTGACTACAAGCCCATGAGAGCATGACACCTGTCTAAGTGGTGGGGACAAATCTTAGTCAATAGAAATAACTTTATTCAATTTTAGTCTTTTATGTTATTTAGGAATCCACACTTCTCTCCGTTGATAACATGTTAATAAGATTATTTTGATACAAATAGGAGAAATAGGGTAGTATCTATTCTCCATAAAAATAGCATTCTTAATAGATCATGTCACCATTTTAATATACAATACCATACCATGATGAAACACTAGCTATGGTGATGGTACACACATCAGACGTTAACTCAAAATTTTTCCCTAATTGAGTTTCTGTCAACGATGGACTACTAGCTCTAGTTATGATAGGACCAATATTTCATTGGTACTTTCAAATATGTGGATCTTTTAAGCATTGTTGTCATTTAGTTTAATTAGAGAAATTAAAACTAAGCTTAGATACATTTTCCCCTAGCTTCATGAGCATTGAGTTGTAGATGATAGAGAGCTAAAAATGAGTCGTAGCCAATCATTACACTTTTTAATTTACGGTATATTATTTTTCATTGAATATTACAAAGGAAATGGTTAACCCTAGGCTTCATTAAATTTTTTTAGAGACTTCCTCGATGGACCTCATGGGTCCCTTTTCTCAGGTCTTGAAAATGTGTTCTTCTAGATGCTCTAGTAGGTAAAACCAATTGGGTATGTATTTTTAATTTATGATGGAGCATTTTTAAATACTACAAAAGTAAGGCCTTACCCATTGATTCTATAAAATTGTCTAAAGGAATTCCTCAATGGTCCTCATGGGTCCCTCTAGGTCTTAAAAATATCTGTTTATAGATGCCCTCGTAGGTAAAACCAATAGGGTCTATGTAACCCATCAATTTAATCACTTGCTTCAATTTTTTTTTTTTTAGAGATAATGCGCCTAGTAAACTTTTTAACTTGACCGGTGATGCTGGCATGACACGCCCTCTGGCTCCACACTAATGCTTTTGTTTGGAGCGATGAATCGGTGAGGCCACAACACGGGGACCTCATCCCCAAGTAAGAACACTTCAAACCTATGAGCTCATTGGCCCAGAGAAGGCATAAAGCCTACAAGCTCGTTGGCCCAGCGGGGCTTTGAACTCTGGTGACCGCCACTACAACTGACTGACTTAACCACTGAACCACACCCTTAATGGAACTTGCTTCAAAAATTGTTGACGTCTAGAGGTATAATTTTAATTTCATATCAAATCCTCTTCAATAGTAGCCCCAAAATAATTTGGTTTGTAATTAAATATAGTTTTAAGAAGATTAGATAGGTAGTTTTAAAAATATGCATTTGTGAGTTTGTTTAAAATAATCCCAATATAGCAAACAAGAACTATTCTCCATACAAAATAAAATGAAATCATTTCTATTAAAACTTAGTAGATCTATATAACCAATCAAGTTAATCACTCACTTATAAAACCATGGAATTCTAGAGATCACTTTTTTTAAAATCAAATATGGTCATCCAAACTCGTATCTATTTTGTCTCAATTTTTATTACAGGATAAAACGTGATTTGAAAGGTCCTGTACCATTTACAAACAAACTTCAACCTCAAAAGAGGTTGACCAATAGTACAGCAACAACCCAACTGCAAAAGAGATCAAGTACCAAACATAAACAGAGCATCCAAAGGATAGAACTCCACAAAACAAAGGTAGAAAAACAACCTAAACTATCTCATAAAGAGATCTAGCCATCCTCACACCCTTAACATGAGTGTGGGAAAGAGAGACTGAATTTGGAAGACCATTCTTCCTTCGATGCACTAACCTCTAAGAGACATCATTATCTAGGTCAACTGAGTAAGGGGAAGGGGGAGGGGAATCCTGCACATAAACCCTACCCAAAGGAGAAACCGAGAGGAAGACCCTGCTGGAGAGGAAGATCTTTGAGGAACCATAATAGAAGCCCCTACAAAAGACACAACTCTAGTAGGAACTGAGGTTTTAGCCATGTTGTCACCACCACCACAAGCCAAACCACAAGAGATGGTTAACAGAACCAAAAAATGCTGTCAGTGGAGGTAGTAATGACACCACCATCAACAACCAAACCATGGAAAGAGGGCGTAGTAGAGATGACGCCAAGACCAACAACCACACTACCACCAGAAAGTGGAAAAGATGGATCGAGCACAAAATAAGGGACCATGGAAGATCTATTTTAGTTTGTTATTATATATAGTTTATAGAAGTTTATTTCTCTAGTTTTCCAAATATGCATTTATGAGATGATTTAAAATATTCCCAATATATGAGGTAGTAGTTATTCTCCACACAAAATAAAAAGAAGCCTCTATAGATAAAAAAATGGGTTTGTATAAACCATCAATTAGATAAATTTCATGGAAAATTTTTGATGTCAAAAGGTCTCGTTTTATTTTTATTCAAGAATAAAATGATACCTTTGGAAACCCATCTCCTCTTCTATAAAACCCCCTATCTAATTTCATATCCTTTATCTTCATGTAATGGAGAACTCGAGCTATGAACCCAAGTGTAGACCCAATAAAAGTTTCTACCTAATTAAATTATGTTTTGTAGGGTTGTATGGAAATTATTAGATTTGGTAATTTTCTATGTTAGGATTTGATATTATATTGAAATTTGTAGGTTAAAATTCTAATGTCAAAAATTGCATACTTTTCAATATAATTCTACATTTTGCGCTCACTTTGGTTTCCATCCCTATAGTATGTTTTAAGGCCCATTTTATCCCTTGTCCTAGCCTTTTCCCACCCATAGTGTTGAATTTGTGCTTATTTTCTATCCTTTGTATTTATTTTTATGTCATTCTCTCAACATGTCTTATATTATTTTTTTCTTAAGGTGTTTTAAGCTTTTAGGGACCGAAATCACTTAGATGCATTTATCTCTCTTCATGGAGGTGATTGAGTTCTTGTTCTTCTCTTTTTACATCATTCTCTTAGTGATTTTGGTTCCTAAAATTACTCTTGTTGTTGTTATTTTTTAGGTGCACATAAGATAAAGAGCATGCATGATTTTTCTCTCCTTTATCATATTCGAGGTTGAGTATGTCAAAAGATCAAGGTAGGGGATTGATCATTCTTGACAATCTCCTATATAATCCCAGCCCTTTTATTGATTCCTTACAACTGTAGATTTCTTCTGGAGAAGATATCCAACTAAAGGTGGGTTATTTACCTCTTCCCTATCTTGTGATTTTTGTTATTTCCATTTTGAATAGACAGATATATCCTTTCATTTTAGTTGTTGTTTTCACCTCGAGGTCTTCTCACTCTTCTTCATTCTCATTTTGTGTAGACTATGCATGGTTCCCAAGGAGAAATTCTTAAGTTATATATTTGCCTACCATATGGATGACAATGTGACATGTAGACATCAACATGATGTATTGGTGTCCTAGATAGTCAACTCCATTCCCAAAGAGAAATTCTTAAGTTCTATATTTTCCTAGGATATGGATAACAATGTGACATGTAGACATCAACATGATGCATTGGTGTCGTAGATAGTCAACTCCAAACATTGGTGGCAGGTTCCTCTTAACTCTATATTTATAGTTCTATGTTTGGTTTTATGAATTTACACTGGGTAATTCTATAAATTAGTAAATTTTAATTTGCATAGTGTTTTAATTTGTTAGAAAATTAAAATTTCTAAAGGGTGAAACACATTAAGTCCATCAAGTTTAATCTTCTCTTTCTATTAGATTAGTAGTAGATTAGATTCATCATTAAATGAGCTAGTTTTTCCTAGTGTGGTGCCTTTGAAAACATTTGGTAATGAGAACCAAAGTTTTTTTCTATCGAATTTCATATGCTATAGAAATACACATTGTGTTTTTCAACCTACACAAGTTTAGCTCATGATATCTAAGATTTCTTTAACATTTATACCATTCTTAGTTAATTCATGCACTGATTCATAATGTGTTGAAAATATATATAAAATGTGGTATTGCATTGAAGTGCGTGGTGTTGATGAAAGGCGTGGTTATCACTCTAGGTTATAGTGAAGGCATGGATATATATATATATATAGTTGGTGCTGTGAGCTATATGCTCACCTATGTAGATACTATTGCTACAAATTTGAGTGATAATGACGATAGAAATATGAAGGATGAATGTTTCAAATAATAATTTCTAATCTATAGGCTAGAGCTCAAATATCTTTATAAAAATATAAATATAAATAACTTTTATACAATCTCAATTTACTACATTTTAGATGATCTCAATTCCAACCACTGCACACATTCTATTGATTTGAATCTCCTATTTCACGATATGTAATTTATACATCCTAGCCTTTGAATCATACATCTAACTTTTAAGTCAAAGCTCTTAAGGATATTAATGTAACCAATAAGTAGAATTTAGATATCCAACATAGGTCCACTAGCTCTATTATGATATAGGAAATGATGCCATCTACTTTACCCATGTCATATTACATTTTATGTTTGCGAAAAATCATTTTCATTTAATATCATCATGGCAAGGGTTTACTTGTGGCTTCCACGAAATTGATTTAGGGATTTAACCATGCCTAGGAATGAGGTAGGAAGAGGGATATAGGTTGTGCTACCATCCAATTTTCCCTTGTCGTGTTATGTTGTGACTTATAGTTCCATCTAGTTTTCTCTTGTTATTCCTAAATATCAAAGGCAAGGATTTAGTTGTGGTGTCCATGTATTTGTTTTATGGATTTGATTTGTATAAAAAATGTAGGCTGAAATACACATCGTGTTTTTCACATTACACATTTTAGTTCACCACATTTGACTTGTCCACATCTTACAAATAATGAACTAAGCATGTGTAGGTTGAAAATGGTGATGGGACCCAAATTTCTTTGAAGCAAGAACAAAACTCAGTAGAAGGAAGCACAAAACACATCTAACAAAACATAACATGAACAAAACCTATGGAAGTTAAAATATAAAATTTGTAATTTAACTTGCATAAGTTTTGTTGATGTTTTGTAAGATGGCTTGTGTTGCTCTTTGGTGTATTTCAACTTGCACAGGTTTTGTTCATGTTTTGTAAGATGTCTTATATGTTGCCTTATGTTGGATTTTATTTTTGCTTTAGGGTTGAAGTGTGGGCAGAAGACATCTTATAGAACACGAACTATCTGCAAAAGTTTTTTACATATTTCGTAAGATTTCTTTTATGCTATCCTTTGCTGGCTTTTATTTTTTCTTTAGGGAAATGTAGGTCCCATGACCCATCACCAGAGCTAGCAGTCCATGCAATTACATGATGGTATTAGCTATTCTCCATACAAAATAGCATGTGTAAGGCATCATCTCACAATTCTAACATAAAATAGCATGCTACATGATGAACCACCAACTACGATGATGGGACCCACAAAGGTCTTTAACTTGAGATTATCCCCATGCCACTTTCCATCAAGATGGGCCTCTAGATATAGTGATGATGGGATCCACATTTACCTGACACTTTCAAATATGTGTAGTTCTCAATCATTGCCATCATTTTGTTTAATTTGAGAAGTTAAAATTGAGATGCAGATAGCTAAGAGCCAAGAATGAGTTATGAATGACCATAACTCTTCGAGGTAGGTTTATCTACTCCATGTCAATGTGTGTTCTCCATATATTTTGCTAAATTTGTGAAGTAGAGTTTAATTCAACTACAAAAATATTAACTATGTGCACTATATCATTCTTCCTACCCGATTCCCTTTCTTGGCCATAAAATTAAATCGTAATGCAATGAGGGACTGTGTTTTGTAGGGTTGTATAGAGATTATTAAATTTGATTCGGTGTTTGATTTGTATAGAAAATTACAAATTGAAATACACATTGTGTTTTTCATGCTATAATTTTCTTCACCAACATTTGAAAGGCATCTTATAAATCATCTGCCAGCACCTAAATTAAAACAAATTTAACTCATAAATATGAATTTAGGTCCACTTCTTCATAATTTCCATAGAATGAAAAATTGACAAATATTATTAATAAATGCAACCTAAACCTAAATCTTAATCTTGAGCCTATCAGAGAAATTAACTCGATAAACAGTAACATGCTCGGTGACCGCATTTCAATCTATATTATCGTTGGGCAGATTTTTAAAAAATATGTTACCATGCAGCGTGGTTTAATTTGCATAGAAATATAATTCTCAAGAGTCCCGTAAGGGTAGACGATGTTGCTTTGAGGACAGAGTGGAGGCTTGGACTAAGTCAGCAGGACTTTGTTTTGACCAGTTTGGACTGAATGGATGTGAACCCACTAACTGGAAAATGCCTAATAACAAAAAAAATATGAGCAACAGTTGGTACACCAACACAGGTTTAGGTACATGGATTTATATGACAATGGAAAAGAAGGTAGTGTTTAATGGGCTCATGTTTTACTTGGTTGGCACTCCAGATAGAGAGCCCCGCCTTATCTCCATAACAAACAAATAATACGAAGAGTACATGCGAAGCAAAAGAAGTCAAGAAAATAAGACAGACAAATACAGTTGCTAACGATAATTTGCATATGAATTGGAAATGGTGTTAAAATATTAGCATTCTTTACCAACCTACCGAACAAAAGGGAAAGGACCTCACAGCTGATTTAATCCTTGTATCTATATATACAGAGACAGTGAGAGACAGAAAGAGGTCAGAAACAATTTGGCAAATACTTATTTAGCCAGTTTAAGTTGAGGCGAGACTGTTGTATGATTTTGGCAATGCAGAGTTTTTATAGCCGCCTCCTGTTGCCACTTTTGGCATTGTGGTTCACTGTTCATTTTGTTTTAGGGGAACACAGTGTGGTTACACGGCACTACAAATTCGACGTGGGTTTTACGTTACTATGGAATGAGTTGAATGTTTGATTGTTTATGATTTATTTTATTCCGTTCTCAGATTGCCTTGATTCATTGTTTATTCTAAATATGTACAGATACAAATGAAGAATGTTACCCGTCTTTGTAATACGAAAGCTCTATTGACTGTCAACGGGCAATATCCAGGGCCTCCAATAGTTGCTCGAGAAGGAGATCGCGCGGTTATCAAAGTAACAAATCATGTTAAAAACAATGTTAGCATACATTGGTATCTCTTCTGCTCCTGCATCTCAGTTATTTACATAATAATATATGCTGTTGTATTACTTTACCTAATGAATTCCTATAAATTGCTTAGGCATGGAATTCGGCAGCATAGATCTGGGTGGGCGGATGGTCCTGCTTATATCACTCAGTGTCCGATTCAAACAAGACAAAGTTATGTGTACAAATTTATTATCATAAATCAGAGAGAAACTGTAAGGACCTGTTTGGTCCAGACTCGAATTTTTAAAAAAACTTACTTTATTAACAAGTTCTTATGAAATATATCAGGACTTTGATTGAGTACTCAGGAAAAACTTCGGCCAAAATGGGTCATATGTTCAAAATGGAACATTCTTAAGCCACCGGGGCTCTTCTATCCTTTGGGCAAATAGGTTCATACAGAACCAGGTCAAACAGACCTTATCACTCCCTGATTCAGGTAGAACAAACAGTGACCAAAAGGCCTAGTGGGTCAAACAGACCAATACTCTATCCAATCCAGGATACATATACATAACAGCCTAATGAGCTAAAGAGGACAGGAATCATTGTGCTCTGGCCAGAGAGTTCTGACTCCCTTGGGACCAATACAGGTTCATGAGTCACTTCCTGGGGACCACAGTCTGCCCAGACACCGTACTGAGGATGTCGACCAGGGAACACATAACATCAACTTGTACTGACCTTAGTGTACGGCAATGTTGTGTACAAGTAATCCAGCCCAGGGATTCTTCTGAGTACTAGGAGAGTTCTTAAGTTACCTAAATAACTTTTAAACTAGGGATCAAAATTATGAAGCTAATTATAAAGAAGTATACTTTATCCGAAGGACCAGAGTACTGGGGGCATCCTTCGCCGTCCAGACTGCCTACATACCTTGTATCCACGGGATCAAGGCCCTCTACAGATGTGATCTACACGACGAATGCGAATATGTAGTTCTGTCTTACACTATGTTTATGTAACTGTAGTTGGTACATAGTTCTTCGCCGACTGCCCACTCACTCAAGAGATACAGTGATGGAATTCCTAAGAAACTAGTTTGCAAACACACCTCCCAGGAGTGATTGGCGTTTAAGTTTTCAAGTGTGAATAGTTTACCTAACACACATATTTCCCCGACGAGGTCTTCCCATTGATCGTCCTACAACAATTTTTGATAGTCTCACCCCTTTTTTTTTCCTTTTTTCTTTGTTGATCTTTTTAGTGAGGTATCCGATGAGATTTTCTCTTCCTGCGGATTTAACATTGACATGTTCTTTATTACTCTCTGATGATTTAGAGGGACGGTGCCCAGAAGTTGTTGTTTCAGCTATGTTAGGTGTGAGGTGCTTGGTTCAATGCGACAGCATTACCTATAAACGTGACCCAGAGGTACCATAAATACTGAACACTGTGAATGCTTGAGTTTGGACATTTATTTATAATGTTTACCTATCTAATGACAAAGGAGAAACTTGCATAATAACAGTTGACAAAGGGAAATACTACCTTAATCACAATGCAGATAAAAGATGCTTTATCATAATGAATAGAACTAGAAAATAAACTTCATCAATTTCATAAACATATAACTAGAAAGATACTTATATTATCTCATAAATAGAAAAGACCTTTGTAAAATTTAATCTAGGTCAAATTAAAATAAACTTTGATAACTAGTTCAACTACTAGATCAACATATACAATTTCAATAATTCCTTTTTCTTTTACCACAATTCCAAGCATTTGTACCCAGTCATTCTTAAGCCAATAATACCCATGTTCAATCATTTAGAAATTCACATAATCTACGATCTGATATGATATTGAATTCACCATATACTTGATTCAATCAGTTTTGATAAAACTCATATTATAAAAGATATACATATCTATCCGCCATACCCTATGAGCGTGATAATGCATATATACATAGTATCAAATGAGATACAATATCTTGAACCTGCCATGGTTTAAACATGATACCTAATCTTAATCGTAGTAAAAAAAACCATTTGGATATTAAGGTGAACCAAGAAACTTAAGTTGAATATTAATAGTAACATAATAATCCACCATTATCGTCAGAGTAACAACTCTTCAATTAAGTAAAAATTCCATCATATAAATCCCAATTTCTCATATTAATAGATCTATTCATTGTGGATTTGTCTTGTATAGTTATTTCTCAAAATTCTTTGTTTATAAGCTACCCTTGTATCTCTTTATTGGCATCATAACTCTCTATTGTTATGTTCTTACATATATTTTATTCATATATTGCCATGTTTACCCTTAAAAAAATTATTTTACTTATACCTTGTTACACACTAGTTTACCTTATGCCATTTATTCCATTATGTTATCACTTGCACTTTTATATTATTTACATTATGATCTTGAATTCATGCACTTTTACATTTATATCCAATTTATAAAAATTTTCCTCAACCAACTATAATATGTACTCCAACTCTAAAATGCAATTAATAATGAACTTTGTACATTTCTAACCTATTAGTGTATAGAAATTCCAATTCTAAATATGACAATTAATAATTTTTGGTGGCTTTAACCCACTGTACATGCTATTTTTCCCTTCCTTTGCAATTCATAATAATTAGAAAAACTATCCATAGAAAATCAACAAATATTACCATTCCTCCCTATAAACAATGAGTTAATATTCTTGTCAACAATGACATCATGCTAGAAATTCATTGCCTTTCAATCACTTAATGTTGGACCACTAAATTGTATCTGGTGAGCATGGATGATGAACACACATTGTAAGATCCATATCATATCACATACCTTATCTATCCTTATACATTTTGCATACATGTCTACCAAGGGCAACTTCAACATTTGACAAAATTCATCTATCATCTATGCTTCGGTGGATGCCCATACCCCATTCCAAAGTTCCTATTTAAAGTGAAAGGGGTGTATAGTGGCTAAACCTAGTAGGCAATTAGTAAGTTGAGTCATCGATAAATGTTAGGATGTTGTAGTTAGCATGGTGGTCACACTAACCATAGTGCATGACACATAAATGGAATACATGGTCAAAAAATTTAGCCACTAGAATTTTTTTTCCTACCAACCTATGAAGATTTGACATGTGTTTGATGCTTATGCTGGACTTCAATATTTTTAATAGAAACAAGATAAATGTCTAGAGATGTCAACCAAAATAAAAAATTAGTATTTTTTTTTTCTATGGATGAATATGTAGTTGTCTGTAGTCTACACGATGCCACTTGTTGGCTCATCTGTAAGTTGCATGACATGAAGGCCATTAATAGTAGTAGCTTCTTTCACAACTTTCTACTACCCAATGTCGAAGTACATCAGAACCCTGATGATTGTGTCTCTCACGTTATAATTCAAATGCCTTCAAGAAACTGCTTTAGTTTTTCCTAAGACCATAGAGAATATCTCCTCTATTGCAAGTCACCTTTGAACATTGCTAAACATCATTCCAATCATTGAACTAGGTTGATCTCTTAAGTATGACTAATAGATATTATTGCTAGTGATTAGTTGCCACATTCTTTGAGACCAATAGAACGATAGATTCATATTGATGTGTTGATCAATGGTTAGATAGATTTAGCAGAAAAACTAAGATACACAAAGTTTAATTTAGTCATTGGAGCTAGTTTATCTACTATCCCATGAAGGCACAACATGTGTCCAAGTGGTGGGGACCACTCTTAGTCGATATAATTTTTTAATTTATATCAATCCTTATACTATTTTGGAATCCCACATTTGTGTCCATTGATAACATGTTGATAAGCTTATTTTGGTACATACAAGAGAAATAGCGGTATGGTTAGTGGCCAAAACATGGTAAGTCTGGTCATTGATTGTGTTGTGCACTAACATGGTATGTAACATGTATAATTATAGACAAGGTGCTCAAATGGTTTGATAAAATGCTTCAAAGAATGTGATCCCATGGAATGTCATGATTGCACAATATGCACAAAATGGATATGTTGAAAAGGATTCAAAAACTTTCAAGAAAATGGAATTGGGCAAGTGTAAATCCCCACTTTTATTTTATTGTTTTACATAAAAATTAAATTTTAAAAATTATAATATATTTTATTAAATTTATTTACTAAATAGTATTACAAATATAAATACACTTTCACTGATTATAATAAATAAATAATTTTAGTTTATCATAAAAAAATTTATATATTTATATTTTTTATTATAAATTATCATTTTAAAATATACAATTTATTATATTTTTAGATTCACTAATATTGCATTATTTAGTCTATAGATGTAATTTAATGGTATTGATTTTAGGGGTATGGTGTAATAATGTGAATAGAGTTGCTAGGAATAAGTTGGGGAAGACATCTAACTTTTGTTTGTATCAATCCATTTGAGAGCATTGGTTGGAATTGGACATGATGATTTAAACAAGTTTGTCATGTTAATTGGGATTTAAATCAGAAAGTCATGTTATCTTGTATTAACATGAGAAACTCTTGAAAATAGAATGTCATTATTAAACTAATTAATTATACAATCTCTAAGTTACACTGTGGTGAACCTTTAGGAGAGCCAAAAAGAAATTTCTATAAAATTTGAAATCCATGTTTCTACCTAGGTGGATACAATTTTTTAAATGAAAATGAGTCATGTCTTTCTATATAAACACAAGGAACTCTTGAAAATAGAAATTTATTATTAATCTAATCAACTATACAATCCCAAGGTGTACCCTAAGGAAATCCAAAAAAAATTAAAATAAAATTTTAAATCCATGTTTTTACCTTGGTGAAACATTTTTCTAGACGAAGCAATAATAATATAATCTAGTGCAATAATGTAGCTTTCAAATTTTGATTTGATCTTGATCTTGGTCCTAGCAGGTGAACTATAATTATAAATTTTGAGACCTATTTTTTTAAAAAAATTTGTACTACAATACAATCAACATTTTTTTCCCATACAAGGCTTATTGTTGGTGAAATAGAGCTAGATATTTTAAATAAAGGAAGATTTAATTTTTCTTGCAATTATTATTTAATTCTTTGTAACATGTCGTAATTGAGATGCTATACATCTACCACTTATCTCATTTACCATGTTCACACACCTTTATACATTCACACTATCTACTTATTTATTACTTTCATGATCACATATTCCCATGCACATCCAATCCACTATGATCTAGCTCATTTTCTCTCACGGGACTAGTTTACAATTGCCAAATTGGCCTTCTATCTCACACATTCATCCCAACAAATTTTATTTTTTGGATAAATTACTTAATTAATTATTAGTATGTTATAATATTTTATACCTAAAGTTTGTATTTATTTTTAACAAAGTAAATAGACAATTTTTAACCAAAAATGTTGAAATGATTAATTACTGACATTGAACACCTTATATTACAGTCTTCATATTAATCTAGAATTCCGACCTATGAACTATGCAAAATATTGTTTCAAATTCGGATTTAGACAAACCAATATGGAGACATACACAAAGAGTGGAAATTCCATGAACAAAGGCTGAACCATCCAGTTGTCATTTCCATTTAGTTGAGTACCTTTAGCTAATGTTTTTAGGTTTTTTTAATTGTTATTAATCCTATGCATTTAGGCATATGTTGGGCATTGAATATTTCTCACCAACTCGTAGTTTATAGTTTTTAGTTTTGAACATCCATTTAGTTTTCATAATCTACTATATGAATGCTTTTGAAACTCTGCTATGGTTTATTTTATTAGCCTTGAATTTTGTATTTCCAATTTTTTAGAAGACTAAACTTGGAAGACTTTCTACGCAATGCAACATATCAAAAGGGTTTTCTAAAGTCTCGAACTTTTTGATGAAGTAGGTATAAACCTTTCCAAAAAAAATTAAAAATAATTGTAATTGGTATGGGAAGAAACTATTAGTAGTAATGTAGTTTCTTGGTCTTTGAATACTAGAAAAGAAGAATAGTAAACAATGTAAAGGTATAGAATGTAATATATTGTATGAGTGATGTTATACACAAATCATAAACTAGTGGAACAGACCCAAAAAATGGTAACCTAACCATGATCGAATAACAAATTCATTGCTCCATTGTCTTCTATAAAGAGTCAAGATTGTGAAAATATATAAAAATATAATCTACAAATCCAATCCGTATGTTCAAGGCCTCGCCTTGCATTTCTATGGGATAATTTTTTTTTTGAAAAAGGTGCACATCACCGATACTTTATTAGAAGAAGAGATTCAAGATACGAAAAAGGGTCGAGGTTTGCCAAGAAAAGGCCCAAAGGCAAACAAAAATTTGTTGTAGGTATACAATCGCATCTTTAAAATTAAGATGACACTAAGGAGTACCATCCACTTACCAAGATTTAAAATCAAAATACCATCCCTGTCAAAATGAAACCCAAAGTCAAAGCAGTGGGAAGGAAGAAAGTGAATAATTAATGAAGAGGATTTGAAGTGACCAGCTGAGAAATCCAACAAGAGGAAAATCTCCATCAGATACACAATTAACCGTAAAGAGACATTGAAACATCAAATGGGCCAAAGTATGAGCAAAAGCAGCCATTGGGGCACACCTCAAGGTGTCATCTCAGTGCAATGAATTCCTAGAGACTTTTGGAGTTAAGGAAAGGTTGGATGCCTAACAATCGGAGGCTGAATAGACAAAACCCATTGCGTCCATGTAAACCTAGAAATGCCACAATGAACTATCAAAGTAAAGAAAGCATACCAATATACCTTGCTCAAAAACACCAATAGGAGACACCAAAAATGGAGACTCAAATCCCACAACCAACTGGAGCTGTGAGAAAAGACACATAAGGAATTCATGAACAGAAAAATTTCACCTGTAAACTAAAACACCAACACCCCACTGGAGAGACAAATAGCCTTATATACCAATGAGCATATATATCAAAGCTCCTCATGGATTTAAACGGTCAAACTACACCCCTGTCAACAAGAAACAATCCTGGTCCAAAATGAACTAGATCAAACTGAAATTGAAGAAGACCGCAAACAAGGATCCCATGAATCATGTCAAAAACATAGAAGATGATGCCTGCCCTAATCCCAATATACAATAGAAAAATGAAACCATGTATAGATAAAATGTCAGGCAACAACCAAGAGGAGCAGTTACAGGAAAACCTACTCAGAAAACTTCAAACAAAGAATATCTTATTTCACTTGAGGATAGCACTCTACTTTACTCGATCTCAAAGATTTTTCAATTGTGGTTTGGTTTCCTACACCAATCTTTGCTCCAGTCATGCAGCTTCTTAATTTTCAACCTTTCCGACCAATGGCGGGTGAAATGCTTTCTGGCTTCTTTGCGATATTAGTTTGAGAAATTCCCAGTTTTGGAGAGATGTGAATATTTAACTATGCTTTGTTAATGTCCTTGAGGGTGAAAATATCATCTTTGAAAATTGCCTCCTCCAAAATGACCTTAGTCATGCATCTATAGTTCCAATCCCCCTAGAGAAAAACCTCTTCCAGAAGTCAAATTTTCAATTTCTTCCTCATCTTAATATTGGCTCATAAATGAGAATAGCTCCTCAAGCATTTCTTCTACTAGACATGCTACTCTATTCTTGAGAAGAGTGGTGTTTTGGTTAGAAGGGTTGGTCCCTCATTCGACACCCAAAGGAGCCTGGTAGCCATGTGTAGTCTCGATTTTATAAAGATTAAAATTTTCTAGGAGAACTTAATTGGTCATGCCCTCACAAATATCCTCACTTATTTTTAGAATGACTTCCTCCAAGGAAAAATTAATATCAGTGTCATTACCAACTTCGTTACCAACTTCAATTGACAAGGATTGATCCACCTCCTTTGATAAATCCTTTATGAACAATTTTGGGGGAGCAATTTGAAGAGTCCTATCTAAATGACTATACTCTCCCCCATCTTCATCCATGACACCTTGCTTCAAGGCCTCCAACCCATTAATAGGGATCTCATTGGATCGTTCCTCCACTTCTTTATCAAAGCCTCCTACCTTTAAGATTTCTAACTCATTTAGGAGGTTCATATTAGAATACTGATGTTCCACCATAACTATAACTCCTTCCTCTGAGACCTTCCACTCAATGGGAGGTTCCTATCTTGGACAAGCTCTTCCAATACCATGGGAAGGAGAAAAGGATTCTCTGCATGAAAGAAGTTTTTAGGGGGATCAGGTGAAAATTTAAGGTGGCCCAGGCCTCCACAAATTATACACTTAGCCTCCAAGACTTCAATGGATATTTCTTTAACCCAATCTCCCACAATAGAGTTGAGCTTGATATTTTTTAGGGAAACTTTTCTTGAGATCCAAAATAATATAGATCCTAATGTCCTCTTCAGAGAGTATATTCTCCATCTAAAACTTGAAAACCTCCCAAAAAGTCTCCAATAAGCTTCAAAATTTTCTTGTCTCTGTATTCTGAAAACAAGCTTCCCAGCTTAATCCAAAAGGGTACAAATGAAAGGCTGACATAAAAAGGATTGAAATTTAGTTGCTTGGGATACAAATACAATCTAGAGCCTTCTAAAACCTAGATACGCCTTGAGAAACTAGTTCTTTGTCCTCGCTACTCTTGAAAATGACAACAAAGAAACCATCTTCAAGAAAGAAGAAGTCATCGCTCTTGTGAAAGTTTGAGGTAATCGAGTTTAGCAAGGCATCTTTAAAAAAAAGGATTCTTCTAAAACTTATCGATCATTGCTGTCTCTTTTAGATTACTTACCCTACTTTCAACCAACTCCTTTGGGATGAGGATTTGGAGCTCTAATTTTTTAGGGAAAACCACCTTGGCCTGAGGAGATTTGTTCCTCAAACTTTCTTTGAAGGGGAGCCATTTCCCTCTATTCCATTTAAAAAAAAACACTTCCTTTTTTCCTAGATTCATTTGGTTGCAAAACCTACCATTTTGCCCAAAGGCCCTAGAATACTTTGACCTCCAATATCCATTAAAATATGTTCTACTATCCCATCTAGAGAAGTCACAACAAACTTCTCTACTATTGTTCCCAGAACCTCTATGCCAAGCTCTCATAGTTGACTAGTATGGACTAGATCTTTGGCTACTAAAAACACTATCGTTAAGGGCCTCCTTTCTCTTGGTGCCATTAGAAACAACTCTATCCCAAGATTGATTCCTATATCTATTTCCATTACCTTATGTGAATCTTCCAAAATTTAAATTTCTGTGAGCTAATGTTGACACTGGTGTTTTCCTCCAACTTATCAACCACTAGGTCATAGTGCATGTAAAAAGTAAATTAGATGGCTTTCAGTTTCCCAAACTTGACTTTCATAGGAATACCCACCTTCAAATATAGAGGAATCAGAAAAAGTATTAAGTCACTAATTGTTGTGCAGTTCTTATGTTCTTTAGCGACTTATTTCATTGCATAACAACAAAAACTATTAAGCCACACAATTATGTTGAACATTTTGTACAGTTGTTGTATGCTTTCATGTAATTGTGTCCTCTAAAATATGTATCCTACATTGAGTCTATCTATTTCATGTTTAATCTAATGGTAGGAGCTAAGGTTTTCCTAGATCAATGGTGGAGTACACAACACACAACACAAGGTAATAACCTTTTAACTCAGCCATCAAGAGATTAATTAACTACCGATGGTATGGGTGGTAAGTGTTAGCGTAATACATCATTGTATTACGTTGTTATGGTTCGGTCGGTTCAGTTTCAATTGTTAGTTTCATATAACCGTATGACTATTGTAACTATCAACTCCCTCATTGTTTATATACATGTTTGTATCTACAATTTCATCATCGAATAAATAAAGAGTTTTCTTTATTTCATATGGTATCAGAGCTTCTTGTGCAATGTGAGGTGTTCAGCGTAGATTCCTTTATTCATGACCTGAGTGAGGCATTTTTTGTGGACTGCAGAAGGGAATAAAACATGGAGAAAAGGCATTGTTGAGCAATGGCTTGCGTGAGGATTCTAATGGTTGAAGCATTGCCAGAAAATGTTGTAGTCTATGTAAGAAGCTGCATGTATTGATTTTGCACTAGTGAGAGATTTGAAGAGGAGATAAGCCATAAACTAGTTCGAGTCGCCATTGTCAAAGGTGAAGATTCCAATATAGAAAAGCAAGAGACATAATTTTCAAGGATGAATTGCTGCAATCACATGGGAAATGGCAGCATAAAGTGCCTAGAAAGAACAAAAAATTAGTGAGAGAAGGTAAAAGTGTTGCAAAGTAAGAGAGCTTTGAAGATTTGATGAAATACTGTGAGAACCATTTTAGAGATGGCTGCATCCAATTTTGAGTGCCCTTTCTGTTTGCATTGTGTTGAGTTTGGGCATGGAAATTTGAAAATTAGAGGTTATCAGTTAGGGAAAGGTATGTATTGATCAAGTGTGTATGGAACTGCAAAATTTTCTAAGCAAATATATTTAATTTGAAGTAAGAAGGCCAACCTGGTCTTACCATTTCTTTTTGGAGTATTATTTTTAAATGGAGATTCCATTAGACAAGTATTCTGGTTTCAATTTTCATACTTGGAGAGTGAAAATTCAAATGCAACTAATGAATAAAAATTTATGCTGAATAGTAAGTGGAAAGGAAAAAGCACCTACAGATGCAAATAAGTTATTAGATTGGAATAGTAGAGATGATAAATCCAATGCTATAATTACTCTTTCTCTTTCTGACATTGAATTACAACACATTGATTTGGATACATCATCAGCCGAAATTTGGGATAATCTGAGTAAATTGTTTGGAGCAAAAGCTGATAATGCAAAGTTTTCACTAAAACTTCAATTATTTAGATTTAAAATGGAAGAAGGAATTACAATGCCAAATCATATAAGTAAGTTGCAATCTTTCATTAGACATCTAGCAAAGGTTAAGGTTACTGTAGATGATGATGATGATGATGCTATGACCATCCTATTAAATAGCTTGCCTTCAAAATACAACAATGTTATTTTTACACTCAGTCAAATACCTTCACAAACTCTAGAAGGTATGATTTCTTCTCTTCTAGCAGAAGAGAAGAGAACAACAGAAGATTCAAAAGATGATCCTTAGGAGAAACCATTATTCTCAAGAAGCAATTACAAGAGATCAAAGAGAATCAAATATTTTTATTGTAAGAAAAATAGTCACACAGCTTGGGATTATAGAACATGATCTAGTGATGTTCTTAAAGGAAAGGTCAAAAATGAAGGAAACCTTGCTTGCATCGAAGATGATAAAGATCCACCAGATATTGAGGATGAGGATCCACCAAATGGTACTTTTAATTCTATGGATATGCCCTTTAAGCATCATGTTGGAGGCAGGCACCATCGGAGGATGGAGGATTTTCTATCATCTCAAGTTAGCTTCTCACTTTGAGATGATGCTTTGCATGAGAAGCACTTTTTGTTTTGGTTGTTTTTCTTTTCTTTGTTGATGCTAACAGATTTGAAGAATGTATCTTTTGTGAAGATTTTGTTTTGGAGACAGGTTTTGGATTTGGTGTTGAGATTAATATGGATTGTTGTCCAATGAGATTCAAAGAGTATATGATCAAGAATTATACTGTTTCGCAGTCATGAGACAATGACATAGATCTGTCGTATCTATTAGGGCACATTGTCGAATAATTGAAGACACTATGATTTGAGAGTTCAGGACTAAAGAGCTCAAGAACATAGCTCATAGTTATGCCTTTTGGAGGGTAGATGAAATAGCATGATGGAGCCTCGCTTGGTTCAGGATTTGTTCTTTGGGAGAAGATCTTCTATAAAATATGTATTCATATTATGTAATTAGCTTTATCGAGTATTTTGGCATTAAAGGGTAGGTACTTTGGTACTATTGTAGGAACAATGTAATAAGGGGGGAATGTTAGCGTAATACATCATTGTATTTCATTGTTATGGTTCGGTCGGTTCAGTTTCAACTATCCGTTTCATATAACCGTATAACTAGTATAACGGTTAACTCCCTCATAGTTTATATAAATGTTTGTATTTGCAATTTTGTCATCGAATAAATAAAGAGTTTGCTTTATTTCAGTACGTAACGATCTACCATAGCACATGGTGGGCCATCTTAGTTTTCAGTCAAGAAAATTGGCCACTAGTTTAATTTTTAATGATGCGGTTAGCATAGGGGTCACACTTACTGCATTGGAGGGTGTCTAATCAAATACATAACAGGAAATTTCAAATGGACTCCCATGTCTATGCTAGCAAATGTGAGCTTGAACTTTGTTGGGTTATGTTGAAACTTGACATTTTTGAGAAAAACTAGATATATGTTTAGAGAATGTATAACTAAATTAAAAATCAATATATATTTTTCTATGGAGGAGGAATAGATAGTTGTATCTAGTCCATAGGCTATGACTATAGCTATTGGATCATCCATAAGTTTCATGACATGAAGGCTTGTAATGGTTGTAGCGTGTTTCATAGCTTACCCTTGCCCAGTATTGAAATACATTGGAGTTGTGATCATTGTGCCTAGAACATTAGAATTAAAACACCTTTTAGCATTATATTTAGTTTTGCATAAGACCATAGTAGATATCTCATATGATACAAATTACCTTGCCATGCTATCATCCTTGGCAATGATTAGCTTCAATTGTTTCCTAGCCGATTGAATCATAGACACCTACCAATGCCTTAATCAATGGGTAGAACAACTCAGTTGAAAACGTAAGTTACTAAAACTTTAAATTATCTATTGTGACTCGATTGACTACAAGCCCATGAGAGCATGACACCTGTCCAAGTGGTGGGGACAAATCTTAGTCAATAGAAATAACTTTATTCAATTTTAGTCTTTTATGTTATTTAGGAATCCACACATCTCTCTGTTGATAACATGTTAATAAGATTATTTTGATACAAACAGGAGAAATAGGGTAATATCTATTCTCTATAAAAATAGCATTTTTAATAGATCATGTCAACATTTTAATATACAATACCATACCATGATGAAACACTAGCTATGGTGATGGTACGCACATCAGACATTAACTCAAAATTTTTCCCTAATTGAGTTTCTGTCAACGATGGACTACTAGCTCTAGTTATGATAGGACCAATATTTCATTGGTACTTTCAAATATGTGGATCTTTTAAGCATTGTTGTCATTTAGTTTAATTAGAGAAATTAAAACTAAGCTTAGATACATTTTCCCCTAACTTCATGAGCATTGAGTTGTAGATGATAGAGAGCTAAAAATGAGTCATAGCCAATCATTACACTTTTTAATTTATGGTATATTATTTTTCATTGAATATTACAAAGGAAATGGTTAACCCTAGGCTTCATTAAATTTTTTTAGAGACTTCCTCGATGGACCTCTTGGGTCCCTTTTCTCAGGTCTTGAAAATGTGTTCTTCTAGATGCTCTAGTAGGTAAAACCAATTGGGTATGTATTTTTAATTTATGATAGAGCATTTTTAAATACTACAAAAGTAAGGCCTTACCCATTGATTCTATAAAATTATCTAAAGGAATTCCTCAATGGTCCTCATGGGTCCCTCTAGGTCTTAAAAATATCTATTTATAGATGCCCTTGTAGGTACAACCAATAGGGTCTATGTAACCCATCAATTTAATCACTTGCTTCAAATTTTTTTTTTTTAAGATAATGTGCCTGGTAAACTTTTTAACTTGACAGGTGATGCTGGCACGACACGCCCTCTGGCTCCACACTAATGCTTTTGTTTGGAGCGATGAACCGGTGAGGCCACAACACGGGGACCTCATCCCCAAGTAAGAACACTTCAAACCTGTGATCTCATTGGCCCAGCGAAGGCATAAAGCCTGCGAGCTTGTTGGCCCAGCGGGGCTTTGAACTCTAGTGGCCGCCACTACAACTGACTGACTTAACCACTAAACCACACCCTTAATGGAACTTGCTTCAAAAATTGTGGATGTCTAGAGGTATAATTTTATTTTCATATCAAATCCTCTTCAATAGTAGCTCCAATATAATTTGGTTTTTAATTAAATATAGTTTTAAGAAGTTAAGATAGGTAGTTTTAAAAATATGCATTTGTGAGTTTGTTTAAAATAATCCCAATATAGCAAACAAGAACTATTCTCCATACAAAATAAAATGAAATCATTTCTATTAAAACTTAGTAGATCTATATAACCAATCAAGTTAATCACTCACTTATAAAACCATGGAATTCTAGAGATCACTTTTTTTAAAATCAAATATGGTCGTCCAAACTCGTATCTATTTTGTCTCAATTTTTATTACAGGGTAAAATGTGATTTGAAAGGTCCTGTACCATTTACAAACAAACTTCAACCTCAAAAGAGGTTGACCAATAGCACAGCAACAACCCAGCTGCAAAAGAGATCAGGTACCAAACATAAACAGAGCATCCAAAGGATAGAACTCCACAAAACAAAGGTAGAAAAACAACCTAAACTATCTCATAAAGAGATCTAGCCATCCTCACACCCTTAACATGAGTGTGAGAAAGAGAGACTGAATTTGGAAGACCATTCTTCCTTCGATGCACTAACCTCTAAGAGACATCATTATCTGGGTCAACTGAGTAAGGGGAAGGGGGAGGGGAATCCTGCACATAAGCCCCTACAAAAGACACAACTCTAGTAGGAACTGAGGTTTCAGCCACGTTGTCACCACCACCACAAGCCAAACCACAAGAGATTGTTAACAGAACCAAAAAATGCTGTCAGCGGAGGTAGTAATGACACCACCATCAACAACCAAACCATGGAAAGAGGGCATAGTAGAGATGACACCAAGACCAACAACCACACTACCTCCAGAAAGTGGAAAAGATGGATCGAGTACAAAATAAGGGACCATGCAAGATCTATTTTAGTTTGTTATTATATATAGTTTTTAGAAGTTTATTTCTCTAGTTTTCCAAATATGCATTTATGAGATGATTTAAAATATTCCCAATATATGAGGTAGTAGTTATTCTCCACACAAAATAAAAAGAAGCCTCTATAGATAAAAAAATGGGTTTGTATAAACCATCAATTAGATAAATTTCATGGAAAATTTTTGATGTCAAAAGGTCTCGTTTTATTTTTATTCAAGAATAAAATGATACCTTTGGAAACCCATCCTCTCTTCTATAAAACCCCCTATCTAATTTCATATCCTTTATCTTGATGTAATGGAGAACTCGAGCAATGAACCCAAGTGTAGACCCAATAAAAGTTTCTACCTAATTAAATTATGTTTTGTAGGGTTGTATGGAAATTATTAGATTTGGTAATTTTCTATGTTAGGATTTGATATTATATTGAAATTTGTAGGTTAAAATTCTAATGTCAAAAATTGCATACTTTTCAATATAATTCTACATTTTGCGCTCACTTTGGTTTCCATCCCTATAGTATGTTTTAAGGCCCATTTTATCCCTTGTCCTAGCTTTTTCCCACCCATAGTGTTGAGTTTGTGCTTATTTTCTATCCTTTGTATTTATTTTTATGTCATTCTCTCAACATGTCTTATATTATTTTTTTCTTAAGGTGTTTTAAGGTTTTAGGGACCGAAATCACTTAGATGCATTTATCTCTCTTCATGGAGGTGATTGAGTTCTTGTTCCTCTCTTTTTACATCATTCTCTTAGTGATTTCGATTCCTAAAATTACTCTTGTTGTTGTTATTTTTTAGGTGCACATAAGATAAAGAGCATGCATGATTTTTCTCTCCTTTATCATATTCGAGGTTGAGTATGTCAAAAGATCAAGGTAGGGCATTGATCATTCTTGACAATCGCCTATATAATCCCAGCCCTTTTATTGATTCCTTACAACTATAGATTTCTTCTGGAGAAGATATCCAACTAAAGGTGGGTTATTTACCTCTTCCCTATCTTGTGATTTTTGTTATTTCCATTTTGAATAGACAGATATATCCTTTCATTTTAGTTGTTGTTTTCACTTGGAGGTCTTCTCACTCTTCTTCATTCTCATTTTGTGTAGACTATGCATGGTTCCCAAGGAGAAATTCTTAAGTTCTATATTTGCCTACCATATGGATGACAATGTGACATGTAGACATCAACATGATGTATTGGTGTCCTAGATAGTCAACTCCATTCCCAAAGAGAAATTCTTAAGTTCTATATTTTCCTAGGATATGGATAACAATGTGACATGTAGACATCAACATGATGCATTGGTGTCGTAGATAGTCAACTCCAAATATTGGTGGCAGGTTCCTCTTAACTCTATATTTATAGTTCTATGTTTGGTTTTATGAATTTACACTTGGTAATTCTATAAATTAGTAAATTTTAATTTGCATAGTGTTTTAATTTGTTAGAAAATTAAAATTTCTAAAGGGTGAAACACATTAAGTCCATCAAGTTTAATCTTCTCTTTCTATTAGATTAGTAGTAGATTAGATTCATCATTAAATGAGCTAGTTTTTCCTAGTGTGGTGCCTTTGAAAACATTTGGTAATGAGAACCAAAGTTTTTTTCTATCGAATTTCATATGCTATAGAAATACACATTGTGTTTTTCAACCTACACAAGTTTAGCTCATGATATCTAAGATTTCTTTAACATTTATACCATTCTTAGTTAATTCATGCACTGATTCATAATGTGTTGAAAATATATATAAAATGTGGTATTGCATTGAAGTGGGTGGTGTTGATGAAAGGCGTGGTTGTCACTCTAGGTTATAGCGAAGGCATGGATATATATATATATATATATATATATATATATATATATATATATATATATATATATATATATATATATATATATATATATATATATATATATATAGTTGGTGCTGTGAGCTATATGCTCACCTATGTAGATACTATTGCTACAAATTTGAGTGACAATGACGATAGAAATATGAAGGATGAATGTTTCAAATAATAATTTCTAATCTATAGGCTAGAGCTCAAATATCTTTATAAAAATATAAATATAAATAACTTTTATACAATCTCAATTTACTACATTTTAGATGATCTCAATTCCAACCACTGCACACATTCTATTGATTTGAATCTCCTATTTCACGATATGTAATTTATACATCCTAGCCTTTGAATCATACATCTAACTTTTAAGTCAAAGCTCTTAAGGATATTAATGTAACCAATAAGTAGAATTTAGATATCCAACATAGGTCCACTAGCTCTATTATGATATAGGAAATGATGCCATCTACTTTACCCATGTCATATTACATTTTATGTTTGCGAAAAATCATTTTCATTTAATATCATCATGGCAAGGGTTTACTTGTGGCTTCCACGAAATTGATTTAGGGATTTAACCATGCCTAGGAATGAGGTAGGAAGAGGGATATAGGTTGTACTACCATCCAATTTTCCCTTGTCGTGTTATGTTGTGACTTATAGTTCCATCTAGTTTTCTCTTGTTATTCCTAAATATCAAAGGCAAGGATTTAGTTGTGGTGTCCATGTATTTGTTTTATGGATTTGATTTGTATAAAAAATGAAGGCTGAAATACACATCGTGTTTTTCACATTACACATTTTTAGTTCACCACATTTGACTTGTCCACATCTTACAAATAATGAACTAAGCATGTGTAGGTTGAAAATGGTGATGGGACCCAAATTTCTTTGAAGCAAGAACAAAACCCAGTAGAAGGAAGCACAAAACACATCTAACAAAACATAACATGAACAAAACCTATGGAAGTTAAAATATAAAATTTGTAATTTAACTTGCATAAGTTTTGTTGATGTTTTGTAAGATGGCTTGTGTTGCTCTTTGGTGTATTTCAACTTGCACAGGTTTTGTTCATGTTTTGTAAGATGTCTTATATGTTGCCTTATGTTGGATTTTATTTTTGCTTTAGGGTTGAAGTGTGGGCAGAAGACATCTTATAGAACACGAACTATCTGCAAAAGTTTTTAAAATATTTCGTAAGATTTCTTTTATGCTATCCTTTGCTGGCTTTTTTTTTTCTTTAGGGAAATGTAGGTCCCATGACCCATCACCAGAGCTAGCAGTCCATGCAATTACATGATGGTATTAGCTATTCTCCATACAAAATAGCATGTGTAAGGCATCATCTCACAATTCTAACATAAAATAGCATGCTACATGATGAACCACCAACTACGATGATGGGACCCACAAAGGTCTTTAACTTGAGATTATCCCCATGCCACTTTCCATCAAGATGGGCCTCTAGATATAGTGATGATGGGATCCACATTTACCTGACACTTTCAAATATGTGTAGTTCTCAATCATTGCCATCATTTTGTTTAATTTGAGAAGTTAAAATTGAGATGCAGATAGCTAAGAGCCAAGAATGAGTTATGAATGACCATAACTCTTCGAGGTAGGTTTATCTACTCCATGTCAATGTGTGTTCTCCATATATTTTGCTAAATTTGTGAAGTAGAGTTTAATTCAACTACAAAAATATTAACTATGTGCACTATATCATTCTTCCTACCCGATTCCCTTTCTTGGCCATAAAATTAAATCGTAATGCAATGAGGGACTGTGTTTCGTAGGGTTGTATAGAGATTATTAAATTTGATTCGGTGTTTGATTTGTATAGAAAATTACAAATTGAAATACACATTGTGTTTTTCATGCTATAATTTTCTTCACCAACATTTGAAAGGCATCTTATAAATCATCTGCCAGCACCTAAATTAAAACAAATTTAACTCATAAATATGAATTTAGGTCCACTTCTTCATAATTTCCATAGAATGAAAAATTGACAAATATTATTAATAAATGCAACCTAAACCTAAATCTTAATCTTGAGCCTATCAGAGAAATTAACTCGATAAACAGTAACATGCTCGGTGACCGCATTTCAATCTATATTATCGTTGGGCAGATTTTTAAAAAATATGTTACCATGCAGCGTGGTTTAATTTGCATAGAAATATAATTCTCAAGAGTCCCGTAAGGGTAGACGATGTTGCTTTGAGGACAGAGTGGAGGCTTGGACTAAGTCAGCAGGACTTTGTTTTGACCAGTTTGGACTGAATGGATGTGAACCCACTAACTGGAAAATGCCTAATAACAAAAAAAATATGAGCAACAGTTGGTACACCAACACAGGTTTAGGTACATGGATTTATATGACAATGGAAAAGAAGGTAGTGTTTAATGGGCTCATGTTTTACTTGGTTGGCACTCCAGATAGAGAGCCCCGCCTTATCTCCATAACAAACAAATAATATGAAGAGTACATGCGAAGCAAAAGAAGCCAAGAAAATAAGACAGACAAATACAGTTGCTAACGATAATTTGCATATGAATTGGAAATGGTGTTAAAATATTAGCATTCTTTACCAACCTACCGAACAAAAGGGAAAGGACCTCACAGCTGATTTAATCCTTGTATCTATATATACAGAGACAGTGAGAGACAGAAAGAGGTCAGAAACAATTTGGCAAATACTTATTTAGCCAGTTTAAGTTGAGACGAGACTGTTGTATGATTTTGGCAATGCAGAGTTTTTATAGCCGCCTCCTGTTGCCACTTTTGGCATTGTGGTTCACTGTTCATTTTGTTTTAGGGGAACACAGTGTGGTTACACGGCACTACAAATTCGACGTGGGTTTTACGTTACTATGGAATGAGTTGAATGTTTGATTGTTTATGATTTATTTTATTCCGTTCTCAGATTGCCTTGATTCATTGTTTATTCTAAATATGTACAGATACAAATGAAGAATGTTACCCGTCTTTGTAATACGAAAGCTCTATTGACTGTGAACGGGCAATATCCAGGGCCTCCAATAGTTGCTCGAGAAGGAGATCGCGTGGTTATCAAAGTAACAAATCATGTTAAAAACAATGTTAGCATACATTGGTATCTCTTCTGCTCCTGCATCTCAGTTATTTACATAATAATATATGCTGTTGTATTACTTTACCTAATGAATTCCTATAAATTGCTTAGGCATGGAATTCGGCAGCTTAGATCTGGGTGGGCGGATGGTCCTGCTTATATCACTCAGTGTCCAATTCAAACAGGACAAAGTTATGTGTACAAATTTATTATCAAAAGGCAGAGAGGAACATTGTGGTGGCATGCCCACATCTCATGGTTGCGAGCAAGCTTGCATGGGCCCATTATCATCTATCCCAAAAAGAATGCTTCTTACCCATTCCCTCGGCCACACCAGGAAGTGCCTATTATTTTTGGTATGCCTTTCAGTACTCGCTGTTGCTATTGTACAATGTACACTACTACTAGTGTTAAATTTAAAATGAAAATACTGTTGTTGGCTTGCAAATTGCAGGGGAGTGGTGGAATGCAGACACCGAGGCTGTTATCAATCAAGCATTGCAAAGTGGCGCGCAAGCTAATGTGTCAGATGCATATACCATTAACGGACTTCCTGGACTTCTGTATAACTGCTCTTCCAACGGTGAGGTTGGATGAAAGATAAACAGACTAGTCGCTATTGCTTCCTTGTTTAAATGTAACCAAGTCTCCTGTGTAATGCAGATACATTCAGGCTCAAAGTGACCCCTGGGAAAACTTACCTACTTCGAATGATTAATGCTGCCCTTAATGATGAGTTGTTTTTTGGAATCGCCAACCACACATTGACTGTGGTGGAAGCGGACGCTGTGTATGTTAAACCTTTTCAAACCAATGTTATTGTTATCACCCCTGGCCAGACTACCAACGTCCTCCTGACAACTAAATCTCAGCCACCCAATGCCACATTCCTCATGTTTGCCAGCCCTTTCGCTACGGGAACAGCAGCTTTTGATAACTCAACGAGTGCTGGAATTTTGGAATATGTGACGGCAGCTAATTCGTCCTCATCCTCTCTTCCTATGATGAAACCAACGCTTCCAGCCCCGAATGATACCTCCTTTGCTGCCAATTTCAGCCAAAAGATGAGAAGCTTGGGAAGTCCGAAATTTCCAGCGGCAGCTGTTCCTCAGAAGGTGGATAGGCAATTCTTTTTCACAGTGGGGTTGGGGCTAAATCCGTGTCCCAATGGACAAACATGTCAAGGCCCCAACGGCACCAAATTTGCAGCCTCCATTAACAACATATCCTTCATTCTTCCCACCACCGCTCTTCTTCAAGCATACTACTTTGGCCAGTCCAACGGAGTTTACAATACCACTTTCCCTGACAATCCGCCATTTCCTTTCAACTACACGGGCACGCCTCCTAACAACACTCAGACCCTCAACGACACGAGAGTCGAAGTGGTTCCCTTCAACACTAGCATACAGCTAGTTCTGCAGGACACCAGCATGGTGACGCCCGAGAGCCATCCTCTGCATCTGCACGGCTTCAACTTCTTCATCGTGGGTCAAGGTGTGGGAAACTACAATGCAAGCACTGACCCCTCTAACTTTAATCTGCTGGATCCTCCCGAGAGAAACACGGTTGGAGTTCCCAGTGGAGGTTGGGCGGCTCTCAGATTCCTAACTGATAATCCAGGTATTATTTAATCATACTTTCCATCGCTCATTTAATTCAATAATATTGTGCTTGTTTCATATAAAGGTACCTATCCAACTGTATGTATGTAATTGCAGGAGTCTGGTTTATGCATTGTCATCTCGAGCTGCATACCAGCTGGGGATTGAAGATGGCGTGGGTTGTTTTAAATGGAAATGGCGGCAGATCTCAATCTCTTCTTCCTCCACCCAAAGATCTTCCCTCTTGTTGATCGCTTAACCTATGCCTTCAAATTCTAACTGGGGACCGTGTGCTTATTTTTATAAATTTCACTGCTACCAATTTTGTGCCGGTTCAACATAGTATGCAAAGAAGAAAGAGAACATGTATGCTTGTGTTCTCTACTATACAAGAAAGAAGAATGTGTGTGTCTGATTAATAGGTACCTCCTATAATAACAGTAAAATTTGTATTCTTTCAAGCTGAAACATTTTTTTTAATTGATTTTTGTCCCTTTTTTAATTTAAATCTCTCCACTTTATGCTCTATTCCTGCGTTACTGACTGTGCTAGCTAATGGCAATACTATTGTAATCAAATTTATTTAACTAATTATTAAATGTTTTTATTAATCAATTATATTTTATAGTTATCTATTTAAAGTAATTTTTTAAAAGTAAAGATGTAAATCTTTTAAAGATAAAAGTCAAAAAAAATAATTATTGGCATTTCTATTTTATAAAAAGTTTTAGGTATGTTATTGGAACTTTCATGTTGTTCAAGACAATTAATAATGAACTTTGTACATTTCTAACCTATTAGTGTATAGAAATTCCAATTCTAAATATGACAATTAATAATTTTTGGTGGCTTTAACCCACTGTACATGCTATTTTTCCCTTCCTTTGCAATTCATAATAATTAGAAAAACTATCCATAGAAAATCAACAAATATTACCATTCCTCCCTATAAACAATGAGTTAATATTCTTGTCAACAATGACATCATGCTAGAAATTCATTGCCTTTCAATCACTTAATGTTGGACCACTAAATTGTATCTGGTGAGCATGGATGATGAACACACATTGTAAGATCCATATCATATCACATACCTTATCTATCCTTATACATTTTGCATACATGTCTACCAAGGGCAACTTCAACATTTGACAAAATTCATCTATCATCTATGCTTCGGTGGATGCCCATACCCCATTCCAAAGTTCCTATTTAAAGTGAAAGGGGTGTATAGTGGCTAAACCTAGTAGGCAATTAGTAAGTTGAGTCATCGATAAATGTTAGGATGTTGTAGTTAGCATGGTGGTCACACTAACCATAGTGCATGACACATAAATGGAATACATGGTCGAAAAATTTAGCCACTAGAATTTTTTTTCCTACCAACCTACGAAGATTTGACATGTGTTTGATGCTTATGCTGCACTTCAATATTTTTAATAGAAACAAGATAAATGTCTAGAGATGTCAACCAAAATAAAAAATTAGTATTTTTTTTTTCTATGGATGAATATGTAGTTGTCTGTAGTCTACACGATGCCACTTGTTGGCTCATCTGTAAGTTGCATGACATGAAGGCCATTAATAGTAGTAGCTTCTTTCACAACTTTCTACTACCCAATGTCGAAGTACATCAGAACCCTGATGATTGTGTCTCTCACGTTATAATTCAAATGCCTTCAAGAAACTGCTTTAGTTTTTCCTAAGACCATAGAGAATATCTCCTCTATTGCAAGTCACCTTTGAACATTGCTAAACATCATTCCAATCATTGAACTAGGTTGATCTCTTAAGTATGACTAATAGATATTATTGCTAGTGATTAGTTGCCACATTCTTTGAGACCAATAGAACGATAGATTCATATTGATGTGTTGATCAATGGTTAGATAGATTTAGCAGAAAAACTAAGATACACAAAGTTTAATTTAGTCATTGGAGCTAGTTTATCTACTATCCCATGAAGGCACAACATGTGTCCAAGTGGTGGGGACCACTCTTAGTCTATATAATTTTTTAATTTATATCAATCCTTATACTATTTTGGAATCCCACATTTGTGTCCATTGATAACATGTTGATAAGCTTATTTTGGTACATACAAGAGAAATAGCGGTATGGTTAGTGGCCAAAACATGGTAAGTCTGGTCATTGATTGTGTTGTGCACTAACATGGTATGTAACATGTATAATTATAGACAAGGTGCTCAAATGGTTTGATAAAATGCTTCAAAGAATGTGATCCCATGGAATGTCATGATTGCACAATATGCACAAAATGGATATGTTGAAAAGGATTCAAAAACATTCAAGAAAATGGAATTGGGCAAGTGTAAATCCCCACTTTTATTTTATTGTTTTACATTAAAATTAAATTTTAAAAATTATAATATATTTTATTAAATTTATTTACTAAATAGTATTACAAATATAAATACACTTTCACTGATTATAATAAATAAATAATTTTAGTTTATCATAAAAAAATTTATATATTTATATTTTTTATTATAAATTATCATTTTAAAATATACAATTTATTATATTTTTAGATTCACTAATATTGCATTATTTAGTATATAGATGTAATTTAATGGTATTGATTTTAGGGGTATGGTGTAATAATGTGAATAGAGTTGCTAGGAATAAGTTGGGGAAGACATCTAACTTTTGTTTGTATCAATCCATTTGAGAGCATTGGTTGGAATTGGACATGATGATTTAAACAAGTTTGTCATGTTAATTGGGATTTAAATCAGAAAGTCATGTTATCTTGTATTAACATGAGAAACTCTTGAAAATAGAATGTCATTATTAAACTAATTAATTATACAATCTCTAAGTTACACTGTGGTGAACCTTTAGGAGAGCCAAAAAGAAATTTCTATAAAATTTGAAATCCATGTTTCTACCTAGGTGGATACAATTTTTTAAATGAAAATGAGTCATGTCTTTCTATATAAACACAAGGAACTCTTGAAAATAGAAATTTATTATTAATCTAATCAACTATACAATCCCAAGGTGTACCCTAAGGAAATCCAAAAAAAATTAAAATAAAATTTTAAATCCATGTTTTTACCTTGGTGAAACATTTTTCTAGACGAAGCAATAATAATATAATCTAGTGCAATAATGTAGCTTTCAAATTTTGATTTGATCTTGATCTTGGTCCTAGCAGGTGAACTATAATTATAAATTTTGAGACCTATTTTTTTAAAAAAATTTGTACTACAATACAATCAACATTTTTTTCCCATACAAGGCTTATTGTTGGTGAAATAGAGCTAGATATTTTAAATAAAGGAAGATTTAATTTTTCTTGCAATTATTATTTAATTCTTTGTAACATGTCGTAATTGAGATGCTATACATCTACCACTTATCTCATTTACCATGTTCACACACCTTTATACATTCACACTATCTACTTATTTATTACTTTCATGATCACATATTCCCATGCACATCCAATCCACTATGATCTAGCTCATTTTCTCTCACGGGACTAGTTTACAATTGCCAAATTGGCCTTCTATCTCACACATTCATCCCAACAAATTTTATTTTTTGGATAAATTACTTAATTAATTATTAGTATGTTATAATATTTTATACCTAAAGTTTGTATTTATTTTTAACAAAGTAAATAGACAATTTTTAACCAAAAATGTTGAAATGATTAATTACTGACATTGAACACCTTATATTACAGTCTTCATATTAATCTAGAATTCCGACCTATGAACTATGCAAAATATTGTTTCAAATTCGGATTTAGACAAACCAATATGGAGACATACACAAAGAGTGGAAATTCCATGAACAAAGGCTGAACCATCCAGTTGTCATTTCCATTTAGTTGAGTACCTTTAGCTAATGTTTTTAGGTTTTTTTAATTGTTATTAATCCTATGCATTTAGGCATATGTTGGGCATTGAATATTTCTCACCAACTCGTAGTTTATAGTTTTTAGTTTTGAACATCCATTTAGTTTTCATAATCTACTATATGAATGCTTTTGAAACTCTGCTATGGTTTATTTTATTAGCCTTGAATTTTGTATTTCCAATTTTTTAGAAGACTAAACTTGGAAGACTTTCTACGCAATGCAACATATCAAAAGGGTTTTCTAAAGTCTCGAACTTTTTGATGAAGTAGGTATAAACCTTTCCAAAAAAAATTAAAAATAATTGTAATTGGTATGGGAAGAAACTATTAGTAGTAATGTAGTTTCTTGGTCTTTGAATACTAGAAAAGAAGAATAGTAAACAATGTAAAGGTATAGAATGTAATATATTGTATGAGTGATGTTATACACAAATCATAAACTAGTGGAACAGACCCAAAAAATGGTAACCTAACCATGATCGAATAACAAATTCATTGCTCCATTGTCTTCTATAAAGAGTCAAGATTGTGAAAAGATATAAAAATATAATCTACAAATCCAATCCGTATGTTCAAGGCCTCGCCTTGCATTTCTATGGGATAATTTTTTTTTTGAAAAAGGTGCACATCACCGATACTTTATTAGAAGAAGAGATTCAAGATACGAAAAAGGGTCGAGGTTTGCCAAGAAAAGGCCCAAAGGCAAACAAAAATTTGTTGTAGGTATACAATCGCATCTTTAAAATTAAGATGACACTAAGGAGTACCATCCACTTACCAAGATTTAAAATCAAAATACCATCCCTGTCAAAATGAAACCCAAAGTCAAAGCAGTGGGAAGGAAGAAAGTGAATAATTAATGAAGAGGATTTGAAGTGACCAGCTGAGAAATCCAACAAGAGGAAAATCTCCATCAGATACACAATTAACCGTAAAGAGACATTGAAACATCAAATGGGCCAAAGTATGAGCAAAAGCAGCCATTGGGGCACACCTCAAGGTGTCATCTCAGTGCAATGAATTCCTAGAGACTTTTGGAGTTAAGGAAAGGTTGGATGCCTAACAATCGGAGGCTGAATAGACAAAACCCATTGCGTCCATGTAAACCTAGAAATGCCACAATGAACTATCAAAGTAAAGAAAGCATACCAATATACCTTGCTCAAAAACACCAATAGGAGACACCAAAAATGGAGACTCAAATCCCACAACCAACTGGAGCTGTGAGAAAAGACACATAAGGAATTCATGAACAGAAAAATTTCACCTGTAAACTAAAACACCAACACCCCACTGGAGAGACAAATAGCCTTATATACCAATGAGCATATATATCAAAGCTCCTCATGGATTTAAACGGTCAAACTACACCCCTGTCAACAAGAAACAATCCTGGTCCAAAATGAACTAGATCAAACTAAAATTGAAGAAGACCGCAAACAAGGATCCCATGAATCATGTCAAAAACATAGAAGATGATGCCTGCCCTAATCCCAATATACAATAGAAAAATGAAACCATGTATAGATAAAATGTCAGGCAACAACCAAGAGGAGCAGTTACAGGAAAACCTACTCAGAAAACTTCAAACAAAGAATATCTTATTTCACTTGAGGATAGCACTCTACTTTACTCGATCTCAAAGATTTTTCAATTGTGGTTTGGTTTCCTACACCAATCTTTGCTCCAGTCATGCAGCTTCTTAATTTTCAACCTTTCCGACCAATGGCGGGTGAAATGCTTTCTGGCTTCTTTGCGATATTAGTTTGAGAAATTCCCAGTTTTGGAGAGATGTGAATATTTAACTATGCTTTGTTAATGTCCTTGAGGGTGAAAATATCATCTTTGAAAATTGCCTCCTCCAAAATGACCTTAGTCATGCATCTATAGTTCCAATCCCCCTAGAGAAAAACCTCTTCCAGAAGTCAAATTTTCAATTTCTTCCTCATCTTAATATTGGCTCATAAATGAGAATAGCTCCTCAAGCATTTCTTCTACTAGACATGCTACTCTATTCTTGAGAAGAGTGGTGTTTTGGTTAGAAGGGTTGGTCCCTCATTCGACACCCAAAGGAGCCTGGTAGCCATGTGTAGTCTCGATTTTATAAAGATTAAAATTTTCTAGGAGAACTTAATTGGTCATGCCCTCACAAATATCCTCACTTATTTTTAGAATGACTTCCTCCAAGGAAAAATTAATATCAGTGTCATTACCAACTTCGTTACCAACTTCAATTGACAAGGATTGATCCACCTCCTTTGATAAATCCTTTATGAACAATTTTGGGGGAGCAATTTGAAGAGTCCTATCTAAATGACTATACTCTCCCCCATCTTCATCCATGACACCTTGCTTCAAGGCCTCCAACCCATTAATAGGGATCTCATTGGATCGTTCCTCCACTTCTTTATCAAAGCCTCCTACCTTTAAGATTTCTAACTCATTTAGGAGGTTCATATTAGAATACTGATGTTCCACCATAACTATAACTCCTTCCTCTGAGACCTTCCACTCAATGGGAGGTTCCTATCTTGGACAAGCTCTTCCAATACCATGGGAAGGAGAAAAGGATTCTCTGCATGAAAGAAGTTTTTAGGGGGATCAGGTGAAAATTTAAGGTGGCCCAGGCCTCCACAAATTATACACTTAGCCTCCAAGACTTCAATGGATATTTCTTTAACCCAATCTCCCACAATAGAGTTGAGCTTGATATTTTTTAGGGAAACTTTTCTTGAGATCCAAAATAATATAGATCCTAATGTCCTCTTCAGAGAGTATATTCTCCATCTAAAACTTGAAAACCTCCCAAAAAGTCTCCAATAAGCTTCAAAATTTTCTTGTCTCTGTATTCTGAAAACAAGCTTCCCAGCTTAATCCAAAAGGGTACAAATGAAAGGCTGACATAAAAAGGATTGAAATTTAGTTGCTTGGGATACAAATACAATCTAGAGCCTTCTAAAACCTAGATACGCCTTGAGAAACTAGTTCTTTGTCCTCGCTACTCTTGAAAATGACAACAAAGAAACCATCTTCAAGAAAGAAGAAGTCATCGCTCTTGTGAAAGTTTGAGGTAATCGAGTTTAGCAAGGCATCTTTAAAAAAAAGGATTCTTCTAAAACTTATCGATCATTGCTGTCTCTTTTAGATTACTTACCCTACTTTCAACCAACTCCTTTGGGATGAGGATTTGGAGCTCTAATTTTTTAGGGAAAACCACCTTGGCCTGAGGAGATTTGTTCCTCAAACTTTCTTTGAAGGGGAGCCATTTCCCTCTATTCCATTTAAAAAAAAACACTTCCTTTTTTCCTAGATTCATTTGGTTGCAAAACCTACCATTTTGCCCAAAGGCCCTAGAATACTTTGACCTCCAATATCCATTAAAATATGTTCTACTATCCCATCTAGAGAAGTCACAACAAACTTCTCTACTATTGTTCCCAGAACCTCTATGCCAAGCTCTCATAGTTGACTAGTATGGACTAGATCTTTGGCTACTAAAAACACTATCGTTAAGGGCCTCCTTTCTCTTGGTGCCATTAGAAACAACTCTATCCCAAGATTGATTCCTATATCTATTTCCATTACCTTATGTGAATCTTCCAAAATTTAAATTTCTGTGAGCTAATGTTGACACTGGTGTTTTCCTCCAACTTATCAACCACTAGGTCATAGTGCATGTAAAAAGTAAATTAGATGGCTTTCAGTTTCCCAAACTTGACTTTCATAGGAATACCCACCTTCAAATATAGAGGAATCAGAAAAAGTATTAAGTCACTAATTGTTGTGCAGTTCTTATGTTCTTTAGCGACTTATTTCATTGCATAACAACAAAAACTATTAAGCCACACAATTATGTTGAACATTTTGTACAGTTGTTGTATGCTTTCATGTAATTGTGTCCTCTAAAATATGTATCCTACATTGAGTCTATCTATTTCATGTTTAATCTAATGGTAGGAGCTAAGGTTTTCCTAGATCAATGGTGGAGTACACAACACACAACACAAGGTAATAACCTTTTAACTCAGCCATCAAGAGATTAATTAACTACCGATGGTATGGGTGGTAAGTGTTAGCGTAATACATCATTGTATTACGTTGTTATGGTTCGGTCGGTTCAGTTTCAATTGTTAGTTTCATATAACCGTATGACTATTGTAACTATCAACTCCCTCATTGTTTATATACATGTTTGTATCTACAATTTCATCATCGAATAAATAAAGAGTTTTCTTTATTTCATATGGTATCAGAGCTTCTTGTGCAATGTGAGGTGTTCAGCGTAGATTCCTTTATTCATGACCTGAGTGAGGCATTTTTTGTGGACTGCAGAAGGGAATAAAACATGGAGAAAAGGCATTGTTGAGCAATGGCTTGCGTGAGGATTCTAATGGTTGAAGCATTGCCAGAAAATGTTGTAGTCTATGTAAGAAGCTGCATGTATTGATTTTGCACTAGTGAGAGATTTGAAGAGGAGATAAGCCATAAACTAGTTCGAGTCGCCATTGTCAAAGGTGAAGATTCCAATATAGAAAAGCAAGAGACATAATTTTCAAGGATGAATTGCTGCAATCACATGGGAAATGGCAGCATAAAGTGCCTAGAAAGAACAAAAAATTAGTGAGAGAAGGTAAAAGTGTTGCAAAGTAAGAGAGCTTTGAAGATTTGATGAAATACTGTGAGAACCATTTTAGAGATGGCTGCATCCAATTTTGAGTGCCCTTTCTGTTTGCATTGTGTTGAGTTTGGGCATGGAAATTTGAAAATTAGAGGTTATCAGTTAGGGAAAGGTATGTATTGATCAAGTGTGTATGGAACTGCAAAATTTTCTAAGCAAATATATTTAATTTGAAGTAAGAAGGCCAACCTGGTCTTACCATTTCTTTTTGGAGTATTATTTTTAAATGGAGATTCCATTAGACAAGTATTCTGGTTTCAATTTTCATACTTGGAGAGTGAAAATTCAAATGCAACTAACGAATAAAAATTTATGCTGAATAGTAAGTGGAAAGGAAAAAGCACCTACAGATGCAAATAAGTTATTAGATTGGAATAGTAGAGATGATAAATCCAAGGCTATAATTACTCTTTCTCTTTCTGACATTGAATTACAACACATTGATTTGGATACATCATCAGCCGAAATTTGGGATAATCTGAGTAAATTGTTTGGAGCAAAAGCTGATAATGCAAAGTTTTCACTAAAACTTCAATTATTTAGATTTAAAATGGAAGAAGGAATTACAATGCCAAATCATATAAGTAAGTTGCAATCTTTCATTAGACATCTAGCAAAGGTTAAGGTTACTGTAGATGATGATGATGATGATGCTATGACCATCCTATTAAATAGCTTGCCTTCAAAATACAACAATGTTATTTTTACACTCAGTCAAATACCTTCACAAACTCTAGAAGGTATGATTTCTTCTCTTCTAGCAGAAGAGAAGAGAACAACAGAAGATTCAAAAGATGATCCTTAGGAGAAACCATTATTCTCAAGAAGCAATTACAAGAGATCAAAGAGAATCAAATATTTTTATTGTAAGAAAAATAGTCACACAGCTTGGGATTATAGAACATGATCTAGTGATGTTCTTAAAGGAAAGGTCAAAAATGAAGGAAACCTTGCTTGCATCGAAGATGATAAAGATCCACCAGATATTGAGGATGAGGATCCACCAAATGGTACTTTTAATTCTATGGATATGCCCTTTAAGCATCATGTTGGAGGCAGGCACCATCGGAGGATGGAGGATTTTCTATCATCTCAAGTTAGCTTCTCACTTTGAGATGATGCTTTGCATGAGAAGCACTTTTTGTTTTGGTTGTTTTTCTTTTCTTTGTTGATGCTAACAGATTTGAAGAATGTATCTTTTGTGAAGATTTTGTTTTGGAGACAGGTTTTGGATTTGGTGTTGAGATTAATATGGATTGTTGTCCAATGAGATTCAAAGAGTATATGATCAAGAATTATACTGTTTCGCAGTCATGAGACAATGACATAGATCTGTCGTATCTATTAGGGCACATTGTCGAATAATTGAAGACACTATGATTTGAGAGTTCAGGACTAAAGAGCTCAAGAACATAGCTCATAGTTATGCCTTTTGGAGGGTAGATGAAATAGCATGATGGAGCCTCGCTTGGTTCAGGATTTGTTCTTTGGGAGAAGATCTTCTATAAAATATGTATTCATATTATGTAATTAGCTTTATCGAGTATTTTGGCATTAAAGGGCAGGTACTTTGGTACTATTGTAGGAACAATGTAATAAGGGGGGAATGTTAGCGTAATACATCATTGTATTTCATTGTTATGGTTCGGTCGGTTCAGTTTCAACTATCCGTTTCATATAACCGTATAACTAGTATAACGGTTAACTCCCTCATAGTTTATATAAATGTTTGTATTTGCAATTTTGTCATCGAATAAATAAAGAGTTTGCTTTATTTCAGTACGTAACGATCTACCATAGCACATGGTGGGCCATCTTAGTTTTCAGTCAAGAAAATTGGCCACTAGTTTAATTTTTAATGATGCGGTTAGCATAGGGGTCACACTTACTGCATTGGAGGGTGTCTAATCAAATACATAACAGGAAATTTCAAATGGACTCCCATGTCTATGCTAGAAAATGTGAGCTTGAACTTTGTTGGGTTATGTTGAAACTTGACATTTTTGAGAAAAACTAGATATATGTTTAGAGAATGTATAACTAAATTAAAAATCAATATATATTTTTCTATGGAGGAGGAATAGATAGTTGTATCTAGTCCATAGGCTATGACTATAGCTATTGGATCATCCATAAGTTTCATGACATGAAGGCTTGTAATGGTTGTAGCGTGTTTCATAGCTTACCCTTGCCCAGTATTGAAATACATTGGAGTTGTGATCATTGTGCCTAGAACATTAGAATTAAAACACCTTTTAGCATTATATTTAGTTTTGCATAAGACCATAGTAGATATCTCATATGATACAAATTACCTTGCCATGCTATCATCCTTGGCAATGATTAGCTTCAATTGTTTCCTAGCCGATTGAATCATAGACACCTACCAATGCCTTAATCAATGGGTAGAACAACTCAGTTGAAAACGTAAGTTACTAAAACTTTAAATTATCTATTGTGACTCGATTGACTACAAGCCCATGAGAGCATGACACCTGTCCAAGTGGTGGGGACAAATCTTAGTCAATAGAAATAACTTTATTCAATTTTAGTCTTTTATGTTATTTAGGAATCCACACATCTCTCTGTTGATAACATGTTAATAAGATTATTTTGATACAAACAGGAGAAATAGGGTAATATCTATTCTCTATAAAAATAGCATTTTTAATAGATCATGTCAACATTTTAATATACAATACCATACCATGATGAAACACTAGCTATGGTGATGGTACGCACATCAGACATTAACTCAAAATTTTTCCCTAATTGAGTTTCTGTCAACGATGGACTACTAGCTCTAGTTATGATAGGACCAATATTTCATTGGTACTTTCAAATATGTGGATCTTTTAAGCATTGTTGTCATTTAGTTTAATTAGAGAAATTAAAACTAAGCTTAGATACATTTTCCCCTAACTTCATGAGCATTGAGTTGTAGATGATAGAGAGCTAAAAATGAGTCATAGCCAATCATTACACTTTTTAATTTATGGTATATTATTTTTCATTGAATATTACAAAGGAAATGGTTAACCCTAGGCTTCATTAAATTTTTTTAGAGACTTCCTCGATGGACCTCATGGGTCCCTTTTCTCAGGTCTTGAAAATGTGTTCTTCTAGATGCTCTAGTAGGTAAAACCAATTGGGTATGTATTTTTAATTTATGATAGAGCATTTTTAAATACTACAAAAGTAAGGCCTTACCCATTGATTCTATAAAATTATCTAAAGGAATTCCTCAATGGTCCTCATGGGTCCCTCTAGGTCTTAAAAATATCTATTTATAGATGCCCTTGTAGGTACAACCAATAGGGTCTATGTAACCCATCAATTTAATCACTTGCTTCAATTTTTTTTTTTTTAAGATAATGTGCCTGGTAAACTTTTTAACTTGACAGGTGATGCTGGCACGACACGCCCTCTGGCTCCACACTAATGCTTTTGTTTGGAGCGATGAACCGGTGAGGCCACAACACGGGGACCTCATCCCCAAGTAAGAACACTTCAAACCTGTGAGCTCATTGGCCCAGCGAAGGCATAAAGCCTGCGAGCTCGTTGGCCCAGCGGGGCTTTGAACTCTAGTGGCCGCCACTACAACTGACTGACTTAACCACTAAACCACACCCTTAATGGAACTTGCTTCAAAAATTGTGGATGTCTAGAGGTATAATTTTATTTTCATATCAAATCCTCTTCAATAGTAGCTCCAATATAATTTGGTTTTTAATTAAATATAGTTTTAAGAAGTTAAGATAGGTAGTTTTAAAAATATGCATTTGTGAGTTTGTTTAAAATAATCCCAATATAGCAAACAAGAACTATTCTCCATACAAAATAAAATGAAATCATTTCTATTAAAACTTAGTAGATCTATATAACCAATCAAGTTAATCACTCACTTATAAAACCATGGAATTCTAGAGATCACTTTTTTTTAAAATCAAATATGGTCGTCCAAACTCGTATCTATTTTGTCTCAATTTTTATTACAGGGTAAAATGTGATTTGAAAGGTCCTGTACCATTTACAAACAAACTTCAACCTCAAAAGAGGTTGACCAATAGCACAGCAACAACCCAGCTGCAAAAGAGATCAGGTACCAAACATAAACAGAGCATCCAAAGGATAGAACTCCACAAAACAAAGGTAGAAAAACAACCTAAACTATCTCATAAAGAGATCTAGCCATCCTCACACCCTTAACATGAGTGTGAGAAAGAGAGACTGAATTTGGAAGACCATTCTTCCTTCGATGCACTAACCTCTAAGAGACATCATTATCTGGGTCAACTGAGTAAGGGGAAGGGGGAGGGGAATCCTGCACATAAGCCCCTACAAAAGACACAACTCTAGTAGGAACTGAGGTTTCAGCCACGTTGTCACCACCACCACAAGCCAAACCACAAGAGATTGTTAACAGAACCAAAAAATGCTGTCAGCGGAGGTAGTAATGACACCACCATCAACAACCAAACCATGGAAAGAGGGCATAGTAGAGATGACACCAAGACCAACAACCACACTACCTCCAGAAAGTGGAAAAGATGGATCGAGTACAAAATAAGGGACCATGCAAGATCTATTTTAGTTTGTTATTATATATAGTTTTTAGAAGTTTATTTCTCTAGTTTTCCAAATATGCATTTATGAGATGATTTAAAATATTCCCAATATATGAGGTAGTAGTTATTCTCCACACAAAATAAAAAGAAGCCTCTATAGATAAAAAAATGGGTTTGTATAAACCATCAATTAGATAAATTTCATGGAAAATTTTTGATGTCAAAAGGTCTCGTTTTATTTTTATTCAAGAATAAAATGATACCTTTGGAAACCCATCCTCTCTTCTATAAAACCCCCTATCTAATTTCATATCCTTTATCTTGATGTAATGGAGAACTCGAGCAATGAACCCAAGTGTAGACCCAATAAAAGTTTCTACCTAATTAAATTATGTTTTGTAGGGTTGTATGGAAATTATTAGATTTGGTAATTTTCTATGTTAGGATTTGATATTATATTGAAATTTGTAGGTTAAAATTCTAATGTCAAAAATTGCATACTTTTCAATATAATTCTACATTTTGCGCTCACTTTGGTTTCCATCCCTATAGTTATGTTTTAAGGCCCATTTTATCCCTTGTCCTAGCTTTTCCCACCCATAGTGTTGAGTTTGTGCTTATTTTCTATCCTTTGTATTTATTTTTTATGTCATTCTCTCAAACATGTCTTATATTATTTTTTTTTCTTAAGGTGTTTTAAGGTTTTAGGGACCGAAATCACTTAGATGCATTTATCTCTCTTCATGGAGGTGATTGAGTTCTTGTTCCTCTCTTTTTACATCATTCTCTTAGTGATTTCGATTCCTAAAATTACTCTTGTTGTTGTTATTTTTTAGGTGCACATAAGATAAAGAGCATGCATGATTTTTCTTCTCCTTTATCATATTCGAGGTTGAGTATGTCAAAAGATCAAGGTAGGGCATTGATCATTCTTGACAATCGCCTATATAATCCCAGCCCTTTTATTGATTCCTTACAACTATAGATTTCTTCTGGAGAAGATATCCAACTAAAGGTGGGTTATTTACCTCTTCCCCTATCTTGTGATTTTTTGTTATTTCCATTTTGAATAGACAGATATATCCCTTTCATTTTAGTTGTTGTTTTCACTTGGAGGTCTTCTCACTCTTCTTCATTCTCATTTTGTGTTGACTATGCATGGTTCCCAAGGAGAAATTCTTAAGTTCTATATTTGCCTACCATATGGATGACAATGTGACATGTAGACATCAACATGATGTATTGGTGTCCTAGATAGGTCAACTCCATTCCCAAAGAGAAATTCTTAAGTTCTATATTTTCCTAGGATATGGATAACAATGTGACATGTAGACATCAACATGATGCATTGGTGTCGTAGATAGTCAACTCCAAATATTGGTGGCAGGTTCCTCTTAACTCTATATTTATAGTTCTATGTTTGGTTTTATGAATTTACACTTGGTAATTCTATAAATTAGTAAATTTTAATTTGCATAGTGTTTTAAATTTGTTAGAAAATTAAAATTTCTAAGAGGGTGAAACACATTAAGTCCATCAAGTTTAATCTTCTCTTTCTATTAGATTAGTAGTAGATTAGATTCATCATTAAATGAGCTAGTTTTTCCTAGTGTGGTGCCTTTGAAAAACATTTGGTAATGAGAACCAAAGTTTTTTTCTATATCGAATTTCATATGCTATAGAAATACACATTGTGTTTTATCAACCTACAAGCAAGTTTAGCTCATGATATCTAAGATTTCCTTTAACATTTATACCGTTTCTTAGTTAATTGATGCACCGATTCATAATGTGTTGAAAAATATATATAAAATGTGGTATTGCATTGAAGCGAGTGGTGTTGATGAAAGGAGTGGTTGTCACTCTAGGTTATAGCGAAGGCATGGATATATTTCACCTATATATATATATATATATATATATATATATATATATATATATATATAGTATATATATATATATATATATATAGTATATATATATATAGTTGGGTGCTGTGACGCTATATGCTCACCTATGTAGATACTATTGCTACAAATTTGAGTGACAATGACGATAGAAATATGAAGGATGAATGTTTCAAATAATAATTTCTAATCTATAGGCTAGAGCTCAAAATATCTTTATAAAAATATAAATATAAATAACTTTTATACAATCTCAATTTACTACATTTTAGATGATCTCAATTCCAACCACTGCACACATTCTATTGATTTGAATCTCCTATTTCACGATATGTAATTTATACATCCTAGCCTTTGAATCATACATCTAACTTTTAAGTCAGAAGCTCTTAAGGATATTAATGTAACCAATAAGTAGAATTTAGATATCCAGACATAGGTCCACTAGCTCTATTATGATATAGGAAATGATGCCATCTACTTTACCCATGTCATATTACATTTTATGTTTGCGAAAAAATCATTTTCATTTAATATCATCATGGCAAGGGTTTACTTGTGGCTTCCACGAAATTGATTTAGGGATTTAACCATGCCTAGGAATGAGGTAGGAAGAGGGATATAGTTGTACTACCATCCAATTTTTCCCTTGTCGTGTTATGTTGTGACTTATAGTTCCATCTAGTTTTCTCTTGTTATTCCTAAATATCAAAGGCAAGGATTTAGTTGTGGTGTCCATGTATTTGTTTTATGGATTCTGATTTGTATAAAAAAATGAAGGCCTGAAATACACATCGTGTTTTTCACATTACACATTTTTTAGTTCACCACATTTGACTTGTCCACATCTTACAAATAATGAACTAAGGCATGTGTAGGTTGAAAATGGTGATGGGACCCAAATTTCTCTTGAAGCAAGAACAAAACCCAGTAGAAGGAAGCACAAAAACACATCTAACAAAACATAACATGAACAAAACCTATGGAAGTTAAAATATAAAATTTGTAATTTAACTTGCATAAGTTTTTGTTGATGTTTTGTAAGATGGCTTGTGTTGCTCTTTGGTGTATTTCAACTTGCACAGGTTTTGTTCATGTTTTTGTAAGATGTCTTATATGTTGCCTTATGTTGGATTTTATTTTTGCTTTAGGGTTGAAGTGTGGGCAGAAGACATCTTATAGAACACGAACTATCTGCCAAAAGTTTTTTAAAATATTTCGTAAGATTTCTTTTATGCTATCCTTTGCTGGCTTTTATTTTTTCTTTAGGGAAATGTAGGTCCAT